>OU862929.1:34838514-37238514 GCA_917880885.1 Limnephilus marmoratus | reverse complement strand
ATGCACTTTTTCCGTTTTCAAGAATTCTTCTAAAGTTTTAAAATGCTCTTATCTTGGCGGTGGTATAAAGATACCTCTGTCAGCGGCGTACAATAAAATATAGAAAAGAGGCATCAGCAAATTACAGAATTATAAATGTGGCAAAAAAAACTAAGTGCCGATTCCATCGAAATAGATTCTTATTTTGATGATGGTAGTATCATCATTGTTTTATTTGAATGTTGCACAAGTAAGTTGAGGCAAAGCGAGACATTTGAAAAATAACCAAAAATAAATTTATGGCAAAAGAGCCCATTTGAAAAATCACCAAAAATAATTTGATGGCAAAAGATCCCATTTGAAAAATCACCAAAAATAGAATTTAATTGAAAAAATGCCCATTTGAAAAACTACCGAAATGTGTAAATTATGGCGAAAGAGCACATCTTAAAATAAATACTTTTTTTATAAAAGCCTAGTGGACAACGTTTTAGGGGCTATATAAATTAGTTTAAAATGAGAAAATTGGCCTAATGTGTCGTTTGGAGGATCGAAGTCATATTTTTGCTTACCTCAACAATATTGAAATTAACAGATGGCCCCCTTTGCCACATGACTACCGAAATACATTTCCCTTCCGTAATATTGATCTGAAGCTAAGTGCGTATAGTAATTTGCATGCATAAAATATCGTCTTCTATGAGTGCGCGGCTTCAACTAAAAGGGTATTTATTTATGAGCAGGTAGAGCGGTTCCTTTCATACGGAAGCAGCCAGCGATCAGGTAATCCCTAGAAGTATAATCGTTACTTTGGAAACAACAATAGGAAAACCATTTAATTAAAACATGCCGGCTGACGTGATCTAGGGGAAAGGCTCTTGAATCGCGGGATCGAATCTCGGTGTGGGCAAATAAATTTTATTTGTTTAAATAAATGAAGACAATATAAGCGAAACTCAATCGAAAATCTAAAAACAGAAAAACATATTGACACCTCTGGGACTCGAACCCAGGACCTCTTGCTTTCCGGGCTTTTTAAAAAGTATTTATTTTAAGATGTGCTCTTTCGCCATAATTTACCCATTTCGGTAGTTTTTCAAATGGGCATTTTTTCAATCAAATTTTATTTTTGGTGATTTTTCAAATGGGATCTTTTGCCATCAAATTATTTTTGGTGATTTTTCAAATGGGCTCTTTTGCCATAAATTTATTTTTGGTAATTTTTCAAATGTCTCGCTTTGCCTCAACTTACTTGTGCAACATTCATATAAAACAATGTTGATATTATCATCATCAAAATAAGAATCTATTTCGATGGAATCGGCACTTAGTTTTTTTTGCCACATTTATAATTCTGTAATTTGCTGATGCCTCTTTTCTATATTTTATTGTACGCTGCTGACAGAGGTTTCTTTATGCCACTGCCAAGACAAGAGCATTTTAAAACTTTAGAAGAATTCTTAAAAACGGAAAAAGTGCATATAGTCCCTTTTGCCTTATGACTGCGATTTTACGTGCTACCCAAAATTTTAAGGTAATGCGCACCCTTATTTTATAGTGAATTGATTCTAGATACGTCGATGTTAAAAACACTTCCCGAAGAGCTACAGCGGTTTATCATTAGGCAGATAACGACTCCAGATACTAATATCTACAGCCTGTATGTCGGACGAATATCTACAGCTCATATGTTGGACTAATATCTATGAACTTCAGGGTGAGGACTAAAATCTACAGAGCTAAGGTCGGACGAATATCTATGACGGTCCCAGTGGTGATTAATATCTATGGAGCGTAGGTTGGACTAATATCTACAGAGGAAACAACAAAATACGGGCTTTTTTGCCCGGAAAGCAAAAGGTCCTGGGTTCGAGTCCCAGAGGTGTCAATATGTTTTTCTGATTTTTCTGTTTCCAGATTTTCGATTGAGTTTCGCTTATATTGTCTTCATTTATTTAAATATTACAATTTGAGGTTTTACTCATAAAGTTAAAAAAAAAAAAAAAAAGTTTTTGGATAATTTGTGTTATTTCACAATTATTTCATTAAACATAATGCATAGTATATTTGAGACACGTTCCAGTGTGGAAGATACTCTCAATATCGCTCTGGTGTAAGACCACCATTCAGATTTGAATCGTTGCTTAAAATAGCGTTAGCCGTATTTGGAGACCAGATCTGTATAGCCAGATACTTCCCTACCTTCCTCTCCCACATCTCCTTCCTCTCCCTACTGCCTTCAGCCTAATTCAGCCCAATATACCCCAATTTGATATGCCATAGTCTCACTGGCTCCAGACGGAGAGCAGCTAAGACTCTAATGAGATATTCGTAAAAAAAAAGTCGACTCCTAGGTCGCATGAAGTCGATCTTTATCTGCTCAAAAAATTTGCCCATTCTTGCTGGGACTGCCAATCGATTGGAGAGGACTCCCAACCGTTTGCCATTCCCTTATTACTTATCTACGGTGTCTTCCTCCCAAACAGGTGCTTGTAGGATACGCTGGATACAATCACCGAGCGCTTGCCACCTCGTGGACTTTCACCAACCTGTCCCATTGTCTTATCTATATTTTGTCATACTAACACATATTGTATCTGTATTTCCCGCTAAGCACTTGCATACTGCTTACTAACAACGTATGCAGGGACATTGGGGGTCTAGATTCGTAATTAAATGTAGAGTCGTTTTACCAAAAAAATTAGAGTCCTTGCAAGAGCCTTGAAGGGGTAAGCATCTGTTACCTATACCAGGGCGGGTAAGTGGTGGGTCCTCCAATGCTCAAGAAAGAATTTTAATGGACGTTTGATTAATTTATTGCAGTGGAAGTTATTAAAATTGAGCTAACTTAGGGCACACGTACACGCCAATAGCACATTTCTATAATGTTATCGATACACTGGGAGTAGAGTGGTGCACTCTTGGAGGAATGTAAAAAATATATTTTATATATATTTTTTTTAATGTGAATACCGCTCAATAATCCCCACTGCTCCCAGAGACTGGCATGTTGTGAGGCTGAGAAGGTAGTGGGGAGGACAAGGGGATGGGGGATAGGAAGGTGGAGAAGTATCTGGCTATTCAGATCTAGTCACCAATTACGTCTAAAGTCATTTCAAACAAAGTTTCAATTCTGAGTGGTGACCTTACACCAGGACGATACTAAAAGTATATTTCATTCTCAAATGTGCGCAAATGTACCTATATAAATAAACTCTGTAAATACTTAAAATCAGTGGCGGTTCCCCATAAGGGGACCATGAAACATACCAAAAAAAATTGACAATTCTTTGTGTTCACAAAAATAATTAATGCGTTCTCAACATAAAAGTTTCATTGCGCTTAGAAATATAATCTAAACAATTAATTGGATAATTTTTAGGCTCGAAATTTGAGATATTTCTGCGAACAAACGTGCGACCGCTCTCCTTTATTCCTTATAGCATACAAAACTATTAAACTAATACTAACGCGAAATGCGACCGGCCGGCCACTCGGACTCGACTCGGCGCATAGGTACTAGATACTAGCGCCCGCTTGACTGTGCGCACTGACTACTGCGCAGTTAGGGGACAACACGGCGATGTATTCCTTCTAAAATGAAGTTTTTGCGCGCGCTGAATATTTTTGTATGTGATTTTAGGGATCCGCGCATGCGCACTTGAACCATCTATACCATAATCGCGGGGACCGGTTCAAGAATCCCCCTGTGAAGATTGTGAATATTTGTTTTATTTCTAACTAGCTGGTTCCCGGCATGCGTTGCTATGCCATTTAACAAAGAAATTGTTTCTCCCTGCGTCCCCTTCCTCCTCTCGCGTTCCCACACCGCATTCCCTCTCCCCACTCCCCCTGCCCGTTTCTCCCGCCCCGCGAACCCTCTTCCCGAGTTCCACCCTCCCGCATTCCATTCATTCAGTCCCGGTACATTCAGTTTTCCTATTGCAATTTTTTATACAAATTTCGTAATGCCAGAGCTCACCAGTAGTTTTATACAAATCTTGTCCTGACCATAACGAACATAACAAAAAAAGAATTATCCAATTTGGTGCAGTCGTTCGGAAGTTATGCGCGTACATACATTTCGGCGATTCATTTTTATTTATATAGATAGATAGATAGATAGATAGATAGATAGATAGATAGATAGATAGATAGAAGATAGATTGAAGTAGATCAGTTATGCACGGGCCGGAATTCACGTTAGGCGTTTTATAATCGTATTTGACGTTTAGTAAATAGTAATATATCAACGGATTATTTCTATAGCGCCGTTCTCGTGTAAATACACATCAAAGGTAATTTAAACGAAAGTGCCAATGATTATCTTGTGTATATTTATTAAACTTAATATTTATGTATGTATGTAGGTACCTAGTTGTGTTCCTGGTTAGGTGCGTGACTTATCCTCTGATCTATTTTACTTTATATACTTTTATTATACTTTTTGTAAGAAATGAAAAATCTATTAAAAAGAATTAATGAAGTCGACTTTTTACTGAAAATTATATTCTAAGTATACTTTTTGGTGGTGATACAGTGTACTCAAGATGGGTATAAGATTTAAAACTAATTTTAATCTTATATGTTTTAAACATTTATCGGAAAGATTGACAAAACACGAAAATTCGTGGGAGCACATGACAAACGCAATAACTTATTTTTTTGGTAAAACACAACATAAAAAAACATGAAAATATCTACACAAAAAATGACAGTCCCCACCACAAAAAATGTGCTCGAGCCGCCACTGCTTAAAATCCTGAGGTTAAGCCGTGATTTATGCTGATATTTTTAATTGAGAATTGATGGTAACGCAAAACATGAAATTAGCTTGGAATTTGAAAACTGTCTTTTTTATTTTTTTATTTTTTATTTTTTATTTATTTATTTATTTGTTTGTTTATTTAGCACAATAATATACATCTATATACATAATTTATCAAATTTTGACTGCCCATCTAGGAGTATTATCCCGTTTTAGGACAGTCAAATAATTATGGGTATGAACATCAGTGGCGTAGCGTGGGTTTCGGCCGCCCGGGGCGGAGGAAAATTTTGCCGCCCCCCCCCCCCCCATCCCTAACTTCGACAGGTTCTTCTTCCGCAGATTTTTAAGCGCTGACGAGGGGGGGGGGGGAGGTAGATATTTTTTATTTTTTATGCCGATTTTTATAATTATAGATAACTGCTCTCAGAAATTGAGAATGCTATGCGTGTAATAGAATTTCGCATCTTCATCACGCATACGTATGGAATGCTACTCAAATGCAAAGCTTCACTCGGTACACGATGAATCGGCAACTTATTGTTATATTGATAACACAAAACTGGTTTAAATTAAACTAAATATGCGGTGTATCAAATCTACACTCAGAACAAAAAAATGGTTTTTCTTTGATTCTTGCGGCTCTTACATTCTGAACATAAAACTGGTTTTTAATTAAATCTGTATGCGGTGAATTGAATCTACACTCAGAACATGAAAAGGGTTTTTCTTTGATTCTGCCGTCACTTACATTCAGAACACAAAACTGGTTTTAATTAAATCTGTATGTGGTGAATTAAAACTATTCTCGGAACATCGGGGCGTAGGAAAATTTCGCCGCCCCCTTATTTGGGTACTATAAGCGGTGGGGGTGGGGTGGGGGAATGGGGTTGTTTATATAGGAGCCGGATTTTTTAAGAATCACATTTGACGAGTATTCTTTCAACGAAAATCATGTTTATAAATTCTAATCCAAAGTTGATTGATTGATACTGCGTTAGAGTCCCCAAATAATAGTTACACATGCAACAATCAATTCCTCAGAATTTCACAGCGTTATGGAATTCAAATGTAAAACTTCACTCGATGCATGATGAATCTGCAACTCGTTATTTAATTTATCGTTGTATTCTGAACACAAAACCAGTTTGTGTGCGGTGAATTAAAACTACACTCAGAACATGAAAATGGTTTTTCTTTGATTCTGGCATTAAATAAATAGTCTGCAACTAGAATTTTATAACTGCACATCGAATAACGAAATGTTTTCCTTTGAAATGTGTCAGCAGATGAATCCAACTGAAATTTTACATTCTATACTGGTTTATATTAAATCTGTACCTGAATTACCAAAATTAAACTACACGCAGAACATGAAAATGGTTTTACTTTGATTCTTGCAGCACATACATAGTCTGCAAATAGAATATTATAACTGAACTTCAAATAAGAGGATGTTTTCTTTTGAAACGTGTTAACAGATGAATCCACAACTACAAATTTATATTCTCAATACAAAATTGGTTTGAATTAAGTCTGTATGCGGCGAATTAAAAGTACACTCAGAACATGATAATGGTTTTTCTTTGATTCTGGCAGCACGTACAGGATACAGAGTCTGCAACTAGAATTTTATAACTGAATATCGAATAAGATAATATTTTCCTTTGAATTGTGTCAGTAGATGAATTCTCAAATGGAATTTCACATTCTGAAAACTGGTTTAACCATTCGAATAATAAGCAAAAATATCTATAAACTTTTGCCTGTCAATGTTTGCGCACAAAATTTCCGGTTCTTCCTATGCATTTTAAATGTCCCTTTTTATTGTTTTTTTTTATCCTTTTGCAAAAACCAAAATTGTTCTAAAATTTAGATATTGTATTTTTTTCGACGTGCTTATTAGAACATTATTGTTTCAAAATATTAAAATGTTGATATTGGAAATGTGGATTGGCTCAATAATACACGCCTGCGAATATTCGAATTAAAGTACCTGATTTAGAATAATCTTAAAGTTTTAAATACAGATTCCTTTTCTTGAAAAAAAAATGTTATCAAACTGTATCTTAACTTTTTATCGCAATAACAAATTTATTTAAAATTAAATGTGTGGGACATAATTTCACAATTTTATTTTAAAATTAAATGTGTGGGATAATTTGCGCCTCCTGTAATTAGACGGGTTAAATTAAATCTGTATTTGGCGAATTAAAACTACACTCGGAATATGAAAATGGTTTCTCTTTGATTGCTCTTCGAATAAAATAATGGTCTCTTTCGAAATATATCAGCAGATGAATACACAACTGAAATTCATTCGTTAATACATGCTGAACATAATTCTGGTTTTAATTAAGAGTGAATCTGTTTGCGAGTTACCAGCTTTAATTAGTATTACTCTCATAATATGCGTACGGTTTTCCTACGAATAACGAAATTTGCAGCTTAAAAAAATATAATAATGGATATTTTTAATAAATATCGTAGAACATTTTTAAATAATGATTTGAAATGGTTTAAATTTTTCCAAGATAATATTATTATTTATTGGGAAAATTTGCCGCCCCCCTTAAAAGTGCCGCCCGGGGCGGGCCGCCCCCCCCCCGCCCCCCCCCCACGCTACGCCACTGATGAACATGTTGAACATGATTTGTACAAAAAGAAAGAAAGTTGATGAAATAAAAAGAGGAAATAAAAAGAAAAGAAAAAATATAAAATAAAATAATAAAAAAAGTTTAAAATATAGTTCCTAACTGTTATTTGTTTAGCATAGCAAAAGAGAAAAAAAAGTGAAGAGAAAGAATAAAATAAAAATGAAATAACCAATTAAAACATAAATTTAAATGAAATAACCAATTAATAACATAAAGGTACACACAGATAGGTAGATAGGTAGATACACATAATAATATAGATTAGAAGGGGGTATCTTTTACATAGTTCATTAATTTTTTGTTGGAATTTTTGTTGTTGTTTTTGGTTTGTGTTTGATTTTATTTTTTATGTGGTAATAGTTCACTCTCCTTTCTCCCTAATTGTTGAAACCAAGTAGTGGCCAATTTACGAAGAACACCTGTGCTTTCCTTTTTCCAAGTATCAGGCATGAAGTTGTATAGTTTTGGACCTAAGAAAGTGAAGTGTCTTTGAGCGAGAGATGTTTTGGTTGTGAGTGTTACAATTTGGAGTGGTTAATATATGGGTAGAGGTGGCGTTGTTTATGGGTGTTTAGAATTAATTTTCTCATGTACAGTTGTCTAACATCCAGAACTTGTAAGTCTTCAAATAGTGCATCACTGTGATATCTAAATGGTTTTTTGAGGATTACCCTTAGTAGTGATTTTTGAGCTTTTGCTAGTTTGTCCAAAACAGTTTTTGCACATCCACCCCAACCTAAGGATGCATAGTCTAGAAGTGACCCGCACATAGCATCATAAATAAGTTTCAATTCTTTTTTACGTAAGATATTTCTGATTATCATAAACATGTACGTGAGCTTTCTAACCTTTGTGGTGACTAGATCCACGTGACCGTCCCATCTAAGATATTTGTCTACTACGACACCAAGGTATTTTATATTGTCCACGCATTCTAATTTATAAATCGTATAAATTTTGTTTTTTCCGAATTGAGTGTTAACAGATTACTGTCTAACCAAAGTGTTAGCTGTTTTATTCCATCTCCTGCTTTGCAGTGTACATCGTGCCATGTTCTTCCTTCAAATATTAAGACAGTATCATCTGCAAATGTTATAATATGATTGGAAAAATTGCTGTTACACAGATCATTTATATAAATACTGAACAAAATAGGTCCTAAGGTACTTCCTTGGGGTACACCAAATTCTACAATGGCCGGATCACTAATAGTATCATTAATTTTAACTTTTTGGTATCTGTTAGCTAAGTAACTACCCATCCATTTGTGTAGCTGTCCCTGAATACCTATAGCCTTTAGTTTTTTTAGAAGTATTTTATGCGAGATGGTATCAAAAGCTTTGGAAAGATCTAAGAAGAGAGCAATAGATTTATTTCCCCGGTCAATATTATTGGAAATAATATCCGCCAGTTTGGCAATTGCATTTTCTGTTCCTAGACCTGGTCGAAAGCCGAACTGGTTGTTAGATAAAATTTTATGAGTTTCTAGGTAGAGGGTGAGACGATTTTTTATGATTTTCTCAATAATTTTTGAGAATGAGTTGAGCAGAGATATTGGCCAATAATTATGTATATCCGATTTGATTCCATTTTTGTGAATCAGTATAACAACTGATTGTTTTAGGTGGTTTGGGAATGTGCCTGTCTTGAAACTAAGATTACAAATGTATGCAATAGGATTCGCTATGAGTGGTTTCAATACTTTCAGCAGATTTGAGAAAATTTCGTCTGGCCCACAGGCATTAGATGACTTAAGCTCATCGTTGCCTGTGGGCCAGACAACAATACTGTTGTTGAGTGAGGACGTCTGCTTTGTGATACTCCACTGCTTAACCACTCTTAGTATTCACAACAATAAGTTTGTACCTACTATATTACATTCCGTTTACCAGTGATCATAAAGTGTGTTGTAGGGTGACCACCATTCATTTATAAGTTGTGAGTCATTATTTATTTAAGTAAATCGTTTACAATGCCCAACAATCAGAATCTAGTGCAAACTAGGTCTAAGGCATCGGATTCTCCAGCAGTAAACGAGGATCATTTTGGAAAAATTGTAAAATACATGGATAAAAAAATGGAAGAATTTAAGCTACAAGTTTTTGCAAAAATTGAACTTGAATCGTCAACACTGAAAAAAAATCTCGAATCTGAGATATCCGACATGAGAAAAAGCATTGAATTTATTGGTCAGCAATATGATGAAATAACTAATAATATCGGAAACATGATGCAATTAAAAAAAAATGTGGATAACTTGGAAAACGCAAATTCTATCAAAGATCTAAAAATAAAACATTTAGAAATTCGTCTAGCTGATATAGAACAACAAAATGTAAGCTATAATTGTGCTGAATTGTCTGGCCTAGAAACCTTGATGAATGAAAATTCTGTGGAAACCGTGGAAAGATTCATAAAAAAATTTGACATTCGGATTGAACCAGGTAGAATAAATAAAGTTACTCAATATCCTGATAAAACTATTAATAAACCCGGAGCTCAGAGGATGATCATCCATTTCAAAGATGAAAAGTCCCAATCTGAATTTCTCAACGCACGCAAAAGTATAAAGCAATTGAAGGACAGGAACATCTTCATTGGAGAAGTTCTATCATCATATTCCAAAACCCTTCTTTGGAAAACTAAACAAAAAGCTAAAGAAGCTAAATTTCAATTTGTGTGGTTTCGGAACAATAAAATTTGCGTGAAAAAGAACCCAGAACTATCTTCAAGAGTCATTATCATCAAACACGAAGATGATTTGAATAAATTGTTGTAATCCTCCCCCCTAAGTCTGACACTTTTATTGAAAAAAAAAAAAAAATGGATGATTTGGAAAACATAAATAATATAACCGACAATACTGAACCTAACATAACTTTTGAAGATTCATTATCTTGCAAAAATTTTTTGAAAGATTCAAAATTTTCTTTACTATGCATGAATATTAGAAGTATAAGCAAGAATTTTGATGAAACTGTTTCTATGCTGGATTGCATTAATCATCGTCCGGAAGTACTAGTCTTTACAGAGGCTTGGCTGAGCAGTGTAATTAATATGCCTAGCATTCCAGAGTACGTAGTCTACAAAACTATGATGAACAATTTACAAAATGATGGAGTAGTTATCTACGTAAGACAAAACATTCAGGTAACTGTTGAGGAAATTGCTCTCCCCAGTGCAAACTGCTTGAAAATGCAATTATCCAATACATTATATTTATTAGCTGTATATCGATCTCCATCCCAAAAAAAAATAGACAACTTTCTCGACTCATTGAATGAATTCCTTGCATCTGAATCTTTGCAAAATAAGGAGATTATCTTATGTGGGGACTTAAATATTGATACCCTAGATTTGAAGAACATAAAAACACAAAAATACCTATCACTTCTGGCGTTTCATGGTTTGAAGCCCATAATAAACTCACCAACAAGAGTGACTCCTAATAAATCTAGCTGCATTGATCATATTATGGCAAAATCAAAATTTGAACCACAAGGAGCAGCTTTTACTACTGGCATAACAGACCATTATGCAATTTTAATGAAGTTTATGAGCTTAAATCTACATAATATTTCAAATAATAATGTAAAACCTAAATTTGTTGTTGACAACCACCTCTTGAAGACCAAATTAAAGGAGGAATCCTGGGATATAGTTCTATCAACAAATGACGTCAATCTGGCAACTGATAATTTCATAAAATGTTTGAAAACCCATGTGCAAAGTTGTACGTCAGTACAAAAAGAGAAACATATTATGAAACATCTAAAACCATGGATAAACGCTGGATTAATCAAATGCCTCAGAACACGTGATAAATTGCACAACAGATGTAGAAAAGAAAGCTATAACTTGGAACTGTTTGAATATTATAAGCGATATTGAAACTGGTGTTCTAGGATAATACGAACAACAAAACAAGCATATTTCAGAAGAAAATTAGATGAAGTCAATGGTAACATTAAACAACAGTGGAAAATTATAAAGGAGGCCATAAACCTTAAAAAGGAACAAACTACCATAAAAAAATTGAAAATTAATAATATTATTACTTCAATGGAAGAGAGTCCAAATATAATTACTAATCACATTAATGACTTCTTCAGTGATATTGGTCCAAGTTTCGCTAACAATTTGTGCAGTGATAATAAAACCAGTGAGGCGTATCTTGTGAATGATTTTAAATCTGAACTTCAGATTACCGGGGACAATTTTGACTTTAAGCCAACTAACATTTCTGAAGTGACAAATGTGATAAATGATTTAAAAATGTCTTTCTCATGCGGTATTGATTCTATAAGTGTTATGATATATAAACTCCATGTATTCGAATTAGCTGGTCCCATATCTCATATTATTAATATTAGCTTCAAGAGTGGGATGTTCCCTTCTCACTGTAAGAAAGCTAAAGTGATTCCTCTTTTTAAAGGTGGAGATCAACTAGATGTCAATAATTATAGACCTATATCCCTACTCAACACGCTTTCAAAAGTAATAGAGAGATTGGCTAAGTCGAGATTGGTATCATTCTTAGAAACAAATAAACTACTCTCTAGCAATCAGTTTGGTTTCAGAGAAAATAGAGGAACAAGTGATGCAGTATTGAGGGTATTGTCGAAAGTCACTAGTGCCCTGGATTATGGAAACAAAGCCTTAGCTGTGTTTTTAGATCTATCAAAGGCATTTGACACGGTTTCCCATGGATTACTCCTCAAAAAATTATCTTCTCTTGGCATTTCACATTCCAGTACAGCATTAAGTTGGTTCAAATCTTATCTTAGCGATAGAACACAACAAGTAGAGATAAGTAATAATTTAAGCATTAGCAAACAAATCTCATTTGGGGTTCCACAAGGTAGTGTACTTGGACCAATATTGTTTTTAATCTACATTAATGATTTATGTAATTTAGATATTCCTGGTAATATTGTTAGTTTCGCAGACGACACTGCTTTAATATTTGAGGGTAAAACCTGGAAAGATGCTTTTGACAAATGTGATTCAGGATTAAGAATAGTAAAGAGTTGGCTAAATAATAACATCTTAACTTTGAATACATCAAAAACAAAATATGTAACTTTTAGCATATCATCAAAAAGTCAGCCTTCCAACACTCATAATCTAATTATACACAATTGTCTGCAAAATTGTAATTGTAATTGCCACCCTTTAGAAAGAGTAGACTGTATAAGGTACCTAGGTGTAAATATTGATCAATATTTGAGATGGAATGACCATATTGACATGTTAACAAAAAATATCAGGAGACTTACCTATATTTTTAAAGAACTTCGTCATATACTGGATAAAGATAAATTAAAATCTGTCTATTATGCCTTAGTACAATCTCGACTTTCTTACAATATTGTATGCTGGGGATCCTGTCTAAAGTCCAATGTAGAGCCACTAAATATTGCTCACAAATTAATTCTTAAGGTCATGTACAAAAAAAAATTTCGTTATCCATCGAAACTTCTTTACAAGGAATCTGACGTTATGAGTATAAAACAGCTGTACATCTCTAAAATAATTTGTAAATTTTTTATCAATATTTATTCTGCAGAAAGAACCCAACAAATCCATACCACTAGAATTGGCTCAAGAATGAACTTTGTCGCAATAAGTACTAAAACATCTTTTGGCCAAAGAAACTTTTTATATCAGGCTCCACTTCTATTTAATATTCTGCCAGATTACATAAAGTCTTCCAATTCATTAGCTAAATTTAAAAAAAATGTTAAGATTTTTGTGTTGTCAGAGGATTGGCATACTATTTTTTCATCCTTGGCCTTTTTTTAAATAATAAAAAAAAAATAAAAAAACATATTTTAAAATAATAAGATATTTTTTTTTAATAATATTTGTTTTTTAAATAAAAAGATATATATAAACATATATATTTTTTAAATAACCAGATTTTATTTGAGTCCCATTTGTAAAAATCGGAGTGTCACCCTAGTTGTTTTGAACTACCTTTGTTTCTTGGTGGGTATAGTAATTTATTAAGGATTTGTTTTATGGTCTATATTGTTACAAATTACCCATCTGGTCACCAATATAATATTGTTATTTCTTACTTTCCGCATATAATATTTTAGTGTTTTGGATGTAGTGTTTTGTATTTTAGTGATTTTTTTGTATTTTAGTGATTTGTGTGTAAATGCACCACTCAAATTTATGAATTTAACCTCAATACAGGCTGCTAGCCTAGTGAGGTTAATATTTTTGTAAAAAAAAATAAGAACACATGTATGGTGAGAAATTATAAATAAATAAATATCATTTTCATGACTTCTTTAGTCGTTGTTTGAATCTCGTCTGTTTTAAGATTAAGAACAGTTGTAGGTATGTTGGCTAGTTCAGATTCAGTTTTATTACATTTTTCAAGGATTTTTTTTGCGAAAGAGGCTCCTACTGAAGTGAAATAATGATTAGCAAAATTAGCCATCAATTTGGGATTAGTAGTACTTGTATTTTTAATATCCAATAATTGTATGAAAAATGATTTGCTGTTTTTTGTTTTGGTAATTTTACGAAATATTTCCCAGAAATGTTTTGGAGTTATGGTGTTTTCGTATAAATATTTTTTGTAGAAATTTTCTTTTGTGGAATTAATTAGTTTTTTACATAAGTTTCTGTATTTCTTATATTGTTCTTGAACTAGAATATTATCTGGTTGTCTTTTAGCATTTTTGTGAAGTTGATTACGTCTGTGGATGGATTTGACTAGACCAGGGGTGATCCATCGCATGAGTTTAAATTTTTTGTTTGGTATAACTTTGTTAACAGTATGATTAGATATATAGTATTGTAATTTTGTGATAAATTGCTGCATTGCTTGGTCAGTGTCAGTCTGATCTATTACGTTTTGCCATTTTTCTGTAGACAGCTCATCAATCAGTGCGTTATAGTTTATTTTAGAAATATATTTATTTTTAGAAGGAGAAGAAGGCTTATTTCTTAGGCCGAGCGCTGTGGTATAATGATCTGAAATTGTTGTGTGTATAACAAACGAGTCCGAAAAATCAATGTTTTTAACATTGATGTGATCCAAGCAGGATTTACTTGTACCTTGTACTCGAGTGGGGGTATCAATTATCGGAGTAAAAGCGTTTTCCGTGAGAAAACATAAATAATCATCGGATTGGCGATGATTGTCTAGAATAGTATCAATATTTAAATCTCCAATGATTATTTGATGTTCTGGGTTATCTGTGTTGTTAATGATAGAGTGGAGTGAATTTAGAAAGGAATCGATGTTGTGAAATGATGGCGATCTATAGATTGCAAAAATGCATAGGTTTTTGTTAAGCACAATTTTTAGACAGTTGGCTTGTGATAACGTGAGTTCGTCAACTTGCATCTGAATACCGTCCCTGACATAAATTACAATACCACTAGTTTTATTTATTATACTCCTTGTGTGGTACTCAGTATAATTTTGTATCTCTTTGGGGGTGAAGTATTTATTAATCCAGCACTCAGTTAAAACTATCATATCAAATGAGAAATCAAGTTCGTCAAGAAATACGAGAAGGTCATCAATGTTGGTAATACTTCTTATGTTCTGGTGAATAATTTTCAGACCGTACGATTCCCAACAATATTTATTCATGTCTACAGGATTGTCAATCACATTTATGATACATGTGAGCAAGGTTTCTTCGGGGATATCAAAAGCTACTTGAATCATTTATAGTTTCTTTTTTAAAGTTATTAAGTATACCCACAATGATAAACTTTGGAAACGTACAGATGTGTATGTAGTATTTGAGTAAAAATAGTATGTGTATGTTTGTATTAGTGAGTCATAGTGTGAGAAGGATATTTTCAGAGGTAATGTGGATAGCTCGTGATTTTGTTGTTTGACGTACGTATACACGCCCCGCTTTCACCCATACATAAGCTAGTTTTTTTTCGGTGGCCGTCTTCTTTGCCAGGTAAAGTAAGCGTTTATTTGTTGACGTTAAGTGTTCCGATATATAAACTGGTGTACGCGGTCCGGAGAGGCCTATGGAGCTCGTGTTGAGTTTGTCTTTGTCTTCTTATAATAGTTTCCACGGCGGTCATTTGAAACTTTTGTTGTGAAAAATTTTTACGACGCTCTTGCACGAAACGACGCTTCATTCGGTCAGCCTTGAGACCTGTTGGCTTTTTCCATCCGGCCGCCAAAACTCTATGCGGTGTATGTGCTTTTGTAGCCATATGGAACCGTTTCGGAATGACAAAAGTAAAATAACACATTTTAAGTACAATGATCAGAATCAAAAATGTCAATTTTAAATCATTCACACATTTTTAACGGTATTCATAGTTTGTGAAAATACCCTAAAGACCCAATGGCTCGGTTCTGTATTTGAATATCTTTGGCTCGGACTGATAGGAGCAGCACATACGCCCCCCCCCCCTCCTCCCTGCGTCTCCTTCCACCTTCCCCGCGACCTCCTAACCCTCCTCACGTGTTTCTCTGCTAATTTTTCCGCCTTCCCCTTCCGTCGTCCACCCCCACACCTTCCTGCCCTTCCGCTAAACTATTTGAAATTCACACATTTTCAAACAACTCGAGCGCCCCTTATTTTAATTTTTTTTACAGATTTCATGAGCCACCTTTATACACAAAATCCTTTCGCGCGCATGAACCCAACTATCATCAAATTCTTTTTTTTATATGAGTTCCACACAGGAGGCCCTGAGGAAAACAATTTCCCTCAGGGCCTATGTCATCTTTAGGGATGCTGTGTGGAGGATTTTTTTAAAGGAAAGGAAAGAGTTCAGGGAAGGAAGAGGGTTTAAGGGGTGGGTAGGAATCTGGGGTTCAGTGTGTCCTGGCCATCCGCCTCCAAGACCTAGACAAACCTCACCCCGTGAACCCAGGCACCCCTGCTAAATCACCAAACGTAGCGAACCCCTTGGGGTGACCTATGGCAGAGGTGTTGGTTATCCAATAAAGGTTCCCGGGGCGGCGGTACCCATTCCCGCCTCCCAAATTAAGTCTCGTGGCAATCGAATGAATGGTATAAGAAAATAACAAGAGACAAACAAAGAAACATTCATTTTAACACACACAGGTAAAATTTTCCAATATAAAATAAGTAATTCTTTTAACTTATTTATAATACACAGTGGAGGTTATCCACCTCTTACCCACCCTATAAGTAACAGATGGTTACTCCTTCTAATTTTTTGTTAAAAGAAGCTAAATTTATTTATTTTGAACGAATCTAGACCTCCAGTGTCCTTGCGGTCTGACCATAAACTACACTTAGCTTCCGTGTCCTTTAGCCAACCACTCAGTGAAGCCTCAAAGAATGTGTGGGCTAAAATACCCGAAGCAGGACAAATGACAGTAAATACACAGTAAAAATGTCTGCATTTCCGAGCGTTCTACCGAAAACAGTGTGCAATTCGTGAATAATTTAAAAGATTGAGAAGGTTATTCCCAGCCACCTTAGACATTTTCCTAATTATCGGTAAAAATATGAAAGTGTTGTTTACATCATGAATTTACAAAAAGTGTATTTTTGAATGCTGACACAATTTGGAGTCACTTATTAAGAATTCTTGCGTCACAGATTCTGGGTCAAGCTATGAAATTATTCACTTGATGCATTTTGCATGCCTTACAACTTTTGATACTGGTAACTAAAGTTCTCATCAATTAGCTAATGATTTATATTTCACATCAGATACTGAGTTATCTTTAGGAATGATGTGTGGAGGATCTTTTTAGGAAACGAAACAGAAAAAGTACTTGGAAGGAAAAAGGTGTGATGGGTGAGTAGGGATATGAGGTTCAATGTGTCCAGGAGTGACGGACGAATGAATCCATCCCTCCCACTGCTGTGCAAGTCAATGGGTCGAGGAAGGAAGATCTAGACAAGCATCAACCCATGAAGCCAGTTACCCTTGCTAAGTTATCAAATGTAGCGAACTACTCGGGGTGACCTATGGCAGATGTCTTGGTTATCCTATAAATGGTTTCCGGGGCGACTTTACCTATACCCGCCTCCCAAACTGTAAGGAATGATATATTATTACAATTATATCTGTCCGCATACCTTTTTATTTTTGTTAAACTCATTAGGTACCTAAACATTGAAAACTCCATTTCCCGGCTAAAATTTTAAATAATGAGGTATTTCAACAAACAAAGGATATCGTTTTTTTCTTTTTTTAAATTTTTTTATCTATTCAATAATATCATTATCCAATGTATAAAAACAGCTTCTTATCAACAAGTTCTGCTTCGTAATTATTATTATGCGTTACAGCTGTTTCGCCCTCCGAAGGCGAAGGCGAAGGTGGTACAACCACAGTTATCAAACTGTGGTTGTACCACCTACAGATGATGTATTTATATCATTTCTAGACAGGTACTTCTGATGAAAAAATGAATTGCTTTTATTTTTATTACCTGCGCCCCTATTAATTTCCAAGTAATATGACTGAAAATATTAATGGTTAAGTTTCCCAATTACTGCATTGTTTAAATTTGACTGAAGGTCGTTATCTGGTCGATAATTATACCACAAAAACAAACCGTGATGATTCATCAGTTTATTCCACAAAACAATTAATATTTGAAATTTGAAATGGTCATAATTATGATATAGAATAAACCCACGATGACTCATGTATTTACTTCATAGCACCCACCACACAGCAACTCCTAAGATGACATAGGTTTTAAGGGGAATTTTAGGGGTTTCTAGGGCCTCCTGTGTGGAGCTAACATTAAATTGGTAAAATTTTCAAAATTTTAAGTAACCCCCCATATACAAAGAAGAGCTGATGACCTTAAAACGCCTGAACAGATTTTCTTGAATTGCAGATTGATTATATTATAATAACCGTCTTTATCAAGCTTTAAAAAAAGCGCATCATAATCGGTTCATTTGTTTAAGAGCTACGATACCACAGACAGACACACAGACACTTAGACGGCGGTCAAACTTATAATAACACCCGTCCGTTTTACGTCGGGGGTTAAAAAACAGTCAGAAATTGTTCTTTTCAATTTTTATATCTTTTCCTTAATATGAAACAATTCTTCAAAAGCATGTAGAGTTATGTAAATACATGAAAACCTCTCTTGTTTGCATCACCTCAACGTAATCCGACTATTTAATTGGAACTAGGCCTACAGTTTAATTTAGCATGATTACGGCCTTCGAAAGCGCATTTCGCTTGATCCATTTCTATCAAAAACGGACCACCATGACCAAATTTCTAAACAGCCCGTCTCCCAGTTTAATCGTGCACTGGACAGAGAAAGCGGTGAAGGTAAATTGCAGTTGCAGAACGGAAATGCGGGCTCGCAATAACGAATCGGCCGAGCTTCGACTATTGTCCGGTAGATGTCCCCTGCTTCGTAATGTGGCTGAATTAATGAATTGAAAAAGGTATTGAACTTCGAATAAGCTGAGAAATTAATCAAGAAAAATATATATAGGCACATTAAATTTTAAAATCACTTTGTATCAGTTCGGTAACAATGGGGAATTTCAAACCCGTTCATATTTAATTTTTAATTTTTAAACTTTATGAGTAAAAGCTCCGCTGGGACGAGCCAATATCTTTTCCGATTTTTCTGTCTCCAGATTTTCGATTGAGTTTCGCTAATATTGTCTTCATATAATTAAAAACTATCATATTTGATTAGCCTAGCAGTGAAAACCCGCTTTGCAGGTTTTACTGCTAGGCCCTGCAGGCGGCTTTTCGCTTCGCCCATTTAGTGTTGGTGACCATTTCATAAATCCAATTGGAACTGGTTCCAAAAATAGCCCGTTCCTCGGATCCAATGTCATCCAGTGTAGCTAGTCACCGGGACAAACTAACCGAGACAGAGCGATGACGTCGTATGTGATACATATATAGCCGCTTGATACAACATATATTAACGTCAATATTTCCATTTCCGGAGAGATACTAGATACTACATGAATATGCTGTAATTCGTAGCAGTTATACCTAGGGGGAAGACGTCCCCATCCGACCTGCTAACGGAAGTAGCGACAGCTTGTGACGAATTCTTGAATTGGAAATCGAATTTTAACAGTAGCCTCGTGTGAAATTCCACGTATGTTATTTGTAGCGCGGCGCGTACAGTGTGGCGTCAGACATGAGCTCGAAGCTGGGTTCTGAAATTAAACCATGCAGACGTTACCGTACTAATACTGTTCGATGGCAAACAGCGCAATTTAAAAATGTTCATAATTTCATGAAAACCTGAGAGAGGCCGAGATACGCCATTTTACGGACGCCCCGTGGTCGAGGGGCAAGGCTCTCTCTACTGGCAATCCGAGGGTCGCGGGTTCAAATCCCGGCGTGTGCAGATAAATTTTATTTGAATGATTTGCGTTTTCGTAATTTAATAATAAAAATAATATAGGTATATTTGCGGGACGTTCCAGAGTAGAAGATACTCTCAGTATCTCCCTCGTGTAAGACCTCCATTTAGAATTGAAACGTTGTTCAAAAAGGCTTTAGCCGTGTTTGCTGACTATATCTGAATAGACAGGTACTTTTCCACCTTCCCCCTGTCCCATCTCCTTCCCCTCCGCACCTACCTTTAGCCTCACAACAAACCCCAATTGGGGAGGCCAAAATCGCACTGGTCCCACGCGAGGGCAGCTGGGACTCTCGTTAGGAATTCACACAAAAAAAAACAATATAAAATATGACCTTTTGAATGCTTAAAAGTCAAAATTGCGTTGATCGTCTACGATTGCTGTGAAAAGTCTATTTTTAGTTTCGTGAAACTGAAAGAGATGTTTTTTTTCACAATTTCTGCTTTGATATAATAACAATTTAATAAAATTTGATTGCCTTCTGTAAAAATAAACTTTCAGAACATGTAAACGTATAAATACCCTGTTTTTCTCAAATTTAATAACTTTTTACATCACGTTCGCTTTCACATCAACAAACTTTGAATTCTCTTAAAAAAAACAATTTCCGATCTAGTTGAAAGGTACCAATTTTATTAACTGCCTACGTGTGAAGAATTTTCAAACTTTTTCGTTAAAATTCATTCATTCTCAGTAAACTAACCCAAAGGTTGGGATTTTCGTTGAAAATTCGCTGTGAATGGAAAATTATGAACAGAGGTGATTTATTATTATTTCCATGAAAACGTTGTTTCCTTTCTGCCCGTAATATTTGATTCGATTGAAACGTTCATGGATCAACGAAGACCACCCCAGAAGAAGGAAATATATGCATATATACATATTTATTAACCCGACGCAAAAACGACTAGTTTGATGTGTCAACGTGTCTGTCTTTGTGTCTGTGTATCTATCTGTGTGTTTGCGTGTCTTTCTGTGTCTAAATGTGTGTCTGCTTATCTATCTGTGTGTTTGCGTGTCTTTTTATGTGTCTGCATGTTTGCCTGTATGTCATATATATATGTGTGTCTGCGTGTCTGTCTGTGTGTCTGCGTATCTATCTGTGTATCTGCGTGTTTTTCTGTGTATCTGCGTGTCTGCGTATCTATCTGTAAGTCTGCGTATCTATCTGTGTGTCTGCGTATCCATCTGTGTGTCTGCGTATCTTTCTGTGTGTCTGCAGACACGTGGCATCGTAGCTCCTAAATGAATGGACCGATTATAATGCTTTTTTGTTGTTGTTTTAAAGCTGATCGAGATGGTTCTTAGCTACAATTCATGAAAATCTGTTCAGGCGTTTCAAGGTCATCTCTTTTTTTTGTGTCGGGGTAACTTTAAATTTTACTTTTTTTAAGTATACTCGTAATACACGAGTTCAGCATTTAAAAGTTTTTGCTATGTGTTCTACGCCATATCAAGAATTATGAAATTTATTAGATCCTATACCCCAAGTGGTTCGCTAAGTTTGGTGATTTCGTAGGGGTTCCCGGATTCATGGGGTGAGCTTTGTCTAGGTGTTAGCGGCGGATGCGTTTGCTCTCCTACTGGGTGGCGGGCTAAATCGGGTGATACTGGTTAAGGGAGAGCTTTAGATTTCTCCAGCCGGACACCCTCGACCCATCGCCTTGCACGGCAGTGGGAGGAATGAACTCGTACGTCCGTCACTCCTGAACACACTGACTCACCACTGAATCCAACCTACCATTCCATCCCTTCCTTTAAAAAACCCTCCACACAGCATCCCCAAAGATGACATGGGCCCTGAGGTAAATAATTTTACTTTGGACCTGCTGCGTGAAGTACTTAAATGTAAAAAAAGTCCATCTTATAAAGTGAAAATCGCTCCTAATTTATTGGTAAATTGAACACGGTACATGTTTATACAGTGTACATTTTGTATGACAGGAAATAACATGTTTTTTAAAATAATAGATATTACCTCTACATATTATTATTATCATTATATTAAAAAAAAACAAAGTCCTCCGCCGCGTCTGTCTGTCTGTCTGTTCGCGATAAACTCAAAAACTACTGAACGGATTTTCATGCGTTTTTCACCAAAAGATAGAGTGACTCATGAGGAAGGTTTAAGTATATAATTTGTCAAGGTTTTGTGTAAATTAGTTGAAATATAGATATAATATATAAAGGAGAATATCTGTATGTGGTGGACGAGCAGGCTGGCAAGCGGGCGGTGTGAATTTGATGAGTATGCAAATCTACAATTTAATGCCGAGGTTGATGAAATTTTGCACATTTAACCTTAGAAATTAGAGGAAGGTCACTGTCTACATTTGATTTCGAAAACTCTGTGTAAATCCCGGGCATCGTCGGGGACTTCAGCTAGTTTTATAATAAAGAATGTGTCTTGTTTATTTCCAGCATCGTGTCAGTGATGTAAAATATTGTGAAGAGTGAAAACAATGCTCTAAATATCACATCACGATGCAAATGTAACAATTATAGTTAATTTACGAGGAATGTTCAGAAAGTAAACGTACTGAATTTTTTTTAAAGCGTGTATTATAAAAATAATTACAAGATATTATTGATACTCTTGTGACTATTTTTTCAAATAATTTCCATTCCGTTCAATGCATGTGGTGAGCCGTGGCACAAGTTTCTTTATGCCCTCCTCGAAGAATTCTCCCGCCAGTTCCTTCCCCAACTTTTGCACCTGCTCGTTGGTTGAAAAATTATATTCATCCATATATGCCTTCAGGAAGGTGAAAATATGATAATCTGAAGACGCCAAGTCAGGGGAATTCGGGAGGTGGTTCAAAACACCCCAACCAAATAAGTCCAAGAGCGTATTGGTGGCTGAGGCTGTATGAGGACGGACATTTTCATGAAGTAAGCACACTTCTTTGGTCAGCATTCCCCTCCTTTTGTTTTGAATACTCCTTTTGAGTTTTTTTAGGGTATAACAATATTTTTGTGCATAGATGGTCTCAACCTGAGGCAGAAATTCGACCAAAATTATGACTTTTCGGTCCCAAAACACCGAGGTCATGATTTTTTTGTCCAAAATTGTGGTTTTCAATTTTTTGGCATTTTGAGGACTGTTTTTTTTCCTAAGCGTAAAATGAGTCACTCACTATCATCTCAAGTCACAACATAGCTCAGATATCCTCACCTTTTTTTGTAGGTGTTATTCCTTCCGTGAGTAAAAAGCGGATCACAGCACTTGGCGTGATTTTTTGCCTACATCTTTAACGCAACTGAACACTACAACGTGAGTTTATGTACTACAATATTCCTGCGATGCTCGTTCTGGTCAGAAGATGCCCTTCTACTATTCAGTGTTGCCAACCCTCAAAAAACTAAAAACCATCGCCCGTTATGGTCCCAGTACACTTACTCTCTGAACATACTAAGTATGTGTTATACATATAGTTATATTTTTGTTCTATCGTGCAACATATATAGTTATAATATGTCCCCTTTTCCATAAACTATAATACTTTAAAAAGTAAGTTTCTTTTTTTCTTAAATCGAAAACCAAAGTTATAATATACTAACTTTTTCCCGCGGCTTTGCTCGCATAGTGTAAGGGAGGTTACAACTCCGCCTCCTCCACCTCCCCCCCTCCCCCTACCCTCTCCACCCTCCCCCCCTCCCCTCTCCCCCTCTCAATAATATTTAATATTCAATCCCAGTACATTCAGTTTTTAAACAGCCCGCTTGCCACCTTTTACAATTTTTATTCAAATTTCCATTTTCATGCATATTTAATTTGGTACCTAATAGGTACCTTTTTAAAATATCTAAAATTCTGGATTTGATTCAAACTATTAGGGAAAGTACCTACTTTAAATAAATTTATCAACTTGAAGATTTTCAAAAATAGAATTCTGATTTTAAATGTCATTCTCAAACACGCGAACTGTCAAACTGGCGATAGTCGTCAGGTTTTTTGAAATTATCCAATTTTCTGCGCAATTTTCTTAATTTTTCTCTTCATGAGAACCATCCTAGTACTTCAAGAAATATTCTAAAAAAATAATTAGCAAAATCGGTTCAGCTGCTCTCGAGATTTGCGCTTAGCAACACATTTAGCGATTCATTTTTATAAATATATGAGATGGTAAAATACGTATAAATTTTTCAACCTATGTAGGTTTTCATTATTAAATTTTATTTATTTAAGAACGTTATATCAGCCTATGGGGATGGGATAGAGGAAGAGAGAGAAAGGGGATGGATCTATTCTGTGTAAAGAGTAGCATGTAAGTGTAAATGTTATTTATTGATTTCAGGTTTGAAAATATGGGACGTTGCATTAAATAAGTCGAATTCACTGTATGAAATGTTAAAAAAGTGTGAAGCGCGGTGAACGAATGTATTTTGTTTTAAGTTAGTGTTGCACTGAGAAACGTTTAATATGTGGTTTTGCCTGGTTTATTTCGAATACATAATATAAGTTACGTATATAATAAATCGCATTCGTTTTATTATTTGTAATATTTGAATATGAAGAAAGGAAACCTTTTTTTTCACCTCCTTAACATTTTTTTTTCTTCTTCTATTTTAAAAATAGAACTGGTAAGCATAATTTTGTACTTTTAACAACACATATTAATATATTTTTAAATTTTAAAAAAACTTTTTTGTTAATTTTTTTGTATAATATTCGAATCAACCAATAATTCTGTCCATAAGCTCCCAGTTAATTTTATGCTATGCGATATATGTGTTTACTTGAAATCATCGTAATAATAATAATAATATTTGGATAATTTATAAAGCGCCGATTTTGTGAAAAATCACCTCAAGGTTTTGTCTGGTTATTCCATCGTGAGATGGAATAACCAGACAAAGTTGCAAGGGTATGATCGCGAGATCATCGTTTGCCAAAATCTAAATTCTCGGCCGCCGGTTAATGGCTCTTAAGGATTGCAAAAAATGCGAAAGGTTTTTGCTTTCCCGTTGTATTCGTTCAATGGAGTATTTAAAATGGTTTGATAAAATTTCAGAGTCGCTTGACCCTCATAAAACATTTTTTTAAATGACGTTTCGATTCAACTCAATTATCTCCCCCGACATAAATAGTTGAATTTTATAGTTATTTACACATGTTAAATTGAAGAGTTATTTAAAAAAAAAAAATTCACAACGATTATACAATTACCAATGGTTTATTCGTAAGTTTTTCCATTAACATTTTTTTTTTACATTTGATGTAATATTACGAGTGAACCTCGAGCGTGATATATTGAAGATTATTTGACTGATTAGAATTATTGTAATAGATATTTTTTTACCTGGATAACAAAATTGGTACTATTTTCAATATCACCTAAAAATTAAATACTTAACACGAAAACGTGAAAATAAGTACGCCGCAAGAAGAAAAACACTAAACATACCTTTGAACATAGAATAAAGAAAATAACAGCAGAAAGGCCTTTCGTACAAATTTAAATGCAAATACATGTTCCATTTAGCCTAACCGCCCAGTGTTCCATTTCACTTACACTCGCCTGAAATCGAAGATCTCCATCCCATTTGAATTTCTAAAACACAGGTTTGTATGGTCTTCAAAATACATTCACAATACCCAAGGCACTTTTGTGTTATTATTTATTCTGTGAATTTAAAGAAAATGTGGACTTACCCCTGAAGAGAGTCAATATGCCAATGGGCATGACCAGAACAGCCACCATGAGGTCAGTGACCGCCAAAGACATCAGGAAATAATTGGTCACATTTTGCAGCCTCCTCTCCCAGCAAATAGCTAGGCAGACCAAAATATTTCCTGCGGCTGTTGCAAGAACCAAAAACAAAGCCAAAAGGGCCCACCAATTTTGCACTTCACTTTCCCCGTCTAAACCAGCATTGTCAACAGTTGGACCAACGTCCCACCAAGTCCCATTATCATCCAAGTTCCCCGAAGTTACATTCTTTATCTCGTAAGACCAATTATAATATAAAAACGTGGAGTTTTGAACTTCAGCGCGGTTTGTCCATGTTACCAGTTCTGTCACCACCTCGGATGTTTCTTCGTCTATTTTCGTCAAATCTTCTTTAAAATCCAAAATATTGTATACATTATTTTCAAAACGTTGTACCGAAGAATTAGATGTTTCGCCTTTGTCAAAATCAAAGAAGCTGATTGTTTTTTCGTTATGTTGAACTTTGGTTCTTTGTTTGTAGCCCATGTGACGTAAGCGATTGCGTTGGTCCAACTCTGCTATACTTGAGTACATTTCACTCGAGGCATTAAATGACTCCATTTTTCTTCTTGTTCTTTGGTGACGTCATTTAAAAGTTTGTTTTTGCGTTCCCCACTGCGTCAGTCCGCCTGAAATAAAAGAAAAATATATTAAAACTAATAACAAAAGAGCGGGGAACCCGTTCACAGTTATCAGAAAGAGATACAGTTGAGAAATAACAAAAATCATTCCTAAACAAGATAAGAGGTGCAAAAAAATTTAAGCACAAATAATAAAATAAAAATATTGTATTGTAAATAGATAACTAATAACTTTCTTTTAACATTTGTGTGCATTTCAGAAGATACGAATGTAAAAGTATTTGATATTTACGAGATGTACATGTCCGTGAATAAGTGAGTATTAGTAAGGGTAATCTTAAAATTCTTCTTCATTTGCTCATTTATAAATACCACTAATTTAATTACTTTAGGAAAAAACACCTTTCCAAGTAATGCTTTAAAATAATATTATGATGAATAATTATTTGCATAAATTTATTTGCATTACGGTGGATTTAGACCAAATGAGGAAGTGTTGATTCTAGTCTACTCTTGCAAATTATTTTGGTATAAACAGTTATAGAGAATTATTTCGGTGCTCCGAGTGCATTCGTCGAAATTGCTTGTTCGTTTGAAGTAAATGCCGCAAATGCGTCCAAAGAATTCATTTGTATTTGCGCGCGATCGATCCTCGAGGTGGTCTCTTTAAAATGTTC
This sequence comes from Limnephilus marmoratus, assembly GCA_917880885.1. NCBI lineage: Eukaryota > Metazoa > Arthropoda > Insecta > Trichoptera > Limnephilidae > Limnephilus > Limnephilus marmoratus. The sequence goes on along the minus strand of OU862929.1, from coordinate 37,211,782 downwards.
TTGTGTTCTTGAAACTTGCGTCGACTTACTAATTATGGATTGGAGTAATGAAAAATTCTACAAAAAAAATCAGAGTGCATAATTCACACGCGGTAGAAATGAAACTAGAAAATCGGTAGATGTCGCTTTCATTTCTTTTGCATATATACAATATTAGAGTGGTTTGAAGATTGGATATGGTTTCACCAAAATTATTTTTTTATTCTTTTTTACTTCGTGGGATACGAACCTTCGTTCGCTTGATGTCTCTCTGGCCTCTGAGACTTGTAAGGCGCCTTGCTCAATGCGTTTTCGGAGGTCCGCGCTGAAGCTCGATTTTACTGCATTATTTTAGAACCAAGGACCCGCCAAATAATAAATATGTGACACTTTTCCGATACATCCTAATTTCAGAAGTTTCACTACAAAAACTTATGGAAAATAAAAATAAATAATAATAATAACTTTTCGTTAAGCCAACGTTTCGGACAGAGTTGCAGTGTCCATCATCAGGGCAGATCCGGCAGATCCGGTAGATGGATCTGATGGACGCTACCCGAAACCTTTTGGCTAAAGAAGGAGGTAGCGCAACACAGCATAACACCCCAAAAACAAATAACTGAAATACTTTTTGCCGTGAAAATCTTAAAACGTATCCAATAATAATAACTGTTGAAAAATAAAATAAAAATAAATTACGAAAAAACCTCTTCGGTATTTTTTTCGAAAATTGAGTCAACGATAAATGCAGCAATAAAATCAGAATATCTCTCTCTGTTCAGGATCTCAACTTCCGCTCTCCTGACAAAGCAATCCGGCGTGGTAACACCAGATTCCAAGGGAAGTGTGGCTGGAGTAACTCTTCAATAATAACTCCAGCTCTTGAATAATTGGTCTTTATTGAAACAATAAAAGACCCGTAGGGTAGCTCATGTACGGTGAGCCCAATGATGCTATCTCTCTCTCCGCGGTTTTATAACCCACATGAAGTGAAAACCTGGCAGCAGACGTTTTGCCCAAAAACGACCCGCCCAAGACGGATGGTAACAAGAGAAGAAGGAATTAAAAAATCCGTGGCAATACGAAATCGCCCTGGCAATTGCCAACACAAAAAATGTTGCCACAACCATTAGGGTGACAATCACAAATATTAATATTTCAGTACCTGAAATCTTAACATATTCCCGCCCAAAACGAGTATTAAGGAATAGTCGTTTTTCATAAAATAATATATTAGAAGAGATTGCAACATTGGTACTCAGAATTTACCCAACGAGTTCACATACAAAAATAAACAATATTCAATATATGGATATCAAAATAATAACAAAAAACTTATAACTAAGTATATAACCCTATGTCAGACTTGACATTAAAAAATGAAAGTTTAATAACGTAGAACCTTCTGGTGCGCTGCACCCACTTATGTGAAAATGGTTTAACACTTGGCACTGATGAGCCTGACGGCACTTTGATTTACACATCACATCACTTTTAGCGTTGTAATTGGTTCTTAATCCAGGTTGGAGGAAGGATCCTCCATGGGAAGTAGACAGAGCTGTGTCACGGCTCTTTTGGTGACACCTCTGGCTGTCCTCAAGGAGACGACGCGGACGCGTCCGTCTTGGCCAGGGTGGATCTCCGTCACTCGCGCCATCCTCCAGTACTGCGGAGGTAGTTGGTTGTCCTTGATGATGACCATGTCACCAGGCTGTAAACTGCGTTGACGTCCTTCTTGCCATTTGACTCGGTTCTGCAATTCTGCTAGGTATTCCCGGCTCCATCTGTGCCAAAAAGATTGAACAACGGTAGACATCTTTTGGTAAATATTAAGCCTGTTTGTAGGCAGATGGTGGATATCAAGCTCAGGCAATGCTAACAGGTTGTCGCCAATAAGGAAGTGTGACGGAGTGAGGGCGTTTAAGTCATTTGGATCTGATGTTAATGGAGTCAGAGGACGGGAATTTAAACAAGCCTCAATCTGTATTAGTATGGTATTCATTCCTTCGTATGTCAAAACAGTTGACCGCATTGCTTTTTTTAAATGCAACTTGGTCATTTTAACTGCACTTTCCCAAAGTCCCCCGTGATGCGGTGAGCGGGGAGGCAAGAAGCTCCAGCTAATATTCTGCTGGGCCAAAAAATTATGGATTTCTTTATCAGATGCCTTCAAAAAATCAAATAGTTCAGTAAGTTCCCTATAACTACCTGTAAAGTTATCAGTAAAGAGTCGTGAGGGTTTACCCCTCCTAGCTATAAATCTTTTCAATGCATTCATAAATGCCATTGAAGTTAAATTAGTCACTAATTCTAGGTGAATTGCCTTCGTTGAAAAACAAATAAATAAACATATGTAAGATTTTACACTCTTAGCATTTCTGGTTAAACCAGACTTAATTAAAATTGAACCTGCAAAATCTATGCTGGTTACATAAAATGGTCTATGGATTCGGAATCGGTCAGCAGGAAGGTCACCCATGAGCTGGCGACACTTGCGCGGACGGACTCGGAAACATACAATACATTTATGCAGTGCTCGCTTCACTGCGTTTTTACCAAATATTGGCCAAAAACGTAAACGCAGTAATGCGAGCAGAGCATTACATCCTAAATGTAAATTCTCATAATGCAGATGGGTTATTATTAAGTCAGTCAACTTATGATTTTGTGGTAACAAAATTGGATGTTTTTGAGAGGCTGAGGTAATATCGGATTGTGATAGTCGACCTCCAACACACAACAACCCATCCTGCATAAAAGGATTTAGTGCCTTTACTTTGCTCTGCCTAGATACAAATCTTCCATTACTCACAGACGCTATTTCATCATGAAATGCGAATCGCTGAGCGTTCAAAATCAATACATGCATGGCATGTTCCAGTTCGATTACAGAAAGCTCGTCGACCCGCATCGGTCTTCGTTTAGAACAGTTATGTATGAAACGTAACATATAAGCAACTACGCGCCTCAGTCGTCTTAATGAAGAATAATTATTAAATATTTCCCAATTTCTAAAAGATTTTTTATTAAAGCAGAAAATTTTCCTCGGTACCCGAATATGATTTGCTTTACCGAGACTCAGCGTGTAAATCTGCCAGGCCAATAAAAGGTCATTGGGTAGCTTGTCATCCCAGGATGTTTTTAGCTTCCACAATCTCTGCATAATTATCTTACCGACAATGATTACTGGGCCTACCAGTCCTAAAGGGTCAAACACTTTTGAAATTAATGATAAAACTTGACGTTTTGTTACTTCTAACTTTGAGTCTATGCTTTCTACCTGATAGGTAAACTCATCAAGTTTGGTGTCCCATATTAATCCGAGAATCTTAGCTTCATTGGATTCATTTGGCAATAATTCTAAATTATCTTTAGAATCATTAATCGAGGGGGCATTAGACCTCCATTTTCTAATCTCCATGCCTGCTGTAGCAAGCGCATTAATGATTTGTGATTTAAGCAAGTGACAAGTATCAATGGAGTCACTACCAGAAAGAAAATCATCTACATAAAAATTTTCCTTAAGGGATTTACTAGCTAATGGATGAGTAAATGAAACGTCATTACCTAGCTGATGCAGACAACGTATTGCTAAATAAGGCGAAGGAGCCAAACCATATGTCACCGTGTTTAGCGTATAGTGTTTCGAACAATCCTCCGCATCCTTTCTCCATAATATACGTTGGTAATTTCTGTGTTCCGGGTTGATATTAATTTGGCGGTACATTTTTGCAATATCTGCAGTGACTGCATATTGATGTTTTCTGAAAAATACCAAGTGGCAAAATATATCATTTTGAATGGTGGGCCCAATCATTAGAGCGCGATTCAAAGAAATCCCTCGAGCAGGTTTAGCCGACCCGTCCAAAACAACACGAATTTTAGTAGTTGTGCTTGATTCTTTAAATACAGCGTGATGTGGTAAATAATAAGTAGTTTCATCACGTATTGGAGGTTCACATTCAGTCATGTGACCTAACGCAAGATACTCATCAATAAATTCCGAGTATTGTTCCTTTAAACTAGGTTGTCTTAAGAATTTCCTTTCCATTGACACCAATCTACTTTTAGCAATACTAAATGAATCTCCTAATTGAGATAGGTTAGATTTAAATGGTAAGTTCACTACAAATCTACCATTTGCATCGCGTTTATGCGTGCCTTTGAAAATCTTTTCACATTCACTATCTTCCAGAGAGTGATGCTTACTATTTTCAATTTCTTCAACCTTCCAAAACCTTTCTATTTGATTCTGCAAAGAATTTAATGAAATATGACAAACTTTAACTGGCCTCGTATTTTGACGCCTCTGTACAGCTCCTGATATTATCCAGCCTAGCTCCGTTCGATGCAATGTAGGTTTATCCTTTCCTAACTGTATCTGATCCGTACGAACCACCTGCCAGAATATCTCTGCTCCGATCAGCATATCAATAGCAGCTGGCTGGTAAAACTGCGGATCAGCTAACTGGATGCCGTCTGGAATGTTCAACATTTTTGGATTAATCAAGGTCTGTGGAAGATTGCAAGAAATCTCATCTAATACCAAACAAGATATTTCATCCCGGTATTGAGAACATAATGATTTAAATTTAATGTCAACTGTTTCCTTTACATGAATTAAATTATTATGCAAACCTGAAACAGGTATATTCAACTTTGTACAATGCAAATTTAATCTTTTACAAGTATCCTTTGTAATAAAATTAGACATTGAACCCGAATCCAAAAGTGCGCGTATTTTGTGTGTTCCACCATACGCGTCTTCTATTTTTACTATTATGGTAGATAGTAAAATTTCCCGCCCGTTCATGTCACTATGACATGCTAAATTTACTGGTGCCTCCGACTGACCCTTGCCAGTTGAAGTACCCGCTTGTACATTATCAGTATTGATATGTAACAGAGTGTGATGTTTTCGATCACAAACACTGCATTTTTCCTTCCACCTGCACAACTTTGAAAGGTGCCCCGGTTTTAGGCAGTTATAACATAAATTGTTCTCTGAAACGAGCTTTCTTCGTGCCGCTGGTTCTTTGTTAACAAATATTTTGCAAGAATAAATGAAATGACTGTCATTACACAGCATACAATTAACGTTGCTCGACGCTAACGTAACCTTGTTTGTAGACTTCTTTTCCTTAAAATTAAAAAACTTTCGGCGCGGGGTTTTGAAAGGTTCATTAACGAGATTCGAAACCTATTTAAGCAACGAAAATGATATTACACCTGGCGTGTTGTCATCGAGGTTGGAAGCCATTAAACCTTCTCTGATAGAATTCTCCAAAATTCAGCTGGAGATTGATTTATTGAACAAATCAGAAGATAATGACGCGAGGGATAATTTTGAAGGTACATATTTTAATGTAATTGCATTAGGACAGGAAATGTTATCAAAATTTAAGAAGATTGAAAATGTCCCAAATATATCAGTAAATTTACCACCAATTTCTATACCAGTGTTTTCAGGTGACAACCATAAATGGTTGACTTTTAAAAATTCGTTCATTGCCTTAATTCATGATAACAGTAAATTAAATAATGTTCAGAAATTTCATTACCTTATTAGTTATGTGTCCGGAGAGGCACTTGATTTGATTAGTTCTCTAGAAATAACCGGGGATAATTATAGTGCAGCTTGGACAATGCTTATTTCGAGATACGAAAATGTCCGACTTATAGCAAATAGACATTTGAATTTCTTATTTAGTTTTACACCGTTAAAACGACAGAATCATCATGAATTAAGGAATTTAATTGATCAAGCAAACATTCATTTGAGAGCTTTACACAACCTTAAGCTACCAACCGAACATTGGGATACTTTAATTATTCATATTCTAACCTCAAAGTTAGATAATCACACACGTAGCCTTTGGGAATCATTAGAATGCGACGAAGTTTATCCTACGTTCGTGCAGTTTAGCAATTTTATTTCACAAAGGTCTCAGATCCTGGAAACTATCCAAGGTGATATTGGTGGAATGCAACAGAAATCGGAACCAGTTGCAACAAAAGCGAAGTTTTTGTTGCAACTGGTTCCGATTTCTGTTGCATTCCACCAATATCACCTTGGATAGTTTCCAGGATCTGAGACCTTTGTGAAATAAAATTGCTAAACTGCACGAACGTAGGATAAACTTCGTCGCATTCTAATGATTCCCAAAGGCTACGTGTGTGATTATCTAACTTTGAGGTTAGAATATGAATAATTAAAGTATCCCAATGTTCGGTTGGTAGCTTAAGGTTGTGTAAAGCTCTCAAATGAATGTTTGCTTGATCAATTAAATTCCTTAATTCATGATGATTCTGTCGTTTTAACGGTGTAAAACTAAATAAGAAATTCAAATGTCTATTTGCTATAAGTCGGACATTTTCGTATCTCGAAATAAGCATTGTCCAAGCTGCACTATAATTATCCCCGGTTATTTCTAGAGAACTAATCAAATCAAGTGCCTCTCCGGACACATAACTAATAAGGTAATGAAATTTCTGAACATTATTTAATTTACTGTTATCATGAATTAAGGCAATGAACGAATTTTTAAAAGTCAACCATTTATGGTTGTCACCTGAAAACACTGGTATAGAGATTGGTGGTAAATTTACTGATATATTTGGGACATTTTCAATCTTCTTAAATTTTGATAACATTTCCTGTCCTAATGCAATTACATTAAAATATGTACCTTCAAAATTATCCCTCGCGTCATTATCTTCTGATTTGTTCAATAAATCAATCTCCAGCTGAATTTTGGAGAATTCTATCAGAGAAGGTTTAATGGCTTCCAACCTCGATGACAACACGCCAGGTGTAATATCATTTTCGTTGCTTAAATAGGTTTCGAATCTCGTTAATGAACCTTTCAAAACCCCGCGCCGTTTAATCAACTTGTCGAGTTCCATTTTTTACAAACGAAATAACACTAACTTGATTTCAAAACTGAATACACAATACACAACGCGACAGTTTGACGTAAACAACAATGAATAATACCATAAATAATATACTTTGGATCATAGAGAAACCACTCACAATACTATAGCATACAAAGACGAAACTTGCAACCGCGTGGCTAGAAATGTAGGTAGGCAAAAGCAAAGTTATTCTGCAGACTGAATACAACAATAAAAATTATTATCACCAACAAATTTATGCTATGTAATATTGAAAGCATCTGATTATGAACACCCGAATGTAATTCGATATAATCAATACGAAATAATGTGGCATCTACACAGATTTTTAGCTTTTTAAATGGAATTTGAAAGGACAATGAAAGGAAGGCTACAACCTGATTTGCTGTGCATGCGAGCGTCGTGATGAGGCTCGCTTGATCAATCCAATGATGGTGATGAGGACGCCGACTGGACCAATCCCGATGATGATGAGGCCTGACTGGGCCACTCCAAATAATGATCTTCAGTCTCAAATGGATCAATCCAAATAATGATCACCCAGCTTGAATGAGTCAATCCAATAATGATCACCCGGCTCGAATGATCAATGCAATGATCAATGCAAATAATCCGGCTCGAAGGACCAATGTTCAGGATCTCAACTTCCGCTCTCCTGACAAAGCAATCCGGCGTGGTAATACCAGATTCCAAGGGAAGTGAGGCTGGAGTAACTCTTCAATAATAACTCCAGCTCTTGAATAATTGGTCTTTATTGAAACAATAAAAGACCCGTAGGGTAGCTCATGTACGGTGAGCCCAATGATGCTATCTCTCTCTCCGCGGTTTTATAACCCACATGAAGTGAAAACCTGGCAGCAGACGTTTTGCCCAAAAACGACCCGCCCAAGACGGATGGTAACAAGAGAAGAAGGAATTAAAAAATCCGTGGCAATACGAAATCGCCCTGGCAATTGCCAACACAAAAAATGTTGCCACAACCATTAGGGTGACAATCACAAATATTAATATTTCAGTACCTGAAATCTTAACACTCTCATTGTCGGCCATTGTGTATTGAAAATATCACTATTTGTTGTAGAATGAGAAATGAGCATTTGCTCGCCTGATCTAAACATCTCTAGAGAAGTTTCAAGGACTTTAGCTTTTGTTTTTTGGTTCTTGTTCATTGGTAATCTTTTGATGAAAACGAATTACCGTTTGTACTAAAAATCAAGAAAGAACGCCCTTTTTCGAGCTCTAGTTCTACTTTGGTTTGGTCTGAATCCCATTTATTTAATCTAAATCAATCCACAGATAGTTTTGTCCGTATATAAACTCAATTCTTTCAAGGGAGGCATACAAATCAAACATTGTATTGAATCACCGATACAATATTGTATTTGTGTTCTCGATAGAATTGAGTTTGAATGTGAAAAACTATTTATTTACTTTACTCATCTCAACATTTAACAAACAAATTATTATTCATCTTAATATATAAAAACATAACCTGTTCGAGAGAAGCGTTGCGTGTGTTAGGGTGAACGGTGGTTTTACGGGGTGGTTTGACATCACAAAAGGTGTCAAGCAAGGCTGCGTAATGTCACCATGGTTATTCAATCTATACATGGATAATTGTATGCAAGAATTGAAAGAGGTGGGATTTGGCGCGATATTGGGTAATCTGAAAGTATGTAGCCTGTTATATGCTGATGATGCGGTGCTGATTTCTAACACTATGGAAGATCTACAGTCTCTTGTATCTAGGATGAACGAAGTATGTATGAAGAATGAGTTAATGATGAATGTAAGTAAGTCTAAAGTCATGGTGTTTGAAAGAGAGAGTACGAAAACAGTATGCAACATAGTTGTGAATGATGAATACTTGGAGCAGGTGGATGAATTTGTGTATCTGGGTAGTATGTTTACGAGAGATGGGAAGGCTGATAGAGATGTTGAAAGAAGGGTGAATGCCGGTAACTCCATTAATGGTGGACTGAATGCCGTTGGCGCTAATAAAAAACTGTCAAACGAAGCGAAGCTAGCAGTCCACAATGGAGTCCTGGTACCTACCCTGATGTATGGCAGTGAGGCATGGAACTGGCAGAGGAAGGATGAAAGTAAGCTGAATGCTGTTGAAATGAGATCCCTGCGACGTATGTGTGGTAAAACAATGTATGATCGTGTGAGAAATGTGGATATCCGCAAAGAATGTAAGGTTGATGTAAGCATAATGAGTAAGATTAATAAAGGGACACTCAGATGGTTTGGGCATATAGAGCGAATGAACGAAGAAAGTAGTGTAGGAAGAATATACGACGCGAATGTGAATGGTAGAAGAAGTCGGGGGCGCTCGAGGAAGACACGGCACGATCAAGTGAATCAAGTCGGGCCATGTCAAAAGTCAGAATAATCGAAGAGAATGTATGAGACGATATATGAATGTGAGTGAGGCAAAGAGTGTGTGCCTAGACCGAGTTGTTTGGCGGTCCGTCCTCTCTGCCTACCCCTGCGGGGAAACGGCGTGATGGTTAGTTAGTTCCAAAAAGTATTTTTTCATAAAAATAATTAAAACAGCACCATCTATGAACGAGCAGAGCATAAATACTTTTAAATAAACAGGGTTCCAAAATTCATCTCAATTTTTGGTATGTCAATGGAAAAGATATTTTGGGACGAAGTTTATTATTAGATTCAGACCATTTATTTTATTTATCAATTAGAATGAGTTGGGATGAAAATATTCAGAAAGTTTTGTTTCCTATTACCAAAGGCCGCCCAATACACTGACAGGTTTATCTATGCTGGTGACAGCGGTGGCCCTCACTGACTTGGGTAATTAACCATGTCGACACGTCTATTAGTCGATGTATCCGGTCACTAAACACAAATATAAAGCCATTTAAGACATTGTTTTATTTATCGACGAAAGAACATCTTTCCCAAAACCGTTTCTGAAAGTATTGTATTAGACTAGATAATATCATTATACTTTTTTTATAAAATTATGCTTTTTTTAACTATTTCCACACATGAGCCTTCATTGGAGAGGACCCACCACTTTCCCAATGGCGTTATAAGGAAACATATGGTTTCCTCCTTCACCGCACACGTCAAGACTCTACTTTTTTTTTAAACGAAGCTATATTTATTTGAACGACTCTAGACCCTCCAATGTCCATGCATACGGGGTTAGTAAGCAGTATGCAAGTACTTACAATAACATTATACAAAAGATAAATAGAAGTAGCAGCCCGTGGAATAATTCTTCTGAAATAGGTAACATCAAAAAGAGAAAATAGTGTTTGTAAAAGAAAAATAAAAATAACGGCTATGACCAGTCGTAGAAACCTTCTATAAATAAAATAAGTAATGAGGAAAAAACAGTTATATTATTATGTTATAATGTAAATACTTACTATAATAGCGGAAAGAAAATAAAATAAATAAAAAGAAAAGCCAGAGAAAGTATTCCATTGACCACCGGGCAGTCCCAATGCGAATGCGTATAGCTATCAGCCCAATCGCAGACGATGCTCGAAGTCCGCACCCTTTAGCCGGTTCCCCGATTTTGCCTCGACGAAATGCACTTGGGAGAGAAGGGGAAGATTTTGAAGACCTTGAGGAAAAGATGAGCGTCGGGTTACCGGAGGGGGGACGGAAGGACATCGAGACCGTGCGGTTACGCCTCAGGCCTACGCATGACGATGGGGGAGGCGCGGGCGGATCGCGGGAAGACCGCTCCGGTGTGTGTTCGCCTGGCAATGTGCATGGACAGGGTCTATCCCACCCCATTTCTGTGGGGGAACGACGATACATAACATGTTGAGTTCAGTTGCGCCACCAAAGAATGGAAACCAAAACTAGGAGGCCTTCAGGAAAAAAAATCCATAGCTGGCAACTGTAGAGTATGTAGATTTTTTTCATCTTTAATCAATAAATCTAATGAATATAATACTTAGCCAAAGTCTCCAGTCGAGGAGGAGTGGGGCCGTTCCAGTAACGGCGTATAAAATCATTAATAATTTAATAAGCCCTATACCTCATGGAATGTTATATGTTGTGTGCCAGGGACGGTACCACGATCTTCTATGTATCCCACGTAACAAAACGAACGTACTAGCTCGACATAGCATGACACGAGGTATGATGTTGTTAAATAACGCCTCCAAAACTGTTGACATCTTCAAGCCTTGAAAAATTTATGAGGCATTTAAGTGCATCTCATTACCCACTATAATATGTGTGTATTTATCTCATGTTACTAAATAACGTTTCTTTTATTTACCTATAAAGGTGTACTTTGTATCATATGTGTATCGTAAATGGACATATAGTCTGTAATACACATACAATTAAAAACAAAAAATAATAATAAAATGAAAATAAATAAAAAAATAACAATAAGGTTGTCGTAGAAAACATATGGGATGTAAAGAACAATTAGTTATTGATTCTGTAATTTTAAAACAAATTCAAAATCAAAAGCGTAATTTACATACTTGTTATATAGATTATCAAAAAGCTTTTGATAGTGTCCCGCACTCGTGGCTAATCAAAATATTAAAAATATATAAAGTTAACCCAATTATAATTAGCTTTTTGAAAAATATTATGCCTTTTGGAATACAGATTTACTAGTTAATTTAAAAGGTAAGAAAATAGTAGTACCGGGCATTTCAATAAAAAAAGAGATTTTTCAAGGAGACTCATTGAGCCCTCTTTGGTTTTGCTTAGCATTGAATCCCCTTTCTAAAATGTTAATTAAAAGCAAGTTTGGAATAAAAATTAAGGGTAATACAAGAGAGAGTAGTATAGTTTCACATCTATTATATATGGATGATATTAAATTATTTTCAAATTCTGAATCAAATTTAAAGAAAATGATTAAGGTAGTTAAAATTTTTTCAGATGATATTAAAATGACTTTTGGTTTAGATAAATGTAAAACGATACATATAGAGAAAGGCAAAATTGTAGATGGAGACGAGGGTATATTTAGATATTTCAAAATTAAAAGTATGAAAGGGGATGAGGTTTATAAATATTTAGGATACCCGTAATCAACCCGCGATCACACTAGTATTAAAAATGATATTAGGATTAAATTTCAAACTAGGATCAGAAAAATTTTAAAATGCAATCTATCTCCAAAAAAAAATTGTAAAAGCAATGAATACTTGGGCAATACCTCTTTTTTTTTTTTTTTTTTAAATAATCGGAGACGGTTTACATATATATAGTTCCCGAGAGCACTTAGGCCATAGACCTATTGTACTATCTCCCATTTTACCTCATTCCTTTGACAGTAACCCAGTCCCTTTTATAAAGTTCACCAGGATTGTCATTCGAAATGAAGCTATATCTTCTGGTCCGACAATGTGTCTTCCCAGGTCTCATTTCCCCTCTTCACTCCTCCTTGGTTCCCTGAAGGCCCCACGACGGAAGAGGGCTTCATCTCTCCTCTCCACTCCTTAGTTCCCCGAAGGCTCCACGACGGAGAGTCCACCTCCCCTTGGTTTCCTAAAGGCCCCACAAGGGAAGAGTCCACTCCACCTTGGTTCCCCGAGGGCCCCAGGAGGGAAGAGAACTTCATCTCTCCTCCTTGGTTCCTCTAAGGCCCCACAGAGGAAGAGTTCACCAAGATGGCCTCATTTCTCCTCTTCACTCCTATATGGTTCCTCGAAGGCCCCACATGGGAAGAGGACATTATCTCTCCACTTCACTCCTCCTTGGTTCCACAAAGGCCCCGCGCTGGAAGGGTGCCCTTCCCCTTGGTTCCTTGAAGGCCCCATAAGGGAAGAGTTCATGGAGGTGGCCTCAGCTCACCTCTCCGCGGTTTCTCCTCTTAGTTCCTCCTACGGCCCCAAGAAGGAAATCCACAGAGGTGGCCTCAGCATTCCTAGGTTCCTAAAAGGCCCCTAGTTTTCGAATGGTCCAATTTTTTTTTTTTGTTTTTGTCCCACGAGGAAAATAGAAGGTCCACTCCAGCAGAGCTCTGAGTGCTGGAGTGAGGTCTAAATACTCCGAGATGCGACCTTGTTTCTCGGAGGCACCGTTCATGACGCTGTTCCCCAGGACATTCAGCCTGAGCACGGTAGCTCACACCATGGCTTGGGATGGCTATTGCAGGTTTGTGTCTTCCACTCCCTGAGCGATGGGTTCGCCACACTCCCTACGCTACGGCAATACCTCTACTAACGTACTCGTTTGGCATAATTAAATGGTCCCATACAGATTTAGATAGTTTAGAACAATTAATTAGAACTACGTTAACAAAGTTTAATTGCCATCATCCAAATTCAGCTATAGAACGAATTAATTTACCTAGAAATTTAGGAGGTAGAGGTGTAGTCAAAATAACATCTTTGAAACACAATCAGGTAGAAATGCTTAGAATTTTTTTCCATAGGAAAACTAATAGCTCAGAAATGCACAAAATAATTTGCAACGCAGATAGAAACATTACACCTTTAAATTTATATGACGAGAATGCCAACATTCTTATAAATACTAACCAGGAATTATTAGATTCCTGGTCAAATAAAATTATTCACGCAAAACACTTCAATTATCTCAACCAAACGTATGTTGACAAACTTTCGTCAAACAAATGGTTGGGTATTGGAGAGTTGAGCGCAGAAATAGAAGGATTTATGCCGTAATGTAGTACCAAATTATGAATATGAACCAAATTCATTTTTAGAAAATGAATTTTATAAAATATATTATGATAAAACTGTACTAACAGACAGAAAAATTAGTCATAATAGACCTTATATAGTTTTACACGACAAAATTAAAAAAATAACTCATATCATTGATGTAGCTATTCCAAATTCTTGTTTTTTTTTTTTTTTTTTTTTTTTATTTATTTAGGAGAAAATACAGATACAGATATTAATTGGCGAGAATATACAAAACATCAACTAGAGAATTCACCTGCATCCAAACTATTTCTCACGAATTGACTTAAACAGCAGTTAAAAACCTATACAAATATTTTGTCTTATAAATAGGGGAAAAAATATATAAGTACATAAGAATATTATTTTACAAATAGAGATATGAAATAAATGCGCAATATCCTTATAAGAATTTACAAATTATTTTTGAAACAAAAAAATATAAATATAGATAAACAATGTTATACAGAAATTAAAAAAAAATATATATATATAAACGAATGTATGTCTAAGTTGTTTACTTTGAACTTTGTAGGAAAACAGCCTTCATTTTTCTACTAAAAGTACTGCGTGTATCAAAAAATAAGTCAGAATCCTTGAGCTTTTGATTCTGATTAAGTGATTCGCACATTCTTCTGATTGGGTCCCTGACACCAGCATTTGTACGCGTCCGGCTAATGTGGAATAAGTCGTTAAGCCTTGTTACTCTGGGTGGTACTTTAAAGTTTATTAATTTCAGTAAGTCGGGACAGTCAATAACGTTGTTACAGATTTTATATAGAGTCATGAGATCAAGGTACGTTCGTCGGTTAGATAGCGTGGAGACGTTATAACTCGAAAGCATATTTATGTACCCGCGTTTAGGTGCGCTCATTCTGTAATTGAGGCACTGCAGAAATTTCTTTTGAATACTTTCAATGTTTTCTTTATAGATACCGTAAAGTGGATTCCATATGGAGGTGCAGTATTCAAGTTGAGAACGGACCAGCGTGTAGTAAAGAAGAAGATATGTTTCAGGTTTTCGAAATTCACGGCTGTTTCTGATGACAAATCCTAGCATGCAGTAAGCTTTATTCACAATATTATCAATATGCGCATCGAAATGGAGTTTAGAATCAAAAAGTACGCCTAGATCTCTTATACAGTAAACGCGCTCGAGTAAATAGTTACCAATACAATAATTCTGTATGATGGCGTTATGATTTTTAGTAAAACTTATTTCTTTACATTTGTTGTAACTAAGGTAAATTTTGTTTTCATTGCAAAATGTTTCGAACCTTACTAAGTCGCTTTGGATTAGCAGACAATCGTTTAAATTCCTAACAATGGCAAATATTTTTATGTCATCGGCGTACAAAAGAAATAAACAATGCAAGAAACATTTAGTAACAGTGTTAATAAAGAGTATAAACAACAGCGGACCCAGGATTGACCCCTGTGGCACGCCAGAGGTAACTGGCTCCCATGTAGAAGTGTGTCCTCGCAACGATACGGCTTGTTGTCTTTTTGTTAAATATGAGACAAACCAACGTAGTAAATTTCCTCTATTTCCGTTGTACATAGTTTTTTTAATAAGAATAAGGTGGTCAACCTTGTCAAAAGCTTTTTTAAAATCGCAGTATATTGCATCTACCTGGTGGCCTCGATCCATGCTGTTGAACAAGAAGTTTGAGTAAAGAAGTAAATTACTCATGGTAGATTTGCCTTTTACAAACCCATGTTGTTGTTCCGTAATTATGGAGGCAAGCTGGGGATATATATGGTCATGGACAAGTCTTTCCAAGAGTTTAGGGATCGCCGAGAGAATGGATATTGGTCTATAGTTTTCTACTTTTTGCCGTGAGTCGCCCTTGTGGACCGGTATAATATAGGCCAACTTCCACCTATCAGGGAAAACCCCGTCACTCAGGCATTTGTTAAATATTATGGTAAGTGGAACATATAGTGACGAAGCAGCAGATCTGAGGAAAAATGCCGGTATTCCGTCATGACCTGCACCCTTGTTTATATCTAGCGACATTAAACTCGAGAGCACTTCTTGTTCCGTTAATTCAATGGTGTGAATGTGCGCAAGTTCAGAGTCGCAAATGGCTTCAAGTTGGTCGATGTTAATCATGTCGTTGACAGAGGAGGGTTCGAATGTTGATTTAAAGAATTCAGAGAACATATTACAAATTTCCTGGGCATCGTTAGATTTGCGACCTTCGAAGGACATAGTAGCAGGGTATCCATCAGACGATTTTAATGAGGATATGTATGACCAAAAACTTTTAATATTATTTTGCAATGAACTTTCGATGTTGTCGAAAAATAACTTTCGAGAATCACTAGCCAGTCTTTTGTATGTAGCACGTAAGAAGGAAAATTCACGATAGTCAGAAAGACCTTTATATGTCTTCCATTTGTGCCAGACTTTATCTTTTTTCCGTGATAACCTAATAAGTTCGGGAGTAAACCATATGGGAAATTTGTCATTTCGTCGTGCCAATAATGGAATGGACTTATCAATTATATTATTTATTTTTAAATAGAATCGATCTACTGCTTCTTCGGCTGATAAACTTGCGGTTTCAGATAACCAATCAATACAATTAATGTCATTATTAATCTGAGTATAATCAGCTTTCCTGAAATTGCGCCTACGCTCTTTTTTGTTTTTGATTTTTGGTTGAGTTTCGGATGATATATCAAATTCAAGGGCTGGGTGGTGTCTGTCTTCTGAGAGCAGAGGGTCATTGCTGCGTGTAACATTTGTTTCGCGACTGTAGAATATGAGGTCTAAGTATTTTTCATTATGGTTAGGTATGCAATTATATTGGAGCAAGTTCATCAATGAAATTGTTTGCAGCAAGGTTTGCGATGCAGCCGTGTTTGAAGAGGCGAGACCTTGACTGCAGCCTTCGGAAAAAGACCAAGTAAGAGTAGGTTGATTCATATCTCCAAGTACACAAAACATATTATTTGGTTCAGATGAAAATACAGATTCTAGGTTTTTGGAGAAAATATCATAAAACGTTGCTGGCGAGACAGGAGGTATGTATACTGCACATATGATGAGATTGGAAGACCTTACCGGATAGATACGAAGATTTGTTCGATTTGGCTGGTTTCCCAGTCATCGAGCCGGGATGCTGCGAGCTCCTTGCGCACTGCTACCAGTACACCGCCTCCGTCCATCTTACCAGTAAGAGTACGGTCCCTATCTCGTCGGAACACCGTGTAGCGCGAATCTATTAATTCAGCCGTATTTATACTTGCTACAAGCCATGTTTCAACTAGAACTATAACATCATAGTTATTTGATAAAATATTCATAAGTAGTTTCTGAGTTTTAGTTCTAATACCACCACAGTTCTGGTAATAAACAGATATAGATGATGAGATCATTTCAATAGAGTAATAGTGTATATCGATATATTCCACATTCGCGGGAGCGGTACTTTAAGTAGGACATACAAAGCATCAAAATTATATATGAAACATAGATAACTTATTAGATTAATTAGTATATAATAATAAATCAACAATATAAGATGTGAATGGATATGGTACAGAATGTTGAGAGAAAGCGGGCATCGATAAGACCAGTAACAGATTTGTAATAGTAGTAGTCACATCTTTTGAAGATCTCCCTCACGACGAATGGTAAACACCCTAGAGAGATCATCCTTCTTCGCCATGATACTTCCGTTCCTCACCCATGTGTACTTATAGCCATTAGCTTTTCCGGCGGCACGTGTTTTTGCAAAAAGTATTTTATTTTTTAAGGTCAGGTGCTCGTTAACATAGAAATTTGTGGCAGGAACACCAAGTCCTAGTTGCTCCGTGGTGAGGCCGCGATGAGTCCTTACTGCAGCGATGACGTCATCACGGAGGCGCTTTGTTGAGAGCTGCACGACGATGTTGCGTGGTCGGTTGGAGGGCGAAGAGCAGCGAAGAGTGACCGCGAGCGACGCGGTGCACCGACACAATACTGCTACTCGGAAGCGGCACATTGACAGTTGATCCCATTTTGTCCAATAAGGTCATCAGATTCTCACCCTTGACCTCGGGTATGCCGTGAATGTCTATGTTACACCCTCTGCTTCGTTGTTCCATTTCGTCCTGAGCATCTCGGAGTGATTCGATTTCTTGTCTAAGGTTAACATTTTCCTCCTGGAGAACACTCATTTTATCTTCCAATTTCTTGTTATTAGTTAGTACCATCTCTATATTTTTGATAAGATCGTCATATTTAGAACTGATAAACTCCAGTGATTTCTTTGTTTCTGAGTTTTCCCTTTCTAGTTTTTTGTAAATATTAGTTTCAAATTCATTCATGCCTTTTCTAAAATCTTCTAAAGTCAGCTGCGTTGTGTGTGAGTCAGGAGAGGGCGAAACCGGGATAGCTGCGAACTTCTTAGTTTTATCCGTGTTGCTGCGGGTAGATGCCATTTCGTCAGCTTATATCTATAATCCGAGTAATGCACTTTCACTGCCTTGCTACTAAAGTAGCATTAGACTTTTGGACTACGATTTGACTTTTGCTGCAGAGTGTAAACTAAGAAAAAATAGCACTTGCACTCGCTTATTTTCAACCAGAAAATGACGAAAGGTGGAGGGATTCTGTCCCTGTACAAACAGCAACTTATTTGAAAAGTTAATAGTTTTTAAAACTTATTATTTTGTTATTTTTTCGGGAGCAAATGTAGCAGACAGCTGTCACTTTGAAGTATTGAGTTATATACAAAAAATGTTTCTGAAAAAATAAGAAAATACACAGATTTAGGAATTGAGATTAAAAGAATTTGGCATTCTCAGACTATAAAAATATTACCATTTGTTATTTCGGCTACTGCCATTATACCTAGGTCTCTCATTCAAAATTTAGGCATATTAGATTTGTCAAAGAATTTATGTATCAAAATGCAAAAATCAGTCATTTTAAATACGTGTAGGATTACAAAAGATTTTTTTAATATTTATATTGAGGGATCACTAGGGTTTACAAGTTCAATTAGGAATTCCACAGAGCCGAACCCTCTGATATGAAAATATCTGGAGTCGGTGAATTATTTTCCCATTTGGTCTCTGGTAGGTTGACATGTTGTTCTTGGATTGTTTTGTATTTATAATACTTATATAGTGCAATTGCATAGCGTGGATTCACTAGATGATCATTTGGGAACCTTGTGAAAGGGTTTAGTTTTTCCTGTGGGGAAAATTAAACCCGGACATTTAAATCTGGTGCGTAAGAATTAAGAAATTTTTAATAAGAAATTCTTATTTTTTAAAAGTATTCGTGTATTTTTTAATAAGAACTAGCTAGTACTCGGCAAATAACAATAAGAATATTGACACGTTGTGACCCGCACGCACCTGTCCGGATTACAGCATGCACCGAAGTAACGGGGGTCCGGATTAGCGAGGCTCTTATATTCATATATTTTTTTAAATAAATAAATCAAAAATATGTCCTCTATTTCGCATTTTGTTGAGCAATAGTCAATTTTTAATGGTTATCTAACGATCTTTTAAGATTTAATAAGGGTGGGTTTTTCTTTATTATGTGAAATTTCAAAGTCAATCCAGAGGAAGAATATATAAAAATATTATTAAAATAATTACGTGATTTTATATCTTCATTTAACACCCTTTTATCACTATTAGATAAATCAAAACAAGATTTTTTTCTCATACAGTCGGGACCCACCCTCTTGTTTATCCTACTTATAAGATGTGAGAATGGTTTTAGTGGCACGCCTGCCTTTTCAAACATGCAAGAGCGAGACGACAGAACGAGAGTATAAAAGGTGATGAATGTTCCTACTCGCTCTCCTTACCTACAGACAGCTCCGTTAGCTAGCACGTAGTTTATCGACTAATATTGCACAAATAAATGTTCATCTCGACCACGCGTCTATCATTTAAGATCTACAAGATCACATCACACGCCTACACACACTAAAGTCTAAATAACATAAGATATTGTGTGTTTAGTCCCTGTCAACAATAATTATTTTTGAAAGTTCCCAACAAAAGCACAAAAGTTTTAATTTCCTAACTTGGAGTTTTGACAAACTCTTCACCAAATGAAGAACGTATTTTCAATAAATTAAATGAAGACGAAACTTTTAATAGAGTTTCCAAAAATTAAAATTTTTATGGAATTAATGTAATTAAGGGAGCAACCTATTGATTATTCATGAATTCGAAAATTTTCTTACGAATTTGAAATTTTTTATCTGATTTATTTTTAATACCGGCTACAGGGATGGTGGACCTCAGAACTTTGAGGTGTAATTATTTTTTAACAAGTTTTATGATATTTTGAGTCCCAAGGGAAAAAGATTTAAGGGATCTGAGATAAAATAAACAACATTTTTGTTGAATATGGAAATATATATAGATATTCACGCTAATAAAGTTGTTTGCCGAGATCAATTTGGGAGAGGGGTACGGGTACCGCCGCACAGTGACTGATTTGGTGCGACATCGCTCTCGTCGTTGGACCTTTTGGCAGTTCATTGTCGTTTTTTAAGTATTACATCAATGTGTTATTTCATATTAATACTTAAAAAACTTTATAAATTTATACAAAATATGTATGTATTTATACAAAATATGTATGTAGGCTTATAACATGCAATGTGAACACCAGTTATAAGTATATATATATACCTATTATTTTATTATTATTTTAATAACTATGCTTAGCAAACTACAGTAATAATCAAGCATTATTTTTTTATTTTACTTCACTTTATTGTTTCTGTTCTCTTTCTAGTTCTCACTATGCAAAATGTGTACGTAGGACTATAATATGAAATGCAAACACCAGTTACTACCTTATATTTTAATCATTAATTTGCTTGTAAATAATTTTTTTATTTATTATTATTACCATTTCAACAACTATGCTAAACAATCCACGGCTATTTTATGTTTCAATTGGTTATTTCATTTTTATTTTATTCTTTCTCTTCTCTTTTTTTTTCTTTTGCTATGCTAAACAAATAACAGTTAGAAACTATATTTTAAACTTTTTTTATTATTTTATTTTATATTTTTTCGTTTCTTTTTATTTCCTCTTTTTATTTCATCAATTTTCTTTCTTTTTGTACAAATCATGTTCAACATGTTCATACCCATAATTATTTGACTGTCCTAAAACGGGATAATACTCCTAGTTGGGTAGTCAAAATTTAATAAATTATGTATATTGTGCTAAATAAACAAATAAACAAAAATAAAAAATAAATAAATAAAAAAAAAATGTTAATTCTTATTAGTTGAAATGTTGATATTGATTTTTAATTTAAGCACAAAGGGTAGCAATTATTATAAGCAATAATTATCAGCCTGAAACACTCAACTACATTGAAAAAATCTTCCGGGAAAAGATACATGCCACCGACAAGATACAGACTCGTGAAGTTTTTTTTTTATTTAAAAACGTTAACTTTGAACCAAAGCAAGAGATATAATTTACTAAAAAAAAATTGTTTAACTTATTTAAATAAAGGATGTATCTTGAAGAATATTTTAAGTATTTTTTTATTTAAATTTAAAAATTATTTTATTTTTGAATGTAGCTATAACTTTCTGGTTATCCATTATAGATAAATGAAACAGCTTAACTTTGTTTGAACCACTTATGTATTTGAGTAACTCGGTTTTGAGTATTTTGGTTTCGGAACGACCGTTCCTTCTTCAGGGCAAATACGTTTGCCCTGAAGAAGGAATGGTCGTTCCGAAACCGGTCGGCTTTAGTCAAATATATAAGTGGTTCAAACAAAGTAAAATTGTTTCATTTATCTAATATTTTAAGTATTTAAAAAAATCTATATATAATATCCAAAGATAAGTACCCGAAATTTATGTATACCTACATATATATTAATATTTGCACTTATATTTTCATATGATGAAAAAAGTTTTTTGTTTTTTCTTGATTTTCGGAATTCAAATTTCGTTTTCAGTAAGAGAATTTTTTTTTTGATTTTCAGATTTAAAATTAAGCCGTGGTGAAATAAAATAACAATTTCAGTAAAACAACCTTTGACACGAGCTATTAGCCACAATATGGTTACATTCGAAATCAAAACAAAGTTGGTGTAAAAGCGGATATTGCATAATTAAAATTTGAAGGCTTATTTATTCAAGCCGATGTTATCAGAGTATTCAGTGGAATTAACAGCTTTACAAAAGCACGTCGATGACGGAATGATTTCGACGAAGGTCCCGACATCTACTCCGATCTTTGTCACTTTGCTATATAAATTATTCAATCCTTTTCCTTTCCGAGAATGAATTACTAGTACTGATAACACCAAACACACGCAGCTTTAAACAGAGGAGGATTAAGTGATTCGGCATTTAAAAAAACTGTTTAGAATCCGATTGGGTGGTTCTGTATCTTTTACAACAGCGTAACGCGTGGTAAATCAGCCGTATAAGACATAATTTGACAGTTTTCTTAAACCCGGTAAACCGCGCTAAAGAGCTAAATACTGCGCTTGTGTCAATATGGGTGACCCGACAATTCGTCCTGCGACAATTCATCCGGCGACAGTTCATCCTGCGACAGTTCATCCGGCCGACAGTTCATCCTGCCGACAGTTCATCCTGCCGACAGTTCATCCCGCCGACAATTCATCCGGCGACAATTCATCCTGCCTGATCATTTAGAAGATGTTTATTAAGTAAGTATGCAAAGAGGATATACGGCCGTACAACCAAAATCGATATACTTATATCTGAAGGCATCTTGAGTGGAAATCCGCTGTAAAAATATTTTTACTAAATAGGTTAGGTAAGGTTAGGTTAGGTTAGGTTAGGTTAGGTTAGGTTAGGTTAGGTTAGGTTAGGTTAGGTTAGGTTGTACGGCCGTATATCCTCTTTGCATACTTACTTGAAGAAAAAATCTTCTAAATGATCAGGCAGGATGAATTGTCGCCGGATGAATTGTCGGCGGGATGAACTGTCGGCAGGATGAACTGTCGGCAGGATGAACTGTCGGCCGGATGAACTGTCGCAGGATGAACTGTCGCCGGATGAATTGTCGCAGGATGAACTGTCATGGAACCGTCAATATGATATCAACCCTTAGATGTGGTTACCCTAACGCCAGAGATAATAGCGCGTTTGCTGCGATTTGCCCGATTTTAAACTTACCGGCTAGTAGCTTGTAAACTCGCTCAATGTAATCTAGGCTTTACACCCTATTAAAGGAAACCAGAAGCGGCACATGAGACTTTCTTTAAAATGATTCTTTTGTTTAATTTTTTGCTTAGTTTAATATATCTTTTCTATATATTTTTACTTTGATGTACAACCCCAAGAAGACGAAACTAACCGCATTCCACCATGGAAAAAATTCCGAGAAAATGCTCCCTGTAAAACTTAATGAGGAAAACATAAACGCATCTAAGAATGTAAAATACTTGGGACACATTATTACTGAAGACCTCTCGGATGACGGTGATATTGAACGACCGCGGAGAAGTATCAGTATACTGTCTAATATGATTGCCCGAAGATTTTTCAAATGCAGTAACAATGTAAAAAAAACATTGTCACTACCGTACCAGCTCAATAGAACGACTCCGGATCCAATATAATGATGCTTGCAGAATTATATTTGGGTACAGAAGATACAGCAGCGCATCTTCAATGTTTACGGAGCTAGGACTACACGGATTCGCCGGTCTGATGAGACACCGGGTCACTGGAGCCAGGATGCGGCTAATGGCTTCCGATAACACAGTGGTGATCGCAGCCTTCCAGCACCAAGCGCCACTCCTGAGGGAGCGCTGGGCACGAGCTCACTCCAGACCACGTCCTACATTATAATTGATTATTTATTTTATTCCTATTATCGCTTATATCTTTTATATTTGTTTGTTCTATTTACTTTTTTTACTTTATCTGTTGTGTAAATATGTACAACTTTATGGGACGTGTGGGATTGCACTATCCTCCCCACATCCTGGAATAAACATTATTATTATTATTATTATTTAATAAACTGCATTAAAATATGTTTAATTGTTGATTTGGCATATAATTTCGTATTCTTCTACAACTTCATAATCAACTTACTTTTTGTACTCATCAATATGTAGGTACGATTGTCATTTTTGTAATCGGTGTTAGTCAAGGTAGGTTTGTAACTACATGCACAGTTATAGGTGAGATGTGCTTGTGTCGCACAAGCGACTTGACGAGGCGAGAGCGGAGTTGCAGCGGGAGGGGTACCTTTGCTGACACCGACTCCAAAAATAACAATCGTACCTACATATTAATGAGTAGAAAAAGTAAGTTGATTATGAAGTTGTAGAAGAATACGAAATTATTTTTTTACTTTTTATTGAATTTTTAAGAAGTCGTTTTTTTGTTTTGTTAAAATTTTTGTTTATTTTTTTAGTGAATCTGAAGTACACTAATTGGTCTAAATATGGGTGGACCTACTAAACGTGCTGCTCATATGAGACAAACATAATTTGACCATAACGACGTTAGGGTCAAATTAAGAGATTCGGTCGAGTTTCGTTAATTTGCTCCTAAGAATTGAAGAGTTCCGTTAATTTGTCATGGATCCGATAATCAGAACCTAACCAAACTTTCATCAAACTATCCTTGAAGTACATCCTTTCCAATAAAAAAAGAATCATTGAAATCGGTTAGCGTGATATTGAGTTATTCGTCCATTTGTCGCGCACATACTTTATGCAAATTTTAGACTTATATGGTTTTCTCATGGATGCCATTGTCAGAACTAGACCAAATTAAAATGGGACCTAATGGGAAGCACCAACTTTCAAATAAAAAAAGAATCATCAATATCGGTTCACCCAGTCGAAAGTTCTGAGGTAACAAACATAAAAATAAAAATAAAATAAAAAATACAGTCGAATTGAGAACCTCCTCCTTTTTGAAGTCGTTTAAAAAGTAAAAGAGAAGGTTTCTTTTAATGTTTGAATTTATTTTTAAATTCCCGCCTACCCCCTTTTTTGTAAATAGCACTTACACCCTTTTAAGTTTCCGGTATTCATAATTTCTGCTACAAATATTTTCATTTTGTCTTATCCAACCCTGTGTGGTCCGTGTATGTAATTATTTTAATCTGTCGGTAGATATGTATAATACATCGTGAAATTTGCATATTATATGTTTCTAGAGACTAAGCTGACGTTGACATGATTTATACACGGTAAGAATGCCCGCACTAACTACGAGTGTCAAACTTCATTCTACGAACCGAAATTGGATTTACATACTAATTATTTCCCCGAAAAACAAAAGCCCCTTTAAACTTTTGCTGGATTCTGGAAACTGGACGTAGGAGTTCATATTATAACTTTAGCAGAAATGTTAGACGCGTTTCAGCTTGTTTTTGCAGATAAATATATTATTAGACTCAATACGTTTACGTGGAAATATTTTATAGAGGTACATCAGGAAATGTAATATTTATTTATTGGAATAAGTTTTGAAGGTTGGACGTACGAAAGTATGTATTAGACATATCATAGTTTTTTTCATAAAATTCTTTATTTATAAAATAACTTTTTTACCCAAATATCTTTGACCTATACAGTTTTTAACGGGTTATTCGACTACTAATGCACGTTTTCATCCCGCAACAAAATATCCCCAACTAAATATTCTACGGACAAAACATCTAACCTAACACTTCTAAGTGCCTCGGTACATGGTGCTACTTATAGCCCATTCACATGGTTCATTTATCTTTCATTTCGTGATTTCATTCCGCCTCTTTCCCTCGAAATGAACCGTGTGAATACGAAAGTGAAGAGAGACAGTGCCGAATGTTGGAATGCTTCCTTCGGCACTGTTCACTTGTGATGTGTGTGAACCCTCAAGTGAACTGTCTTTCACTTGCGAATTAGTCGGCCGAGAATGTTCTGGCGTGAGGACGAGTAGCCGAAGCGGCTAAACGCTCCGTTTAGTTCGCTTTTCGAAATAACTCCTACACGTCTTATAGAAATCGTTGTTTCTCCCTTACTATCATGGTGAAAAATATGATCTAAACGGTATTAGAAAGAGAAAATAATGCTCTATTATTCAATATAACAATTAAATACAAAATAATACGAATGTACACTTTTATGGAACCAAAGTTTCTGATCGAATTTGAAAAATCAATTTATGTAACATTGTGAATTTTTTATGAATTATTTTTATATGAAAGGACAAAAAAGTGAGGTGACAGAAACGTTAATAATTTATTTTTCTAACAAAATAAGTATGTGTTTTTATATTTTTTGTTACCAGTAATTTAAGTTAAAATAAAAGCAAGGACAGCCATTTTTTTTAACTTTTAAAAGTTTACATTAAAAATTATTCTATTTAAAAAAGTACGTGATTATTTCTAACAATATATTTTTGAAGAATATTTTATCACCTTTCCAAAACAGTTTTTAGTTTTTGGATACGTTAATAAATATTCCATTTATATGGATTTTATTGCAAGCCGAGGCCTATTTTGGAATAAAAAAATTTTCATGGTGCAAAAATACTGGTAGATATCAGTTTTCAGGTTATTATTTAACCATATGTTCATTTTATTGTGCTGAAATTTATTTACTGTTTACAAAAATTCTCGTAATTTAGTTCGACGTTATCGGAAATGTCAAATGAAATCGTAAATATTCCCGAACTAAGCCGTCAGCGCCGGACGAATTCCAATGCACGCCGCGACTACGCTCGACGACTTCGTAGCGAGAATGTCGAGTGAACTCTTCCTTCGAAGGAACCGTCTGAACACGCGGTGAAACGATAATGGAACAATTCATCGAGCAAACCTTCATCCGAGTGAACCATGTGACTTCAGCATTACAAGCTACTCAATCCTCGTGAGCGTATCATACGCGCCGATAAGTAATAAGTACCCCCTGTACGATTTTGCTGGTGCCCGAACACGCGCTACGCGACGTCTGTCGGTTTCCAATCAGTATCACGATACCGACAGTGCTGATCGTACGCGACGCGTCACATCATTTGTGTCTGATACTTATTCGTTTGACAGAAATGGCGTCAGAACATGGAAGTGTTGCTAGATTTGTTCTGGAAGTGGAAAAAAATGCGTTTTTACCAGAATTACGTACCAAACCGGCGCGTTCATTTTTCGTCCGCGGTGGCGTGCGCGGTGGCGGTCAGTTGTTGTGTAGCGACGTGTTCAAACCGCGGCGGCCGCGGCCAGATCGCGGCGTCTGTGCAGCGTCTGCACGCGGCGGAGGCGATCAGTTCGCGCATGTTGCTATGAATTAAAGTAATGATTAATGAACAACGTGTCCACGTACACCAAATGCGTAGTTTGTACTTCTCGTCAACACAAATGAAGCTTTTACTATCGAAGTATATTTTTTTGATGTTCTTGCCTCCGAAGGTCTAAAAAAAAATTCGCCATTTTTGAGCCAATACGCCGAAAGCATTTGCCACCACACGCCTTGCTTTACATAATCTATAATTGTAATTAGAAATTCTCGGGGTCATATCTTGATCGCTCGTATGAAAATGGACGCATCAGACTTAAGCTTAATCCAAAAGCTTTCGTCTCCAAACATAACTATTTAAAGAGTTCTCCTCCGAGTCATGTCGCACGATTGACGACATCAACGTTTTCAAACAGCTCGCGTGCCAGCTTTTGCAATTTTTTAATACAAACTTCATAATGCCAGAGCTCACCAGTAGTTTTATACAAACCTTGTCCTGACAAGAACGAACACAAAAAAAATAATTATACAATTTGGTGCAATGATTCGGAAGTTATGCGCGTACATGCATTTCGGCGATTGATTTTTATTTACAAAGAAGAAGAAGATAACAGTCACAATTAGTTTTTTTTTTTAGTAGACTTCTTTATACTTTATATCGGAATTATATGTATTATATCAATATTATTTTTATACCTATGTAATTTCAAAAAACGCTTTAATTTTTCTTTACATTTAGCGTTTCTCTACTTTCTTTTTTTTACTTCCTTTTCTTTATCTATTGGTTACGCCCATACACATACCTACACATACACATACCTACATAGCACGCATACATATTGTCACTGCTTGGGATTGGTATTAATAATGTTGCAAATTTCTTTCCTACCTATCCCTTTTTCCTATCCGTCAATCTTACCCATAGTCAGCCTGTAATTAACGCCCGTCGCAACATATAGCCATTGTGCTTCCGCTATCGGTGAACCGACCAAAATAACTCCGCCGTATACTATCAAATAAACGAAACTCATGCCTATTGCTGTTTGTGCCTGTTGGATGGGAGAGAAAGCAGACAAGTGCATTTGCCAGCATACAAGTTCTTTTATCCTTTTCGGTGAGTCCTTTCCTCTCTACGTAACATGTGTTTTTATCGTTTCAAGCAGTGATAGTAACACAAAACCAAGGTCCTTCGCCAGTCATTCTTTACACAAACATATCAATCCACTCTAAACAATCATAATCTCATTCATCTATTTTTTTTTCTCTAGTTCATAAATTCATCGAAATCAAAAGTAAAAATTCATGGAATGGTTGAAAAGCATACACACTTATAATTTTTTTGTTTCTTTTTGAATTTTCTTTTTATTTCTCTTCACTACGTTTATATTGTTTATATTATATACAAAATACATATATTTACATTCATAAGCAACTTCTTGTATATACCAACATAACTTTATATATTAACCACCAAGTATAATCTCTAAGTAAAAGTCAATATAATAGACGAAACAATATTTCATGTAATAAATCTGCTCATTCTGACTCATTCCTAAAACGTGTAAAATTCCTAGTTGGACAGTCAAAGATCATTGTAGAAATATGTAATACGTAATGTTTAAATAAAAAGTTTTATGAGTTTATGCTTACCGCCCACTTTTTGAATATATTTTTTTGTCTAGAGCCCCCCAAATTTTTTTACGTACGGGGTGGGAGGGGGAGGGGGTGTGGCTCAACCATCACGGAATCCATAATTCGATTAAAATATATAAAATCATTTATTATACCTTTTTGTTTAGCAAGTAAAAAGTATCAATTCTTTTGTACTTTAAGTACTGGGTTGCTACCTCATTTTTTCTTGTGTTCGTGATATGGTGTCAATTCTAAATAATAATAATTATACACCTAAGATATTATATACTTAATAAAGAATAATAAAAATATCATATCATCCAATTTAATGTAGATTATCTGAATGCAATAGAATCTTTCAGTTCAATTTTCATCCACTTTCCGAACTACCGAAATATGTGAATTTTCACACACGTGATAAAAATGATTGCAATACATACAATAACAATAATTAACCAATATTAAAGTTTACTTTACGATATCAGTACGTGATAAGCATGTTTTTTGTATTTTTTTAGACCATTTTTTTGTTACCTGCCCACGCCCTCCCTGTGCCATCTAAACGCCCCCCCAATTTTCTCTGGATCTTATACCAACCCCCCTGACAGTCTCAACACACCCTAATTTTCTCTGGGTATTCTACCGCCCCCCTAACAGTGTCAAACGCCCACAAGGTGGCATTATCGCCCACGTTGAGAACCTATGGTTTGGAGTGTTGCCTGCGTAAGATCCACAGTTGCGACCGCCACGTTTTTTTTTTTTATTTCCTTTGTCTGTTTGTTTCTTTTTTCGTTAATATTAACATATTTTTTTAAAAATTTACCTTCATCTTCAAAGAATAAAACATAAACATTAATCTCGTTACTTAAGCTTTATTTTTGAGGTGCTAATTAAATGCTTATTGCGTTTCCCCTTGCTTTAGTCATCGAAAAGACAGCCTTGAGGAGTCCATCATCACGGCAGATGTGACAAGCGATGGCTTGTAATGCGGAGAAATTTAAAAGCAAAATAATATTATAATCATTAATCGAGGGCAAAAGTCGTTAATGTAGGTAGCTTTTTAAGGCATGATAGAAAGATAGCGTGATTAGCACCTTGAACACTCCTCTTTTATAAAAAATACAGCCTTCGCAATACGACCTACCATACAAATTAGCAGTATTAGTTTGTATCTGTTTCAATCTCCAAGGCTAGACTTAGTGCTAAAAAATACGCAGGGATCAATAACAAAACACACGTTTTACATGGAACGAAACGTGGATAACATTATAAACTTGTTTGATTTTTTTTTATATTCGTAAATAATCCATTCATTTGCTAATTGAACTTTTTTATTTTATCGAGAAAGAAATACATAATATTTTGAACAATCGTCACAGGTATTTTTTGCCATGCTGCTTTTTCCCACATATACGGTGTGGAAACATGGACACGCTGCTGAACTGCTAAGAAGAAACTAAGGTTCAACACTGCTAAAATGCACAACTACGCCCTTTCCAACACAAGCATCGCTTAAGAATCACTTAATCTAAGATTAGGTTCGACTGAGCAAAGCAAAGCAAATGTCAACATAGTGGCGCTAACGGCAAAGGCCAAGCTGATACCTTATTTTTAATATATTTTATACATTTGTTTAAAAAATATAAAATGCAAGTTTATGGATAATAGCATTTCAAAGAAACTATGTGTGTTAATAATAAATACAATATTTAACTCTTTAATAGTGGGCGGGGTCACTCAGATATTCAAGGATAAAATATTTGGGAACAACGAAAATAACTTAGCTGATGGTAGACTCAGATTTGTCGACCGAAAAGTTAGAAACAACGGCATTTAGAGCCAGCGAAAGAAATCGGATAGACAACCTTGAATTGTGGTGCTGGAGAGAGGTGATTCAGGATTCCATAGATAACCATTGTTCATTCTGGAAGAGATGGGCATTCACAATAAGCTCTCAACTATCTTCAACCCATTTTAAAATACTTCGGACCCGTTGCTCGCCAAACTTGGGATTCCAACTTCTCAAACTCATAGTCACTTGCATAGTGGAAGATAGAAGAAGCAGAGGAAGGTCACCAATGCACTGGAGTGACCAAGTATCACTGGCGTCAGGTACGTCAGTGTCCGCAGCTTTTTACGCAGCGCAGAACCGCAAAGAGCGGACAAGCCTTGTCCAGCAATTGGATTAGAGATTACAATACACAGCAATAAAGAACCGACGTTAGAAATATACAGGCAGGCGATACTTTTGCTAGATAATGCAATTTTCAGAAATGTAATGCACTCATGAATACCTAGTGGATTAATTTAGGGTTATCGTGATTTATTTTTGGGGTATTCGTCCGTGTTTGCGCTACCTCCTTCATCAGCAAACGTTTCAGACACTGTAACACTGTCCGAAACATTGGTTAAAGAAGGCGGTAGTGCAATACAGCATAAAACCTCAAAAATAAATCATGATAATGCTTTTGGCCGTGAAAATCTCAAATTGTATCTTATTTAGGGATGATTTTATTTTTTTAGTGAATAATTCGAAACTACATCAGAAACGGGTTCATGGGGTGAGGTTTTTCTAGGTCTTGGAGGCGGACGACCAGGGCACACTGAACCCCAGATTCCTATCCACCCCTTAAACCTTTTTTCTTCCCAGAACTCTACTCTCCTTCATTTCATTAAAAAAAATCTTCACAGAGCAACCCCAAAGATGACATAGGCCCTGAGGGAAATTATTTTCCTCAGGGCCTCATGTGTGGAGCTCATGTAAAAAAAATGAAAACAACTTTGTTCCGTGTACAATATTTTAACGATGAAATTGAGTACGATCATGAGTACCTACATTAAAAAAAAACGGGCGGCGTTTTGTTCTAACAAACGTATTCCCAAATTTTCTCTCTTGATTTTGTGCAAAACTGGACTAGTGCATTTAACACTAGAAAGACCGGGTACTGCTCCATACCTATAAAGACCACGACCGTCACTTTGACGGCTGATCACTTTTTTCAAATTGGGAGGCGGATATGAGTACCGCTGCCCCGGGAACCATTTATTGGATATCCAACACCTCTGCCATAGGACACTCCAAGCGATTCGCTACGTTTAGTGACTTAGCAGGGGTGTCCGGGTTCATTGGGTGAGGTTTGTCTGGATCTAGGTGGTGAATACATTTGCCCACCTATTGCATAGCGGACCGGGTCGGGAGGCACTTGTCGAGGGCGATACTTATCTTGTCCTCTCCAGCAGGACCTTTCTCATCCCGTCGCCTTGCACCGCAGTGGGAGGGATGGATTTATTCGTCCGTCCCTCCGGAATATATTTACATTTTTTTCCTATTCATCTCTCACACTTTTTTTCTTCCGAGAACTTCCTCTCCTTCCTTTCCCTAAAAACTCCAATGCACACATAAATTCACACAGCATCCCCAAAGATGACATAGGCCCTTAGGGTTTTTTTCCTCGGGGCTTCGTGGAAACAAACATGTAAGTGCAAAATGATGCAATGTACAAGCATGTGTTATGTTTGGACAATATCGATTTTTTACGTTTTTTTATAAAATCGAATGCACTCTCCGCAGACGGGTTTCTTACAATTATCACACCTATCATTTATTTTGTTTTTATTATATTTTTTATTAATTTGGCACTGTCGTCTTTCGGTAGTTTTATTTTCCGGTTTCTTTTCTTTTTCGTTTATATTAGCTCCACAAAAAAGTCCTAAGGAAAATAATTCTCTTCTGGGCATTTGTCATCTTTTGGGATGCTGTTGTGGAGGGTACCTATAGGAAAAGGAAGAAGAATAGGTTCTGGGAAGGAAATGAGGTGAGAGTGGGTGGGAAACTGGGGTTCAGTGTGTTCAAGAGTGGCGGACGTATGAATCTGTCCCCACCACTGCGGTGCAATGCAATGTTCTGAGAGTCCTGCTGCCGATGTCAAAAGATCACCCTCAACCGTTCCCTGCCGATCTGGTCTGCCACGCAGTTGTTTGGCAGACGCATCCGCCGCCAAAATCCGGACAAACCTAACCCCATGATCCCGGGCACCCCTGCTAAGTCACAAAACATAGCAAACCTCTTGGGGTGACCTATGGCAGACGTGTTGGTTATCCAATAAATGATTCTGTCAGTTCTTCAGAAGCTGACGCAGCTGGATCAACTCTGGTATTTGTATACTTTGTCCTTCTCCAACAAGCCATAAAATAAATTTGGGCGGGAGCAATATTTTTTGGTATTTTTATAAATTATGTGACAGTGGCCAATAAACGTACAGATCGAGTATGAATAATACGCAATACCGAATGAAAGAAAAAGACATAATAGTTCTATCATAAACGATGAGGAATTAGTATGTTGTTAACTTGGGTAAAGAAGGTTGTAAACGAAATCAGCATTATGGCCCAAACCGTCACATTGACGGCGGCGGTCTTTCTAGGTATAAGTCAATATATCTCAAAAAGTAATTAAGACACATACCTGTTTTTTTCACCATAGTTGTTAAACCATAAATCATGAAATATAAAAAAAAATCACACCAATACAATAAGTATTAAGCATTATATCGTCACTTTACTTCGGGCTGCCGTCAAAATGAAGGCTCCGGTCTTTCTAGTGTTAAAAACATATATAATATGGATATTGACCACTAGCGTATCGCTAAGTTTTGCTGTTTTTGATAAGTTACTTTTTAAAAGAGTTAGGAGTAACACAGGACCCTTCAAATATCTTTTAAATTGCCTGGTTTGAAAGCCATCAACAACGATGTTCAGTATATAAACTAGAAAAAGTATCTATTTAAAAAAAAGCAACGCCAACTTTTGCTACCCTATGTAAATGTGTAAATAAATGTTTATGCACTTCTAGTACCTACGCAACTTTTGATCCACTGACTCTTTTTATTGTTCGTCGTTTTCAATTTTAAAATATGTCTAGCCCGAGACTTGTTTATGAAAATTTGTGAATTTTAAAAGCTCTGTGTTAAGTCTTTATGGCTTTACAAATTTCCTAAGGTTCTCAAATTTCATACGTGTAAGCTTTTGAAACGATATTAAAATATTCGGTATCCAAAATAATTAATAATTAAACTGATCGTGTTGCTACATTAATAATGAAGCATCTAAATTATTCTGCATTTAAAATTTATGGCATGTAGATAAATTCAAGTTTGGTAGGATTAAAACATTGTTATAGGAGAGCGGTTCAATTTTATTATGTAAATTATTACAGGTAAAACAAATTTACTGAGAGACTGTGGTAATTTTGAAGGCTGTCAAAGCTTAGTTCTAAGTTATAACAATGGTCTCATAGGTATTATAACAGACTTGATTGATTGGTTTATATATATAAATGAATAACATTTTGTAAACTTTCGGGATGAATATTTCTTTGAAAAACCTTTTGATTTACCTTAAATTGTCGAATTTACATAATTGTTTATGTTTCATGCCTGGTAATGTACAAAAGGGATCAAAATGAAAATCTAATTCCCTTCAACAGAAGGAATCTTTCAAATAGGGCTTTCATTGATATTCTTGGTAACTCTAAGTGACCAGTTCAGGTACGGGGGCTCCATTAAAGCCAGAGATGTTAGCCTCTCGGATGCTGGCCGTACTGTACAGGGCCCCCAGATACTTTAATAGTACACAACTGCTAACCCTGGACAAATGGCAAGTGCGAAACATGGTTGAATTTGGCAGCCACCTCTTCTCTGGATTCCCAAAATATCTGAAAAAACCCTCGTCTCTGTACAGAAACGGAAGGTCCGTTTGATAGATTGTCCTATCTTAACAAACGGATTGCAATTTTTAGATCACAAGCGTACGGTGGGAATGCTGTTCTTATTCTATCGGTATTTTAATGAAAAAGGTTCCGAGGAACTATACAAAGTAATTATAAACCCAAGGTAATTATATCTAATAACCAAGTTGCAACAATACTGTTGTTGAGTGAGGACGTCTGCTTTGTGTTACTCTCTGATTAACCACTCTTAGTATTCACAACAATAAGTTTGTACCTACTATATTATTCGTACATTCCGTTTACCAGTGAGCATAAAGTTTGTTGAAGGGTGACCACCATTCATCTATTAGTTGTGAGTCATTATTTCTTTAAGTTAATCGTTTTACAATGCCCAACAATCAGAATCTAGTGCAAACTAGGTCTAAGGTATCGGATTCTCCAGCAGTAAACGAGGATCATTTTGAAAAAATTGTAAAAAATATGGATAAAAAAATGGAAGAATTTAAACAACAAGTTTTTGCAAAAATTGAACTTGAATCGTCAACATTGAAAAAAAATCTTGAATCTGAGATATCCGACATGAGAGAAAGCATTGAATTTATTGGTCAACAATATGATGAAATAACTAATAATATCGGAAACATGATGCAATTAAAAAAAAATGTGGATAACTTAGAAAACGCAAATTCTATCAAAGATCTAAAAATAAAAAATTTAGAAATTCGTCTAGCTGATATAGAACAACAAAATGTAAGCTATAATTGTGCTGAATTGTCTGGGGTAGAAACCTTGATGAATGAAAATTCTGTGGACACCGTGGAAAGATTCATTAAAAAATTTGACATTCCG
Source organism: Limnephilus marmoratus (assembly GCA_917880885.1). Classification (NCBI taxonomy): domain Eukaryota; kingdom Metazoa; phylum Arthropoda; class Insecta; order Trichoptera; family Limnephilidae; genus Limnephilus; species Limnephilus marmoratus. Next base: position 37,176,788 of record OU862929.1, on the reverse strand, counting down.
ATTGAACCAGGTAGAATAAATAAAGTTACTCAATATCCTGATAAAACTATCAATAAACCCGGAGCTCAGAGGATGATCATCCATTTTAAAGATGAAAAGTCCCAATCAGAATTTCTCAACGCACGCAAAAGTATAAAGCAATTGAAGGACAGGAACATCTTCATTGGAGAAGTTCTATCATCATATTCCAAAACCCTTCTTTGGAAAACTAAACAAAAAGCTAAAGAAGCTAAATTACAATTTGTGTGGTTTCGGAATAATAAAATTTGTGTGAAGAAGAACCAAGAACTGTCTTCAAGAGTTCAAATCGTCATACACGAAGATGATTTGAATAAATTGTCGTAATCATCTCCCAAAATCTGACACTTAAATTGGAAATAAAATAAAAATGGATGATTTAGAAAACATAATTAATATGAATGACAATATTGAACCTAACATAACTTTTGAAAATTCATTATCTTGCAAAAACTTTTTGAAAGATTCTAAATTTTCTTTACTATGCATGAATATTAGAAGTATAAGCAAGAATTTTAATGAAACTGTTTCTATGCTGGATTGCATTAATCATCGTCCGGAAGTACAAGTATTTACAGAAGCTTGGCTGAGCAGTGTAATTAATATGCCTAGCATTCCAGAGTATGTAGTCTACAAAACAATTATAAACAATTTGCAAAATGATGGAGTAGTTATCTATGTAAGGCAAAACATTCAGGTAACTGTTGAGGAAATTGCTCTTCCCAGTGCAAACTGCTTGAAAATGCAATTATCCAATACCATATGTTTAATAGCTGTATATCGATCTCCATCCCAGACTAAAATAGACAACTTTCTCGACTCATTGAATGAATTTTTTGCATCTGAATCCTTGCAAAATAAGGAGATTATCTTATGTGGGGACTTAAATATTGATACCCTAGATTTGAAGAACATAAAAACACAAAAATACCTATCACTTCTGGCATTTCATGGTATGAAGCCCATAATAAACTCACCAACAAGAGTAACTCCTAACAAATCAAGCTGCATTGATCATATTATGGTAAAATCAAAATTTAAACCACAGGGAGCGGCTTTTACTAATGGCATAACAGACCATTACGCAATTTTGATGAAGTTTATGAGCTTAAATCTACAAAATATTTCTAATTATAATGTAAAACCTAAATTTGTTGTTGACAACCACCTCTTGAAGACCAAATTAAAGGAAGAATCCTGGGATAGAGTTCTGTCAACAAATGACGTCAATTTGGCAACTGATAATTTCATAAAATGTTTGAGAACTCATCTGCAAAGTTGTACGTCAGTACAAAAACAGAAACATATCATGAAACATCTAAAACCATGGATAAATGCTGGATTAATCAAATGCCTCAGAAAACGTGATAAATTGCACAACAGATGTAGAAGAGAAATCTATAACTTGGAACTGCTTGAATATTATAAGCGATATCGAAACTGGTGTTCCAGAATAATACGAACAACAAAACAAGCATATTTTAGAAGAAAATTAGATGAAGTCAATGGTAACATTAAATAACAGTGGAACATTATAAAGGAGGCTATAAACCTTAAAAAGGAGCAAACTACCATAAAAAAATTGAAAATTAATAATAATATTACTTCAATGGAAGAGTGTCCAAATAAAATTACTAATCATATTAATGACTTCTTCAGTGACATTGGTCCAAGTTTCGCTAACAATTTGTGCAGTGATAATAAAACTAGTGAGACCTGCCTTGTGAATGATTTTAAATCTGAACTTCACATTTCCGGGGATAATTTTGATTTTAAGCCAACTAACATTTCTGAAGTGACAAAAGTGATAAATGATTAAAAAATGTCTTTCTCATGCGGTATTGATTCTATAAGTGTTATGATATATAAACTCCATGTATCCGAATTAGCTGGTCCCATATCTCATATTATTAATATTAATTTCAAGAGTGGGATGTTTCCTTCTCACTGTAAGAAAGCTAAAGTGATTCCTCTTTTTAAAGGTGGAGATCAACTAGATGTCAATAATTATAGACCTATATCCTTACTTAACACGCTTTCAAAAGTAATAGAGAGATTGGCTAAGTCGATATTGGTATCATTCTTAGATACAAATAAATTACTCTCTAGCAATCAGCTTGGTTTCAGAGAAAATAAAGGAACGAGTGATGCAGTGTTGAAGGTATTGTCAAAAGTCACTAGTGCCCTGGATTATGGAAACAAAGCCTTAGCTGTGTTCTTAGATCTATCAAAGGCATTTGACACAGTTTCCCATGGATTACTCCTCAAAAAATTATCTTCTCTTGGCATTCAACGTACAGCATTAAGTTGGTTCAAATCCTATCTTAGCGATAGAATACAACAAGTAGAGATAAATGATAATTTAAACACAAGCAAACAAATCTCTTTTGGGGTTCCACAAGGTAGTGTACTTGGACCAATATTGTTCTTAATCTACATTAATGATTTGTGTAATTTAGATATTCCAGGTAACATTGTTAGTTTCGCAGACGACACTGCTTTAATATTTGAGGGTAAAACCTGGAAAGATGCTTTTGACAAATGTGATTCAGGATTAAGAATATTGAAGTACCCACCACTGTCCCACCCCGGTATAGGCGACTTATGGTCGCCCCTTCGGAGTTCTCGCAAGAATCTAATTTTTTTGAATAAACGACTCTACATTTAATAAAACGAATCTAGACCTTCAATGCCCCTACATACTTTGTTAGGTGGCGGAAATATAGGATCGCCTACAGTCTGTACTGTAATGGTCAAAAGGACTAATCTACAGGTGTTAGTGAGCATAAAAAATGTAATAAAGAAAAAAAAAACCAAAAGTAGTTATTATATAATAATCAGAGGGAGACCACACACTCCAGGACTGCAGGCAACTGCGTATAAATAAGAAAAGGATAAGTTGTAAACAAAGCAATAACATTTAGTAAAGGCGAAAAAAAATAGTGATGACCGTCATGACCATCCTGTGCCCGGCAGTCCCCCAGAGAATGTGTAAGGTTATTAGTCCGATGTCATGGCACCCAGTGGAGTCATCCTTTAGCCAGCTATCCGGTGGTGCCTAGAAGAAGTAAATGGACTACGATACGAAGACCCTAGGGAAAAAGAGCGTCGGGTAGCTGGAGGAGGGACGGACAAACCTCCGGATGCCACTCTGTCTTTCCTCTAACCTTATCATGTCAGGGGGGGTGGCACGGGCACTGGAAGGAGATAACAGAGATAAGTTACAAAAAAAAGGTAGACCTATAAAAAATATGATAGGGACAAGGCCCAAAGTCCAACCCCTTTAATGGGGAAGTGGACAAGACATAACAAACAACAGAGTTCTGTTCTAGTTGTTATCAGGAACTGAAAAGAACATGTAAAACAAAATAAACAAACTAAAAAAAAATGCAAAAACATGAGAGAGTAGAGGAAAAAAAAAAAAGTATATATATATATATATATAAAATCATAATGCACGCAGGCGTGTCAATTCACGCATTATGTTACACTGTAAAAGAAAAAGAAAAACACAAAGCCGTGTAAAAGTGTAAATAACAAGTAAGTGTAAATAAACAACAGAAAATAATAAGAAAAAGAAAGAAACAGAAAATGTAAAAAAAACCAGGCTTAAGGATTAAGAATAGTAAAGAGTTGGCTAAATAATAACACCTTAACTTTGAATACATCAAAAACAAAATTTGTAACTTTTAGCATATCATCAAAAAGTCAGCCTTCCAACACTCATAATCTAATTATACACAATTGTCTGCAAAATTGTAATTGTAATTGCCACCCTTTAGAAAGAGTAGACTATATAAGGTACCTAGGTGTAAATATTGATAAATATTTGAGATGGAATGACCATATTGACATGTTAACAAAAAATATCAGAAGACTTACCTATATTTTTAAGAACTTCGTCATATATTAGTCCAATCTCGACTTTCTTACAATATAGTTTGCTGGGGATCCTGTCTAAAGTCCACTAAATATTGCTCACAAATTAATTCTTAAAGTCATGTACAAAAAAAAATTTCGTTATCCATCTAAACTACTTTACAATGAAACTAATGTTATGTGTATAAAACAGCTGTACATTACTAAAATAATTTGTACATTTTTTATCAATACTAAATCTGCAGAAAGAATCCAAGAAATCCATACCACTAGAATTGGCTCAACAATGAACTTTATGGCAATACATACTAAAACATCTTTTGGCCAAAGAAACTATTTATACCAAGCTCCACTTATGTTTTATATTCTGCCAGACTACATTAAATCTTCCAATTCATTAGCTAAATTTAAAAAGAATGTTAAGATATATGTGTTAACAGAGGATTGGCATACTATTTTTTCATCCTTGTCCTTTTTTAAATAATAAGATTTCAATTTTTAAATAATAAGATTAGTTTTTTAATAATATTTGTTTTTTGAATAATAACCTTTTTTTAAAATAAATAGATTTTATTTGAGTTCCATTTGCCAAAATTGGAGTGTCACCCTAAATGTTTTGAACAGCTTTGTTTCTTGGTGGGTATAGTAATTAAAGATTTATTTATGGTCTATATTGTTACAATTCATACTTAAATTACCCATCTGGTCACTAATATGATATTTTTATTTCTTACTTTATTATAATATTTTAGTGTTTTAAATGTAGTGTATTTTAGTACGTTGTGTGTGTAAAATCACTCAAATTTATAAAAGTTAACCTCAACACAGGCCTAGTCCTAGTGAGGTTAATTTTTTTTTGTATGTAAAAATAAAAAATAAGAATGTAATGGAAAAAAAAAAAAAAAAAAATAACAGGAATTTCAGCTGTTACACAGTACGACATTGCAACAAATCTGGGAAAATACATCTAACTAGAATAAAATCCTTGTACACCACCCTTGTTAATCCCCATCCCACATGTTATATATATAAACTATAGTTTAACAAATACCTGTCTAAAGACGGCCTTAATAAGTTGAATTGGTTACGGTAACGGTTAGAAATAAATTAAGTGGAACAAAGTTTAAAGTTAATTATTTTATTATTTAAATTATGATTTTGTTTGTTTTAACTCTAAAAATTCGTAAATTCATGGGCGACGCTTCTCTTTAAACTCAAATTTATCATATTTTCTCTGTCATAGTTTTCTACTGTCACGTCCAAGAATAAATGTGTCAGAAACAGTTTTCGGTGAGAGAGACTTTTGAGTGGCTTTCGTATATATTTTGAAATATGCAATTCGTATTTTCATGGCATCCTTGCTCAGGGAAATGCAAAGGGTACACATCCGTGAAAATATCCATATATTTCCCCAAAGTCAACGTTCAACCGCGCTAAGAAGTTTGTAAATGCCAGTGGCGTGCAGTCACATACATAAATTTCATAATATTATATATCTTCAAATATAGTTTAAAGTTAAACTAGAGAAGCAAACGAACAATCAAATAAAGTAAATCGGTTATTTGTCATCTAAATTTACGTCAATCATTTCATTCTATTGTATTTTTATTGTAGACTACCTGACCCGGCCACGCGTTGCTGTGGCTAACGAAACCTTTATAACCATCCCCTTCTGTTTATTTGCATGCAAATCAAAACTTCCCGCTTGCCAGCCCGCTCCCTTTATATATTATATATTTCAAACAATTTACACAAAACCTTTTATATACCCAAACCTTTTTCGTGAATCACTCTATCTTTTGGTGAAAACCGCATGAAAAGCCGTTTATTAGTTTTTGAGTTTATCGCGAACAGACAGATGAGGAGGACTTTAATTTATAATATGTAAAGATACATTTCAACCAATTTACACAACCTTGACAAATTACATACCTAAACCTTCATCATGGAACACTTTTTTTTACATTAGCTCCACACAGAAGGCACCGAGGAAAACAATTTCCCTAGGGGCCTATGTCATCTTTGAGGATGCCGTGTGGAGGGTTTTTTTAAGGGAAAGGAAGTGTGGCTAGGAGTGACGGACGTATGAATCTATTCCTCACACTGCGGTGCAAGGCAAAGGGTCGAGAGAATCCGGCTGGAGAGGTCAAAAGATCTCCCTCAATCAGTCTCCTCCGATCCAGCCCGCCACGCAGTGGTTGGGCAAACGTATCCGCCACCAAGACCTAGACAAACCTCATTCCATGAGGGCACCCCTTCTAAGTCACCAAACGTAGCGAACCACTTGGGGTGACCTGTGGCAGGAGTGTTGGTTGTCCAATAAATGGTTCCCGGAGCGGCGGTACCCATACCCGTCTCCCACTCTACCTATTGGTGAGTGATTCACGAAAATCCGTAGGTACATTAGTTTTTGAGTTTATCGCGAACAGACAGGCAGACAAATGCGTCGGAGGACTTTAATTTATAATATTTAGAGATAAAATAAAAATATTTTTTTAATGCATATCTTTCACTCACAAATAATTGCCTAAGTTGCCTTCCAAATCACGAAGAATTAATTTACTGTGTAGAGTTAATGTACAAAAAAAAACCTTTTTGAAGTGAAAACTTCTTTAGCACCGTTGTAATTTGAAACTCGATGAAAAGAAAAAGCGACACTGAAAAGAGATAAACGCATACATCTATATATATATATTTTTTTTTTACATTAACTCCACACAGGAGGCCCTGAGGAAAATAATTTCCCTCAGGGCCTATGTCATCTGGGATGCTGTGTGGAGGGTCTTTTTGAGGAGAGGAAGGAATGAACATTGGTCTTGAAGAGACCCATGTTGTAGGAAGGAAGAAACACAGAGGCCGGCAAATCATTCCACAGCCGAGCTGTTGAACACAAGAACGAGTCGAAGAAACGACCCGTTCTCATGTGACAAATGTCAACCGTGTACAAATGTTGGGCACGCGTTTTGCGTGTTTCCCGACTATGCACCGGTGCCGAAGGGATCAATGATGCTAGTTCCTCGGAGCATCTTCCATTGTAATACCGGTAGAACAAGGATAGCATTCCCACCCGACGCCTGTGCTCTAAAGATTGCAATCCGTCTGTTAAGATGGGAGAATCTATCAAACGGACCGCCCGTTTCTGCACAGAGTCGAGGGTATTTTTCAGGTATTTTGGAGCTCCAGACCAGAGATGGCTGCCAAATTCAACCGTGGGGCGTACTTGTGATTTGTACAAGGTTAGCAGTTGTGTACTATCTGCAGTATCTGCGGGCCCTGTACAGTACGCCCAGTTTTTGGGAGGCTAGCTTTACTCTGGCTTCGATGAAGCCCCCATACCTGAGCTGGTCACTTAGGGTTACACCAAGCATATCAATGGAGGGCCTGTTCGGAAGATTGCTTCCGTTGAAAGAGACTAGATTTTCATTTCGATCCCTTTTGGTATATACATTATATACCATCTACAGCCGTGGTCGTCAAACTGCGTTTTCTTTTTAATTTTTTTTTCAAGTACAATTATACTATCCGTTTTTTGCGGCCCGCACAAATCTGCCGTTTTCTTTTTAATTATTTTTTTTTTCATGTACAATTAATTATACTTTCCGTAGTTTTGCGGCCCGCACAAATAACTGCCGTTTTTTTTAAAAATATATTTTTATTCATGTGCAATTAATTATATTATCCGTTTTTTTACAACTCATTATATTGTCATTTGAGATTTTCAGAGGGGGCAGTAGAAGACCCAGAGCAAATTAGAGGGCGTAGAGATGGCCCAGTGAGGGTGTAGGTAGGTAAAAGAAAATATGGTCAAAAAAGACTAAATGCATTATTAGAAGAAGGATGGATGTAGCAACCCGGTACTTAACCACAAAATTATTGCTTTTTTAACTTGCTAAACAAAAATAACCCCCCCCCCCCCCCCGAAAGCATAAGTGTGCGGCCCGCGGTGATACTTCACATTGTCCTATGTGGACCTTGACCAGAAAAGTGTGACAACCGCTGATCTATAGGATTTAGCCTGTGAGAAAATGAGATAGAATAATCGGTCTCCTCTTTGTGGGGGGCGTCGAAACCTCATCACTCATATCTACTTTAGTTTTCTGATGATTTCTCTTCTACCGTATGTGAACTGCACACTTATTTGTTTTCTATTATCTATGGTTTTCAGGGACGGAACGCCACTGTAAAATGAAGTATTCACAAAGGATGCAGGTGCGCTTTGCCGTGGAGTATGGTCGAGAAGACATTGCAGACCATTTAACTTATTCATAATACCTTGAATACTGCATGATTAATGAGAGGAGATATCAATATGTCTGGCTTCTCCCATGTGACTGTGAGTGGAGAGCTTACGTGGTCCAGGTGGAATGCATTTGAACGAACTGGACTTCGAAATAAATTGCCTGGAAGTTAGTCCTACGATTAGCTCCACTCATGAGGCCCTGTGGAAAATAATTCTTCCCTCGGGGCCTAAACCATCTTTTGAAGATGGGAGGAGAGGAATCCCTGGGAAGGAATCTGAGTGACGGACGAATGAATCCATTCTCCCGCTGTCCGGCTGGAGAGGTCAAAAGGTATCCATCAACCTGTCTCTTCCGATCCGGCCTGCCACGCAGTTGGTGGACAAACGTATCCGCTGCCAAGACCTACACTAATCTCACTCCATGAACACGAACGCCACTGCTAAGTTGCCAAACGTTGCGAACCACTTAAGGTGACCTATGGCAGGGGTATGGGTTATCAAAATGGTTCAGTACAGATGGTGACAGTACCCGTACCCGAATTGAAAAGGTATCTTTTTTTTTAGAACAACTATCTTTTTATAACGTTGGAAGGTTATTCCCATCAATGTAATATACCATTGAAGAAGAAAATAACACTAATAATCTAAACAAAAATATGAAAGAGAACAAGAACGGAAAAATAAATAAAAAACTGACGGTTGCAACTGGGACTCGAACGCGGAACCTCTCGTCTAGCCGGGACGGGCGCTTCTACCAATTCGGCTACTGACACCTCCTGTCAAACCTATGAAATATGAGATTGACAAAAAATGACGGTTCAAACATTACACCTTTAAATTTAAATGACAAGAATGCCAAAATTCTTATAAATACTAACCACTACTTATTAGATTCCTGGTCAAATAAAATTATTCCTTCAAAACACTTCAATAATTATCTCAACCAAACGTATGTTGACAAACTTTCGTCAAACAAAGGACAGCATTTCTGCCTAATGCATGTGCTTTAAATACTGCAGTCCGTCTGTTAAGGTATGGGAAACTATCAAACGAACCGCCCTGAAATCGATCTAGAATGACTGCTCAAAGAAAAAGACGTAAAGAGAATATAATAATTTATTTGTAATATAAACGACTTTCGACCTTTGCACAGCATGAGTTATAATACATTAAATATTTGAACTATTATTAGAGAAATAGGTAATAGACGGCCTTTATGAGCGTTTAAAATAACTATTTTAGTAAATAGAAGTGAACATATGCAAATGCAAAGGGTACTAAATAGAAGTGACCATGTGTAAATGCAAAGGGTACTAAATAGAAGTGAACATGTTGCTGGGGGCGCTGCTGCTGTGGCCTACCCCAAGCCCTATTCCTGTAAAACACACACAATAACAGCCGTCGGTTAGCTCAAACCGGCTCGAACATGATTCCTCCTAAAAAACAGGGCGAGTGCCAGTGGTTCGCTTGGTCAATTCTTCCTTCCCCTCCTCTCCTCAAAATCCCCGGGACTCCCTCTTCAATCAGTACACAGTATTTGCATTTAAAGGGTTTATTCAATAAACAGAACAGGGTGATACACATACGGCCAGTGTCGGCACAAAACACAAGTTAAACTACCCTACTGACCTAACGAGGATTTCTCCCTCTCTCTATGCGTTTAAATGAAGTTACAAACGGTTCAAAGCACACGGTGGGGGGGAGGAAGCGAGTAGGTACTCACATAGCTAGATGCGTGGTCTGCCATCTTTTCTGGATTCCGTTCACAACACAATTTCAAACAATACATCGCGGAGTTAATATCGTGGAGCACAAACAGCGCAAATCGCGCGTAGCACAGTTGCTTGGCCGAGAGCTAGCGAAGGAATGGCGGCCGGCGGGCCGCCCGGCGCTTGGCGCCTGACGCGGGGTGGTCGCGCGGTGCGGGGAGAGGAAACGGTAGGCACGTGTAGTGGGGACGATTCACTTAACCTTCCGCTCGGGAGCCGATTCTGTTACGTAACACTTCCCCCCTCGCCGCAAAAAAAAGCGACGTGGTAATGGAGCAGTAGGGCTAAGAAATCCTCTTACCCTTCTAGCACTTGTGCCAAAACAAAACAAAAAAAAAAAAATTTTAAGAGAAAAAAGGAGAGAGAGAGAGAAAAAGGTTGCTAGCTACAAAATAGTAGAAACAAAAACAAAAGAGAAAAAAGCATGGTGAACAAGGAATTATACATGAATGAACAAGAAAGAGCAGTGACATACATAAATATAAACAAGGACCTGTTGGAGAAAGGTACAAGGGTTATGCAGTGATAGAAAAAAAATGACTCTAATTGTATCATTGGTCTGTGAGCTATGTTTGCGTAGCGTGGTTTGCGTAGGATGTTTGGGGTGTTGGGACGTTGCACTGAAGTTACACGGTTACTTTGTCACAGTAACCTGGCCCGTTTGAGATTACACTCAAGGAACACTAGGGCCTTAAAGAAAACACGAAGAAGAGAACGCAGGATGAGGCTTCTTGGTGGTGGAGAGGGTTCTACCTGTCACAGAGGTCAAAAAGGTAGCTGCTTCCGGATCCTGTGGGTGGGCCAGTATGACGTCATTGAGGTACTGGAGAGTGGAATTGTAATTGGTGGTTGGTCCTTTATAGAGGAGGTGGTTTGTGTGCATGACAGCCGTTGTTGTGATGGTGGTTGGTACACTGGTTTGTATACAGTGGGATTGTTGGATGAACAATTGTTGGTATTGTTATTTGCGCAAGGGCACAGGAGCATTGGCATGATGGCAACAGAGCAATTTGCAAGGTGCAGCTGGAACATTTGCAAGATGCAGCAGGAACATTTGTACAATGGCAACAGGAACATTTGCGAGATGCCGCAGGAACATTTGTACAATGGCAACAGGAACATTTGCGAGATGCCGCAGGAACATTTGTACAATGGCAACAGGAACATTTGCAAGGTGCCGCAGGAACATTTGTACAATGGCAACAGGAACATTTGCAAGGTGCCGCAGGAACATTTGTACAATGGCAACAGGAACATGAACCAACTTAGAGCTGACGTGCTCGGGTTTGTTTGAGTGATGGTTTTGTGATGATACAATTCGCAACTACACGCACGACTCACACTAGGTTATGTTAGGTGTGGTCGGGTGCTTTTGGTACGTAGGGTTTGAAGGCATGGGACCTCCGTGACGGTAGTGAAGGCAGCATGAAGAGAGGCGCAGGTGTAGATAGGGTGAAGAGCTGCTGGTCTTCTTATTAATCCGGCGAAAAAATTATTATTAGAGCAAAATTCTTGAAGTTTACCTGCCTGGTAGACCAATGATGAAAAGGTTTGGAGAGAAACAAGGTGTGCATGTTGAGAAAAATTGGATTTGTTTGACGCGTAGAGAGAGAGAGAGACGGAGAGAGAGTTAACTAAATGCAACTACAGACTTATACATATTACAAAGGTACGTATTCAAGGAAAGGTTCTGTTTAACCCATTTAGCTTTTTTTTGAAACTAAATACATTTCCAAGAACACGTAGGTAAGGGTTTGTACGTATGACAAAATGCCCCTTTTCGAAAGAAGTTGGTCTTCCATGACCTATGCTCACGTCTATACGGTAGCATTTTTTCTACTTTCGAAGAACAAAACATTGAGTACAAATAAGTTATGAAAAGTGGGAAAGGAGTAGGAAGTTGAAAAGATCCGTGAATGAAGGTTGTCCCATTTGACAAACGAAACGCCAAGTGCGTAACGCATATATCCCCATTCACGGATAATTTCGAGGAAAGGAAAGAGTGACAATTGGGAACATTTGAACGAAGAAAACTGCTGAGGACTCGGCTATTTCCGAAATTCGACCTCTGAGTGAAAGGTGAAACAAGGTCTACAGCAACTTTCCTGGCACATTACAATACAATTTGGTAGAGTGGGACAAAAGGGATACACTGACAAAAAGAGTCTAATCCACTACGTGTATTGGGCAGAAGATTAGAAGGTCGTTTTATTCTCCTACTTGTTTGCGAGAAATGACAGACCCTTGCTCAAATCTCACAAACCTGGGGGTTTTCTTGTTCGTCCCCCAGACAACGAGTTAGGTGTTTTTTGTGTCCATCAACTTAACTCCTACGACACGATGCCCCATAATCATGAGTGAAGCGTATGATTAGTCCTTTAGGGATAGTGGATAGTTCCTGGGTTCTTGTGACAGGAAGTCCACGGGCATGCTAATGAGTACTCTGCTGCAAAAGCAATAATTTTCTGATAACAGAAAATAAAAGGCGTGTGATCTACGCTTGGTAGGTCACACAAACATGGGGTAGATGTTATTTCGTTCGCACGATTCATGGTGAGTATTGTAACGTCTTCACGTCTCATGTACAGGAATGAACGATTTACAACAGATTTTGCCCAGTATTGAAAGACAGTAGCCCAATTACGTTCGAAAATGTGGGTCCCCATTCAATACAGACGGCGGGTTAAGCGGTTCTCATGCCAAAGGACACACGACCAACTTAGTAACATTTAGTTATGAGTATAAAGTAATTATAACGAGCTTCTCGTATCATGGCGGATGTTTTGAGGATCTCTCCTATGATGGTAGATATTGTCACGTTTTCACGTCTCACGTGACAGGAATGAACGATTTACAACAAATTTGCCCAGTATTGAAAGACAGTAGCCCAATTACGTTCGAAAATGTGGGTCCCCATTCAATACAGACGGCGGTTTTTGCAATGATGTAATTAATACGGCACTGCTGTAGCTTAATAATTTCATATTAGCATACGTTACAAGACTTGCCAAAAGGCGATAAACACAAATTTTATTGAAGATCTGGCCAAGATTTTAAACTTCAAACTAGAATAATGGTACAATAAAGGACAAAAGAAACTGATGTCATGATAAAATATGTACCTCATAATGAAGTTGTATATGTACAAGGAACAAAGTTAATGAAGGGACAAAACATATTGTCACTTTTATAACAACAAAAAAAAATTTTCCGAATCCGACAAAATATGATTCTAGAAAAATAAGAGCAATTGGGTTGAGCGCCATTCTAATTTTTTGGAAAAAGAAGAAAAAACCACAAATAGCAACAAGGTTGCTCTTGAATTGTCTCGAATCCAGCGAATGTGACCTGATAGGTGAGTACATTGGGTGTATTCGAAACGATTCCCAATATACAACATTACTATGAATGTGTAGGATGGGGTGAAGAGGGAAAAGAAAGAAAGAAAAAACGGGAGGATTTCCTATTATAACAGAAATCGTCGCGACATTCTTACAATATGGTGCTGTGACCATAGTAGCGAGCCCGCGGCAAAGGTCTGAAACCAATGGTTATTATACAGACTTGTGCTTATGATTTTATATTTACAACATTAGGGTAGGGACGTACTGGTACGACAAAACCCGACACAAAACAAAAAATTAAAAAAAAGGGGTGATATGACAAGATGAGGCGATGAGGTGAGAAAAAAAAACGCGCGGATGCTGCAAGAATTGTGAAAGGAAAACGACGTCTCGGAGCAAGAGTTTTCTGGAACCGTTGATGGTAGGAGGAAAAAGGAGTCCCTTTCCCGAAGTGATCAATTTCAGGAAGAGGATGCATACAAGCATGAAAACAGTGCCCCAAGAGGTGCTCTTGTGGTACAGCAGGCAAGGCGCGCAGGATGTAAAAGAACATATAAAATTATGCACAAAAAAAAAAATGTACAGGAGTTAGGCTACCGTTGACATTAATGTGCCTTCGGGTGTAAGGATTTCCTTACGAATGCCCATGTGGGTGATTATTTACATTAAATAATTACACATGACTCACGTCGTTTATGACGAGAATTATAAGACTTCTAAAGAGACCGCATCGCACTGATTGATGACTGGCCAAGAGAGGTCAGGGACGTAATAATGATCAGGGTTAACAAGATGCATGTTTTGCCGATTTGGTAACGCCTGAGTACTTGATGTGATGGAATTTACTGATTCCGTCACAGTAAGGCATTTTGGATTTATTCCTAGGAGAAATCTTTCTATTTCTCAGGGCCTGTAGTAATTCTTCCTTTCTTGAAGTAAAGACGTGCGGGATTATACCCAGCGTGACTTGAGGAACTTCCATGGTGTATAAGATCGTATCAGAGTGACCTTATGTTGGAAAAAGTGAGAACTAGACTCGCAATTGGAAAGAAATTGGGCAGAGATTGACCACTGGGGACGTATTTTTACAAAAAGTTTTTGAAAAAAAACGCGTTTTTTATAAGTGTTTGGTTTATTTGAAAATTTGGGCAGGGGTTTCCCTTAAAAAACGTGATTTTGTGAAAAAATCCAGATGTTTTGAAAATTTGTTGAAAATTTTCAAAGTCCATAGACGAGAAAAAAAAAATTGGGCAGCGGTTTCCCTTACAAAAACGTGATTTTGAGAAAAAATCCTGATGTTTTGAAAATTTGTTGGAAATTTTCTAAGTCCGGAATGAGAGAAAATTTGAGCAGCGGTTTCCCTTACAAAAACGTGATTTTGAGAAAAAATCCCGATGTTTTGAAAATTTGTTGAAAATTTTCTAAGTCCGGAACGAGAGAAAATTTGAGCAGCGGTTTCCCTTACAAAAACGTGATTTTGAGAAAAAATCCCGATGTTTTGAAAATTTGTTGAAAATTTTCTAAGTCCGGAACGAGAGAAAATTTGAGCAGCGGTTTCCCTTACAAAAACGTGATTTTGAGAAAAAATCCCGATGTTTTGAAAATTTGTTGAAAATTTTCTAAGTCCGGAACGAGAGAAAATTTGAGCAGCGGTTTCCCTTACAAAAACGTGATTTTGAGAAAAAATCCCGATGTTTTGAAAATTTGTTGAAAATTTTCTAAGTCCGGAACGAGAGAAAATTGGGCAGCGGTTTCCCTCAAAAAACGTGATTTTGAGAAAAAATCCAGATGTTTTGAAAATTTGTTGAAAATTTTCAAAGTCCATAGACGAGAAAAAAAAATTGGGCAGCGGTTTCCCTTACAAAAACGTGATTTTGAGAAAAAATCCCGATGTTTTGAAAGTTTGTTGAAAATTTTCTAAGTCCGGAATGAGAGAAAATTTGAGCAGCGGTTTCCCTTACAAAAACGTGATTTTGAGAAAAAATCCCGATGTTTTGAAAATTTGTTGAAAATTTTCAAAGTCCATAGACGAGAAAAAAAAATTGGGCAGCGGTTTCCCTTACAAAAACGTGATTTTGAGAAAAAATCCCGATGTTTTGAAAATTTGTTGAAAATTTTCTAAGTCCGGAACGAGAGAAAATTGGGCAGCGGTTTCCCTCAAAAAACGTAATTTTGAGAAAAAATCCCGATGTTTTTGAAAAAGGTTTGCAAATAAGCAAAAGTCCGGAAAAGAAAAAATAAAAAAACGGAAACGAGGTTCGCCTTAAATGAACATGTTTTTTGGAATATTTCGATTAGCCTTCCAAAGGGGGGGTTCTTTAGAAAGGAAAGGAAATATTTTTTCTTTTATACAAGTTTTCGTGGAAGTATGTTTGAAAATTCAACAATGTCTTGGGGAATTGTTCTTTATTTAACGTGGCTATACTGCAGCCTGATTTGAGCATACACCATTACTGGTATTTATCCGCCGACTTCCTTTTGTCATAACAAGTTATATGCAGAAATGTGCATACGTAATGTAATGCCTGACTCGAGGAATCGACGTCAACGCGAACCGAACGTCTTTCAAATTATGTCGTCTGTTTCTTACGAAAGAAAAAAAAGCTAAATGATAAAACAGGCGGCAAAATTAGAAAAATGCTCAATTGTCAAAAGGTAGAAAGAATTTAATCCACTTGTTTCCCTTAAGCTGCAAAATATGCCGTTATATATACAGGCCAGTATTTTGCGAAATAGTCCCCTATTCGCAGAATATGTCGATATCAAATACAGACCAGCACACTGCGGAATAAGTTTATTAATAAAAACTGGTTAATTAACTTTCGGGAAACGAAGCGGGTAATTGGTTTATCATATACAGGATTTTAATTGTTGAATAACTTTGTTTTAAATATTTGTGTACATTTCCACTATTAATCTTGTATTTGAAACTAGCAAATTTAGTCGGTCGACACTTGTAAACACTATATTATTCACGACGGCAACTTTCTTGGTTGAGCACTTTACGTAGGAATACCGGTGATAATGTTTTGTCGAGTGACGACTCGAAAATGAAGGAATGTGCCCGCGATAGTTTAAATTTGCAATTCGAAGTTACACTCGCGTCGATGTTCTTTGATGGTAATGCTAGACAAATTGGGAAAAAAAACAAGACAAAACATTATAGATTATACAGTTTAAACAATGGCTGATTGAAGAACGAGGCGAGCGACTGTGAAGAGGGAGGAAAAAAAAAAAAACCGCCACACGTCGGGCGACAGTGCTGGGGGCGCTGCTGCTGTGGCCTACCCCAAGCCCTATTCCTGTAAAACACACACAATAACAGCCGTCGGTTAGCTCAAACCGGCTCGAACATGATTCCTCCTAAAAAACAGGGCGAGTGCCAGTGGTTCGCTTGGTCAATTCTTCCTTCCCCTCCTCTCCTCAAAATCCCCGGGACTCCCTCTTCAATCAGTACACAGTATTTGCATTTAAAGGGTTTATTCAATAAACAGAACAGGGTGATACACATACGGCCAGTGTCGGCACAAAACACAAGTTAAACTACCCTACTGACCTAACGAGGATTTCTCCCTCTCTCTATGCGTTTAAATGAAGTTACAAACGGTTCAAAGCACACGGTGGGGGGGAGGAAGCGAGTAGGTACTCACATAGCTAGATGCGTGGTCTGCCATCTTTTCTGGATTCCGTTCACAACACAATTTCAAACAATACATCGCGGAGTTAATATCGTGGAGCACAAACAGCGCAAATCGCGCGTAGCACAGTTGCTTGGCCGAGAGCTAGCGAAGGAATGGCGGCCGGCGGGCCGCCTGGCGCTTGGCGCCTGACGCGGGGTGGTCGCGCGGTGCGGGGAGAGGAAACGGTAGGCACGTGTAGTGGGGACGATTCACTTAACCTTCCGCTCGGGAGCCGATTCTGTTACGTAACAATGTGCAAATGCAAAGGGTACTAAATAGAAGTGAACATGTGCAAATGCAAAGGGTACTAAATAGAAGTGAACATGTGCAAATGCAAAGGGTACTGAATAGAAGTGAACATGTGCAAATGCAAAGGGTACTAAATAGAAGTGAACATGTGCAAATGCAAAGGGTACTAAATAGAAGTGAACATGTGCAAATGTAAAGGGTACTAAATAGAAGAGAACGTGTGCAAATGCAAAGGGTACTTAATAGAAGTGAACGTGTGTAAATGACAAAGAAGTAGAAATAACGAGAAAGTGAAAAGGGAATAACCAGACAAAACCGGAAATATATCATTTTTATGATCAATGAAATTTTAGACGTATTGAATCTTTCCCACAAAAAATTATAAATTGATTTCGAGAGACTGTTCTTTTATCTAGTAAAGCTATGTTTAAAATTTTGAGAAAATATGTTTATTTTTAGTACAATAAAGTTTTACCGTAGGTCGTTGGCAGATTTGTTAAATTTCAAAAAAAAATGTATCATACAACACACATTTCAAATCATATAATCATGCAAAAAAAATTATCTGCAAAAGTTATTTTTCAGAATTTTAATTTTATTAAAGAAAATCGTTTTTTAAATAAAGATCCGCACACGCGTTTTGTAACGAAAATACTTCAGTTTGTCTATTTTTTTACGGTCTTACAAACTAATATATTTAAGTTTTTTTACATTCTTATTTTTCTTTGACATCATTGAAAAATTATAAATACTTATGATTAAAAAATAATTACAAAAAGTACATAATTTTAATAGTTTTATCATTACGCCTTTCAGTATTTTTAATGTAAGTAGGTATAAATTAAAACATCTTTCGACGAGATATGAATTCTCGGCCGCTGGCTGGTTAATGGCCCTGAAGGGTAAAGAAAGACGTGGACGCTGAAGGGAGAAATCTCAGGATTAAATTAATCTTATATTTGAACTTGATCATGTCCTGAATCAAAATAACACAAGAGTAAGTATGAGACATTGAATGTGAATAAAGCAAGGAGTATGTGCCAAGAAAAATTTGATGGACAGTGTATCTCTCCGCCTACGGGAAACATCGTGATGGTTAGATAGTTAGTTAGACAAAGTCAGTAGTTGAGACCTTTAACGACCTACCCTGACAAACTCATGGGGGCGGTGAAGTTCGGGACTAAGAAGGTTTTGGCGGTTTCCTCCTGCCCAAAACAATTCTCCCTCGGGAATGTTCCGGTTTCCCCAAATATAACATTGTGAATATTATATATCCCCTATTAAAAGCTGCTTGACTTCTGAAATAGAGGTCGAGAGTTCAAACCCCGGAGAGGGCAAATAAATTCATGAAATAATATTATTTAACATAATGAAATATTTAAGTTGCAACAAAAATTAACGGTATTTTTTAATTTTATTTACATTAACTTCTCGCTGGAGGCCCAGAGAAAAATAATTTCCCTCAGGGCTTATGTCATCTGAGATGCTGTGTGAAGGGTCTTTTTGAGGAGAGGAAGGAATGAACATTTGTCTTGAAGAGATCCATGTTGTAAGAAGGAGGAAACACAGAGGCCGGCAGATCGTTGCACAGCAGAGCTGTTGAACACAAGAACGAGTCGAAGAAGCTACCCGGCTCATGTGACAAAAGTAAACCGTGTACATATGTTGGGCACGCGTTTAGAGCGTTTCCCGACTGTGCACCGGTGCCGAAGGGATCAATAACGCTAGTTCCTCGGAGCATCTTCCACTGTAATACCGGTAGAATAAGGATAGCATTCCCACCCGATGCCTGTGCTCTAAAGATTGCAATCCGTCTGTTAAGATGGGAGAATCTATCAAACGGACCGCCCATTTTTTCAGGTATTTTGGGCTCCAGAACAGAGGTGGCTGCCAAAATCAACCGTGGGGCGCACTTGTGATTTGTTCAGGGTTAGCAGTTGTGTAATATCAAAGTATCTGCGGGCCCTGTACAGCACTTTCAATTTTTGGGAGGCTAACTATACTATGGCTTCGATGGAGCCCCCATATCTGAGCAGGTCACTTAGAGTTACACCAAGCATTTTAATGGAAGGCTTGTTCGGAAGATTGCTCATATCAAATTAGTAATCATATCAAATTTTTACTTAAGGCTCTGCGACCGGGCCCAAAAAGAAGAAGATGGAGAGATACGAAATGACGAATGTTAGAGGAGAGCGCTAACATTTACGGCGACAAAATCGATGCGAAAATTGCGAAAATGTTTAATAAAACACGACTCGTTTAAAATAGAGTAAAAATCTCGGGGGCATTATCTTAAACAGCATTTAAAGAAACACTGTGAATTTTTGCATACATATAACTTGTAAAATAACTGAAACAAGCGTGTTAATATTAATTTTTGGAGCATACTTTGCGATTTTTTTCTATCGAGGGAATTTTATATAATTTGCGTTTCGGCGCGGGCAAAGTCTAGATATTATCTTCAAGAATAACATATATTTTTTTAAGAGCTTTAAAACTTACCGTGTTTAAGGTAAATATGTAATAAATCGGTACAAATCCGGGTTGCGGGCCCTTAAGGTATTATCGATAAAACAACTGATTAACGTTTTAAAAATATCGTCAGGGAAGTGACTGAATAAAACCATACCCAAAACATGAAGTCGCTGAAAACCTACTATCCAAAACCTAGTCCTCTTCAGCACAGGATCCCATAGTGAGAAGGACTATGAAAAATAATCAACGAACATCTCTTTTATGTATTCTTTTTAAATGTGAAAAATTATAATAAAGTACCTAATTAAATAAAAAAAAAAAACATGTTACTTTTTATTGGGAAGACCCAAAGAGCTTTATTTTTATTTTTATGAGATCCAAACGGCTGATTTTTTTGGCTTCACGACATTCCCAAGTTATAAAATCCGGTGTCACGTAGGTTCCAGATAGTTATGACTCCTGTAAAAAATAAAACAAACCCAGAAACTGCATTATGTAGCACCTAAAAATTTAAACAGCGAAACGACGCAATGCGAAAAAATCATTCACAGTTTGTTTAAAATTAAAAAAAATATATTTTAGAGAACCAAATTTATTTTTTAGAACCCTTTTCTATAGCTGGTAGATTTCGGGAATATAACAATAAAATCCATGGTTTGTAAAGATTAGTGCCACCTATGGACAACTGCAAAGTTTGCCTTTCATACTGTAAACCTTTGAATACATCTACTAAGAACATAGTACGATTATATCATACTATAATTTATTACGTAGCGTAATTTGATTGCGTTTTCATTAAAACTTCCATTCAAAGCTCAGCTTTCCACCCCCAAGTGGTAGTTAGTTGGCAAGGTGGCCAAACGAGCCATTCGTGAGATTTACTGAATGGACCATAAGCCTGTACAGCGTCAACCGAAATATCATACCGACATAATACTCGTCCCTATGTGATATGTATTCAGAGACACCATCACGATAATGTTACTTTTATGTAAGTCCATTTTGGGATCAAAGTTTGAATATTAGATTTTGAAAAGGTTCGCGACGCAGAGTGAAGTACAAACCACACAAAATAATATTATTATATTTGGCTTGTTTTTATTACCTTCTTTGCTACGGAGTTATTGAAGTAAAACTTCTTTACGCAAGCTCGACATGGGAGGTAAGCTGGTGAATGCGTTACGAAATGTGGTGATTGTTACGAAAAATGTCATGCGAACGGTAATCGATGCAAACGGTGATCGATTGCTAGGCGAACTGTCGGGCCTTTACACACGCTTGACTTGGGGAGTAATAAAGATAAGGATATTGGTCACCCCAAGGTCGTAGGTCACCCCAAGGTCATAGGTCACCTCAAGGTCGTAGGTCACCCCAAGGTCATAGGTCATCCCAAGGTCGTAGGTCACCCCAAGGTTGAAAATCACCCCAAGGTTGTAGGTCACCCCAAGGTCATAGGTCACCCCAAAGTTTTAGGTCACCCCAAGGTCGTAGGTCACCCCAAGGTCGTAAGTCACCCCAAGGTCGTAGGTCACCCCATGGTCATATTACACCCCAATGTCATATGTCACCCCCAGGTCATAGGTCACCCCGTTCGCTACGTTTGGTAACTTAGCAGGGATACCTGGTTTCATTGGGCGAGGTTTGTCTTGTAGTTTTACTTCAGTCGTATGGCCTAAAGCACACTCGTTTTTTTTTTTTTCGGTAAGGGTTCCACACTTTTAAAACATTCTTCATTTCGTGTGTTCTCTCAGAATCATTCTGGAGAAATACCACTATTCTTAATAACTTTAAACTCACCTTTTCGGACAAAAAGATAAATATATTTTTATTTTTATCTTAAAGAAAGTACAATACAAGCATTAATCTTTGTTAGGTTTAAAAATTGTATCTATATTCTTCCTTCCCATGTTCATAATCCATGTCTTAATGCTTCTTTTGAAATCGGTTATTTTTGAATGGTTTTTATAGCAAGAGGGAGTAAATTAAATAATTTTATAGAAAAGTATTTCATATTTCTTTGTCCAAAAGTAGTTTTAGTTGTAGGTTGGTGGAATGTATGTTGTAGATAATGTAGATCTTGTGAATCAGCCCGAGTTTGTCTGTACAAAGTTATCCTGGTTTTTGAATGCGTACATTAGAATATCTTTTATATATATTTGTTTCTAAATTCAGTGCTTTAAAAACGTGTCTGTAGGAGTTCTGATGGGGATTCTAAGTATAAAGTTACACATTCACTGCCCGCGACATTGTAAATAACTAATAAAAATTCTCCAGCCCCAAAAGTCCAAAATACTCCAGTCTTTCAAAATAAATATCAACTCTACTTTTGCCACTAATCTTCTCATAAATATAATACTAGTGGTGATGGGGGTAGCAAATATAAAATCATGCAATATCCAGTGCTCTCAATAAAATGTTCTCCTTTGAGGCTAAAGGTGGTATTGGAAGGAAGATAAAGGAAGAATTTGAATTTATTGTAACTGGCGTTGCATTATAATATGTATTTGACATGTTTTTATTAATTTCTGCTAAAGGATGTGTAAATCATTGGCGGTCTGTGACTTTTGTATAAGGGATGCTGGAGTATATACCTAATATCAAATATAAATGTCTATGTATCTACCAGTCCACGAATATGTAAGATGCAATTATCGACAAAAACAGTCTATCAAATTAGCGCTATACAAACTGTATGCTTCACATTAAATATTACAGTTCCCTAATTAAATTAATTAAACAGGTATTCCGAATGATATTTAATGCATCAATCGGATTCGGCTATTCAAGACAACAAATAATTGTCAAAAGGTGGTCAGGCAAACAAATCTCTAATGGTACTAAGTCTGCTGGCTTCGGATAAGCTATTCTGTGCACTACGCCTATAAGCATTAGGATCGTTTTTTGTGCGTTGGATGCTCCTACGGAATCCGTATTCGGCCTCACTTCAACCATGGCAGGCTTGACTAAACGCGCATGCGCTAATATCAGAAATATCACTCTCGTTCCTGCGTCGTGGACGCGAAATGAACGGAGCATCCACTGTTTTGCTGGTATTGGTGAGTTTACGTAACGTTCGAGCATTGAGAATGCATACATAATATATTACATATATATTTCGACCTGCTCCGTGTGTCGTGTTAGTGTTCTGAGAGTGGGACAGTGGAGGTGTCGTTATTGCAGTATGTAATGCGGTTTATGGATAGAAAAAATAAATCCAAAGCTTTTTAATTCGGAATTAATTTATTTATTCACGAAAAGTTAATTATTACGAACATTTTTTTTATCAGGTAGGTATACCAAAAAAGCTGTTACAAGCCAGCTTGTCTGCAGGAACCACCGAATTAATATATCTATAGTCTAAATTATTGTATAATTATAAGTACGTGAGTAATATTTATTTCGGGGCACATTAGAGTTTTAGGAAAAATTTAATTTAATTGAAGATATTTGTAAAATACATTGCTTAATTATAAATACATTACATATCTTAATGTACCTACCTACCTATAAACAAGGATTTTAAGTATGTATATTGAGGTACATGGATTGATCATTTATCAATCACAGTTTTATCATTTTGGGATAGGGTCTCTCATTATTCTCAAATTTTAAGTTTTTATTAAGTTGGTTAAAAATCACTGGTACCAAATGTTCATGAGTACGGCCTCCACAGTATTTAAAATTCGTGGAGTTTTTAGCCCATTTCTTTAAAAATACATTCTTTTAAATACATAATAATAATTATTATACTTATTTTAAACCTATAAAAGAAGAGAAGCGCAACATCCACAGTATGTATGGACGGACCGCGCCTGGTGTAGGTACCTACCTTTATTTTTTAATTACATCGAAACCTTTCGTTTGTTCAAGAATGCCTTTCATAAATAGTACCTATTGATAAGAGTATGCTGTTGAAATATTTATTTGCATTTATGCGTGTACCTGTGTCACGTTTATAATATGATACGAACCATTCATATAAATTTATTAGACGCGTAACACTTTGAAAAGGTCTCACCGGTGACCAGTGTCCATTGACCGGAGACAGTGACCAAGTTGTTATACCATCCCAAGTTTGCCCTGACATAACGCTCACGTACGAAGTTAACCCCTAAGAAATGGCCAACCCTAATGGAAGGGTGTACATATTATTATTTTCCAAGCCTTCTCATATAATATTTCCAAACTACCCCGTAAATGAGGGGTCGACAACTTTGTTGATAATTGACATGTTTTCGTATTAATTTTTAAATTAATTAAGTCATAAATCACAACAATCTCCAAAACTAAAGTTGTGGCGTTTCACAAAAATTTAAATGTAACGTTTAAATTTTAAAAATGATAAATCAGAGCCATTTTGATTTTAGAAATTTTTTTGAAGGTCCACGTTAAACGTCATCCATGTTTTTTTACATTCGCTTCAAACAGGAGGCCCTGCGGATAAAAAATCCATCATCACCTTTGTCATCTTTGGGGATGCTGTACGGGGGGTCTTAGTGAAAAAGAGGAAGGATAGCAAGTTCTGGGAAGGAAAAAGGTATGAGATGTGGGTAGGAATCTGTCCAGGAGTGACGGACATTTGAATTCATCCCTCCCACTGAGAGAGAGAGATAGAGAGTCCGGCTGGAGAGGTCAAAAGGAATTCCTCAAACAGTCTCTCCCGATCCGGCCCGATACGCAGTATTTGAGCAAATCCGCCGCTAATACCTAGACAAACCTCACTCCATGACCCAGAGCACCCCTGCTTTTTTGTTTTTGTACGGAAGGCGAAACATTTGTCACGCGTAATAATAATATTACACACCAAAATAAATAATCTGTTTGTTTAATAAATTTAATAATATTCTTTAATAAATAATCAATATTAGCAACATTCAATCGAAAATCTGAAATAAAAAATAAAAAATATATACGATCACATCCTAGACTTGCAGAAAAGTCAATAGATGTCGTATTTTAAACAAAAATGGATAAAATTATTTCAGAAACTATCTAAGTAGTACTTAGTTCGATTTAAATCTTGCAATCGTGCATACATAAATATAGCAGCCAATAAAAATATGCGTTAAGAAAATGACGACAATGTTGGCAGTTCTTAGTCAAAGTATGATACAGTTAAATATGACCGAATCGCATAGGGTCAGAATAGCTCAGTGGTAGAACTCCGCCCGGTAAGACAAAGTTCGTAGACTCATTTTCTAAAAGTGACTTTATCTTTTTCTGATTTTTCTGTTTCAAAATCATATTATAAGAAAGAGACAAATCATATTATTATATAAATATTACAATTTGAGATTTTACTCAATAAGTTAAAAATAAAATTAAATAATTTTTATCATTATTTTATCAAAATGCTTGAAACAAAAAAGGAATTCTGCAAATTAAACTAAAACAAAAAATTATATAAATATATATTTTTTTAAATCTTTCTCATATATCTTTTGGTGATGGCTAGGGTCGAAAACCTGTACTTACATATTTTGTTAATAGAGAACTCCATTTTTTATTTTTTTTATTGAATTGACCTTCTAACTTAAATAACTGCATTTTTATTTTTATTTTAAGAGTTAGTTTTAATAGTTAAAATAATTGTCAAAGTTTTAATTTTTCAAAATCCCCCTAAGGCCACCGTATGTACGGTGAATCGTGTGACGTCATCACTCCTGAAAAATTACTATAGGATTGGGCAATCAGCTGATCAAGTACCACCATTTTGAATACCGTTATTCGAAGCATTCTCCCTAGAAGTAGCATTATTATTTTTTTGTGCAGTAGTTTTTCAATATTTTAAATAATAGAGATAAACTAATAGAGATAACTCTATTTTTGATACTGAATTATTTAGGCTTAAATATTGTTTCAATAAAGCTAACAACTAAATCTCTATTAACAGTATGAAATAACGAATAACATGAAATGTTGTTAATACCGATGGCTTTTGTCATACCTACATAATGAAATCAAAGATTTCAATACAATGACTGCTGACGCATGACGTCAGCACTAACCATTCAGTAATACCAACTTTACAGTGTGTTTTGAGGAGAGGGTTAAAAATGCACTTTTCAATATATTTTTAAGAACTCTACGTTTAATATTATGAAATAAAACTTATATATTCAGAATCAGCGTTTATTGGTCTATATGAACATATTTTTTTAAATCCATAATATTTTTCACTGGAGTTCCTTATTGTAAGGCTTTCCAATATACGAGTAGTTGTCAAATAATATTCAAAATCACATCGATCGAATTCCAATGGTTACGTACCCCTTTCTTACCAGATTTGGAACTGGCTCGCGTGCCGTAATTGTTTCATAAGACAATGCGAATAAATCTGATAGTTGATGTCTTCTAAGTTTTGAGATTCAAGTCCCCCTCAACTCGTAACAATAACTTTCCTTTATAATTAATTTGTTTCATGCGTATTATGTGACCTTTCTTAAGTACATACGCGTGAGTTAGTTTAAAGTTTACATGAGAGATTTACATGAATGAGACGAGCGTGATTACATTAACCGTCGGTTATTATTATAAACATTATCACCCCTAAAATTTAATCAGGACGTCCTGTACAGTGTGTACAGGACGTCCGGTAAATGGTGGATAGCCTTTCAACTACAGCTGTGGATGGGGTCGTTGAGACCGTTTCGAAAATTGAATATCATTTTTTGTAAAATACCACTTCTTTTAAAGGTAGTTGGACAAAATAGAAGACATTTTTCAGTCTGCTTTATAATTTATATTTATTTAAATTAGTAAAATCAAAATACATTATAATTTTACCATTATTA
Organism: Limnephilus marmoratus; assembly: GCA_917880885.1. Taxonomy (NCBI): domain Eukaryota; kingdom Metazoa; phylum Arthropoda; class Insecta; order Trichoptera; family Limnephilidae; genus Limnephilus; species Limnephilus marmoratus. The sequence continues at coordinate 37,150,340 of OU862929.1, read as the reverse complement.
CATTACTGTTGTAATTTTGTTATTTAAGAAGAGTATTTAACTTTAAGGCGAATATTGTTGGTGTAAAATAATTTTATCATTGAAGAAGAAGATAATAATAATAATCTAAACGAAAATATGAAAGAGAACAAGACACAGAAAAACAGAAAAAGATAATGGTCGCAACTAGGAATCGAACCCAGAACCTCTCGTCTATCCGGAACGTGCGTTTACCAATGCCGACATTACGCCCTACTGTCAAGCCGTTATAATAGTCGATTCCATATTTGAAATTTTTAGAATTAACAATATTATCTTCAACTATTTTATTTTTCATTTCATAGGCAACGACCCATTTTATTGGAAACCATCATTCTAAGAATTGGTTTGTACCCTGGATAGCATCACGGATAAATATATCCTATTTTATTTATGTGAAACTATTGAATTTTTATAAAAGTCTCAATGAATATTCAATTTTATAAGAAAAACTCTCTTTTTATAACTTTTGAAGGTTATTCCCATCAATGTAATATATCATTGACGATGATGATAATAATAATCTAAACGAAAATATGAAAGAGAACAAGAAACAGAAAAACAGAAAAAAGATTATGGTCGCAACTGGGACTCAATATTATAAAATCATTAGTACCATATAAATAAAATCGGATATTTATCTGTAACGCTATCCAGGTTACAAACCAATTCTTAGAATGATTGTTTTCAATAAAAAGGGTAGTTGCCTATGATATGGAAAATAAATTAGTTAAAGATAACATTCTTGATTGACTATTATGACGGCTTGACAGTAGGGCGCAATGGCGGATTTGGTAAACGCACGTCCCGGATAGACGAGAGGTTCTGGGTTCGAGTCCCATTTGCGACCATTATCTTTTTGTGTTTTTCTGGGTCTTGTTCTTTTTCATATTTTCATTTAGATTATTATCATTATCTTCTTCTTCAATGATATATTACATTAATGGGAATAACCTTCAAAAGTTATAAAGAGAGTTTTTCTTAGAAAATTAAATTAACTTTTGTCAAATATAATAAAAATTATAAAATAATTATAAAATTATTAAATTATTAAATAAAAACCGAATTCTTTAATATAAAAAAAGATAACTCTGAAACCTTCACAATGGTCCAAGTAGTTAAACTCAAATTCAATGTAAAAATTGTGCACAAAAGCCAAAAAGAAAATACTAGAGTAATGAGTAGTAGTTAATCACCAAGTTTAGCAATCAAAAGAAAACATTTGCAAAAGATGCTGGTTTCTTGACTGATTCCTCCCTGTAAAAGGTGGAAATTTAAAAAAATAAAATAATGGATTTAAAAATTCGAACGAAAACTTTCTAAAATTCATCGTCTAGACTTGGATGTGATAGAATCACACAAACTAAAATGTCTTTCACTGCAACAATAATGTCAAAACCAATTCGATTATAAATTCCTTTATACCACGCATACACGGCTTAGATAACCAATATTATGTAGAAATATCAGATACTTTTATTTAATAGCACCGAAACAACTTAAAAAAAACCATTTCACATATTTTTTTTAAACGTTATTAGTTATTTTGTTTCCAATAGCCTGATTGTAATTTTTTGTTATTTTTTTTTTTTTTTTTCACATCTTCTTCTTCTTCTTCAATGGCGCTACAGCCCATTTCGAGCCTTGGCCTCCTTCAAAATAAGCCTCCACCGCTCTCTGTCCTCGGCCGTCGTCTTCCAATCTGCAACATGGAGTAATCCTCTTGCATCCTTCCTGACATCATCCTCCCATCTCATTCTAGGTCTGCCCGCCTTTCGTTTACCTCCCGGGTGTCCTGTCAGAACCTTCTTCGGTACTCGTGTGCTTGGCATTCGGTGCACATGTCCGGCCCATCTTAATCTTTGGAGTCTTAAATGGGTGGAGAGTCTGGGAGCTTGGTAAATATCATAGAGCTCATTATTGTGGCGGATTCTCCATGCCTCTCCCTCTCGCACCGCTCCTAAGATTCTTCGAAGTAACTTTCTTTCGAAGATGTCCAGCTGTTCCGCTGACTTTGCTGTAAGTGTTCCCACCTCACATCCATAGGCCAAGACCTATGGATGTGATATATTTTTTCAAATCAGTATGTTTAAACTGTATAATTGTTTTGTAATCCATTTTTATTTTTTCGTACCTACCTGCCTGATGAATTTAAAAAATAATTGTCTTTCAGATAATGGCGTTTCTTTGAACAAATTGTAAAATACACAAACTCTTTCCCGCGGCTTCGCTCGCATGATGTAAGGGGGGTTACCACTCCGCCTCCTCCACCTCCCTCCCCCCTCTCCCTCCACCACCCCTCCATCAAATGACCAAAGTTTCATCGCAATCGGATGAACGGTTTAGCAACGCGTAATTTCATGATACCAGAGCTCACTATTGTATACAGAAACCATTGCGGGCATGCGCGCATCAAATCCCCAAAGTTTCATCACGATCGGATGAATGGTTTAGCAGCGCATAGGCCCCATATGTACAACCCCATTAAAAAACATATTTTAATTTTTATGTGTATAGATTATACTCAAACTTTTTAAGGACCTATTTACAAATCTTATGATTAAAGAGGTTAATTTTTGTTTTTATATATGAAACTAGCTGATTCCCGGCATGCGTTGCTATGCCGTTCATTAAAAAAATTGTTTCACCCTGCGTGTTCTTTCCCATTCGTCCCGTTCACCCACTCCGCCTCCTCCACCTTCCCTCCCCCACTCCACTTCTCTCCCTTGCCCCGCCAACTCCCCTCCCGAATTCCCTTCCCCCTCCCAGGATCCCCTCCCCCTCCCTTCCCTCCCGCGGAACCCATACCCAAGTTCCACTCCCCCCTCCCGCATTCCATGCGTTCAGTTCCGATACATTCAGTTTTCAAACAGGTCACGTGCCACCTATTGCAATTTTTGTATACAAATTTTATAACGCCAGGGCTCACCAATAGTTATATACAAACCTTGTCCTGACAATAACGAACACAATAAAAAAAAATTATTCAATTTGGTGCAGTCGTTCGGAAGTTATGCGCGTACATACATTTCGGCGATTCATTTTTATTTATAGAGAAGAAGAGATAAAAATAAATTAGAAACAATATTTTTGAAGGATGGTCAATCTGTTCATAGAAATACTAGTCTATGATACTAACAGATATTCTGCTTCATAATTATGATATCGTCGCATAAATTATGCAAGCAAATACTTTATTATCATTAATTAAGTCGTTAAGTTAATTTTTATTATTACCTTTGACCTAAATAAATGCGCGACACGTGTTTATAAAATATGGCGCCTTATAAATCTCACACAAGCAGGTGCAAAAACTGACACGCGAGTATTTACATTGGTGCTGTTCATAACATGTGTTTGGAAATATGTTACTTTTATGAAAACGGCGCTATTTCTGCATAATAAATAATAAATAACTGGTGCATGTTTAATCACGCCATTGCATTATTTAAATATGTTAAGGTCAAAATATAATTTCTAAAAAACTCGATCATAATTTTTTCGCTCTTGTTTTTAAAATTGTCAATCCTAAGAAAACTGATTTTTTTTTTAAATTTTCAAATACTTTCGTTCTTACATAAAAATCAAAATATGCTTATGTTTAGATTTTTATATGGGTATGTATATGTGATGATGTGTTGCTAAACCATTTATCCGATTGCGATGAAACCTTAGGGATTTGATGTGCGCATGCCCGCGATGGTTTCTATATACTCGTATAATAGTAAGTTCTGGCATCATGAAATTATACGTTGGTAACCATTCATTCGATAGCGATGAAACTTTGGGGATTTGATGTACATATGTTTATGCCCGCGATGGTTTCTAAATATACTGGTGAGCTCTGGTATTATGAAGTTTGTATAAAAACATTACAATAGATCGCATGCAAAATTAATGTACCGAAACTGAATGTATGGAATGCGGGAGGGGGGAGGGGAAACTCTGGAGGGTGGTTTACAGGACGGGGGAAGCTGGAGAGGGAAGTGGGGAGAGGGAAGGCGGAGTGGGAACAGGATGACTGGGAAAGGACACGCGAAGAGAAACCATTTCTTTATTAAGCGGCAAGGCAATGAATAGCGGAAACTCACGAGTTTAAAATATTAATATGTTTCAAAACTTAATTTTTAAAATCAATGTGCGCTTTTAACATTCCCTCGTTTACGAACCGGAGACGGCACAAAAATGGCAATAAACGTACGTTCCTTATCATTATAATGCTGCACATCTTTCTTACACATTAAATACTGATGAGACAAAAGATGAGACACACATTGTATGTATGTCTGTTTCCTCCAAAAGAAAAACTAATAATTTTATTGCCTCTCCCTCAATTGTATTAAAGGAATGCCATTCCCGTCACCGTGCCGTTTCCGCGGGAATACTAAAAAAGCTAAAAACTTTAGCTGATGTACATTTTTACGTTTTTTATTTTTTTTTATTTATTTATTTATATATACATATACAGGGTGTTAAGGGACGTACTTGACTTACTTTAACCAGTGATTCCTGACATTATTTGGAGTAAAAAATGTAAATGTGTAAATGAAATTTTGGTCTCCGGTGACTTTTTTTGACGACTTTTTTTTTTCAAAATTTTTTTTGAAGTGACGGTCATACGCATTCATCCCTTCCACTGCGGTGCAATGTGATGTTTCAAAAGAGTCCTGCTTGAGAGGTCAAAAGGTCTCCCTCAACCAGTCTCTCCCGACCCGACCGGGTACGCAACTGGCATCCACTGCCAAGACCCAGGTGAACCTCATGAAACCGGGCAACCTTGCTAAGTCACCAAATAGCGAACCACTTGAAGTGGTCTACGGTAGAGGTGTTGGTTTTCCAATAAATGGTTCCCGGGCGGCTGTACACATACCCGCCTCCCAAATTGTGTTACCTAAATTAAACAAAAACTTTTTTTTAAGTGAATGATGCTCAAGAATTCTAACTGCCCGAAGATACTGAACTACGGTGTCTCCAAAAAGAAACTCCAGTGAAAAATATTCTGACTTTAAAAAAATAGTCGTTGATTCTGAATATATAAGTTTTATTTAATAATATTAAACGCAGAGTTTATAAAAAATTTAAAAAAGTCCATTTTTAATCGGGTCGTAAAAACAAATTTTAGTGGTGACGTCACCGTTCGACGTGTCGTGACGTCACCGTAAAGTCATTGTATGGGAATGTATCATATGACACAAGCCATCGTATTAATTTATTCGTTTATTTACATACTGTTTATAGAGATTTAGTTGTTGTGTTTATTGAACCATTTGTTAGGCCTAAATAATATTTCAAAAATAAAGGTATATCTTATTAGTTTATCTCTATTACTGAAAATATTCAAAAACTACTGGGGAGAATACAGTAATTTTTCAGGAGTGATGACGTCACACGATTCATCATACATATGGTGGTTTCGTGGGGTCCTGAAAATTAAAACTTTGATAATTATTTTAACTATTAAAACTAACTTTAAAATAAAAATAAAAATGCAGTTATTTAAGTTAGAAGGTTATTATTCATAAAAAAAATAAAAAAAAATTGGACTGGAGTTCTCTATTGAGGTATTGTGTAAAATACCTGGCTCTCGTGATTTGGTTACCAAACACCACTTTTCAAGCAACATTTGTATTCAGGAAGTTGGCATGTTACCAGTGCGATACTGAACAAAAAAAAACTGAAGGTATTATAAAATAGCAATGGGGTGAGGTTTGTGCTGGTCAAGACGCGTCTTCGGACTCTCACGACCCATCGGCTTGCACTGCAATGGGATGGATTTATACGTCTGTCATTTCTGGACACTCACCTCCAAATTCCAACCCACTCCTTCCCAGAACCTCTTCTTAATTTCCTCCACGATGCATTCCCAAATTGACATGGACCTGAGAGAGATATTGTTTTCCGCAGGGCTTCCTGTGTGGAGTTAATGTAAAACAATATATAAAAAATATCACTCGAATCGTTTACAAGAGGTCCAACATTTAAAAGCAACATTAATTAATCAGCGTTTTTTCCAGCATCCCTATCATTTATTATATCTTCTGACTCACATCTCGTCAACTTGCTGAACCTCATCAGCATTTCATAAATTCTCTTATCATCTAACGCGCCATGATAGATGGATGTAATTAAAAATATTTATTGCGTAATGAAATTCAATTCTGGCCCAACAATGTGTAGAAAATTTGTTTACATTGCTTTTTACATTAATACATGAATAAGTATCTTACTATCTTATATATCTCTTACTTTAAGAACCTAGTCATAAATACATTAGGAATTCATATGTCAAATATCGGTTTATAAATGTGTAAATTCTGATCATGCAAATGTAAATGTTCTCTAAAATGGCCTGGAAAGAATCTCCTACTTGTGATCTCACTAAAGGAACCACTAATTCACTCTGAATGCAATTTTAATGTTCTCCAAAATGACCTTGAAAAAATCACATCTTTACGATTCTTTTAAAGACATAAAGAAACCATCCCTTAATTATATACAATTCTTAATGTTCTCAAAAGTTATCTTGACAGAAGCAAATTCCCGTGACATCTTGAACGAAATCATTCCTTTGTTAAGAATATTATGAACTAAATATACAATTTGGCTGTCCTGAAACGGGTATTCTTCCCAGTTGGACAGACAAAGTATCATATTTTAATGTATTGTAATATATATGCATATTAAATAAATATATAAATAAAAGTGAAAAAAAAATAAGAGTGTGCAATTCACACATGGTAGAAGTGAAACCTTCAGAAAATTAAAGTAGAAAAGAGTGGGGAGACTACGAAGTACTTTTTTTATCAATGTGTAGAAAGATTTTTTCCATATTTTTATAGTCGAATTCCGGTGCTCCTTTTCCTACACATTTGGTCATTTTTCTATATAAATACCGCACAAGTCACCTGCTGCCCCGTCTGGAGCCAGTGAGACTATGGCATCCCCGATTGGAGTATGTTGTGAGACTGAAGGTAGTGGGGAGGGGAAGGAGATGGGGAAAAGGAAGGTGGGGAAGTACCTGACTATTCAGATCTGGTCATCAAATACGGCTAAAGCCATTTCAAGTAACGTTTCAATTCTGAATGGTGGTTTTACACCAGGGCTATACTGAGAGAATCTTCCACTCTTGAACGTGCCGCAAATAAATTATATATTATTTTTAATGAATAACTTGTGAAATAATACAAATAAAATTTATTTTCCTACGCCGGGTTTCGATCCCGCGAACTTCGGATTGCGAGTCAAGAGCCTTACCTTTAGACAATGCCCTCCGTCAAAGAATGAATTGCTAAAATGATGAATTTTCCTGACCTTCCTCTTCCACATAATTATCCTTCCCATCCCCACCACCTTCAGCCTCATAACATACCCCAACTGGGGATGCCATAGTCTCACTAGCTCCAGACGGGAGCAGCTGGGACTTTTTTGAGATATAAAAAAATAGAATAAGTAGAAAACTCATTTCCCAGACAACCTTTATTTTTGATGTACATAATATAAAATCACTGCAGTAAATTTAAGACGACACTGTTCAATCGTAAATATTTCCCAACTTGCTTTCAAAGGGATTCGCCCGAGTTGATACAAAGACTTGGCAATAAATATAACATGAAGACGTTTGTTTGAATAGTTTTATTCAAACATCTGATAGAATTATTATGCTAATTTCTGAACAGTTTCGGATTGTTATAAACGGAAGTGGCGCTCTCTGTTATTTTCAAAAAGAACCGTTGAAATTTTCAAACAGCATCCCTGATGAGTAAATATCAAAATACGAATCTTGGCATCTCTCAGTTTCGATAAATTTTATACAATTTCCCGAACCATTTTCCCTCCAATTTTTCTTTTCAATTTTTCGACGAATTTTTTTTTTTTTTTCCAATTCTTCCGGAAGAATTTTTTTTGTCGGAAATCAAAAAATTTCCAACACTAAAGATTCCAAACTTACTCAAAACAAAATCAATTAAAAATTCCCTGCCCACTTCCAGACAAATTTTCAGAACAAAAATTATAATTTCGCGAAAGAATTTTTTTTCAGAAAACAAAAAATTTCCATCATAGAAAATTTTCAATCTTAATAACAAGAAGATGATTTTTTTTTTAAATCTCAAATTATTTTTCGACCAATTTTCCGATTTTTCTTGAAGAAATTTTTTCAGATTTTTTTTTCCATGATCGAAAATTTCCCCTAAGTACCTACATAAAAAATTTTCAAATTTCAAATAACAAAACCAAAAAGATAAATTTTTATCCGAATGTAAAGTATTCAAAATCTGATACGAAAAATCAATATTTGTTCGTTTGTTCGTGTTTTATGCGCTGCCATACCATTCAACCGATTGTGATGAAACTTTTTTGATTTGTCGTGCGCAACCCCGCGATATTCTATATATAATGGTAAGCTTTGGCGTTATGAAGTTTGTTGAAAGTTGACGGATGGAGGGGAAAAGCGGGGAAGGTGATAGTGAAACGCGGGAAGGGAAGGGGACGCGGGAGGGAAAGGGGACGAGGGAGGGGAACGGGGACGCATGGAAAAAAATGCAGAGAGAAAAAAATATTGATTTGAAAGGCATTGCAACGCATGCCCGGTACCAGCTAGTCAAACATAAAAATTGAAAAGAAAAATCTAAATTATAAAGGTTACTTCATGTACGACTACATACCTTACTATTTTTGAAATGAAAACTTCTTTAGCACCGTTGTGATTCGAAACTCGATGATACGAAAAAGCGAGACAAATACATTCATTTAAAGGATTTACCCTGCAAGGATATGAGATTGAATAATCGGTCTCCTCTATGTGCGCTGCTTCGTAGCCTTCCCACTCTTGTATACTTTAGTTTTCTGAAGGTACCGCGTGTGAACTGTAAACTTGTAATTTTGTTTTTTTTTTTTAATTTTTCTAGGAACCGGCTATTTATGGAATCGGTTCTTTTGGCGTTTTTCGAAAATTGAGCTGAAACCTATGAACAAAAAAATGAAACTGAAACGACTTATTAAATGAATGGAAATTTAAAAATTTTAGAGTTCTCAAATCGTCATGGTTAAAAATTGCTATAAGTGTGAGTTTTTTACTCAGTAGAAACTAGTTTTCATTCGTATAGTGAATTTCAAATGAACGAATTTGTACGATATATGCATATATTACGTAGGCATTCACAAATGGTTTTTATTTTAATAGAAAAATGATTAGTTTCCATGTGATAAGTAATCTTTTGCTTACATTCTAATAATCGCTGTTGTACATAATATAATGGGGCAAAACTCCACCATCATGTTGACAAATGCAAAATTTTGTCTTTTTAGAACCAAAAAACCTAAATAGTGTTTGTCACCTACTATTACATTTACCAAGGACCTTGGGGTCACTCTAGACTGCAAACTTTTTTTCCGTGATCACATTAATAACATCTTAAATAAATCACTTAAACTACTCGGCTTCATTCATAGAATTACCCCTGACTTCAAAAATAGAAGTACATTTATTTTAAAACTCTTTACTGTTCTCTGGTTTGCCCTCACCTTTAATATGCTAGTGTCATTTGGTCTCCTTTCTATGCCTTCTACATTTGTCACATCGAATCCGTACAACATCGCTTCCTAAGAGGAATTGGTTAGAGGTTAGGTCTTGAAAGAGGCGAGTACTCATATGATGAAATTAAACAAATTTTAAATGTTTCTTCTTTAGAAAAACGTAGAAAGGACTCTGATCTAATTTGCATTTATAAAATTTTCAACAGTATTACTGATACACCTACTTTGTTACAACCCATCCTGTTCAACATCCCTTCTCATACAATCCTAAATAATGAATTGCTGTTCCTCGATCAACATTCTATAATTATGGGTACCATTCTACTTTGTCTAGAATATCGAGACTTGTTAACGCAAGCCAAAGCATTGAATTTTTTGGTATAAATCTAAATGACTTTAGGCAGTCGATAAATTATGAAATATTTAAATGCTTCTTCACCTTTTGATTTGTAGTGTCTTCTATATGTGTTTTAAATTTTATATTGTCATTGCTATTCTTAAAAAACCCGCGACGGCAATCATTTAAAATACTTAATTGTCTTTTTCGTTATTTGTTTTTGGGGTGTTATGCCGTGTTGCGATACCTCCTTCTTTAGCCAACGTTTCGGACATCGTTGCAGTGTCCAACATCAGGGCAGATCCGGCAAATCCGGTAGATGTGTTCCTGCAACGATGTCCGAAACGTCAGCTAAAGAAGGAGTTAGCGCAACACGGCATAACACCCCAAAAACAACGAAAATGCTTTTGGCCGTAAAAATCTTAAAACGTTCTTAATTGTCTGTTTTTAATCCATTATTTGTATCATTGTGATTCCACTTATCTTTTCTTCTTTATTACAACTTTTTTCTTTGTCATTCAAGTTGTTTGTGTTTGATTTTAATAATTGGTATGCACAACCTTGATGTTTTAATTACTTAGACAAAATTTGGTCTATGAAAGCTTTTTATAATTATTAGAACAAACAGAAAAAAGGTGTTGGTTGTTGGTATATGTAGGAAGACAATTTCAGAAAACTAATTAGAGTCATGTAAAAATAGACAAGCCAAATAAATAAAACCGAGAACTCAATTGCAGACACTAACTATTGCCCCTGTTATAATTAAATTTAAATTAAATTATTGAAGGAATAATTAACTTTATATATAATAATAATTAACTCATATATTACTAGCAGACCCGCACACACGTTGCTGTGGCTGACGAAACACAACGCCATTACCCAATATTTATAACCAACGCCATCTGTTAATTTGCATATATAACAAATCCACACCGTCCGCTTGCCAGCCCGTTTGCTTTATATATCATATATTTCAAACAATTTAGACAAAACCTTGACCAATTATATACCTAAACCTTCCTCATGAATCACTCTATCTATTGGTGAAAACCGCATGAAAATCCGTTGCGTAGTTTAAAATTTTAAAAGATCTAAGCGTACAGACAGCGGAGCAACTTTGCTTTATACTTTACTAGCAGACCCGGCCACGCGTTGCTGTGGCTAACGAAACACAACGCCATTACCCAACCTTTATAAAATCCACACCACCCGCTTGCCAGCTGCCCGCTGCCCACTGCCTGAATTGAACATTTGAATTTCTCGGCTTTTCCTACTATAATAAGCATGTATTATACGAGAACATATAAACCTTCCTCTTTAATCACTCTATCTATTGGTGAAAACCGCATGAAAATTCGTTGCGTAGTTTAATAGATCTTTGCGCACATACATTTTGAGCGACTTCATTTTATACTACGTAATGATGATAAAGATTCGCAACTATGAATAAGAATTCACACGAAGTAGACTGGGGCTCGTTTTCATAAAATACAACAAAAATGCCATTCGGTTCAGAATCAAGTAGGTTATATTTAAATCATTTTAGAAAAATGTCAAGTTAACAAGAAATGTGCCGGTTTCACAAAGTGTCCAGGAAAACAGGGAATGACAAATATATTCATTCTGTAATTTTTTTCTTGTCCTACGCTTTTCAATTTTTTTTTCCAAATAATGTGAATGTATTTGCTTGTGTGGACAATTTACAATAGGTAGTTATTTACTTGTGAATTTATTTGTGTGTTTGGACAATTCACAATAATAGTTATTTTTGTTATTTGTTTTTGGGGTGTTATGCCGTGTTGCGTTACCTCCTCCTTTAGCCAACGTTTCGGACAGCGTTACAGTATCCATCATCAGGGCAGATGTGTATAGTTTGCGCATTATAAATGGAATTGGTTAGGTATGCATTCGCAGACTTGGTGGGTAGCAAATGTCAAAATCCTGAAATTATCCCACTAACGTAATCTTCCCATCCTAAATGTCACCATGAAAAAAGGCAATTGTTGCAAGAAAAGTACCCACCTTTGGAGAGGTGACAGTGTGCTTAATGGAACTCAGTGCATATTAATAACCCAGCCAGGGCGCATATATCATAATAACCTGGAGACCAGTGAGGCCCCATCTACAATGGTGAGTCCTTTTATCATTTTTCCAATCATTATCCAGGGCTTATCTTATTTTCCAGAAGCCCAGATATGAACCATCGACTGACCATCCATCTGGTTTTGCGAGTGTATGCATATCTAATCGTCCCTATAACTTAGCGATCCAGTAGTTTCGGGACTGGTCCTTCGGGGGTTGCACAGGGCTTTGCTCTGCAACACTTAACCGCCAACGTACAGTGGAGTCGCACTTTCCTGCACACTTATGCGAATGTGTTTGTTTGATTGGATAATTCACAATAGTTATTTGCCTGCATACTAATGTGAATGTATTTGTTCGTTTGAACAATTCACAATAGTTATTTGCCTGCACACTTTTTTTATTTTTTTTTAATTAATTTGTATATTTATGTTAAAAATGCTACATATTATAATATTACTGGTCATCCATTAAAAGCATTTGCTTGTGGATGGAAGAAGAGTTTACATTTCATCTATACATGTACGAATACAGTCACGTGTTACATATATATTGGTACAATTATTACAATGCAGTTAATACATTTCATATATGTACAATTACCATAGTCACGTATTTGCCATGGTGGAGTTAATCTAAACACCCTAAAGACCCTTTTATCTTAAAGATGTGAATGTATTCATTTGTTTCAATAATTGTTAGCATTGCCGCTTATACGGCCATTTGCTAAACCAAAACCTGGAAAGGACACGCAATACATAGGCCAACAGAACTAGCTCAGGAAGTCGGCGCAAGCAAGGTTCCTCTTAAAACCAAGGCGAGTGTTGTGGTTCGCTTGTGAATTCCTCCTCCTTCTTTCCTCACAACCTCCAGGTCTTTTTCCTCAATCAGAACACAGTTTTGCACGTAAAGGGTTTATTCATTTAGAAAGAGACAGGGTTTTACAATTGCCAGCCTCGGCAAACTACACATGGGTACTTGCTAGGTATAGAATTCTAACGTGGCGGGGAACTTCTCTCTTCTCAACTCTCCACACGTATTAGTGAATTTAAACGCGGGATGTAACACACCAGAGGGGACAAAGATTCATTTTACTCACAAAGCAGGATATGAGGTAGCCGTCCGACAGGCTACCGGTGGGCTGGAGCCTTCTCGTACACAATACACATTATAGAAACAATCACGAGTTTTTAGGTTCTTGAACAGCGCACTAGCGCAATCACTGTTGTCAAGCCCGCGACCGGCCGGGGAATGAATGCCGGGTACCGTTCGGCACTGGGGCCACGGACCTCCGCGTGCGGAGAGGGGGGCGGAGAGGGGGCGGTACGGCGAGCTGTGTACTGGGGGCCAATTCACTAGCTCCTCGCAACAGGAATAAGGGGGTCTATTCTTTATCTTTTGTAACGTAACATAATGCACAATAGTTATTTACCTTAACAATTACTTGAATTTTTTTTTGTGTGGACAATAATCGGTAGTTATTTACCTGAACACTTAAAAAAAATAACATCTTATAGTAGACAATGGCCTCTCATACTTTCAAAGTTGAAAAATTCCAACATTTAACAAATCATGATCCTCCCCCACAGTGAATTGATGGCACAACAGCATTCTCAAGTGGGGTATGTTGTGAGGTTGATGGGTATGGGGAAGGGAAGGAGATTTGGAGAGGAAGGTTAGGAAGCCCTTGGAAATTACTCTGATTCAAAACGGGAGTCTTTTACCTGGGCGATAATAAAAGCATCCAAATTTCCTCCACGCATTGATGCCAATTTCCAGCACTTAAAACAGATTTTATCAGACTTTCAAGTTTATTTACTCGTACGAGGGTGGAAAATTTGATCGTTTCTTACAATAGAAAATGTAATAAAACAAACACGTGATTTTGGCAAAATGTGAGAATTATTCCTTACTGCCTTTTCAAAGTCGATATGTTTCCCTTCGGGTAAAATGATTGCCAAAAAACCCTCAAACAACGGCGTCAAGAGTCGGGAAGGCAACGCCTATTTCTCAAGCCCTGCCCCCTCCCCTAAATCCAGTCAACAATAATTTCTCTCTCTCAGCTAGTCAAAAGCAAATAACTTACCAACTGTCAAAACCACACGCATGACTTTAGCGTGAAAACGATAAAAAAGATTTCTGTATAATACGTTTGTAATAATGTGGCGATAGTTCAAACCTTTTTTATGGTAAAGGTTTTTTGATATGGTAAAGTAAGTAAAGGATGCAATGCGGTTCATTGAATACTAGTTTTGCCACACTATCTTTAGTGTGATTTTTAAATAGATTTTTCTTCAATTTTTATCAGAACAGTTCTCTATTTATAACTTTCCCATTAATGTAATTTATCATTGAAGAAGAAAATAACATTAATAATCTTAACAAAAATATGAAAGAGAATTTTAACGTGAACATTAATGAAAAAATAGAAAATAATAACAAACCTGAATACATCAATTGTATGACTGAACAAAATTTCATATCTTGCATAAATAAAAATACTAGAGAAATAAAAGAACATACTCCATCTTGTTTAGATCATATTTGGACAAACGTAAACATTAAAGATCTTCACAAATTAAAATCAATTGTTTGGAAAACTAACATAACTGATCATCATTCATGCTTACTTCTGTATAATAATAATATTAAACATAAAAAACATTATTTAATTCCCAAAAAATCAACAATAGACATGACTATTCTCTCTGAAAAACTAAAAAAGGAAGATTGGAACAATGTTTTAAAGAGTGATGATACCGAAATATGTTCGAGTAACTTTGAAAATATCCTGTCACAACACATTAAAAATTCGACAACTGAAATAAAAATACACATAAAATCAAAATTCAAATGTTAATAATTTAATAATTTAATAATTTAAAAGGTAAGAAAATAGTAGTACCGGGCATTTCAATAAAAAGAGGGATTTTTCAAGGAGACTCATTGAGCCCTCTTTGGTTTTGCTTAGCATTGAATCCCCTTTCTAAAATGTTAATTAAAAGCAAGTTTGGAATAAAAATTAAGGGTAATACAAGAGAGAGTAGTATAGTTTCACATCTATTATATATGGATGATATAAAATTATTTTCAAATTCTGAATCAAATTTAGAGAAAATGATTAAGGTAGTTAAAATTTTTTCAGATGATATTAAAATGACTTTTGGTTTAGATAAATGTAAAACTATCCATATAGAGAAAGGCAAAATTGTAGATGGAGACGAGGGTATATTTAGAAATTTCAAAATTCAAAGTATGAAAGGGGATGAGGTTTATAAATATTTAGGATACCCGCAATCGAATAGATTAGATCACACTAGTATTAAAAATGATATTAGGATTAAATTTCAAACTAGGATCAGAAAAATTTTAAAATGCAATCTATCTGCTAAAAATTTAGTAAAAGCAATAAATACTTGGGCAATACCTCTACTAACGTACTCATTTGGCATAATTAAATGGTCCAATACAGATTTAGATAGTTTAGAACGATTAATTAGAACTACGTTAACAAAATTTAATTGCCATCATCCAAATTCAGCTATAGAACGAATTAATTTACCTAGAAATTTAGGAGGTAGAGGTATAGTCAAAATAACATCTTTGAAACACAATCAGGTAGAAATGCTTAGAAATTTTTTCCATAGGAAAGCTAATAGCTCAGAAATGCACAAAATAATTTGCAAGGCAGATAGAAATATTACACCTTTAAATTTATATGACGAGAATGCCAACATTCTTATAAATACTAACCAGGAATTATTAGATTCCTGGTCAAATAAAATTATTCACGCAAAACACTTCAATTATCTCAACCAAACGTATGTTGACAAACTTTCGTCAAACAAATGGTTGAGTATTGGAGAGTTGAGCGCAGAAATAGAAGGATTTATGCTTGCCATTCAAGATAGAGTCATTAATACTAAAAATTATAGAAAGCATATAATCAAAGATATAAATCAAATTGATGATTTATGTAGAAAATGTTTGGCTTTTCCCGAAACTATAGAAAATATTATATCGGGATGTTCTATATTAGCGCCTTCCGAGTATACATTTAGGCACAATCAGGTTTTAAAAATAATTCACCAAAGTTTGGTAATTAAACATAACTTGATTGATTGCCGTAATGTAGTACCTTATTATGAATATGAACCAAATTCATTTATAGAAAATGAATTTTATAAAATATATTATGATAAAACTATACTAACAGACAGAACAATTAGTCATAATAGACCTGATATAGTTTTACATGACAAAATTAAAAAAATAACTTATATAATTGATGTAGCTGTTCCAAATTCCTGTAATATTCAAAAAACTGTTTCTGAAAAAATTAGAAAATACACAGATTTAGGAAATGAGATTAAAAGAATTTGGCATTCTCGGACTATAAAAATATTACCATTTGTTATTTCGGCCACTGGCATAATACCTAGGAATCTGATTCAAAATTTAAGCATATTAGATTTGTCAAAGAATTTATATATAAAAATGCAAAAAGCAGTAATTTTAAATACATGTAGGATTACAAAAGATTTTTTAAATATTTATATTGAGGGATCAGTAGGATTTATAGGTTCAATTAGAAATGCCACAGAGCCGAACCCTCTGATATGAAAATATCTGGAGTCGGTGAATTATATTCCCATTTGGTCTCTAGTAGGTTGACATGTTGTTCTTGTATTGTTTTGTATTTATAATACTTATATAGTGCAATTGCATAACGTGGATTCACTAGATGATCATTTAAGGAAGTGTATGAAAGGGTTTAGATTTTCCTTCTTTTTTTTTTTTTTTTTTTTTTTTTTTTTTTGGGGGAAAATTTAACCCGGACATTTAAATCTGGTGCGTAAAAACCTTGGATTACCAAAGGACTTATAATATCTATCAGAAATAAAGAAAAACTTTACAAAATAACTTTAAAAAATCCCCATGATGAAAAAGCATATATTTTCTATAAAAAATATAAAAATAAATTAACATCTTATATTAAAAAAAGTAAGGAAGAGTTTTTTAAAAATAAAATATTATCTTCAGAAAATAACCATAAACAAATGTGGAAAACTGTGAATTTGGCCATAGACAATACAAAAAAAACACAAAACATTAAGTACATCGAACATGATAAAAAAATTATTGATGCCAATATACAGCCTAAACAATGTGCAAACATATTTAATTCCTTCTTTGCAAATGTTGGAAAAAATCTTGCGAAAAATATTCATAAGCCTTCTAACTCAGAAAAACATAAAAATAAAAACTTACAGAAATGTAATATACTTTCAACATTTGAAATAACAACAGAATGTGAAATCTTAAAAATAATAGAAAATATGAAAAGAGGTTCGTCTCCCGGTTTTGATTCTATTACGGCACACATGTTAAAATCTATGAAATCTTACTTAATAAAACCCATCACTCATTTAATAAACTTGTGTTTAACGAAAGGAATATTTCCAATGAACTACAAAAACACAGTAATCTCACCTATTTACAAATCTGGTGATCCACACCAAGTTACGAATTATCGCCCAATTTGTCTAATTTCTAACATAGGAAAGATCTTTGAAAAAAATAGTAAAAAAACAATTGGTAAATTTCCTAGATAGTAATAAAATACTACACAAAAACCAGTTTGGTTTTATTAAATCACTCAGCACACAAGATGCCATTGCTAACGTAACTTCATACATTTACGAATTATTAGATAAAGCTAAAAAATGTGCGGGTATATTTATTGACCTCAGAAAGGCATTCGATAGCATATCCCATGAGATGCTATTAAAAAAGTTAAGTAATATTGGCATAAAAGGCAACGCGATTAAATGGATCACCAACTACTTAAAAAACCGCCCTCAAGTGGTAAAAATCAATGGTGTTAATAGTGATCAAGAGATTTCAAGCTTTGGAATCCCGCAAGGTACAGTGCTTGGACCAATCCTTTTTACCACATATGTAAACGATATATTTTTTAACGTTTAAATGGTCAAATTACATCATACGCCGATGATACAGTATTAATAATAAGTGAAAAGACTTAGGAAAATGTAGAATCAAAGGCCACAGAAGACATCAACACGCTTAAGAATTTTTTCGACACTAATTTACTTTCACTAAATAGTGAAAAGACATTTGTAATTCCATTTGCAATCCATCCAAACGATGCTCCCAAAAATGTTAACATTGTCATATACGATAATACTAAAATTCATAGCCAAAATTATTGCAAATCAAACTGTACAATATTAAAAACAACAAACAAAATTAAATATCTCGGAGTAATTATCGATAAAAATCTGAAATGGAAGGAACAAATATGTCAGGTAGTAAACAAAATCAGAAAATAAATATATATATTTTTAAGAATTGGAAATTTTCTGTCGATAAAAAATCTATATTTAATCTACTATGCCTTAGTTCAATCCACTTTACAATACGCTATTATTAGTTGGGATCCACGTATTGGGATCCGCTTAACCTTCTTCCAATAGAAATTATACAAAGAACAATTATTAAAATTATATTAAAAAAATCCTGGGACTACCCAACAGAACGCCTATTTGAAGAATTTCAAGTACCAACATTTAAAGATTTATATATCAAAAATTCATTAATTCAAATTATAAAAGAAAAAGATAAATATCCATTTCTAAATGAAAACAGAACTCGACTTAAACATGTTTTTCTATGCCCAAAACTAAATACGTCTTTTGCACAGCATCATTACACTTACCATGGAAGAACTTTTTTCAATCATCTACCAGAAGAAATCAGAAGCATTAATGATAAAACCCGAATACTGCTCTCTGTCAAGAAACATTTTAAAAATATTCTTAAGAAAAAAACTACTGTCAATTAATCTTACAAATATCCTAAGTTTTTCATAACAATATTTCTTTTTTTTTAATTACACACCATTATCAAAATAAATACTGCAGCTCACATATGTACAATGAAATATTTAAGTACTAACTTATGTATAACTAATAACTAATAGCATTTATGTACACTCCCCTTCCATACACAAGCAAATGCTTTTAATGGAAGGGTAGTAAAAAACCTGAGATGTAAAATTATCTTGTAAATACCATGTAAACCTTATTATAAAAAAAACATGACATAGAAAAATCAAAAGAAAACGGTCGCAACTGGGACTCGAATCCAGAACCTTTCGTCTTACTGGGACAAACGTCTTTTCAATTCGGCATTCAATCTCATTTTTTAAATTTTAGAAATAACAGTATTCTCCATCTTAACAGACAGATTGCAATTTTTAGAGTACAGGCGTCGGGTGGGAATGCTATCCTTGTTCTACCGGTATTACAATGGAAGATGCTCCGAGGAACTAGCATCATTGATCCCTTCGGCACCGGTGCATAGTCGGGAAACACGCCAAACGCGTGCCCAACATTTGTACACGGTTGACATTTGTCACATGAGAACGGGTCGTTTCTTTGACTCGTTCTTGTGTTCAACAGCTCGGCTGTGGAATTATTTGCCGGCCTCTGTATTTCCTCCTTCCTACAACATGGATCTCTTCAAGACCAATGTTCATTCCTTCCTCTCCTCAAAAAGATGAATGCAGGGACATTGGAGGGTCAAGATTCGTTTCAAAATTAAATGTAGCTTCCTTTTACAAAAAAATTAGAGTCCTGACGTATGCGGCTAAGGAGGTTAAACAATCAGTTTCCTCACACAGCCGTGGGCAAGTGGTGGGTCCCCTCCTTAGATAAGTCCTTTGTTTCTATTATCTGTGGTCCCCTCCAATGTCTCCTCAAAAAGACCCTCCACACAGCATCCCAGATGACATAGGCCCTGAGGGAAATTATTTTCCTCGGGGCCTCCTGTATGGAGTTAATGTAAAATATATATATATTATCTTCGACTATTTTTTTTCCATATTTTTATCCAATAAATAGTCAAATTAATTTAAAAAAAAAATAAAATTAGTAATGGTATTAATTCTGCAAGGAATTTAGTTTTTATTATTGTGATTTTCAGACTATAATAAAAAATAATACAAATAATAAAAAAATTGTAAGTAATTTATTATTATATTATCATGGAATCACATCTTTCTTTTCGTTTTAAAGATGTGCACAAGTACCTATATAAAAAGATTTTCTCTCGGATTTTTATCTTTCCAAGCAAAATGTAATCTGTAATAACGAATCAAATAGCAACCAATCACCAATACTCAGTCAGCACACCAATCACATATGAAAATAGCTTCCATTTACATTGATGAAAGAAAATTGTTTGACATGCGTAGAATCAAAATATCGAAGTGTTTGATTATTAGCGTTGACACGTCCTTACGCAGTTATTAGGGAATGGGAGATGAAAGGGCAAAATCAGAGATTAAAGGACCCATATCCTTTGGATGCTGATTTACCCAGAGTAGATTTAAATTACACTTTCGTGTGTGCAGAAATCACGTAACGTCGCTAGATACCTAACGAGTGTTATTGACATTTTGTATCCATTTAGTTGGAGGTGTTGCTACATTTGTCAGTCCCAACTATTGCTTCCAACGGTCCAGCACGATCAAAATGATGACCTAAGAGCCATTAACCAGCGGCCGAGAATTTAAATTTTACTGAACGATGATCTTGCGATCGTACCCTTGCAACTGTACAGGGCGGTTCCGATGAGAATGATTAATTATTCTCCATACCAGCATTTTAACATAATAACTCAATATCGATTTTATTTCATTAAAAATTTGCTATGATAAATACCTAACTTCAAAAATGCAAACTCGTGATGATAAAACTATTAATATTATGTACTTTTTGTAATTATTTTTTGATCAAAAGTTTTTATAATGTTTAAGCAAAATAAGAATGTAAATTTTTTTAAATGTATTAGTTTTTAAGACCGTTAATAAATAGGCAAACGTATTTTCGTATTTGCGTATTTTTGACACAAAACAAGGGCGCGGATCTTTTTTTAAATGATTTTATTTAAACTAAAATTAAAATTCTGATAAATAGCTTTCTCAAATAATTTATTGATTTATTTTACTGCATGATTATATGATTTGAAATGTATGATGTATAATACAAAATTTTGTTTGAAAATTTAACAAATCTGCCAACGACCAACGGTTTAATCTTGTTGTTCTAAAAATAAACGTTCTTGAGCTTAAATATGAAAACAAACAAAAAAACTATATGATTAAATGAAACCATTTACTTTCGAGATATTGTCTTGAGATAACTTACAACGTTATTCCAAAAAAATGTTTCAACGGCTAAAAAGCACCCTTAATGATACTTTTGCTGGACAAAGGCTACTTTCCAGCATATTTCAGCTTCTTGGCTTTGAAGTCTTTCTAGTTGAAGCCATTGAAGCCACAAACGACGTTTGTTTTCTCCATTTATTCCCATAAATTGAAAGATGCTCCGTGATTTCCAAATGGCATTATACAATGAAGGTCTACAAACTAAACTTTAAAATGCTGCCGAAGGCCTAAATTTTTTTTTGTTCTATATAAATTAAATCTCTCTTTCTAACTATATCGACCTCCGTAGTCCAGTGGGTAAGACTCTTGACTCACAATCCGGAGGTCGCGGGTTCGAACCCGGCATGCGCAAATAAATTTTATTTGATTAATTTGTGTTATTTCACAATTAATTCATTTAAAATAATATATAGTATATTTGCGGCATGTTCCAGAGTGGAAGATACTATCAGTATCGCCCTGGTGTAAGACCACCATTCAGAATTGAAACGTTGCTTGAAAATGGCTTTAGCCGTGTTTAGTGACCAGATCTGAATAGCCAGGTACTTCCCAACCTTCCTCTTCCTCACCTCCTTCCCCTCCCCACTACCTTCAGCCTCACAACATACCCCAATTGGGGATGCCATAGTCTCACTGGCTCCAGACGGGAGCAGTTGAGATTCTTGTGCGGTATATTCACTGTAAAAAAAAAAAAAAAATATACCTAAATAAAAATTAATCACCTAAATATAATTATGTACGCGCGTAACTTCCGAACGACTTTACCTACATATTTCGTTCAAACTTTAGGGATTTTATGTGTGTATGCCCGCATAGGTTTTTATACATACTGATGAGTTCTGGCGTTATGAAATTTGTATGAAAAAATTGCACTAGGTGGCACGTGAACTGTTTGAAAATTGAATGTACCAGGACTGAATGAATGGAATGCGGGAAGGGAGAGGTGAACCCGGAAGGGGGTAGGAGAACTTGGGAGGGGGGAGGGGAATTAGGGATAGGGGTTTGCGGGAGGGGAGGAACCCGGGAGGGGGGAGGGGAACTCGGGAGGAGGTTTCGCGAGACGGGGGAAGCGGGCGGGGGCGAGTGGGGAGAGGAAAGGTGGGGAACGCGAGAAGGGTAGGGGACGCGGGAGAGGAAGGGGAGGCGGAAAGGGAACGGAACGAATGGGAAAGGACACGCAGGGAGAAACAATTTCTGAATTAAATGGCATAGAAACGCATAGCGGGAACTCGCTATAATAATATAAATGGAGCGACCGATCGATTTGATTTGTATGCAAATTAACAGATGGCGGTGTGAGTTAAAAGGTTGGGTAACCATCCAGTAGATGGCGTTGTGTTTCGTTAGCCACAGCAACGCGTGGCCGGGTCAGCTAGTATTATATACATTTACCATAATTTTTTTTTTTTTTTACATTAACTCCACACAGGAGGCCCCGAGGAAAATAATTTCCCTCAGGGCCTATGTCATCTGGGATGCTGTGTGGAGGGTCTTTTTGAGGAGAGGAAGGAATGAACATTGGTCTTGAAGAGACCCATGTTGTAGGAAGGAGGAAACACAGAGGCCGACAAATCATTCCACAGCCGAGCTGTTGAACACAAGAACGAGTCAAAGAAACGACCCGTTCTCATGTGACAAATGTCAACCGTGTACAAATGTTGGGCACGCGTTTTCCCGAATATGCACCGGTGCCGAAGGGATCAATGATGCTAGTTCCTCGGAGCATCTTCCATAGTAATACCGGAAGAACAAGGATAGCATTCCCACCCGACGCCTGTACTCTAAAGATTGCAATCCGTCTGTTAAGATGGGAGAATCTATCAAACGGACCGCCCGTTTCTGTGTCGAGGGTATTTTTCAGGTATTTTGGAGCTCCAAACCAGAGATGGCTGCCAAATTCAACCGTAAGTATAATCCCTTCCTTAAAAGATGCAAATGAATATGCCCAAAGTTATTCCATCAATAACTCAACATTAATAGTTTTGTTAGATACCACATTATTCCGGAGAAGAGTTTAATTATACATCAATTATAATATGTCAATATATCAATCGCTTGTAGATTAATGTTTTGTTGATCCAATAATGTCAAAGTGTTAATCCTTGTTAAAGTAGCTAACAGTAGTCACTCCTGGAAATTCTCTCCACGGCAGGATACCACGAAGTGTCGAAGTCTTAATCCGTCATCCCTATTAATGTTGATCGGGTGCTTGTGAATTTCAATCACCTTTGTGATAGGGCAACTCGATAAGTTTTGGGACTTCTGAGGGGTTGAAGTTCAAATCCAAAGGTTTGTCCAGATTGTTAGAAATGTTGAACAGTCTCAAATCTGTTCGTGAATGTTCACATAATCTTCTTTAGTCTCCTTTCTGTTTGATTGCGTTAGACTTCTGACACATTCTGAGTAGCTGAGTTTCTTCAATTGTGGACTCCAACTTACGATTTCGAGAAATATCTTGTATTTTTCAGTTCCAGAGATTATAAAAAAAAAATTTTAATTTTGAACTTACCTTAATTAGTAAAACCTCAAATTGTAACATTTAATGAAATTATTAAAAACACTTTGTTTTTACCACGATAATCTTTATTTAAAAAACCGACATGTTTCAAGAACGATGTTCTCTTCACCAGGACATTATATGTACTAAAACTAAATGATCAAGTATAGAAAGACAGCCGTGGGTAGAAATGAAAGTAGTGGGGGAGGAGAGAGGTGTAAAGGGGAGGTTCTTAGAAGATCAAAGACAAAAAATTACAATGGAAATGTAATATTTAATTAATGTAGACAATATTAGTGAAACTCAATTGAAAACAGAAAAATCATAAAAAGATACTGTCACATAATATGTGAATAGGAATATGTATAATATAGGAATCGAACCAGTTGGTCGAGCTGAAAGGCTAAAGTCTACCCCGGAAAGGCTGGGTCGATTCCTAGATGTGACCGTATCTTTTTCGGTTTCAGATTTTCGATTGAGTTTTGTTAAGGACCTTAGTTTTATCGGGGCGATGCTCTACTAACTGAGCTATCCGATTTGGTCATATTTAACCCTATCGTACTTCGACTAGGGACTACCAATATTATCTTCATTTTATTAATTTTTATTGGCTGCAATCTATATATATTTTTTTTACATGAGCTCCACACAGGAGGTCTCGAGGAAAATTTCCCTCAGGGCCTTTGTCATCTTTGGGGATGCTGTGTGGAAGGTTTTTTTAAGGAAAGGAAGGAGAGGAGAGTTCTGGGAAGGAAAAGGGTTTAAGGGTGGGTAGGAATCTGGGGTACATTGTGTCCTGGTCATTCGCCTCCAAGACCTAGACAAACCTAACCCATGAACCCGGGCACCCCTGCTAAATCACCAAACATAGTGAACCACTTGGGGTGACCTATGGCAGAGGTGTTGGTTATCCAATAAAGGTTCTAGAGGCGGCGGTACCCATTCCCACCTCCAAAATTGATTTATGTATGATTGCAAGATTCAACCCGAACCAAATGGTATCTAGATAGTGTTTTGGATGAATTTATCAATTTTTAATATGATGAAAATCAAATCACTTTGTTTAAACCACCATATAATTATCAATGTCAAAACGTTATCTTCGTCATAATTTTAATTAACATCTCATCCTGATGAAAATAACTTTGTTATTGAAACATGTTGACATTGATAATTATATAATGGTGTAAACAAAGTGATTTGATTTTCATTATATTATAATGATGCCACAAAGCATATTTGCTAAGTTTGGAGTAAATAACTTACGTAAAAAATGCATTGATTTAAAGTACGAGAGCGCAAAATTTTAAATCCATTTTCGTATCGTGTTCATTTCAGGTTGATTGAGATTTTAAGTCCTGCTTACTAACATTATTTTTCAATTTGGGGGCGGATCGCTACCATTTATTGGATAATCAACACCTCTGCCACCCCAAGTGTTTGTGATTTCACAGGAGTGCCCGGATTAAAGGAGTCTGTGATTTGTCTTGGTCTTGGCAGCGGATACGGCTGCCCACTTACTGCATGACGGGCCGCATCATGCTGCTCGAGAGAGATCATTTTTTTATACCTCTCCAGCAGAACTCTCTCGACCTAGCAGGAGGAATGGATTCATATATCCGTCACTCCTGACACTTTGACCCCAGATTACAACCCACAACTCATACTTATTTCCTTTCCAGAACAGCCTCTCTTTACTTTCCTTAAAAATATCCTCCACCCATCGTCCCCAAAGATGGCATGGACTCCGAGGGAAATTGTTTTTATAAGGTCCTCCTGTATCTATGGAGCAAATGCAAAAAATATAAAAGCGACAAATATTACTTCTGCAATGATGGAGGTCTAACTTAGCGGAGGACTGTTCAGTAGCTAAGTGGGCATCACGTTTGGGTCACACCCGGACGTCGCGTGTTCAATTCCTCGGCTGGCTAAGTCCTCCATCACGACACAAGCAACATTTTCCGCTTACTGTGGTGGTAGTAGGAGATTTTCAAACATTGTTGGGTTATTCGTAACCCGGGAATGTTTGTCTTTCTTAAAAATAAAAATAAAGTTGTTCCTGCGAATCCTGGATGGGAATCCAATGCATTTGTCTACGCGTCTACTTATCGAAAAACTCCTAAAACAGACAGAGTTCTGACCTAATTTTCACAAAATTAACCATTTACCACAATAAAAATAATCCAAAACGAAATGTTCCCTGAAGTTAAAAAATTAAATATATTATGGTTTTTATATGATTTTAAATTTTCACGGTCAAAAGTAATTTTGTTATTTATTTTTGGGTTGTTATGCCGTGTTGCGTGTTGCGTGTTGTCCTTTAGCCAACGTTTCGGACAGCATCCACATCCACCAGTGTCTATCATCAGGGCAGATGTGTGATGACATCTGCCCTGATTATCTACACTGTAACGTTGGCTATAGGAGGAGGTAGCGCAACACGGCATAACACCCCAAAAATAAATAACAAAAATATTATGGTTTTGCCTTGTTTTATCTTTACTGCGTTGGTTTGATCTGGCTCACTAATTAATTCGATGGTAAATTACAGAAGTTGTTCATTAAGAAAAGCCCTCGAATTATTAACAAGGGTCGAAAAGTTATATTTAATGCGTGACATTAGAAAAATCGTGGAATTCAAGTAATGGGAAATACGCTGTTTCGCTTAAATACTTTTGGATAGTTGAATAGAACAATCTAATTATACAAACTGTTTGGCTATTTTACTTTACAAAATATATTCTGTGGAACGTTTTTTTTGCTATGTAGAGCGATACAAAAAACATTGACATAATATTAAATGCATATCAAGAAGGTTTTTAATCGTCTGATTAGGTGTTTTCAGGTCAGGAGAGGCCGGTTTGGGGAGACCCTTTGACCTCTCCAGCTGGACTCTCTCGACCTATCGTCTTTCACCGCAGCGGGAGGAAAACATTAAAAATATTTTTCCATCACACGTCACAACTGAGTAGTCAGGAGAGTAGCGCGTTTATAGCCTAGCGGGTCACTTGTTAAGCATTGCGTCTCGTTCCGGCAGCATGGTGGCACATGAAAAAGCGCGCGTGACACGTGGGATCAGTGGAGAATGTGATTGAAAAGTTTTATTGTTTTTAGAATATCATCGGACAGCAAAATGACATCTACTTTTTTTTATTCTAAAAATACTCTGTAATCGCTAGTTAAAATCCATAGGATACGTGTTGTTACAAAACTGTATAATCTTATATATAAAAATCACCTGTCACGGTGTTTGTGGTCGTACTCCTCCAAAACGGCTTGACCGATTTTTATGAAATTTTTATGTATATTTGGATAGGTTTTAAAGAATATTTAATACTGCCAAGTGATCAGGGTGTCTCTATCCAGAAAAAAAATCAATTTTTTTGACAAATTTGTTTTTTTGCATTTTTTTTTTGGCACCAAAAAATACCTATATCCCCAAATTTTAACCCTCCTACCCCACCTCTATCCCATTTTTTAATCGCGATTAGTATTTTTGCATGAACAAATTTAACTGTCTTTCGTATTTCAAACAGAACGAAATTATTTATGTTGTTGAATGACAGATGGCGCTACGTCCGCCTCAACGAACTTTCATCCACACATGCGCGAGATATTCACGAGAAGCGTCGCGTGATTTTGATATTTATTTCATTCGGCCATATATTTGTGTTAGGTAAAGACGGACTGACAAAAATATCGTACACCCAATTGCTCTTCGAAATTCACATTGATTTTCTTCATTTCGTTTTCCTACCTTAGTTGGTGTTTTTTTTGTTTTTATCGGCGGTCATCGTCTACAGCGTTCTATTCCTCTTTCTGTCATAGATCCCATCCCTACACACTTAAAATACATTCCTTATTTTTTTATTTAACAACCAAAATATTCAATATAAATAATTTATATGGCAGAACAATGTTTGTCGGGTCAGCTAGTGTATGTATAAAACTTAGTGTTAGTTTCAAAAAGGTGTAATGGAATATTTTCGTCTCGGGACACCACGATCCTTTGAATTATTTATAAATTATTAAGGGCCGCGTTTTTATGAATCAATTTTCGTTTGGACGGATTTATTTTCCCCAGATTAGAGCTGTCTCAAAGGCTGCGAATTTCCGCATAAAAATACCTCTCAAGTCCCGGAATTCCGGAAAAATCGTCGTTTTACACAGCCGAAAACGATTTGTCACCGTTGATTACCGCGTCAATCAAGTTAAATCGAGATAAAGTATCGATATTCCGATATCCCTGCTGTCCTCAGCCTCTTATCTTCATCTTATCTTCTCTTTTCTTCCTCTCTGGAAGGAAAGTGTCCTAGAAGATGTGCGAAAAATGGCATTGTCAAATTTATCCAGTTTTGATGGATTGTCTGTCCGTCAACTGCGTTTTTAACAATCGACGGATATTTTTCTTTGGATAAAAATGAAATTGGGACAAGTGATAGCGCTTATTTTTTTACGTTAGCTCCACAAGGGGGCTTCGAAGAAAAAAATTCCCCTCAGGTCCTATGTCATCTTTGAGGATGCTGTGTGAAGGGTAAATTTAGGGAAGGAGATGAGATGAGAAAAGGGTATGAGAGGTGAGTAGGGATCTGGGGTTCAGTGTGTCCTGGTCATCCGCCTCCAAGACCTAGACAAACCTCACCCCATGAACCCGGGTACCCCTGCTAAATCACCAAACGTAACGAACTACTTGGGGTGACCTATGACAGAGGTGTTGGTTGAATCTAAGGGTTACATATGAATCTAACTCTATCACTGCACTAAGGCGATGTTTCGAGAGAGTCATTTATTTATTTATTTATTTGTTTATTAAGACATACACAGTACATATAATACGGATTATAAGGTATGTTAAATTAAATATTACATGGTTATGTACCTATAACGTAAGTCCATAGAATATCATTTGGTAATTACGCCTGAGATATGAACCGGTCTAGTAACTTAATTATTGAATAAATGAGTAATAATAATAAGGAAGAAAAAAAGGGGGGGGGGGGGAGATAAGGAGACATTTTAAAATCAAGAATTATATGCTCACTAATTGTAATTGACTGATTAAAGTTTAATGAAAAGTTAAGTGTAAGTAATTTTAAAACAATTATATCACGCCAAGAAATTTAATACATTAGTTTTGTATGTTTGCAAGGAATCATGAAAAATGTCTAAGTGTAGTAATTTTTCATAGTGGGTATAAGTTATGATTGCGCGAGTAATTGGTGAGTTACTCGCTGCATTAGTGTTATTGGATTCTATATGAAAAAGAGAAGTGTGCCTGGTACGCCTCATTGGGACATTTAAACCAATAGTGGATAGCAATTCAGGACTATCTATTTTATTATTTAGCAGGTTATACAGAAACAGCAGATCTGATAATGTGCGTCTTTTTTGTAAACTTAACATGTTATTTGTAGTTTTGTTGTATTTCTTGAATAAATATTTAGAGAATTTATTCTGTATACTTTCTACTATATCTATGTACACCTTATATTGAGGATTCCATACCGGGGATGCATACTCCAGTGGACTTCTGACCAATGAACAAAACAACATTGCAAGAGTCATGCTGGAGAGATTAAAATATCACCCCCATCTCTCTCAATACAGCCTACAACGCAGTTGGTGGGCAGACGCATCCGCCACCAAGGTCCGGACAAACCTCGCCCCATGAACCGGGGAACCCCTGCTAATTCACCAAACGTTGCCAACCACTTATTTATCTAATAAATAAATAAATTTCCGCCTCCCAAATTGAACTCTTATCATAAAACGTAAAAAATCCTTAGTACTATGGTACTATAAAAACTATCTAAACCATTATTTAATGCTTAGGCATATCACTTGGCCTTCATGGTTAAGGGGTAAGGCTCTCGACTAGCAATTTCAAATCCCAGTGTGCGCAAGTAAATTTTATTAGATCGCTTTGTATTTTCGCAATTTATTAATTTAAAATAATATAAGGTATATTTGCGGTCATAATATAAGGTAAGGTATACATATATCGCCCTGGTGTAAGACCACAATTCAGAATTGAAACGTTGCTTGAATTGGTTTTAGCCATGTTTGGTGACTTCTGAATAACTAGGTACTTCCATAAATTCATCTTCCTCATCTCCTTACCCTCCTACTTAACCTTAAGCCTCACAATATACCCCAATCGGAAATGCCATTGTAATTCTGATTCCAGGCGGTTGGGAGCAGTAAATTATTTTGCTGTATTCTCATGATATTTTTTTAATCACCTTTGAATTTGTTTTACACAACAGCTGGTTGGGCGTTTACACAATTCATAGCTACACTTACCTGAGCTACATAGACTCTGTGCTTGTAGCTTGATTGTCACACATTCCTTTCCTATCCATCCCTATCATGTTCCTTTTCCCCACCCTATCCCATCCCTATGTACCTGTTATTTCGTTACCATAACAAATCATTGTCGTCAATCTAAACTCACCGCGTAAGAATATAATTTTCCGCTCCCCGCATCATCAAACTGAATTCGCATATGTATATAAGTGCATGAATAAACCAGACAAGATAGCAGAGTGTCACAAGTTACCGCAGTAAGTCGCACCCCGTATCCCATTTCGCCCCCTCCTTTGTGGTAAATATGCCGTCCCACCCTATCCCATTCCGGCCCCTCTGTTGTGCTACTCGCCCCGGGGTCCGAGGCTAAAAGAGTTGAAAATGTACCCTTTTGAAGATGACTGTTGTCAGGCGAAACCAGTCCGTTACCAAATAAATCAATAAACTTATGT
This sequence comes from Limnephilus marmoratus, assembly GCA_917880885.1. NCBI lineage: Eukaryota > Metazoa > Arthropoda > Insecta > Trichoptera > Limnephilidae > Limnephilus > Limnephilus marmoratus. The sequence continues at coordinate 37,119,858 of OU862929.1, read as the reverse complement.
TTTAAAAATGTGTTATAATCATAACTCCTCATTATAATTCAATTTTACCACGAATAAGAATAATTAAGTTGCAAAATTATAATTTGTAATGAATATTTGAAAAAAAGATAGAACAACCCCGCACACAAAGTTTGATTCCGTAGAAACTACAAAAACTTCTCGCAATGTAAAAAAAAGAAATTTAAAACAAAATAAGCAATAATGATGTTATCAAGGTAAGCTGTGTTTTAATGTGTGTAATTTATGAAACAAGTTAATTTGAATTGCTGGTAATTAAAAAAAAAATTTACTTTAAAGATGCTGAAGTATTTTTTTCCGAGAAGTTCCTTGTTAGTTTTTTGCTAGTTCTTGTACAAAAAAGCTAATTTTAAATTCTATTGTAATTCACAATGAAACCGTCAAAGCATTTTTTTTTCGAGGCACCATTTTAAAATGATATGATAAAATAATATTATTTCAACATTACTCTTTTCATCGATTCATCAAATATTTTTTTAAGTTAATTTTCTCTTTCTGTATAAGTTCTATTTAAGTTCTGTTATTAATAATAATAATAATATAAGTTTATCGTCGTAGGCAAGTTGCTCTATAAAACTGAAATAATCACAGAACTTACACAGAACGTGAAAATTAACTTAAAATATTTGATCAATCCAACAAATGACTCTTCCAATATTTTTGATATAGGTATTAAATTTCATATTTTTAAAATGTTTTGCACTTTTCGCGATTACTCAAAAATCAAAAATTCCACTCAATCAGGTAAAACCCACGAGGTTTTGTAGTTTGTAATGATCAAAACCACTGAAAAGATTATTTCTAGAAGTGTGATATGATAGGTATCGATTTGAAAGAAAAATTATGAAACCATACAATACCTTTCGACTCTTAGACCACAGCTAACTGAAAACTTTTAAAAACAATAAGGGCCCGCAACCCGAATTTCTACCGATTTCTTACATATCTCCCTTAAACACGTTAAGAATTAAAGCTCTTAAAAAATATATGTTATTCTTGAAGATAATATCTAGACATTGCCTGCGCCGAAACGCAAATTATATAAAATTCCATCGATAGAAAAAAATCGTAAGGTGTGCTCCAAAAATTATTATAAACACGTTTGTTTTAGTTATTTTACAAGTTATATGTATGAAAAAATTCACAGTGTTTCTTTAAATGCTGTTTAAGGCAATGATCGCGAGATTTTTGCTGTATTTTAAACGAGTCGTGTTTTATTAAACATTTTCGCAATTTTCGCATCGATTTTGTCGCTGTAAATGTTAGCGCTCTCCTCTTACATTCGTAATTTCGTATCTCTCCATCTTCTTATTTTCGGGCCCAGGTTCGGAGCCTTACGAAGTGAGGGAAAATCGACCCAAATTCTAGCAAGCAGACTTGGGGTGGCGGGTACAGGTACCGCCGCCCCGGGAACCATTTATTGGATAAACAACTGCCGTAGCTCACCCAAAGTGGTTCGCTACATTTGGTGACTTAGCATGGATGCCTGTTTTATGGTTGCAGTTTGTATAGATCTCGGCAGCTAATGCGTTTCCCCACCCACTGCGTGACGGGCAGGATCAGGAGATACTGCTTGAGGGAGACCTAAACTAGACCTCTCCAGCCAGACTCTGTCGATCCATCGCGTTGCACCGCTGTGGGAGGAATTGATTCAAATCTGGGAGGCGGGTATGGGTACCGCCGCCCCGGGAATCATTTATTGAATAACCAACACCTCTGCCACAGGTCACCCCAAGTGGTTGGCTACGTTTGGTGACTAAACAGGGGTTCCCGGGTTCATGCCCGACCGGCTGAATGGCAGGCCGGATCAGGAGAAAATGGTTGAGGGAGTCCCTTTGACTTCTTCAGCCGTACTCTCTCGGAACTTTGCCTTGCACCGCAGTGGGAGGGATGGATTCATACGTCCGTTACTCCTGGAAGCACTGACCCCCAGATAATATAATATATAACGTAATAATAAAATCACCCACCCCAAATACCCTTTTCCTTCCAGAACTTCCTGTCTTTCATATCTGAAAAGGCATTCCACGCAGCATCTCCAAAGATGACATAGGCCCTGAACGGAATTATTTTCCTCAAAGCCTCCAGTGTGGAAGCTAAGGTAAAGAAAAAAAATCAGAGTGTCTAATTCACCCGAGGTAGAAGTGAAATTAGAAAGTCGCTAGATGTCGCTTTCTATTCTTTTGCTTGTTTTTTTAAAGTGGTTTGAAGATTGAATGTTGATTTCACAAAATAAAAATGTTTTTTTTTGGATTTCGTAGGATTTGAACCCCCGTTCGCTTGATGTCTGTCTCTCTGGCCGCTGAGACTTGTCAGGCACCTTGCCCACGCCATGGAAGGTACGCGCCGAGTGCAAATTTACCGCAATATATTAGAACCGAGTATCTGTGTAGATCTGAGTTGTGATGCATTTCCGTTTCACCCGAATTTCAGGTCACTAACGGCGCTAAAAAGTTTCACTTTAAAAAAGATTTGAAATGATTGATTAAAATTGACCTGGCAAATAATACAAGACCTATCGACTCCTCAACCACAGATAAATAGTTTACAATTCAAGAAAGAAGTAACATATATTAAAAAACGTTATGAAGTGAAGGAAAATCGATCGAAATGCAGACATGCCTGAAACACACTTCCAGCAGTTTATCTGTTCGGTGATTGAAATCAAGTTTCCACTGCATTAAACCTCCAATCAATCAACTTCGAAAACTTTTCAAATTCAAATAGTTTTATTCACCAGTAAAACATATATTTTTCCGTAGATTATATTTGAGCACTGAATCATTCAAATAAACTACTTTCGGATTGGATTGCAAAAGCGAAACGTTTTTAGTGTGCGCTATATTTTTTATGCATTATTTAATGGACAATCTGAAAACGACCGTACGAAATTTTACATTGATTTTAAAAAATGATGGTGGAAGTTGTTGTTAATAATTTCCATCTATAATACGTCAACTAAAATAGAATCGTACTATCCTTTTGTGGATGTAAACTAAAATTATTAGTTTTATCAAACGACTTCAAAAAGGAGGAGGTTCTCAATTCGACGGTATTTTTTTAAATGTTTGTTACCTCAGAACTTTCGACTGGGTGAACCGATATTGTTGATTTTTTTTTTATTTGAAAGCTGGTGCTTTCCGTGGGGTCTCATTTCTATTTGGTACAGTTCTGACAATGGCATCTATGATAAAACCATGTAAGTCTTAAATTTGCATTAAGTATGTGCGCGACAATTGGACGAATAACTCAATATCACGCCAACCGATTTCGATGTTTCTTTTTTCATCATAAAGGATGTACTTCAAGGATAGTTTAATGAGAGTTTGGTTAGGTTATGATTATGGGATTCATGACAAAGTAACGGAAATCTTCGATTCGTAGGAGCAAATTAACGATACTCGGCCGAATCTTTTATAGGCTATCCGGATCTTTGAGTCACCTACCGTAACTGCGTTATGGTCAAGTAATGTCTGTCTCATATGAGCAGCACGTTTAATAGGTCTACCCATATTCAGACAAATTAGTTAGTGTACACTAAAAAAAAAAAAAAAACAAACAAAACAGAAACACACCAACAAAAAACCGACTCCAAGAATAACAATCGTACCTACGTATTGATGAGTAGAAAAAGTAAGTTGATTATTAAGTTGCAGAAGAATACGAAATAATTTTTTTACTTTTTTAGTGCATCTTTTAAGTCGTTTTTTTGTTTTGTTAAAATTTTTGTTTATTAATAACGATCTTCAGTCAATTTAAACAATGCAGTAATTGGGGAAACTTTAAAAGGGTGGTAAACATTTATACAGTCATTTTACTCGGAAATTAGTAAAAATGAAAGCAATAAAACTTTATCATCGTAGGTACCTGTCTAGAAATAATTATATAAATGCACCGTTTGTAAGTGGAATAGCTACAGCTTGATAACGCTTTCAGAAGGCGAAACAGCTGTTATGCATAATTATAATAATTACTTTGATAACTTGTTTATAAATAAACTATTTTTTATTAATAATTTTAATAATAATTTTATTGAATGTATTAAAGAAATGAAAAATAAAATGGAGTTCTACAAAATAAACTTGATAACACAAAAAAAATATTCGCAAAATGAAATTATAAGCTGGTTAGAGTCAATGTTAATATTAATCTTTCTCTTTTACTTTAACATCACTTGGTATTTATAATGTGGATACTTAAGCAGATCACAAAAAAATAATTAAAAAGTGACGTGAAAAATGAATATCAAATCTCAATTCGCAAAATCATAAAATAGCAAAAAATCACGCTAAAACGCGTCAGTGCGGTGAAATATGAAAGGTAGAGGAAAGTAACAAAAAAAAATTTCCACTGAAGAATGCACGAGTACTCTTGTTTTGGTGTCTAAAAACCAAAAACCATAGAGTGCTCTTTGAGAAAATTTCGTGTTTAAACGGTTTCACCGCGTTCGCTCATGTATCAAAGGTTCCTCTTATTTTCTTTGTAATAAAAGGTTTTTTTTTGCTTAATACTAGTAATATCATAAAATACTGGGAAACAAAACTTAAAGCTCGTCGTAAAATCTACATGAAAGCTGTGTAACTTTCAATTTATAAAGCTTGTTATGGAAGTAATGTGATTATATGACAATTTCTATATATATAAAAATCTCGTGTCACGGTGTTTGTGGTCGCACTCCTTCGAAACGGCTTGACCGATTTTTATGATTTTTTTATGTATGTTTGGTAGGTATGAGAATAGGTCGTAATCGTAAAGTATATTTCATACCGCTAGGTGATTTTTTTACATGAGCTCCACACAGGAGGTCCAGATGAAAATAATTTCCCTCAGGGCCTATGGGGCCTGTGGGGCATCTTTGGGGATGCTGTGTGGAGATTTTTTTAAAAGTAAATGAAGGAGAGGAGAGTTCTGGGAAGGAAAAGGGTTTAAGGGGTGGGTAGGAATATTAGTAGGATTAAGGTGTCCCCATAAATAATTTATATGGCAGAACAATCTTTGCCGGGTCAGCTAGTTATATGTATCTGTTTTTTCAGAGCTAATGAATTGATATATAAAGTAGCCTGAAAAATCACGGTATAGTCTGATTTCTTGAAAAGTCGGTACCAATTTTGAAAATTACACAATTATAATCATTTTCAATCATAAAATACTCTGTGAAAAATCACGGGATAGTCTGATTTCTTGAGATTGAAAATTACACAATTATAAACATTTTTAATCATAAAAGAGGAAGTGAAAAATAACGGGATAGTCTAATGTCTTGAGAAGTGGATTCCAATTTTGAAAACTACATAATTATAATCATTTTCAATCATTTTAAAACATTGAGGTGATTTTTCACAAAACGGCGCTCTACAAGTTATCCAACTATTATTATTATTAATTATTGCGTCTATCAAATAAAAATGGACTAGAAATGGTCTTTGGTTCAATTCCTAGATGCGACCGAATCTTTTTCGGATTTTTCTTTTTCAAATTTTCATTTTCGTCATAATTTAATATTACATTAAGGTTTTGCTCATCCATCCATCCAAAATATAAAATAAATTCTTTTAAAATATTATATTACTACAAGCATCGCTTGTCTGAATTGCCACACAATTGGTTAACATTTTGAAAATTACATCTAAGTTCACAATAATTCCAGTCCATTGAATCGGAGTCACAGTTACGGAGTTACGGAAGACACACAAACCAGTGACGGTCCGTGAGTTTTCAGTGAGCTGGAGCGCTAAGATTGAAAAATATGACGTTATTGACGTTGTTGTAGCTGAAAATGATTTTTTTTCTAAATTTCCAATTTTTGTATGAAGATCTTCAGGATTCTTCAAAGATTCAAGGGATGCGCCGCATCCACATACTGAAAGATATTCATACAAAAATTTGAAATTTTGAAAAAAAAAATTAAATTCATTTCAATATTTTTCAATCTTAGCTCTCTCTAGCTCACTGTAAACTCACGGAACGCCACTGACACATACAACCGAAATTATTATTTTTGACAAACCCGTGTCAAAACACGGGATAGTCTGAATTATTGACAAATCATTTACAACTTTGAAAATATTTACGTACATATATCTATCTAAGTACCTAAATAGTTTTACAATAACTATAACATGAGTAACTGTAGTGTATTATTGTTTCCACGTAGTTTCAGTTTCTTTTAACAGATTTTGATAGGTTAGAATTTTTTCCACATCTCTACAGATGGCACCTGAAGTATTTCTGTTGAAGAGTACCATATATCACCGTTCGTGTCTAACGAACGAACATTTACAATGAGGGCCGAAGGCTCCAGTAGATATAGCAAGCCTCCTCTGTCAGTCGGCAGCACTTTCAGAATTAATTTGCAGCCAGTTTGGAATGGAAATCTTTCCATTATAATATAACATTGTAATTATTCAAATAATAAAGAAATACGAGGGTTGTTCAAGAATTAAAGACCTTTATTTTTTTAAATTAAGGAAACTTTTATTGTTTCTAAAAAACATTTGACATTTTAGATAAGTATCCCACGCACGTCAAAGCCCTCGTTACGATCGATGCACTTTGTGAGCTATGCTATAGGTCCATCATTTCCTTGTCCTCTAACTCTAACTCTGCCGCCAAAAATGTTCTCTGGCCAAATGTTGTTTCAGGTGAAAAATATGATTAACATCACATCATAGATTGTCTTTTTAATTCTGAAGATGGTTAACCCATAAAAGCCTCGCCTTAGTTGAACAAATGGTTCACAAAGACCTGAGCGTTTTCCATACGATTTTGCTCATCAGAATTTGAGCACCCTACGAGCCCACACTTTGCGTACGTCATTTTTTCAAAAGTGCGAGCTCATGGACTTTGAAAGGGCAGACTCCCTACTGGTTAAGAAAGCGAATAATTAAACGCACCTCGCAGGTGGCGGGATTCGAGAGAAGCATCTACTTCAAACAAACGCAAAGATCACACTGAAGCAGCTACCAAGCCGGATCGGCTTGTTTTGTAAGGGAAAGTCTGAGCTACACACTAGTGCCGCCATATTTTGAGAGCCGAAAATGAGTAAAGCTCTTTAATTCTTGGACAACCCTCTTAGTAACCAATTGAACGTATTATTTTTTGGAAGAAACCCAACACTTCACAAGTTGTCTGATATTGAATAGAAGGACACTACAGTAATAAAAAAGATGAAATTTATAGCTTGTATAGTATCGCTACGATCGCTAAAAAGATCGTGAAATATTTTCCGTCTGTGACAACATGCACGTAGAACAGCTGCTATTTACGACCATTCATAAAAATAAACGTTAAAAAGTTTTATAATCGACTTGTCAAGTCAAGATTTTGCATTATTTTCCAATTATCGTGAAAAATCAAGCAAAGCATTTTTAAAATTATTTTATGCTTCCTGGGAAATTTTACAGCGCGCAATTTAAATGCTTAATGGAAAACCATGGTAAAGAAACACGAGAAACGCAAGGAACATTAAATAATGTCTGATATTAGAACTTGTCGGCGGATATTATTATTTCAATGGATGTCGTTGGAATTGTGACCAGAAAACTTGACAGCATAAATCATTTATTCATTTAAAACTAGCAGTTAAATGCAAGATATTAGCTTTGTGACAAACTTTGAGTATGTACTCAATGTCGGGTTTTTATATTCCAACCATACATACGCTGGCGTATTTTTTTTTATTTTTTTTATCGGAGACGGTTTACATATATATATAGTTCCCGAGAGCACTTAGGCCATAGACCCATTGTACTATCTCCCATTTTACCTCATTCCTTTGACAGTAATCCAGTCCCTTTTATAAAGTTCACCAGGATTGTCATTCGAAATGAAGCTGTATCTTCTGCTCCGACAATGTGTCTTCCCAGGTCTCATTTCCCCTCTTCACTCCTCCTTGGTTCCCTGAAGGCCCCACGATGGAAGAGGGCTTCATCTCTCCTCTCCACTCCTTAGTTCCCCGAAGGCTCCACGATGGAGAGTCCACCTCCCCTTGGTTCCCTAAAGGCCCCACAAGGGAAGAGTCCACTCCACCTTGGTTCCCCGAGGGCCCCAGGAGGGAAGAGAACTTCATCTCTCCTCCTTGGTTCCTTTAAGGCCCCACAAAGGAAGTGTAATAAGAGTAATAAGAGTAAGCCCCACAGAAAAAATACCATACCATAATGATATGTAATCAAGATGGCCTCATTTCTCCTCTTCACTCCTACACGGTTCCTCGAAGGCCCCACATGGGAAGAGGACATCATCTCTCCACTTCACTCCTCCTTGGTTCCACAAAGGCCCCGCGCTGGAAGGGTGCCCTTCCCTTTGGTTCCTTGAAGGCCCCACAAGGGAAGAGTTCATGGAGGTGGCCTCAGCTCACCTCTCCACGGTTTCTCCTCTTAGTTCTTCCTACGGCGCCAGGAAGGAAATCCACAGAGGTGGCCTCAGCACTCCTAGGTTCCCAAAAGGTCCCTAGTTTTATAATGGTCCAATTTTTTTGTCCCACGAGTTACCAGGGAAATAGAAGGTCCACTCCAGCAGAGCCCTGAGTGCTGGAGTGAGGTCTAAATACTCCGACATGCGACCTTGTTTCTCGGAGGCACCGATCGTGACGCTGTTCCCAGGACATTCAGCCTGAGCACGGTAGCTCACACCTTGGCTTGGGATGGCTATTGCAGGTTTGTGTTTTCCATTCCCTGATCGATGGGTTCGCCACACTCCCTACGCTATCCCTACGCTGGCGTATTAATACTTTATCAGAAAGTTTAAGAAAATTGCAGTCTTCGTAAAAGTTTGTCATTTAGCAATTTTGAAATCTATTTTAATGGTACAAAACTATTCAGGCAATCTTCTACCGTAAAACCCAAGGCATATTATACGAAAGATTTTTTTTACTAGAAAAACTAGCCCGAAGTGATCATAGTTTTGCAAAGTGAAAGCGTTTTAACGATTTTTTATTTTATTTATTTATTTGTTTATTTAGCACAATATTTATATACATAATATACATTTATATACATAATTTATTAAAAAAATTTGACTGCCCAACTAGGAGTATTCCCGTTTTAGGACAGTTAAAATATTATGTTTATGAACATGTGGGACATGATTTGTACAAAAAAAGACAGGAAATTGATGAAATAGAAAGAGGAAATAAAAAGAAGAGAAATAACATAAAATAAAATAAAAAAAAGTTTAAATAAAGTATTATTAAAAATATTCTAACAAAACTTTGTTATTTTTTCGTCTACCGGTTTCGGTACCTCCGTGCCATCATCAGGATTGAATATGTTAATTAATTTTTGTTAAGTACGTAGGTACCGTCAAAGAAGAGTCATCTAAAATGTATTTGAATATATTAAGTGTTTAATATTTCATTTCTCATGCTTATTTGTTTTTATTTAATTTATGTGTTGATGATAATTATTTTTTTACCTCATCTCATTATTTATCCTTCTTTTGTTATTTCAAAATATGGAATGTATTGCATTGCACTTCCCTTGCATATATTCTGGAATAATATGTACGTATGTACGTATATATAATAGAACATGCAAAGTGGAAAGCACACTCTGATAGATTAGTTGTCGGTTCCTGAAATGATCGGTTGTAAACGGACGCACAGGTGGAAAACGTTTCTAAACTTTCATACCACTCAATCCACGGAGTTTTGACAAATTGCACAATTCATCAAATTTCATAGTTAATATAAGTTCAATAAATATTTAATTCAAGTTCTAATCTGTTATTATGAAAATATTGTGAAACACCCGGCCCACGATGAAATAATTACAGAACTTTCGCAGATCCTGTTTTAAAAATAAAAATACCATACCATAATGATATGTAACTTTTTTTATATAGGGAAGACTTCTAGAAATTTTAATAAGAGAGGTAAGGATCATCTAACAAGTTTAAATAATAATTTTGCCAACCAGATTTTAGAAAGAAATCGCTATTTTGTTGTAAAATTGCCTTTAATACAAAAAGGGTTAAAAAATTTACACAAACACAACGGGTTTACAACTACAGATAATTTAGAAATTTTAGAATTTAGAAAAGTGTTTTAATAGTCATTTAAATATTATTAATAATCAAATATGTTTTAAATCACATTTTAGAAATCGATCATTCTTTTATGAATAAAAGGTTAAAAATATTACACACAAACACAACGGGTTTACAATTAGATAATTTTAAAAGAAGAAATTAGACAAAGTGTTAATACTCATGTAAATATTATTAATAATCAAGTATGTTTTAAAAAGCCATCTTTTAAATTTATTTTCAAATTAATACTTACCTTTATAATAATTTATTTTATTTTGTTATTTAGACTTCCGATTATTTTGTTTGTTTTTAAAAGTTTTTTATTACATAAATGCGTTTTTTTCGCAATCTAAAATAAATTTTATATTTCATTTTATGTAATGGTTTTGTATGATATTTTTTAAGTAATTAATCACCTCTCCCTTCAATGTTTTGTCTTTAGTACGTGTTTGTCTATACTTGTTTGTCTTTTGTTATTTGTAATATTTATCATAATCTAGATGAATAAAACATAGTTTTCGAAGCATGTCCTAGATAATATTAATACTATTCTGGTGTTTACAAAGTTGTTAATTTTCATTAAATAAAAAAAATTCCACTTCAAAAATATTTAAAATATTGCTGATCATCGAATTATGACGTTGTAAAATCTAACGGTTGGTCGAATAACCTGCCCTTAACGTAGGAAAGGCCTATCCACACTGTGTTTTAGTTTAAAAGTAGTGTACCTCTTGTACGTTTGTTTCGTACGTGCGTTTCATCCGCTGTGTTGCATTTCCACGTGGTAATGCTTTGCTGAGATTTGAACCCGACCTGACTCTTGAATGCTGCAAGTTGTCAGTGTGTCGCCCTGTCGTTATTATTGCCGCCGTGCACCGCGTTTGGCGTGCACTGAATGGAATAACTCTAGAAGTGAGACCCACACCAATTCAAAAACTCTTGCAGCCAAAGTATATATGGTGACCGGAGAACTCAGAATCAACTAACTACCTCCTTTGACAAGTCTTTAAGAGTAATGAAAAAAATGGTTCGAAAGGTTACGTTAGGTTAGGTTATATGCAATATTTTTTAAGTGAAACTTTTGTAGCACGACTGTGATTTGGATTACGGATGAAACGGAAATGACGGTTAGTGCACCTGCGACGCGTCAACTGCGCTCATCGGCCGCTTTTATAGTGTTGTCACTTTTAAAGGCTCATATTGATTGGGATACGTAACGGAAATTACGCGTGGTCTGCGCTCATTGGTCGCTTTGATTATGACCTCACTTTTCAAGTATTGGTTGAGATTGTTTTGGTAAAGTTTCACTTCTACCGCGTGTCAACTGCACTCAATTTTTTTTAATGACTTTTCAAAGGTGTTTTGGAATCGCATGATTCTGAGCTGTCATGAAACCTATATATACATCCACAGTGTTAAATCACTAAGTAAGTCTGGTTAGAATCACTTATAATAATAATAATAATATCGATATGTTTAACATCAATGAAGTACATTTTTTTTATTTAGTAACTATACATTTATTTTTTTAACATTTTTATATCGTATATTCGTAAAATATATTCGTAGTCCTCCTCACTAGAAGATCTTGTGCTGAGGGGGACTATGCTTTGGATAAGTTTTCAGCGACTTCTATGGTTTAACTTCATTGTTCGGATAAGGTTTTCCAGAAACTTCTATGACGATGTTTAAAATACCTATACTAGTAAGTTCATTTTCCGATAGTTCCTTCAGCCAACATTTAATGTCCTTAATGTAGTAATTTTTTGCTTTAATTTGTTTGATACTAAGTGGGAGTTTGTTATATAACTTTACTGCTAAAAATTCAGAACTTCTTTATCCAAATGAAGAGTTACACTTTGGTATATTAAGCATGTCTGTTTGTTTGGCTCTGGTTTTATGAGCATGTGAGGTGTCTGCCTCAGAATCATTTTTGTGGTGATGTACTAGAATGTTTTTGGCATAGATTTTCTGTATGCTCGGAACTTCAAACTGTTTAAAAATTATGGGGACTTTTAGTATGGTCTTTATGATGCAATTCTGAGTTACCCTAAGTTGTTTTATGTGATTAGATGCTGCTGAGCCCCATCCTATTACTCCATATTCCAATCGAGAGTGGCATAAAGCATAATATACTCTGTTTAAATCCCTCATTGACAAGATGTTTCGTAATTTTTTGAAGAAGTAGATGAGTTTTGTTAGCTTTTTTGAGATAAGATGAATGTGAATTCTACTGTAATTTTTCATCAATTTCAATCCCCGGATAATTAATACTTTTTGTTTGGATTATAGACGGGTAGGTACATTGTGGAAAAGTATTTTGACATTCATGTAATTTGAGGGTATGCTCATTCATTGGTTGTCCTCTTTTGTTTTTGGAGAATGTTAGATATTTAGTTTTACTAACATTTAATGTAAGGAAGTTTACTTTCAGCCAGTTTTGAAGTACAGCCAGGCCATGTTCCACCTCCTTGTAGGTTCTTGTCCAATCTTGTTCATGAAATATAATAACAGTGTCATCTGCAAAGCTCATTATGTTTCCATTGATGGGAAGATTCATAAGGTCATTTATATAAATCAGAAATAGTATAGGTCCTAATACGCTTCCCTGGGGGACCCCGAATTTAATTGGTAGAGATTTGCTCTTTCTTTTATTTTACCAATTTGTACAATTTGTTCTTTTCCAGTTAAGTAACTTCTAAGGAGGTTTAGTATTGTTTCGGTTATTCCATTTTTTTAGTTTTAAGTACAGTATTTCATGATCAATTGTAGCGAAAGCTTTATGAAGATCAATGAAAACTGCTAAGCCTTTTTTGCCTTCATCCAGTTTTCTAATAATTGTATTTGTTACATTAGCTATAGCATCACCCGTGCCCAGATTTTTCCTAAAACCATTCTGCGTAGGTGATAATATTAGTGTCCAAAAATGTAAGCATTGGTTTTTTATTACTTTTTCCAATATTTTCGGTAGTGGAGTTAAAATGCTAATTGGTCGATATATCATTTTTGGGACCGTTTTTATATAATGGTGTGATCGTAGCAATTTTAAGACAAGCGGGAAAAACACCTTTTGATAATGATAGATTTACAAGGTACGTCAGTGGTTGGATTAACTCATTTTGTAGGTATTTAATTGATTTGCTTGATATCAGTTCATTTCCCGATGAGGTATTTGTGTTTAAGGAGGCTATAATATTTCTTATTTCATCACTTATCATCTTGACTATATTGAGACTGTTTTCATGATTTACACCATCAATCCTCATTGTTTTTTCGACAGTATTAGAATTTTGTTTAATTTTATTTGCAAGGTTAGAGCCTATATTGCAAAAGTAGTTGTTTAAAAAGTCAGGAAGTTTGTTTGGGTGTTTCGTAAAAGATATGGGAATCTCATCAATGTTTAATTCTTTAATGTTTTTGTCTTTGTGCGAGGCTTTGGTATTTGTAATTTCATTTATGATCTGCCAGAGTTTACGGGAATCATTATTGCATTCATCAATTTGGTTTTTATAAAACGTTTCATCAGCGTAACGAATTCAATTTTTACATGTATTACGATATCTTTTGTAGAATCGAAGTGTATGGACATCATAAGGATTATTTTTTACTTTTCTGTGCAATTCAAACGACAAGATTTGTTGCTCTTAATCTAAATCTTTTATCTGTAAATATTTTCTCTTTTAAAAACGATTTGAAATTATAATATTGTAATGTTTTTAAAATGATTTAATTAAATTGAATTGAATCAAAGGACAGGGTTTTAGAGACGACTTATTTATAAAAATGGCCTTATATGTCGAAACAGCTGTAACAAAATAAAAACTGAAAAACTTGCAGAATTTGATAATAACTAATAACATTATTAAATTTAAATTAAATTAAGTTAAAAATCATTTGTAATTTCGGCAGTGCAACCTCTCGATCTTCGTGGTTTCCCCAAGGCTCTCGAAAAACTAGTGAAATTATTTGTTTCTCAATTTGATAAACTAGTTGGCTTTTTTCTACCAATAAACATCCAATAACCCTTGACAGGCTATTGCAATTATTATCTGCTCAAAAATAAATTCGATAAACCACTAAAAAACAGAAAAGTAGGGAAAAAAATCCTTAGTTTGGAAACAGTCGCAACTCACTTCTACCATATTGCTTCTTCAGTGTTTGGCGTGTTTCCGTCGTAGAGACAGCATTGCGTTGGCTGACACAACACGGGATGATTAATGCGGTACACGGAGCAGGGTGCGGGTAGCAGGTAACGGGTAGCAGGTAACGGGTAGCGGGAACCGCCATGTGTAACGGACTGTATTTAAATACGACCCGTTATTGAAGGAACGTGATAAAAATAACCTGAAAAGATGAAACTGGAATTATCATGACGTATTTTGATTTATTAACCCGTCAAGTATCTTTGTTCGGTTTTCGGAACAACTCATAAAGGTCTCTTAGAAATCGTTGTGTCTCCCTTACTATCATAGTGAGAACACGGTGTTAGAGAGAGAAAATACCACGCTTTATAATCAAATATAAAAGTTAACCACAAAAGAAAAAAAGGGTGAAATGCAGATCCCGCCAATGTCAGGGAATTTAATAAAAATGCACTTTTTAGATGAGAAAAGTGTGGAGAAGATGAATAAAAAATAAATTAAGGCGCGCTCGGCAAAATTGAGGGAGATACAACCGTTCAAAGTATTTAAAATTTCACTTCACGAACTGATATTGACAGTCCGTTCGCCATTTTTACATTGCTTATGTTGGATCCCAGACCTAATACAGAATTAATAGTACGCCAGAATCATAAACCATGTTACTCAAACCTAACGTAGCCGCTAAACCACTTGAAAACTGGGATGTTTTTCTTACCTTGACGTGAGTAGGCGTTATAAAGGGGCACTTTTTTGTATCACAAACCATGGTTAGCGTATTAGGTTATGACAAAATGGCGGGCGGACTGTCAATATCAGCTTGCGAAGTGAAATTTTAAATACTTTGAACGGTTGTATCTCCCTCAACCTTGAATATTGAGAATTTGTCGGGCGCCAGGTCAGTCCAGTAAACATGACCATTATATCAAAACATCGTAATCTTTAAATATAAAAAAAACAATATCAGTTAAAAAAAACTAACGCCACACGATATCAGCCGGAAATCCAGGAACCACCTCCTTCTTCTCGCAAAATCCGTTGAGTGCCACCCTCGTTCCCATTCACCAGATGTCGCCACTGTCTCCAGTATGAACATCGCGCGTAACTCGAATGCGTCAGCTGGTCAACATCCAAATGCAATCTTCTTTCGAGTCAACATTGATGGTTAATTGGGGGTAACAAGTAAAACTGTTACAATGTTTGCATGCAAAATTTTTATTTATCGATTTTAAACTTTGAAAGCTTATTTTATCACCTTTCAAAAACAGTTTTTAGTTTTCGGATACTCATAAATATTCATTTTATTTGGATTTTATTGTAAAGCACATATATTCAGAATAAATATTCAGAAATATTCCATTATTTGGATTTTATTGTGAAGCGGAAATATTTTGACCCTCTGACAAAACATCAACGAGGCCTGATGGGTTAAATTTGAGTTTAACCGCTCGAATCTGGGCAATATCATTGTAGGTAGCACTTGGCTTGACTCTTGTACGGCATTCTCATAAAAACAACTTTTAAAAATAACAATGCAGGAATTTTCAGCATTTCTAAATAACACCCAAACAACAAACCGTATACATTATGGATCACTCGTATATTATCACTTTAATTGATGGATGGTATATTAGAGGAATTTGCGACACTTATAACTTCCAAGGTTCGATAATTAAGATTTATTAAGATATATTTTATACAGGGTGTTAAGGGACCTACTCGACTTACTTTTTAACCAGTGATTCCTGACATTATCTGAAGTAGAAAATAAACATGAAATATTGGCCTCCTGTGACTTTTTCGTTGATGTTTTTATTATTTTTTTTTATTTCAAATAAAACTATTTTTTCCGCATGTCGTCACTGGTCACTCAGCCGAGTAACCACCCAAACAACGTTAATATTAACATTCTCAAACAAGTTTACTTCGTTGGGTTTTTCTACACAACTCCTATTCTGTTTTTTGTTTTATATTTATCCGAAATCATAGGAAGTTCATTTTTAAGAAGGGTTCCAGTTCTTTCAATTTCGTAGTTTTTTTCTGAAATTCCTCATTTATCTTTGGGCCACTTTTGTTTGTGCTTTTCAATTACAATATTAGTTCAGTCGTCATTCATTCGTAATATTTGATTTTTAAGGACGACTTGAAATTATATCAATCAATAAAAAAAATTGTTACAACAAATCTTTACAAACAGAGACATAACTTAAAACTACTGTATGGCTCAGAGAGCCTACTTACAATAAAAGGTCTCCACTGGTTCACTACAATTATGGATAATATGGGGGAAAGCCCTTACAAACACCTACTAGTACACAAACATACCACAAGATTTAGAGAAGGAAAGGGCCTAAAAACTCCTCGAATATTAAATAAATATGGAAGCCGTACTCTTGAATATCTAATACCAGTGATTTTCAATAAAATCAATAAAAACATAAAATTTGAAAAAAATGAGAGACTATGTCCTAAAATGATAAAACTATGGTTAATGAACGAAAACTCCATGTATCTTTGAAGATCTTAATATAGCTGCCTACATATCTTGTTATTAGGCAAGTATATTGAAATATCTTATACATTTATAGTTGTAAGTTAAATTATCTAATATTCTAATGTTTCCTTAAAAACATAAATGTATTTATAAATATTTTCTTGATATTATATTAAGAATGTTTAAATTGTTAGAACCTGCAGACAAGCTGCCATATGACAGCTTTGTGGGTCTTCTCAAATTTTTGTACAAAATGTCTTCTGTAATTTAATAAAAATAAAAAAATTACAAACCTTCTTGACTGCGATCTTCTTGAACGTGATTTATTTATTTATTTTTTCACATTCTGTAATACACTATTGGTAAGGTATTGTTAACGGTTGTTCGTAAAAATAATTAAATACAAGATTAATTGTAAGAATGGTGATTATGGCGATCATCATCATCATCTGTGGCTCTACAACCCAGGTCGGGTTTTGGCCTCCAGCAGAGCCTGCCTCCATGACTGTCGGTGTTGTGCTGCATTGCGCCAGTTTCGGATGCCGATGGTGCTTGCATCCTTCACCACTCCATCCAGCCATCGAAGCTTTGGTCTTCCAACTCTTCTCCGACCCCCAGGTGCACCATCCATAATTCGCTTTGGAATATCTCCTTCGCTCATTCTCTGGATATGTCCAGCCCACCTGAATCTTCCAGTTTTGATTTCCTTGGAGATATTAGGGCCCTCGTAAAGATCGTATAGCTCCTGGTTGTATCTGATACGCCATTCTCCATTATCACAGACTGGGCCGTAAATCCTTCGCAGCACCTTCCTTTCAAAACTTTCTAGGGCTCCTTCATCACCCTTACTGATTGTCCAGCATTCCGAACCATACATAAGAACAGGTCGTATAAGGGTCTTGTAAAGCAGGACTTTAGTTCTTCTGGTAAGGTGGCGAGATTTCATATGCTTCTGTAGCCCAAAGTAGTATCGATTTGCAGCTACTATTCTTCTTTTGATTTCGCTGGATACATTGTTGTCATTTGTCACCATAGTACCGAGATATACAAACTCGTTGACAGTTTCAAATGTATAATTATCTATCTGTATACTTGGTGGTTTCTGGCGTCCATGTACGGGCATATATTTTGTCTTCCCCTCGTTGATGACCAATCCCATGTTCCTTGCCGACGTAGCTAAGCTTTTAAACGCCGATTTTAGTTCATATTCTGAGCGTGCGATGATATCTATATCGTCAGCATAAGCAAGGAGCTGAACAGACTTGTTAAAAATATGGCCTGTGGTTTGTATACCTGCATTTCGGATGGCCTTTTCCAGCGCTAAATTGAATAAAATGCAGGCAAGTGCATCTCCTTGTTTTAGTCCATTGAAGGTCTTTAGGGTGTCTGACAGATCCTGCTGTATCCTGACTCGGCACTCAACATTAGACATTGTGAGCCTTACTAAGTTTACCAGTTTTCTTGGGATATTAAATTCATCCAAGGCTCTGTACAGTCTGTCTCTATTTACCGTGTCATAGGCAGCCTTAAAATCTATGAAGAGATGGTATGTATCAACATTAAATTCTATTGTTGTTTCCAGTATCTGTCTCAGTGAAAAGATTTGATCAGTTGTAGATTTCCCCTTACGGAACCCAGTTTGATATTGGCCAATTATGCCATCCGAATATTTCATAAGCCTACCACACAGTACATTTGATAGGATCTTGTATGAGATATTCAGCAGCGTTATGCCTCTATAGTTAGAGCAGTTCATAGGGTCTCCTTTCTTGTGAAGAGGGCAAATTATTCCACAGTTCCATTCACTTGGCAGAGTCTCAGAGCACCAGATGGATTTAATGATATTATATATATGGACTTGAAGGTTCTCTCCGCCATATTTGAATAACTCTGCAGAGATGTTGTCAGTTCCAGGTGATTTATTGTTATGTAGACTTTTAATTTGATTATGGCGATATCTACGGATTTTCAGAAACACTAAAATATATGTTTCGAAAAACTGCTAAATTATCATGATCGACTACAATGGATCAGAGATGTAGCCCGCTTGTCTGTTTGGAGAAAAATGTACTCATTTCTAAATTATTATTGTAACATGTGAATAACAGCCACATCTTTTGTGGTCTGAATATTTTGCAAGTTCCTTGTGAATTCTACTACTCCAGTTGTGCATAGTTGGCAATTGACTAGTGCATAATGTGCATGTTTCAAAGTTACAAAAAATTGGACTGATCATAATTTTAAGTGGATGAAATTACCGGGAAGCTTCCCAAGCCGCAGAGAAATATATAAAAGGTTAGTGAATCTGTTTATCCCTTGAGATTTGTCAGATCGAAGTTAAATTCATAATCATATTAAGCAGTACTAAGCTCAGAGAGTCTGGGGTTATTTACACGCTTCATACTCGCATATTATAATACAACCGTTATATCATGGAAAAGATTTCTAATTAAAAAGGCACTAGGGCAGTTTTTTTATTTTGTGATATGCGCCAAAATATTTATTTTTTATTTTTTATTTATTTATTTTTATTTATTTATTTTAGCATATAAAATATAATATACATTTAGATAATGTAGTAATTTGCGTACATGTTCATTTTAAAATACGTTAATACCACTCTTCCATGGAAGCATTAGCTTGTGTCTGGAAGAATAGTGTACATTTTTAATGCTATATTTAAGTTCTTAAATTACAATGTGAATGTAAAAAACAATAAGTTGTAAGTTCGGTGATATGTAAATAGTTGCAAAAAACAATACAACATTTAACTTATTTGAAGAACAGAGTATCACTTGGAAACTGAGTTATAAGTAGTTGTTCTTGAGATTAGATTAGTCGGAATCTTTTTTTTTTTATATTATCTTTAAAATATTTTTTAACAGTGTTTATTAATTGGATTTTATCATTAATTTTTCTAATTTCATCCGGTAATCGGTTGAAAATAAGTCTTCCTTGATAAGTATAATAATTTTGTGCAAAGGAAGTGTTTAATTTTGGGCATGAGAAAATATATTTATGTCTAGTACGGTTTTCAGTTATAAATTGATATTTTTCTTTTTCTTTTATAGTTTGAATCAATGCATTTCTATTGTATAGATCTTTGAAAGATGGTACTTGGAATTCCTTAAATAATTGATCCGTTGGGTAGTCAGAAGTTTTTTTCAATATGATTTTAATTATTAGCCTCTGCACAACTTCAATTGGGGAAAGATTAGTTTTGTATGCGGATCCCCAGCTAATGATAGCATATTGTAAAGTTGATTGAACCAAAGCGTAATATATTAGATATAAGTTTTTTACAGATAAAAAATTTCTGATTCTTAAAAATATATAAATCAATTTTCTAATTTTTTTTACAACTTGACAAATTTGTTCCTTCCATTTCAAATTTTTATCGATAATGACTCCTAAATATTTGATTGTGTTTGTTGTTTTTAATATTGTGCAGTTTTGGATACAATAATTTTTACTATGTGTTTTGGAATTATCATGGATGATGATGTCAATGTTTTTAGGGGTATCATTTTTGTGTATTGCAAATGGAATTACAAATGTTTTATCACCATTTAGTGATAGTAAATTTACGTCGAAGAAATTCTTTAAAATATTTATGTCTTCGGTGGCTTTAAATGTTACTTTTTCCCAAGTTTTATCGCTAATTATTAATACCGTATCATCGGCATATGAAGTAATTTGGCCATGTAGTGGTTGAAAAAAAATGTCATTAACATATATGGTGAAAAGGATTGGTCCTATTACTGTACCTTGAGGGATTCCAAAGTCTGATATTTCTTTATCGCTATTAATCTGATTTATTTTTACGACTTGCGGTCGATTTTTTAGGTAGTTCGAAATCCATTTAATTGCATTGTCTTTTATACCTATATTGTTTAGTTTTTTTAGTAGAATCTCATGGGATATACTATCAAAAGCTTTTCTGAGATCAATAAATATACCGGCACATTTTTCACCTTTATCCAATGATTCGTTGATGTATGAGGTTACATTAGCAATAGCATCTTGTGTGCTGAGTGACTTTATAAAACCAAACTGGTTTTTGTGAAGAATTTTATTACTTTCTAGGAAACTGATTAATTGATTTTTCACAATTTTTTCAAAAATCTTTCCAATGTTTGAGATTAGACAAATTGGGCGATAGTTAGTTACTTGTTGAGGATCTCCAGATTTATAAATAGGTGAAATAATTGTATTTTTATAGTTTGTCGGAAATATTCCCTCTGTTATACGTAATAAATAATCAACGAAATATCAGACTTCAAGTTTATCAAATGAGTAATTGGTTTCACCAAATGAATTTTCATGGATTTTAGAAAATGTACTGTAATAAGGTCGAAACCGGGAGACGAACCTCCTTTCATGCCTTCTATTATTTTTAAAACTTCACTTTCTGAGGTTTTTTCAAATTTTGATAAATTACTATGATTTTGTACATTTTCAATCGTTTGTGTTTTCGGGTTAAAAGATTTATTGATATTTTTCGCAAGATTTTTTCCTACATTAGTAAAAAAAGAATTAAAGATGTTTGCACATTGTTTAGGTTGATTATTAGCATCTATGATTTTATTTTCATGTTCAATTTTTTTTTTTTAATGTTTTTTTAGTGTTATCCATGGCTAAGTTAACTGTTTTCCATATTTGTTTATTGTCATTGTCTGTAGAAAGTATTTTATTTTTGAAATAGTCTTCTTTATTTTGTTTGATACAGTTTGTTAATTTATTTTAAAATTTTTTGTAAAAAGTGTATGCTTTTTCATTTAGAGGATTTTTCAATGTTGTTTTGTAAAGTTTTTCTTTGTTTCTAATTGATATTATAAGTCCTTGTGTTATCCAAGGCTTTAAAATTCTTAGTTTAGATTTAATGCGGACTGTAGTTTCAGTAGTTGAATTTTTTTATGTGTTGAGACAATATATTTTCAAAGTTTTTTGAGCAAGTCTCGGTATCATAACTATTTAACACGTTGTTCCATTGTTCATTTCTTAGTTTTTTGGATAAAATAGTCATATTTGTGTAGGATTTTGTCTTTGTTAGATTAAATTTTTTATGTTTAATTTTGTTATCATAGAAAAGAATGCATGCATGGTGGTCAGTTATATTCATTTTCCAAACAATTGATTTCATTTTGTCGATATCTTTAATATTTATGTTAGTCCATACATGGTCTAAACAAGATGGAGTGTGATTTTTTATCTCTCTCGTATTTTTGTTAATGCACGATATGAAGTTAAATTCAGTCATACAATTAATATATTCATTTTTGAAATTATTTTCTACGTTTTCATTAATGTTTATATTAAAATCTCCTGCAACAAAGCAAAGTTTATTTCTAAATTTTAACAGTATGTGTTTAAATTCAATTATAAATGACGAGATATTCGAACCGTGTGTTCTGTAAACAGCTATTATGTGGTAGTTTGTTTTGTCGAGTTTTAATTGTATTTCAATACAGTTTACTAGATGTATAGGATGTTCAGTTAGTTTGACAATACTAAATTTATCGTGAATGAATATGACGAGACCACTATTTTTATTGATGTTTATTTTGGTTGTAACAAAATTATATTCTGGTAAATGATAGGTGGGTGATTCGTCATTAGTAAAGGTTTCTGATAATATTATGATGTCAGGTTTTTTATTTAGATTGTTTAATTTTAGAATTAATTCATCCCAATTTCGTTCCAGACTTCGTATGTTAATATGAAAAATGAAAATATTGTTGAGATTCTTTGAGATTATGTCATTACATGAATCGGTGTATACACACTCATATTCTTGTATTTTAAAATTATTTTCTAATTCATTAGCTATGAAGTCATCCATTTAGTAAAAATATTAATGTGATATTGATTTCTTTTAAATATTGTATAGAGTATTTTCAAAGTAGAGTGTGACATAGAGTTAGTAATACAAATACGGATTTTATAATGTATAGATTGTTGAAGAATATTCCGGTTTTTATTGATCATATATTGATTGATCACATCTTTATCATTACTAGCATAGTCAGTTACAATATTTAAATGCATATCTCGTATAATAATATTATTTATATTTCTAAAATTCAATAAAATGTTTTTTGATTCTACTATAAATTGTTGTACTGTAGACTTATGTGTAGGATAAATAGCAATATAATGCGATAATTTATTAACGTCTTTAAATTTTATATTTAAAATATTAACATCGTAATCATTAAATACTTCATTAATATTGAGAACATTATACTGGTTGGGAATAGATATTCCAATATCAGAGTTTTTGTTTATACTTATTATTGTTACCTGGTACCCTGGTATGGAGTAATTAGTTTCGCCAGTAGAGTAGGTCTTTGTAAACCCAATCAAGCCCGGGAAAAAAATTATTTCTTTTAAAGATATTATTAATTTTTCAAAAAAATTTTTTACGCTTTTAATATTTTTATGAAATTGAATAAATCCTTTTTCAGTGCATATAAAATAGAAATCTCTTATAGAGTGATGTAAGTTTTCTTTAATACATATTTTTTTACCTAATTCGTTACATAAAAAATCATTCATTGTTAATTTATAGATAAGAGTTTGAGGAAATGAAAATTTACAATATTTATTCGTAGTCAATGCGTTCTTTAGCAATTCGAATCATTTTTTGCCGGTAAAGGCATTTTATGCTATCGACTCTATGATCGGTGGAATAGTTCATATCAAACCTTTTGTTTTGGACACAGCAGTTTTTGCAGATTGGTGTTGGTTCTTTGTTTTCACATTTGGATAGTATATGTTCCTTAGTGCAATGAGGGCAAATGGGAGGCTGTGTCCTGGCGAGACATCTTTGGGCTGTGTGGCCGAACTTGAGGCAATGGTAACATTGTGTGATCGGGCTGCAGTCGTTGACGTACACTCTTTGGAATTTGATGTTTATTTTTTTTTTCTATAAGTTTTTTCCTTAATTTTCCCGTTGTTTCGATAATGTAGTTAGTGGTGTCGTTTTCTTTTCCTTCATTGTACTTATTTTTTAATTCCTTGATAAGCTTAATGTCTTTTTTGTCTTCTAGGGTTAATCCTTCATTTTGTTGTACAATCCCGTCAATAATTTCTTCTTCAGTCAATTGGCATTGCAGGCTTTTCAACATTAAGCACGGTTTCCTTTTTTTTTATTTCTTCGGCCGATACTTCTTTTCCAATTACTTTATTTATCTCTTCGCTTAATTTTTTAGCATCTTCTTTTTTTTGGCAAGAAATCACTAATTTTTGTTCTCCGATCTTTTTTAGTCCATTTACTCCAACTTTTATTTTTGTTAAATTAATATTTTTTTGAATTTTTATTTTTATGTCCTCGGCCTTCAAGGTGTTTTTTGAGGTAATTAAAAGGGCGTATTTCTGTTCTGCATTATATATGAAGTTTCTACGAAGTTTTTATTGTTACTTAGCGCACTTGCGTATGATTTTTTGTTATTTTGATGAATTTCTTCAAGTTTCTGTGTGTAGTGATGATTATTTTTAATATTAATTTCTTGTAATTCTATGATCTAGTTGTTGAACAGTCGGTAAGGGACAACGAAAATGTAGAAGGTCATTGCAGAATCGTTGTTGTCGAACGCGTCTTAAACTTGGCCAAAATAAACGGCCTGTGCTTTAGTGTACCTAAGTGCAACATCGTCTCGTATACAAGATCGAAATATCCGTGTGTATTTGATTATAAATATATATTTTTTTGCATTTTAATTTTTCGTCTCTACGGATGTATTATTACACCTAGCTACTATGCCCCTCCATTTATATCTTGGGCATGACTAATTACGAATCCTTAGAAACATGTAGAGCTATTTCTCTGATTAAATATTTTTTATCTTTTACTAAACAGATACATATCTAACAATGAGATTCTGGCTCAAATAAATTTCGTTGTACTAGAATATCGCCATACTGTCCTCTACTGTAGAGCAAGCCGCACCAATTTATTCATGAGCTCACCTGTGGAGAGAGCCACGTATTTCTTAAGCCGCCGCTACCCGAATTTCTACTGATTTCTTTCAAATCTCCCTTAAACATTTGAAATTTTTAAGCTCTTAAAAAAGGAAGTATTATTTTTGAAGATAATATATATATACATTCTTCACTAGAAGCGAAAAATACGCTTCTTTTCTAGTGTATGCTCCAAAAATTATTAAAACCAATTTTTGATACAATATAACACCATTTATAATACCTTGGATTGCTTTACTTGTTAGTTTTAGGCAAATTTTCCCTAGATGCATAAATTTTTTTTTTCAATTTTTCTATATTAAAATTCAGATTTATGATTTTTAATGTCGGCGGAAAATATTCAAAATGGTCACCAAGAAATCACGAGCAATCGGACGAAAAAGTTAAAAATGATAAACAAGTTTGTTTCACTTATTTTATGTATGAAAAAAATCACAGTTTTTTTTTATTTTTTTTTTTTTTTTTATTTCATATATATCCCGTTAAACTACAGTTAAGTAGTTTGTCAACAGGATTTTTATTACAACTTTTTACAGATTACAACTTAGACCTTAATTTATACAATAACAATAAACTTACACATTAATAGTAAGACTAAATCGCCAAATACAAATTATTTCTACCTAGTAGCCATGTTTTCAGCAAATATCTGACTCTATTTGGAAATTCGCATTTCTTAATATTACCAGGTAGCATATTATATATTTTAGGCACAATATACTCGAGGGTTCGCTGTCCGTATTTATTATTATGTTTAGGTACAAGCATGCCTTCATTCTTTGTGAACCTAGTATTGTGCCCATGTTCAACTTTCCTCTTATACTCAGAGTCAGATATGTGCTGAATCAATATTTTATACCATAATAAGGCCTGCACCGGCAAAACTGTTAAATTTTGATACAAAAGTGAAATGTTTCGTCTCTGCGAAAAAATATTTTTTTTAACTAGTAATTTTACGATAGAATTTTGTATTGATTGTGCGTAATTTAAATTTGTTTTGCAAGAATGTCCCCAAGTGGTTAATCCATATCTTAAAGTTGATTCCGCGAGTGACATGTAAATAATTCTTAAGGTATTCACAGGAACGAAACACTTCAATTTGTATATTCTACCCACTATCGCCCGCAGCCGTTTACAAATTTTGTGTATTTGTATGTCCCATTTAAAGTAGCAATCAACAGTCACGCCCAAATAAACGTATTCGTTTACTAGCTCAATCGTTTCACATGAGCAGGGCTGCACAATATTTTGATGGATGCAGGTAAAGTTATGAGAAATTATTTCAGGCATGATGGAAACTTTTGCATGTGGAGATCTTATGTGCATCAGTTTGGTTTTTTTTGTATTTATAATTAATCCTACGTCGTGACACCATTTAATCAGAGATATAAAGTCTTCTTGCATATATTTAATCGCAGTATATAATTGTTCATCCGATATGACCAGTGCCGTGTCGTCAGCATATACAAAGTGTTTAACATGCGAGAATAGTTTACTCATTATTGATACAAATATTATATAAAGGGTGGGTCCCAAAATTGACCCCTGCGGGACACCGGCGTACATTTTTTTTTTCCCACTCAGTTTTTCAAATATTTTTACACAGATATGTCTATTAGATAGATAATTTTTAAACAAATTTAGTAGATTTCCTCTGATTCCTATTGCTTCTAGAATATTTAATAATTTTTGCGGGTTAATTGTGTCAAACGCCTTGGAATTATCGATAAATAATACTAAAACATGCATTTTTTTTTTTTTTTTTGATGGAGATGGAGATGGAGCCACTTCGGTCGGCATCTCGCAAACGGACTTGCCCCTGACTAGCATAAATACCACGTTTTAATGAACTTTCTATTCCGTTCCGCGGCGACGACGCCACTGCTTGTCACGATTATTTTGTACTGGTGAAAGTTAACAATTGTAATTTTTTCTATCTTATTTTATTTTTTCCTAAATTCTTACCACTGTGATTTCTAATTTTAGATTTCATTAAGAGATGGAGCCACTTCCGTCGGCATCTCGCAAACGGACTTGCCCCTGGATAGCATAAATACCACGTTTTAATGAACTTTCTATTCCGTTCCGCGGCGATGACGCCACTGCTTGTCACGAGTATTTTGTACTGGTAAAAGTTAGTGCTGCTGGCGACACGGTATCGCTTCGAAGTAAATAAGCACACACTTCACGACTAAAAAAAAATTACACATCTACCGGATCTGCCGGATCTGCCCTGATGATGGACACTGCAACGATGTCCGAAACGTTGGCTAAAGAAGGAGGTAGCGCAACACGGCACAACACCCCAAAAACATTTAACGAAAATGCTTCTGGCCGTGAAAATCTTAAAACTTATCATGCATTTTTTTATTTAATTCATTATTTACATAATTCGAGAAATCCTGTAATAATATTTCAGTACTCTTTTTTCTTTTGAAAGCCATATTGATTTTTGTCTATAATGGAAAATTTCTGTAAGTATTTGTTTAATTTTAAAGAAATATATTTTTCAAAGATTTTTTCAAGTGCAGGCAAGATACTGATAGGTCGATAGTTTCCTATCTCTGAGTGTACTCCACCTTTGTAAATAGGTCTAATTATAGCACACTTTAGATCATCAGGTATTTCTGCTTGAGTAATAAGTCTATTTACTAAGTGCGTAATAATTGGGGCTAAAATATTTATATGTCTTTTTATGTCGTGCATTCTTATACTATCCATTGCAGCAGATTTTGAGTTTTTAATTTTTTTAACAATATTTGTTATCTCCGTGATAGTTGCTTTAGGTAGGTACATACTATGAGGTAATTCTACTGTATCAATATTAGATGCTTTAAAATCACACTTGTGCAACATATGACATATAGTATCTGAAAAATAATTCACATATTGGTTTGTTACACTTTCCACTGTCTGATCTTTTATCACATATCGCGAGATGACTTCATCACAATTGCTTTTAGTTTTTCTTCCTAAAATTTTATTTATCTCATCCCACGTTTTTTTAGTATTATTGAAACATGTTTTAAATTTATCTTTGAAAAAATATAATTTTTGTTTAGTAATTAGTTTGTTAACATTATTTCGAAAGGCCTTGTATTCATTTTCGTAATTTTTATTGGTTGGTGAATTCTTCCACCTTCGAAATAGCAAATCTCTTTTTTTAATTTTTTCTAAAATATCAGTAGTTATCCAATTTTTGATCCTGTTTGGTCTTTTATTCGGTTTTTTCAGGAATGATACTGTGCATCTTTCGTATAGGTTAATAAAATTGTTTTTAATTTTTTGATACAGTGTAATACTGTCTTGTTCATTAAGTAAGGAATTCCAATTTATTTTGTGTATTTGGCTGTCTATACGTTTTTGGGACAAAACAATAATCTCTTTCGCAATGTTTAAAGGTTCCTTTTGCTCGTCATATTTAATATTAACTGCGACGATGTAATGATCTGCTATAGCAATCTCGCATACGCACGCTGATAACGCGTCCACTTGTTTATGCCCGTTATTGTACCTAACATAAATGTGATCGATGCATGAGCGTGTAACGCGTCCGTCTACAATTGCTTCTCTAGTCACGCCGTCTATACATTTGATTAAGTAATTGCTAGCTAGAATATTTTCATATGAGATTACAGTAGGATCTTGGTAATTCATCAAATTTATATTAACATCCCCAAAGAGCAAAACATTATCGAGAGGATCTATGAAACTTGTCAAAACAGATGTTATTTCCCCAATAAATGATTGTTTGCTAAAATTCGGCGGTCGATATATTGCTAAAATACTAATACGTTCTTTATTTGGAAGAGTAATTACACCGAATACATTTTCAAAATAAAACGATTCTAGTTGTTTTTGTTTGAATACAATATTATTCCGAATATATAGTAGAATGCCCCCACCTGACTTGTTAGTGCGGCAGTAGTTATAGCATGTGTAGCCCGGTATCTCATATAAATCAATAAGGTCAGTTTGTATGGAAGTTTCGCATAGCATTAAGATGTCTACAAACTCCCAGCAACTATTTAAGTATACATGTAATACATCCCAATATTTACATATTGATCTAATATTAACTTGGATGCAAATTAAATCTCCTATCTCACTTTTACGTTTCATTTTTACCCATTGATACAAATTGTTTGTTCTTATAAAGTCCACTTCACAGTCATCTTCTATATAATTATTTAAAGCTATTAAATGCTGTTTCATTAAATGCTGTTTTAGACAGTCCCCAAGAGATTTTCGCTCTATTTTAAACGAGTCGTGTTTTATTAAACATTTTTCAATGTTATACGTTTATTTTTTATTAAACGTTTTAAATATAAGCGCGCTCTCTCCAACATTCGTAATTACATATCTATCCATCTTATTCTGATCGATACGTTTTCATGTCCTAAAACCCTGCAAATTTGTCGTATAAACGGTACAATTATGAACTAAGATCCAAAATCAGTAATGTTAAAAAAATGAACAAATTGAATTGAATAAATAAATAAATGTATCTTGCCTTGATGACAGTCGACCTCTACTAAGACGAAGGCACCAAAACTTTAAAAAAATGTATAAAAAAGGCTCTGCAAATAATAAGCAAAACATTAGCGGACCCATCTAATAGAAAAAGTTGCCGACCCTGAACTAAAAAAGACTAACGAAAAAATCGTTTATGGAAAATAGAAAAATATAAAATTGTGATATGATTTTTTTACGAACAAGCTTTTTACGAAATTGGTTGTTCTTTTGATCTATTTTAGTATAGACCTACTCCACGCTGACAGCAAAATACACACGCCGAAAATAGGCGATTTTGGACAAATCGGCTTTTAATATACCTAATACTTTATTCAATTAATTAGATAGAAATAACGACTAAATAAACGTTGTTTTCCATTCGAATTAACTTGAGCACAATTAAAATAATGGGAATTAAATCGATTTTATTACCAGCCGGCACGTGCCACCGGCTTTGTAATGCTTACGAATTATTTATATAAACTTTGATAGAATGAAAAAAAATTGTCAACGAGATTATTACAAATGCTTCACTAAATCAGAGGCAAATAATTTGATATTGAACAATATTATTAATATCATTATCATCGGCTTAAATTTTGCTTCCTTATTCGCCAGAATTTTAATTTTCAAAACATGCTTAGGGACGTACTTGATTTACTTTGACCAGTGATTCCTTACATTATTTGGAGCCCTCACCCTCTCCTCTCTCCCGCTCCCACGTGCCGCAAACCCCTCTCCCGCGTTCCATATATTCAGTCGCAGTACATTCAGTATTCAAACAGCTCGCGTGCCGCCTATTACCATTTTTTTTCAATTTTAAATTTTTCGTATATTACAAATATTCATTTGTGTATATTATAAGAATAATCAATCAAATTTGGTACCAAACATAGGTGCCTATTTAAAATATCTATAATTTAAAAAATCCATAGACAATTCTTTTAATACAAAAAAACGAGTGTGCTTTAGACCACACGTCTAAGGTAAAACTTCTTTAGCTCCATCTATGTGATAGGAAGAGAGGAAAGAAAATGTGCGCGCGCACTGCTCTCTCTTGCTCCTACAGTGTGATACAGACAATAGGCCTACACTGGGTCTTAGATATACGAAACGTAACTGGCTATGAAAGAAAGAGAGAAAAAAATGTGTGCTCGCACCTCTCTCTCTTGCCCCTACACTAAATACGAAACTTCACTAACTTATATCTCCCTCTCAACTACCGTTCGCCTCGCTTTTCGTAGCGCTCTCGTCACGCATTCACCAGCTTACTCCCCAAGTCAAGCGTGCGTAAATAAGTTTTACTTAAAAAAAAACAGCTGCCTGCTAAAGTCAATTTCATCAAACGCGCAAACTGT
Source organism: Limnephilus marmoratus (assembly GCA_917880885.1). Classification (NCBI taxonomy): domain Eukaryota; kingdom Metazoa; phylum Arthropoda; class Insecta; order Trichoptera; family Limnephilidae; genus Limnephilus; species Limnephilus marmoratus. The sequence continues at coordinate 37,089,325 of OU862929.1, read as the reverse complement.
CAAACATGCGAAGTTAAAATAGTAAAAAAAGATGATTGAAATAGGTTAAGTCGTTCTGAAGTTATGGGGTGACCAAGGGAAAAGGGGATTCAGTTCTTTTATACATATACTTAGATAGATGGCGCAAAGTGTGAAAAAAAGGAATGAAAAAAGTACAAAGTCATTACATCTGAAGAGGCTCTTTGGGACCCGGCATATTCAATCGAGCCACACATTTGGGTCAAGCGCTTGAGGGTTAACTAGCAACTTTCTACTGTCGAGAGTATCCATATAAACCAGAACTGTAGGAAAGAAACATTCCAAATCACATTCAGTTGGTTATTATTTTTTAATTTATAAACTAACGTTTAGACAAGATTTTTATGCATAGCACAAAGGGTAACAATTATTATAAGCAATAATTGTCAGCCTGAAACACTCATTTACATTGAAAAATCTTCCGAGAAAAGATACTTGCCGCCAACGGGACTTGAACCCGTGTCCTTCTGATTGCCGGTCGGATGCTCTGACCACTGAGCTATGGCGGCTATACCCGCCAAATAATTCAATATATACTAGTGTTTCATTCAACAATTCGGGTTCAAGTCCCGTTGGCGGCAAGTATCTTTTCTTGGAAGATTTTTCAACGTAAATAAGTGTTTCAGGCTGACAATTATTGCTTATAATAATTGTTATCCTTTGTGCTATGCATTAAAATCTTGTCTAAACGTTAGTTTATAAATTAAAAAATAATAATTAATATTTGACAAGTTTAAGTATTTCCCCAATAAATGCAGACATAATTTGTCTCGACGCCACCTAGCGAGGGATTTAACACTAACAATGTCTCTCTCGCAAAAATAAAGTTGGTTGTTTTCAGGTGGAAAAAATATAATAAGCAATAATTGTTGAATGAAACACTAGTATATATTGAATTATTTGGCGGGTATTTGATAAGCCGCCATAGCTCAGTGGTCAGAGCATCCGACCGGCAATCAGACGGACACGGGTTCAAGTCCCGTTGGCGGCAAGTATCTTTTCTCGGAAGATTTTTCAATGTAAATGAGTGTTTCAGGCTGACAATTATTACTTATAATAATTGTTAACATTCAGTTGGGTTGAATTTAAAATACCATTTTTCTGTATTCTTTTATTTATTTACTAGCAGACCCGGCCACACGTTGCTGTGGCTAATGAAACACAACGCCATTACCCAATCTTTATAAAATCCACACGTAATTGAATATTTGAATTTCTCGGCTTTTTTTCTACTATAATAAGCATATATTATACATATAAACCTTCCTCTTGAATCACTCTATCTATTGGTGAAAACCGCATGAAAATCCGTTGCGTAGTTTAAAAGATCTATGCGCACATCCATTTTGAGCGACTTCATTTTATACTCTGTAATGATGATTTGTAAGAAACCAACAGCTTTTTTATAATATACACAAAGACGTTATATACTGTAGACGCTGGGTAGATATCTCAAAGTGGGAAGCCAAAAGCAAGGCAATTGCACTGGTCTCGATTTCTAGTACTTTAGTACTAAACTGTCACTCATCGAGTAAGGTCGTGTCTTAACAGTAGGAAAATTTTTAAAAGCGCCAAAATGTCCTCCTGTGTGATGAGAAAATTTTCCATTACACGGCAATCAGTATTAAAAGTGAAAAAATAACATTTCATTTATATGTACATACAAATTACTTATTAATATCGATTATTATAAGTCAATTTTGTGCGTCATTAGAGAAAAAACACACATTCATGGATTGAATTAAGAAATTACTGAAAACCGCTGAAAACAAAAGAGTGTTGCTTACTTGCCACATTATTTTGTGAGTATGTGAGACTATGGCGAGTCTATTTATATAATGTCATTGAATATACAGTGATAAATATACAAGTCAACTGAAGTCAAGCCACAGAAGTTTCTTATGCTAAGGTACATCGGAAATGAAGTTTTAATATCTTAAAAATAATTTGAGGTTATTGGAAAGGGAGAGGAAGAGGAATATAGGAAAAGGATAGAGATGCTCCCGATACATTCTATACTCTCGTTATTACAGGTGTTGCAAAATTATTAAGACATCAGAATTAGCAATGCCGTAAAGGCGATCGTTTTTTGATTGGTAAACATCCTTTTTTTAATGTGAATACCGCACAAGAGCCCCAACTGCTCCCGTTTGGAGCCAGTGATCGTTTTAGTATGATATGGAATCTCATAAACATATATCATATGAGGTCTCAGTGATGTGGCATCCTCAATTGGGGTATGTTGTGAGAATGAAGGTGGTCGGGAGCAAGGGCGGCTGGTTGAACGGTGTGTTTGTGTGCAGCACTGGTAAATTATATCGTCTAAAATTAGTTTATAATATCTTACCGAAAAATATAAAATCTATGAATTTCATTAAAAATATCACCTACCAATATAATGCATAATATAACATGAATCAGGGAGAGCAAATTCTCAAAGTTCCGCGCGAATTTACCCTGTCCGGTGTGCAGGCCCATTGCAAGCGGAACGAATTATGTTTTTGTATCGAATATCCCAAACATCGCCAGCGCGCAACACCGGCCATATGTATGAAAAATGAAGATATTTTGGTGTGCCATCCAGCGGCCTTTATCATACAAACTTAAATTCTGATTTAAGGCCAAAATACTTAACCAAACTGAATAATTCTTTTTTTAATCAAAAGGTACAGCAAATACCTAAATTTTACATATATTTGCTTTTTTATTGATTGGTGTTTTAAATTATAAAACGCAGATCATTAAGGAATACAATTTTTTCATAGGTAACTGTGACAATTTTGCCCTCATGTTGTTTATACATTGTTTATAAATACTGTTTGTATCCTGTTTAAAATGAAATATAAAACTTACTAACCAACCATCACGCCGTTTCCCCACAGGGGTAGGCAGAGAGGACGGACCGCCAAATAACTCGGTCTCGGTCTAGTCCTTTTTACCTAATGTTGCTTAGTAATCGTTATCTCATAGTTACGGATTATCAGTGAACCACCACGTTTTCAGGGCAGCGGCCGCCACTGGTCGGGAGGGGAAGGAGATGGCATAGAATTTTAATACGGAGACTTACAAACTGACTATAGTTCTATATAGCCAATGAATTCACCTATCTTTTTTCGGTTATCACGTATTCGTAGGATTTATATTTTTTTTTATAAAATCGTTAACTTCTAAGTAATTACTTACAAATCAAGGAAAATTTGGCAAAATTGGCAGCAAAGCAATCCGCGGTATTTTAAATAGTGCCATATTGTGGTTACAGGGTGTTTTGTTTCTCCAGTTGAGTTTCAAATGGACTTCTGGATAATAACTTACAAATTGAAGTAGCAATTCTACTAGAAAATGAGAGACCTAGAAAAATTCAACAGTTGGCTCCAATCAAATATTTTTAAAATGAATGCAAAAAACAGGACACAATCATGATCTTAAGCTCAACCCGTAAAATAATTCCTCCACATACCCTTAAAAATTTAAAATAATGACCTGCAAATCCAGATTCCGGAAAAATACCTGGGGCTATGCATAGATCAACATTTTACATTTAAACAAAATATACAAAGTACTAAAGACGAAATCATCCCCTTAATTAGCGTATTTAGCTTGTTAAATTTGGCATTTGCCAAATAAATTTTTAAAAAGTTTGTATTATAGTCTCGTACAGTCACATTTAAATTATTTGATTGAAATCTGGAGAAATGCATGTGAAACATACATAAATGAATTACAGATAATACAAAACAAGGTAATCAAAAAACTGTTTCACTATAAGCCCAGAACATCCACAAAAACATTATTATATATGGAAACAAAACTATTAACATTGCGAAAACTATATGAATACAATACATGTCTCCTTATTTACAAAATAAACAATTAACTCGTACATACAAACACAGAATTCATCAAAACGTCCCAAGTATACAAACACTCTACACGACAACACGATAATATACATTTAAACACCATCCACACTAACTATGGTAAACAATCCATTGGTTACGAAGGGGGCAAATTATGTAATTGCATCCCAAACGACATTAAAAATAAAAATAAGCTGGGTACATATAAAAATAAATTATTAAAGTTTATTCTCGATAAACAAAGTAATGACATGAGCTGTATTGTTATATTTCGTGTAGTTTAATGTGTTTGATTATTTCTAGTTAAATAAGTGAAAACGTAATTTTCTTTTTACTGGAATAAAAACGAATAAAAAAATATATATGCTATTGCCTTTATTACGGTTCATAAACTTCCACAGTGATCTCTCAACAGACGGTTTTCTTACTTAATTCTTTGATGAAGTCATAATAATTTCATCTAGGAAACTGAAATGGATTGCCCCATAATATCGCAAAGTCATTAGGAAGTACTGTGAGGTGATATAGAGGCTAGAGTCAGTGCGCTTAACAGAAGTATATCTCGCTTTGCACCGCTGAATGGATCGTTTATAACTGACGTTCATTGCCTTTGTAAATTAATGGTCTTTGTCTACGTTATCTACGTTGAGTGGGAATGCGTTTTTTCGTTATTTACAACCATTGAAAAGACTTAGTGGTAGCTGCGTGGTCAGATTATGTCGGGGTCACCAATGTAGGAGTTATTTTTTTTTTTTTTTTATTGACGAAAAGATACATAAATTACAATAAATTTTATACAATAATTAAATTACATAATATATGCATTTGATTTACCCCAATAAATAAGCAGAGCTTGTGTGAATGGGGGGTGTTATTTATATTGGTTTATTTTTTTTTTATTCAGTTCAAATTTTCGGTATAACTTTTAAGCTGAGTTTTTAATTTTTTTATATTACAATTCATGTTTCTGATTTTTTCATGTAGTATATTAAAAAAAATTAACTCCGAGATTTATGATTGAACTGTCCTATCGTTTTTTTTACGTTTTGGGGTAGGAAATATAGTAGTTTGTCTAAGATTTCTGTTATTTTTAAAGGGTGCAACTTTATTTTGAATATTATCTCTATAAATTTGTAATGTTGCATGATGAAAGTATGATGCACTTAATTTTCTGACCTTAAATTATTTAAATAAAAGTTCTGACTAATGTGAGTAGGGTTTTTTTTAATTGTTTTTATTATTAGTTTTTGTGATATGTAAATTATTTGTGTTTGATTTGTATATGTGTTTAATTTATAATGTAGTTATGATATAAAGAAAAAAACATAGTGTGCAATTCACACACGGTGGAAGTGAAACCTTCCGAAAACTAAAGTAGTCAAGAGTGGGGAGGCTACTAAGAACCGCACAAAGAGAATATCGATAGGCTACGAAGCACTGCACAAAGAGGAGACTGATTATACTACCTCATTCTCTCGCAGGCTAAATCCTATGGATGCATGTGTTTGTCTCTTTTCAGTGTCGCTATTTTTCATTTCATCGAGTTTCAAATCACAGAATGCTAAAAAAGTTTTTACTTCAATAACACGAAAAGTGCCCTGTGGGCGTGTTTTTTGATCCAATGTAAAGGATCTTTAGATAGACTCTTTTTATAGGATCTTTATCTAACTTTACACGGCCAAAATTTGGCCTGACCATGATTATGAAATTCAAATGGGATGGCGGTATACAATTTCGGCAAGTGTAAGAAGACAGAAAGAAAAAAGAGGACCAAAAGATACCAAGTTAATGGCACGTTGGTTTCTATTCTGTATTTTCAATTTGTAAGGCTGGTATGGGTACCGCCGCCCCGGAAAGCATTTAATGGAAATGTAACACCCCTGCCATAGGTCACCGAAGTGTTTCGCTACGTTTGGTGGCTTATTTACAATTTGGGAGGCGGGAATGGGTACCGTCAACCCGGGAACCTATATTGGATAACCAACACATCTGCCATAGGTCATCCCAAGTGGTTCGCTACGTATGGTGATTTAGCAGGGGTGCCCGGATTCATGGGGTGAGGTTTGTCTAGGTTTTGGAGGCAGATGACCAGGACACACTGAACCCCAGATTCCTACCCACTCCTTAAACCTTTTTCCTTCCCAGAACTCTCTTCTCCTTCCTTTCCTAAAAAAAACCCCTCCACACAGCATTCCCAAAGATGACATAGGCCTTGAAGGAAATTATTTTCCTCAGAACCTCCTGTGTGGAGCTCAGATAAAAATATAAAAAAAACTGTGGTACCCGGGTTCATGGTGGTAGATGCTTTTTGCCACCTATTGCGTGACGAGCCGGATCAGAAGAGACTGGTTGAGGGAGACCTCTTGACCTCTCCAGCCGGACGCTCTCGATCCATTGCCTTGCACACAGTGGGATGGATATATTCATACCTTATTCACCCCTGAACACATACCTTTATCCCCAAATACCTTTATCCTTCCCAGAACTTCATCTTCTTCCTTTCTCTAAAAAAGCACTCCACACAGCACCCCCTAAGATGACACAAGGGAAATGGTTTTCCTCCTTGACAAGAGTTGATAAGTATTTTACGTTATTAAATACCGCGACTGTATTTTATTTTAATTAATAATATGATTACGTTAAAATTGGTTAACCCTCATCATAGAATGCCATTATTTGGAAGCATTGGATTTGATGTGTTGGTTGAAAAAGGATACCGCGAGGTTTAAATAACCAAAATGTTAATCCGTTTGACAATGCGTTTCCAATATTCAATGGGAATTAATCGTTCATAAGCCCCTCGGTGGCAAGTGATAATAGGTTCTAAATATAATAGCATCGTATGTATAAAAGCACATTCATGGGAATATTTCTGGAATAGCACATATTCAACCTTTACAACACCAAGAAATTTGTTTTTGTTTGGTGACTCACCAATGGTGCCTGGATTCATAGGGTGAGGTTTGCCTAGATCTCGGTGACGAATGCGTTTGCCTACCTTCTGAGTGGCGGGCTGGCTCGGGAGAGATTGGTTGAACGAGGCTAAACCTAGACCTCTCCACCCAGATCTGAGCGAAATTGATTTATACATCCGTCACACCTGGAAGCAGATTCCCCCAGATTCCTACCCAGTTCTAAAGCCTCTTTCCTTCTCAGAACTCCCTCGTGTTATTTTCCTTAAAAATACCCTTCACACAGCATCCTCAAAGATGACACTTCAGGGCCTCCTGTGTGGAGTTATTGTAAAAAAAACATTTATTATTAGTGTAAAATGAGAGTAATTCATTTATGTGAGAAATTAATTGAGCAGATTTTAGTCGATTACCGTCTCATGTTGTTGGCCATCGTGGTTGTGTTCGGGTATGTAGACTAATTACCAACATAGTAGTTAACTCTCCCGCAGCCAACTGGGGCCGAAGGTAGACCCCAAAATAACTATCCTTCTTATATCTACTTAAAAACATGAAATATATTTTTAGTATTTTAGGTATTCCTGCGCAAAGGATTAATACATAATATGCCATTTTAAAAAATGTCAAAAAATATTTTGTCAAATATAGGTAGGTAATATTCCCTGCAAAAACGTAAATAACAAAAAAAATATATCAAAAAAAGAAAAAGTGTTTTCTTTGGTTTAAAACTTTAGAAAAAAAAATGGGGTCATCTGCCGACCCCCACGGTTATGGACGTCATGTTTGGCATCTTGGCCTGTCGAGAGTTAACCAGTTTTATCGTGTAGATGTCGGGATTTCATGCAAGGCTCACGGCATATTCAATTTTGTTGCGAATTCGACACATTTTAAAGAAAGGGGCTCAAATTTGCAAAAAAATGTTCAAATATGTTCGAATAAAATGTACTACGAACTATGACCTATACCTACACCAAAACGATTGAATTTTATACGTTTATTTTAATCTCACCTGAAGTAGTACCCATAAAAATTTATTCGTTTTAAATTTTCTGACTTACCAAATATAATGAGTGTATTTATGCCAAAAATATTCAAGTGAAACTATTCAATATTGGGAACCCTTACTAGACCGCGAATCCATCACACTAGATCGAATTAAAATGATATAAAATATAATCAAATTTAGAAAACCACATTTGGATGAAGAAGGCACATATATTTTGGGTAAAAATTCTACAATTCCTTCCTCCAGATATAAAAATTTTAGAAAAGTCCAATAATTCAGATGCACCTCATATGTCATACATATCGTCGCCTTAGTTCTTAGTTGTCCAAACGATCATTAAGAAAGTTTACAGGAGGAGAAGGTTTTCTTTCATTATTTCAAAGAAACGTTATGGATAGGTGTTTAAGATAAAGCTATTTTCGTAAGGTCTCATTAGTTTAAATAATTCTTGGTTAAGCGATTAAGAGGAATATAAACGCTAGAAATATTTCGAAACTCATGCCTGCAAATTTTTTTAAATCGAGCGTCTTTTTGCACGTGGCTAGTAAGCGAAAAGTGGTTTTTATTTATTTTGTGCATAATTTTACAAGAACCAAAAAAAGTTAGAACATGGAAAACCTCAAAAATAGTCTTAGCCATTAAGGGATATTTTTTTAAAATTGTTTCTTGTATTTCTTCATAGTTAAGTCATGAAAAACCTTTTTTTCGGTGGTTTACTCTTATATTTTTTGTTACGTAAATAATAATTTTATTGGAATTCCAATACATAGAAAAGCTAGTAAAAGCTTCGATTTATCCGTAGCATATTCGTCGTAAAGATTAATCAAAATAGTATCTAAATAGGATTTCACGTATATATTCATCTTAACTATCATTTTTTTACTTTGCTTTTAATTTTCAAGTGGAGATTGATAAAAACTAAAATGTTACATGGATAATTAAGAACTAAGGCGACGATATGCCTGGTAATATTATATTATCGTGAAAACAAGGTTATGGGTCCGAGTGGAATGAGTACTAGTAATGAAAGAGGTCAACATTAAAAACAACACTAAAAATGACATGGAAGACGAACCTAATTGAATGAAATGAATTAATTAAGTAATAAGACAATTATCAGTTTGTTGAAACCACGATAATTGTTTATTTTTACGACACAACACAAACAGGGTACAAAATTAAATTAATTAAAAAATACATTGCGTGTGTTTATACATACATAAAGAAGCAGACAAAACATAACACTGTAGGTTTCCACCGCATACCCACCCCGGTATAAGTAACTTATGGTTACTCCCTCAGGGCTCTCACAAGGAAGTTTTTTTTTTATTTGAACGTCTCTTCATTTAATTTAACAAAGCTAGACCCCCAATGTACCCGCATACGGTGTTAACGAGCAGTATGCAAGTGCTTTATATGTACAGGTTAGTATTAAATGATTAAATAAATATATACATTACCTCTTTCTTTAGGGAAAAGCAGAGGGGATAAATAAAATTTTCAAGTGTAGGCGGGATGCCTACCCTGCCAGTTTATTGTACGATTGTACTCGTACATAAAAGACATCACTCAATTTTCATGTGGTTGCTGGTAGGGAGGGAGTGTGTCACAGATACACCCGGCAGTCCTGTTGAGAGGTGCATGTTTTCAGGAAAGTCATGCTTGAGGGTCGGTTTCCGCGCCCCTAAGCCGACTTCCCGGTGATGCATAGACGACACGGCTATTTGGAAGTGGGTGGCAGAACGCCCAAAGACTCTAGGAAGGACAGCGTCGGGTTGTCGGAGGCAGGGCGGAGGGTCCCCTTACTCGCGCGAGACACCCTTACGACCCACACCTCTCCACAGGGGAGGCGCGGGCGATCCATGAGACAGCGCTCCTGGTCGGCTTCTCTCCAGTGTCCGCACGCAGGGACGGGGTCACAATCTACCCCCAATAGTGGGGATATGGACGAGACATAACGCTGGTTCAGCTTTCATCTCTGGGAGTTTCTAAAGAATTTTTCCGCTGCAATGTTAACCGGGTACCTAATAAACAATTACAAAACCAATAAAAATCAAGCACACAAAAAAATAAAACTAATTAAAATATAATAATAGAAATGGTAAGAAAGGAAACAGAAGTGGCTACTGTAGGTGCTCTCAGTAAATACTATTATCAGAGAACAAAAAGAGCGAAGTAATCAAGAATATTCCATTACAGTGATAACTTATTATATGGAAGCATACAGTACATGCGAGTGGTCTCTTAAAATAAAAAGGAAAAAAAAAATATATAAAATTTGTTCCCATACTAGTGAGTGGTTGTAGTATGAAAGTGTAAACGGTTCCTGGTTAATGGCGCAATTAGTGACGCCCCAGGTTAGCGTAGCAGTAAACACATTGAAGTGGTTTCCTGCGTTAGCGGTACACTTGATAGTTATTCATAAATAGGGATGCATACTAGACATGTAAGTGGTGTGTTAGAAAAGCACAGATAAAATTTATCGAGATTGTTCACTGTCTATATTTTTGCATCATCTATATTTTTTGGCTCTTTTCCACCAATAGCTTAGTAGTAAGTTTTATCTATGGTTAAAAAACAAAACATAACATAGAAAAAAGGAACAGTGAATTAGAACGAAATTAAAATTTAACATAGTAATAACGAAAAAGAAACAGATGTGTACGTAATGGGTGGCCAATATTGGCAATGTGCGTTTTCATCCCGCGACAAAATATCTCCGATGAAATATCCTACGGACAAAACATCTCCAAAAAAAATCTACTAAAACCTAACCTAATAATAATTTATTGTCTTTGCAGGATGTCTGTATTATTTTTGCCCCCTTTTACTTTTTTTTTTTTTTTTTTTTTACATGAGCTCCACACAGGAGGCCCTGAGGAAAATAATTTCCCTCAGGGCCTATGTCATCTTTGAGGATGCTGTGTGGAGTTTTTTTTTTTAAGGAAAGGAAGGAGAGGAGAGTTCTGGGAAGGAAAAGGGTTTAAGGGGTGGGTAGGAATATACTATTTTTAAACAACAATTTATTGTCTTTACAGGGAGTCTATTATTTTTGTCCCATTTTTTAGGTTAGGTCAGGTTTTAGTAAATATTTTGTTGGGGGATGTTTTATCCATGGGATATTTTGTCGAGGGATGAAAACGCGCGGAACCAGCCATATTATGTCTAAAGAGACAATGCCTTACCTGAACAGGCGATTAGGGATAAAGGGATTTTTTATGAATTTATGGGATATATACTCGTACCTAACACAGGACTATTGGACACATTTAATTGATTACTAAGAAAGACATTCAATAACTTTTATCCGCCTCAGTTCAGAACCCCCTAGAAAGAAACAATGATGTCTTACATGATGTAATATTATTATTTTATTTTTATTTTTTATTACTTTGTTGTCAATTTTTTTAACACAAAAAGGAAATTTATAATTGGTTTCACTTATGATACTTATAATGTAAACATGGTTGAAAATGTTAATAATATGTGCTTATTTTCCAAATATTAATAAATAAATAAGTAAGTAATGTTGGAGTGTGTTTGGGATCGGATGAATGCTTTAAAAGCAGATACAGTATTGCCTAGCCTACATTCCTGGAATGCATAATATTGCTTTGAACAACAAGAAATTCATTAAGATGCTTGTGGTTAACCTTTCCGTAACCATTAACCAAATACAAAATTTATATTTGGTTAATGGTTACGGAAAGGTTAACCACAAGCATCTCAATGAATTTCTTGTTGTTGAAAGCAATATTATGCATTCCAGGAATGTAGGCTAGGCAATACTATATCCAACAACTGTGTACTGGCAACACTAGAATAATTATAATTTGCATTATAATCAGCTGACACTCATTCGATAATGTTGATCGTTGATAATCCCACGCCATTTGATAGGGGGTATTCTGCAAGGTATTCTGTTCGCAGTATCCAATTTGTTCGGTAATGTTTAAATTAAACATAATCCGATCGTGTCGAGCATTGCTTAACAAGATTGCTAATGGGATAGAATAGCTTCGATCAATGAGCAATTCTAACCAGGTGGCTTCATTGGGCTCTTGTGTATTATCTGTCTTTGTTGCTTTAATATTCGTTTTCTCTATTCAAAACTGAAGAATCGTTTATTTTAAAATGGGAAAAATCCTTCAAAAATCCTACAAACTAAATTATCTCTGAGAAGAAGGTAGTTTCACAGTAACGTATAAATATAAATAATCTATTATTTACATATAAAAAAACTCGTGTCACGGTGTTTGTGGTCGCACTCCTCCGAAACGGCTTGACCGATTTTTATGAAATTTTTTACGCGTATTTGGTAGGTATGAGAATAGGTTTTAAAGTATATTTCATACCACTATCTATCTATCCAGAAAAAATATAAATTTTTATATATTTTTTTTTTAATTTTTCATCAAAAAATATCTATAACCCCAAATTTTAACCCTTTTGGTAGATATAAGAACAGGTTTTATAGTATATTTCATACCGCTAGGTGATTATGCCCCTAGGGCAAACCATCGAGCTTATTTGTGTTGGCTAAAGACGGACCGGCAAAAAATATCCTACCCTCAATTGCTCTTCAAAATTCATATTGATTTTCTTCATTTCACTTTTCTACTTAAGTTCATGTTTTTTTTGTTTTTATCAGTGGTCATCGTCTACAGCACTCCATTCCTCTTTCTATCATCGATCCCATCCCCACACACTTACTATATTCGTTATTTTTTATTTAACAACCAAAATATTTACTAAAATAATTTATATGGCAGGACAACGTTTTCCGGGTCAGCTAGTACACAATATAAATATTAATACAAATGCTTTATTTTCTGTCTGGATACTGAGAAAAGAAATTAATACTTTCCGATTGTTTTTCGAACCATGCCAAATTACGAGACCTATTGAGGCCTGCAAAAACTAAGTTTCCCCAGGAAAAAGATGGACTTTATAAAGTGACAAGGTTTATGTAGGCCAGACAGAATGGACGATCTACAAAAGGATATCATCAATTCAGGACAAATCGGCAATCAATTGAAACAGGCCATTATTTTGGATTTGTTCCTTAAGTCCCAGGAAGACCTAAAACTTGTAAAGCACTCCTAATTATAAAGGCAATTTTGAAATTCACAAAAATCCCATTAATATTAATAGAGACGACGGAGCTAAGCTAAATAGTTCTTGGTATACGGTAATTGACGGCTACACAGAAACTAAACATCAAAAACGAGTTTTAATTTTAGATAGGTACTGTAATACCAGCTCGTAAAGGGGTAGAGGCAAGGTGGTATCGCAACTACACACATACAAACATGTACACACTTTACAACCATCGATTACACATCTACCCTGATGGCGGGCACTGTAATGCTGTTCGAAACTTTGCCTAAAGAAGGAGGTAGCACATCACGGCATAATATCCCAAAAATAAATCACGATAAAATTGTTTAATGGATTTATCATCCATTTAGAGTAAAAGTTTTTTTTTTCATTCTTAACGTTTGGGAAGATACATGTAAAAAGTGTTTTTAGAGGTAAGTCCAATAAAATTGACCATCACACATTTAAGTCTTATTATAACGACATATTATGTATAACCATAAAATACACTTAATTTGGGATGTGTATCACTGCCCCGAGAACCATTTATTAGATAAGCAACACGCCCTACAAAGGTCACCCTAAGTTGTTCGCGTTTGATGACTTAGCAGGAGTGCTCGGATTCAAGGGGAGGGGTTTGTCCAGGTGTTGGTGGCGAATGCCTACGTGGCGGGCCGGATTCGGAGAGACTGGTTGAGAGAGATCTTTTTTCATCTCCAACAGCACTTTCGAGATCAACCCACCCAGTGGGAGAGGTAGATTCATACGTCTTTCACTCCTGAACACGCTGACCCCCAGATTCCTCCCTACCTCTCACACCTTTTTCCTTCCAAGATATTTCTCTTCTTCTCTTCCTTAAAAAAAACCCTACATACAGCATCCCTAAAGATGGCATAGATCCTGAGGGAAGTTATCTCCTGTGTGGAGCTAATGAAAAAAGTCATCTTTATTCTTAATAACCACACATATCCATTAAATTCTCCCCATTCAATATCATGAAGTCCCCAAAAGCCGCGTTCTCTCACCACGTAAGGCTTAAATTTTCCTTTAGAGGGCCACTTTCAAATCGAAATTTTTTGTCGCATAGTAAAATTCTGAAATTTTCCGATTCTCTTATGTGTGGGTAAACAGGGTGTTTTTATATTATTTGCCAACATTCTAATGCACAAATTTTATTAGTTGGTTTTAAAAAAATCATTGATTATAATATATGTTCTTCTTAAGGATGGAATAAGATTCACATTTTCGTACATTGGATTTTTGTCATAATAATTTTTATGACCAAATAGCTTTTATTATATAGAAAATCTATTTATAATATATATAATATATATATATATATATATATATATATATATATATTATAAAAGAAAGTAGAAAAAAAACGTGCGGCCTGCAAAAACTCCGAAAGTGGCCCAGGTACGATCAAGAGTTATATGGTGTAGTATGGCGTAGAGATCTCTATCCCCCCTCAAGGATGAGGGGTTCCGTTTTTACCTAAAAGGCATGCCTTTGAAGATATAAGGACTGGAAATTTTGCCTTCTGGTAATTTCAAAAACAGTCTTCCGGAAAGTTCTAGAAGGTTCGATAAAACTGTAGAAAGTTCTGGAAGGAGAACGTTCTAGAAGCTTTCAAAAATGAACGGCAGTGAGTTTAGAATATTCTGAAAACTTCTAGAAGGTTCGACACTCTTAGTTTTAATCAATATATATTATAAAACAAGTATTCGAGAGCATTCGACAACTTTCCAGAACATCCCGGAACATTCTGGAATGTTTGGGAAAGGGAATCAGGAACATAATTGTGGAACATTCCAGAACACTCCCTCGAATGTTGTCATGTGCGAAGCCGGGTACCACAGCTAGTAATAAATAAGCACGAATGTCAAACAATTCTATTTACAGTGTCCATTTTTTATACTTACACTCTGGTATACACAGTATATAGTAGATATAGTAGTTTTATCCTTAATGCATTTGAATGATAATATGGTTTATATTTTTGTTATTTACTTGGTTTGACACATCGTTATTGTAGTATATGTAATTAGAAATTAAATTAAAGTAAATAGACATAAAATTCAATACTACTTGAATCCATTGTAAAGTCCAAATAAAGAAGAAAACGAACTTACGTTGTACATATTATTATTGTGGGCTAGTAAGCCACATTAAAGAACATTACAGTTATATTTTTTGAAGTTATGGGGGGGCAATTGTCAGGAGATCACTCTCATGGAATCCAAATTTCATATATTTTTAAATAAAACTCAAGATTTGTATAAAAAAACAGAGTGTGCACACGCGGCGGAAGTGAAACCTTAAGAAAACTTCAAAAAAACAAAGCCACACTTCCCACCATGGACGCACTTGGCGGCTGTTCTATCTGAGGGTAGCCATTTGGCTAACCGAACATTGTGTTTATATAGCGCAAATTTGTGTTATTTCACTCCAAAGCGCTTAACTAAAATAAACTTAAAACCAATCCTATAGTGTTCCTCACGAGTCCTTAAAAAAATGAACAAAAATATACAGTTATACAAAGCAATGCCAAGAGAATAATATTAACAACAACAGTGCTGTTTTGGCACAGGACAATAGATAATGATACAAAATATCTGTGCCATAAAACAAGAACCATCAAAACTAAAATATAATATAGAACAGGAGGCAATTAACGTTTAGAAATAAGAAATATTCGGAGTGCACATTAAACACAAAAGTACAGTAAGATGTAAGAGATGGGAAGACTGATAGAGATATTAAAAGAAGCGTAAATGAAGGTATCTCCATTAATGGAGGACTGAATGCTGCTGGCGTTAACAAAAAACTGTCCTTAATCGAGTGCTGGTTCCTATCCTGATGTATGGCAGTGAGGCATGAAACTGGCAGAGGAAGAATGGAACTAGACTGAATGCCGTAGAAAAGAGATCCATGAAGTGTATGTGTGGTAAAACCACGTATTAGATATGATTGTGTGAAAAATGTAGAGATCCACAAAGAATGCAAGGCTGATGTAAGCGTAATGAGTAAGATTAAGAAAGAGACGATCAGTCTAGCGATTCCGTATTTTTGTGGAATTGTTATTGGATAACGGACGTTATTTCCTGTCAGATTTGTTAGATTTTTACATATTTACTCTCACGTATTTTAGTTTAGACCGATTTGAACACGAATTCCTGCAAGTACACATTATTATTTATTCATTTAATGTACGTTGTACTTAGAAAAAGCAAATAACAGCCACAAAAATCTGACAGGAGATATCGTCCGTTATCCAATAACGATCTCACAAAAAATACTGAATCCAGAGCGAATGAACGAGGAAAGGAGTGTATATGATGCAAATGCGAATGGTAGAAGGAGTCGGGGACGCCCGAGGAAGTGGCATTCACATGGCACGATCAAGTGAATCAGGTACTTGAGTCGGGCCATGTGAAGAGTCAGAATAATAGAAGAGCATGTATGAGACGATGTATGGATGTGAGTAACGCAAAGAGTGTGTGCCAAGACCGAGTTGTTTAGCGGTCCGTCCTCTCTGCCTACCCCTGCGGGGAAACGGCGTGATGGTTAGTTAGTTAGTTAAGGAGGTAACCGAAACCAAACAATTACCGGAAACTTGAGAAACATGGCTTATTACTAAAGTACTAGCTGACCCGTCCACGCGTTGCTGTGGCTAATAAAACACAATGTCATCTACTGGATCCAACCATCCAACCAATTATCCTAACTTTATAACCACCGCCGTCTTTGAGTTTATCGCGAAGAGACAGACAGATGCCGCGGAGGACTTTTATTTGTAATACGTAGAGATGGTGTGAAAGATTATAATAATGTGCATGAAATGCTTGAGGTAACTAATGTATTTAAATTAATAAGGATTAATACTGTATCCGTCTAAATAACTTTTCAATTATTGCAATGTACGTGACCATTGTTTTAGAAGATAGAATGGGTGTAGTAAGCTATCCGTAAAAGATAAATATATGCCTTTGTGGACTTTTTTGTAGATCTATAAAAGAGGAATATCCCATCATGCATTGTTTTGTTATATCCCAAATGGATTAGGCAGCGTTTTCGATGAAAGCTACCAGGCGGCTCGATTTTTTCCGACACTTCTAACAATTATCGTGATGTTTCAATCAATTTACACAAATCCTTGACAAATTACATACCCTAACCTTCCTCACAAAACATTCTATCTATTGGTGAATACCGCATGAAAATCCGTTCAGTAGTTTTCGAGCGAACAGACAGACAGACAGACGACGCGGGGGACTTTAAATTATAATATGTAGAGATATTGAAAAGCAGTTACGATTCATAAAAGGTATGATTCTCATGAACTAACTGTTTTTTCGTTCGGTATTATAATTTTTCTTTTATAAAAACATAAGTTTTTAATTTTTGGTTTTGGAACATCCTTCAACACACGACGCTTTAATATAACTGATAACCTTTCAGCTCCATTTGAACGGGAAATTATGAATGGGAAAAGTGCGTGGGGTGAAATATTTGATTCACAATCTTCGGTGAATTTCATTTTCAGATAAAAATGCCAATTCAAAAGCCACCGCCTCCCAGTATTTTACCAATGCGACTTTTAAATTCGATTTTCGCCCTATTACAGAAATAAAATTCTTACAAGAGAGGTAGTACTTATGTTTTATGGAATGCCCTTTTTATATTGAATTTGTCTTCCATTGCATGGAAAAATAATCACTTAATTTGTGGAAGAAAAACTCTCGAAGACACCCGAAAAAAGACATCTGTATGACTGTTTGCGCCTTTATTGTTACATGTGGTTCTTTCTAAAATACCTTTTGTATACCCTCTGCCATAATTAGTTCAGTTGAACAAGTCCCAAAACTGCACCAGTTTTACAGTTGTAATAATCAAACCGCAAACAAAACTCTTAAACCGCAGCTATTCGCAAGTACCATCGCCACGCGTCACCTATTCTCGCTTATGATTTCGCGATCAAACGTTCATTCCCAATCGCCATTCCCTTCCAAAATCTCTCCAAACTAACATACCTACCTTTCCAGTGAACACTGAACGAAGAGGGAAGCAGTCTGGGTAAGTGCGATTAAAACATAATAAAATATTTAGATAAGAACCGCATACAGTCCACAACATACCGTAGCATTTGATCCCTCGATCCATTGAGAGGTAACATTTGCTACCCGCCGCAACAATGACTAAAAATGACTCCAGATACTAATATCTACAGCCTGTTTGTCGGACGAATATCTACAGCTTATATGTTGGACTAATAAATATCTATGAACTTCAGAGTGAGGACTAATATTTACAGAGCTAAGGTCGGACGAATATCTATGACGGTCCCAGTGGTGACTAATATCTATGAAGCGTAGATTGGACTAATATCTACAGAGCGCAGCTGAGCAAGGGTTGTACGAAAAAGCATAAATTACTTCAATTACGTAATTACTAATTACGTAAAGGCTTAAACGTTTAAAGTACGTACATGAAATTTTGGAAAATTTTACGTGTTTTGCTGTTTACGAGGACAATAATTAATAATTTTTTGTACAAACATGGAGGTCATAATACAAAGAAATTTATTTATTTCGAAATACACGGCACCATATCCTAACCTAACCTAACTGACATAGAAATGGTCATGGTAACAGACTAAATAATTTAGAAGCACTTGAAATAAAGAACATTGTTAAAACAAAAACCCAAATCCTTAATAATCAGCTAAATGTGTACAATAGTCCGATATTAGGGATTTTTACATACATACATAAATTAAGTTTTTTAAACTGCATACGCAATATTACGTTATTCTAATATGCTATACATAATTGCAAATCCAACCTCTGCCAGTGCTGTAGATATTCGTCCACACTTTGGTTCTCATAGATATTAGTCAGCAGTTTGAGCTGTAGATATTCGTCCCCACTTTGGTTCTCATAGATATTATAGATATTAGTCAGCAGTTTGAGCTGTAGATATTCGTCCCCACTTTGGTTCTCATAGATATTATAGATATTAGTCAGCAGTTTGAGCTGTAGATATTCGTCCTCACTTTGGCTCTCATTGATATTAGTCCGATTTGTTTAGTTATTGGAATTCCTATAGATATTAGTAGACGCCTCCCTAAAAATCAATGAATAGACTGCCAACTGCACGAAACCCATATTTATCATATACAAATTTGAGTAGAGGTGAGGTAGAGGTTAAAAGGAGAGAGGTGGGAAAGGAAATGGGAAAGATGTAGTTTATTAAAATTAGTTTCTATGCTAAAGTTTGTACAATAACGCTAAGTTTTCAGTTTCTAAGGCCTGTAGGCTGTCTAGTTGTCTTTACGTTGTCTTCATAATGTTTGCAAGTTGATTATCACTTTGTTCTCTCAGAAGTGTTTTTACTTCAGATGACGGCGGTAAGGCCTCCGTGGTCTAGGGGTAAGGCTTTCGACTTGAAATCAGGAGGTAGCGGGTGAAAACCCTGGCGTGTTAAAGTAAATTTTATTTGATTAAATTGTGTTATTGCACAATTTAGTCATCTTTACAAAAACAAATTCACTCCCTCTGTTGTACGCTTAGATCTTTTAAACTACGCAACGGATTTTCTTGCGGTTTTCACCAATAGATAGAATGATTAATGAGGAAGGTTTCAGTATATAATTTGTCAAGGTTTTGTGAAAATTGGTAGAAATATATAATATATAAAGGGAGCGGGCTGGCAAGCGGACAGCGGGCAGCGGACTGGCAAGCGGTGTGGATTTGGTATGTATGCAAATTAACAGATGACGTTGGTTATAAAGGTTGGGTAATGGCGTTGTCAGTAGATGCTATTGTGTTTCGTTAGCCACCGCAACGTGTGTCCGGGTCTGGTAGTTTAAAATAATATGTGCTATATTTGCGACACGTTTCAGAGTTGAAGATACTCTCAGTATCGCTATAATGTAAGACCACCATTTAGAATTGCTTAAAATAGATTTAGCCGTGTTTGGTGACCAGATCTGAATAGCCAGGTACTCCCCCACTTTCCTCTTCCCAATTTACTTCCCCGCCCCACTACCTCACAACATATTCCAATTGGGGATGCCTTAGTCTCACTGGCTCCAGGCGGTTGGGAGCAATTAAGAATCTTGTGCGGTATTAACATGAAAAATATTCAATTCTACTATTTTTTTTTGTTTGATTTAGTAGAACATTTTTTAAAAGTTCTCTGACAAAAGGGATGTTTTCAAACTGGGAAAAACCAGTATATTTTGGCTTAATGTCCTGGTTGAGTATTTATTTTGGGCAATGGAGAATTTACATATATTATGTTGTTTTCTTATTGAAATCGAACATTTTTTTATTGAGGTTTTTGCACATGGGAAACTTAAAACTTTTGAAAATACTTCGTCTGTCCGAGTTCTCAAAACTTTCAGAAGTAGTACTAAGCAGTTTTAGTACTTACTTATTTTTGGGCTAGGGTGAACCTCTCTGTGTGAGGGATCAAAATAGACCCACATACAGTTATCTCGTAAGTTCCCCTCCATGATTGACATAAATCATAGAATACTTTCTTTCTGAGTAACGCTCACTTGGTTTTTTGCAATTACGTCAATGCGTGTGTTCCGTCGGAGATTTTCATCAATTTTAATTCCAAGATATTTGATGCTTTTGGAGTGTGCTATAGTCGGCGTGATCAACCCCGATTTTATTAATGGATTCCGTGGAATTTATGTAATATGACAGTAAAATGATCTACCGGCTGTCCTCTTGCTGTTATGGAAAATGTCAGATTTTTTGTTTTATTGACATTAAGAGTGAGGGAATTTATTTTAAACCAGTGTGGTTAATTTATTTTAACGAAGCTGTTTTGACTCGCGAAATCATTCCTGTTGGCTCCTTGCACGCCAATAGTAATGTAACAATATTTTCATTTAGTTGCCGGCGGCGAACGAAATAAGACGAACCATTCTGTTTTTAATTGCCGACGCCGCGACGATACGACATGCGACAGCTCGAAAATCGCTACGCGTTCGATCCCACTGTTCCCATATGAATATTGTGTAAACGTAAATTATGGTTCGGATGTAATTGTTATAATAAACTTGTAATTAAAATGTTAATACTTATTTAATTTATAAACAACCACGCATCATTATCCCCCATAACAGGAGACCAAGTTCATGTTCGGTTTCTTTACTTGTACTACTAATTTCATCTATACATATATAAAAAAAAAAAAAAAAATATGTTTGCTTGGGGATACGTATGTGAATATCTGAGCAGATGAGAATATGAGACGTCTAAGATAAAAGAGATTAGCAACAGTTTTAGGGAAAAGACGCAAGAGTGCAACCTAATGGAAGAGGAGAACGTGAATGCGATCTGGAAAGTGATAAAGATGAAGATTATAACTACGGCAGAGGAAACTATAGGCAAGGAAAAACCCCAAGCACGGAAGGAATGGATAACCGATAAGATCTTAAATATGATAAAGGATAGAAGAGAGCTAAAAATGATAAAAGAGCTGAATCACAAGAGAAATACAAAGTGCTGAGAAACCACATAAATAGAGACTCAAGAATAGCCAAAGAAACATTCTACCAGAATAAATGCGATGAAATAAATGACGACCTCAAGAGAGGAAATGTAGAAAGAGCTCACGCTGCGGTGAAAGACTTCTTTGGGATGAGAGTTGGAAAGGGTAATGCAATAGAAGGAGAAGACGGCAAAATACTTTTCAAAAATCACCAAATAGGAGAGAGATGGAAAAGATATCTTGAAATGCTGTACAATGGAAAGGGAAATAATGACAACGAAACATTGATAGAAAGAGAAAATGAGGTAGACGCAGATGATTTGGGAGATCCAATCACTAGAGAAGAGTTTGATCTCGCACTGAAAAATCTCAAATACGGGAAAGCACCCGGAATCGATGACGTTCCGGCTGAACTAATTAAGCCAGTAGGAAAAGGAACTATAGATGCCCTGTTTAAAATGATACAGACAATGTATAAGACTAGAAAGATACCAGAGGATTTCGAGAAATGCCTAATTGTCGCATTACCAAAGAAGGCGGGCACGACGAAATGTGAACAACACAGAACTCTTAGCCTAATATCTCATGCCTCAAAAATATTGACTAATATCATTCTAAAAAGAATCGAGCCAAAAGTAGAGAACATCCTTTCCGGAGACCAGTTTGGCTTTAGAAGAGGTATAGGAACCAGAGAAGTAACATTGTCGCTGCGAATACTACTAGAAAAAAGAATTAAAATAAACCAAAACACATTCATCGCATTCATAGACCTGGAGAAGGCTTTCAACAAAGTAGAATGGAAAATACTCTTCGAGATTCTGAAGAGAATTGACATCAAATATAGAGATAGATGAATAATCCAGGCGCTATACAAGAATGAGGCCGCTATAATTAGATGTGACAATGATACAAAAGAAGCCAGTATAAGACAAGGGGTGAGACAGGGATGCTCTCTGTCACCTGTTCTTTTTAACGCTTATATACAAAGTGCGATTGATGACTTGAGAGAGAGAATGAGTCACAGAAAAGGTGTAAAGATACACGGGCAAAAGCTGGATATGATAAGGTTTGCTAACGATATTGCTTTGGTTGCTGAAAGCGAAGAAGAACTGCAAGAGGCCTTAACAACCATGCAAAGCATTCTTCAAATCAATTACAACGTGAAGATAAATAAAGACAAAACAAAGCTGCTGACTGTAGGCCGAACGCAACATCAGATGAGAGTAGAGATGTCAGAAGTTCCACTAAAGAACACCAAGGAGTTTGTCTACCTCGGGAACAAAATCACATGAGACGGTCGGTCTAAGAGCGAGGTCGACAGCCGTATACACCAGGCTAGGCTTGCATTCAATAAAAGGTCGAAAATAATGGAATCGAATAATATAAACCTGAAACCGAGAATAATCCTCATCAAGACCTATGTATGGAGTATCTTGATGTATGGCTGCGAAACATGGTGCCTATCCGAAAGAGATAAACGGAGACTAGAGGCTTTTGAGATGTGGTCCTATAGAAGACTACTAGGAATTTCCTGGAGAGACCACATCACAAATGAGGAGGTTCTCCAAAGAATCGAAGGAGGAAAGCACCTGCTCAGGATCTTGTCCGAAAGGCGCGCAAGATAGATCGGCCATGCAATAAGACAAGAAGGCCTCTTGCATGCCATAATGGAGGGTATGACCGAGGGGACAGACGCTAGGGGACGCCCACGCCGAGAGTACCTGGAGGACCTGCTGGTGGACGTGCGCTGCTTATCATATGCAGACTTCAAAAGAGCCGCACAAGACAGGGAAGAGTGGAAGAAACGAATATATGAAATTGCTGCAAACCAATCCCAGAATTGAAACCAGAGAGAGATGTATTGCCAGATTAAGCATAAGAAATGTTTAAAACTGTCAAAATACCTTCTTTAAATCCCCGCGAAGGTTTCTGGATTATTACAACCACATGATAATACACCTGAAAAGTTTTTTAATCATTCCAAAAACTCTTGCAAAACTGTCGAAAATGTTAAAATTAGAGAATGACATTTTGCAAAACAATGATTGTTAAATCAAAATTCCATTTTTCCAAAATTCCATTTTTCCAATAAATCAA
Organism: Limnephilus marmoratus; assembly: GCA_917880885.1. Classification (NCBI taxonomy): domain Eukaryota; kingdom Metazoa; phylum Arthropoda; class Insecta; order Trichoptera; family Limnephilidae; genus Limnephilus; species Limnephilus marmoratus. Next base: position 37,065,821 of record OU862929.1, on the reverse strand, counting down.
AATTCCCTCTTTAATTTAATAAATTTATTTTAAGTACTTGTCTAATACTTTAAATCGAATCAAGAATATTGTACATATTTTATAAAGGTACCTATGTTAGGTACCAAATTTCATTGATTGTTCAAATACTGTTGATGTACAAAAATTAATGTTTGTAACCATTAAAAATGAAAATTTGAATTAAAAAATTGTAAATGGGGGCAAGCGAGCTGTTTGAAAACCGGATGTACTGGGACTGAATATATGCACGAAGAAACAATTTATTTCTTTTAATATGGCATTGCAAGGCCGGGAACCAGCTAGTTACTTATAATTATTACAACACATAAATACAGTTCGATAACATCTCAAACAAAGAATAATAATAACTCTGGAGAAGTTCTGCAAACAAAAAGTCTTAGAAATTCACCCCACGGTAGAGAACAACAAACTACATCCCTTGAAGTTTTCAATGGAATTGAAAATAACAAAGATATCTTTGTTACGCATAAACTAGAACACCGTTCAGGCTAACAATTGGAATCGGATCCGCAAAGTTCTAGACTCCAATTAAGGGCCGGCGATATTTTTAGAAAAAGCAGTTTTGAAACGACTGTAATCCTCGAATTTATGAAAATGCATGTCACAGATAAAAATTTCACCAGTTCTTTGAAAATTATAACCGTATTCTTAAATGCTATTTATCTGTTGCTGATGAAAGAAGGGCATTTTTTGAAGCATATAGAGAAGTCCTAAAATGAATTTGTTTAAAACAGATTTGTGGGTTTATCCATACTAACCATACTAATATTTTAAATACGAAAGTGCGTGTGTTTGTTTGTTACGCTTTCACGCCTGAAATACTAAACCGATTTTAAAAATTCTTTCACCAATAGAAAGCTACATTATCAGCGAGTAACATAGGCTGTATATAATGGTAAACTCTAACGTTATGAAATTTGTATAATTGAAAATGTGTGTATTTCATATATTTTAGCGGCAGGGAGGAAAGGCAGGGGGATGGTGGGGTTTGCGGAGAGAGAAGGGACGAGGAAGGGGGAAGGCGGGGAAGGTGGAAGGGGACGAGGACGCATGGGAAAGGACATGCTTGAATGGCATTGCAACACATGCCGGGAACCAGCAATATTGTAAAAAAAACAAATTTTTCGTTCCACCATTATCACTTTGTATGTATTTAGGTTTTTTTTATTGGTTTTCAAGGTACAATCCCGTCAAACCGCAATAAAGCAGTATGTCAACAGGAAGTTAATGTTCAGTTACAATTTAAGCATACATACATAATATTATTACTATAACCATACAGATTATCACAATTAACATAAAGTATGTCTATTTAGCAGCCATTGTTTCAGATGTTGAACATAGTTCCAATATTTGAGTACTTATTCAAATGAATTTACTAAGATTTGTAAAAATTTAAATTTTATGCAGAATATACATGTTAAGTTGACAGCCTTCGTGGTAAGGGTAAGACTCTCGACTAAGTAAGGGGTAAGACTCTCGACTCGCAATCCGAAGGTCGCGGGTTCAAACCCAGCGTGTGAAAATAAATTTTATTTGATTAATTTGTGTTATTTCACAATTAATTAATCAAAAATAATATACAATGGATTTTCGGCACGTTCAAGAGTGCAATATACTCTCAGTGTCGCTCTGGTGTAAGACTGTTCAGAATTGAAACGTTTTTTGAAATTACTTTATTCGTGTTTGATGACCAGACCTAAATAGCCAGGTACTTCCCACCTTCCTCTTCTCCATCTTCTTCCTCTTCCCACTACCTATTGACTGAAGGTATTTATATACCTCACAACATACCCCAATTGGGGATGCCATAGTTTTACTGGCTCTAGAGGAAAGCAGTTGGTACTCTTGTGAGGTATTCACATAAATTTAAAAAAGGAAAGAATCTTAACTAATACCAGGAGCCAGCGGGACTATGATTTCTCCAACTGGGGTACGACATGAGGCTGGAGATGGTGGGGAGGAGTAGGAGATGGGGAAGAGCATTGGGACGAGGGGCTATTCAGAAGCGGTCACCAAACACGGCTAAAGACATTTCGCATGAATGGTGATCTTTCACCAAAGCGATACTGAAAGTATCCACCATCACTCAAAGCCAATCTTAAACTGAGGTGAAAGACAAAGTGCAAAAAAGAATAGTTGCTTGAATTGTATTCATTCAGTTTTATCAGGTCATAATAGTCAAGTATCTTTCCCTACTTCTCTGAACTCTCTTACAATGTATCCCAATTGAGAATTATATAGTCTTACTGTCTTTGGGTAGTTGGGACTCAGGTGTGGTATTAAAAAAATCGTTGTAAAACCTTTTTTTCATGTTGAAAATGAATACAACATGATTTGCTCCTATGTATAAAAACAACACTATTATACTTTTGAATGTAGCTATAACTATATTCATCCATATTTTAATATAAATTATAAAACAAAGTCGGATTAGTTACACCATTTATAACTCCAGAACGGCTAGACCGATTTTTATGATCTTTGATTTGTTGGATTTGTCTCCGCCTCAAATAGCGCCTGCAGCATCTCATCTACGGCACTCCGCATACATCTTGTTACCGCTTCACCGACCCTCGCTACGTAGCCCAATAAACGACTGACTCCTTTCATTTCTGTCTCCCGTCTCTGCCGATCCGGCCCGCTCCCTCAGAGTAACAAACACATATACGTCCATACAAACTTTCGCGTTTATAATATTAAAGGTAATAAGATTTATTTATAATAATATTAATTCAATTTAATGTTATTTGTTGGCGAAATGACGCTGCCATGAAACATAAAATTTTATTACAAGTGTTTCATTTTTCATTTTATTATTGGTTTGGTTTTTCGCCCTTCCATCGAAAGGGTCGACAGTTATGATAAATGGCCTACATGTTGTTATTAAGCCAGCTGTCTATTGTCTGTTATCCTTCACGTGGATCTTTATAGGTATTTATCGCAAGGGCTAATAACTCACGTGGGGTTGGGTTTATCGCGCTTTGGAAATCTAGTCACACTCAAATCATTAAGCCAGCAAACTATCAGGGAATTAGTCCACTTTATATAAATACTAGCTGGTACCCGGCATGCGTTGCTACGCCATTTAATAAAGATTTTTGTTCTCCCTGCGTGTCCTTTCCTATTCGTCCCATTCCCCTTCCACCTCCCCTTCCTTTCCTTCGTCCTCTTACCCTCTTGCATTCCCACTCCGCTTCCTCCACCTTCTCTTTCCCCACTCCACTCCCCCCTTCCCCTGTTCCGCGAACTCCCCTCCCAAGTTCCCCTCCCCCCTCCCAGATTCCCCTCCTCCCTCCCAGATTCCCCTCCTCCCTCCCTGGTTCTCCTCCCCCCCCCTCCCGCGAACCCCCTACCCTAGTTCCCCTTCCCCCTCCCGCATTGCATACATTCAGTCCCGGTACGTTCTGTTTTCAAACAGCTCGCGTGCCACCTATTGCAATTTTTTTATACAAATTTCATAATGCCAGAGCTAATCAGTAGTTTTATACAAACCTTGTCCTGACAATAACTAACTAAATTTGGTGCAGTCGTTCGGAAGTTATTCGCGTACATTTTTAATTTATAAAGATTAAAAAAGTACTTATAAATTTTCTCTTTTCTAAATTTGACTTTGTTCGATTCTACGTGTTAACAAGTCACATTTATTGAAGTGAAACTTCTTTAGCGCCGTTAGTGATTTGAAATTCGGATGAAACGGAAATGCGTCGCAACTCAGTTCTACACAAATACATGGTTATAATATAATGGGCCTTCGATAACGCAGTGGGCAAGGCGCCTGGCCAGAGAGACAGACATCAAGCTAACGGAGGTTGGAATCCTACGAAATCCAAAAAAAAAACATTTTTATTTTTGCGAAATCAATATCCAATCTTCAAACCACTTTAAAATAAAAGGCAAAGGAAAAGAAAGCGACATCTAGCAAACTTTCTAGTTTCAGTTCTATCGCGTGTGAATTACACACTCTGATTTTTTTAAACTTATTTTTATTATGCTTAAATATAATGTTCTCTGTTATTATAACATTCTATACCTTAAGAGTTCATATTCTTTTTTACATCTGTTACTTTGTTTTATATCAGGTCTTATTTGTTAGTGACGAGACAATTTTTCAGGCCATTTTCAAGCATTGACGATGTCATGACAGAGAATTTTTATTGCCGAATCAAGCCACAGAAAGATATGTGAAAATTGTAACAGCAGCCTCAGCTGCTGTTTGTAGACCCTTAAGACGTGATGGCTTAATAAAATCAAGGTTAGAAACACGAAACGTTATGCCTCTTTTTGACAGCAAAATGCAATACCGTTGATAGCAACTTTTGCAATTTTCAAGTTTTTTAGTGGGGTAAATAATATGTATAATATTTTCTTTCCACTATTTGTTCCATTTTACCAATTTATCTATAAAGTTATTTATGTGTATCTATTATCTGTAAAGTGTGATCAAATTTTATGTGTGTTTTATTTCGGGTTTAAAAGTCGTGAAAAGCATAAAATATAATGTCCGGGTATTGTTAATATAAAAAAATCAGTTTTAATTATCTTTCCCAACTATGCCAATTTTGAAATTCTCAAAAAAAAAATTACTCCATGCTAATGTGCACAGCTATTACAGAGGTTAGATTGTTTGTGAACTAAATTCCACAACTTAATATATGTTTTACAGTAGTTTGCATAGGACGACCTATTTTTACAATTCAATTATTTATTTAATTTTTAAATTTAGTCAGTGTTTCTATTTGTCTAACGTAGCATGTAGCATACGTATAATTTGGGTGCCATGTATTTAAATGTCTGTTCGAAGGCAGCTTTGGCAAAAGGGGTTTTGGCTCGAGTGTTATGTAGATTTTTTGTCAATTTGTGTTGTATTTTATTTTTTGGTGCAAATGAACCAGAATGTTTTTTGAAAAGAGCTGTTTTATGTCAGTAATAAAGTATGAATATCTTCAGTGTCAGTGCTAGTAAAAAGGAGGAGTTTCTTAATTATTTTAAAGATTATGCTTTGTGCTCTAATGAATCTCAATCATAGATATAACAACAATAATATATCAAGTTCTATATAAAGGCAAAAAAAATCTTGCAATATTCATATTATAGATACAATATATATATATATTTTTTTTATTATTTCATAAATGATTAAATGTTACATTTTTGGCCATTTTTGACTACCATACTAGGCTATTGCCCGTGTTGTGGTAGTCATAAATGTAATATAATTTTATATAAACAGATAATAAAATATAAGAAGAGAAAAGAAAAAAATAACATATTTAGGGATAAATAATACTAAAAACAGATAAAAATATAAGAATTGCAAGTTATCTAAGAAATAAAGAAAATTTAAAGAAGATGAAATAAACATTGGTGAGCATTATTCTTCTTGAAATAAAAATAGAAATAAAATTTGGTAAGTAATCTTCTGCACGAGAGTATATGTTTGTAGTCATTTTTGATATTCGTTCTATGAAAGAAATTGGAAAGAGTGTAAGAGAAAGTAATTTTTTGTTTGATTTTTTTTAAATGCAATATTAAGTTAAAGTAATTAATTAATTAAATTTGTAATATTTTTTTAATTAATATTAATATTATTTGTTTTTTTATTGTAATATTAAGCTCTCATGTGTTGTTTGAAGAAATCTCTTCCCTTTTCAAATATCCAATGATTGATACGGGATTTAAAGAGAGATTTAGAACTATGTGACTTTATATCGACACTCAAAGCATTATACATTTTAGGAGCGATATACCAGAATTGTCGTTGAGCGAAAGAAGTTTGAGTTTTAGGGACCACGCAACCCAGGTTTGCTAAGAAGCGTGTGTGTGCTTGATGTTTTGGGGCCACCAGTAGATTATTTTGGCATATATAACATATGCTTATCTTAGTAAATAGCTGTCGAATATCTAAGACTCTGATTTTTGCAAAGAGTTCATTTGACGGGTGGGTAGGTTGACATTTAAATATAATTCTCAGAATTAGTTTTTGAACTAAAATAATTGGTCTAATAATGGATTCAGCACAACCACCCCATTCCACTATACCGTATGTTGCTATGGATTGGAAAAGGGCAAAGTATACGCTTCTTAGAGTTTGTAAATCTAAGATAGACCTAAGGGAGCAGAAAATATGGCAGAGTTTACGAAGTTTTTGTACTGTGTTATCGATGTGAGCTTCCCAACGTAGTTGGTTGTCTATGATTATTCCCAAATATTTAACTACTTTTGATGATTTGAGGGTCAAACACGTACAATTAATATTAGATGTGGTTTCTGGATTTTCTAAATTGAGTTGACACGAGTGGATGATTGGTTTAGGACAGTTGTTGGGTATATTGTATTTGCGTATGGAAAATGTCATATATTGTGTTTTGTCGATGTTAAGTGTTAGGAGGTTTGTGTCAAGCCAATGCTTTACTTTTATTAACGCATTATTAGTTTTGTTAATAACTGATTGCCATGTTTCATCTTCGAATATTAAGACCGTGTCATCAGCAAATGATAATATTTTTCCACCAATACTCATGGCACATAGTGAGTTAATGTATATAAGAAATAAAATTGGTCCTAGTATGCTACCTTGGGGTACACCACAGGACACAGATAATTTATTGCTTATATGTATTTTATCAGATTGGATGAGAGTTTGTTGTGTTCGATTTGATAGATAGTTTTCAAACCATGTGTAGGCTACTTTAGTTATTCCAATCTGCTGCAGTTTTTTTAGTAGTAATGGATGTGAGACCGTATCAAATGCTTTTGCGAGATCGAGAAAAATAGCAAGTGGTTTGCGACCAATGTCAAGATTATAGGAAACGATCTTTGTGAGGGCGGCTATTGCATCTGAAGTACTTCTACCTTTGCGAAAGCCGTATTGATTGTCAGATAATATTTTGTTATCTTCGAGAAACTTACAGAGTCTATTTTTCACTGCTTTTTCTACAACTTTAGATATTATGCTTAGTAAGGATATTGGACGGTAATTATTTACAAATAATTTGTCTCCCGCTTTAAAGATTGGAATTAATGTGGCCTAATATAAATATATTCATTATAAACCTAAAGAAAGATTTTGACATCATAAGTCACAAAAAATTACTATACAAACTTAACGAAAACGGGATTATAGATAACGCTAAAACGTGGATAGAAAGTTTCCTGAACTCTATAAAAAAATACTCTTAGTGAACCGGTACAAGCGACTTTGGAATACCACAAAACACGATTTTGGGCCCTCTTCTATTCATATTGTGTATAATAATAATAGGAAAACTTATTTCAAATGCAGATGATACTGAAATTATATTTCAAGCAAATTCATGGGATGAACTTGAAATAACCGCTAATCATGACATCAATACCTTAAAATAACGGTTCCACAAAAATTTATTAACATTAAGCATTTAAAGCCTATTATATACATTTTAGTATAAATAACAAAAAATACCTTCTATCGCCTTATATATTTAAATTCATTAAAAAATGCACCACCAAAAATTTAACATGCCAAAATAATGACTGTCTATGCATAGCAAATAAAAATAAATATTTTTTTTGTTTGTAGTAATAAATAAGTAACCTTAAGTGGAAGACTCAAATTACCAATATTATAAATAGATTTAGAAAACTTAAATACATATATATTATTAATTTATGAAGGGCTCGAGGGTAGTAGACTTATCCCGGTCACTATCGGTATCACGTTCAGAATCAAACGATGCTCGAAATATTGAAATTAGTCGTGTTTAGTGACCGGATCTGAATAACCAGGTTTTTATAAATCTTCCGCTTTCCAATCTCATTCCTTTACTCATTCCAATCACTCTGATAATATACGCCTATGATGAATGCCATAAACCTTACTTTCTCTGGAGAGTTTGAAATCTTCTGTAAAATTAACAAAAAAACACGGTTGCCAAGTAAACCACAAACACTATGAAACTCTAAATCAACCCAAAGTGGAAGTGGAAGAAGAAAGCACCATTCCGAATCCAAAAATTGTTTGAAATGGCTTTAGCCGTGTTTGATAGCCAGATACTTCCCACTTGAAGCCCCACAAAGATTACCGGACAACTCAACAAATTGACAGATTAACTCACTGTTGAAAAGCCATTTAAAGTGATGAAAAAACTAGGTTAAGCGGTTACGTTAGATTAGTTTCCTGATCCGCTTATAAAGATTATATAACATTACAAAGGTCCACTGATTGCCACTGTGCTGAATTGTCGTGGAATCAAAAAATAAATTTAAGGAAACCCATTTTTAATGACACGAACAATGAAATAATTTTAGAAATCCCTTGTTTCAAGAACAGACAAAATTATATTGTGTCCTTTTTAATTACAGTTTTTCTCTATTGTGTATACTAATAATAATAACAGCGCAGCCTTCAACAATGTACCATTGTGATCTGTTGTGGTTGGACAAAAACAAGATGCCCTTTTGTATTCTGTCTCATCTGGACTCTTGTTACAAACCGGATTGCCATCAAAGAGGCGAGTGCTTTGTGGGTATTCAGCCAAGCGATGGCCTCCTTGTTCTTGTGTTTGATGCTATGTGCGACACGGCCTCTCTTTGAGATTACAACTTACGGTAATATCTGCACTACGACAAGAGAAGGTTTGCTCGTAGGAAATATATTTATTATTTTGAAGCATTATTGCGGCAACACTGAGAATTAATGTATTATGCAAGTTATCTAAAACTGGTGAATCTACATCATATTTGGGAGGCTCGAGGGTATGGGTTCCGCCAGGAACGATTTATTGGATAACCAACACCTTTGCCACAGATCACCCCATCAGTTAGCTAAGTTTGGTGGCTTATCAAGGATGTCCGGATTCATGAGTGTGAGGTACAAGGTCTTGACGACTGATGCTTCTGCCCAGTTACTGCATGGCGGGCCGAATCGGGAGACTGGTTGCATCCGTCACTCCTGGACACACTGAACCCCAGATTCCTACTCATCCTACCCCGTACCTTCTCACAACTTAACCCTTCCTGTAATCATGCTATGGTAAATGTGGTGGAACTATAATTACGATCTCCTTTGTGTTATCTACATTTCTACTATAATATCACGCTTGTGGCCATTTAAATGTTTCTAGTTTTATTAATTTATTTTTTTATATGAATACCGCACAAGAGTCCCAACTGCTCTCGTCTGAAGCCAATGAGACTATGGCATCCCCAATTGGGGTATGTTGGGAGGCTGAAGATAGTGGGGAGGGGAAGGAGATAGGGAATAGGAAGGTGAGGAAGTGCCTGGCTATTCAGATCTGGTCATCAAGTACGGCTAATGCCATTTCAAGCAACGTTTCAATTCTGAGTGGTGGTCTTACACCAGGGCGATACTGAGAGTATCTTTCACTCTGGAACGTGCCGCAAATTTACCATATATTATTTTTAATGAATAATTCGAAAAAAAAATACAAAGACGCCGGGATTCGATCCCGCGACTTTTTTTCAAACATTAAATATATCTTTAAACAGACTCTCGCCTAGTTTCATTATTAAATTAAAACCAGTTGCGGATTCATTTTCCATTTTACTCCATCTCATAAGGCTGGTTGAGTAGAGGTGAAATGGCAATTGATGTCTGAAGAGCCACCGACGCCTATGCAAAGGACCGCAAATTCCGACCCCTGCCTTAGGGCAACCTATGACAGAAGTGGTGAGTATTCAATAAATGGTTCCCTATGCGGTGGTACCCATACCCGCCTCCCAAATTAGATGTATGTAAGTATGACTGTGAAATATGCAATGAACGTTCCAATACATAGTTGCTCAGTAGGGTGTGTCAATTATTTAAACTTTTGAATTCAGAAACGCCCGGGGTCTCAAAAGTTGCGTCTTACAAAGAAAATGAGAACTGCATTTAAATTTATTCTTTTTAAAATGGTTATTAGCCCGCTAAAATGCACTGAAAATCAGAAAATAAACCTAAAACCATTTTTTAATAAATTTTTAATTTTTTTTTTTCAGTAATTTAAACGTTTGTTTATTATTACAAAATGCGTGTAACTGACAAAAATGAAAAAAAACTTTTATGTTAACAGTTTATGAATACAAGTAAGTCAACAAGAATTCTGATTTTATTCAGAAAAGGTGTGATTTTCCTCTTTTATATCTTAACCAACAAATCACAAATGTTTAAAAAAGATTTTTTTTTGGGTTCTTTGTACTGCAGTTATGGAATGAAAAATAAGTTTGGTACAAAATATAAAATATGAACCTTTTGTTTTATTTTTTTTCCAAATCACAAAATCTATTTTTTTCAAAACTTCCGGCCATTTTAGCGGGCTAATAGTGAACAATAATTTCATTTATTTTTACGTTTTCGAATAGCTACAGATCATACAAAACTTTTGAGACCCCGGGCGTTTAAATATAAGACCTTTTTTTCTCTATGGAGAGCGACACAAGCAATTGGGCAGTCTATTAGTTTTAAAATATCTGTCAAAAATAGTAAAACGCTGACTTTAAAGCATAAATTTATGATTTATGTCATGGAAATAAGTTCATCAAAAATAAGCGGGGATAGAGTGACGCGAGGGGTTTACAAAATTCACTTGATATGAATCTAGCTGCCTCTCCTTGAACTCCAATTCATTGATTCCCTGACAGGTGGCACCGCTTTTATTTACGGGAAACTCTTTTACCGACACCAACTCAAATAACGTTCAAGTGGGGAATATTTTTTGACAGGCAAGAAAAATGAAATAAAAACTTATTCACATCAAAATAAATTGAACAAATAGGGATCAATTTTTTAGAGGTTAAAACTATTGTTTTTTTGTTTGGTAAATCCAAAAAATTCCAACCCAAGCAAACTACAAATAATTTATCAGTTAATTTTTTATGGTTTGTTAGAAAAATGTCAAAAGTAAATCTAAACTGTACTCTTTTAAATTCTACCAAATACAACCCTAGATCACTAACCTTATTTTTCGACGCTAATTACTAACCTTCGTCGTTTCGACTACGGTACTAAATAAACGGGGCTTAAGGGTTTTATTAAAACAAAATATGTACATATTTCTTTTTATTATTAATGAACAGTGCTTTTTTTTAATGATTTCTCATATTTAGAAAAACAAAAATATCAAATTTATTAATCAAAAGCCTTAAGAATGAGACCATAGTTCTCATGCAAAATCAACAATTGTAACATTTTTAAAGTTGGTATTTGAATTAGTTATAACTAAATTTTGAAAAATAACAATTCAAATATCAAAAACAAGGCCTTGAATTAACTAATAAATTAAAATTTTGGTGAAAATCTAGAAACTAAAAAAAAAATTGGTGAAAATCTAGCGATAATAAAAAGTCAGGTTATCACTAACTTTCGACGATGTGACGACCCATGGTTGCTGAATTGGCGCTCGTGGACTCCCTCCGTCGTCCGCACTACCGTCAATAGCATTACCGTCAATATAGATTAGCCAGAGTATGAAAACGGTCGTGAGCTCGAAAGTTATCGTGGTTTTTTTTTAATCCTGCGTCGCCGATTCGACGAAGGTTAGTGATCTAGGGTTAAATACCAATTTATTGTTTGGTGTTGTTTGATTGGTTTGTAATTGGTGTTGTTTGAAAACCAATGTGCTCATTTGTATTTTCGATAGTTTTACCCAAAATTTCATGTTTTTATGACAAGTTTTTGAGGTGAAACTTCTTACGCCGTTGTGATTTGAAACTCGATGAAACGGAAACGAGCGACACTAAAAAGAGAAAAACACGTACTCTATAGGATTTAGCCTGCGAGATAATGAGATAGACTAAAACCTTAGTGCGTTGGCCGCTTTGATTATGAGCTCACTTTTTAAGGCACCTGTCGGTTGAGATTGTGTGGTGAAGGTTTCACTTCTGCCGCGTGTGAAATGCACTCGATTTTTTTATTATTTACTTTAGCTCCACACAGGAGACCCATAGAAAAATAGGGCTAGATAGGAATCTTGGGGACATTGTGTCCAGGAGTGACGGACGTACGAATCCATCCAATCAACTGCGGTACAAGGCGATGGGTCGAGAGTCTGGCTGAAGAGGTAAAAAGGCCACCCTCAACCTGTCTCTTTTGATTCGGTTCGCCGCGCAGCGAGCGGGCAGACGCACCCACCGCCAAGACGCAGAAAAATCTCACCCCATGATTCTGGCACCCCTGCTAAGACTCCAAACATGGCAAACCACCTGAGGTGACCAATGGCATTTGCGGCGGGAATTGGGCCTCCCAAATTGTATTGTAACAATAGAACAATGATAATGTTAATATCTTATTAATATAACACTAAAAAATTTGACACCCTTAAACAGATGACACCCTAAAAGAGATGACACCCTGAAAGATATGACACCCTAAAAGTGATGAAACCCTAAAAGAAAAGATACCCTAAAAAAGATGAGCCCCTAAAAGAGATTACACCATAAAAGAGATAAATAGATGAAATCCTAAAACAGATGATACCCTAAATGAAATATGACATCCTAAAAGAGATGACACCCTGAAAAGGATGATACCCTAAAATGATGACACACTTAAAGAGAAGACACCTTACAAGTGATAATGCCCTGAAAGAAAATACACTCTAAAGATATAACATCCTAAAATTAACAAAACCCTAAATGAAAAGACATACTAAAAAAATTACATCAAAATTGACTAATAAAGCATCCCATTTTATTTCTACACAGGAAAATCTTACAAAAGGCACATTGAAGACAACGTAGAAAATCAATTGACCAACAGTCCAACAAAGAGGCTGAAACGTGTCATAGATGTCAAGGCGATAACCAAATTGCTGGTCTCTCATTTTTGGAATAAATACGGCACGTGACGATGATGATAGCAGTTTGATGAAGAACCAAGGATATCAACTAATTGGCAATTATTACATCCGTGCAAGAAAAACCCTGTCAAGCCAAAGAAATCAAATTACAACGAAATCTACTTTTGAAACCGGTGCGGTGCTTTTGGAAGTTTTCTTGTGACTTTGACTGTCATGTTGGTAATCTAATATTTATGATTGCAAGTAATTCCGAACAGTCAATTATACCAATCAAGAAATTCTCATTCAAACTAGGTCAGAGAAAACCACTCGGAATTTTTAATTTATTTAGCAGCAAGTTTAAGAGTTTATGAAATCCACAGGAATTTACATTGAGTTATTTATAAAGCAAAGAAGTTTATTTTAAGCTTTTACGATGTTTGTGAAATTATATAAATAAATAAAATTTGATACTTGCCTTCTCACTTCTTGCAAACCCAAATTCTTAATAAAATTATTGCCTTTGAATTTAAATACATGAAGTAATTTATTTTCTAAAATAATATGTAGTTTAGATGGAATATCTAAATGAAAAAAAATTGATATTACCACAGCTATATACACATGGTATCCGGAAACTTGTAGTGCTACCGGGAATTGGTGGATCTACGTCCACTGGGAGCCGATTTTGTTCTATAACTTTCTTTGGTATGAGTTTTCGTTTTCAAGTAAAAGGAATGCAAAATTTTTGAGTCAAAATTGAAAAAAAAGGTTCGCCAAAAGTAAATAATATTATAAGCTGTTTAATGTGTTTCATTAGTTAGTAGTCAAAAAATTAGAAAATGCTTTTTTTAAATAAATTTATAACAGAAATGAAATGCTCAGATCCTAAAAATAAAGGTTTTTGATTCTCCGTGTGATATCTTTGGGAATGCTGTGTGGAGGATCTTTTTATGGAAAGGAAGGAGTTGAATTTCTGAGAAAGGTGTGAGAAGTGAGTAGCAATCTGGAGGTCAATGTGTTCAGGAGTGACGCATGCATGAATCCATCCCTTCCACTGCGGTGCGAGGCGAAGGGTCGAGAGAGTACGGCTAGAGAGGTCGAAAGATCTCCCTCAAAAAGTTTCTTTCGTTCCGGCAAGTAGTAGGTGGGCAAAAGCGTCCGCCGCCAAGGCCTAGACAAACCTCACCCCATAAACCCGGGAACTCCTGCTAAGTCACCAAACGTAGCGAATCACTTGAGGTGACTTATGGCAGGGGTGTTGGTTATCCGAAAAATGGTTCCCCCGGCAAGTCCCAAATTCCGACTATGGCATTCCTAAATTGGGTTTATTATGGGCTAGAGCCATCCTCCTGGCCACACTGACCCCCAGATTCCTACCCACCCCTCATACCTTTTTCCATCTCATATCTTCTTCTCCTTCCTTTCCCTTAAAAAACCCTTCACACAGCATCCTCAAAGATGACATAGGCCCCTAGGGAAATTGTTTTCCTCGGTGCCTCCTGTGTGGAGCTAATGTAAAAAAAAACTTAAAACAATATTTTGATGTCCAATGGTTGTCTTTTACCAGGATAACACGGAGAGTATCTAGAATCTACCGCTCTATCTCACTTATTATAAGCAAATCTATCTATCTATCTAGAATCTAGACAAATAAAAAACGAATGAATCGCCGAAATGTGTGTACGCGCATAACTTCCGAACGACTGCACCAATTTGGATTATTCTTTTTTTTTGTGTTCGTTATTGTCAGGACAAGGTTTGTATAAAATTTATTACGAAATTTGTATAAAAACTTTGTAAACTGAATTTACCAGGACTGAATGTGTGCAATGCGGGAGAGGGGGGAGTTAGAGGAGAGGGAACTCGGGAGGGGGATTCACGGGACGGAGGAAGGGGGGAGTGGAGTGGCGAGAGGGAAGGTGGTAGAGGCAGAATGGGAACACGAGAGGGGAAGGGGACGCGATAGAGGAAAGGGAGGCGGAAGGGGAAAGGGACGAATGGGAAAGGACACGCAGGTAAAAACAATTTCTTTATTAAATGGCGTAGCAACGCATGCCGGGAACCAGCTAGTAAAATGAATAAATTATGCTCCAACTCCTACTGAATTAGCTCAAAAACACTTAAATTATGAATAGAATGAATTCAGTATTACGAGTAGGAACATAATGCCTTTTCTAACAATTAAACACTCAAGCGACTCAGGAGTCTAATTATATTCCAAGCAATGAATTCCATTTAAAATCATTGCTATTAATATTTTATTACTAATTTCTGTCATTTTATTAGGTTAACTATCTTTCGCACCTGGCTGTGCCCGTGTTTTATTAATTTATATTGAATCATCACATTAATTCATAAATTTAAATATTTTTAACAAATCAACGAATACTTTTGTTCGGGGAACGGTGATTTGAGGTCAAAATACCCAACCAACTGAATAATTTATTTTTTTAATCAAAAGGTGTAGGACGTATCCAGTACGTATATGTGCTACTTTATTTATTCGTGTTTTAAATTATAAAATATAGACCATTGTAGAAATCAATTTAACACAATTTCAGAGGCAAGTGTGACACTTTTGTGTGAGTTAATGTTAATATGTGTGTATGAGACCACTTATCTGATCCATACAATACTGCAAAACGTTAGGACACTGGATTTCAATCATCACTTCGGCTCGGGAGATAGTTTATAAAATAACAACTCAGAGATCTTTTTGGTAATGACTAAATATTTATTTTCAGACAGCTTTTATGCTAAAATCCTCGCACACCAAGAATCGACTTGTGCAGAGGTGATACTCTTTTCCGAGAGTAGGTGGTCGGCGATGATATTTTTATGGGACACGTGCGTCTTTTCTTTACGTAAATAAAGTCTCGCAAGAATCGATCTGATTACTCCAGGTGGCCGAGGCAACCTGTTGTTTACGTCTTAAAATGCAGAATTTGTCATCAATAAAAAGAGTTGGTTGAATTTCATCTAGATTGTATAACACGTTCTATATCATTTTAAAAAATAATCTTGCCCTATGAATATGCCTTGCCCTGTGCCCGTGCCAATATATATATATATATATTTTTTTTTTATAGTGAATACCGCACAAGAATCTCAACTGCTCCCGTCTGGAGCCAGTGAGACTATGGCATCCCCAATTGGGGTATGTTGTGAGGCTGAAGGTAGTGGGGAGGGGAAGGAGGTGGGGAAGAGGAAGGTTGGGAAGTACCTGGCTATTCAGATCTGGTCACTAAACACGGCTAAAGCCATTTTCAAGCAACGTTTCAATTCTGAATGGTGGTCTTACACCAGGGCGATACTAATAGTATCTTCCACTCTGGAACATGCCGCAAATGTACTATATATTATTTTAAATGAATTAATTGTGAAATAACACAAATTAATCAAATAAAATTTATTTGCGCATGCCGGGTTCGAACCCGCGACCTCCGGAATGTGAGTCAAGAGTCTTAGCCACTGGACTACGGAGGTCGTCAAATATAAAACAAAATAAATGAAGCGTCATTAAAAAGCGTTTTTCGGGTTGAAATTTTCTTGAGCATTAACTATTTAATTATTTTTGAACATTTTGCTTTAAAGAGTTTTAGTTTAACATGTTGCTTAGATTTTAATTTTTCTGCTACTGGTTTCGACACATCCCTGTCATTCACTAGCAAACTTAAAACCAGTCCAAAACTAAGTTTTTCAAACCCCAGCTGGGCCCACGCTTCACAGTCTCATTTGAAGAAACTTCTAACACTCCAGAATAGAACCATACGTATAGCCTTGGGTATCCCCAAATAGATAAGGGTGTCCCAACTCAACAAAGTTTCTGAAATCCCCTATTAAAAAACACATCTTAAGTCTCGCGTAAAAATTTTAAGCAGGAATTCTCACCCATGATAACGCACCTTTAAACTGCCTCGCCCGGTATGACAACAACGTACGTACCACACAATAAAAAAAAAACAAAACAAATCCTCCATAAAGAATAAACTCCCTATATTGCATCTGTGTCCTCTTGCAAATAATTTTAAGCAAACTACAAAATAAACCATATTTCTCCAACCATATATTATAAACTCATGATGAAAGATAAAGGGACCTTTTTGGCCCGGAGCTCTGTATGCCAGTATATCAAAAGTCATAAGCACTAACTTCCTGTAACCTAGGTTAAGCGGTATTGAAATGTTTAGTCCTGGTATTGTTACATTTAAATGGGATTTTTGAACTAGGAACTCTCGTAAGTAAATGGAATTCAATGATGTGAAGTAAATCAGGGTTGTCTGTACTACCATTTACAATTAAAAAAATCTCTAATCATGTAATTGCGGTTTATGCTTTCAATGGGAAATACAGAGTTTAAAATTGAATGTGCCCTAGGAATTTATGTTGAATTTTGATTTTAGTGGGACAGATGGTAAACATCCTCCGACAAAATAACCCTCGACATAATATCTCAAGGACAAAATATCCTATGGACAAAATATTCTCCGACAAGGAAGGAAGGAGACAGAGAAAGAAACTTAATGTCGATTTTAATTTTAAATTTTAAATTTGGCGCCGAAAGGTTTTGTTAGATTAGGTTAGGTTAGGTAAGGTTAGGATAGGAAAGGTAAGGTTAGGTTAGGATATTTTCTTGGGGATGTTTTGTCCATAAGATGTTTTGTCCGTAGGATATTTTGTCGGTGATGTTTTGTCGGGGATGTTTTGTCGCGGGATGAAAAGTCACGGAGGGACAGACAGAAATACTCGTTGATTAATTATAGTACAGATTCATCTCAGCTCATGATCATTAACTATTTCGCATTGCGAGTGCTACATTAGTGTCGGTTAGTCGGTTGGAATAATATGTGCTTCATAATAAAATTGTTGTACATATAAATTCACTAAATTTCTCCATAATTCAACAGTCTCCCTCTTGGATTCCAAGGCGGTGTATACCTAGAGCAAATCTGAATAATTCTTCAATATTAAATGCCTTTGAGAGACTGGGTTATTAAGGACTTTTTTCGGTATTAATGTACCTACTAGCTGAAGTCTCCGGCCACAGATTTTATCGAAATCAGATGCAGATATTAATTTTTCTCTCATTTTGAACATCAAGTATGATAAATTTCTTCAAGAAATATCAATATTCTCCATATATGTGGAAAAAGTGGAATCTTCGCCATGTTGTCTTTATTTATTAATTTAAGGCTCGTAAGGCTTTTATAAACATTGAAAGCAATGCAATCCTGCTAATTATAAAGGCGAAAGTTTGTATGGATGTATGTATGTTTGTTACTCTTTCACGCAAAAACTACTGAATGGATTTAATGAAACCTTACAATAATATAGCTCATACATCAGAATAACATAAATCGGTGCACGCGAGCTGTTTGAAAAATGAATGTAACGGGTATGGAGGGAGGGTGAGGGGGGTTAGGAATGGTGGGGAGAGGCGATGGGGGAGGGGGGAGTGGAGTGGGAATAGGGAAGGTGGAGGAAGCGGTGTGGGAACTCCCCTAATACTATGCGAGCGAAGCCGGGGGCAAAAGCTAGTATATTCATAAAAGTAAGATGATTCTCTTTTTTCTTTTTATCGGCCATCAATGTTTTTTTTATTACATTGCTCCACACATGAGGCCCGTAGGAAAATAATTCCGTGGGGACCTATGTCATCTTTGTGGATGCTATGTGGAGGGTCTTTTCAGGAAAGGAAAGAGAGGAAGTTCTCGCAAGGAAGAAGATGGGGTGGGAAGGAATTAGGGGTTTAGTTTAACCAAGAGTGACGGACGTATGAATCCATCTCTCCAACTGCGGTGCAGGCGATGTTCCGGAGAGAGTCCTGCTGGAGAGGTCAAAACATCTTCCTCAACCAGTCTCTCCTGATCCGATCTGCCAAGCATTTAGTGGGCAGACGCATCCGCCGCCAAGACTCGGATAAACCTCATATGAACCCGTATGAATATGATATATGAATCCATATGAACCCTGGCACCCCTGCTAAGTCATCACACTTAGCGCAGAATTTGGGGTGACCTATGGCAGAAGTGATTATTATCTAATAAATGCTTCCCAGGGCGGCGATACCCATACCCGCTTCCCAAATTAAGACACCCAGAGTTAAACAATTTCTCTATATAAATCAGCTCTATTCGATTATGAAACACATATTAAATAATTATTAATTGTATTGCAATATTGTTGAACTAAATATATCTGCAACAACATTGTTACCCAAATTATGTATTATTCTCATAGGCGTAGGTATAATATTGTGACGTACAAGAAAAATTGTTCCAATAATACGAGTACTACTGTCTTATAACTGTTCTGACATTAAATCGCAAGACATTCTTCGTTACGATAATTTTAATAAATTTACTTTTTTAAATTTTCGTTCTGAAGGATAAGTGCACCAAATTTCATAAATCTCAGAATGAAACTATATTTTTGAATAAAAATCAAATCCACGCCAGTTTAAGAGAAACACAGTACGCAATGTTGATTTTTTTTTTGTTTTAATTTTTTATTAGCAAAATTTTTTGATACATGGGAATAGGTACAAACATAATAACATAAAATATGAGAGAGTAACAAAAACGATCCCACAAAGGCGAAGCCTGTGCGTGGGTTGTACATATTATGTGGATATTAAACAGTGGTGGTTAAATTAGAATTTAAAAATGTATATATATGACATGTATATAGTGTCTTTAGAGATCAACATGATCGATTTTACAGGAGTTACTGTGAGATTTCTTAAAATTAAAGATATGTACATATAATAACGTATGTATACACCCAATAAGTACATACACACGTTCATAAATATGTGTACATATAATACACATATATTTCCTTTTATTTATCTAAAATACAGAAAGACATGGAATATTTTAGGAATTTAGAAAACAATACAATTTAAAGAAAAAAATTTCTCACTTCCAAATAATTTTTTACCCAGCTTTTAATATTTTTTTTTATATACGTTCAGATTTTGACACGTATTGATTGAATTGGGTAGGGAATTGAACAGTTTTGGGGCAATACAGTTAATGAGCCTTTGGGCCAGTCTGGTTTTGCAGTGAGGCACTGTGTACACGCACGTGGTATGTCTCTGGCTAGAACGATTTGTGTTTTTAGTAAAATTGTTAGGACGAGAAAATATTGACGATTGGCTTTTCTTGATTTTATAGTAAAAAGGCATTAAGTCAGTGACGACATTGGTTTCTATAAAAATCTCCACTGGAGCAATTATGGTCGAAAAATGGACCACTTTTATTTTTCTGCGATTGATAGCGGTCCAAAATTGGACCACATTTTCCTACCAATCGTAAAACATTTATTGTTATTATTTAAAACATTTCCTTGGCCAGTCATTTATTTCAAAACGAAGCCATTGAAATGCTTTGTCTATTATGACCATAGATGTCGCAAATCCGAACTAAGTAGACTATTTTGGAAAGATGTTAAAAATAAATTTTAGATATTTTTTTCCCGACGAATTTTTGATCAGCTGTTTACGGTTAAAATTGGGCTCTTTTTTGTAGATATGCACCTTTCATTAATAAGTATACCACAGACAACATACTGAAATCGAAAATATTCTATGTTGACCAGTGGCGGTTCGTGGTCTTTTTAACATGGGGGTTCAGAAATCCAAGAGAAGATATATCTAATCAAAATTTACATTTAGAGGAATTAAGTTGTTTAATGTTTTTTTACGGCAATAAACGTTACTAATTATTATTGTTTTTACAACAAGAATAATTACGTTGAATATATAAGTGGACGCGGAGGCCTTTTATTTTTAATTTCCAACCTTTTTTCATTCATATTATTAGCATTATTTTTTTATGTACACAACACTGTATTCAGAGAATTTAAAAAAAAATACCGAAGTAAGTTCAACAATAAATTTTCATAACTAGCGACTTGACAAAGCGACGTTTGCCGAAAATAATATAAAAAAGGGGAATATAAACGCTAGAAATATTTTGATTCTCACCCCTTCAAAATTTTAAATCGAGCATCTTTTTTGCACGAGGCAAGTACGCGCCAAAGTGGTTTTTATTTATTTTGTGCGTAATTTTATAAGAATGAAAAAAAGTTAAATCATAAAAAGGTCAAAAATAGTCAGAAAGGGGTACTTTTAAAAATTGATTCTCTTATTACTTTATAGTTACTTAAATCATGAAAAAACGTTTCTTTAGTAGTTCACGCTTATATTTTTTGTTTCGTAAATAATAATTTTATTGTAATTCCAATCCATACAAAAAGTAGTAAAAGGTTCAATTTATCCGTAGCATATTTTTTGATTTCCATAATGTAAACCAATTCGTAGTAAAGATTAATCTAAATAGTATCTAAATAAGATTTCGAATATAGCTTCATCCTGTGCAATGGTCATTCATTCTGCGACGAACACGATCGGTACAATTCGTGAAAGATCGGAGATCGTGGTACCTACTCGTAATCGCAACGCACCGAGCGTGTTTAAAATTTGGTAACGAAATGCATAGTTTCGTTCAAATCACCGTCAGAGGGATATGTATGGGCCCGGATATTTTTCTATACAGAATTTTGCGCGTAACACATCTCGCACAAAATGGATATAGGTACAGATTTCGACGCGGTGGCGCGAGTTTTAAATGGATTTTAAAGGAGCCCTATTTATGGTGTGATTTTGAACTTGTTTTATAATGATTATAAACTTGTTTTATAATAATATTATTTGTATATAATTATAAAACAAGTTTCTTTTATTTTATCAGCTTTTTAATGGGGGTTCAGCGCACAAACGCACTTTAGAGAAAACCGCCACTGATGTTGACTCGAATAAGTACCCCTTACGGCAGTTTCAAAGTAAAAAACACACAGGATTCGCGCGGTTATATACTTAACGATTTTTTAATATTTATTTTATCCTACAAATATGAGATAAACAGTAAAAAAAGGTTTATTCAATGGCTATATAATAAGTTTTATGTCTCCATGTTAAAATTCAAAGGTACGATTTTTTTAATGTTGGCGAAATTATGAAATCTCGAGCAATCGAGGCAAATTTATTTATTTCGCGTGATCGCTCCAGTGGTTGTAAGGAATTAAAAATTAATTTTACCATAATTACGGAAGTAATTTTGAGATACACAAATATACACAGTCCTTAATTAGCGTTGTTTGCATCAACTCAACGCGAATTAATATTGTAAATTATGCAGGGAAAATATTAATTTACAATAATTAATTATTCTAAATATTGGTGAAATTATTTAGAGTATCGCTGCGAGGAACGATTTATTTCCGGTGATTTAATGGTAACGTAAATTGAGTCGGTGATTCTATTGAATTTCACCATCAGAAACCATCTCTAATAATATTTTTCTCTTTGGTTAAGGTCTATAATATAAGCTGAAATATAATGGGTTCATTCGTGAGTTCAATTCTTTTGGGAATGTTGCGCTTTCCCAAACTCAAAGAATAGGCCACTTGCATCACATTTTTTTTTAATTTTTCCGGTTTAGACAAATATTCTAAGACATTTTTTTAATCGTATTTTTGAAACCCTGCCGATTTTTTGAAAATTTCCATTCGAAAAATCAAACTATTTTTTATAAACCGGAAAGACGGGACATAATTTTATAGGTGCGAAAAAACGATAACTACATAGCCAAAAATCATTTTAAAAAAATAACGTTTTCCACAAGAAAGGGCACAGGTGAATAACGAGGCATACCAAAAATATTACATCTCATAAATATTTTTTTCCTTGATCCATCTTATTGATCGTAAATCATTATAATGTTCAACGTCTATATTACTAATTAATTGTAATGTAATTGTAAATTATAATAATAATAAGAAAGGCAAAATTGTAGATGGAGACGAGGGTATATTTAGAAATTTCAAAATTCAAAGTATGAAAGGGGATGAGGTTTATAAATATTTAGGATACCCGCAATCGAATAGATTAGATCACACCAGTATTAAAAATGATATTAGGATTAAATTTCAAACTAGGATCAGAAAAATTTTAAAATGCAATCTATCTGCTAAAAATTTAGTAAAAGCAATAAATACTTGGGCAATACCTCTACTAACGTACTCATTTGGCATAATTAAATGGTCCAATACAGATTTAGATAGTTTAGAACGATTAATCAGAACTACGTTAACAAAATTTAATTGCCATCATCCAAATTCAGCTATAGAACGAATTAATTTACCTAGAAATTTAGGAGGTAGAGGTGTAGTCAAAATAACATCTTTGAAATACAATCAGGTAGAAATGCTTAGAAATTTTTTCCATATGAAAGCTAATAGCTCAGAAATGCACAAAATAATTTGCAAGGCAGATAGAAATATTACACCTTTAAATTTATATGACGAGAATGCCAACATTCTTATAAATACTAACCAGGAATTATTAGATTCCTGGTCAAATAAAATTATTCACGCAAAACACTTCAATTATCTCAACCAAACGTAAGTTGACAAACTATCGTCAAACAAATGGTTGAGTATTAGAGAGTTGAGCGCAGAAATAGAAGGATTTATGCTTGCCATTCAAGATAGAGTCATTAATACTAAAAATTATAGAAAGCATATAATCAAAGATATAAATCCAATTGATGATTGATGTAGAAAATGTTTGGCTTTTCCCGAAACTATAGAATATATTATATCGGGATGTTCTATATTAGCGCCTTCCGAGTATACATTTAGGCACAATCAGGTTTTAAAAATAATTCACCAAAGTTTGGTAATTAAACATAACTTGATTGACTGCCGTAATATAGTACCATATTATGAATATGAACCAAATTCGGATATGATTTTAGATTTTCACGGCCAAAAATTTTATGGTTATTTCCTTTTGGGGTATTATGCCGTGTTGCGCTACCTCCTCCTTTAGCCAACGTTTCGGACAGCGTTGCAGTGTCCATCACATCTGCCCTGATGATGGACACTGCAACGCTGTCCGAAACGTTGGCTAAAGGAGGAGGTAGCGCAACACGGCATAATACCCCAAAAGGAAATAACCATAAAATGAACCAAATTCATTTTTAGAAAATGAATTTTATAAAATATATTATGATAAAACTATACTAACAGACAGAACAATTATTAGTCATAATAGACCTGATATAGTTTTACATGACAAAATTAAAAAAATAACTTATATCATTGATGTAGCTATTCCAAATTCCTGTAATATTCAAAAAACTATTTCTGAAAAAATAAGAAAATACACAGATTTAGGAAATGAGATTAAAAGAATTTGGCATTCTCGGACTATAAAAATATTGCCATTTGTTATTTCGGCCACTGGCATAATACCTAGGAATCTGATTCAAAATTTAAGCATATTAGATTTGTCAAAGAATTTGTATTTAAAAATGCAAAAATCAGTCATTTTAAATAAATGTAGGATTACAAAGGATTTTTTAAATATTTATATTGAGGGATCGGTAGGATTTAAAGGTTCAATTAGAAATGCCACAGAGCCGAACCCTCTGATATGAAAATATCTGGAGTCGGTGAATTGTATTCCCATTTGGTCTCTAGTAGGTTGACATGTTGTTCTTGTATTTATAATACTTATATAGTGCAATTGCATAGCGTGGGTTGACTAGATGATCATTTGGGGAAGTGTGTGAAAGGGTTTAGTTTTTCCTTCTTTTTTTTTCTTTTTTTTTTTTTTTTGGGGAAAATTTAACCCGGACATTTAAATCTGGTGCATATAATATTATAAAATTTGATTTTGTTAAAATCAGCAGCACTACCATTATATCTCTAAAACACGTACAGACAGCGTAAATTGAACGGGGTTCTCTTCATAACATCTGTCAAAAAGTCAAACCAAATGATCGGTTCGCAGAGAACAAACAATAAATCGAGTGAACGTTAAATGTCAAATTCAAAAATTAGCCTGAAATCAAAGTGTTGCCATACAAAATAAAAATCAGTACGGAATTTTACAAAATTAAAAGGAACTTTTTCGGATACGGGACATTTTCATGTAGTGACGTCACGGGCCCAAATAATGGATTTATATATTAAAAAAAAAAAAACTGTACATTTCTAAAAATTTTTAATAACATTTTCGTAATCCTGCTACTTCGGCCGCGACACTCGGATCAGAAGCCGACTCCTTATATAATCGTCTCACCAAACATTTTGATGACAAAATTTTTGAAATAAAACAAATGTTTGAGCAGGAAATTAATGACCTCAAAAGAAGCAGTGAATTCATCTGCAAACAATATGAAGAACTGCTATTAAAATTCAAACAAGTAGAGGACATTCATAAAGAAGCAAAATTCCTACGCGAGGAAAACGAAAAAAAAAACAACAGAATCTCTTCCCTGGAAAGTCGACTCGCGGATTTAGAACAAGTCAAACTCTCCGACAGCGTGGAAATGGCGGGTGTGGACTTAAGGACGGGAGAACAACCCGCGGAGGCCGTTCTTCGGGTAGCTGGCTCGCTGGGACTGCCCCTCCAACAACAAGACATCCGCATGGTGACCAGGACACAAGATCGCAGGCGGAACACCCCGGTCAAACTACACATTGCCTTCTACAACCAAAAAACAAGGGAATCGTTGCTCTCGCTAAAGAAAGAGGCCAAAACCTTAAACCCAAACTCTCCTATCTTCATCAATGAAGTACTCTCTCCTTACTTCAAGGAACTGATGTGGAAAACGAAGCAAAGGGCCAAAGAAACCCTTTATCAATTCGTATGGTTCAAATCAAATAACTTGCTTGTCCGCAAAGCAACTGGGGAAAAAATAATTGAAATAAAACATGAAAATGATTTGAAAAAAATGGGGATTCAACTGTAGATAACTACGCATTCTACTATAAACTTCCTGTATTGCAATAAATCATAATGGCAGAATTATTTAACACATTCCAATCATTGCAACTATATTATTCCCCTAAAAGTCCCATTTCATTAACTATTTCTACCGATTCTGTTTACAAAAATCTTTCTAATTCTTTCTATTATCCAAATTATTTTAACACCAAATTTTACTGCTCTAAATGTTTTTATTACCAAAACCATTTTAACTATTTTAACATCAAATCTTATTATTCTAAATGTTTTTTTTACCCAAATTATTTAAATTATTTTATCATAAAAATTGATTGTTTTGAATGTTTTTATTACCCAAATTATTTTAATTATTTTTCCATCATTTTCTATTATAACCCAAATTATTTTAATTATTTTTCCATCATTTTCTATTATAACCCTAATTATTTTAATTACTTTTCCATCATTTTCTATTATAACCCTAATTATTTTAATTATTTTTCCATCATTTTCTATCATAACCCTAATTATTTTAATTATTTTTCCATCATTTTCTATTATAACCCTAATTATTTTAATTACTTTTCCATCATTTTCTATTATAACCTAAATTATTCTAATTATTTTACCATCATTTTCTATTATAACCCAAATTATAACCTAAACTATCTCTACATTTTTACCTTCAAACTTTATTGTTTTAAAGGTCTTTCAAAGTATTTTAATTATTTTTACTTCAATTTCTATTTTTCCAATGGTTCTTATTACCCAATATTTTTTAACTATTGTACGATAAAATTTTATTTTTTTAAATGTCTTTACTACCCAAACTTTTCTAATTATTTTATCATGAAATTCTATTATTCTAAATATTTTTATTACTCTAATTATCTTAATCAATTTACCAAAAAATATTATTGCTCTAAAGGTTTTTATTATCTAAAGTTTTTAAAGTATTTTACCATAAAATTTTATACCTTTAAAGGTTTTTATTATCCAAAGTATCTTTATTTTTTTACCATCAAATTTTATGGTTTAAAAGGATTTTATTATCCAAATTATTCTAATTATTTTAGCATGCAATTCTACGTTTTTAAAGGTTTTTATTATCCAAGGTATTTTTATTATTATACCATCAAATGCTATTGTTTTAAATGTTCTAATTATCCAAAGTATTTCAATTATTTTAACATAAATTTTTACTGCTCTAAAAGTTTTTATTACCCAAATTATTCAACTAATTTTTCCATCAAATTACATTATACCGAAGGTTTTTATTATCCAAAGTATTTGAATAATTTTACTGTCAAACTTTATTGTTTTAAAGGTTTTTATTATTCAAAGTACTTAAATGATTTTCCTTTAAAGTTTTATGCTTTTCGAGGTTTTTATTATCCAAAGTATTTTCATTATTTTACCATCAAATTTCATGTGTTTAAAGGTTTCTATTATCCAAAGTACTATTATTATTTTACCATCAAATGTTACTGTTGTAAATATTTTTTATTATCCAAAGTTTTTGAATTATTCTACCATAAAATTTTAAGGTTTAAAAGGATTCTATTTTATTATCCAAAGTATTCTAATTATTTTACCAGGAAATTTTATATTTTTAAAGGTTATTATTATCCAATGTTTTTTTATTATTATACCATCAAATGCTATTGCTTTAAATGTTTTAATTATCCTAAGTATTTGAATTATTTTACCATCATTATTACCATATTACTTTATTGTTCTAAAAGTTTTTATTACCCATATTACTCAACTTATTTTTCCATCAAATTATATTGTACCAAAGGTTTTTATTATCCAAAGTATTTGAAAAATTTTACTGTCAAATTTTATTGTTTCAAAGGTTTTTATTATTCAAAGTACATAAATAATTTCCCTTTAAAATTTTGTGCATTTCAAGGTTTTTATTATCCTAAGTATTTTCATTTTTTTACCATCCAATTTTATGTTTTTAAAGGTTTCTATTATCCAAAATACTGCTATTATTTTACCATCAAATGTTACTGTTTTATATATTTTTTATTATCCAAACTCTTTGAATTAGTCTACCATCAAAGTTTATGGTTCAAAAGGATTCTATTTTATTATCCAAAGTATTCTAATTATTCTACCATGAAATTTTATGTTTTTAAAGGATTTTATGTTTTTAAAGGTTTTTATTATCCAAAGTATTTGAATAATTTTACTCTCAATTTTTACTCCTATATTACTCCTAATTTACCACCACTAGCAAAATGTGTGAACTTTGTATGGATCAACTTATGTATCTTCGCAACCGCAACATGATCACTCAACTTAATATTGATACAGAAACATTTAACAACTCAGAACACACTTTTGACAAAGCGACAGATTGTAATTTTCTGTTCACAGAAAAACACAACTTAAACATAATATCCCAAAACATTAGAAGTATTCGAAAGAACTTCGATAATTTCTCGATCCTCCTAAACGAAATAAACATAAGCTTCGACATTATTATCTTGACTGAATGCTGGTTAGATGACTCGTACACAAACCTAAACTTAAAGGACTATACAACTCTCCATTCCACAAAACATCTAAATCAAAATGACGGTATAGTAATCTTTGCCAAAGATTCACTAAACTCATCAATAACAGAAATCAACCTAATCGAAGCAAACTGTATCCAAATCTCCCTCGGACCAGACATCTCCATATTTGCCGTCTACAGGCCCCCTTGCTATACCAATCTCTCACCTTTCTTCAACTCCTTAAATAAACTTCTCGATAAAAATAAAAAAACACAACAATTAATTATTGCAGGGGATATGAATATTAACTTACTAAACGGGCAACCAATAACCACAGAATACTTAAGTCTACTTACTCACTATGGATTAAATTCGACAATCAACTCACCAACAAGAATTACGTCAAACTCTGAATCCTGTATTGACCATATTTTTGTTAAAACTAGGAAAAAAACATCTTCATCCATTATTCGATCAACGGTCACAGATCATTTCACTACTACACTAAGCATACATCTTAACAAGAAACAAAAAGATGAAAAAAACAACTCCGCACAAGACAAAATCAATTTTAAGTCCCTAATAGAGGACATACATAATGAATCTTGGTCAAATGTAATAAATGAACCCGATCCAAACAACGCGCTGAACACATTTATGACCACAGTTGGAACCTATATTGCTAAACATACAACAAAAAATACCCCGAAAAACTACTCACATAAAGAAAAAAAAATAACACCCTGGATCACGAAAGGATTAGTAAACAGCATTCATAAAAGAGACACAATGCACATGCAAGTACGCAAAAACCCATATGATGACAAACTAAAAAATAATTACCTGCTATATAGAAACCTTTGTAATAAATTAATCAAACAAGCCAAATACAAGTACTACAAAAAAGAAATAAAATCCGCCAAAAATGACCCCAAAAAAATCTGGAAAATCGTCAAAGATATTACTTTCTCCAATACGAAAAAAGACTCGAAGATCAAAGTACTGTTAATAAATGGAAACAAAACCCTTACAAAAAATGAACCTGGTAAAATAGCTAATTTTATTAACTCCCAATTTGCAAAAGTTGGATCTAACTTGGCTGAAAAAATTCTTTTAAAAAACGGCACAACAGAAGACTCTTTAACCAAACTATCCTCTACCATGCAACCAAATCATTCGTTTTATGCTCACAAAATAAGTACAAAGGAAATATCGGATTTAATTATTTCTCTCAAACCAAATTGCGCTGTGGGCCCAGATAACCTCTCCAATCATATACTGATTAGTCTCCGAGAACATATACTTATACCACTTCAACATATTTTCAACCAAAGTTTCAGCCTCGGCTTTGTCCCCGATCATCTAAAAATAGGTTGTATTACTCCAATACATAAATCGGGAGACAAAACGCTGATCTTAAATTACAGACCAATCACTCTCCTAAATTCGCTATCGAAACTACTAGAAAAAACTATGAAAAAAAGACTGCTCGCATACCTTGACAAACACAAACTGATCTCCACCCGTCAATTCGGGTTTCGAGCGAAAATGGGAACAGAAGACGCCTTATCGGAACTAACCACATACATAGTGAAAAACCTAGATGGCGGTTCAAAGGTGTTAGGAGTGTTCTTAGACCTAGCAAAAGCTTTCGATACCATCTCACACAAATTACTCCAACAAAAACTCAAAAACATTGGCATAACAGGTCCACCACTAAAATGGTTCATCAGCTACATTGAAAATAGACAACAAATTGTAAAAATCAATAATCAAGAAAGTGACAAAGTAGGCAACAGGTATGGAGTACCCCAAGGCAGCGTTTTAGGTCCCATACTGTTTCTCATCTACATTAACAGTCTAACTGAGATAAGCCTAGAGAACATAGAGTACAAAGTTATCAGTTATGCAGATGACACTGTAATTTTATTCAAAGCCCAATCATGGGAAAACGTCTTCAAAAACACGGAAGCAGGGATGACTGAAGTAAATAAATGGCTAATAAATAATCTACTGACACTAAATATTTCTAAAACAAAATACTTAACTTTCAGTAAAACATTAGCTGGTCAGCCAGATAGTCGCCCACAACTACATCTTCAACCCTGCACAGTTACCTCATTAACTAACTCACGCTGTGTTTGTGACAAAATTGATTATGCGCAAAATATTAAATATCTCGGTTTAACTGTTGACAATAACTTAAAATGGGATCTCCAAATTAACCTAATTACAAAAAAAATACGGAAACTCTCTTACATCTTCAAAACAATTCGAAACATTACGTCACTACCTCAGCTAAAAAATATATATTATGCACTCTGTCAAAGTATTCTAATGTATGGTATTTCAGTATGGGGAGCAGCAGCAGAGACTCACCTCAAATCACTTAAAATTAATCATAAAACAATAATCAGAATTATGTTTAGAAAGCCTTATCAACATCCGACAGAACAGATAATGATCAACAATAACCTATTAGACATAAATAAACTATACATAAAGAAGATCATCCACAAAAACTGCATAAAAATATCACCACACTTCATAACTCACTCGCAATACACAAGAGCAAACACACACAATCAATTACAAGTACCATATATCAAATCAAATTTTGCAAAAAAACATGAATCTTACTTGGCACCATATATATTCAATAAGTTTGTAGCCCAAACAAAGACCTACGTCGCATCTAATAATTTGAATTGGGTTTTCAAAAGATTTTTGAACTGGTTGAATGTCAAAGAAAGAAGAGAGATAAGTAATATTCTTAATATCTAATATTATATATTTTCTATTTTCTACTCTGTTTTTAAATTCTGATTTTCCTCGTATTTTATTATTATTATTTTTACTATAATATATATTTTTCTTTTTTTTTATGTTTTTACCACTTATTTGTTTTTATGTAATTAGAAATTGTTAGTTACCAGCCTCAGAACAGACTCTTTGTCTAGTGAGGAGGGTAAGGAAAAAAAATCATGTTGTACATAACTAATAATAAATAAACGCCCGGGTTGCCGGCACTGAAATTGAATTGAAAATCTTAGTAAAAAAATCTATCCACACGATTTTTCCAAGTCGTTGTGAAATCCATTCAAGTGGCCTATTCTGAAAATATTCGTATAAAAAATTTAAATTACTTTCACCAACAATCAATGATGTCACCCTTTTCAATCGTAGAAAAAAGTCACGGACCGCAACTGATACAGGCGTACGTCTCAGGAAGCGCAGTTGTTCAGAAATATATTGCCCCGGAAGAAACCGCTCGTGTGGTGATCTTTAATAGAACTTAGTAGTTTTGGCACCGCTTCTGCAGCAGCGCTTTCAATACGGAGCGAACAATTAATTGCACAACGGTAAACAAGCGGTGTTTGTTGTATTTCCGTAGATCACACGGAAACTGCACCCTTATTGCGCTGTTGCAAACTTAATGCAACGTTCAGTAATTATTATCGTGATTTATTTTTGGGATATTATGCCGTGTTGCGCTACCTCCTTTGGACAAAGTGTGGGACATCATTGCAGTGACCATCATCGGGACATGTGTAATTTTATGAATTACCTACATATTTGCCCTGATGATTGACACTGTAATGCTGTCTGAAACTTTGGCTAAAGAAGGGTAAGCGCAACACGGCGTATCACCCCCAAAATAAATAAAGATAAATACCTTTGGCCGCGAAAATCTCAAATCTTACAGTAATTATTGTTCTAGAATAGATGTCATGTATTTAAACTTTGCCACGGCATTTGATAAAATTAATCAAATTAGTACTAAGAAAACTTTGGTCGATACGCACTTTTTATTTTTCAAAAAAGAAACACAAAAATTCTCGGGTTACGATTAACCTTCAAATATTTGAAACTCTCCTACTACCATCATAGTAAGCGGAAAACGTTGCTTGTGTCGTGATGGAGGGCTTAGCCATTCGAGGAAGTGAACTTAAGACGCCTGGGTGGGAACTGAGCGCGAGGCCAACTCAGTTTCTGACCTATACTTGGTAATCTATTTTTTGGGTACTTTTTTATAGTTAGCAAATAACAGGCAGTAGCAATAAAGGGATGTGCAACAGATTTCAATAAAATTTCGTCGGGAGTAAAACGCGGTTCTCATCATTGACCATCGGTATTCTTTTTACATATTAGTAATCTTGTAAAATATTATCAAATAGAATTGTTGCACGTAATACCTATACAAGCAACAATAAATGTAATCGATTGTATCAATTTACAACGTGATTTAAACAATGTTGTAGGGGCGTGTAAATAGCCCCTGACACGAGGGGTCGACTACCCTATGTAAATTAAGGAAAGTTGAAATCTTCCCTATGTGACACAAAATAGTCTACACAGCAATTCCAAAATCCTAAGTGAAAACAGAACAATACTCACTCAGAGAATGCAGCTCTTGTACGATGTCCAGCACAAAACGACACTAGTTTTTATTCAAAATATCGATTTCTGCCAAGGCGGCATTGCATAATCTCAACAGATGTTTTGCACAGCGTATCCAAATGTCGCTACCTATTTTCAACTAAACCGATTTTATTATTCAATGTTTAAAAATGTCATCGCTATGTCTTTTACACAAATAAATAAAAGCAATAAATAGTAATAACATTCTTTTTAAAAAGTGGCATAAGTAATTTGATAAGTCTTGCCTCTCTTTTTACAGCGAAATTTCAAAGCGCCATTGCTCAAGAAAAAAAAATTCTAGCAGTTTAAAAAATATTGTTTACAGTCTCGTCTTGGGTGTGTTCACTTTCAGCATCCATATATCTCCTCCTCATACTATTCACTAACCTCAAGTCACACCCTCACCCCTCACCCCCACGTCAACACTTGGTAATATAAATATTATGTTCACCCGTTGTTTTGTAATGTCAAGTTAGTATATTCTGAACTGAGGAAGGAACGATTTTTACGAAACCGATCGGCATATATATAAAAAATATAGTGGTTCAAATAAATAAATTTTGTTTCTTTTATTTGTAATAGATAACCACAAAGTTATAACTGCATTCAAAAGTATAAAAAATTATACAATTACAAAATTATACAAATTACAAAATTGTACATAGGATAAACCCCCTCCGTTAAAATAAACCTTCTTATACATACCTCCTATTAAAAAGTCTTTGCGCTCCTGGTCTATATAACTTTTTTTTTAAATTATTTATTAAACAAGATAAGCACAAATACATAATACATATTTTTTGTTTTGGTTTTTTTGATAAACACCACCTCTTTAGGCTTAGCCTATTCCGAGGTGGCAGGAATTTAGTCAAATGTTGATTACTTAATCTTGTAAGAAAAGAATAAGATTAATTTATTTTTTATTTTTATATGAAAAGATAAATAGAATGAAAGAAAAAGAAAATGAAAAAAGTTGTGAAACATAAAAAATATTCATACAATTAATAAGAAACATAAAAATTAAAAATGATTATAGAAGAATACTAAGAAATTTAGAAATAATAACAGATATTTGAGAGGAAAAGAGAAAGATACAGTTTAGTGTGTTGTTATATGGTATAAATTATCTCCCCTCAGTATACAACGCCTTTGTTGAACATCCACGTATGAATTTTGTGTTTTAGATTAGCATTTTTAGGCACATGAATATCTTTAATATCTTTTCCAATTAAATTTAAAAAATTTGGAGCCAAATTACGGTAATGTCTTTGTCCATAGGTAGTATTTGTCTTTGGAGTCATGTGTTGGTGTCTGTGTCTTATGTCGTAATTGTGTTAGGCAGTATGATGGTTTAGTTTGTCCTTTTGGTAATGTATAATTATAATTTTGATGTATAGTTGTTGTATGTTCAATACAGCAAAGTCCTTAAATAACTGTATTGTCGGGAATCTATAGGGTGTTTTGTAATAACTTTAATTAAGGCTTTTTGTGCTTTATCGAGAGGGTCTATATTAGTTTTAGCAGCACCGCCCCAACCAATCATACCGTGAGTGATAATTGATTGGGCTAGTGCGTAGTATATCGTTTTTAGAGTATTCATTGGCATTATGTTTCGTATGTTTTAAAAAAATATATATATTAGTTTTACGGTAAAAAATATATTAGTTAACTTGCGGTAGATATCAGTATAGGTACCATTCATTAAGACATTATTGAACATAAATGAAAACAAATCACTTTGTAAAACACCACCTATTTAACCAAAAAATTTTCAACGAAGATCTCATCTTATCCTGACCAAGAAACCTTTGGTTTTAATCAAAGATATTAAAAATATAAGAGATACGCTATGATGGCCGCTCAACTGTCGGCAGACTACGGTGTAATGGTCCTAGTTTGAACACGGAATTTCGTAGATTTTGTTTAAGGCTAACAATATCGGCGACACCAGGAGGCACAGACCCACCCACTAAAAACTGCCGATTTGATAGATGTAGATAATTTTATTTAAATAGGTGTTTTTTTACGAAGTGATTTGTTTTCATTTAATTAAAAATGACACCGCAAAGTGAATTTGCAAATATTGAAGAAGAAATTATTGAAGATTTATCACTTCATTGATGTTCTTCCAATGTTTAATCGCTGCGAGGCACTGTCCCTTCCATAACATCTTCATACATTCGAATATTATTCCGTATACTATTCCGTAAACTTTAAAGGTCACGGTAAATTATTCGAATCGCGATTCGAAAACCAGATGAGGAACGTATGTAAGCTTTTCGAAGTAGTAATGTGTCTAACCCTAATAATATGCCGAAAGGGAAACGTTAATGACTGGAAAATAAATCAATGGCTGGAATAAATTGTAAATTCAACGCGTGTTGTGTTAGTCGGGGGTGTAGTGAAATGTAATTTTGTCGAGATTTCCAGGAAATATTTTTATTAATAGCTTTTACCCGCACTGGAAAGGCAAAATTTTATTAACTGAAGCTTTAAGTGAAAAGTTGAAATTTGATTCGTGTGTCGCTAAAACTCGGGGAATTCAAGCTTTTGAACGGCTTTTTCTGTCAAAAAATTTCAGTTAAATGTGTTGAGTGTTGTGTCGTCTTGTTTTGAAATATTGAACTTTTTTACATCAGTTGTTTCGTATTTAAATTCATCTTGATTCATTTCCGTCTATGGACTCTTTTACTTTTAATTTAACGTCTTTGACGCTTTTATCTTAATATTCTACAACAAATTTCTCTTTGTATCAAATTGTCTATGATTTTACTAGAAGCAAAATTCTCAACTCATTCCGAAAATATTATTACCAATTTCTTTCTAAAACTCGTTCATTCCTTTTCCAAAAGCCTTGCAGGCAGCAGCACACTTCGTTTAACGTTATTGCTAGTTTTTTAATTTGAATTTTATTTGCAATTAAGGGCTTCTGACCAGCCAGCGGCCGAAAATCCACATTTCGTCAAAAGATGTTCATACGATCATATAGGGCGGTTCCAATGAGAAAGATTAATTATTCTCCGTTCCAGTTTTTTAAAAATTATAACTCAATATCGATTTTATTTCATTCCAAATTTGCTTTAATTTTTACCTTCATCCAAAAATGCTGAAAGGCGTGATGATAAAACTATTAAAATTATGCACTATTTGTAATTATTTTTTATCATAAGTGTTCGGCATTTTTCAATAATGTCTAAACAAAATAAGAATTTAAAAAAAATCTTAAATATATTATTTCGTAAGACTATTAGAGAAATTTCAATCATAAATAAGTGTTCCGATATATTTTTGAATGATTGTATTTGAACTAAAATGCGTTTACTAGATAAGTAAGTCAACAAGAATTCTAATTTAAAAAAAAGTGTTATTTTCCCCTTTTATATTTTTAACCAACATATCATATATGTTTAAAAAATATTTTTTTTGCGTTTTTTGTACTGCAGTTATGGAATGACAATTAAGTTTGGTACAAAATATAAAATATGAACCCTTTGTTTTATGTTTTTTCCAAATCACGAAATCTATTTTTTTTCCAAAACTTCCGGCCATTTTAGCGGGCTAATAGTGAACAATGATTTCATTTATATTTTTACGTTTTCTAATAGCTACAGATCATATAAAACTTTTGAGACCCCGGGCGTTTACAAATAAGGCCATTTTTTCATCATGGAGAGCGACACAAGCTAACAAATAATCAATATTATTGACTTTCGAAAAGTCTACTATAGATTGGCAAGAACCGTTTTGAAGTAGGGATAATCTATTCAACGGTGCCAACATATTATAAGTGCTGGCGACATCTATAAATTATTCTGTTTCTTCGTCTTCTCGGAGTACTCACGTAGCGAGGACTTATTCTGATGTACGTATTATGTACATTTTCCATTAATGAGTGTCCCAAGGCGTGCAAATGGTAAATATTGAAGTTCTCAGGCACACGTACGCCTTTAACCCTAGATAGCTGTGTTCGTCAAAATAACGAGCATCAAATAATGTTTTTCTTCCTTTATAAAATCCGGACCTTTTCTATACCCGTATTGATAAATTCCTTCCTTCATCCCTTACCTTAACCCACCTCACAAAGCTGCCCAACTTAATGGCGACATAGTTCCCCTTCTTTAGACTGTGCAGACAGGGACACACTTGTGAGGTGTGATTTAAAAATATATATATAAATAAAACTAAATTCAAATCTACTTGTGCCCTACGAATTTTCCTACAGAGGGTTTAGCCGACGCGTGGTGTCGGATTTTTGTTACATTAGCTATGTCATCTGAGATGCTATGTGGAGGATCTTTTTGAGGAGAGGAAGGAATGAATATTGGTCCTAAAGAGAACCATGTTTTTTTTTTTTTTTTTTTACATGAGCTCCACACAGGAGGCCCTGAGGAAAATAATTTCCCTCAGGGCCTATGTCATCTTTGAGGATGCTGTGTGGAGGGTTTTTTTTAAGGAAAGGAAGGAGAGGAGAGTTCTGGGAAGGAAAAGGGTTTAAGGGGTGGGTAGGAATCTGGGGTTCAGTATGTCCTGACCTTCAAGACCTAGACAAACCTCACCCCATGAACCCGGGCACCCCTGCTAAATCACCGTTGTAGGAAGGAGGAAACACTGAGGCCGGCAAATCGTTCCAAAGCCGAGCTGTTGAACACAATAACGAGTCGAAGAAGCGACCCGTTCTCATGTGACTAATTTCAACCGTGTTCATATGTTGGGCACGCATTTGGCGTGTTTTTCGACTATGCACCGGTGCCAAAGGGACCAATGACGCTAGTTGCTCGGAGCATCTTCCTTTGAAATACCGGTAGATAAAGGATAGCATTCCCACCCGATGCCTGTACTCTAAAGATTGCAATCCATCTGTTAAGATTGGAGAATCTATCGAGTCTATTTTATCTAATCTATTAAGTGTAGTCGAGGATATTTTTCAGGTATTTCGGAGCTCCAGAGCAGAAGTGGCTTCCAAATTCAACCGTGGGGCGCACTTGTGATTTGTGCAGGGTTAGCAGTTGTGTACTATTAAAGATAGTGCGCTCAGGTTTTTGAGAGGCTAACTTTTAGGCTAACTTTTAAGACTGGCTTTTGGCTCTGGTTAAAACGAGTGCTTGGTGGGTAGGTTATTTTTTGTTTTGGAAAGACGAGCTGACTTCTCGTCATTTTGGATTGTTTAATCGTTTATTGTTTTAGTGAACGATGAAATGCAGTTGGAATCTTTCCAAAAAAATTACTAAATCAAACTTAAATAAAAATATTTTTAGTCAATACGTTTTTTTTTTAATTTTTAACATCATAATTTTATATTATACCGGCAAGTACCGGCAAAGAAAGAAATTGTTTCTCCCTGCGGGTGCTTTCCCATGCGTCCCCGCCCCCACCCCCGTTTCACTCCTGCGTCCATTCCCCATCATTTTATTTTTCCAATACCCCGCCTTTCCCCCACCATGTCCCCCGTCCCCCGAACTCCCCCTCTCCTACGTTCCTCTCCCCCTTCCACTTTCCCTCCCTGACGCTAAAATATATGAAGTTCACAAATTTTTCAAACAACTTGCGCGCCACCTATTGTAAACATTTTAGGCCAATTTCACGTCAGAACTTACCATGACATACAGACACCTTCGCGAAAATCACCAAAGTTTTGTCACAATCGGATTAATGGTATAGGAACGCATACGGTAAAACAAAGAAACATTCATTTTTATATATAACGATAAAATAAGATGAAAATAATTTATTTATTTATTTGCAAAAACAGCATAAAACCAATACATTGCAAAAGCGATAAGAAAAGATATATAATAATGAGTCTTCCCAGGGGCATTACCATTGGTAAGTTAGTTATAATAAAAATCTATGTTAAAAAAGGTGTTCAAAAACTTTTCCAAAAAGTCGAATAGTTATTTGATGTACAATAACTACGTTAGCTTTCTGGGGTTAATGACTCGAGAGCCATTAACCAGCCAGCGGCCGAGAATTCATATTATTTCGTCGAAAGAGTTCTTACGATCGTACAGGGCGGTTTCAATGAGAAATATTAATTATTCTCCTTACCAGCTTTTTAAAATGATAAATCAATATCGATTTTATTTCATTCAAAATTTGCTTTAATTTATACGTACATTTAAAAATGCTGAAAGGCGGCGCGATGATAAAACTATTAAAATAATGTACTTTTTGTAATTACTTTTTGATCATAAGTATTTATACATTTTCGATGATGTCTACACAAAATACGAATGTTAAAAAAATATTAAATACATTAGTTTGTATGACCGTAAATAAATAAACAAACTGAAGTATTTTCGTCAGAAAACACGCGACGTGTGCGGATATTTTTTTAAATGATTTATTTAAACCAAAATTAAAATTCTGAAACATAGCTTTCCCAGATATTTTATTGATTTATTTTACTTTATGATTATATGATGAGAAATGTGTGTTGTTAAATTTTGAAACAAAATATTGTTTGAAAATTTAACAAATCTGCCAACGACCTGCTGTAAAACCTTATTGCACAAAAAAAACACATTTTCACAAAATTTAAAACATAGTTTTACTATATAAAAGAACAGTCTTTCGAAAAGAGTCAATACGTTTAAAATTTTATTTTGTCTGGTTATTCCCTCTTAAGCACCGAATCTCCCCTCACTTTACCTCGCTCATAATTCACGAACTCAATAGGGCATGTTTGTAATGTGGCAATTTATTGTTAACTTACATTCCGCTTCAGTTTATGTAACACAATGGTCAGCGTACCATTTCTACCGTTGTTAAGAGTGGATTATCCAAAACGGGTGTATTCGTTAAAATTTTATGTCAATTTCTCGCGAGTTTCAATTGCTTGGAGTGAGTGGGATTATGGTATCCCCCATTTGAATGAAGATCTGATTGCATTTGATCTCAAGAATGGTTGTCTTTCACCGGAATTCTTAAATAATATGGTACTTGTTTGGCTCAAACCAAAAATTAGGAAAAAATAGAGGCCCCATCTATAAATTGAACCTAGGAATTTAACCTTGATCAATATGGTGACACGAGAAAGGATGTGGACTGTAAATCTAATTTTGTTTGAAACAAGACGGTTGACTGCGTTTTTTAGTTCAATCACAGGATTTGGCAAATGGAAGGAGAAAGGCCCTATCTTATATGGATTCATCTGCTGTTCTGAGGCGATCTTGATGCTGGCACACCGGTGGTTACAATTACCGACACTTTTTGATATATTGATGAATGGTTTTATGATTAATTAGCAAGATTTCGAGAGTGAACGATATCAATGAGAATTTTCAACTCATTTGATGTAGGTAAACATAGATTTTGTGCAATATTGTAGATGTGTTCCATGTAGGTAATATAACATCTTTTTTGTAGTAACTATGTAGTGACTTACAAGGAAAGGAGGAAGACAAAGGAAAAAACAAGAATGAAAGACTTGGAAACATGGGTTTAGTTTTGAAGCTGTTCCAGAACTAACCAGGACGTTATTTCTTTTTGTTTTTTTTTTTGTTTTATAAAATTGTTCCGGAGTCGCTAATATTGTCTTCAGTGTTTTATTATTACAATTTATGGTTTTGCTCATAAGTTTATTACGAAAATAAAAATTAACATTGAGGAGTTGTATGCGCTAAGGACTGACAAATAATGAAAGACATTCCACCTGCTACAATTAAATTCCGGGTAAATTTTTCGTAATACGGATTACGTCACATCAGAAGAAGAAATTATGCATCATGACTACAGAAGCTACTTGACTGGTACGACTGCAGTTTTCGCTCCTCCAAGATATTCCGAGCTGTTCTCAATTTCGCAGGGTTGAGATCTCCAGATGATAGAAAATTTTTCACTGACTTGGTATTGTTATATAAAATTCTAAATGATTTAGTTTATAGCTTCGAATTCCACTACGTAATACTAGAAGTTAGGATTTATTTCAGTGCAGAAATTCTGGGATTAACTACTTTGATGTATTCTTCTTTGCCCAGAATACTATTGGAGGGAAATAATTAAACCAAGTCAGTAGATATCTTCAATTTACCTTTAAAAATATAAAATATTGTTACTGAGGCAGTTCAATTATGTACAAGAGAAATACTGTATGTTTCTTAGTATTCATATGTAAAAGCTCCGAAAAAGGGCGTTAATACGTTAATAAATAAATGAATAAATTTCAAATAGATTTAAAGTTCATATTTAAATTTCAAACGTATCCCAAAATAAAATTCGTATAAAATGACATGTGTATTTAAAAAAACATAAACTCAAAAATGGGTAGAATTAAAACATCGCTTGCAGGCAGTTTTTCTCTTCTATCCTCAATCTTATTAGGTTACTGAGTTAGAAATAAAGTTAGTTCTGTTTATCTAGAGCTAGAGAGAGAGCTAGAGTTACTAGCAAAAGATTGCTGTCTTTTTTTTTACATTTACTCCTGAGGCTCTGAGGAAACGGTGACGAACGTATGAACCCATTCCTCCCACTGCGTTGCAAGGCGATGGGTCGAGAGAATCCAGCTGGAGAGGTCAAAAGGTCTCCATCAACCAGTCTCTCCCGATCGAGCCCAATTTGGGAGGCGGGTATGGGTACCGCCGCCCCGGGAACCATTTATTGGACAACCAACACCCCTGCCACAGGTCACCCCTAATGGTTCACTACGTTTGGTGACTTAGCAGGGGTGCTTGGGTTGATGGGATGAGGGATGTCTAGGTCTTGGTGGCGGATATGTTTGCCCAACCACTGCGTGGCTGATTGAGGGAGGCCTTTTGACCTCCAGCCGAATTCTCCCGACCTTCACCTTGCACCGCAGT
Source organism: Limnephilus marmoratus (assembly GCA_917880885.1). Taxonomy (NCBI): domain Eukaryota; kingdom Metazoa; phylum Arthropoda; class Insecta; order Trichoptera; family Limnephilidae; genus Limnephilus; species Limnephilus marmoratus. The sequence goes on along the minus strand of OU862929.1, from coordinate 37,024,510 downwards.
GTGAGGAATAGATTCATACGTCCATCACTCCTGGCCACCCTGACCCCCAGATTCCTACCCACCCCTCATACCTTTTTCATTCCCATATCTTCTTCTTCTTCATTTCTTTTAAAAGACCCTCCACACAGCATCCTCAAAGATGACATAGGCCCCTAGGAAAATAGTTTTCCTCGGTGCCTCCTGTGTGGAGCTAATGTCAAAAAAAAGCCCACCATGCATTAGGTGGGCAAACGCATCCGCTGCTAAGACCTAGACAAATCTCACCCCATGAACCCTAGCACTGGACAAATTGTCTTGGATTGGAATACTAGACTCATGTGGCTCAGAAATCAGTCCTACAAAATCATGGTTAAGTTGGAAATAATTACATGCGAAATGCATTCGGGGATGCAGTGTGGAGGGTCTTTTTAGGGAGGGAGGAGAGGAGGAAAAAAGGGAGGGAAAAAGGTGTGAGGGGTGGGTAGGAATCTAGGGGTCAGTATGTCCAGGACATATGAATCCATCCCTCCCACCGCCGTAAGGTGATGTTCCGAGAGAGACCTGCTGGAGACATTAAAATGTCTCCCTCAATCAGTTTCTCCCAATCGGCCTACCACGATGGGCAGACGCATTCGCCGCCAAGGTCTGGTCAAACCTTACCCCATAAACCTGTGCACTCCTGTTAAATCCCTAAACACTTGGGGTGACTTATGATAGAGGTATTCACAATCCCGCCTCCCAAAGAGTTGAATTTAATTTTTATAAGAAAAACTCTCTTTTTATAACTTTTGAAGGTTATTTCCATCAATGTAATATATCATTGAAGAAGAAGATAATAATAAAAATCTAACCGAAAATATAAAAGAGAACAAGACACAGAAAAACAGAAAAAGATAATAATCGCAACTGGGACTCGAACCCAGAACCTCTCGTCTATCCGGGACGTGCGTTTACCAATTCCGACATTGCGCCCTACTGTCAAACCGTCATAATAGCCAATCTCTTATTTCAAATTTTAGAATTAACAATATTATCTTCAACTTATTTAGTTGAATTTAATTTATATCTGTTTATCCCTGGTAGCACTTCGTTAAAAACTCTCAAGTTATGCACAGGTACACAAAAATGTTAACCTATCTAAACACAGTCCGACGAGAACTAATTTCTAACAAATTACAAAATTGTATTTACAAAACCCATACTCAACCACAAATTCATCGATTAAACTCTATGCTTTCTATTTTTACGTTACTTAAAGCATTTTTCACATTATTTTACATGATTGAACACTAATACCATTAATACGCGTGTTCCGGGTCAGTGCTTCAAAATCTTCTCGTTAAAAACAACAGAATTAAAACACTTTGGCAGGAATCTAATAATAGAAACATCAGTTTAACACAGAAGAATATTATGTTTGTTATTTTTGCAATAATTCGCAAACTTGACGACCTCAAAATCCGCGCGCAAAAAAAAGAAGACGGAGAGATATGTCATTACGAATGTCAGAAAAGCGCGCTAATATTTAAAGCGGTAAAATCGATGCGAAAATTGCGAAAATGTTTAATAAAACACGACTAGTTTAAAACAGAGCAAAAATCTCGTAAAAGGTATCCTTAGTATCATTTAAAGAAACATTGTGAATTTTTTCGCAACATACCTTGTAAAATAATATAATTGAAACAAACGTGTTCATAATAATTTTCTGAGTATACTTTGCGTTTCGGCATGTAACGCGTCTAGATATTATCTAAAAAATAACACATATTTTTTTAAGAGCTTAAAAACTTCAAATGTTTAAGGGAGGTATTATTTAAGAAATCGGTAGAAATTCGGGTAGCGGCGCCATAAGTTCCATTACTACGAATCCATAAGTTGCTTGTTTGAAAACTACTGTGTGCAGCTGTGCAATTCTACCGGCTGCGCCAATGCGGTGTATTATTTTATTTACACTTTTGCACGTCCATAAGGCTTCTAAATCGGATAGATATAAATGTTTACAATTTTTTATTCAATGGTTGGTAATAAAAAAAAAGTTGCATAAAATAATTTCGTACATTTCAATGGTTTATAATTAAACATAATTTAAAAAAAAATGTACACATATATGTATACTTGGTATTAAGGGACGTACTTAGCTTACCAGTGATTTCTGACAATATTTGAAATAACATCATTTGCAATGACATTTGCATAAATTCAGAATTTGCATACCATCAATAATTTGTGAAGCCGTGGTACTGACTGAAACATGGTTAGATCCATAGACATCCAAATGGATAGACAAGCAGTTACAGATGAGGGGTAAAACCAAACTATGGAGAGCGAAGAGGGGAAAGATGACTGTCATTCGTTGAACAATCAATCTGACAGTATATAGGCATCTCGCATTACAATATCACCATTTAGTTCTTAAAAGCAAAATCCGCTTTGAATGAATAGACCTTTTTACATGGGAGCGCGAATTGCTTGCCACGTTCAAAACTTATTTGCTAAGGCCAAATGCTCGCCCCAAAAGACTCGCGCCAATACAAATATCAATATTTTCTTGCCGTGTTTAGTTAAAACACTTTTACAAATGTTTCATAATTTACTTACCCCTGTAACCAGCGACGAGCACATTGGAGTACCGCCCACATTCGCTATGTGCATATTGATACGTAGATATATTGTATAGCACAAGCTGCCGTTATTTCGTTAAATGTATGGATGTCAGCTTCTCGCTGTTCACGGCAAGAATGATGACGTCACACATTTTAGATTCAAGCGAGGCTATATCCCCTCCCCATGGAGCGAGCCGGTTCCAAGGAGGAGCTACAGCCGGCGCCATGTGGAGGGGGAAATAATACGTTTTTATCACTTAGGGCAGGTCCAGATATATTCATATGTCCGTGGTTAGATCCTTCCATCAATTATGTTTTAATTTTAATTTATATACCCATATGTTTTAATTTATGTATTTGTACAGAACACTTGAGTCCTTAACACTTAATTTTTATTATTAATTTTTGTATTTCACAATTTGAATTTTTATTTTTATTTATACTTTTCCTTAAAATATGAATATTTTTTTCTTTTTATTTCTCGCTTACTTTTAAGAATTTCTTATTTTTTTTAAATATGTTTAATCATCTGTTATAATAAAATAGTATTTAAAATATTAAATGTACGACTACCACAACACGGGCATTATCCTAGTGTGGTAGCCAAAAAAACAAATATCTGTGACTAATAAAAATTTTATGAAATTTAAAAAAATAAAAAATGTTAATGATTTTTTCAATGGTACGGCAATGCTGATTGTCTTTTATTTTAAATGTAACATTGTGTTGTTATTTGTATTTTGGTTATAAACTGCGCCTGCTCTCAGCATAGGAGTTCCTAGTGAGACAGGCATAGCACATCACCAATTTTACAAAAATTAAAAAAGATGATTAATAAAAAAATAATTAAAAATATTAATAAATGAATCCAAATGTACAGCCTAGTTCTTAGTAAAATTAGAATGTACTTTGTTTAAGAAACACCAAAGAATTTTTCTTAAATTACGCACGTTGGGATTTGGGAGGCGGGAATGGGTACCGCCGCCCCGGGAACCTTTATTGGATAACCAATACCTCTGCCATAAGTCACCCTAAGTGGTTCGCTACGTTAGGTGATTTAGCAGGGGTTCCCGGGTTCATGGGGTGAGGTTTGTCTAGGTCTTGGAGGCAGATGTCCAGGACACACTAAACCCCAGATTCCTACCCACCTCTTAAACCCTTTTCCTTCCCAGAACTCTTCTCGCTTTCCTTTCCCTAAAAAAAACCCTCCACACCGCATCCCCAAAGATGACATAGGCTCTGAGGGAAATTATTTTCCTTAGGACCTCCTGTGTGGAGCTCATGTAAAAAAAAAAGTACTTTGAAGTGTAAGTAAAGATATAAAACTGTATCCATACGCATATATTATTTAATGTAATAAACATATAATGTAAAATTTAACACTTTTTTCTTTATTTTTGTTAACATGGCCATATATTAATTAAAATTTAACACTTTTTTCTTCTTTTTATTATATTAACGTAGGTACATTTATATGATTTAGAATTTTATTTCTATGCTCAAAATATTTAACCCAAATTTACATATCAATGAAAAAGTTTTTCTTTAATATTATTTATAATATACCATGCCTACTTTACCACTTTACAAAACATAAATAAATTTTCTGTTTAAAAAAACATATCTTTGACATGGCGTAATATTATTTTCTTGATATGTGCTTACCCTTTATACTGAAGTAAAAGCTTCTGAGAAAATGGGTAAGAGTTCAAAATAATGTTTTACCAGCGCGATTTTTACTTATACAGAGTGTTAGGGCCTTCGCTCATGGAGAAACCGAAAACTGGTTGGCAACTCAATTCAACTCAATTCACGGCGCAACTCATTAGTATTAGATTTCAGTAATTATATCAACTTTTTTTTGCTATTTGTTTTTGGGTTGTTATGCCGTGTTGCGCTACCTCCTCCTTTAGCCTAGATGACAACACATCTGCCCTGATGATGGACACTGTAACGCTGTCCGAAACGTTGGCTAAAGGAGGAGGTAGCGCACCACGGCATAACACTCCAAAAACAAATAACAAAAAGAATTTTGGCCGTAAAAATCTAAAATCATATCTTAGATATATTAACTTGTTTAACAAAAATATAATTTATTCATAAATTGTCAATTGTATCAACCTTAAAATATGAGGGTAGGCTGAAAAGTAGTGCACATATGCTTGTACAGTGCGAACAAAGTGTCCATTAGAAGCGCGCCTGGTGGAATGTGGAAGTGACTTTCTCCTTTATATCTACGCGCATGTTTGAGGTCGTTAAATTCATTCAGTGTATTTTGAGAAGCGGAAGAATGGAGACATGTTTTAGTGTTATATCGATGCAAGGTAAACGGCGTGCTGTTATCGAATTTTTAACTGCTAAAAAGTGACTCCTACTAAGATTCATCGTCATTTAAATGTTGTTAATGATGACGATGCTGTTGATAGATATACTGTAAATCGATGGGTAGTAAAATTTCATGATTGTGAGACTTAAAAAGCAATAGTTGTTGATGGATCACGCAGCGGACGTCCGATAAACAATCCAAACCCGTCCAAGATTTGATTCAAAATGACCACAAATCACTCAAAAGCGTATCACAAACCATTTTGGAATATCCAAGGAACGTTCCGGCTTTATTGTTGAACTATTACGTTACTCTACAATCTGTGGACAATGGGTACCACGCCGTTTCACAGACGAGAACAAATATTGTCGATTAGAGCCTCTGTACTAAAGTTTGAACCGATTCCACACCCTCCTTACTCCCCCGACCTTTCGCCTTGTGATTTTTATTTTATTCTTCTTTTCAAGAGACACCTCAAGGGTAATCATTACACCTCGAACGATGCGGTAAAGGCAGCTGTTCAGTCCTGGATTCGAGAAATGTCGGAATGATTTTTCAGTAACGTAATTAAAAAAACTTGTTATACGTTGGGAGAAATGTGTTAGCCTTAACGGTGATTATGTAGAAAAATAAATATATATTTTTGAAGCTTAAAAATTGTACTTTAATGAACTTTTGACCTGATCTTGCTATTTATTTATGCTCGTGTTTTACAAGCGAGTGTGCATTAATTTTCAGTCTCTCCTTGTATAATAATAATTTATCCTTTTGAAGAAACTGATATTTCCTTGCTCTTACATACGACACAAACTTGACAGTTTGTGAGGCGTTACCATGGCAACCTATCAACCTTGCAACTGAAACACGAGGCGTAACCATGGCAGCTTGTCAACCTGGCAATTGAAACGCGTCCAGCAGTTTGACAACGGCATCGTCCTTGTCAACTGGCCTTGCCTGTGTGCGGACCGCCAATGAAAATCACAATTTGCTTTCTTGTGGAAAATGATTGAGTTGCCAACTGGTTTTTGTTCAGTTGCTCCGTGAGTTGATGAACTTAAGTAACGTACTTGACTAACTTTAACCAGTGATTCCTAATATTATATGGAGTAAAATTGTAAATTAAGTTTTGGTCTTAGAAGTATTTTTTGATGACAGTTTTTTTCTTAAAAATCAAACATAAACTGTTCACCTAGTCGAGTAACCACCCAACTCCTAACCCTACTCCTAACTGTCCAATACCTAGTGATTTTTTTAATTTAGTCAAAATTGTCACCGGATACCAATAAAATAATTTTCATTTTTTAATCCAAATGATATCAGAAATCATTGTAAGACACGAGAGTCCTAAACACCCTGTATAGTGTGTAGTATAAGCTTCAAACACTTTATAAAACATTTATATTTGCACAATACATATCAAAATGTCTCAAGTTTCAAAGATAAAGCCACAGTAACAATGCTCTTGTCATGATTGCTGAACGTTTTATTATATTAAAATATTAAGTCAGTCATTATTATTTATTTATATTATCTGCTCATAAGTTCTTTTACAAACAAGTTATTGGTTAATTATTAACTAGCTGGGGTACCCGGCTTTGCTCTGGGAGGTTGAATATATCCACGACGGATCTTGCTATATATACCCCTTCTACAAAATGTATACCCCTTCTAATGGGTAACCCCATCTACACAAAAAAGGATTCGAATGGTCCATGATGTTCCAGAATATTCGAGAGTATTCTGGAACGTACCACGATGATCTGGGATGTTCCGGGATGTTCCCTAATGTTTCAGACTATTCCCGAACATTCCACAACATTCCAGAATGTTCCAGGATGTTCCGGAATATTGTAAAATGCTTTCGAATGTTCTTGACTGTTCTAAAAAATTTCTAGAGGGTAAAAGTTCCAGTCCTTATATCTTCGACAGCACGCCCTTCAGGTGAGAACGGGAACCTTCTTCAAGGATGGTGGATAGAGGGCTACCAAACCATATAACTCCCTTGATCGTATCGGGACTCGTTTCTGCGTTTTAGCGGGACGCACACTTTCATACACTTTCTTTTATTTTATTGATTTTTTTTTTTTCTTTTATTATGTTATTTTTATTATTCATCTTTACTATTATTCTATTACAATTGGTGTCAATTTCATGTCTAGTGTTAACTAGAATTCCTGAATTGAGGCAGGCGCAATTTATAAAAAAAATTAACAACACGATGTATATTTTCGTTATTTGTTTTTGGGGTAGTATGCCGTGTTGAGCTATCTCCTTCTTTATCCAACGTTTCGGACAGCGTTGCAGTGCCCATCATCAGGGCAGATCCGGCAGATGTGAAGATGGATACTGCAACGCTGTCCGAAACGTTGGCGTCACACCCCAAAACAAATAAAGAAAATGCTTCAGTAAGTAACTAGCATTTCAAAATCCCTTTCAAAAATGATTAAAAGTTATAAAAAAAATAGCGCACTTTTAAGGGCCTTTAACCAGCCAGCTGCCAAGAATCCAAATTTCGTCCAAAGATGTTCTTACGATCGTACAGGGCGGTTCCAATGAGAAAGGTTAATTATTCTGTGTACCAGCTTTTTAAAATTATAACTCACTATCGATTTTATTTCATTCAAAATTTGCTTTATTTTATACCTACATCCAAAAATGCTGTGAGGCGTGATGATAAAATTATTAAAATGATGTACTTTTTGTAATTATTTTTTTATCATAAGTATTCATAATTTTTCAATAATGTCTAAGCAAAATAAATGATCAAAAAAAATTTGAAATATTAATTTGTAAGACCGTAAATAGATGGACAAAATAGAGAAATTTTCGTCATAAATAAGTGTTCGGATACTTTTTTCAATGATTTTATTTGAACTAAAATTAAATTTTTGAAACATGCTTTTAATTTTTGAAACATGCTTCTTCAAAAAATTAAGAAACATCTTGTCAATGAGGGATCTAAAGAGAGTATATTATGCTTTATGCCACTCTCGATTGGAATATGGAGTAATAGGATGGAGCTCAGCAGCATCTAATCACTTAAAACAACTTAAGATAACTCAGAATTGCATCATAAAGACCATTCTAAAGGTCCCCATAAGGACGTCAACAACAGAAATTTTTAAACAGTTTGATGTTCCAAGCATACAGAAAATCTATGCCAAAAACATTCTAGTACATCACCACAAAAACGACCTAGAGAAAGAAACATCACATGCTCATAAAACCAGAGCCAAACAAACAGACACACTTAATATACCAAAGTGTAACTCTTCATTTGGTCAAAGAAGTTCTGAATTTTTAGCAGTAAAGTTATATAACAAACTCCCACTTAGTATCAAACAAATTAAAATAAAAAATAGCTACATTAAGGACATTAAATGTTGGCTGAAGGAACTACCGGAAAATGACCTTACTAGTATACTTAAAACATCATAGAAGTTTCTGGAAAACCTTATCCAAACAAGTTAAACCATAGAAGTCGCTGAAAAACTTATCCAAAGCATAGTCCCCCTCAGCACAGGATCTCCTAGTGAGGAGGACTTCGAATATATTTTCTATTTTATACATATATACATCTAACTAACATGTTTCATATAAAAATGTAAAAAATATTATATAGTTAATTTGAATAATGAATGATTACAGGGTATGAAATATGTCTTATAAAATAAGATTTTTCGTTTGAAAATTTAACAAATCTGCCAATGACCAATGGTATAATCTTATTATGGTGAAAATAAACATTTTTTAAATTTAAAACATGCCTTTACTAGATAAAAGAACAAAGAGTCAATACGTCTAAAATTTGATTTAAAAATCACATACGAGTATTTCCGGTTTTCTCTGGTTATTCCCTCTTAATGACTTTTCAAAGGAGGTGAAGAAGTTGCATATTGTTGAATTGTTTGGTCGTTATTATAACCTTCTTGTTACTATATACCCTACAGTTTAACACTTCTACTACATCTGATAAAGTTGTTTTTCATTATTTTCACATAGGAGGCCCTGAGGAAAAAAAGCTTCATGGCCTATGTCATCTTTCAGAATGTTGTGTAGAGGGTATTTTTAGGGAAAGGGAGTAGAAGAAGTTCCGGTAAGGAAAAAGATATGAGGACTGTGTCCGGCAAGAGAGGTCTACTTTAGGTCTCCATCAACCTTAATTTGGGAGGCGGGTATGGGTACCGCCGCCCCGGGAACCATTTATTGGACAACCAACACCCCTGCCACAGGTCACCCCAAGTGGTTCGCTATGTTTGGTGACTTAGCAGGAGTGCCCGGGTTCATGGGATGAGGTTTGTCTAGGTCTTGGTGGCGGATATGTTTGCCCAACCACTGCGTGGCGGGCTGGATCGGAGGAGACTGATTGAGGGAGGCCTTTTGACCTCTCCAGCCGGATTCTCCCGACCCTTCGCCTTGCACCGCAGTGTGAGGAATAGATTCATACGTCCGTCACTCCTGGCCACACTGACCTCCAGATTCCTACCCACCCCTCATACCTTTTTCCTTCCCATATCTTCTTCTCCTTCCTTTCCCTTAAAAAACCCTCCACACAGCATCCCCAAAGATGACATAGGCCCCTAGGGAAATTTTTTTCCTCGGTGCCTCCTGTGTGGAGCTAATGTAAAAAAAAAAAACAGTCTCTCCCGATCCGGCCCGCAACATTTTACTCAAGACTAAGAGAAACCGTACCCCATGCACCCGGGTACCCCTGCTGAGCCGCCAAACATAGCGACACACTTTGGGTGACCTACGGCTGGGGTGTTGGTTATACAATAAATGGTTCCTGAGGCGGCGGTACCCATACCCGCCTCTCAAATTGGAATCCTCTAACAGTAATTAATTCTACCATACTCTACAACCTACACTCAACAGCAATAATATGTTTTGATTAATTCTATTTTTAGAAAAAAAAAAGTCCAGGTTTCACATAAAAAATTACATTTTATATCAGTTTGACAGTTTTAATACAAGAGTCCCGACTGTCCAGAAGTAGTGGGACTATGGTGTATGTCCCAATTGGTGTATGTCGTGAGGTTCAAAGAGTGGGAAAGAAAAGGAGAAGATTAAATATGGGAAGTACCTGGTTATTCAGATCTGTTCACCAATATGGTTGTGTTTCTTAAGGCGATACTGAAATTATCTACCACTCTGTATAATAAGGTGTGTCACGACTGTATGGGATTTTTTTTTTGTTTGATTGTCTAAGGGTGATAAATAAAGATATAAAATCGCGTAATTTTTAAAATAATATTTGGATTTCATCTTCCTCCACGGGATTGACTTTGAAATTTCACACAATAGAAAAAAACCCACCCTTGTCACATCTTAAAAAATGAAACCATTAAAAATGAGCAATTTTCATTATCTCAAGACAGTGTATTCAAATACCAGCAAAATCCTTCATACTTTCAAGTTTTCGGCATTGTTATGCGGCAATCAATCTTGGGACTTTTTTAAATGATTTCATAAATATATACTACATTTGCAATGGAAGATTACAAAAAATATGGTTTAAAGGATTTATAGTAACTTTTATATACACTAGAAATAACCCCTTAATATGAAAATTTTCAAAACTTTGAAATTTGTCTTTGAATATTGTCGCTCTTAGAATTTAAAAATAACATTTTTTTAAATGATCCACCTTACTGTATAACTTAGAACATAGTATAAATTTAACACTTATCGTGAAAAGCCAACCGGCACGTGCATTTATCAAAATGGCGAATGGGAAGATTTTATCAATTGGGTGTACGAACGTGTCACGCAAGTTTTTAGGAAAACACCTGTGGTGGTTATGAGAAATTAAAATGACCAACGCATTTGAAATACACGTAGAAAATAAAATCATAATATTTTTGACAGTAATTTAAAGTGTAAAGAACGTATTATAACTATAGCAAACAATTCCTTAATTGTTTATCCCAAACAAGTTTATCCTGTTCACATTATATTTTGAAAATCTCTAAAAGAAGGTTTTTCCTGATCTTTGGAAAATAGCTCGTATCACTCCAATCTTCAAATCTGGGAATAAAAGTGACATCTCTAATTATCGCCCAATCAGTATACTCCCATGTTTTGGGAAAATTCTCGAATCGTTAATTTATAAAAGCATTTTTACACACTTTAAACATATTTTGAGCCCTCTTCAGCATGGATTCGTTTGCAATAGATCCACTACCACAAATTTAATTGAATATGTTGATTTTTTATGCACTAATTTTGACAAAAGAACACAAATAGAAGATGCAGTCTATACTGATTTCGGTAAGGCATTCGATGAAGTCACTCATCCTCTTCTGATCAAACAGCTAAAACGATCAGGTTTCCACTGCAATCTGCTGAGATGGTTTATATCTTATATTTCACACAGGAGTCAGTACGTACAAGTTAATAGTTATGAGTCCTAGACTAGTCGCCCAGACATATTTTGTCGCGAGCCAACAAATAAAAAAAAAATAAAAATAAAAAAAAAACAAACGTAGAAAATCCGCGATCTTCTTAAGTCTCATTCGTAACTTTCTTAACTTGAATCAACTGAAAACAATTTACTATGCACAACGTCAATCTTTAATAAAGTAAAGTCAAGCCCAGAAATTAATTAGAAGATTATTCTAAAATTTTCCGATCACTAGCATTTCGGATGAAATCTTAAGAAGAATCAGTGTTTTGGACATTAGGCAACTTTACGCCAAAAACAAACTAGCTTAACCCTTCAAACACGGAATTGTTTTTTACTATGTCTAAACTGCTTGTGATACTGGAACTAAAGGGCATAATCTCTAATTTATCTCTTTCGCTAAAATAATTCTTGGCCAATATTTTTTTTTGTTATTTTGTTTAACTTTTTCACAAAGTTAAAGATTGTACTTTCAATGGCTGTTAGACAGAATACAAATTATTTTAAATACACAAGACCATCAGATCAAACATCAACGCTTTTATTAGAACCAATTTATAAATATGCATTTCCAATGATGCGACGCTAATAGAGAACTCCAGTCCAATTTTTTAAATTTTTTTTAATGAATAATGAGCTTCTAACTTAAATAACTGCATTTTTAATTTTATTTTTAGAGTTAGTTTTAATAGTTAAAATAATTGTCAAAGTTTTAATTTTTCAAGACCCCCCGAATACCACCGTATGTACGGTGAATCGTGTGACATCAACACTCCTGAAAAATTAGTATAGCATCAGGCAATCAGCTGATCTACTGCCGCCATTTTGAATTCCGTTGTACGGACTATTCTCCCTAGAAGTAGCATTACTATTTTTTTTGTGCAGTAGTTTTTGAATATTTTCAATAATAGAGATAAACTAATAAGAGATACCTATATATTTGAAACATTATTTAGGCCTAAATAATGTTTCAATAAACACAACAACTAAATACCTATGCAAATAAACGAATAAATTAATACGATGGCTTGTGTCATATCATACATTCCCATACAATGACTTTACTGTGACGTCACGATACGTCGAACAGTGACGTCACCTTGACGGCGTGTTTTTACGACCCGATTAAAAATGGACGTTTTAATAATGTTTTAAAAACTCTGCGTTTATTATTATTAAATAAAACTTATATACACAGAATCAACGTTTATTTGTCTATGTCTATAGGAACATAATATTTTTTTAAAGCGAGAATATTTTTCACTGGAGTTCCTTATTGTGTTTTATTTTATTTAAAATATGTGTTAATTTTGTCGCTATTTCTTGTTTTTGTTGAAAACTGCTTATATTTTATACCGCGCCTGCTCTCACCACAGGAGCTCTCAGTGAGACATGCACCACCAATTTTATTTATATTTTTTATATGTATACCGCACAAGAGTCCCAACTGCTCCCGTCTGGAGCCAGTGAGACTATGGCACCCCCAATTGGGGTATTTTATGAGGTTGAAGATAGTGGGGAGAGGAATGAGATGGGGAAGAGGATGGTGGGGAAGTACCTGGCTATTCAGAGCTGGTCACCAAACACGGCTAAAGCATTTCAAGCAACGTTTCAATTCTGAATGGTGGTCTTACACCAGGGTGAAACTGAAAGTATCTTCCACTCTAGAACGTGCCGAAAATATATAATGTATTATTTTAATTGAATTAATTGTGAAATAACCAAATCAATTAAATAAAATTTATTTGCCCACGCCGGGATTCGATCCCGTGACCTTCGAATTGCGGGTCTAGAGCCTTACCCCTGGACCACGCTGGTCGTCAGCGTTTAATAAATATGAATAAATTTAAAAAAAATAAATTTGCGTTGGCAGTCACTAATATTTAGTACCTATTCACTAGTATTTCTATTTGTTATTGGACCGTGAATATATTAAATCATTCGTGGTAAAGCATTAATTATATTCCGACAAATTCGTTTAAGTTATAAAATATGATGTTCTTTTTTTTCATCGAAATTGTTTACAGACGATTATATATAGATATGATGGCAGAATTAGAGTTGATGCCAACCACATAGTTAGAATTGCGTATATCGGTACATGTTTATATGCACACTTCTGAAACATCCATATTTTTTTTTTTTTTTTTTTTTTTTTTTTTTTTTTTTTTTTTTTTTTTTTTTTTTTTTTTTTTTTTTTTTTTTTTTTTTTTTTTTTTTTTTTTTACAGTGAATACCGCACAAGAATCTCAACTGCTCCCGTCTGGAGCCAGTGAGACTATGGCATCCCCAATTGGGGTATGTTGTGAGGCTGAAGGTAGTGGGGAGGGGAAGGAGGTGGGGAAGAGGAAGGTTGGGAAGTACCTGGCTATTCAGATCTGGTCAAACACGGCTAAAGCCATTTTCAAGCAACGTTTCAATTCTGAATGGTGGTCTTACACCAGGGCGATACTGATAGTATCTTCCACTCTGATATCTCCATATACTAGAAACGTCTTATACGTTTTAAGATTTTCACGGCCAAAAGTATTTAAGTTATTTATTTTTGGGGTGTTATGCCGTGCTGCGCTACCTCCTACTTTAGCCAACGTTTCGGACAGCGTTTCAGTTGTAACAGTTTGGATTTATACTGGCCAAATATTCACTCGAAGTAAGCACCCATTAATAATCACCTAATAAGTAGGTTGCTACGTATCAATTCAAATTGAAATTTGAATTCCTAATTGAAATGATTCTATGAGCAAAATGAATCGAGATTTTCGTTTGTTGCCCAAAAACATACTAGGAACAAGAAAATTTTCCTTCAGGTTCCAAGCTAGCGGCCAGAGGGTTCGGAGGTCTGTCTCAACGTGGGAAAGCACATACTTCGGTGAAATCTTAATTACTGTGAGCTTATAACTTCTGTTAGTTTAATTTAATAATATAATTTGACAACAATTAAATTATATTATTAATTAAATAAAATAGAACATGAGACTCTTAATAAAATAATATTATAATTCTTCAGGGGCGTGTTTAGTCCTTAGAAGAAGAAACTAAATAGTTAAAATCTAATAAATGAATCGATAGTTTGTTATGACTTTAAAAATGATCTTAAGATGTTAAAATTATTATATGGGCGCCAGTTCAAGTAGAACAAAATATTAAATGGTAAATCAATTGAAATTAAACTAACAGAAGTTATAAGCTCACAGTAATTAAGATTTCACCGAAGTATGTGCTTTCCCGCGTTGAGACAGACCTCCGGACCCTCTGGCCGCTAGCTTGGAACCTGAAGGAAAATTTTCTTGTTCCTAGTATGTTTTTGGGCAACAAACGAAAATCTCGATTCATTTTGCTCATAGAATCATTTCAATTAGGAATTCAAATTTCAATTTGAATTGATACGTAGCAACCTACTTATTAGGTGATTATTAATGGGTGCTTACTTCGAGTGAATATTTGGCCAGTATAAATCCAAACTGTTACACAGTGTCCATCATCCGGCAGATCACACATCTACTGGATCTGCCGGATCTGCCGGATCTGCCGGATCTGCCGGATCTGCCGGATATGCCGGTTCTGCCGGATCTGCCCAGATGATGGACACTGCAACGCTGTCCGAAACGTTGGCTAAAGGAGGAGGTAGCGTAACACGGCATAACACCCCAAAAACAAGCAAACAAAAAAACTGTTTGTCTTGCTTGCGCCTATTTATTAATTTAACGGAATAGAGATTGCTGTTGTATTCGAAACGTATTTAGAGTTATCTGAAAAGCCTCACAGTGTGGTTCTTTTTATAGCAATCAATTTTTTTTTCAATTTCGATTGAATTTTCTTTTCTGATGTTCAACCAACATCTCTGCCATAGGGTTCGCTACGTTTTGTGACTTAGCAGAAGTGCTCGGGTTTATCGGGTGAGATGTTTTCGGGTCTTAGCGGCGGATGTCTGCCCACCAGTTGGGTGGTGAGGCATGAATTGTGAGTTGAGGTTAAGTTGGTGGTAAGGCGGGAGAGGCCGGTTCGGGAGATCCTTTGACCTCCGCAGCTGGTCTCTCCAGACCCACTGTCTTGCACCGCAGCGGGAAAGATGAATGGAAAAACAAAATTATCTGCTTAATGTGAAGGTAGGAGTAGTAGCCAGAATATTCGTGATCCGCAATGGATGGCTTCATTCAATTCACTAATAAGGAAACTAGTGTGGGCTCAAAGCCGTGGTTCAGTCAACAATGCTCCAAAAAAAACCCGCTTACAGAGCCTACAATACTTCTCGAACGTCCAAAAACAGAACAGTACACAAAACAAAATGGCAAAGGAAAGCAAGAGGACCATAAATACGTCAACATTTTTGAGCACGGTCTGCAGATGAGTAAAAATCAGGCTGCCTGTCCGCAAGGTAGCAGAGCGTTCTGGTTGCTTGTGGGCTCAATAGGTAATAATTTTTGCAAAACGAAAAAAAAACTCGGAATGTATTTATTTAAAAATGTATTTTATTAATTTGAATTAAAATGGTTCCACAAAATAAGTTTGCTGTGTTAGAAGAAGTGATTGTAGCGAGTACGTCTAAAAAGGCAAAAGTGTTTAAGAAATCAATAATAACCCTGAAGAAGTGAGCGTTGCTCACGAAACATGTTGGTTTTTGTAAACAGTAAAAGTGATAAAAATTAATTTTTTTATTAATTTGTGGGAAAAAATAGGTAAAATAATATACATGCACACAAGAAAACATGTCCTGAAATAAAAAAAAATAATGCAGTCCCAAAATTATATTGAATAACGAACCAATTACAGAGACACATGAAATAAATTTCGAGTAGCGTAAGATATTTTTTGAGAAAAATGAAATAATTTAACTTTGTATAAACCACTTATTTGATGCGCAAATCCGACCGGTTTCGGAACAAACGTTCCTTCGTCAGGGAAAGCTTATACTTATATAAGCTTTCCCTGACGAAGGAACGTTTGTTCCGAAACCGGTCGGATTTGCGCATCAAATAAGTGGTTTATACAAAGTTAAATTATTTCATTTTTCTATAATGGATAACCACAAAGTAATAGCTACATTCAAAAATATATTTTTTGAGATTTAAGAATTTTTTATTAACTGGGATTATTGCAGTAAAATAGATTATTACATAAAATTTTCAAAAAGATGTAAGATATCTGTATAGTTTATAAGATTTTTTTTTATCGAAATTAATAAGATATTTGTAAAGGTTATAAGAAGAGGTATGTATTGAAAATGAAAAGAAGTTTGTCGGTGCTAAAATTTTTCGTATTTTTTAATGAACATTTTTTTTTTCGTATTAATAAAATATTAGCCTAATATTTTAAGTTATTGCTTATTCGTGGTGTCGGGTGATTTGTTTTAATGACCATCACAATACACATACTATGACAACACTCTTAGTTGGCACCCCATTACATCTAACAATTTGACACAAAAGGCGTTAAAATTTAATATTTTTACTTTTTACCATTTTCCCTCATTTGCGAAAAAAACCTTAGTGTATATTATGGAAATAAATCAATAAAATAATATTACGTTTCCATAAAAATTCTTTCCGATTTGGGGGTTCTTACGCACCTCAAATGAAATACGTTTTCCCCTTATATAAGCGTTAATCTCTTTTATATAATTTCATCCGCTCCATATCAAAGAAACCGGTTCAGCTGAAAGGCATTCGAGGTATTTATAAGTTCGTAGCCGTGTTCCTTCCAATGTAGCCCATATAACTCTAAAAAGATAGGTGTTACTCATTTTACCAGAATAGCTTATATTTATAGCCCTTAAAAGATTGGTGTAATGCGTTTAAAGCTCAAACGATAAGAACACGGGTGTCTTTATAATTTCCCTTTATTCAATTAGGCACTTTACTTTGATGACATTTTTGTCGAAAGAAAACCTAATTTCACCCTCAGGTTTCGTCAAAATAATATCATGTTTTCAAATATTCCTGCTTCATATTCAATTTCAAATAGATTCGCCATTTTTGAACACATCTCAAAATAAAAATTCTGTTTTTTGTAAGAAATCTGAATTTGGCGGGCGGATAAGGATATTGCAGCCCGAGAATCATTTTTTCGATAACGAACACCTCTGCCATAGGTCACCCTAAGTAGTTCGCTATATTTGGTAACTTAGCAGAAGTGTCCGGTAGGGTGTCTTAATTATTCCAACTTTTGAATTCAGAAACGCCCGGGGTCTCAAAAGTTGCGTCTTACAAAGAAAATGAGAATTGCATTTAATTTTTTTTAATGAATATTAGCCCGCTAAAATGCATTGAAAATCAGAAAACAAACCTAAAACCATTTTTTTTTTAATTTGTAATAATTTTTTTTCAGTAATTTAACCTTTAAACGTTTGTTTATTATTAAAAAAATGCGCATAACTGACAAAAATGAAAAAAAAAATTCAAGTTAATGAATACAATATAGTCGACAAGAATTCTGATTTTATCCAGAAAAAGTGTTATTTTCCCCTTTTATGTTTTTAACCAACACATCACATAAATAGGTATGTTAAAAAATTTTTTTTTTTGGATTCTTTGTACTGCAGTTATGGAATGAAAAATAAGTTTGGTACAAAATATTAATTATGAACCCTTTATTTTGTTTTTTTTTCAAAATCACGAAATCTATTTTTTTTCCAAAACTTTCGGCCATTTTAGCGGGCTAATAGTGAACAATAATTTCATTTATTTTTACGTTTTAGAATAGCTACAGTTCATACGAAACTTTTGAGACCCCGGGCGGTTAAATATAAGGTCATTTTTTTCTCTCTATGAAGAGCGACACAAGCTAGTATCCGGGTTAACGGGGTGAAGTTTGTTCGGGTGTTTATTTATTCGTAAGAAACAGCTTTTACATAATATACAGTGATAGATATACAAGTGAATTGAAGTCAAGCCATATAAGTTTCTTATGCTAAAGTACTTCGGAAATGAAGTTTAAATATCTTAAAATTAATTGCGGGTTATTGGAATGGGAGAGAAAGAGGAATATAGGAAAAGGATATGAGATGCTCCCGATACATTCTATACTCTCATATTAATAATCGGTAGTAAGCGTTACTTCATATGGATATTTCTTTAGTTTATTACTTAAAATGTCAATGCTGTGAAATTTTGTATTATATTGAGCACATACATGAAGAATTGGGGATTTTTTTCTCATATTTGTTCTACATGATGGTAAATAAAAAAAAATCGGATTGTCGGGTTGATTTTGACGGAATAAGAAAATTTATTAAATTGGTAAGTTCTGGTGAGTCCAGGCCATTATTTAGAATTTTAAACAATAGGATTTGATCAAAAATTAGACGTCGTGTTCGGAGGGATTTGAAATTGTGAAATTTAATGGATTCAGTATAATAAAGAGTAAGTTTAGTTTATAATTTATGTATTTATTTATTTTTTAATTATTTCTTTTCTTTCAATACGGGCTTGGTATGGTATGGTGCTGACGGGGTTGCGCCCACCAACCTACTGCGTGGCAGGCCAGATATAGTCGAGGGAGACATTTTGATCTCTCCAGCAGGACTCTCTCGGAACACCGCCTTACACAAAGTGGGAGAGATCGATTCATACGTCACTCCTTGACACATTGACCCAGATTCCTTCCCACCTCTCATACCTTTTCCTTCCCAGAATTTCCTCTCCTTCCTTTCCTAAAATGACCCTCCACATAACATTCCCAAAGATGACATAGGCTCTGAGAAGAATTATTTTCGTTAGGTCCTGTGTGGAGTTAATATAAAAATATGCTCTCAGATTTTATTAAACGATTTACAAAATTAAAAAATTTAAACGCAAACGTAGATAAAGATTTGTATCGTTTACCGATGGTTTTAAACTGGTAAAAAGTAATTACCACTTTGCACGAAACTAAAAAACACATTTAAATAAAAAACATTTCAAAAAAACATTTATCAAAAAATTGGAAAACCATGACAAATATTTAAATTCTGAAGGTTGTTTCGAATGTAGTAAATTTAGAATTATTTTATTATTAATTTAGTCTCTTTCTTATACTGTTGAAAATATATTTCTCCGTAATACATAATAAAGATAGCATGACTTATCCGTCCGTTTCAGGCGGCAGAAAAATCTCCCAAAAAACATCTAGCGGTTAACAAACTTCTCCAAAAGAAGATATTTCACCTATATTACGTAGAGTTACCGTCGTATCAAAAAAACATCACGATTATACTTTTGGCTGTGAAAATCTCAAAATCTCAAAAAAAACCAGCTAGCGGCTGAGAATTCAAATTTAGTCTAAAGATGTTCTTACGATTGTACAGGGCGGTTCCAATGAGAAAGATTAATTATTCTCCGTACCAGCTTTTAAAAATAATTACTCAATATCAATTTTATTTCACTAAAGTTTTGCTTTACTTAATACTTACATTCAAAAATGCTGAAAGGCGTGATGATAAAACTTTTTTTTTTTTTTTTTTTTTTTTACATTAACTCCACACAGGAGGCCCTGAGGAAAATAATTTCCCTCAGGGCCTATGTCATCTGGGATGCTGTGTGGAGAGTCTTTTTGAGGAGAGGAAGGAATGAACATTGGTCTTGAAGAGACCCATGTTGTAGGAAGGAGGAAACACAGAGGCCGGCAAATCATTCCACAGCCGAGCTGTTGAACACAAGAACGAGTCGAAGAAACGACCCGTTCTCATGTGACAAATGTCAACCGTGTACAAATGTTGGGCACGCGTTTGGCGTGTTTCCCGACTATGCACCGGTGCCGAAGGGATCAATGATGCTAGTTCTTCAGAGCATCTTCCATTGTAATACCGGTAGAACAAGGATAGCATTCCCACCCGACGCCTGTGCTCTAAAGATTGCAATCCGTCTGTTAAGATGGGAGAATCTATCAAACGGACCGCCCGTTTCTGCACAGAGTCGAGGATATTTTTCAGGTATTTTGGAGCTCCAGACCAGAGATGGCTGCCAAATTCAACCGTGGGGCGTACTTGTGATTTGTACAAGGTTAGCAGTTGTGTACTATTAAAGTATCTGCGGGCCCTGTACAGTACGCCCAGTTTTTGGGAGGCTAACTTTACTCTGGCTTCGATGGAGCCCCCATACCTGAGCTGGTCACTTAGGGTTACACCAAGCATATCAATGGAGGGCCTGTTCGGAAGATTGCTTCCGTTGAAAGAGACTAGATTTTCATTTCGATCCCTTTTAGACGTAATGAGACAAGATTGGGTCTTTGAAACATTAAATTCAACGAGATTATTTTTACCCCAAGAGAAAACACTCTCGAGGTAACCGTCCATTCTTTGCTTCAAAGCCCTACGAGCTGTTGGAGTTTGTGAGCCCTTTGGGGGCTTGTCAAACAAAAAGCTATCATGAACTGTACTGTCATCCGCGTAACAGTGAATTGGTGCACATGACAAAAGGTCGTTGATGTGCAACAAAAACAAAGTCGGAGACAGAACCGATCCCTGCGGGACGCCAGCATTTATCGAGTGTGAGGAAGAAGTGAAACCATCGACTACCGCCTGAATCGACCTCTCCCTCAAGAAGTCGGCAATCCACATACACAAGGATGCGGGAAGTCCGTAAGAATGCAGTTTGTTGACAAGTCCTCGGTGCCAAACCCGGTCAAAGGCCTTGGAGATGTCCAGTGCAACCGTTTGGGTCTCACCGAAACGTTCCAGGCATCGCCCCCAAACATGCGTCACATACGCGAGAAGATCACCGCACGAGCGGTTCCGCCGGAATCCGTATTGACGGTCGTTAATAATTTTGTTCTTCTCGAGGTATGTGAGCAGTTTGTCGTTGATCACACGTTCCATCACCTTAGACAGAACTGATGTGATCGCTATGGGGCGGTAGTTGGCCGGGTTGGAGCGGTCACCCTTCTTTGGAATAGGATGGATAACCGCTTTTTTCCAACCAGAGGGCACAGAGCCAGTCTTCAGGGACAATTTAAAAAGCTTCGTCAAAATTGGAGCTATTTCTGCAGCGCACCTCTGCAGTACCAGGGCAGGTATTCCGTCAGGCCCACTAGCTTTATTAACATCAAGCCCTCGTAAAACATGGAGTACTTCCCGATGCCGAATCCTCAGCTTTTTCATACGAAAACCGCAGTGAGGAACCGACGTCGGGACAGCACCTTGGTCATCGAGGGTTGAGTTATCCGCAAACATTTTACCTAATAAGTTTGCCTTTTCGGTGGCGGTGTTTGCTAGTGAGCCGTCAGGTCTGGTGAGAGGTGGCAAACTGGATTTGCAGAAATTGCGACCTATTGAGCTCGCAAGCGACCAGAATTGCCTGCTGCCATGCGGGCATGCAGCCAGCTTTCTGCTGATCTGCAGGTCGTGCTCCAATTTCGACCTATTTATGATTCTCTTGGTTTCCTTTGCCATTTTGTTGTAAGCTGTTCTGTCTTCGGATGTTCTAGATGTGTTGTAGGCTCGGTAAGCCGCGTTTTTTCGTCGCACTGCTTCAGCGCATTGTCGACTGAACCACGGCTTTGAGCCCACACCAGTTTCCTTAACAGTAGAATGGATGAAGCCATCCATCGCGGATGTGATGACTTCACCAATTTCCTGGGCACATCTTGAGGGATCCGAAGTCCGAAAGCAGACAGCTGACCACGGAAAAGCATTAAAATGTGCCCGCAGACCGAACCAATCTGCTGACCTATAGTGCCACACTTTTCTCTTCAGCCTCTCGTTTGGTGGTCTGAAGTTTACAGGGATTGATGTCGTCACCAGGCAGTGGTCGGACGATCCTAAAGACGCTGTGACTTCAATCCTGTAACCGTGTGGCACAGTAGTTAAAAATAGATCTAACAGATTGGAACGGTGAGTCTGGACATCAGGAACCCTTGTAGGCTCCTGAACCATTTGTTCCAATCCGTAGCAAAGGGCAAAGGATTCCGCTTGGCGTCCAGCCGAGTCTGTTGATCCTGAGAACTTCAACCAAGGTTCGTTATGAACATTGAAGTCCCCCAGGACCACAAACTCTGCCGTAGGGTAGCGGGGCAAGAGGTCATCAATAGTATCGCTTAAGTGTTTGAAGAGCTCGGACGTGTCTGATTCGCTAAGGTTCGGTGAGCGGTATAAACACGCGTAGAATCTTACCGTACTGGCAAGATTGACGCGTACCCACATTACGTCGAATCTGGAGTTTTCCAGATTCAACAGTCGCACACAGTTGACGTCAGCTCGACTATAGAGACAGACACCTCCTTTAGGTCTGAACTTGCCTGCGAGGGTGAAGCCCGGGCAGTTCAGATAGGAGGTGTCTACAGGCTCAGCTATCTGGGTTTCAGACAGGAAAAGAAGGTTTGGGCGTTGGGAAAAAAGGTGGTGGTGGACAGAATTTAAATTGGTGTGCAGGCCGCGAATGTTGGTGTAATTCACCAACAGTTTTGGCCCGCACCGGGGACGCCTACTCCTCGCCGCTGTAATGACGTTATTTGTTGATGGTTGTATATTCATGATTTTATTTGTAGGGTTATTTAAGTGTGATATGAGGGGAAGGAAGGTCAGGGAGGGAAAAGGTAAAGGGGTGGGTAGGATGCTGGGATTCAGAGTTTCCAGGAGTGACGGACGTATGTATCCAACCCACCCACTGCGGTGCAAGGCGATGGGCAGGGAGAGTCCGGCTGGAGAGGTCGCCCAATGCGCCCCAAACGCTACTGCTGGGTCCCCTCCGGTCACGAACCGGCACAACAGCAGCGGCGGGGTTTTTACACTCGTTGATGGGGCAGCCCACCCTCAGTCGTGAGCCTGAGGGTCGGGCCCCTGTACTACCGAGCGACCCGGACAGCGGTAACCGGTTGTAAAGGGTCTCCCTCAACCAGCATCTCCCGATCCGGCCCGCCACGCAGAAGGTGGGCCGACGCACCCGCCATCAAGGCCTAGACAAACATTACCCCAAGAACCCGGGCACCACTGCTAAGTCACCAAACGTAGCGAACCACTTGGGGTGACCTGTGGCAGAGGTGTTGGTCATCCAATAAATGGTTCCCAGGGCGGCGGTACCCATACCCGCCTACCAAATTGAGTAACCCGCCTACCAACTATTAAAATTGTGTAGTTTTTGTAATTATTTTTTGATCTGAAGTATTTATAATTTTTCAATAATGTCTAAGCAAAATAAAGATGAAAAAACACCTTAAATATATTAGTTTGTAAACCGTAAATAAATTGACAAAATGAAGTATTTTCGTCACAAAACTCGTGCGCGGTTTTTTTTTTAAAATTATTTTATTTAAACTAAAACTAAAATTCTGAAACACAGCTTTCCCAGATAATGCGTTGATTTATTTTACTGCATGATTATATGATTTGAAATGTGTGTTGTATAATACAAAATTTTGTTCGAAAATTTGACAAATCTGCCAACGACCTACGGTAAAACCTTATTGTACTAAACATATTTTCTCAAAATTTAAAACAAAGCTTTACTAAATAAAAGAATAGACTTTCGAAATCAATTTATATTTTTTTGTGGAAAAGAGTCAATACGTCTGAAATTTAATTTAAAAATGACATATTTCCGATTTTGTCTGGTTTTCACACTTTTTTGGAGCTCTAAGTAAATTAACTTTATCATAACTGTTATATTATATTCATACACATGTATTTTGATTTTTTTTGTCATTAGTTATTATTTTATTGGGAAATGATATAAAAATTCCTTATACTCTCAAATACAAATCTGTCAAGACATTTTAAAAAATTCAAATATACCATCTGCTAATAACGTATCCGAAAATATTTTAAAACTCGCCGAACAGTGTGAATCGATGAAGCAGGTTTTAGTGACTTATTAATTATGCTAAAAATGTTTAAATGGTTGAAAGCTCGATCACCCAAAAACTCGGCTAACAATCGAACAGATCGAGTCCAAATCTTGTAATAAGTGCTAACTCTATCTTGTAAATAAAGTTTCACACAATAAGTATTTTTTGGTTTTGGTATTGGATTTAATAGCTTATTTACATAAGGTAAAAATTTCAAAAATTATATTTTGGCAATACTATTTTTAATAGACCCAATAATATATTTTAAATTGCCATAATTACTTTACCTTGTTTATTGACCCCTCGGGCTAATTTATTTGCTTTTGGAAATAGCTCACATAGGTCTCATAGAAATCGTCGTGCTTCCCTTACCATAATGGTCAAATAAATCATGCAAATATGATCTAAACAGTGTTGGAAAGAGATTTTTTTTGCTCAAATCTAAAGGTTAACCATATAAGAATTTAAATGTAAACCTAATCATGAAATCAAAATTTTCGGCGACAATTTGAAAAAAAAAAAGAAATTTTACGAATTTTTTTTCAATATTTTCATGAAATGGTAAAAAAATGAGGTTACAATAACGTTTGTGATAAATTTGTCAAATAAAATGATCATGTGATTTTTTTTTTCTTCATCGGTATTTTTTTTTTTTAAAAAGTAAGGTGAGCCAATTATTTTATGTTTTTATGTTTGCATTCAATATTTTATATTTCAAAAATAAATGTTTTTGCCTTAAACCAATTTTGGAAGCATTATTTTGTCACTTTTCAAAATAAGTTTTTAGTTTTCGGATATATTCAGAAATATTCTATATATTTGGATTTTATTGCAAAACAGAAACATTCCGACCATCTGACAATATGTTCAAGGCCTGAGTGTATAAGTAAAAATATAAATAAAAATATTTTTAAAATATAAAAATGTAATCATTAGCTTAGATAAATAAAAACCGTTAAATTAGACTAAAAAAAACATACCTTTTCGCTGTGGCGACATCATTTTTCTGTTTCACATTTTCGATTATTAATCGAAGTAATATTAACTTTTAATCAATTAGTTACCTGTACTTTTGTACAGTAACATCTTTCACACTACACTTATTATTTTCTGTCTTCGCGGTAAATTTATTATTTTAGTTAAAAGTTTTCTTAGATTTTATTGAATAATCAATAAACCTGAAGTCCTTAACACCGATTAGTATACCATTTTTTCATAAGAGTTATTATTCAATTTTACTTACTGACAATAATTAATTTGCTATTTTTTAACTATGTATGTGTTAAATATTAACCTCAACCGTAAATCAGTATTAATTGTGAGGTTAAGTACTATTTTTAATGGTGAGATTGACAATCATTAAATTTAATAAAGACAATTTTAAATTTATTTTAATGTTAATACACTTTCAACAAATGTTTTAAAAACACATCACAAAAGTGTCCATAAATGTTCTAGCTACGCGATAAGTAGAAAGGAGCACTTAAAATATAAACAGCAATAGCACGTTAAGCCAAAAGTTTAGATAGGCTTTGCAAGTAAGGTACACAGAAAGTTTTGAACAGATGCCCGTTTGGTGAAAATCAGCGACTTTCCGGGAAACGGTTTGACCGGCGTAGAGGCTCTACACGGGCAGGCGTAGAGCTAGGAGGTCTACGATCGACTGGCGAGGAAGGCATCGCTCGGCGTAGCGAAGGCTTTACGGGTCTACGGGTAAACTGCTCCCGAGGAACCTTACTTCAGACTCGCGCAGCTTATTGAATGAACCCACGCTTCTTGGAACATTCCGCGATATGAATGAATTATCAGAATTTGAATGATCTTTGTAGAAAATAACGCATATTTAAAATAATTTACATTTGCCTAACATACCTCAATGACGACGAAATTCACTTAAAAGTATTACTATAAGGAATTCAGGGACAAATATTACGATTTATTAATTTGAAGTTAAATATACTACTTTTGAATATTATAATATCTTTTGAATTTGTTGCTATAACTTTGTGGTAATCCATTATAGATAAATGAAACAATTTAACTTTGTTTGAACCACTTATATATTTGAGTAAATCCGACCGGTTTCGGAACGACCGTTCCTTCTTCAGGGTAAGCGTATACTAATTTGACAGTTTCGTAATTTTGAAATCTGAATCAATGAACATTTAAGGTGTCTTAATAATATTAATTTTTCTGAGTTCGCTAACAAAGCCGTGGAAATAAAAAAAAATCTCTTAAAAATAATGAATCTATTATCAACAACAACAAAAAAATATTGTCGTATAGCCCAATCATGGATATGTTCCCCTCCCCACCCACTCTTTATTAATACCTAGCAACGGCTCCACCCCTACCATAATAATACATTGTTCCCATCCATATTTCGAAACTGTCAAATTAGTATCGCTTGCCCTGAAGAAGGAACGGTCGTTCCAAAACCGGCCGGATTTACTCAAATATATAAGTGGTTCAAACAAAGTTAAATTGTTTCATTTATTTAAAAATACTACATTTTTTATTATTATTAAATACCTTAAAAAAGTGTACACTTGACGATCTGCGAAGGATAAGCAACCTATGGATCTTTTTTAAAATTGCAAATTCGGAGCTTGAGTGTTGCGAACTTTTGACTACTTTTGAGTGTAGTCAATTTAAGAGTATCTACTTGAATCACCAGGCAAAAGGATCTATTTTAATCACTTCTTCTAATAGTGCAAAATTATTTTGTGGTAACATTTTAAATTCAAATTAATAGATAACTTTGTATTAACCACTTAATTATCTACACAAACCGACATGTTTCGTCAGCAAAGCTGACTTCTTCAGGGTTTTGACAGAGCTAATTTTAAAAATATGCCTATTTTTAAATTTAGTTCTGTCAAAATCCTGAAGAAGTCAGCTTTGCTGACGAAACATGTCGGTTTTTGTAAATAATTAATTGGTTAATACAAAGTTATCTATTTCTTAAAATTAGCGCAATATAAACATGCACTCAAAAATTATTTTTCCATAATGTAACTTTATATACGCAATATGGACATGTTGAAATGAAATGTTGATATTTCTCATTGTTCTTTTTTTGTTGTGATACACAAAATAATTGTATGTTATTTTGAAGTTTCAGTTTTTAAGTTTTTTATTTTTTCCATAATGTAACTTTATATACGCAATATGGACATGTTGAAATGAAATGATGATATTTCTCATTGTTCTTTTTTGTTATTTTTTGTTGTGATAATTATGTAAAATAATTGTATGTTATTTTTAAGTTTAAAACTATTATTATGTAATGATATTATTTTTCTTACTTTTGTACTCTATTATATGTTTATTTATAAAAGGCAGTATAGCCGTTTATGTATTTAAAATAAAATAAAAATGAATCTATTTTAATGTTACCATCAACAAACAAATTAAGTAACAAACTCACAAATTCCTGTTTTGACGTTTTTTTACACCGTTATAAAACCAATACACAAATGAAATTGATATTTTTAATAATAATTCAAAGTAGTGATAGTGAATAATATCGTATGGTAATATAATATCATGTAAATGTTAGTATTGCAATCTAATGTAATCTAAGGTTATGAAATGTAAAAACCATGTAATATAAAAACTATGTAATACAATGTAAAAAGTACATAATTCAATATTCTAGTTAAGTAACTGAAAATGTTATTTTCTTTTTTACTGGAATAAAAACTTATGAAAAAAAAAAAAAACAAAAATTTAACAAATTCGGTTTTTAAAACATACTAAAACTATTTTTTTTACTTCAAGATATTATTTCTTATAATTTTTGTTTATGCTCATCATTATTTTTAAAAATTTTACTCACTGAAAAGTAAGAAATTATTTTTAAAACATATTGTTTATTACTAATCTTTGTTCAAACAATTGTAAGCATTGTGCATGCATTTTAAAATCAGAGGGCTAAAATAGACGATATTATTTGAGATGAAACTTGCTATGGCTTCTCAAAAAACAGGAATCGGAAACATATATTTCAATATTGCTGAGACATAATGCAGTATCAAGATGACCGTTTGACCACAAGATTGCCTTCTATTTTTATGTGTATTTACTTTGTAGTATTCGAAACGTATGTACATACGTACGAACCAAGATAGTCTTGTGAAAACGAAACTAGACCTCCAATGTTCCTGCATACGTTGTTAGCAAGCAGTATGCAAGTGTTTAGCGGGAAATACAGATACAGTATGTGTTAGTATGACAGAGTATAGACAAGACAACGGGACAGGTTAGTAAAAGTCAACGAGGTGGCAAGCGCTGGAAGATTGTATCTAGCGTATCCTACAAGCACCTGATTGGGAGGAAGACACAGTAGATAAGTAATAAAGGCATGGCAAACGGTTGGGAGTCCTCTCCAATCGATTGGCAGTCCCAGCAAGAATGAATAATATGAACACTTAGGCTTTGTGAACTGTTGGTGATCTGCAGTCATGCTCGGGAACGATGTCCGGTTACCGACATTATCGATAAAACCTTTACCGATAAACTGTGCTAGATACTCAGAAGGTGAACATCAGGGGTGCTCAAACTTGAATTGCTGGCGATCTACCTCAATATTGTTAGACTCTGATCGATCGACTCTGAGAGGCTGTAAGTATATGTGATGCATGATTGTTATCTAGGAACGCAAGGCGCAGTGGCGTAGCGTGGGTGTCACTTGAAAATTTTGCCACCACCTTATTTAGGTTCTTCAAAACAGCAGATTTCATTTCAGCGTTGGGGGGCGTACGTAGAAATACTTTTTTTTGTGACCTCATTTTATGACGATTTTTCATGATTCACATGTGACGAGTATTCTTCCGATAATAATCATGTTTATAAATTCTACTACAAATATATAACTGCTCTCGGAAATCAATAATGATATCCATGTAATAGGATTTCGCATCTTCATCACACAAGGCAGGTTTTAACTTAAGATTCTTCTGCGTAAGAGTCCCAAAATAATAGTTACACACGGAACAACGTTGAATCGGCAACTTTTTATTCACTTTATCGTTATATTCTGAACACCAAACTGGTTTAAATTAAATAAAGCTACATTCAGATCATGAAAATGTTTTTTTTTTTTTATTTTGGCAGTAAGTACATAAATAGTATGCAAGTAGAATTTTATAACTGCACTTCGAATAAGATAATTTTTTCCTTTGAAATGTGTCAGCAGATGAATCCGCAACTGGAATTTTACATTCTGATCACAAAACTGCTTTTAAATTATGAGTGAATCTCTTCACCGTACTCATTTTGTTTGATTTATTAATAAACTTCGTAGGTATCACTTTCAAGTTACAACTCGGAATGACTGACTTATAAATAAACCAAACCACACACTAGAAACTAGATCGATAATTTTCGACAATATTCCACCAAGAATATGCAATAATTTAACGATTTTTTTTCTACGGGACTTGTGACGTCATAAACCATAGATGAGGATAGAGTAAACAACAAAGAAGACGCGTCCATTGACAATATAAGCTACAATTTTTTTTTTATTTTTTTTTTTTTATTTAATATAGTTATATAATTGTACAGTGGAGTTATGGAAATTACATAGCGGTACAGAAATTATTTAAACATTGCAATCTCACCAAAGAAGAAGCTAGTTCTTGTGCTTGATGAGCGAGTTACACTAACTATAACTGAAATAGAACAACATTATGTAATAAGTAAGTATATAATAGGATAAATTGAGACTTCTGGATCATCTAAATGTGTAGGTGTACATACATAGGATACGGTTACATACGGTTATTGTGCACTTAGGAGAAATTCGAAAAATCTAAATAAAATAGAGATGAATATGTATTAAAAATAAATAGAAAGAAAGAGAAAAACAGGTAATTATTTAGTTAATTATTCCTGATGAAGTGTAGCTTCAGTTTGAGTTTCAGTTTATTGATTTCTTTGGTTTTTTTTATTTCAATGGGAAGGTTGTTGAAAAACTTTATTCCTAAATAGACATAATTGTTTTGCATTAGTTTGGTATTAAATTTTGGTGTTTTGATGTTGTCTTCATATCTTTTTGATTGGTGAGTTTCAAATTTCTTGATGATATTATCTTTGTAAATTTGGATAATTGCATTTTTCTTGAAGATATTCTCAACTCGAGGCACCGTGAAATCTGCGAAAAGCGTTTCTGTTGGATAAGTGGAGGGTTTCTTTAGGATTACTTTAATGATTAGTTATAAATAATAAACAAAAACGCATGACAAATGGGCAGTCTTATTGAGGCCTAATTGAGGATCAACTAAAACAAAAACTGTGAATAGATCTATTTACATCGGCAAATTGTTCTCGAGATCGACCCAAAAAGCACTCGCGATCGACTGGACAATCGCGATCGACTGTTTGAGCACGCTTGGTGTACATGGTCAACAATAACAAGGCAGAGATCCGGCACCACATCATAACGGCCAGCTTTGTAACCTATGAGTCTTTAGTTTTGGGGGTTCATTCCACGACAACTGAACAAAGTGGCATTTTAACGTCCCTTTGAAAAGTCATTAAAAGTTAAAAATAACAAAAAAAAATTCCATAACCTAACCTAAGGTTAACATATTTAAACCAGTATTTAACTTATTTTTTCATCACTTGACTAGCGTGGTCTAGGCTAAGGTAAGGCACTTGACTCACAATCCGAAAGTCGAGGGATCAAATCCCGGCTGGGCAAAAAAAATTATTTGATTATTTGTGTTATTTCACAATTTATTCATTTAAAATAATGTATCAAATATTTGTGGCACGCTCCAGAGTGGAAGATACTCTCAGAATCGCCCTGATATAAGACTACCATTCAGAATTGAAACTTTGCTTGAAATGGCTTTAGCCGTATTTGGTGAACAGATCTGAATAGCCAGATACTTTCCTACTTTCTTTTTCACCATCTCCTTCCCCTCCCCACTACCCTCAGCCTCACAACGTACCCCAATTGAGGATACCATAGTCTCACTGGCTCCAGAGACTGGCTGAGACTCTTGTGGAGTATTCGCAAAAATAGTTTTCAAAGGAGTTTTTTTTTTTTTTTTTTATATATGAGCTCCACACAGGAGGCCCTGAGGAAAATAATTTCCCTCAGGGCCTATGTCGTCTTTAGAGATGCTGTGTGGAGGGTTTTTTTAAGGAAAGGAAGGAGAGTTCTGGGAAGGAAAAGGGTTTAAGGGGTGAATTGGAATCTGGGGTTCAGTATGTCCCGGACATCCGCCTCCAAGACCTAGACAAACCTCACCCCATGAACCCGGGCACCCCTGCTAAATCACCAAACGTAGCGAACCACTTGGGGTGACCTATGGCAGAGTTGTTGGTTATCCAATAAAGGAGTGACGGAGTTGTACATTCTTGAGTTGCCCGGTCACAAGTTTTTGAAAAGTTCAGCGAAAAAACATGAGATAATATCGGTAAGGTCTTAACTTAGCTGCCTGGAATCCAACACAGTAGCGCGCCGGACCGCTTTTATAGTCCGTGCAATTTGAGGGGCTAGAGTAGGCGTGATTCCATGTAATGTACCCCTTTTTTCCATTATTCTCAGAGTAAAGAAGTCCACCTGTTAACCCATGTCTTATTAGATTTTCACGGCCAAAAGTATTTTTGTTATTTATTTTTGGGGTGTTATGCCGTGTTGGGCTACCTCCTCCTTTAGCCGACGGCGTTAGTTCGTTACAGCGTCCATCATCAGGGCAAATGTGTAATTGTTCGTGGTGAAATGCGTGCTTAAGTACTAAGAAGCGATACCGTGTCGCCAGCTCCACTCCACTACAAGCTGGTATTACAGTATACTTCATAATGGTTTTTTGCGTTTTGCTGTAGCCGTCAATTATCGGATACCAAGAACTATTAAGCTTAGCTCTGTCGTCTCTATTAATATTAATTGGGTTTTTGTAGATTTCAATTGCCTCCGTAATCAGGCGTGCTCTATAGGTGTTGGGTCTTCCCGGGACTTTAGGAACGAATCCAAAGTAAGGGCCGGTTTCCGGTCCGCTCTGTCTGGCCTACATAAACCTTGTCACATCCGGAACAACTGAGTTTATACACTCCATCTGTTTCCAGAGGAATGTTGGTCTTTGCAGACCTCAGTAGGTCTTGTATTTTGGTTGTGGTTCCAAAGACAGTCTTGATGCTTTCTTTCCTCAACAGTCTGGCAATTCTGTCTGTCACAATGTGAACATAAGGTAGGAAAGCACATCCTTTCGACTCTTGTTCAATTCTGTCTTCGTTTGGTGCAGATTATAATAATAAAAATAACAAAAACATGTCTTATAATTATACTATTATTATTACGGACATTATTGCTGTTAGCTGCATTAAAAACATGATATTTTTATTTTTTAATTGTTCATTTTTTATAACTAAATAATCTTATCGCCAAACAAGAAAGAGTTGAAAATGGCTTATTGCCTCAATTATTTTTAATAACGAGGTCTATTTTTTTATACATATATTTTTTTATTTTTTTTTATTTGTTAACATTTAAACCTGCTAAACTACTTATGTAGTTTGTCAGCAGGTACATAATGACAACTTTTTTGCAATAACATGGTACAATAGTAAACAGTATCTAGGTATGTATAATGTTGATGATAAGTTTAACAAAAAATATAAGTAAGTTGAATTACAGAAAAGTATGAATATAAATATGTAAAAAGTAGCATAAACCTTATACAACACACAAGTACAAATGAATTTATTATGAACTAATGAATATACTCAACAAGTACTTCTATAGTTTAATATAGGTACATAAGATAATACAAATTGTGAATGTGAATTCCAATTAGGAAAACAAGGTCTTCGGTAGGGCATCAATGTAAATCATCAGCATCTAATAGCCATTTACTTAGATCGTATTTGACTTTAGCTGTATAAACGTTTATATTTTTAATTGTCATTGGTAGATTAAATATTCTGGGTACAATATAGTTTAGTGTTCTTTCACCGTATTTATTGGTACATTTAGGAACCACCAATCCTTCATTTTGAGCAAATCTTGTATTATGTTTATGGAAAACTCTTTCCCTATACAAGGAATCAGACAATATAAGATACTGACTTACAATATTGTAAAACAATAATCCTCTGACAGGTAAAACATTAAGAGACTTGTATGTTAATTTAGTATTGCTTTTGTGTGCATTGGTATATTTATTGATTAACAATTTTGTAAGGGAGTTTTGTAATGTTTGGATATAACTCATATTAGTTTCACAAGAATGTCCCCAAGAAGTGATTCCATAACGGATTGTGGATTAAGCCAGAGATAGGTAGATTAATTTTAAAGTACTTATAGGCACGAAATATTTTATTTTATAAATTCAACCCACAATATACTGTAGACGTTTACAAACATTAGTAATGTGTACATCACATTTCATGTAGCAGTCAATAGTAACACCCAAATATACATAATTTTTGACAAAATCAATGGTTTCACATGAACAAGGCTGTGCAACATTTTTGTGTATGCAGTCAAATGTATGTGTATATAACGAAGGGATTACATTATATCTCGCGTGTGGAGATCTAATGTCCATAATTTTAGTTTTTTTTGGCATTTATTATGAGACCTGCATCATGATTTGATTTGATTTATGTATTTAAAATTTATTAACAACATACATTAAATACCCGCTAAGTACCTACCTACTATACAGGGTGTTAAGGGACGTAATTGACTTACTTTAACCAGTGATTTCTGGCATTATTTGGAGTAAAAAATGTAAATGAAATTTTGGTCTCCGGTGACATTTTTGATGTTTTGTTTTTTCTACAAAAACATAAAAAAATGGTAGTTGTTGAACAGTTGGAGGCAGGGTAAGGGGTATGTCGGACACCCGGCTGAGTGACTGTTTTGAGATTTTTATATATATTTTTATTTTATTTATTTATCTATAATAAAATATATTTACAATGCTTTTATTTGTATGCCTGTCTCACTAGGGTATACCTGTGTCGAGACAGGCGTACAGGTATATAAATGAATATAGTAGTTACAAGGATATTTCAGGTAAAATACATATTATGAATATAATTAAAACAGAAGGGTGATTGGACGGTGGAAAATCTTTTAAAGAGAGTTATTTTATAAATGTTGGAGATGGAGTAATGAAATAAATTCTGCCTAATCTATTTATAGGTTAAATTTGACAGGATTCCATTATTTTCATTTATTTTATATGGGTTAGGTTGTATGTGAATAGTTATTTCTGTCTATGTGTGATTTATTTTACAGATATTTGTGATAGTGTGGCGTCCAATACTTATAATCAATTTTTTAATATCTTGTTTGAATTTTGTAAAGGAGTCACTTTGTCTGATCGTAGTTGGTAGTGTATTGTATAGTTTGCAAGTAATGTATTTAGAGTGTCTAAAAAGGAGTTTGGAGAAGTTCGTTGTTTTTGGCTCGGGTATTGTGTATTGTTTGTGTAGCTTTGTATGGTGTTTTGTTGTTTTTGTATAAATTAAGTAATATGGATCTTGAGTAGAGCTGTTTTATGTCCATAACGTTGAAGGAATTGAAGATAGTATCAGTGCTGGTAGTAAGCGGCATTTTAAGAATTATTTTTATGATTAGTTTTTGTGCTTTCATGATGGGATCAAGGGCATTGGAATATGCATTACCCCAGGCTAGAATTCCGTATTCGATATGTTTACAAAAAAACCCTCCCACTGAGTCAACAAACTCCGGGTGTGGGGCTATTCGACTCATAGTAGTGGGTTAATTGACTCAAATGAGTCAATATCGAATTGAAAAAGAATACAGTATTTTACGAAAATTTATTACACATTACAAACATTACATATCGTCATCTGAATTACAGTTGATGCATTGGTAGTAGATAGCGTTGCCAGATACACATTTTTTGTGAGCCCATAATTGGCAGATCATACACTTCACCCATTCTTCCCCAGGAACATTACATGTGTAGGGCTCATCGCGAATCAGGCATGAAGTTTCATCTTCAGAATTCTCGTCGTCATCAGTAAAATATTTTTACTGGTGACGATTTACTCAGCGAGTCGACTAACCCCAACGCTACTGAGTCGACTAGCCCAAGTCACCATTTTTAATTTTAAAGCATTATTTCTAGTAAACGACCAGTCCCACAAAAAACACAACTATCGCTATTCACTCAAAAAAGAAGCATAATTAGCATCCAGTATATGTTTATATGATCTTGTTTAATTAGGGCACAGCAATAATAAAATAAATTGCAGTAAAAAAGTTACTCACCAAAGCAAAATATCGAAAATCAGAACTATATAAACCGACACATGCGTAGGGATCCAAACGAACACAAATACTAATCCGCACCGGCTATTTTCATAGTTATCACCGCTGAGTCTACTAAGGCCTATAGTCAACTAACCCCGGTCTCCCCTATGGTAAATGCAAGTAACAAAGTAACAAATATAATTATGTAATTAACAAAATGCCAACAGTTCCAAAGTATCTAAAATACTGTTATTTTAAGTTCTTATTTTATGTTTTCAATAATAAATTTATTAATTTATAAACTGTTTTTTTATAAATTGAATAATAATATTATCGAATATTTGTTTAAAAGAAAAACTTTAAATTAAAATGGAGTTACACAAACAAAATGATGACAATACGAGAAATAATTCGGAAACCAAGTTAACAAAAAAATAGACTTTGTCAGAAGATTGTTCGGACAGGTGAAGAAGATGAACCCAAAATGTTTTTTCAGGAGATACTTCGATACGAAAGTTGTCCAAGAATTAGACCTTTACTTATGTTCGGCAACGCGGATATTATTTCTCAAAATATGGCGGCACTAGCGATTAGACCAGACCTACCCTAAAAAAACGAGCGGTGAATCTTGGTAGCTGCTTCAGTGAGATCTTTGTGGGATTCGATGGCCCGCTGTCGAATAGGAGGGAGTCCACCCTGTTGAATTTCGAAATGTTCCCATAACGACATGAAAAGATTTGCATTTTTTCTAATCTGTGTTTAAGAAGGAATAATGTGTTGTGTGAATTCTAGCCAAAGAACGATTTCTACGAGTATTCAACAGTCTGTCAATAACAACAGCCAGCTGGAAACAGTTTAGATCAAGGATGGCCAACCTTTTCAGCAGCCGGGCCAGATTTTAGAAATTAGATTAATTTTTGGGGATCGCTGGCAACGGTTTATATGCACTTTTTTTTTGAAAAAACCTTTTGATTCACCTTAATTACATTAAAAGGCAACTATTTGCATTGGGGGAGGTGGAAAATATTTCATTCTAAATTTCATTACGTAAAATTACAATTAGCTTTTGTCTTGTGAGATTGTACGCCAGAATCACAAACCATGTTACACAAACCTAGCGTAGCCACTAAACTACTTGAAAACTGGGATGTTTTTCTTGCCTTGACGCGAGTAGGCGTTATAAAGGGGCACTTTCTTTTGTATCACAAACCATGTTACACAAAAATATTTTCCACTTCCCCCAATGCAAATAGTTGTCTTTTAATGTAATTAAGGTGAATCAAAAGATTTTTTAAAAAAAAAGTGCGTATTAACCGTTGCCAGCGATCCCCAAAATTTACCGAAATTAGATTTCATACCAGGCCGTACAACAAAATTTCTTTGATTATTCAAAGATAACAAGAAATATATTGTTTTTTAAAGAAGATAAAACCAAAATGAGAATCAAACATATTTATTAGATTAGTATTGAGCAATACAAAAAAAATTAATAAAGAAAAAACAAAATTTAATTATTGTAATTATTTTATTTGATAAACTAAAGTTTAAGACTTTTATGCAGATTTTTATGCATAGCACAAAGGGTAACAATTATTATAAGCAATAATTATCAGCCTGAAACACTATGGCACTATGGCAAGTATCCTTTCTCGGAAGATTTTTTCAATGTAGATGAGTGTTTCAGGCTGATATTTATTGCTTATAATGAAATATAATAAATTTTAGTGAGACGTGTGATTTTGTTTGTCAGAACTAAAGTGCATCAATGTTGATAACGATTGATGTTGTTGCTACAGTATTCAAACAGTTTTCTAAATGCTCATCTGGGATCGTGTTCTCATTTGAGATTTAATATGCTTCATTCGACTAAAAATCTGTTCACACGTTAAGTCTTCAAATAGCGAAATCATCGATAGAGACCATGTTTGTAAAATGCAGGATATTACTCCTTGTCCAAATATGTTTAGTAAAACCCTTCCAAATCAACCTGATTGAATTTCTCCTTTTAACTGTAGAAAAACTTGTCACGATAGTCGAATCAATGTACCGAGATACTTCCATATATTAGATATGATTCAAACTACGCACGTTGGAATGTTCTTGTGGTGGTTTTATGTATACTAAAAGAAAAAAAAAGTGTGCATATGCTCCGCGGGCCACAATAGACACCCAGCGGGCCGCGGTTTGGCCACCCTTGGTTTAGATGAAACATATGTGCACCATGCGCTTACGCATTCCCATTGCAGCATCCAGAAATGCATAGAACTTTGGCATCATATTCGAACTCTCCGTTCTACCTTCGAAGAACACATCATCATCACATAGCAGTTCCGGTCCATCGCGCCTTAACTCAAGAGATGCCATCGCCTGCGACAACAATGCCCACAGCGTCTTCTGTACAGGGTGCAGCTCAATCTCAGGCTACCGAAGAACATGACGCCTCGCTGCCGCTGAGACTAACTTCACCGCCTCACAAGGTTTTTTCTGGCCCGCGGTTGGCTTCAGCCCACCGGAGTCATAGCCGTCATCTCCATCCTCACGGTTTTGAGATCCGGTCCGATGAATGTCCGGTGAATTTGGAAAATCGTCACTTCTCACACTGACAACTGTAAGCGGCCTGCTCACGGGTCTTTTTTTAAATGATTTATTAACCAAGAATAATATTACAATATATATATATACAATTTATTTACATAAACATATATATATAAATATATATTTTTTGTATATACCACCTCACTAGGCTGAGAAACAAAAAATAGAATTAAAACTCAAACACTTTCTTTCTAGTAAATAAAAAGTTTAAAAAAATATCAAACTACAAAGTATGTATCTGCTTCTCATGAAAATTAAAAATAGAGATTTTAGTGGCACTTAAATCAAGGTCATAAATGTTTCGAATAATAAATCACAAGAAAATGCACTATAATTTTGTAGTGAAACATTGTTACCTCCTATCTTGGAAACATTTTTTTTTGCTTTTACTACCTGTCAAGTAATGATTATTACGAGATTAATGTTTCTTCTAGAATGAACATTTAACCCGACGAGCGTAAGGTTGAGTAAAATTTACCTGTGACAATCTATGTTGCTCGATAATTATTTTAGTTTGCCGCGCTTAACTGTTCCCTGCCCCTCAGTAGCTGCGCGGGGGAGGTAACCCTTCAAAAATTTGGCATTTTTTTCAGATGGTTAAAATGTTTTCGCTTTACAATAAAATGCAAATATTTGGAATATTTCTGAGCACATTCAAAAACCAAAAACTGTTTTCAAAAGGTGATGAAATAGCTTTCAAATTATAGAATTCGAAATAAACATATATTTTTTTTATTTTAAAAATTTGCATACAAACATAAAAAATGTTTTCAAAACGGTTCACCTTACGAAAAAAAAAAACACCTACATATTTTATTAGACAAATACACAACAAACACATATTGTAACCTCACTTTTTTATCGCTCTATGTAAAAATAATTTATAAAAAATTCCCGAAGTTTCAATTTTTTTTTCAATTTACGATTCAAAACTTTGTGTACATAAAAGTGTACATTTTACTTTTTTGGTGGCAATTTTTTAGATTGGAATATAAATCGTGGTGTTTTTCCTTTCTAACGCCGATTAGAACATATTTTTTTTATTTTTTTTTTTTTGTTTTTTTTTTTTTCAAGTGCCCTCAATTATTTTTTTTTTACAATTATACAAAATATTCTATATATTTCTAACTATGATAGATAGTAAGGGAGTTACAGCGTTTTATATCAGACCAATGTGCGTTGGGATAAATATGGTCTCAGATATGGGGTCAGAAAGAAATAGGGTTTTAGTCATTCAACGGTCAGTGAAAGACTTCATCAAAGTAGTCGGCGGGTGAGTTTTATCCACTTAGCGCTCGGTGTTACTATTTTTCAAAAGTAGGTACTAATATTGGTTGTAGAAGAAAAAAACTATTATAATTTGTGTTCGTTGTGATTAAAACCTTAGAAGATGTTATTTTTTGGGATTTTATTTAGTTTTACATATATATAAAAATGGACAATTACGTGCGATAAGTTAGATTCTCTAAGAAAAACGTTGATTCGAAAATTATTAAACTACTAATTATAACACTTTTATATCTAGTTTCTAAAAACAAGTTCTTAGAAAATGGGTAAAATAAGTATACTATCGAATTAAAAATAGTAATAAGTCGAGAATTAAAAAAAAACTATCTCAGTAAGAATTTTGGGTGAAATTTAACCAACCTTACTCGGAACAAGACTGAGGGCAATTAGTCCGACAGCTGGAATGAAGCAGGACGGCAAACAAGCCGAATACTTCTTCAGACAGCAGTTTGATGTGATGTACCCCACCCGGGAGGAGTGGGACATGGTCCCAGGTCCAACCTCCAGACAGGAACTAATCTGGTTCACAGATGGGTCCAAAATGGAGGAAGGAACGGGGGCTGGGGTATGTTT
Organism: Limnephilus marmoratus; assembly: GCA_917880885.1. Taxonomy (NCBI): domain Eukaryota; kingdom Metazoa; phylum Arthropoda; class Insecta; order Trichoptera; family Limnephilidae; genus Limnephilus; species Limnephilus marmoratus. Next base: position 36,984,746 of record OU862929.1, on the reverse strand, counting down.
ACAGGGTTCCAAGAGGGAACTAAGTATACCTCTAGGAATACACTGCACTGTGTTTCAGGCTGAGATGAAAGCCATCTTGGCCTGCGCACAGGAGAATATACGTATCGGGTACAGGAATAAGAACATAACTATTTGTTCTGATAGCCAGGCAGCCCTTATGGCACTGGAAAGTAACCGATGCGACTCCAGACTGGTGATGGAATGTAGAACCATTCTTACAGAACTCGCTACCATCAATAAAATAACCCTGATATGGGTACCAGGACATAAGGGTATTGAGGGCAACGAGCGGGCTGACGAACTAGCAAGGAAAGGGGCGAAAGCACCACTTGCGGGATCTGAGCCGGCCGTAGGAGTAGCAGCTTGCCACACCAAATTACATATCGAGAGGTGGGTCAAATCCCAGCACTGGAAGGAATGGGAGAGGGCACCCGGAATGAGACAATCCAAAGTACTCATAAACGGACCCGACCCCAGACGGACCAGGAAACTACTCGATATGGACAGAAACTCGCTGAGGGAACTGGTAGGCCTACTAACGGGACACTGCCATCTCAGGAAACACATGCAGCTATTGGGAGTGGAAAGCACCAGTAGATGTAGAAAATGTGAAGAGGATGAAGAGACTCCAATTCACTTATGGTGCCAATGTCCTGCCCTGGTGGGAATTAGGCTCAGATACCTGGGGAGACATGTTGTAGAACCAGAAGACCTAGCCACATATCCGATAACAACTCTGGTGAACTTTATTAAAGGGACTGGGTTATTGTTAAAGGATTGAGGTAAAATGGGAGAAAGTACAATGGGCCCATGGCCTAAGTACTCACGGGAACCAATGGTAAACCGTCTCCGCTTTTATAAAAAAAAAAACCAACCTTACGCTCGATGTTACAATTTAGAACCTAACTCACGTCGGGTTAATTACTATAAATTTGAATTTTCCTAAGTGACATAAACAATTCACGACGTTACTCACAAGGAACCGATTGTATGGTATGTTGATCTTATTTTAGATTTTTTCTAATTTTTTACTTTTTTGGCAAATCTACATTTTTGGTTTATGAAAAAATGGTTTTTTTATGAAAGAATTTTGTTAAGTGAATTGCTAAAAGATTTTGTACCTTTCATCCAAAACAAATTTCCTTTATCTTTGATCAAAATATATCATAATTATTCTTTCCCAATCCCTAATTTCCCAATTTGACACCATCCTAATCTAATCTTCATTATCTATGTACAGATATGTGTTATTTTATTTATAGAGATTTATTCTTTCCTTTACTGCTTATTTTTTACTTATGTTTAGTTTATTATTACCTCATACGTTTATTTATATTATTTTGCTGAATTGTTCCTATGTTTAGATTTAGATCTTGGCATTACTACGTGTTTTTAAAGTTTTAACGAAATTCTTGATTGTATGAAACTATATATTTTTATTTTATTTTTTATTTTATTTTAAATACATAAACGGCTATACTGCCTTTTATAAATAAACATATAATAGAGTACAAAAGTAAGAAAAATAATATCATTACATAATAGTAGTGTTAAACTTTAAAATAACATAAAATTATTTTATGTATCACAACAAAAAATAACAAAAAAGAACAATGAGAAATATCATCATATCATTTCAACATGTCCATATTGCGTATATAAAGTTACATTATGGAAAAAATAAATAACTTAAAAACTGAAACTTAAAAATAACATACAATTATTTTGTGTATCACAACAAAAAAGAACAATGAGAAATATTATCATTTCATTTCAACATGTCCATATTGCGTATATGTTACATTATGGAAAAATAATTATTGAGTGCATATTTATATTGCACTAATTTTAAGAAATAAATGTCGCCGATGTTAGCATATTCATTTCCCAAAATGTGTAATCGACTGATTGGTGATAATGTGATAATGTATGTTGTGTGTTATTATAGTAGAATCAGTCTATTGTTAGCGCGACCAGGGCAATGAAATCGTATTAGTTCTATTAAGTCAGGGGTATCCAAGACCGAGTGAATTATTTTATATAATATTAATAGATCACAGATTTTTCTGCGATCTGATAAATTTACGAGATTAGTCCAGTTTAGTAACAAATTATAGTCCACGGATTCTCTTGGAATACCTAATTTAAAATTAATATACCTAAGGAATCTATGCTGGACTTTTTCAATCGCTTGAATATGGATATTGTAATGTGGAGCCCAAATCGTAGAGTTATATTCTAAAATGCTTCTCACTAGCGTTATGTATAAAATGCGAATAGTATCAATGTTACAAAATTGTTTGGTTATTCTAATATATATACATTCCATGAAAAACCTTTAATAATTTCCAATAATTCTGTTAAGATTTTTTGTTTTATAACACTATGTACATTCCACGATAACCTTATAACAATTTTCAATAATTCTTTTTATATTTTTGTTTTACGACATTATGTACATCCCACTATAACCAACAATAATTTACAATAATTTTATCGAGATTCTGTATACTTATGTTTTTATGATTATGTGAATGCATTGAGAGATAGTAACGTCACTTGTTGTGACGTCGTAAATATAAAGTGTTGTATGTGTGTGTGAGTGTGCGTGTAATCAGTATAGTCTTGTTCGTGCAAGTAAGAGGATAGTAAATATGGCACGGAGACAAAATATACGCAATTATAGAAGAAATAGTGGCCGTAACAATTTCACGGGTGCTAGAAGCACACCACAATTTAGCGAGGTTCGTCGAAGCGGTTATGTTACGGTTATTGCGAAAAAAGAAGCTAAGGGTGGAATCCCAGGAGAATTTGCCGATAGAGGAGTTAAATTAAAATGGTTGAAAATATACATAACCGCAAAAGCACCAACACAAGTAGCATGGACATATGTGTATGTGTTTATGTCTGTGTATATGTATGCATTTATATGTACCCGTTTCAGAACAGACCTCGTTTAGTGAGGCGGGTTACTTGTTTGTATTTTTTTTTTTTTTTTACATTAACTCCATACAGGAGGCCCTGAGGAAAATAATTTCCCTCAGGGCCTATGTCATCTGGGATGCTGTGTGGAGGGTCTTTTTGAGGAGAGGAAGGAATGAACATTGGTCTTGAAGAGACCCATGTTGTAGGAAGGAGGAAACACAGAGGCCGGCAAATCATTCCACAGCCGAGCTGTTGAACACAAGAACGAGTCGAAGAAACGACCCGTTCTCATGTGACAAATGTCAACTGTGTACAAATGTTGGGTGTTTCCCGTGTTTGGCGTGTTTCCCGACTATGCACCGGAGCCGAAGGGATCAATGATGCTAGTTCCTCGGAGCATCTTCCATTGTAATACCGGTAGAACAAGGATAGCATTCCCACCCAACGCCTGTGCTCTAAAGATTGCAATCCGTCTGTTAAGATGGGAGAATCTATCAAACGGTATTCGAGGGTATTTTTCAGGTATTTTGGAGCTCCAGACCAGAGGTGGCTATTTTAATTTTATTCCAATAAACGCCCGGGTTGCCAGCAATTAAAAAAAATCCTACCTGTATTGTTTCACATTAACAATGAGTGCATACGTTTCAGCAATATCATGATCTTCCTAAGGAGTAAGGGCATCTTTTTATTTCTATTCATTCTACCTAATGTTATACTCTGTGCTAAAACAAAAGGGCCTCTTTTTGTCGAAGACTACCAAGGAAACCGATTTTAGTAAGTCAACAAAATGATATGCCTTATCACTTATCAAATAATTTAAAGAAAAACTGCTAAATTCGTAATAATGAATCACGGGAGCAGAGATGCGTCGTAAGGTGTTGCGTGAAAATTAATAAGAAATTAGAAAAATGAAACAATTTAACTTCGTTTGAACCACTTTTATATTTGAGTAAATCCGACCGGTTTCAGAACGACCGTTCCTTCTTCAGGGCAAATGTATACTGATTTGACAGTTTTGAAATATGGATGGGAACAATGTATTATTATGGTAGGGGTGGAGCCGTTGCTAGGTATAAATGAAGAGTGGGTGGGTAGGGGAACATATCCATGATCGGGCTATAAGAATAATTATTTTTCTGAATTCGCTAACCATATCATTGAAAATAACCATAGTTTTGAAAAAAATAAGGTGATAAATATACTTCATATTTGTAATGTCCGCGACAATTACAATCTCTATTTAATAAAAGGTCTCGTTATACGAAGTTGATTATTTATTATAAGTCAATTATGGAATTGTACAATGCTTCCTCTAGTGAGGATAAACGCGGAATGGTGGCAGCCTGCCGAACTGTGAGCTCCTCGGCAGTTCCCACCACCACCTTGTAGTCGGGCGGGATCGGAAGCCTTCGGCTACGTTCGGCACCCGGGTAAAGGGTACCACAGACACTACAATATTAATCATAAAGGAAAACTTTTAGATAACTATAGACACAAATCTTCTCTCATTGAACACTAACAAAACATACTACATACACTTCTCAATCAACAAACTAAAAACACTCCCCAACACTAAAATAATTATCCACAATAACAAATGTAATAAAATCACATGTATCCAAGGCTGTTCAACATTGAAATCAGTACCAGAAATTAAATATCTCGGAGTGATAATAGAAAACATATGAAGTGGAAGAGCCATATCTGTGAATTGGTTAAGCGTATCAGAAAGTGTATATATATATTCATAAGATTAAGAAATATTTTAAAACTCAACAATCTAAAAAGAGTATACTATGCACTAATCCAGTCTTTAATTCAATATGGAATAATTGGATGGGGGGGTCATACAACAATACTCTAAGCCCTGTCAAAGTGATCCAGAAACTAATCATTAAAGTAATCCTAAAGAAACCCTCCACTTATCCAACAGAAACGCTTTTCGCAGATTTCACGGTGCCTCGAGTTGAGAATATCTTCAAGAAAAATGCAATTATCCAAATTTACAAAGATAATATCATCAAGAAATTTGAAACTCACCAATCAAAAAGATATAAAGACAACATCAAAACACCAAAATTTAATACCAAACTAATGCAAAACAATTATATCTATTTAGGAATAAAGTTTTTCAACAACCTTCCCATTGAAATAAAAAAAAACCAAAGTCATCAATAAACTGAAACTCAAACTGAAGCTACACTTCATCAGGAATAATTAACTAAATAATTACCTGTTTTTCTCTATCTTTCTATTTATTTTTAACTAGCTGACCCGGCGAACTTCGTACCCCCTCAGAATAAATAACTGTTGTGTTAATTTATTAGCTGAATTAAATTCAGTTTTTTATTAAGTTAAAAATTACACAACGAAGCAATTATCGATCCGCAACTCTCCGTTTTTTGTATCAGAGATGACCTTGTGTACGAATTTATGTTTTTGTGATTTTCTTACTTTTCCACTTACTTAGGGGCCATCCATAAATTACGTCACACTAATTTCGTGATATTTTTACCCTCCCCCCCGTCCCTGTCACATTTATGAGACCCCTCCCCCCTAGTGTGACATCTAAAAGTAATCAAAAGAGTAGTTCAATTTTTTTTTTACATGTGACGTTACAGAGCTGATGACCACCCCGTACCCCTAGTCACACTTTCTACTCCCCTCCCCCCTTAATGTGTGACGTAATTAACACAACATTGTTACAGCTCTTTCAAAATAGGAGAATTCGTTCCATACAAAATGTATGGGGAAAATAATTTTCTTTATAACTATTTATTTCGTAAACTTTTGTGATGTTTTAATAGTTATTATCTTATCCGGGGCGGAGACAAATCCAACAAATCAAAGATCATCAAAATCAACCCAGCCGTTCTCGAGTTATCATGATCATCATCATCTGTGGCTCTACAACCCAGGTCGGGTCTTGGCCTCCAGCAGAGCCTGCCTCCATGACTGTCGGTGTTGTGCTGCGTTGCGCCAGTTTCGGCTGCCGATGGTGCTTGCATCCTTCACCATGTAATGGTCCGCCACTCTTGGCTTTTGACACCAATTATGATGAACCCTACCTAGCTGATTTACTTTTCTTAGCTTCTACCTCGTAGTTCAAATCTCGTAGCTCCTGTCTCGTAGCCACGCTCATAATTCTACCCTTATGTCCTACTGAACACACCACTAGGTATGATGGCCTGACTAAACCCTCCTTCCAGTTTGTTTCTACCTCAGGCTCGTGATTTCTAAACCCCTATACCTTATAATCTAGCTAAACCTACCCTATCTTCTTAAATCCCTGCGATTTTCTCACAGTAATCAAGATTTAAGATTTTTGTTCACATTATTTCTATAATCTTCGTTGTGTAATTTTTTGTTTTAGATTTTACATCTGTTTGCATACTTAATATGCACACATATGTAGAGAAGATAATGTATTACGTGTGGTAACCCATAGATTCTTTTAGAGAAAGGGTGAGAATTTTCCGATTTATTAATTATTATTATTTTAGTATCTTTTACCGAGTTTGATAAACTAACCCCGCCTTTAACTTTGTGTCTATTTGATTTCCGTAGGAATTTAGTGTGCTTATTTAATTCTTCCTATCACCGCTGATACATCGATAACATAAACAACAGTTAATAAATTACATAATTTCAAGAAAGAAAACCTTACCTTACCAGTGTAGAATGTTCGTACTCGAGAGTCCGGTTTTCTCAATTGAAGTTCTTGTCTGCAGCTTCTCCTAACATAATGTGTTTGTATTCATAGTTAGTGTTATTGGTTAGTATTCGCAAAATTGTTTAAAGAGCAGGAATGGAGGGATATGGGGAGGGGATAATATGTTTGCTGAAAAGTCGGCTCCTCCGCTAACCAAGTGAAAACCGATGAACAACAATTTCAAACCGGATTCTCCCAAGTACGTTTGCTAAGCTTATCCTTAAGTCCGAGTTTTACTCTCTTTGACGAGCGTCTCTTGTTACGAAAGGGGCTCTTCACGCCAGATGGGGGAATACCAAGTCTTCATGCCGTTTTTCTGTCTTACTCTGACTTCCGACGCCTCCGGGTTGAATTTAACTCTACTGAGTCTAGAAGGGGTATTTCATGTCTTCCCTTATCATGCCTCTATCCGTTGAATGTGGCGTAAGCTTATGACGGGCAGATCCTTCCTCCCACATGACCGACCCAGCGTTACACTCCACCTCTGACTAGCTGACATAAAACGCACCTCGTGAGCCTTATGTTTGCTTTCAGGTTCGACAAGACTTACGGTATGCAGATAACCTGTAGCTTTAATGAGGTACTTTACTTTGCGAAATTTTGCATGCTAAAAACAATGCTACCTATTGGCGATCGCTCTAGTATAATCAGTTGTTTAGAATTGAGTGAATTTAACGTCGATTTTACTTTCACATATTGGGCGAAGTTTCCGTCGTAAGCTATGATTGATAAACCTGCCCCTTGACTTTTGTGTTTTTGTTTTGTTTATTCGTTGGTGGAATCTAGGTGACCGTGTCATTGAACTCTAATCGAAATTTTAGATACACAATCGAAGGTCATATAACATACCCTAATCTCGTCAGTGAAAGAATTAGGTAGGTATTAGTTATACCTATCAATTGGCTATTCCCATTGATTTTAGATTTAATAAATTTATTTTGATAAAGTCATATCAACAAAGTGATAGCCAAACTTTTTTCTCTAGTCAAACGGTTAGCGATTCCTTCGACGGTTCACGCGTATTTCCCAGTGTCAGGCTACGTTAAGCATCTTTTTCTGTGATTTGATTTAATTGTAGAGTGACCAAAATGTACCGTGGCCTTTGACATGCCATATTTTCAATATCCTGTTTATCGTGAATAGTGTTGTCAGATCAGAGTAATCCTTACACCGGTACCTATTAAAGTCAATTTAAGTAGTTCCAATTAGTTTTCTTTTGAGATATTTGGCTCTAATAACTTCGTTTCACCATTCCATTTCCATATCAATAGGTTTTCACACTTTTCCAGGTTATTATCTTCAGTTTGTGAAATTTTCCGAGATTCTACCCGTTTTTTGTGATCATTCCAGATCGGTTTTAATTAAATCGACCCCTGGGACCATTCATGTTACGTTTTCCGTGCCCTTATTGATGATTTTTCATTTATTTATTTTCAACATTCCCGTCTAAGATTTTTTTTGTGTTTCCGTTTAAAACTTTAGGTACCCAAAACCCCCAGTTCCCGATCGCGTCTTATATAAACACGACCCGGGTCAATAATCTTCCAACTCTTTGTCTTTAGTTCTGTTTACAATTCCGTTCGTTGAACTTTCGTTCCGGTGGGAAAGAATTCAAGGCCGCTCAATCTGATCAAAGTACACTAAAACGATACACGCCTATAATTTCTCTGATTGGTTCAGATTAATTTTAATCGCCTTACTCAATCTCTCATTGGTAGAATTTAAGCTTCCTTTGTTCTCGAGATAGCTCTGATATGGGGCTTCCCTCTCTCCAGTCTTTGTGCAGATCTCTGTAATAGTTTCCAACTGCTCGGACAGATGTCGCCGAATGTACCGATTTCTTTACATAATATTTAGGGGAAAAAAAAAATTTCTTGTAGGCTTATCGTAGGTTGAAGGTTGGCATCCATCACAACCACTCCATCCAGCCATCGAAGCTTTGATCTTCCAACTCTTCTCCGACCCCCAGGTGCACCATCCATAATTCGCTTTGGGATATCTCCTTCGCTCATTCTCTGGATATGTTCAGCCCACCTGAGTCTTCCAGTTTTGATTTCCTTGGAGATATTAGGGTCCTCGTAAAGATCGTATAGCTCCTGGTTGTATCTGATACGCCATTCTCCATTATCACAGACTGGGCCGTAAATCCTTCGAAGTACATTCCTTTCAAAACTTTCTAGGGCTCCTTCATCACCCTTACTGATTGTCCAGCATTCCGAACCATACATAAGAACAGGCCGTATAAGGGTCTTGTAAAGCAGGACTTTAGTTCTTCTGGTAAGGTGGCGAGATTTTTTATGCTTCTGTAGCCCAAAGTAGTATCGATTTGCAGCTACTATTCAGTAAGTAAAATCTCAAATTATAATATTTAATTAAATGAAGACAATATAAGCGAAACTCAATCAGAAAAGATATTGGCTCCGCTGGGACTCGAACCCAGAAAGTGACCGAATTAATATGGGTTCCGTAGCTTAATCGGTAGAGCTGTTTCCATGTAAGAAAAGGGTTCTGGGTTCGAGTCCCAGCGGAGCCAATATCTTTCCTGATTTTTCTGTCTCCAGATTTCGATTGAGTTTCGCTAATATTGTCTTCATTTAATTAAATATTATAATTTGAGATTTTACTCATAAAGTTTAAAAAAATAATAATAAAACAAATACTATAATCTGTATTTATACAAACTTCTTGAACTCCCCTAGTATATGAAGGTATTTTCAGAGTAATTGTGGATCCTGCTGGGCCTTTGCCGCCACGGAGATTATCTCAGATAGAATTTGCATCAATTCCAATGGCACAACGCAAGTACTAATCTCGCCTGAAGATGTCACGACGTGTTGCACAATTGGCGTTTGCCACGGATGCCTCGGAGGTTCGGAAGGTAAATAATTTTGATACCTAAGCTTTTATAAATGAAAATCCTTTGGGTACGGTTTTAAAGATTTATTTTTTATTTATTTATTTATTGTTTCTTTACACTGCAGGTAAAATGTTTACAATACAATTTGTTACCTCACTAGGACAAGCCTGTGTTGAGGTTAACAATAATTATACAAGTTAACAAAATAACACAAAATTATACAGATGTTGAAAGAACAATATTGTTGTATTTCTTACAGATTGAGATTATGGGTGCCTACTAAACTGATGGCGCTAGATAGTACATTCATGTAGACTTTTAGGGTGACCATAATTTTGAGATCGGATTTAAAATAAAATAAAGTTTTTTGTTGTGTTATTAAAAATTAAGTTGTAAATAATAAATATATGTATATAATTTAACATGCTATTGATTTGGCAGGAGGAAGATGAACAAAAAAACGGTTTAAACAAAAAATAATATTAATTTAGCTTATTATTATAAACATACTCATTTAGCTTATAATTTAGAAAGGACAAAGTAGAGAAAATCAATTGGCAATCCTCGACTAACACAAATAATTTAAGATTCTTTTTAAAAGTATACAAGGAATTAGATGACTTTATATATTCTGGAAGGCTATTAACTATGAGTGGAGTTTGATAAAAATAATTTCTTTGACCAAAAGACGATTTAGTTTGAATTGCCATAAAGTTCAGACCAGAGTCATTTCTCATAGTACGAATTTGCTGTGTTCTTTCTGCAACATTAATATTATTAAAAAATCTACAAAGCGTTTGTGCAATATATAACTGTTTTACAAACATTACATTACATTCCTTAAAAAGTAAATGAGTTGGATATTTAATTTTTTTCTTGAACATAACTTTAAGAATCATTTTTTGGGCAATATTAAGTGGAAGTGGTTCTATATAAGTCTTTGGTCAGGATCCCCAGCACACTATGTTATAAGAAAGTAGAGACTGGATTATTACAAAATAAACAGTTTTTAATTTTTCTTTGTCTAATATATGTCTCAGTTCTTTAAAAATATAGGTAAGTCTCCTAGTATTTTTTAATAACATATTAATATGATCATTCCATCTCAAAAATTTATCTACAAAGGTTAGGTACTCTTTTAATTCGTTTGCAAACGACGATTTGCAGACAGTTTTATGCCTTGCCGGATATTTTCAAATAAATAACCACAAAACATGAGCGTGTAAACTTTTGATTTTCTTAAAATTTTAAGAATATGTACCGATATAATTTTAGGATGAATCAATGCATTTATTGCTGTCCGGTTGCCTCAGGTTTCTAAGCAATTATTACTTTCTTAGAGCGTTGGATCTCCGAGTGGCGGTAGAAGTCAACGTTTGTCCACTCACAAGAGGCATATCGATCTCTTGATCCATATATGGTATTGATGAACAACCCACTTCCAGTTGAATGTACGGAAAATATGTTTAATGTCGAAATGTTTATTTTTTAGAAGACGCGCTGAAATACTGGGTGAAAAATGGCGTAGTGACTGGAGGAGATTATAACTCCCACGAGGGGTGTCGTCCTTACACTGTTAATGATACCTGGAATACATTCAATACGCCTCCCTGCAATAAAACGTGCGAGGAAGGCTACCCCATTACCTACGAAGCAGATAAACATTACGGTGCAGATTCGTACTCCATCAAAGCCGACGTGCAGCAAATTCAAAAAGAAATCTATGATAATGGACCAGTTACCGCAGCTTTCGTTGTCAATAATGATTTCTTTGACTACAAGAGTGGCGTTTATAACCACACCACAACTTCTAATGATGTCAGTAAGTTGACTTTAACTTTTAAATTTTTTATTAGTTTTTGGGGTATTATGCCGTGTTGCGCTACCTGCTTCTTTAGCCAACGTTTCGGACAGCGTTGCAGTGTCCATCATCAGGGCAGATGTGTGATCACACATCTGACCAAACAGACCTCGGCAGGGCCGTCACGCCCAACGGATCGTGACCAACCCTGAACTGTTGTTGGTCGTAAAAAACGACCCGTTACTGTAATAGGTAACCTTAAGGAGCAAGGTACCTGCTCGTATTTCCACCTGTACCAGCTACATCCTGAAACCTCGATTAACGATCTAACGTCTTATCTACAATCAATTGTAAGTACAGCCTCACATACAGCGTCTAAAATAAAATCAAAGGGAGAATACGTCTCTTAAGGTAGGAATCCCAATTTTCGGGAAAAGGAAGTTATTAAACCGAAATACTGGCCCAAATATTCTTATCTTAAAGAATGAAAAAATAAAATGAATACCCCGAGGCTTCCAGGTTTGAAACCCAGTTTACTTACGGATAATTAACATTTTTTTACCGAAATGTTAGAGGACAAAAGAGTAAATGTGCCTCATTTTACTCTAATGTTTTCGTAAATAATTATGATGTAATTGAACTCACTGAGACGTGGCTAAACTCAAGTGTGTTCAACCCAGAGCTCTTCGATGACAGCATCAAAGTATTTAGAAATGACAGAGACAGTGGAAGTGCCCGTAGACAGGGAGGAGGAAGAGGCAGAGTACTTACCTGCTCTGGAAAGTTAGTCAACGAGGACCTAACTAACTAACTAACCATCAGGCCGTTTCCCCGCAGGGGCAGGCAGAGAGGACGGACCGCCAAAAAAAAATAGTCTTTGCACACACTCTTTGTCTCTCTTACATTCATACATATTCTCATACATACTCTTCTATTATTCTGACTTTTGACATGGCCCGACTCAAGTATCTGATTCACTTGATCGTGCCATGTATTCCTCGGGCGTGCCCGACTTCTTCTTCCATTCACATTTGCGTCATATAACATACAAATTGTGTATTACTTTTATATGTACAGTTTATTTTCCACCTGCATCACACTTTGATAGGTATAAATTATTATTTTTCGATACGATACAACAAAATGTAGGTAGATTTTTTTGGTAGAAATAATATAATTCTTTAATCAAATGAAGACAATATTAGCAAAAATCAATCGTAAACTTTTTTGTCTCCAGATTTTCGAATGAGTTTCGCTAATATTGTCTTCATTCAATTAAATATTATAATTTGAGATTTTACTCATAAAGTTAAAAATTTAAAATAAATATTCATCCCAGACTTGTAGAAAAGCCAATAGATGGCATTTATCCAGACACTATCTAGATAGCATTTAGTTCGAGTTGAATCTTGCAATCATTTTTAATCCCCCGGGTCTGATAAGACCTGTAACGATAGTAGCGAAGCTACTAATGCAACGTTTGTGGCAGAACAAAACTCAGTGGGTTGAAGATATATCTCCTGACATTTGGAAAGTTTGGAGAGCTTATATGGAAGAATTGCCGCAGATAAATAATGTGAAGGTACCTAGGAGAGTCATTTGTCAAAAGCATGTGATATCAGAAGATAATGCTGCGGATGTACTATCCAGAGATATTAGGACTTCTCAATTATTGACATCCACCATTTGGTGGCACGGACCCGATTGGCTAACTCTTGCACCATCCAGTTGGCCATGCGGAGAATCTACGTACATAGATCCACCTGAGGTGAAAACAAAAACTGTAGTGTTGGCAACAGTAACGCAAGATTTGGATATTTTCAGGAACTACATCTCTCTACTAAATCCTTATTTACATAATGATTTATTTTGCGTAGGCGGCAGGCTTTCCGAAGGAAAATTGCTGTCAATAAATCAACGACATCCAATCTTGCTGCCACCACATCATAATTTAACCGAATTAATTGTAAAAAACTACCATCATTTACATTTGCATGCAGGTACTCAAGCCTTATTGGCAATAATCAGGTTGAAGTTCTGGCCAATAATGGGAAAATTTTGTGAAAATGATAATAAGGAAATGTATAATGTGTTATAGATCTAATACACGATGCAGCAAATAATGGCAGACCTTCCAGCCGAAAGGAGCTTATATATTTTTGTTATTGGTGTTTTTCTTATGTATGTTTATTTGTATGTGTGGTGTCAAAAGCCATACACTTAGAACTTGAACTGTCTTTGAATACAGAAAGTTTTTTAAATGCCTTGAAGCGTTTTATCGAGCGTAGTGGAAGGCCGAGTAAATTATTTTCAGATAATGCTACTACCTACTATCGGAAAATCATTATCGGGGCTATCAATTCAATGGGGGTACATTCCGACAAGGGCGCTGCACTTTGGAGGCCTTTGAGAAGTCAGAATGAAATCTGTTTAAATGTCAGTTGAAACGGCTAGCAAGTAACTCCTTATTAACATATGAGGAATTTAATACCGTTTTGTGTCAGATTGAATCTTGTTTAAATTCTAGACCTTTTACCCCATTGTCAAATGATCCAAATGACCTAATTTCCCTCAGTCCCGGTCACTTTCTTGTTGGTGGAAGCTTTGCAGTAATTCCGGAACAAGATCTACAAAATATTTCAGTCAACGGACTGAATAAATATAAAAAAAAAATTCCTTGCTAATACGATGTTTTTTGATCGAGGTACATGGCTCAGCTCCAAGACAGAACGAAGTGGACCAGCGGACCTAATGCGCAACTAAAACCAGGCGATATGGTGGTCTTGAAGGAAGACAACCTACCACCATGTGTGTGGAAACTCGGACGTGTGATTGCAGTCCATCCAGGCGCTGACGGGAAAGTACGTGTGGCGACTTTCAGAACATCGCATGGAACCACTCAGAGGGCAATTTCGAAGCTGTTCTATTGCCAATAGACGACAACGGACCAGGCGCTGTGTAAGCACAAAATAAAAAAAAGGACTTGTGCTTTATGAAAAAAAAAACAATGAGTGCATAAAACAAGATAAACCAATAAATAGTAAAAAAAACAATATAAAAATTTGTACGTTGAAAGTAAAAAATAATATAAAAATTTGTACGTTAAAAGTAACCAAAAAGGACAAAATGAAGATATAATAATAAATTAAAAGTAAAAATCAGTGTACAAAATGCGGATAAATGTGGAGCAATAAAATTTTGAGTGTGGTAGGGAGTGATATAAAAAATAATAAAACAAAAGGATTGTAGATCCATATATTTAAAAAAAAAAGGATAAAACCACTTAATGAACGCTTATAAACCAACATAGCCTGCTGGCTAGAATTGCAAACTGCATATGTAAATATATCTGGAAAGGCATTGTAATAATTCCAAATGTGGCAATGAACTATGGAAGGAAGGATGATTTATCTTTATTTAATTGTTTCCCGAGGAAGGAAGGAAGGATGACCAGGAAACCTACCGCGATATGTTTGTGCCGTCTATATTATATGTCTATATGTAATTATTGTTATGGTTTCTGTTTGTTTTTTAAAAATGTAGTTTGTTTTTTGGAATTATCTTAGTGTGTTATGTTATTGAATAACTTTAAAATTAATTTAATGAATTTGAATTTGATTTGAGCAAAGTCAATATTTAATTTAGGCTCATAATTTGTTTGCATAATGTTATTTGTATAATTTGCAGAAAAATGGATTCGATATTTCAAAATAAATATCTGCCCATTTTGGGGCGGAGAATGTTTAGAATTAAACCCAGGACGCAAACCAATTATGGAGTTGAGTTACTATCAAAGGTTGGATTGCGATCCAAGAGTTGTCTGATTTGTTTGTTAGATGTCGATAGAATCATGTTTTATTTTTTGTCTCTCTCACACAACAAACAAGGGAAATATAGAGGTACGAAGGTCTTAAAAAAAGGCTTGTATTAGTAAAATTAACTTGCTTCTTTACGAAAACTTGCACTAAGAATTTAAAATACTACTGAACCCCTTGTCCGTTGGGTGGGGAAAGTTATTGTCGTCAGTTATAAGTTTATAAATATCAAATCATAACAATAAAAATTCAAGAACTTAAAGTTAAAACAAAAAAGTGCTTCATTTATAAAAAACCAGTCTGCCCAAAAGAAATCTCCTAAGTGAAGACCTCAATTTTTTACATTTTTTTACATTTGATCCTTCGAGCGGATTGATCCCACGAGCGGATACCTGGAATCCAGATCAAAAAATCAATGAAAGCCAGACATGAACCAGCAATAAACTAGGAGAATTCTGATGAAGCGGATCTTCAACAAGGGCAAGTGACCATCCTATTTTTTATCCATTTGATCCCATAGAAAAGAAACAAATTCGGTTAGACCACTTCGGTGTTTTATTGTTGTTGATATAAAAAATCGCAACGGGCTAATTGTTACAATTGATATTGGCAAGATTTTTTGTGGCTAGCTATGATTATAGTGTCGCAAAAAACATAAAAATCGGAGTTGTGTTTTCATTGTTTTGATTGTTTTTGATGTTGATGCTTTCGATACTGTTGGTAAAGCAGGCGACGAGTAAAAGGTACTGTCGTTATTTATTTGCAACTGAAACTAACAAGGTTTTTTGTGGGTAGTCATATGATTATGATACCGCAAAAAACAGAAGGATAATTATTATAATACATGAAATGTATTAATTGATTATTCAAACAATCTGAAAGCGATCGTTGGACGTTGGTTTGATTCCGAAGTGTTTTTCCAGTCGGTAAAGCAGGCGCACGCCATTTGTAAAGTCATCGAGTCGCGAACTTTCATAACAAAATAATAACAATTAACAATAGATTTTCTTGTTGTTGAATACATGCATCTAGTGATCTAGTGTTTTGTTAACAAAAGAAACAATCGAGTAAAAGACAGTGCAAGTTTTTTAGTGGTTTCGTGGTTAAGATTGGACCACCAGAGCAATCAGTGTGTATTGATTGTCTGTTATTTATCCCTGTTATTTAAAATCATGGATTTGAAATATTTAATTGCCCAGTGCGGCATATGTAAGGGAAAATTGTCGAGATTTAACAATTACTTTGGGTGGGGAAAGTTATTGTCGTCAGTTATAAGTTTATAAATATCAAATCATAACAATAAAAATTCAAGAACTTAAAGTTAAAACAAAAAAGTGCTTCATTTATAAAAAACCAGTCTGCCCAAAAGAAATCTCCTAAGTGAAGACCTCAATTTTTTACATTTGGTTTACAAATGTAAATGGGGGGTGAAAAATTGAGGTCTTCACTTAGGAGATTTCTTTTGGGCAGACTGGTTTTTTATAAATGAAGCACTTTTTTGTTTTAACTTTAAGTTCTTGAATTTTTATTGTTATGATTTGATATTTATAAACTTATAACTGACGACAATAACTTTCCCCACCCAACGGACAAGGGGTTCAGTAGTATTTTAAATTCTTAGTGCAAGTTTTCGTAAAGAAGCAAGTTAATTTTACTAATACAAGCCTTTTTTTAAGACCTTCGTACCTCTATATTTCCCTTGTTTGTTGTGTGAGAGAGACAAAAAATAAAACATGATTCTATCGACATCTAACAAACAAATCAGACAACTCTTGGATCGCGATCCAACCTTTGATAGTAACTCAACTGCATAATTGGTTTGCGTCCTGGGTTTAATTCTAAACATTCTCCGCCCCAAAATGGGCAGATATTTATTTTGAAATATCGAATCCATTTTTCTGCAAATTATACAAATAACATTATGCAAACAAATTATGAGCCTAAATTAAATATTGACTTTGCTCAAATCAAATTCAAATTCATTAAATTAATTTTAAAGTTATTCAATAACATAACACACTAAGATAATTCCAAAAACAAACTACATTTTTAAAAACAAACAGAAACCATAACAATAATTACATATAGACATATAATATAGACGGCACAAACATATCTCGGTAGGTTTCCTGGTCATCCTTCCTTCCTTCCTCGGGAAAAAATTAAATAAAGATAAATCATCCTTCCTTCCATAGTTCATTGCCACATTTGGAATTATTACAATGTCTTTCCAGATATATTTACATATGCAGTTTGCAATTCTAGCCAGCAGGCTATGTTGGTTTATAAGCGTTCATTAAGTGGTTTTATCCTTTTTTTTAAATATATGGATCTACAATCCTTTTTGTTTTATTATTTTTTATATCACTCCCTACCACACTCAAGATTTTATTGCTCCACATTTATCCGCATTTTGTACACTGATTTTTACTTTTAATTTATTATTATATCTTCCTTTTGTCCTTTTTGGTTACTTTTAACGTACAAATTTTTATATTGTTTTTTTACTATTTATTGGTTTATCTTGTTTTATGCACTCATTGTTTTTTTTTTATAAAGCACAAGTCCTTTTTTTTATTTTGTGCTTACACAGCGCCTGGTCCGTTGTCGTCTATTGGCAATAGAACAGCTTCGAAATTGCCCTCTGAGTGGTTCCATGCGATGTTCTGAAAGTCGCCACACGTACTTTCCCGTCAGCGCCTGGATGGACTGCAATCACACGTCCGAGTTTCCACACACATGGTGGTAGGTTGTCTTCCTTCAAGACCACCATATCGCCTGGTTTTAGTTGCGCATTAGGTCCGCTGGTCCACTTCGTTCTGTCTTGGAGCTGAGCCATGTACCTCGATCAAAAAACATCGTATTAGCAAGGAATTTTTTTTTTTGATATTTATTCAGTCCGTTGACTGAAATATTTTGTAGATCTTGTTCCGGAATTACTGCAAAGCTTCCACCAACAAGAAAGTGACCGGGACTGAGAGAAATTAGGTCATTTGGATCATTTGACAATGGGGTAAAAGGACTAGAATTTAAACAAAATTCATCTGACACAAAACGGTATTAATTCCTCATATATCAATAAGGAGTTACTCGCTAGCCGTTTCAACTGATATTTAAACAGATTTCATTCTGACTTCTCAAAGGCCTCCAAAGTGCAGCGCCCTTGTCGGAATGTACCCCCATTGAATTGATAATTTTGATGATGATTTTCCGATAGTAGGTAGTAGCATTATCTGAAAATAATTTACTCGGCCCTCCACTACTCGCGATAAAACGCTTCAAGGCATTTAAAAAACTTTCTGTATTCAAAGACAGTTCAAGTTCTAAGTGTATGGCTTTTGACACCACACATACAAATAAACATACATAAGAAAAAACACCAATAACAAAAATATATAAGCTCCTTTCGGCTGGAAGGTCTGCCATTATTTGCTGCATCGTGTATTAGATCTATAACACATTATACATTTCCTTATTATCATTGTCACAAAATTTTCCCATTATTGGCCAGAACTTCAATCTGATTATTGCCAATACGGTATGAGTACCTGCATGCAAGTGTAACTGATAAATAAATAAATAAATGTAAATGTAGTTTTTCATAATTAATTCGGTTAAATTATGATGTGGTGGCAGCAAGATTGGATGTCGCTGATTTATTGACAACAATTTTCCTTCGGAAAGCCTGCCGCTTACGCAAAATAAATCATTATGTACATAAGGATTTAGTAGAGAGATGTAGTTCCTAAAAATATCCCAATCTTGCGTTACTGTTGCCAACACTACAGTTTTTGTTTTCACCTCAGGTGGATCTATGTACGTAGATTCTCCGCATGGCCAACTGGATGGTGCAAGAGTTAGCCAATCGGGTCCGTGCCACCAAATGGTGGATGTCAATAATTGAGAAGTCCTAATATCTCTGGATAGTACATCCGCAGCATTATCTTCTGATATCACATGCTTTTGACAAATGACTCTCCTAGGTACCTTCACATTATTTATCTGCGGCAATTCTTCCATATAAGCTCTCCAAACTTTCCAAATGTCAGGAGATATATCTTCAACCCACTGAGTTTTGTTCTACCACAGACGTTGCATTAGTAGCTTCGCTACTACCGTTACAGGTCCTATCAGACCCGGGGATTTAAAAATGGATGCTATGTAGGATAACATCCGTCGTTTGCTTCTACTTAGCAAGCAATCTTCTTCACCACTGTCACCCGCCATCAAGTCATCCATGTAAAAAATTTCTTTAAGAATGTGACTGACCTTGGGATTTGTGCCTTGATTTTCATTTCCTAGCCGCTCCAAACATCTTGGGGCTAAGAATGATGATCCCAGACCGTAGACTGTATTCAATCGATAATGTTGAATCTCCTCGCTGGGTGCGTCTCTCCAAAGGATACGTTGTAAGTCCCTATCCTCTGGCTGCACTAATATCTGCCGGTACATTTTTTCTATGTCGGCTGTTAACGCGTACTGATGTTTTCTGAAATTCAACAGATGTGCACATAAATCCTTTTGCAATGCCGGCCCAATCATGAGAGCATCATTTGGGATAATTCCAGTTGAGGATTTAGCTGATCCATCGACTACGACTCTGGTCTTTCTAGTTGTACTAGATTCCTTGATCACCGCATGGTGAGGCAGATAATAAGGTATTTGATTTTGTGACAATGGTTCACATTGCGTCATATGACCTAAGTCTTTGCACTCCTGCATAAAATTCTTGTAATCTTTCATTAATTCTGGGTTTGAGGCTAATTTTTTCTCCAAATTATACAATCTCTTCTCCGCCATAGGGAGACTTTCGCCTAGCTGTTTCGCACAGGGGCGTTGTATTAAACTTACAATGAAACGGCCTCTGCCATCTCTTTCATGAGTAGCTGTGAAGCTTTCTTCACATGCTCGCTCCTCGTGATTCCTATGTTTAATAGGACTTAGCTCCTCTAATTTCCAAAAATTTTCAATTTGCTTATGTATTAAGTTGAGTGAAAGATTATAAATTTTTACTGGCCTCTTTTCTGAAGTGAAGATGTGTCCCGAAACCAGCCATCCAAATTCGGTTCGTTGCAATATTGGTCCGGAATCTTGAATCTTCATCCGGTCAGAGTGCAGAGTCTCCCAGAAGGTGTCAGCCCCGATCAACATGTCTATCGGGCCGGTTTCATTAAAGTTTGGATCAGCCAATTGCAATCCTTGGGGGATGCCGGTGCCTTTTTTCTGAAATGAGATTTGCGGCAGATTACTGGTCACCTCCGACAATACTAGGCATTCAATCCTCTTTGAATAGGGTGAATAATTGGAAGATATTTCTAAATCCACAATGTTTTTAATATGCTGTATTTTATTATGAATTCCGGTAATAGGGATATCAGCCTTTCTGCTGGATGATTTTAATGCGCAATTTTTAATAATAAGTCCTCTTGAAGAAGTATCACTTCCCTGATGACTTTGCATTTCTTCATTTTGTAAATGTAATAAAGTGTTGTGTGAATTCGCTCCACACTTGTGACAACTATATTTACTTTTACAATCCGGAAATTTATGTTCTACCGACAAACATTTCAGACAAGCATTCAAACGATGTATTGTTGTCAATCTATCCTCTATTGCTAAATTTAAAAACTTTTGACAATTATAAGTTTTATGATTTTTATTACAATAAATGCAATTGTGCTCATAATCTTCTTTGAACCGAGGTGGTTCAAAGATTGAAAGTTTGATAGAATTGATGATTTTACCGGTTTCGTTGAATTTATCCTTGGCCTTTGTCAATACAATATAATATAAATTTTCAAACATTTCTCGCTCGGTTCCATTTTTTAATTCATCCGGCAATAATGTCTCTATTTTATCTTGGAGTTTTCTAAAGACATCTAGAATAGGTTCAATTCTTTTCAAACGTATTTCGATTTCCGAATTTAACAACTCTTCACCATCCAAGTAATTGCTAAATCTATACAATTTTCCCTTACATATGCCGCACTGGGCAATTAAATATTTCAAATCCATGATTTTAAATAACAGGGATAAATAACAGACAATCAATACTCACTGATTGCTCTGGCGTGGTTCACTTCTAACCACGCTAAACACAAAAACACAAAAAACTTGCACTGTCTTTTACTTGATTGTTTCTTTTGTTTTAACAAAACACTAAAAAATCTTCTATTATTAATTTCTGATGAAAGCTCGCGTCGTAACTTGACCTTTTACAAACAACGGAATCACTTCGTGCCTACCGTCGTCCGTCTGCATTACCGACTCGAACAATACTACGGAAGTCAAAAACAACACTCGACGATCGCTTTTAGATTGTTTGAATAATCAATTAATACATTTCATGCATTATAATAATTATCCTTCTGTTTTTTGCGGTATCATAATCATATGACTACCTACAAAAAAAAACTTTGTTAGTTTCAGTTGCAAATAAATAACGACAGTACCTTTTACTCGTCGCCTGCTTTACCGACAGTATCGAAAGCATCAACATCAAAAACAATCAAAACAATGAAAACACAACTCCGATTTTTATGTTTTTTGCGACACTATAATCATAGCTAGCCACAAAAAATCTTGCCAATATCAATTGTAACAATTAGCCCGTTGCGATTTTTTATATCAACAACAATAAAATACCGAAGTGGTCTAACCGAATTTGTTTCTTTTCTATGGGATCAAATGGATAAAAAATAGGATGGTCACTTGCCCTTGTTGTGGATCCGCTTCATCAGAATTCTCCTTTGTTTATCGCTGGTTCATGTCTGGCTTCGATTGATTTTTGTATCTGGATTCCAGGTATCCGCTCGTGGGATCAATCCGCTCGAAGGATCAAATGTAAAAAATTGAGGTCTTCACTTAGGAGATTTCTTTTGGGCAGACTGGTTTTTTATAAATGAAGCACTTTTTTGTTTTAACTTTAAGTTCTTGAATTTTTATTGTTATGATTTGATATTTATAAACTTATAACTGACGACAATAACTTTCCCCACCCAACGGACAAGGGTTCAGTAGTATTTTAAATTCTTAGTGCAAGTTTTCGTAAAGAAGCAAGTTAATTTTACTAATACAAGCCTTTTTTTAAGACCTTCGTACCTCTATATTTCCCTTGTTTGTTGTGTGAGAGAGACAAAAAATAAAACATGATTCTATCGACATCTAACAAACAAATCAGACAACTCTTGGATCGCGATCCAACCTTTGATAGTAACTCAACTGCATAATTGGTTTGCGTCCTGGGTTTAATTCTAAACACATATAAAGATAGCAGCCAATAATATGTGCGCTATGAAAATGAAGATAATGTTGGTAGTTCTTAGTCGAAGTATGATACAATTAAAAGTGACCGAATTGGATATAGGTTTCGTAGCTCAGTTGGTAGAGCACTTGCCATCTAAGCAAAGGGTCCTGGGTTCGAGTCCCAGTGGAGCCAGTATCTGTTTCTGATTTTTCTGTCTCCAAATTTTCGATTGAGTATCGCTAATATAGAGGAGACAGTATGATAATAATTGACAGATATCAAGTGCAATTTGCTCCGTATAAAACAGTAAAAATAAAGTGCAAAACGTATGTTTAATCAACATAAAACCTGTGAAACAGAAGCATAACAGTGTTGCTGTAAAACTGAAGCAATTACCACGTATGTACATGAACTATATCTAAGAAAAAATTGATTTTAAAAATTCAAATCACTGTGATTTTTTGACATTTAATGATTTGATATTGAATACTCTACCTACATACGTTCCATCTATCGCTACCTGTCGATGGCAGTAAATGCACAAATTTAACCATATCGCAAAATAAACTAATAATTTGCGCTAATAAACAACAGATGGCTGTTATCGCATAAATCAAGTAAAAATATATTATTTACCGCTATTGTTCAATAGAGGGCAATAAGTGCATACAATATCAAATTCTGTTGAATAATCTTTGAAAATGGAAAAAGGCAATAAAACACCTAAATCAAAAAATGAGGACCCGTTTACAAAATCCTGCCTGACCCCAAGATCTCCAAATCAACATGAGGAGGATCCTTATTCAGATTCGGAGGATAAAAGAAAAAATTAAGAAGAAACGTCCACAATGATAGAGGCAAACGAGGTAAATAATGCCCTGAAAAACTCAAGACTTACCATAAATAATGTTAAAAAAATAATAACGGAAGGGAAAGGAAAAATCATTCTAAAAGAAAAAATAAACGAAGGCATGGATCAACTATTCGACATTATTGCCCACTTAGTGGCTGAAAATAATGAAATGAAGGGCGAATTAAAAATATTACGACCACTAATAAAAAACTCTACCCAAAATATTATTGAAATAAAAAATGTAATGAATGAAAACAAGTCGCTTCTCGTAAACATGGCAGAAAAAAATGTGAATTTAAAAACAAATTGCATCTCACCAATATTAATAACCAAAATAAAGAAATTAAAACACCTCTTCCGGCACAGAACATCACACATCGCAGAATTAAAACAGCACAACTTCAATGGAAAGAAATAAAAATACGGATCTTTGGAGAAGAAGCAGGCCACCAAATAAGAAGAAATCTGGAAAAAAACTTTAAAGATGTAGATTGTTCCAGCTATATATACCCTGGGGCAACACTAGACTGGTACACGGCAAACATCATAAGAGAAAGCAAGAATTTAAACAAAAATGATTTTGTAATTTTAATAGCCGGAGAAAATGAGACATCCCCTAAAAACTTTCTAAGCAACTTGTACTACACCCTACGACAACTAGCCCATACTAATGTCCTAATACATCCAGTTACTAAAAACAACTATTTAAACATCTATAAACTGAATTCTGAGATTATATCTCACATCTTCGAATTAAAAAATATTGTAAATTTAGTGGGCCCATTTTTTATGAAAAAATGAATAGCCATACAATTATCAAAATGATGAGCTTAACAAGGGCGCATATAAATAAAATAAAATATCAATAAAATATCAGTCTACAATTTTGAGCACCCACATCCATCAGAAAAAAACCCAAAATATATTCATTCATCCATTCCTACACAAACCCGAGATGACAGGAACTCACCTTATCCGAAAAAACAAACTATTTTTTTATGAATAATACACGTACTCCTAAACCTGACGACATCAAATCCACCTTCATAATAATGCATCAAAACGTGCAATGCATTCGAAATAAAATCTTAGAATTAGAAAATATTCTATATGAAAAAAATATCGATGTACTTTGTGTTAGCGAACACTGGCTACAAAAGGACGAAACGACATCTATTAATTTTAATGGTTATAAATTAGGATCCATTTTTTGTCGAGAGAGTCATATTCATGGAGGTGTCTCCATTTACTTAAACGAAAACATTATATTTAAAGAACTAGAATTTGTTAAACAAATAACAAAAGAATTTGTATTTGAATGTGTTGGTATTGAAATTCCAAAACTTAAAATGATAATTGTTATGATGGGTCCCTAACATGTCCCAGGCCAGCTCACAGCAGAGACAAAAGTACCCTCTATTCCAGGGGCAGGTCGCACGAATGCTTCAGAATTCTCTCTCTCTTCCACGGGCGTCTGGGAAGTGCACTCTAGGAAATACTCCTGCCGAGGCAGATTAACAACAGGATTGAGTTAAATAGATTCATTTATTGCAAATTCAAAACACAGTACATAGGTCATTACAGTACAATTCAATACAAGAAATGCATATTACACAAACCTAGCTATCGTGTTTATACCTCATGATCTCTGAAAACGAAACCCTCTGAGTGATGGCTTTGCGCGTTAGTTTACAGTCTATCGTTACGGACACAAACAAAAGAGGGATCAATTGTGCAGCTTACATGGTGGTCGGGGACCTTTGTCTTCCGGGTTCAGCAGGGCACTTCCCCGAGTCTAGGACAGGACCCGTAGTTCACACAGGCATGGCAGAATACCAGCGCTAAAACCCGTATGTACTTCAATTAACATCGCAGATGTAATTGCGTTCAATTCGATCGACAGAAGTTTAGCCGCGAACTCGGCGGTTCGGCCCGAGGAGCGCGACGTGCGTCCAAGGCGGCTTGCAATTCTCGACTGTGTGCGCGCGTTGGTGCGCGTTGGTGCGCCGAGGGGGGAGGAGGTAGGAAGCAGGGAAGCAGGGGGGAGCGGGGTGTTGTTGAAACTGCCGCGCTGATTTTAGGAATTTGAATTCTCTGACGTTTGTGTGGCGTACCATAACACTTCCCCCCGCGCTTGGAAAAAAGCGACGTGGCAATGGAGCTGTAGGAAAAAAAAATCCTCTTAAGCTTCTATCGGGGTTTTTGAGAGATTCGTTGCTTGAGAGATTGCCTAGCTAGAACATACAGTTTATGCTATAGTTTAGGTCACAATGTTTGTAGGGAATGGATGGGGGTACATACAATGTTTGGAAAAGACAACTTGGGAAAAGTACATGGTGTAAAACAACATACAAGGTTATGCAATTGAGAAATAACAATACACATGGTTATGCAATTGAAAGAATGACAATACACATGGTTATGCAATTGAAAATAATAATACACATGGTTATGCAATTGAAAGAATGACAATACATTTGTACAAGAGAAGAGATTCTAAGGTTTCATTGGTCTGGGAGCTAAGTTTGCGAAGCGTGGATTTGTTTGGTTTCGGAGGATTTCGAAGAAAAGGACGTGGTTTCACAGATTCTAAGGATTACATTATCACTGTAATCAGACCCATTTGAGATAACACTCAGGAGTACACTTAGGCCTTAGAAAACACTTGGTTTGGTCGAGGACGTTAAAGTTCACGAAGTGGAGACTGTGGTTGCTGTGCCGCGACTATGGTTACAGAGGTCATTGAAGAGAAGAATCCAGTATCTGCAGACATGCCAGTACGAATCCTAAGTGTTATTATGGTAAACACGGATCGTATATAATGGTTATTGAAGCATAATGTAGCTCAAGATAACTTGTATTGGTACGCATTCAGCGAATACTGGTGGGTCAAGGTAATGATGGTTTACACATGACGATATATGCGTCACTGCATGACAGAGCAAGAGACGGCAAGGTTGGCATTGATAGCAAGAGTAAGAACAAACCTAGGAGCTAGCGTGCCCAAAAGGTAGTTTAGAGTGTCATAATGTATAGTGGGACAACTCAGCTTTCTGTGGCACGACAAGACAACATACATATGAGCGGTATGGTCTGTGCTCTCAGGAACAAATGCGTAGAAAATGGCAGCAGGAGGGACCTTGTAACCACAGCGCGTGCTGTCAGGAAGTGAAGCTCAGCTTGGCTGTTGGTGATGACATCCGCCTGGGCTTCTTTTTAAATCCGGGAGAAATTATTATTAGAGCAAAATTCTTGAAGTTTACCTGCCTAGGGACCAATGAAGAAAAGGTTTGGAGAGAAACAAAATGTGTCCAGATAATGAAATAAACAAAATTTTAACCACCGACCCAGAGAGTGACGAAGAGAGATATTCCGAACTAAATTGTGATTACATGAACATTTTCCTTTTCCAGGATGACTTGGCGCTTGCCGAGTGACAATATGTCTTGGTTAAAAAACAACCGGCCCTCTATGGCCTATGTTAACATAAGATGGTAACATTTTTGTAGAATTTCAAAGAACAAGACAAAGAATCGTGAACTAGTCACGGCAAAGGGAAACCAATTCATGAATAAAGGTTGTCAAAAGGAGACAGACGGTACGCCAAGTGCATATCGTACATATCCAATATTCATGAATGTGTTTCGTAGAATTGAGAAAGAGAAAAAAAAAAATGGTGAGACATATGCAGAGATTGAGGGGGAAAACCTGTAGATAACCGAACAGTTACCTATTCGAACTCCAAGTGAGGGCGAAATATGGTCAACGACAGATTTTTCACTTCATAACATAAGTCTGAGAACAAGGGGGAATGGGGGGAGGAGGGGAGAAGGGAGACGAGTTACGAAATGTGCTAGAGACTGGACTAATTTCCAATTCAAATTCTATGTGAAAATGAAACATAATCAACCAGCAGATTTCCGGACTCTTTACATTTATCACAAAAGGGTGAGGAGGAATTTGAATACACATTATAACAAAGAGGCTAATCTTTCGCGTGTATTGGGCAAAAGATTAGGGGTCGTTTTTTAAAAACTTCTACATGATTGTGAGAAAAGACAGACCCTTGCTCCAATTTCACAAACCTGGGGATTTTCTTATTCGTTCTCCAGACAACGAGTTAGGTGGTTTTGTGCTCAATCGATTAACTCCCACAGCACTATGCCCCATAATTGACAGTGAAGCTGAAAACTAGTCCTTTTGGGATAGTAGATATTCCTGGGCTTCTTTCCTTTTGCAAAGAAGTAAAAAAACAGGAAGTCCACGGGCATCGGCGTTGAATGACAACAAAGGGTTGTGGACTACATTTCGTAGATCGCACACAAAAGGTTTGATATTATTTCGTTCGCACGACTCATGGTAAGTGTTTTAACGTCTCCACGTATAGTGTACAAAATATGTAAGTACATACAAGATATAACTCAATTATAGACAGAAGTCAAAGAGTTTATACAATGCAACTTAAAGAAGATGGCAAAGCCGATATTATGTCGTTCACACGAATCACGGTAAGTGTTTTAACGTCTCCACGTATAGTGTACAGAGTTTATACACAATTATACATAAAAGCGGTACTCACGGCAAATAAATGACGCACGACCAGAACAGGTTATACAAAAAGGGTGGTACTCATGACAAATATGTCACACGACCAACTCAATAACATTTAGCTATGAGCACAAGTGATTATGACGAACTTCTCGTATTGTGGCAGGTATTTTAAGGATCCCTCCTATAATGTAACAGGATTACGTTTAAATACAACACAATAAACGTTAACGATGCTTGTTTTAACACAGTATATGAAGATTTGTTAGATTAACTAACTCCGTAGCCCAGGAGCGTACGATAGAATAACAAGGAGGTAAACAATTTAATGTCACTTCGTATGTTATAAAGGCGGGGTGGTGACAGAGTACATTTCTGTTTAAACAAAGACAGGCCTATATGGTTTTACATACTGTCTATTGTAGCAACTTCAGTGGGGACAAACAAAAGGGACCAATTGTGGTTTTACATACCCTTTGTGCAGTTACAACATACCAGGTTATGTGCAATTTAGGTTGCAAATACTTGGTTAAATGGCGAAACAAGAGTTGAATGCCTATGTTTGCAAAACGATGATCAAACAAAACATTGATGATTTACGTTAAACTGCGGTTATTTATGTACGGAAATCAGGGCTGCCGTTAGGTTTTATTAACCTTTTCCGTCAGGGTTGAGGCATGTAATACAAGACATACATGTTGTGAAGAGGGGCAAGTCGAGGACTTCTCATAACAACAAAAGACCGAGTATTTGGTTTTACGTACTTTAGTTGAAACGAGCCCATGAGGATTTGTATAAGGGTGGAAAGACCAATTTAAAGGCTTTTCCTTTATTTATATACATATGATTTCAAAATGGACGTGTCAAAATCCAATTTGTTAGCAAAAAGCTCGGGTAGGACGCCATCAATTTTTTAACATTTGAGAAAAATTGAAAACTACTATACACAAGGAATGTGATTATGTGAGTAACCACTTATTTTTACCATTATGAGTAAAATATGGAGCATGTTAAGATGGTTTACTAGTCCTGGGTCGTGATTTAATGCTTTGGAGTTTACCAAATCCGATTTTAGAACGACGCTCCAGTACTTACAGAACATAAAAGAAAAAAAAAATTTTTGAAGAGATTCCTTCCGATATGATGAAAAAACAACAAACAAAATGGTGAAAATTACAATATTGCATTACATAGCAAAGCGTGCCATGGTATGAACGTTGCGTAGTGTGAGGGGTTGAGAGGCAATGATTTGGGTTCATGACTTCCAAAACACTGTGACTCGAGGGGTGTCTCTGCTCTAAAGTGATCAATTTTGGAACAGGTGAGAAAAAAATAAAAAATAAAAAAAACGTGTGAAACAAAAATTGCGGTGGTTGCCAATTCACGAACATGAACGGGGCAAACTACACCGTGGAGTGTACATAAATTTACAAAAATGATTCTTTTTTAACAATATTCGTTTCATCAACGAAAGGGTGGACATGTAATTGACACTTTACACGCCGGTCATTGTAAGACTTGATGTGCTTACAAAAAGGTTGTGGTGATTCACACTGGATCATTTTGAGTTTGCTGAGATAGTGGGGGCAGTTTTACTTGACTCCTCACTTCCAGTCTTTGCAATATCCTTAATATGGTAATTACCAATGTGTTTTCCAGAGGAGTCAGACAAAGAGTACACTAGATCTGATATCTTTCTTAGAACTTTGGCCTTCACGAAACGTGGTGCCAGCTTGGCAGAGAAATACATGGCTCCTTGGGAAAGTGTGTTGTTCTTTCTCCAAACTATGTCTCCTGTATTGAAGGTGACATGTTTCCTACGTAGGTTGTATCTGTCCGCACTCTTTTGATGAGCCAGGAGTAAAGCATCAGTGACTTCACTGTAGATGGCCGACAGTTCTTCCAGACGATGGGCATAGTCCGCGGTAGGGTTGCTTGTGGCGGCAATTGACGTAGGGAAGTTTGTGTCCCTATGTAGAGAACCGTGAACAACTTGTTCCATACCATGTTTTAAGAAGAAAGGTGTGTAACCAGTGGCCAGGTTAACAGTGTTGTTCATAGCAGCCTGAATTTTATCTAGGTTTTTACGCCAAGTACGTTGATCTTTATCAACTAGAATAGCCAGAGCTGTGTTGATTGTCTGGTTGTAACGTTCGACAGTGTTATTTTGCGGAGTATACAAGGTATTATAGTAAATGTCCTTGATTCCGTATTTGGCAAGAAAATCTTTGAATTCTTGGGCAATAAATTGTTTTCCGTTATCAACTATTATGGTTCTGGGTGTTCCGTAAGGTATAAAAATGTGTTTTTCCAGGAGTTTGATGATGGCGGACGCGTTGGCTCTTTTTAAAGGGAAGATCCAACAGAATTTAGTGAAAATATCCACTACACTAAGTATGTGCATGTGTCCGGCATAACTTCGAGGAAAAGGTCCGACGAGGTCCATTGACAATGATTGTAGGGGTCTGTCGGCACGTTTGGGATTACCCATTAGGCCGGCAGGTGCTGCCGTGCTATGTTTATAAGCTTTACAAGTTTCACATTTAGAGATGTAATTGCGAATTTGCTTAAAGAGACCAGGCCAGTAATACTTCAAGGCGATCTTTTTATACGTCTTGAAATTTCCTGGGTGTATGGAGTCGGGAGCACTATGATTGTCAATGATTATTTGTTCTCTACCTTCGAGGGGAACGACAAGTTTCCACGAGTAATCTTCGAGGATGGATAGTGGTACCTTGCAATTACGGTATAGTTGTCCTTCTTTTATGATAAAATTAGGAAACTTTTGTTGGTTATTTTTACAACCTTCGAAGATTTTCAAGTACCATTCATCTTTTGTAGATGGAGGGGGGGCAATTGTGTCAACATTTAATGAAGCTAGTTCAATTCTTGAAAGGGCGTCGGGAACAATATTGTCCGCGCCTTTACGGTGAACAACATCAAAATTGTATTGAGACAAACGGGAGGACCAGCGAGCGAGCCTACCGGAGGGATTACTTAAAGAGATCAACCATTTCAAACTACTATGGTCTGTGACTACAGTAAATTTGCTACCGTCTATGTAACCGCGGAAATGGTGAACAGAATCCAATACAGCCAATAACTCTTTTTCGGTAATTCCGTAGTTTTTCTCGTGTTTGTTTAGTGTACGGGAAAAATACGCTACAGGGTGTTCGCCATCTGGGAATTCTTGAGTAAGGACTCCACCGATTCCTACATTGGAGGCATCCGTGTGGAGGGTAAAAGAGAGTGCAAAATCCGGGCAATTCAGAACGGGAGCTTTTTGAAGGGCATTTTTTAAAGTTGTGAACGCTTCTTCAGCTTCGACAGACCATCGGAAATTGCTGACACCTTTACGAATGCCGGTAATTTTATTTAAGGGGGCTGCAATAGTGGAAAAGTCTTTGATGAATCTCCTGTAGTAACCTGCAAGTCCAAGGAAACCTTTGACTTCCTTCGCGTTTTTGGGTCGGGGAAAATTTGCCATGGCTTCCACCTTAGCGGGGTCTGTTCTTAGACCTTTTTTGTCGACAATGAATCCCAGATAACGTAGACGGGACTTACAGAATTCAGACTTCTTCAAGTTGATGGTTAAACCAGCGAACTTGAGTTGTTGGAAAACTTTTTCCAGCATTAATAGGTGTTTTTCAAAGGTATCGCTGACGATGATGAGGTCGTCAAGGTAACAAAACAGGCTATTATCGACTTCAGGACCGAAAAGTTTGTCCATCAGTCTTTGTAACTCGGCGGGGCTGTTTTTTAGACCAAAGGGTAATCTTTTAAAATGGAACATTCCCCTACCAGGTACAACGAAAGCAGTTTTTTCGCACGATTCTGCGTCCAAGGGTATTTGCCAAAACGCTTTGCTGAGATCGACAGAAGAGATGAACTTGGCGTTACGCAGCTTGTCTAAGGTTGCGTGAACGTGAGGTAAGGGATACGCATCAGTTTCCGTGCAAGAGTTTAAACGTCTACTGTCGAGACAGAAACGTGCAGAGCCGTCTTTTTTAGAAACCAAAAGAGTTGGTTGGTCCATGCACTTCTGCTGGGAACCACCACACCCATTTTTAACATTTCGTCAAGTTCGTTTTCTAAAAGTTTAAGTTTTTGGGGGGCTAAGTTGTAATAACGTTGCTTGATGGGTGGGCCATTGGTTTTGATATGGTGTTCAACCAAATTTGTCAAACCTAATCCACATTTTTCGAAGGATATTGATTCGAATTTATTGACCATTTCCTTTAGTTGGAGAGCCTGGTCCGTGCTTAAATTTTCGTGAGGTATTATTGTGCGGATCTCACTAATTTGAGCGGCAGTGGAGGTTTTGCCAAGAGTATTAAATACTTGGGGAGCAACATTGAATGCCTTCCAGAAGTCAACGCCAAGGATGAAATTCTGGGATATAGAGGGCACTATTAGAAAATTGATTGTAACTATTTTATTGTTACAATTAATTGGCAGGGCAAGGGCACCGATGACCGGTTGGGAAACATTATCCGCAGTTGTCAGGTGTGTCGATTGGGGCGAAATTCTAAAATCACTGTTAACAAAAGGCAAGTGAGCATTGTTGCCAAGACAGCTGATAGATGCCCCACTATCAAGTAATCCGGAAAAGGTCACATTGTTAACAGAGAAAGAAGCATAGGGTCTCCCATCTTTAGCTTGTTTGCAACAAACCGAAGAAACATTTAAGGTCTGGTTAAAATACTTAATGTGTGCTAACCAATCAGTCCATTCTTTAGACCTTGGTTCAGAATGGGTGCCTGAGAGGTTATTATTTAGTTTTTTGGCCTCTTCATGTAGAAATTTGGTGGGGGCTTGGAGAAATCCACCTGAGGTCCGACATCGCTTAAGTTTTGTAACCTTTCCATGTTGTGCCTTGATTTCTTGAAAATGTTGCGCAGTTCGTCGCGTGGAGTTCGGGGTTCCTTGGATTCCAGAAACCTCGCTTGCTTGAAACAAGTAGTGGCCAGATGGCCTACTTTTTTGCAAAAAGAGCACACTTTTTTGTTGTCGAATTCTGGTTTTAAACCAGACGAACGGCTTGGCACAACTACATTATTTGACACATTCTTTATGTTCTTCCTATCCTGGTACGATTCCAGAAGGAGACAGACTTCGTTTAACTGGGCCAGGGATGCAATTTTCTGCGAGGTGATGATGTTCTCGTATTTGCTTAAAAGGCCATCAGTTATGACTGGTAATAGTTCAGCTTCCGAAACGGGATGTGAAAGCTTGATGTTAATGGATTCAGCCCTTTCTATGAATGTAGCTACAGGTTCATTTACCAACTGTTTAATAGTTAGTAAAGATAATTTGATCCTATGCTGGGCTTCTGTTTTTCCGAAGCTCGAGATTAGGGCAGATCTGAGTTTATTCCAATCTTTGCATTTAGTTTTTTGAATGCGGTGCCAGGGTATCAATTCTGGGGAGATGAGTTCTATGAAGTTTTTTCGTAGAATCTCGAATGGGATATTTTTGATTGTAGCCGTTTCTTCGATACGGTCGATGAAATCCAGCACATCGGAGACGCCATTATATTTGACTTTCCAAGAGGATAAATCGTAAGTTTTATCTTGTGTCAAGGTGGGTGCGATGTCCTGTTTTACCATTACTTGCGGCATAGGTTCTTTGTTAGGAACAAGATTATCCAAAACTTGCGTAGCCGAGCGTGAATTATTTTCGCTTGAGGGGGCGAGGTTTATTCTCTTAATGTACTTTTTGTTAAATAGAAGTGCATAAGCCTTTAATGTAGATTTAGATTTGCTTGGTGGCGAGAGTCCTCTATCCCTTAAAGCAGTTTGTAAGTGAGTTTTGGATAAGTTATGCACGTTGGGAATGATGCCCAAATTGGATGGTGCCATAGCTTGATTGTTTTCCATTGTGAGTTTCCCGGGTGGTGAAAAAAAATTTTGCCAGGGGTTTCCTTTAGTAAGTGCAAAATTAATTTTGTGAGGCACTTTTCACTTGGTAATCACTGGTTGGCACTTCTAAAATAGTTATAGAAAACTGTATTTTATGCTACAATTTGGTATATATGACACCAGAATTTTTGTCAAAGGAAGGCACAAGAAAAAAATTTTGCGTGGAAAGACCTTAGTAGTAAAGGTTTCTGTGTTTCACTGACCACTTTTGAGAAAACTGTGAAATTCACAAGTATTTATTTATTTTTTGAAAAATTTTGCCAGGACTGACCTTTAGAAAACGGCTTTTTTTATTTTTCACAAATCACTTTGCACTGAGAAGGGCACTAAAATTCACAAAAGGCACTCTTTTGGCAAATAAGAACAAACTTCCGGATGAAAATAACTGAATATGGGATTTGTTACGTCAACCACATTAAAATTATTTTATTTATTCATGGAACCAATCATTGGTTTTATTATTATTTCACTTTTCTTTATGTAGGGAAAAAAACACAATTCACTTTACACTTATGCTGAAAAAAAAGCGGTACCTATAATGTAGAATGGGGAAAGAAAGTCATTATTTTGTCCATTTAGTGAAATATAGATTGTACTAGTTTAACAGACGTAAGTGGGTCAATTGGTATATTGTGCAGAAACAGCAAAAAAAACGAAAGTCCGAAATTTTTGATTAAGGAATTCGCAAAATAACTGGGGTTCCAGAATCAAATTTATAATAATCATTTCCGTTGCTAACCGGTTCAGTCATAAAAAGGTGATTTGATTATGAACGCTGCATAGCAACAGTTAATTATTTCGTTCCGACGGGTTCTTCGTTGGAATTTTTGCGCGGGACAAAAGCATTTGCGCGCGCAATCCAGAGAATAGGTATTTACCGCGTGGAACATCGGACCGTTGGTTTGGCGCGAAGCTATTGCCGCCCGTTGTTTGTGACGCGTGCGCAGTCAGATTCGCGGTTTAATGCTAGCGTCCTTTAGTTGCTTCAAAATGGCCGTGTTTACAATTGCGGCGTGATTCATGGTTTCAATCAGATCTGTGTTATGGATCCAATTTACACATAGGTTTCTGTGGTTTTTTCACAGAATTCACTGTACACTGGGTGTAGAATATCAAGGTATAATTAATGTTCACAAAACAATTCCTGTACAGGGAGGATTTCGACAAGTTGCACTCCGCAAAGCGATCGGGACAGAGAAAAAAAATTCCGAGGCCCCACGCTATGGCGACAGTTCCCAGGTTAACATGTCCCAGGCCAGCTCACAGCAGAGACAAAAGTACCCTCTATTCCAGGGGCAGGTCGCACGAATGCTTCAGAATTCTCTCTCTCTTCCACGGGCGTCTGGGAAGTGCACTCTAGGAAATACTCCTGCCGAGGCAGATTAACAACAGGATTGAGTTAAATAGATTCATTTATTGCAAATTCAAAACACAGTACATAGGTCATTACAGTACAATTCAATACAAGAAATGCATATTACACAAACCTAGCTATCGTGTTTATACCTCATGATCTCTGAAAACGAAACCCTCTGAGTGATGGCTTTGCGCGTTAGTTTACAGTCTATCGTTACGGACACAAACAAAAGAGGGATCAATTGTGCAGCTTACATGGTGGTCGGGGACCTTCGTCTTCCGGGTTCAGCAGGGCACTTCCCCGAGTCTAGGACAGGACCCGTAGTTCACACAGGCATGGCAGAATACCAGCGCTAAAACCCGTATGTACTTCAATTAACATCGCAGATGTAATTGCGTTCAATTCGATCGACAGAAGTTTAGCCGCGAACTCGGCGGTTCGGCCCGAGGAGCGCGACGTGCGTCCAAGGCGGCTTGCAATTCTCGACTGTGTGCGCGCGTTGGTGCGCGTTGGTGCGCCGAGGGGGGAGGAGGTAGGAAGCAGGGAAGCAGGGGGGAGCGGGGTGTTGTTGAAACTGCCGCGCTGATTTTAGGAATTTGAATTCTCTGACGTTTGTGTGGCGTACCATAACATAATTTGTACAATTTACTATAATGACTCTGATATCAATATTTTTTTGAACAACTTGAACTTTTACTAAACAAAATTTTCAAAAACAACAAAAAACAAATAATACTCTGCGGTGACTTAAATATTGATACAAGCTACAAGAACAAAAACGCAGATTCACTCAAAAACACATTAAAATCTCACAACATACGCTTGATTATTGATAAACCTACTCGTATACAAGGAAATAAAAAAAGTATAATTGATCATATATGTACAAATATACCAAAAAGCTCTTACACATGGGAAGTCACAGAATTAGCTGTATCAGATCACATGGCACAGTTAATGCACGTTAAAACAGAATATAATATAAACCAAACGTGGTATACAAAAAAACAATTATTTAACACAGAAAACACTAACATTTTTAACAATTACTTATCATGTATATGTTGGGAATCACTAAAATCCATTGAATCCATTAATGACAGCTACGAATACTTCATTAATGAAATAAATAATGGTATGAAGTTTTGTTTCCCCTTTAAACTGTATAAATATCCCCAAAAACGCAAAATAAATTGGGTAACGACTGGTATTAAGATATCTATTAGACAAAAAAGAGATCTGTACATGAAACAAAAAAACACAAATGACCTCATAATCATAAACAATTACAAACATTACAAAAAAATTCTTAGTAAAGTAAAACAGGTAGCTAAACGGAATTATAATAGTAAACGAATTCAAAACGCGCAAAATAAAACCAAAACATCGTGGAACATAATAAAAGAGAACTCAAATAATTCTAATTCTAAAAGTAAACCAAAAATCTGTCTTAAAATAAATGATAACCTGGTATCAGAACCAAAAAACATTGCAAATGAATTTAACATTTTCTTTGCACCACCGCCACCACCAAAAAATACATCTCTACGTCCACAATCTGCCAAAACAGTCGAAAACAAACAGTCGCGATCATTCTTCATAACGCCTGTAAACAGGGAGGAAATTATTAAAATCATCGCAAAACTGAAAAATAAAAGCAGTGTCGGCACTGACAAAATCCCTATAAAAATTATAAAAGCATGTGCAGAAGCGTTAAGTTACCCGTTGGAAATACTAATTAACACATCTTTCGAATCAGGAATCTTCCCAGAACAATTAAAACAATCTATTATTGTACCTTTGTATAAGAAGGGTCCTAAACAGGAAATCTCAAACTACAGACCGATATCCTTATTACCAAACTTTTCAAAAATATTTGAAAGAGCCATGTACAATCGCATTTATAACTTTCTCGAAAACTTTGAGATAATATGTCCACAACAATTTGGATTCCGTAAAGGCTGTTCAACAACACAGGCAGTATTCAATTTTTTGAACAAAATTCTAGAAAATATTAATGTTAGTAAAAAAACCGTAGGTATCTTTCTCGACCTCTCAAAAGCATTCGACAATGTTGATCATGAGCTTCTTCTAATTAAACTTGAACATGTAGGTATTAGAGGATTAGCATTAAAATGGTTTGAATCGTACTTAAAAAATCGTCAGCAGAAAGTTCAAATTTCAAATATCGATGAAAAAATGGTCCAGTACATGGTAGAATCCAAATGGAGAAAAATAAACAAGGGTGTGCCACAAGGAAGCATTCTTGGGCCTCTCCTCTTCCTTATCTATATAAACGAACTCCCAATAATTGCTGGCACAGAATGTTCAATGTTCGCTGATGACACCGCTTTGTTGTTTGAATGTAATGGAGACGTTGACGAATTTAACAAACAAGTTAACGAGACTTGCCAATTAATAGCAAACTGGCTGTTATCGCAACATCTATCACTCAACACAAACTGTAGGGGCGTGTAAATAGCCCCTGACACGAGGGAGTTACTACCCTATGTAAATTAACGAAAATTGAATTCTTCCCTATGTGACACAAAAACAGTCGACCCAGCAATTCCAACCAAAGTGAAACAAAACAATACTCACTCAGAGAATGCAGCTCATTGGCGATGTCCAACACAAAAGACACTTCTTTTCATTAAAAAAATATCAAGGCGATATTGCATAATCTTAACAGATGTTTCGCACAGCAAGGAAGTTTCAACAATGAATAAATTTGCATATTAATGATACGTGCCAAATTTTGTACAACAATAATTCAAGTATTAGATGAATTATTCTTATGACTGACCAGGAGAGACATCTCTTGGCCTTTTACTGACACTCCCGTCAGAAGTAATTGCCTGATTCACAAAGGTAAGGAAACGCATGAATACACTGCATCTCAAGTCACATAGGTAAATTCAATACAATACAAAAACCATAGATGGCGCCCTCATGGTCTCATAGCATAAATTATTAATTGATTAAGAAAATGGATCCAAATATATTTATGGCGCGT
This sequence comes from Limnephilus marmoratus, assembly GCA_917880885.1. NCBI lineage: Eukaryota > Metazoa > Arthropoda > Insecta > Trichoptera > Limnephilidae > Limnephilus > Limnephilus marmoratus. The sequence goes on along the minus strand of OU862929.1, from coordinate 36,946,695 downwards.
ATCCACAAACAAAACCCAAATTTTAAAATTTTGTCCAGTGCAAGCTACACCTATAAATATAAATGTAAACATTAATATTAATATTATCGAACCTTCCCAAAGCTGTTCACTACTGGGAATAGAATTAGACATAAACATAAACTGGAAAGAACAAAAAATTGTAGCAAAAATCAGTAGTTTTTCTTATGTTCTGGGTACCTTGAGAAAAATATTGAACACCGAATCAGTAATAGCCGCATACTATGGTTATGTATATTCAATAATAAAATACGGTATTATTTTTTGGGGAAACTCGGTAAACGTCAAAGATGTCTTCATCATACAAAAGAGATGCATAAGAAAAATTACAAACTCTGGTCGTTTAGATTCATGTAGACCTATGTTTAAAAATCTGAAAAATCTGAAAATTCTGACAGTCACAGACATATATATAATGGAGTTATGCATGTTAGTGCGATCATCTACAGACAAGTTCCCACTAAAAAACTCAACACATAAACACGCTACAAGGCTCACAGAAAACCTATTAATGCCAAAAGCAAACAAAACAATATTCCAAAAAGGACCATACTACATGGCCATTAAAGTATATAACAACCTTCCACATAACATTAAACAAATACAAGATACACACAAATTCAAATCGTCACTAAACACTTTCCTTGTTAATAAATGTCACTACACGTTGAGTGAATACCTCACGTAAATGAAACGCCTATTTTTATTGGTATATATATTTGTATTTTTTTTTATTTTTTCATTGGTATATTGTTATTTTATCTGTATAAACATTGTAATTATAATAAAACAAATAATATTATATAAACATTGAAATTAAATAAATGTGGTTAGCTGGAAGAAATGGGGTCTACCCATAAGCTACGCCTTTTGTAATTTTTATTTTACAATAAATATTTTTTGATTTGATTTGATTTGAATATTATCTTTATTTAATTAAGTATTATAATTTGAGATTTTACTAATAAAGATCAAAATTAAAAATAAATTATGTAATTGTGCCTGGAGGCTTCATTCTGCACTCCGCAAGAGGTGCCGTGGAAATTAAAAACGACATTCTCTCGATTCTCTCCTTGGAACTGAAGCTGAACATCATCCTGCTCTAGAATTTATTTTTTCATGCAAAACAACGTTGTTCTTCCTTGCGCTGTTCCAACTCATTGCCTAGGTAGGCTGTTGGGGTCGGCTCTTCTCGTTCTCAGGTTGTAATTTCTCCTGTTCTGGGTATCGTCTTCATCCAGGCCGTTTTTCTGAAGAATTTTGGCGCATTGAGTCATCCAGGAGTTCTTCGGTCTTCCTCTGGATGACTGTCGATGAAGCTCCATAGACATTGCCTGCCTCACTGTGTGGTCTGATGGTCTCCGTCTTATGTGTCCATACCATCTCAACTGTCGTTCCTCCAGCTTACTATTTATGTCTGTAACACCCAGGCTACCACGAATGCGTGAACTTTTGATCTTATCTCTTAGTGATACTCCTGCCAACCATCTAAGCATTCGCATTTCTGCTGTTTCAAGTTGCCTAGTGTAGGAGTTGTATATAGTCCAGCATTCGGAGCCATACACTATTGCGGGTCTTACAATAGTCTGGTATATCTTTCCTTTCAGTTTTATAGGCATTTTGGAGTCACACAATATTCCTGTTACGGATCTAAATTTAATCCATCCCACACCTATTCTATGGATGAGATCCGCTGCACATCCTCTGTCTCTGTGGATTAGTGAGCCCAGATACTTAAATGAATCACAGTTGGCTAATGTTACTCCATCCACTTGCATCGAAGGAGTTACAGCATTTGTGTCTTCAAATGGTAAATACAAATATTCAGTCTTTTTCCTGCTAATTTTTAGGCCATTATCCTCCAGAATCTTTCTCCACCTTTCCAGGCTATTCTGTAAGTCATAATAATTATCTGCTATCAGTACTACATCATCTGCAAAAAGCATAGTCTTGAGAATACTGTTCATTTCTTGACTTGTTAGATAATTCATGACCATTATGAATAGCAATGGGCTGAGGACAGATCCTTGGTGTACTCCCACTTTAATTGGAAATTTTGGTGATGTCCCTGATGTGCATCTTACTTGAGTTTCAATGTTTGTATACATATCTTGTATGGAGAGCACATATCCTTCTGGTACATTGTGGGCTCTCAATGCCGCCCATATCAAGCTTCGGGGAACCCTGTCAAATGCTTTTTCCAAGTCTATAAATACCATGTGCAAATCTTTTTTTGCATCTCGATGTTTTTCAACTATTATTCTGACTGTTTGAATAGCGTCTATTGTTGATTTTCCCGACACAAATCCGCATTGATCTTCGTGTATTTTTACAATATTCCTTATTCGTGTGTTGATAATTCTCTCATATATTTTCATGGTGTGGGACATAAGCTTTATCCCTCTATAATTGTCGCACTTCCTAGAGTCTCCTTTATTTTTGTAAAATGGAAGAAGGTAACTCTGCCTAAAGCTTTCTGGCATTGGTTCTCTATTCAGTACTTTATTGTACAGAGTGCACAGCCATTTATGTCCTACTTCACCACATTCTTTCCATAATTCAACTGGAATATTGTCTGGCCCCACTGCTTTCCCCACTTTCATTTGTGATATGGCTACTTTAACTTCTGTTTGAGTGATTTCTTCAACTGGCCCCTGCACTGGTTGCCCTGACACTTGAGTTGTTCTTGGAAATTCTTCATTCAGTAATGTAGAATAATAATCTTTCCATCTTTGACATATTTTGGTTTCGTCTGTGATCAACTCACCGTCAGTGTCTTCTATGTATTTGGGTGTTCTAATGGATTTGGCCCTTTCTTTCTTGTGTGCTGCGATTTTGTAAATTCTTTGCACCCCATTTGGTGTTTCTAGGTCACCATACAGCTCTTTCAATGCCTCATGTTGTGCAGAGGCAACTAGTTTCTTTGCTGTCTTTTTGACTTGTTTATACACTATCCGGAGTTGCTCTTTCTCGCTATCGCACTTACAGTTTGACCAGTTTCTGAAAGCAGTTTTCTTCTCTTTTAGACACGTTTGCAACTCATTTGTCCACCACCACGATTCCTTCTTTATTTTCAGTTTACCCTTGAAGACTCCCAGATGTTGTTTGGCTTCCTGTAAACATACTTGTTCAAATGCTTTCCACATTTCAGTTGGGTTTTTTTGTATCTTCTTTTTGGAGATTGTCTAGCATCCAGTTTTGTAGTTTTGATGTTAACTGTTTTCCGTTTTCTTTTGAGATATTGAACCACTTAATTTTGGTTGTAGGTTTTATCTTATCTTTATACAATTTATGTCTCGTCACATGTAATTCCAGCAATAGTAGGCGATGTTGTGTTGGAAGGGGTTCACCAGGGATAACTTTACAGTCTCTGAGCGTTTTCCTCATGCAAAACAACGTTAAAACTACAAAAATTCCAAAAAAAGACAAGCATGTTTTGCGTGGATGGAATTTTGGGCAGGGCTATGTTTGTAAACTATACAATAGGTACTAGATGGCACAGCAAACTTCGTACAGCCTCAGATGACGTTTTTGAATTATTGGAATTCATGCAAACTTCAATATTTTACCAAACACAATATTGCTGCAGCTCTTTCAAAAGATGAAAATTCGTTCCGTACAAAATGTATGAGGAAATGAATTTTCTTCATAACTTTCTTTTTAGTGAATTATTGTGATGTTTTAATAGTTATTCTATTATCCAGAACGGAGAATAATCAAAGATCATCAAAATCGGTCCATCCGTTCTTGAGTTATATATAGTGTAACTAACTCGACTTTGTTTTATATATTAAGATGATGAGCTAATTAGATGCTTATGCTTGTGTTTACAATATTTTTGATGCCTGTTTCCCTAGAAAACCTCCGAGTAGGGTCGTCGATACCCGAAGTAGTTATGTCAAGATACCATCGCGAACATGTTTTGGGACTACGTCAAATTGCTAAGAAGAGATGGTGGTATTTAAGACACCATGACACATCGTGATCGGAAAGTTCGTCAAGTAGATAGATGTAGCTTACGCCTTTGTGACACACTTCCAATCCGTGTATAGTAACTCCATTACTAAATACAAATATTGCTGCAAGTTGAATATAAAGGAGCCCAAAATATCGATATTGATCAATTTGATAAATCAGTTATAGAAACTTCCATTAGAAAAACGAAAAATACACATTCACGTGGTCCAGATTTTCTTCCAGTGTTCTTCTTTAAGTTTAAACGTCACGAATGTTATAATCTACGCATTTACAGAGCGCCAATTAAATTATTTTAGGTTTTTGATACTTTTTGCACGCTTTGCTTTAAAACTTGAGGTGAATGAATTGTTGCGCCCATACATATGTAGAATATAAATAAATAGTTTTGTCCATAAACAAACACAAATCTTTCTAAATGCACGCCATTTAGTCGGTTGATATCGTAGCGAAGCGTTAGAGATCTCGTTCGAGAGGCGGAACTATAAAATTTTGTTCCGACACAGTGTATTCGCCATCATGCGTTGGAACAGTGAGGAGCGTGCGTTTGCCGTTGAGACCTAATTTTCGAATGGATGTTCTGTGATCGCAACCCAGCGCGCCTTTCGGAATCGCTTTAATTTAGCCCTATTTGGCCCCTGTTCCGGACCGGAAATCAATTGTTATGTGGGTCACTGCGTTCAGACAAACTTCAAGTGCGACAAGAGGAAGAACTGGAGTCCCTCGTCCCATTAGATCACCAGAGAGCATTGAGGCAGTGAGAGCTTCAATGTTGCGATCACCACGGCGTTCTGCGCGCAAACATGCATCTGCCCTTGGCCTTTCTGAGCGTGACTTCAATTCTCGGAGGAACGCGTGTGAGGTTCTTCTGGAAGTGATTCCTGAGAACGCTATTGTGTTTTTTAGTGATGAAGCCCATTTTCATTTGTTGTGAACCACCAAATCCTCATCTCATAGTGCTTTTAAATAAAAATCAATTGGCTGAGAAAATAATTGTGACAATAGATTATTCTATGAAGTACTTTGAAATTTGTTTTCCCGACATCAAATCATTATATTATCTTAATTTTTAAGGTCTTATGGACCTACTGAGAAGCGGAGAAACGATTTTCCTTATTTTATTAATTAATGTTATATTGGGATCATTCGTTCGTTTGATGATTTCTAATAGTGTAAATATAATTTAAGACCATTCCTTTCTATATGTAAGTTTTTTTGCTTGTTGTTAATAAGTGCGATTGTTCACTAAGACGTGTGAATTTTGGAGAAGTGCTTTATAATTATAACATTGTTTATGTTCCGTAAATCTGTTTTTTCTAGTGATAGAGACGAATATTGCAATATGCGTTGATGGATATAACTTAAATTTAAACACACGTTAGCAATAAATTTGTCTCTTACCAGAGATTCTCTTAGATTTCCGAATTCACCTTCCACACTAATGTTTTCTAAATTCATGTAGTAAAAAATTATTGATGTTTTCAGTTTTTTTGTTGTGTGTTTGTCGTGTGAAAAATATTATATTATTATTTTAAATTTATAAACTAACGTTTAAGACAAGATTTCTATGCATAGCACAAAGATTTTTCAATGTAGATGAGTGTTTCAGGCTGATAATTATTGCTTATAATAATTGTTACCCCTTGTGCTATGCATAAAAAATCTTGTCGTAAACGTTAGTTTATCAATTAAAAATAATAAAGACTTTATTATCCATGACTTTGACATATGACATTTTGGATAGAAACCATAGGAAATAAGTAGTGATGTAATAGTGGTGTGACAGATCATAATAGTTATATGACAGAATCAAGTTGAGAAAGGGCCTTAGAAGAAAATTCACATTTCATTCATGAAAATAGTATGAAACTTATTATTTCATTTCAGGTGATCACGTCATTAAAATAATAGGCTGGGGAGTGGAAGACAACACCCCTTATTGGCTCTGCGCCAACTCCTGGGGAGTAAATTGGGGAGATAAGGGATTCTTCAAGATACTCCGAGGGAACCCCGATTATGACTGTAACATTGAAACATGTGTTAACGCTGGAACACCTAAACTATGAAACGGAACTCTTCAAACAATTATTTTATCAGTTATCAATTTTTATTTTATCAATTTTTTTTACTTATCAATTTTTTTCACTTATCAATTTTTAAAAAAATGTGATTTTTAATGAGTTATAAGATAATCTCAATGCACCAATAAATTAATAAATATTCCCTGAAAATTTAAAAAAATTATTTCATTTTATTATTTATTTCAAAGAAGCCCTTTTTTTAACCCTTAATTACTCGCACAAAGAACATTACATAACTGCTCGCATGGGGTCACAGATAACCCCAAATAGTATGAATAGTTTTTAATATAATATATTGCTAAGTACACCTACCTGAGGTGCCTACCTTCTGCCGACAAACTAGCTCAGAATGGTCTGCAGAGCGGAGGAGACTATTATCACCAGGGTGGTAGGATCTCTGAGGCGTTTGTGTGGCATCCCTGAAATAAGCTCAAATCCTACGGGCTGGGGGAGACAGTGAAACAAGTGGCTACGGTAAATAACAGTTGTATTGGGTAGAATTCTTTCGTAAACACAATGATACAATAATGCAAGCAGAGTAGTACAGGGTAGCAACAGTAATTCTATCTAAATCGGGTGAATTTGGCCCTAAAATCTCTCTGGGGGCGGTCATTTATCTTCGCGTTGAATTTACAAGGAACACACGCAATAAAGAGGGGTTAAATAGCTCAGGTACTCACAGCAGCAGGCTGGTCTCTTGGAGATTCGGTTATGTGGAGGGAATTTAGCCGTTCTTGGCATTCCCGCAAGTCACTATGCAAAACACAACCGCCATGGCGGTTTCGCAGAATGTTCCGGAACAGTGCAACATGGTTCACGTACACGTGCGCTCGAAGCGAGCTCGGGGGCAGAATGGCGGGCGGCGGCTGGCTAGTCGGTCGGCCGTGGCTCGCGTTCCACCGCCGTCAGCGCGCGGCGCGCTAGCGGAGAGAAAGCGCAACTGTTTGTCTACACAGTGGCGTGCGCTCTAACTTGAGAGGGGGCATTTCGTATATCGTAACAATATTGAAATATGTAAGTAAATGAAACTATTTTATTATTAAAGTGCTTTGTTTGTTCTGTAATATCTACAAGTATAACATGAATTACTAACTAATTATACAAAAACGAGTTAAACTAAAATAATAAACAATAATTAACAATTTGTGCTTAGGTATACTGAGATCATAGTTAATACTCGTATTTTTTAGGAACTTTCCGAATCACTCTTGTTAAACTGTTGACAGTATATTTCAAAGTGATCATTGCACACAAATCTTGTACATTTCTTGCATTTTGTTGGAACTTTTTAAAGTAACGTAATTAATCGCATGGGGTCACCGCTCTAGAGCGCAGCGACGTGTCCCTCCACTCCCGTGACTTGGTCGCTACTAAAATACATGCTTAGACGCGCGTTATGAAGCTAGCGAGGGCGCGGGGGGAATCGGGCCGCACCAAGTGGTTCATTTTTTAATCCAAAAATGCTTTGACCCCATGCGAGAAATTAAGAGTTAAAATCATCTTTACATAGGTAGAATAAAAATGAACTGCTGCTGTGAACTGACGCTGTCTGTGCGCATAGATCTATTGAGTTTTTTTAAGAAAAGATTTTCACGCGGTTTTCACCAATAGATAGAGCGATTCATGAGGAAGGTTCTTAGGTATATAATTTGTCAAGGTTTTGTGTAAATTGGTTAAAATATATAATATATCTGGCCAAGCGCCAGCGGGGAGCGGGCAGCGGGATGCCAAATGGGCGGTGTTTTGTTTTTACATGGATACCGCACAAGAGTCCCAACTGCTCCCAGTCTGGAGCCAGTGGGACTATAGTACCCCCAATTAGGGTATGTTGTGAGGCTGAAGGTAGTGGGGAGGGGAAGGAGAAAGAGAAGAGAAAGCTGGGGAAGTTCCTGGCTATTCAGATCTGGTCACCAAACACGGCTAATGAAAATTCTGAATGGTGGTCTTACACCAGGGTGATACTAAGAGTGTCTTCCACTTCGGAATGTTCCCCAAATATTATACTATATATTATTTTTAATGAATAAATTGTGAAATAACACAAATAGATCAAATAAAATTTATTTACCACGCCGGGATTCGATCCCGCGACCTTCGGAGTGTGAGTCAAGAGCCTTACCGCTGGATTACGCCGGCCGTCCGGTGTGGATTTGATTTAACAAATGGCGTTGGTTATAAAGGTTGGGCAATGGCGTGGCGTTGTGTTTCGTTAGCCACAGCAAAGTGTGGCCGGGTCAGCTAGTTTAAAATAAAAAGATACATATATTGCTAAATAAAAGTTTTGCAAAGTCACGTGACATCATCAAGGAACTTTTCAAAATAAACGTAAAAGTACGCTCTTCACAAAACAGGACCACCATCACTGAGAGGTTAAGATCCTCATCTTTGAGTCTAGAGGTCGCGGGTGTAATCCCATTGAGTGCAAACACAAAACGTTTTTCCACTTTTAATTCACCTTAAATTGTAGGTACCGCACGTTTTCAACCCGCGACAAAATATCCCCGACAATATATCCTCCGACAAAATATCACTCGACATAATATCCCAAGGACAAAATATCCTACGGACAAAACATCTCTCGATAAGGAAGGAAGGAGACAGAGCAAGAAACTTGGAGTTTCGATTTAAATTTTAACAATTATTATAAGCAATAGTTATCAGCCTGAAACACTCATCTACATTGAAAAATCTTCCGAGAAAAGATACTTGCCGCCAACGGGACTTGAACCCGTGTCCTTCTGATTGCCGGTCAGCTGCTCTTGACCACTGAACTATGGCGGCTTATCTAATACCCGCCAAATAATTCAATATATACTAGTGTTTCATTCAACAATTACTGCTTATTATATTTTTTCCACCTGAAAACAACCAACTTTATTTTTGCGAGAGAGACATTGTTAGTGTTAAATCCCTCGCTAGGTGGCGTCGAGACAACTATGCGTAAACTATTATTACAACTATTTGTGCTGTGCATAAAAATCTTGTCTAAACGTTAGTTTATCAATTAAAAAATAATGATTAAATTTTAAATTTGGCGCTGAAAGGTTTTGTTGGGTTAGGTTAGATTGGGTTAGGTTTAAATTTGGCGCCGAAAGGTTTTTTTGGGTTACGTTAGATTAGATTAGGTTTAAATTTGGCTCCGAAAGGTTTTGTTGGGTTAGGTTAGATTAGGTTAGGTTTAAATTTGGCGCCGAAAGGTTTTGTTGGGTTAGGTTAGATTAGGTTAGATTTAAATTTGGCGCCGAAAGGTTTTGTTGGGTTAGGTTAGATTAGGTTTGGTTTAAATTTGGCGCCAAAAGGTTTTGTTGGGTTAGGTTAGATTAGGTTAGGTTAGGTTAAGTTAAGTAGAAGAAGTAGAAGAAATCGGGGATGCCCGACGAAGACATGGCACGATCAAGTGAATCAGATACTTGAGTCGGGCGATGTCAAAGTCAGAATAATAGAAGAGAATTTATGAGACGGTGTATGAATGTGAGTGAGGCAAAGAGTGTGTGCCAGGACCAAGTTGTTTGGCGGCCTATCCTCTCTGGCTACCCCTACGCGGAAACGGCGTGATGGTTAGTTAGTTAGTTAGGTTAAGTTAAAAATTTTAATTTGGCGCCGAAAGGTTTGGTAGGGTTAGGTTAGGTTAAGTTAGGATATTTTGTCGGTGGATGTATGTCCGTAGGATATTTTGTCCGGAGATATTTTTTCGCGGAATAAAAAATGGCGCGGAACCAAAATTATGAGTGGTGTGTTTGCGGTACATCCCAGAGCGGTGTATACTCTCAGTATCGCAATGGTGACAGACCACGCATCTCAACGTCCTCCTTTCATCCTTACCAACATAGCTACTCCAATTTAGGGATGTCATAGACCCATTAGCTCGCGTTTTGGCGGTTTTCGCATAAAAAGGGCATTTTATCATTGAACAAATAATTATTTTATTTCGTATTGTATACACATCGATTGGAGTCGTGTTAAAATATTAAGTTGAATATTTTATTTCAAGCAAAAATTTTGTCACATTACAGAGTGTCCCAAAAGAAAGTATATATTTTGTGGATCGATTTAAGGGATCTATCAAAAAAATGTTTGTTAAATACTAAAATACACAATTTGGGAATTTATTTCTCAAAAATAATATTGTCCAAATGTAAACCCTCGCGTTCGCGGCATTAATTTAATCGAAGAGTAAAATTTCTCATGACGGCTCGGCAGGTAGGCTTTGTGATGGCCGCCATTTCGTGATGGATATTTTATATATCATGGGGTGAGGTTTTTCAAGGTCTTGGCGGCCGATGTTTCTACTCACCTGCTGCGTGGTGGGCCAGATTAATAGATTAATAGGAACAGGTTGAAGAGGTCTTTTGACTTCTTCAGCCAGAATCCTTCGACACATCGTCTTGCACCGCAGTTGAAGGGATGGATTCAGACGTCAGTCACTGTTGGACATACTAACCATCAGATTCCTACCCACCCTTTATACCTATTTCATTCCCAGAACTTCCTCTTCTTACTTTCCTTTAAAAAACCTTCACACAGCATCCCCCAAGGTGACAAAGGCCCGGAGGGAAAAAAAAAACATTTCTTCACAATAAGGAACTCCAGTGAAAAATATTATGGCTTTATAAAAATATGTTCATATAGACCAACAGACGCTGATTACGAATATATAAGTTTTATTTAATAATATTAAACGCGGAGTTTTAAAAAAAAATATTAAAAAGCCCATTTTTAATCGGGTCATAGAACACGCCGTCAAGTTGGTATTATTGAAATGTTTAGTGGTTAAGTGGTTAAGTCATTGTATGGGAATGTAGGTATGACACAAGCCATCGTTTTAACAACGTTTCATCTTAGTCGTTTATTTACATACTGTTTATAGAGATTTAATTAGTTGTGTTAATAGAAACATTATTTAAGCCTAAATAATTCAGTTTCAAAAATAAAGGTATCTCTTATTAGTTTATCTCTATTATTGAATATATACAAAAACTACTTCACAAAAAAATAGTGATGCTTACTCTAGGGAGAATACTTCGAACTCTGAATTTCAAAATGGCGCCAGTTGAACAGCTGATTGTCCGATCTTATAGTAACTTTTCGGGAGTGATGACATCACACGATTCACTACACAAACGATGGTTTTTGGGGGGATCTTGAAAATTTAAAACTTTCACAATTATTTTAACCATTAAAACTAACTCTAAAAATAAAAATAAATATGCTGTTATTTAAGTTAGAATGTCATTATTCATTAAAAAAAATTGGACTGGAGTTCCTTGTTCTTCAATTTTTTTTGTTTTGTCACTCTTCTGTTTTGTCATGGAATCTTGCTTACGCATCTTCACATAGGTGGTATAATACTAAGTAATCCCTCGTCCTCGGAAAGTTCTAAAGTACCCTTATCAATTCCCCCTGGCCCCTCGACCATAGGGAGGAATTTTTCTCCAACGAAAAGTTTGTGATTGCTGTTTTCTTGCGGAAGAAGAGATTTTTTAAATAGTTGAGAAAAATGTACAAAAATAAACCCGATTCTGTTTTATCAACAAAATTTTTATGTTTTATAAAAAAAAATCCTTTGTTAATGTAAAAACACCAATATGTAAAAATACCAACTTAGGAGGAACCCTTCACTAAGACGGCCGGCGTGGTTTAGCGTTAAGGCTCTCGACTCGCAATCCGTAGGTTGCGGGATCGAATCCCGGCGTGGCAAATAAAATTTATATGATTAGTTTGTGTCATTTCACAATTAATTCATTTAGAATTTTAAAAATAATATATAGTATATTTGCAGTACGTTCAAGAGTGGAAGATACACTCAGTTTCGCCCTGGCGTAAGACCACCATTCAGAATTGAAACGTTGCTTGAAATGGCTTTTAGCCGTGTTTAGTGACCAGATCTAAATAGCCACATATCTCTTCCCCACCTATCTCTTCCCCATGTCCTTCCCCTCCCTACTACCTTCAGCTTCACAGCATACTCCAAACGGGGATGTCATAATTTCACTGGCTCCAGACGGGAGCAGTTGGGACCCTTGTGCGGTATTCATTAAAAAAATATATATTAAAACATACCCGTGAGTGCACTATCTATATATATAAAAATCAAAATATGTTGGTTTCTGGGTTTGTGTGTATGGGGCCTATGCGTTGGTAAACCATTCATCCGATTGCGATGAAACTTTGGGGATTTGATGTGCGCATGCCCGCGATGGTTTCTGTATACAATATTGACCTCTGGCACCATGAAATTACACGTTGCTAAACCGTTCATCCGATTGCGATAAAACTTTGGTGATTTCATGAAGTTGTGGTGGAGGGAAAGGTGTGTGGGAGGGGAGAGGGAGGGAGGGTGAGGAGGGGGGGAGTGGGAGGGACGGTGAGGGGGGGGAGGTGGAGGAGGCGGAGTGGGAACCACCCTTACACCATGCGAGCGAAGCCGCGGGAAAAAGCTAGTGTATGATAAAATACATAATAGGGTTCTTATGCCGTAGCTTAATAAATGCATCAAGGGCACCACCCCATCCTACAATTCCGTAGATTATTGAAGATTGTACCAGGGAAATGATCATGTTCAATTTATCAAGATTGAGTACTTCCTTAAGTCTATAAAATGTGTACATAAGATTTCTTAATTTCGAAATGGTTTTATTTATTTGTGATTTCCAAGTGAAAATGTTTCTTGATTGCAACTAGTATTGTGGATTTTAAGGTTATCATAAGGTTTTTTTTTTTTATTAGTATCTGTAGCAAAATTTGTAAATAATGTATTTATAAATTATATTATATTAAGGTATTATAAAGTATATTATTTTTTTTTTTTCACAGTCCTCCTCACTAGGGTTTCCTGTTCTGAGGCGGCCTGTAGTTTTTCCACATTTGTATTTAGTGTCCAGTTGTCTTTACATGGTCTTCAGTATGTTTGATAGTTCATTTTCACTTTGTTCTCTCAACCATATTTTTACTTTTGTTTCTTAGTGTAATTTTCAGATAAAAAAGTTATACGCAAGTAGGAATCGTTTACGGTTTTTTTGTTAAACTGACTGCACGTATAAGTATGTCGTATTTTGTATTGCCGCATGCTTCTTCGGAGAGTCGAAATTATTGTTAGTAAAAATATTTTTACAGCGGATTTTCACTCAAGATGCCTTCAGATATAAGTACATCGACTTTGGTTGTGCGGCCGTATATTCTCTTTACGTACTTACTTAAAGAAAAAATCTTTTAAAGGATCAGGCCGGATCGATTGTCGCCGGGTCAAATGTCCGCCGGATCAACTGTCCGTCGGATCAAATGTCGGCCGGATCAAATGTCGGCCGGATCAAATGTCGCCGGACCAAATGTCGCCGGATCAACTGTCATGGTACCTGAAATTTTTAAAAGATTATAAGAAGATGCAATTTATGCTGATTTCCAACAAGCTTTTGATAAAGTCTAACACTACATCTAACTAAAAACGCTTGATCAATTAGGAATTCATGGAAACTTTTTTTGCTGGGTGAAATCATATTTATCGGAACACAATTAGTGTTTATTAATGGATACAAATCACCCCCTAATTACGTATATTCGGATGTACCACAGGGGTATAATCTTGGCCCTCTTCTTTTTATAATATTCGTAAATGACATTGGTTCAACATTAAATTGTGGTTAATAATAATAACTGGTGTACTGTCAATGATATGCACTTAAATGTTGAAAAATATTACGCTTTACAGTTCACTCGAAAGAGAATTATGTCATCTGTATGGATGGTCTATTTGAGAAGAAGAAGGAGTGAACATGGGTCTTGAAGTGACCTTGAAAGAAGATGTCTTGTAGGAAGGAGGAAACACGTGTAACAAATATATTTTTAAATTTTTCATTCGTTTTTTTTATATAAGCTCCACACAGGAAGCCCTGGGGAAAATAAGTTCCCTCAGGGCCTGTGTCATCTTAAAGGGTGGAGGGTCTTTTTATTTATTTATATATATTTATTAACGCCCTTTTTCGGGGCTTTTACATATGAATAGTAACAAATACACAGTATTTATTGTACATAACTGAACTGCCTTCGTAACAATATTTTATATTTGTTTAAAGATAAGTTGAAGATTTCCACTGACTTGGTATAATTGTTTCCCTTCATTAGTATTCTGGGCAAAGAAGAATACATATGGTAGTTAGTTCCAGAATTACTGCACTGAAATAAATCCTGACTTCTAGTATTACGTATTGCAATCCGGAAGCTTATCAATTCGAGCAATATCGGACTGTCAACTAAATCATTTAGAATTTTATACAGAAATACCAAGTCAGTAAAAGTTCTTCTGTCTGACAATTTGAGCATATTCATATCATTCAAAATAGTATTGTAGTTTAACATAATTGCTGGAATACCCATTTTAAAATTATGAAAACGTAAGAATTTGTTTTGTATTCTTTCAACAGCTTGTACATGTATTTTGTAATATGGGTTCCAGACGGGAGAATTGTATTCAAGTTGACTTCTAACATATGCAAAATATAACAGTTTTATACACTTAATATTGTTAAAATTTCTAGTTAGCCTAGATATAAATCCCAACATTTTTAAGGCCTTATTAGAGATTTCTGTTATGTGGTTAACAAATGAAAGATTGGATTGAAAAGTGTTGCCCAAGTCTTTAATTTGTGTTAATGTCTCCAGAGTATTGTTATTAATGTTGTAATTGAAGATCACTGGATTTTTTATTCGAGAAAATCTAACTATATGACATTTTGAGATATTTAAATAAAGTCTATTTTCATTACACCAAATTAACAATTTGTTGATATTATCTTGAAGAATGTTGCAATGGTAAATATTTTGAATTATTCTAAAAATTTTGAGGTCATCAGCAAAAAGTAAGATAAATACATCATGAAATATTTTTGTGAGATCATTTATAAACAAGACAATGGGCCAAGGTGTGAACCCTGTGGAACTCCACTTGTTGCATAATTTTTTTCCGACAATGAGGATTTTATTCTAACAATTTGTTGTCTTCCAGTAAGATAGCTTTTTAACCAGGCTAATATACTGCCACATATACCAAGCTTTTCTAATTTCCAAATGAGAATTTTATGGGAAACTGAATCAAAGGCTTTACTAAAATCATTATAGACAGAGTCTACTTGTTTTTTTTTCTTTAAAATCAATGGTTATAAAATTTTCATAAATAATCAAGTTAGAAAGTGTGCTTCTACCTGGCATAAATCCAAACTGGTAAGGTGATATTACAGGTTTTATTTGGGCAAAAAGTTTGTCAAGTATTAGGCTTTCAAATAGTTTCGGTATGGTGGATTGAATGCATATTGGTCTATTATTACAAACATCACTTTTATCGCCCTTTTTGAAAATTGGAGTCAAATAACCATTTTTCCACATACCGGGAAAAATTCCACTGGATAAAGATAAATTAAAAAGTTTGGTTAATGGAAGAGCAATTACTTTGATACATTCTTTGATAAATATTGTAGGGATATTATCCGGTCCTGCAGATTTGTTGATATCTAATGATTTAACTTTAGTTACTACATCAGAGAGACTTAAATTTAAAATTAAATTGCGAAATATCAAGAGTTTCATCTAGAATTGTTGATGGAAGAGGAGCATTATTTGCGTCTGTTAAATAAACACTTTTAAAACAATTTGCAAACAGGTTAACAATACCATCAGTATTATTACTATGGCTGCCATTTAGGTGCATAATGCTCGGGAATTCAGAATCATCTTCTTTAAGAGATTTCGAATATTTCCAAAAATAATTAACATTGTTTATTATGGAGTTTTGAATTTCATTTATATGGTTACGGTAGCAAGTCATAGACATTTTTTTACACAAAGTTCTTAAATATTTAAATTCACTGTAATCAGAATTTTTTTATATAATTTATATTCTTTATGTTTAAGTTTTTTGGTGATAAGTAGATTTATAAGTTCTTTGGTGTACCATTTTGGATAGGTGTTTGGCTTACATATTACGGTTGGAACATAGATGCTAATAGCCTTTCCCAAAACAGAATAAAATTTATTTGTAGCTGTGTTAATATCATCATATTGCACAGATGACCAATTAAAAGAGAGGAGATAATTACATATTTTCTCGTAATCAGTTTTGAAAAAAAATTCATAACTGAAAGACAGTTTACAGGTATTAACATGTACATTAGAAATAAAAACTTCCAGTGGAGGATGATAACCATCAATGGGCACCAGCGGTTTACTACATTTTTCAATTACTAGTGACTCTAAGTTAGAAAAACATAAGTCTAGAGTACGATTATTTACATTCGATATAGTATTTGCCTGATTCAGGCCTAGAAATAACGCCATGTCTAGAATAATGCGTTCAGAATCACTCACACTGATATTATTGTCCCTGTTCACCCAATTCACATTTGGAAGATTATAATCACCAGCAAGCAAAAATGTTGCATTAGCATGCTTTTTTAATATAACTTCCACTTCCTCACTATGGCACCTGTATACTTCATTGCTTGAATTTGGTGGGATATAAATACAACCAACAATAATCTTTTTATTCCTGGCAACATTCACTTGCACGAAGATTTGTTCAAGAAGTTTGTGTTTAGTTGTAATTAAGTTTGATTTGTATTTCTTGCTGATAGCGATTAAAACTCCGCCACCAGCCAATATCTAATCTATACACATTACGATTTATAAAATCTAATTCACTAGAATGAATATTAGGTTCTAACCATGTTTCAGAAAGTAGAATAAACTCGTGCCCAAACATTGGTAGTGTAGATTGAAGTAGACTTAATTTTGTTTTAAGGCCTCTGACATTTTGGTAGTACAGCTGGCAATTTTTTGTTTGGTGTTTTTTAGAGAAGTTTTTTAACGGCATAAAAAATCAATTTTCTTCTTTTCAGCTTCAATTTTCCTCAAATGTACCGAGCATTCATTACTCCAAGCATAATGGTTAGTTGACAATTGTAATTTTAATTTCTCATTAATTTTTTTGCAGTTAATGCACTGAATGTCGTTTTGACAGTTTACATTTTCATGTGCTTCGGAACATCGAGTGCAAGCTTTTTCACTTCTGCAGTCTTGTGCTTTGTGCATATAGCCATTGCAATTGTAACATTTTAGAAGTGAGATGTTGTCGAAAATCCGACATCTATCCCATCCAATATTTACTTTACCTTCTTGTAACATTATGTCGTAAGTTTTTCCATCGACTTCCATGAAAATGGTGAAGTTGACGTCACCTCGTTTAGTTTTTATTTCTTTTATATATTTTATGTCAATTTTCGCTTCAACTGTTTGCAGGTAATCAATCATTTTGCATCTTAATTTTTGAAATAATTTCTTCTGGAGTGAATTTATCCGATAGACCAATAATTTTCAGTTTGGGATTCTTGGGTTTTGGTGTATTCACGTCATATTTTTTTCCCATCTTTGAAATTATTTGCTCTTCCATCTTTTTTGTTGCAGCTATATTCTTGCACTCTACTATTATAGCCCCTTGCTTAAAGTTTCTTATTCCGGTAACACCAAAATTAACAGGATCTATGTTTTGTTTTATTTCGTCCTTTGTTACGGTATTTTTTTGATCCTTATTTTATGGCTTAATAATGACGATAGGTTCATGTTTTTTACAATTTGTTAGTTCTTCATTAATTTTACCATTTTTCGTAACTTCAGCTTACGATTTCGATTCAATATTTAATTTAAGATTTTCAATGTTCTTATCTATATTAGATAATGATTGAAACAATCTGTCGAGTCCATCATTCTCATTGTTTATTGGTGCCTTGCTTTCTTGTACCATGGCCTCAATATGACTCATCAGTTCGCACATAGCTTCAGTTAGAGAAGTCTTTTGATCCTTTGACAAAATATTAGAAGTCGATGTTTTGTTAAAATTTTTCACAAGAATTTTTGCATTTTTCAGCCTCTCCTCTGGTGTGAGGGAAGTCATTTTATTTTATTATTAATAAAAAATATAAATATTATGTTAATGTTTACAATAACTATCACCATCTATTGTGCCTAGTATGGTGGTCGAAAAATCCCCAATCCATGTAACAAATAATTCAAAGAATAAAGAAACTTAAAAAAAAAAAAAAAAAAATAGTTGTATTAAAATATTTTCCTTTACAAATTACGCGTGCATTGCCATCTGTTGATTAGTAGTGAAACTTATTTATAATTTTATTAATGCATGTAGTTATTTACTGCCCTCTATTAACGGGTAGCATAAATATATCATGTGTAGGTAGTGCATCCAAATTATTAAAAATCACTGTTATTTGACTTTTTAAAATGAGTTTCTTTTAAGAATATGGTTCAGTACATACATAATATTTGCTCCAGTTTTACCGCAGCACTATGATGAATCGCTACACACGTTTTATAATGTTCAAAATAAACTTTTTGCGTTTTATTTCACTATTTTATAAGGAGCAAAATTTTACTTGACGTCTCACTGACTTTGTTGTTGTAATGCCTAGTTTTTTGAAGAAGGGAAGGTTAGGAAGGAAGGAAAAATGTATGAGGAGTTATTAGGAATCTGGGGGTAAGTGTGTCTGGGAGTGACGCAACTATAAATCCATCCCTCCAACTTCGATGCAAGGCGATAGGTCGAGAGAGTCCAGCAGGAAAGGTCAAAAGACCTCCCTCAACCAGTGTTTCTCAACGGGTGGGCAGAAGCATCTGCCGCCAAGACCTGAACAAATCTCACCCCATGAACCCGGGCACCCCTGTTAAGTCACCAAACGTAGCGAACCACTTGGGGTGGTGGTATGGAATTAATAATGCTATTCTCAAAAATGTGTCACCCACAAGAGATCTAGGAAACATTCTTGATTCTAAATTCAAATTTGATTTACACATAAACGACAAAATGTAAATGCAAAATTAAAATGGTGGAATTTATTCACAGAATATGCAAACCTTTCAAAGATCCTCAATCAATTCTAACCCTTTATAATGCCTTAATAAGAAGTAAACTTGAATATGGAAAAGCCCTATTTGGAATTCACATTAAATAAAAATTGGAAAAAATTTTATTATCTGTGGAGACTGTTATCTTTCAAATTCGGTTTACATGAACTTCTTAGATCATACTAAAATAATTGATTTATTGCCACTTAAATTAAGGCAGTAGCACTTTTTTTAAATAAATCAAATTAATTTCTCAATTATTTTGAAGTAAATAAGGAAATTATTTTCTCCTAACTAGAACAGAAAATGATGATTTTTTTAAAAAATATTTTTAGTATGTAATAAACTTTTATTTTATGTAGTTAGATTTGTCCACATATGACACAAATAAATCAATACAGTTAATTAAAAACCAATAAAAATGTTCATGAAAGACGTAAATACTTACTTAATTGATTTATGTAAATTTTGTTTGTGCGATTTTTTTTATCATCAAACGTTTAAATTTAAAACTGCTATAAATGGCTTAAACATTTGACGTTACTTATAGTTACAAGGAAGCGGCTATATTAGTAGGTTGATCTCCTTTTGAATTTGTTACTTGGATTTTTGTGTCTCATTTCATTGCTTCAAAAATTACAGTTTTCGGCCCACCTAATTTCTATTTTTAATTCCAGTGTTTTTTAGCTCACTAGAAATTACATTGTTTAGAACGGATAGTCAATTTCATTGGACTTATTTGACACGAATTTCCACTTATTTCACATGAATTTCCAATGCTACCTGTATTATATCGCTTTGACAATGAATACATTGATTTCAGCAATATCATGGCCTCCCTAATGAGGAAGGGCTGTTTCTTGTTTCTATTAATTCTACCTGATGTTATACTCTGTGCTGAAACAGAATGGCCACTTTTTGTCGAAGACGCCAAAGGAAACAGATTATAGTAAGTCAACAAATCAATATGCTCTGCTCACTTGTCATATAAATATATATATAACGATATATATATAATATTTTTTACATTTTTATATGAAACATGTTAGTTAGATGTATATATAAAATAGAAAATATATTCGTAGTCCTCCTCACTAGGAGATCCTCTGCTGATTGGGACTATGCTTTGGATAAGTTTTTCAGCGACTTCTATGGTTTAACTTCATTGTTTGGATAAGGTTTTCCAGAAACTTCTATGACGATGTTTTAAGTATACTAGTAAGTTGATTATCCGATAGTTCCTTCAGTCAACATTTAATGTCCTTAATGTAGCTATTTTTTTGATTTAATTTGTTTGATACTAAGTGGGAGTTTGTTATATAACTTAACTGCTAAAAATTCAGAACTTCTTTGACCAAATGAAGAGTTACACTTTGGTATATTAAATATGTCTGCTTGTTTGGCTCTGGTTTTATGAGCATGTGAGGTGTCTGCCTCTGAATCATTTTTGTGGTGATGTACTAGAATGTTTTTGGCATAGATTTTTTGTATGCTTGGAACAACAAACTGTTTAAAAATTTCTTTTGTTGACGTCCTTACGGGGACCTTTAGTATGGTCTTTATGATGCAATTCTGAGTTATCTTAAGTTGTTTAAGGTGATTAAATGCTGCTGAGCCCCATCCTATTACTCCATATTCCAATCGAGAGTGGCATAAAGTATAATATACTCTCTTTATAAAACTGTCAATTGCCCTGTCAAGGGAACACAGGTTCGTAGTACGGTATTTAGTGAAAATAAATTAGGCACTAGCGGTTAAAAACCCCTTCCGCAGGTTTTTGCTGCTAAGCCCTTCGGGCGGGTTTTGGTTTGGCTTAGTCCAGTTAGTGTTGGTGACCATTTTATAAATCCGATAGGAACTGGTTCCAAAAATAGCCCGTTCCTCGGATCCACTGTCATCCAGTAATAGCTAGTCACCGGGACACAGTAACCGGGACAGGCAATGATGTTATATGTAATATATAGCCGCTTGAAACTATTTTTCACAAATAAGTATCAAAACTAAGTATTAGCGTCAATCTTTCCATATCAGAAGAGATACTCAAATTCACAAATTCGTAGTACTTAATAGAGGGGAAACGTCCCCATACGAGCTACTGACGGAAGCCGCGTTTTTTAATTCAACCACGCAGACGCAAGCCTATTAATACTGTTTGATTACTACATAGAAACCGATAAGTACGAAAATTTGGCTACATACATATGCGATGAAAACGTTTCGGCCAATTACTTCTGTTAAGTTTGGTTTTTTGTGGCAGAAGATTTTCAATAAAGACAACATTTCTTCACTGGCGAATTCCAACATATTTATTGACTTTTATAATCACATGTTACAATAATAATATTTTTCCCGACCTGACAAACACTAAAGTGGTCTTCAGACCATTAACTAGTTGATTCTAGCTGTTTCCAAGAGATAAGAGGCTTTTTCTCTAAAGAACACATAATTTATAACCAAAAAACGACTAACACTAAAACAAAATAAACAATGGCGAATGACTACCAATGTAATAGTGTGACATACAGAAATCTGCTTTATCGACTATCATTTCAATCAGTGCAATTGTCTGTTGCAAGTAGGAAATCTGCAATAATAAACTAGCTTCTAAATGTTACGCTAGAGGTCAGTAACCTTCGCTTTTTAAACAACTTCCGAAATCTTTAGTAAATAAATAGGCTGGTACCTACTAATAATCTTAAAGGAGTTAGCGCAACGTCAAACATTTGACACTACGCAATATGATTGCGCGAAATATTCCCTTTTGCTGTGGATTGCGGTAAAATAAATAATAAATTTGAATTACCCAATTTACGTAAGGAGAGAAAAGATTGGGGGGAAAAGGCCACAGACTCAACTGGTCGATCGCAGCCACTGGTCACACTTGTTACTGTAATTTTGTCTCTCATAAAACACACACAATTCATCTCAATAATAATAATACCGAAAAAACACGATGAGGCGGATCACAGTTCACAAGATTGAACTGACGTACGGGTATTTATAAATATCGACTAAAATGTGTATAGCGATATGTAGCGGACCACGGAACAAACGACAAATTGTTGTCTGTGGCCAATGTCAAGGAAAAAGAAAAGTGCCAAAAATGAACAAAAATTAAGGCTATTTAATTAACCTATGAGCAAATCGTCGGTTGGCACCATTACAATATTAATTTCTAGTCAAATTGTGTGCAAATAAATAAATTAATTTCGGTTTTCCCACTGTACGAAATTCCGGTTCAATGAACTCTAAAACTTTTGCTTTGAATTTCAGCTTCACATTCAGAATTTGAAGTTGTTGTTTTCAGAATTCAATAAAGTACCTATCTATCGAATAACATTTTTAATTATTTTAATTGCCTTTTTAAAAATTGGAACTGATTTGGCGAGAACTTAGACAAACCCGTTTAGATGAGACACGAAGTAAAAAAAATGGTTTCATTTGTTTACATCCAATAAGTCTACTTTGATCTGTCACATATGCCATATTATTTATTATCTTTGTCTTACTAACCTATTTTTTGCATTTTGTTTTTCCTGTTAAGCACTTGCATACTGCTTACTAACAACGTATGCATGGACACTGGAGGTCTAGATTCGTTCAAAATAAATAAATGTAGCTTTGTTTAACAAAAAAAATTAGAATCTTGCGAGAGCCTTGAAGGAGTAACCATCAGTTACTTATACCAAGGCGGGTAAGAGGTGGATTACCTCCACTGTCACATATGCCAGTTTGGGTTGAGAGATGGCCTGTTCTTAGAGTCGCTGAGTAGCTGTAAAACAACTTAGGTACCAGGTGTATTTTGCTTCTGAATTCGCGGACACTCTTCATGATTCCTTTACATTTACCGCTTGGATTTAATTGTTATGATTTATGTGTTTTGTGTTTCTGTAATATGTTATTTCTTTTATTTTATTAACGTTTATTTTATTATATATTATGATTTATGTGTTATATTTTACATTTGCGTTATTGCACTATGTTTTAAAAAATGTATATAATTGCCTTGCGATTTATTTGGTTAATAATGACTATACTACCTGTTAATTTATGCCATGTTCCTTGTTTTGTTTTGTTTGTCTTTAACTGTTTCAATGTTTTACTGGATGAACTGAACTCAATTTTTTTTTCTTTCCTATCCCCATACGGTGGTGTGCTGGACCTCGTCCCTGCTTCATCTTTAGTTACATTACTAATTTTGCAGATCCTTCTCAAATCATCTGCGCCTCCCCCAATGATATGTGCAGGCTTGAGGCTTGATCAGATGACCTTGACTGTCCTTTGTCCTGCCTCTGACTACCCAACGCTGAATTTTCTTTTAGTCTTTGGGTATTTTACCCCAAATATTCCCCAACATTCTTTGAGGCTTCACTGAGTGGTTGGCTAAGGGACACGGAAGCTAAGTGTAGTTTATGATCAGACTGAAAGCCATTCACATTTTTTGTTGGTACTTGCCAATTGATTTGAGATTTATTGTATTACTTATGTTCTCTATTTTATGCAGGTGCTTGCGGGTTTTTAACAGATGCAATGCCGCCTCATGGAGCCTCATGAATGAGTTTTTCTTTTGCCCTGTTTAATTTATCTTTGTCTTACTAACCTATTTTTTGCATTTTGTTTTTCCTGTTAAGCACTTGCATACTGCTTACTAACAACGTATGCATGGACACTGGAGGTCTAGATTCGTTCAAAATAAATAAATGTAGCTTCGTTTAACAAAAAAAATTAGAATCTTGCGAGAGCCTTGAAGGAGTAACCGTCAGTTACTTATACCAGGGCGGGTAAGAGGTGGATTACCTCCACTGCCACATATGCCTTCCCTATCCCCATACGGGGGTGTGCTGGACCTCGTCCCTGCTTCATCTTTAGTTACATTACTAATTTTGCAGATCCTTCTCAAATCTATCTGCGCCTCCCCCAATGACATGTGCAGGCTTGAGGCTTGATCAGACGACCTTGACTATCCTTTGTCCTGTCTCTGACTACCCAACGCTGAATTTTCTTTTGGTCTTCGGGTATTTTACCCCAAATATTCAGTTAACATTCTTTGAGGCTTCACTGAGTGGTTAGCTAAGGGACACGGAAGCTAAGTGTAGTTTATGATCAGACCGAAAGCCATTCACATTTTTTGTTGGTACTTGCCAATTGATTTGAGATTTATTGTATTACTTATGTTCTCTATTTTATGCAGGTGCTTGTGGGTTTTTACAGATACAATGCCGACTCATGGAGCCTCATGAATGAGTTTTTCTTTTGCCCTGTTTAATTTATCTTTGTCTTACTAACCTATTTTTTGCATTTGGTTTTTCCTGTTAAGCACTTGCATACTGCTTACTAACAACGTATGCATGGACACTGGAGGTCTAGATTCGTTCAAAATAAATAAATGTAGCTTCGTTTAACAAAAAAAATTAGAATCTTGCGAGAGCCTTGAAGGAGTAACCATCAGTTACTTATACCAGGGCGGGTAAGAGGTGGATTACCTCCACTGCCACATATCCTATTTTTTGCATTTTGTTTTTCCTATTAAGCACTTGCATACTGCTTACTAACAACGTATGCATGGACACTGGAGGTCTAGATTCGTTCAAAATAAATAAATGTAGCTTCGTTTAACAAAAAAAATTAGAATCTTGCGAGAGCCTTGAAAGAGTAACTATCAGTTACTTATACCAGGGCGGGTAAGAGATGGATTACCTCCACTGCCACATATCCGAACTTGTGAATCCAGTCCCCACGTACTGCTACTCGCATGATAACAGTTTAACCTAACTACTTAGCTACGATAAATGGACATACAAATTATTTGGTCATTGTTTTTTATGAATTGTCCTTTTGAGCTACACGATCAGAATATTGTCTTATTTTTAGTATGGGACACTTGCCAGGAGGCGAACGGCTTCCTGAAAAGAAAGTGGTGGAGTTGGAAGAACCTCTCCCGGAATCGTTTGATGCCCGTGAGAAATGGCCAGAATGCAAAAAGATCATAGGTCATATAAGAAATCAAGTAAGTTCATCACAGGGGATATCTTATTAACGTCGCAAGAAAGCAATACTGCTGTAACAGCCAAAATCCAAATTGTTCACCAAACCCAAAAAACTTTTCAGATTTAAAAAAAAAATGTTACTTTAACCAGTGGTTACGGAAATGCCATTTTTAAAATGCTTAGCTAATAAAAAAATATGATCTATCAAATGGTAATATTTAAATCTTTTATACGTTTTTGGCGCTTACAGCACTTGACAATTTTTTTTGTGTGGGTACGTCAAAAATGTTGTAAACACCGCTTCTAAATGTATGATGCTGAAAATCAACTTTATTTTCAGCTGCATAAATGTAAGCGCCAAAGTATTTCAAAATTAAAATTTTGAATAGCTGTAAATGTGTATCGTTATTTTTTTGGGCTAAATTCGTTTGGTTTACAACATTTAAAAAAATGTGTTTGAAATGAAAACGATGTAAATGTTACTGTTAATCTTTATTTGAAACTTTTAAAATGTTAGCAGTGCAAATTATTATACCACAGAAGACAAATATGTACTTATTATAATGAGAAAAAACCAAACATACGAATTCATCTTATCTTTCGTTAAGAAAACAAATACAATAATTAAGTTAAGGAAGAAAACAGAACCTCGTGCTAATTCTTCTAACACGCATGAGTGACAAGTTGTAGTAAGCGACAAGTGTTATAAGAAAGCGAACAAATAAATTGTAGTTACCGCCGCGAACACTTAAATGCAATCTTTGAAAATGCTTTAAGCACCAACCGAACGTGTTGTTTCCATGTAAATGATTTTGTCGTTTCTTTTAAAAGTTGAATATTGTCGTAACCGACAAATGAAATAACTCAGGATTTCGATGTGTGTACATCAGTTAAAAAACGTATTGTTGACAAAACGGCTAGTTTTTCCAACATCGTACAGTTCTTATTTTTTATCGTCGTAGAGTTACGGGACCCAGATAGATCGACGCAGAAAATAACCATGTAAAATGGTATATAAAAAGTATTTTCGTAGGTAGTGGCGGTTACAGCAGTATTGCTTTCTTGCGACGTTAATGTTTAATAACTTAATTATGGAGTAAGCCATGACTTTGTCTTAGTGAATCATATTTAAAAAAAGTTTTATCTATCAATTTGTGACCATTATCGATCTGAATTCATCATTTACAAGCAAAGTTAAAATAGCAATCTATACCTAAAACTGGAGGAGATATGTCGCCGCCAAATAATTCCAAGGCGGCTCCATTCCAAGCAAAGATATGGCGTCAGTTTCTCTGTAGTAATCTGAGAAATAAATCTTATTTTTTTTTGTATTTTAAATTTATAATATATAATTTTTTTGGACGAGTTAAGATCTAGTATAAGGAAATCAATAATGCAAAATGTGTACGTAGGACTATAATATGAAATGCAAACACCAGTTACCACCTTATATTTTAATCATTTGCCTGTAAATACATGTTTTTATTTATTATAATTATCATTTCAACAACTATGCTAAACAATCAACGGCTATTTTATGTTTTAATTGGTTATTTCATTTTTATTTTATTCTTTCTCTTCCCCTTTTTTTCTTTTGCAATGCTAAACAAATAACAGTTAGGCACTATATTTTAAACTTTTTTTATTATTTTATTTTATATTCTTATTTTATATTCTTTTTATTTCAGCAATTTTCTTTCTCTTTTGTACAAATCATTCTCCACATGTTCATACCCATAATTATTTGACTGTCCTAAAACGGGATAATACTCCTAGTTGGGCAGTCAAAATTTAATAAATAATGTACATAAATGTATTATATATTGCGCTAAATAAACAAATAAATAAAATAAAAAAATTAAAAATTAAAAAAATAGAAAATAGCATTCAAACCATCTATTCACTGATGTCCAAAGTTCTCTTGTCTTTATAGTGGTTTCTTCGAAATTTTTGAGCTTTTTTCTTACATGAAGTCTTTTCAGGGTGGTTGTGGATCCTGCTGGGCCTTTGCCGTCACAGAGGTTATCTCAGACAGAATTTGCATCAATTCCAAAGGCACCACGAAAATATTAATCTCGCCTCAAGATCTCATGACATGTTGCAATACTGGAAATTGCACAGGATGCAAGGGAGGTTACGAAGGTGAATAGTTTGTACGCCTAAATGTGTATAATAAGTTTAGTGTAGATCTTTTTATTTATTAATGGTTTTACGAATCATTTAATTAATTTCATAAACGATTTTATGCTTCACAAGAAATTTTAAAATAAATCACTTGACGCCAAACTGCGTATTATCTGTTGGTTGATTCATCAGGACTTTTTAAATTTATTTTAAGAGAACAGATATAACTTGACGATTAATCAGTGTTTTTTTTTCCTTTGGGTCTTGGAGTGGCGGGAAGCTCAAACCTAGATCCATTCGCCAGAACTATGCATAAATCCTTATTCCCTATATCCATATTTCACATCGGTAAACAATTTGTATCCAATAGGAAATCATTAGGTCATCTATAAAATATTGATGAAAAAAAATCTGCGTTTTAAAAATTTTAAAGTAAATATCCCGCTAGAAGACTTAAATATTTTTTATAATTTTGAATGTACCTATATTTAATATTCTAAAATTACACACATTAGAAGACAGACGTAAAATAAACGACATAACCTTTTTATTAAAAATACTTTACTCTAAATTCAACTGTTGCGAACTCTTACAACTCTGAACTCTTACAACTCTAAACTATAAACTTACGAATACCCACAGTAACAACATGACAAAATACACTATTCTACTGCAGCATTCATAAGCGGAACTATATTGCGCACTCTTCGATACAACGATTTCACACTATGGGAAATCATTACTTAGATGTGGTTGCATGTTCAATGTCATCTTGGCGAGTTTTGTGGATGTTAAGTAAATAAATAAATAAATAAAAGTGATATGTTAATTTTTAAGACGAAGCGCTGAAATATTGGGTGAAAAACGGCATAGTGACAGGAGGTGATTATAACTCCCACGAGGGGTGTCGTCCTTACACTATACCTGACGACGGGATTTCTCACAAAACACCTCCTTGCAATAAAACGTGCGAAAAAGGCTACCCCACTGTCTACAAAGCAGACAAACATTACGGTGCAGATTCGTACTCCATCAAAGCCGACGTGCAGCAAATCCAAAAAGAAATCTATGATAATGGACCAGTTACCGCAGCTTTCCATGCCTATAATCATTTCATTGGATACAAGAGTGGCGTTTATAACCACACCACACATACTAACGATAGTAAGTTGATTTAAATTTTTTGGTGAAAAACCCTTCTGAAGTTACAAGGTATTTTTTAAAATTTAAAATTTCTTGTTTCTTCATACAGCAAATTTGTGGTTTGCGTTTTAATTTTTAACGTAAACTAGGATAAAGCTTGTGTTGAAGATACAAATGTGAAATTATTAGAAATTTGTAAGAACCCATTAATTAATCAATTTAATCGATTTTCGTTATTTGTTTTTGTGGTGTTATGCCGTATTGCGATACCTCCTTCTTTAGCCAACGATGAGCCGGATCTGCCCTGATGATAAACACTGCAACGATACCCGAAACGTTGGTTAAAGAAGAAGGCAGCGCAACACGGCATAACACTTCAAAAACAAATGACGAAAATGATTTTGGCCGTGAAAATCTTAAAACATTTTGAATCAATGTTGACCCATGTTGTGTGATAGAGGAAACACAGAAGCCTGCAGGTCATTTCGGCCATTGTATCAGCATTTTTTTTTATAATTTGGTATTCAGTCATATTTGTCAGTATTATTAAATTAAGATTTTTTATCAATTACAATTAGTTTTTCTTTTCTACGCTTCAGTGAACAGAATTATTGATAAAGTTGGTGGATAAGGGCAAAATATTCTCAGTGTGAAGAGTGATTTTTCAAAATTTTTGTCAATGTTTATGAATTTCAAAGTAAAAATGCCATCGCAATCAGATTTATAAACTGTATAACATGCAAGATTAATTTTTATTAACTGTCTATTCTATTTCAAAAAGTCTCAGTAATGGCTCATGGTGTTGTGCGCAATGAGTTAGTGATTTTTATTGATGGTGTGAGTATTGTGACGAAGGGAAGAATACGGAAATCCAGCAGTTATAGTAATATTGTGTTTCTTTTGTTATTACTTTTTTTTCCTTCCTTGACCATTAACTTTAACTGTAGGGTGCACAGTTTACACCCACGCTTTGCAAGCGGATTCCCTACAGTGTATGAAACATGTAATGTTTTAACCCTTTCTACTCTATGTTTCTTTTTTTTAACCAATATACACCCTTTATATTTCCTGCCCCGCTATAGATGTAAGGTTGTACTGACCCTAACTTCCTATAATAGAGTAGAGTTTCTGAAACCCTCCTCCTACATCCTAACTAAACTGTGAGGCTCCGTAGTATAAACACACCCCAGTAGCACATTTTAATTTGAATTGTGTTCCTTAGCTAACGTTTTCGTTATTAACGTAAATATTACATAAGCTTATGAAGATAGCTCTCGCCAACGTTGTGTAGTTTTGATTCATCTGGCATAAAAAGACTATCCACTTTGGCCAAATTTATAATCCCAATTTTTTCCAATGACATTGTTGGCTTGGATGTCGAATTCCGTCGGATAAATGCGAACCTAAATCATACCTAAACTTCCTTTTAATCCTTCCTTCCTTCCTAACATTTTAAAATTCCTTACTTGAATTCTAACCAAGGAAAATCGTATCTCTATTCTATTTATAGATGAAATGGACGTACCCTGTAATTACGTACACTAAAATACACGTAAGAGATTGAAATGTTAGTTTCAGTTGTATCAATTTTCAATACGAGTCATGCTCGTTTCTCTAGTATATCTACTAGTCTTTTTTCTACTAGTATGTACTTCTCTTTCCTACTAGTATATCTACTAGTCCTAGTATGGATTTCTACTACTCCTAGTATGAATTTCTACTAGTCCTAGTATGGATTTCTACTAGTCATAGTAAGGATTTCTACCAGTCCTAGTATGGATTTCTACTAGTCCTAGTATGGATTTCTACTGGTCTTAGTATATATTTCTATAAGTCCTAGTATGGATGTCTACCAGCCCTAGTATGGATCTCTACCATTCCTAGTATGGATTTCTTCTAGTCCTAGTATGGATTTCTATAGGTCCTAGTATGTATTTCTATTAGTCCTAGTATGGATGTCTACCAGTCCTAGTATGGATCTCTACCAGTCCTAGTTTGGATGTCTACTAGTTCTAGTATGGATGTCTACCAGTCCTAGTATGGATCTCTACCAGTCCTGGTTTGGATGTCTACTAGTTCTAGTATAGATTTTTACTAGTCCTAGTATGAATTTTTACTAGTCCTAGTATGGGAAATACGTTCAATATTTTATATGATGATAGTACGAGTACAAAAATATGATCAGTAATAAACTCAATTGCTGCAAAATTCGGCTCCTTCTACACCAAACTCATCAAAATGATACAAGTCTAGACAGTACTTCCTCACACCTGTTTGTCCTCTTCTTTCGGAATCCCTTGTTTCTAGTATCCTCCTTGCTGTCACGTAAGTAGGTACACTTTGGAAAATCACTCTTGTGTTGCATCGGCAGCTTTTGAAATCTACCAACTCCCGAAGGCATTACAACCTAACGGCTCATTGTAAATATCTCAAAAGTGGCAAATAAAAGATACGGTACTTGTCGTACTTTTGATTTAGTGGTTTTGTTTGGTTTCAAACTGACGCCCGTGGTGTGTTTACAATACTGAATTATTTTATTTCAGCTAATCACGCCATTAAAATAATCGGCTGGGGAGTGGAAGACAACACCCCTTACTGGCTCTGCGCCAACTCCTGGGGAGCAAGTTGGGGAGATAAGGGATTCTTCAAGATACTCCGAGGGAACCCAGAATATGACTGCAACATCGAAACATATGTTAACGCTGGAACACCTAAGCTATAAAATGGAATTATTCAAACGAGTGTTTTGTTGATGATACATAATAATTTTTAACTTTAATTTTTATGGGTTTTCTAATACGCACATGATTTCAAACCTATTAAATATATTTTGGTGGTGGTTAAAAATCGATTTTTCCGAGCAAAAGATAAACAATAATTACAAAGCGTTAATAATTAATTTGTATGCTTGAAACATTCAAATAAATATTTTTTCACGTATGCGATTTTTTTATTACCAAACAGTTTTTTTTGTTCCGCAGAAATTCAAATGCATCAAATGGCCATTCGGCACCCTTTAGTTTTTTGTTGAAATTTGAAAACTTGAAGTTATTCTGTTAACGAATAAATAGCTTCCATTTGGGATAGATCATTACTGAAGACTTCCCTGACGATAGTGATATTGAATGACAGTGGAGAAATATCTATCAGTGTACTATCTAATATGATTGCCTAAAGAATCTTCCAAGGCCACAATATTTTTTTTTTTAAATCGAGTGCAGTTAACACGCGGTAGTAGCGAAAATAAACAAAGTGGTCAATGAGTGCAGACCAGCGTCATTTCCATTTTATATCTCAACAAGAAGGAACCTTGAAAGGAGTTTGATGCAGTTTTGAGTTAAGATACTGTATGCATCATTTCCATTTCATCCCAATTCCAAATCACAACGGAGATTGTTCAATGCATTTTACACTAGCTCATATATTATATACGTGTGAGACATACTGTCAGTACGGAATCAGCTCGATGGAACGATTTCGGGTGCAAAAAAATAAAGTCTGCATCATTATATTTGGATGTAGAAGGTCCAGCATCCCAGCTCAAATGTTTATGGAACTAGGACTTAGGAAGTTATCCACCACTTACTCGCGCCGGTATAAGTAACAGATGGTTACTCCTTCAAGGCTCTTGCAAGGACTCTATTTTTTTTTTACATTAACTCCACACAGGAGGCCCTGAGGAAAATAATTTCCTTCAGGACCTATGTCATCTCTGAAGATGCTGTGTGGACGGTCCCTTTGAGGAAAGGAAGGAGTGAATACGACAACATATTGTAGAAGGGAAGAAATACAGAGGCCGGCAAATCGTTCCACAGCCAACCCGTTGAACTCAAGAACGAGTCATAGAAACAACCCGTTCTCATGTGACTAATGTCAACCGTGTACAAATGTTGGGCGCGTGTTTGGCGTGTTTCCCGACTATGCACCGGTGCGGAGGGGATCAACGACGCTAGTTCCTCGGAACATCTTCCTATGTAATACCGGTAGAACAAGGACAGCATTCCCACCTGACGCCTATGCTCTAAGGATTGCAGTATGTCTGTTAAGATGGGAGAATCTATCAAACGGACCGCCCGTTTCTGCACAGAGTCAAGGGTTTTTTTAGGTATTTTGGAACTCCATACCAGAGGTGGCTGCCAAATTCATCCGTGGGGCGCACTTGCGATTTGTACAGGGTTAGCAGTTGTGTGCTATTAAAGTATCTGCGGGCCATGTACAGTACGCCCAGTTTCTGAGAGGCTAACTTAACTCTGGTTTCGATGGATCCCCCGTACCTGAGCTGGTCACTTAGAGTTACATCAAGCATATCGATGGAGGTCCTGTTCGGAAGATTGCTTCCGTTGAAGGAGACTAGATTTTCATTTCGATCCCTTTTAGATGTTATCAAACATGATTGTCTGTGAAACATTAAATTCGACGAGGTTTTTCTTACCCCAAGAAAAACACTCTCGAGGCACCCATCCATTCTTTGCTTCAAAGCCCTCCGAGCTATTGGAGTTTGTGTGCCCTTTGGGGGCTTGTCAAACAAAAAGCTATCATGAACTGTACTGTCATCTGCGTAACATTGAATTGGTGCACATGACAAGAGGTCATTGATGTGCAACAGAAACAATTTTTTTTTTTAATTAACGAATCTACATTTAATTTTCAATGAATCTAGACCTCCAGAATCCCTGCATACGTTGTTAGTAAGTAGTATGCAAGTTGTTAGTGGGAAATCAAGAAACAATAAGTGTTAGTATGACTATAGACAAGATTGGCGATAGTCAACGAGAAGGCAAGAACTGGGTGATTGTATCCAGCGTATCCTGCAAGCACGTGTAGGGGGGAAGACACAGTACATAAATAATAAAAGCATAGCGCTGGATAATGGGTGGGATTCCTCTCCAATCGATTGGCAGTCCCAGCTAGAATGGAGCTAGGACTGAACGTATTGGCCGATCTGATGAGACACCGCGTCACTGGAGCCAGGATGCGGCAGGAACGTTCTTCCTTAGTTTTACTTTTTAGTGCTAGTGCCGTATCATTGGCAAAAATGATTATATTGAATAATGAATAACCGCACTTGACAAACGATAATGCTCTTTTATTTACATGGTAATTTGAAAGTGCGGTCTTAATCTGACTTTCCTATGAATTCTTCTTCTTTCGTATGGTGGGGGGTCAGAGGGGGACATCTAGGTCTGCGAGCCAGTCTAGGGCCTCAGGCGTTGCCCTGTGGACCTCATAAATCCCGCCGGGGAATGAATGGAGCGGGCATTCGTTGACCACATGTTCGGTGGTCTGCACCGCACCGCATTCACACGTCGCCGACTCTTTAAGGCCCCATCTATGCATCATGTGAGCACAACGGCTATGGGAGCACCTTATCCTATTGATGGCAGTCCAGAGTTTGCGAGGCAGTGAGAACCCAGGCTGTCTCTCAGTGGGGTCTTGCACGAGATCGGCGTTTTTGACGTTGGCTGATTGCCACTCAAGCTTCCACCTATCTTCTGGGGTGAGAGGTGTTCGAAGGAGTCTTTCTCCTTCCGTCCAGAAGGGTTTTCGAGACTTTAAGCGGCATGCCGGGCGAGAAACCACATCATCGTGCAAGGGTATTTCGCTTTTTTGCAGCGCCTTCTTGTATTCCCTCAGTGTTGCAATCTCTCGCCTGATATTTGGCGGGGTTATATTTGCAAGTACGGGGAGCCAAGGAAGAGGAGTCGATTTTAAGGTTCCGCTGATGGTTCGCATTGTGGCATTAAGCTGAACGTCGACCACGGAAGTGTGGGCGCTTCTGGCCCATACTGGAGCACAGTATTCAGCTGCTGAGAAAACCAGGGCAATGGATGCCGTTCTGAGCGTGTTGGCGTCGCATCCCCAGCTAGTACCAGCCAGCTTATTGACTAAGTTTAGTCTTGTCCTGGTTTTTTTGCCCACTGTTTCCATGTGTTTCCGGTAATTCAGGCTCCTGTCCAAAGTTATTCCAAGATAGCGGGGATGGGGGTCATGGTAAATATATTTTCCATCAAACTGAACACAGAGTTTTGCGTTTGCCTGTGAATTACTGAGATGGAAAGCTGTCACAACTGTTTTCGACCCATTTGGCTTTAGTCGCCAATTGAGGAAAAATTCTTCCATAGCCTTGAGGTCAGAATTAAGGATCTCTTCTGCTGCATTGAGGGTTTTGGCTTGGACTGTGATGGCGAAGTCATCTGCGTAAGCAAATTTTCTGCCTTCAGTGTGAGGAAGATCTCGAGTATAGATATTGAAGAGTGATGGGGCCAGCACTGAGCCTTGGGCAAGGCCATTATTCAGGTGCATTTTTTTGCTTTTTAGCCCTCCTAGAAAAACCCTGAAAGTACGGCCAGTTAGTAGTTGCTCAATAAGTCGTACTGTGTTGCCATCCTCTATGGTATCGTAGAGCTTGACAAGGAGGCCTTTGTGCCACACCGTGTCGTAAGCCGCAGAGAGATCAATGAACGCTGCCGCAGTCTTAAGCCGTTCCTATGAATAAAAGTTACAGTCAAAACATAAGAATGGTCTGAAGAAAGAGATGAAAAGGAAGAATAAGCTGCGAAAGTTTTATTCCGTTGCAAAATAAATTTGGAATTAATTCGTTGTATTTATATTTTCCTGGAAAAAATATCAGGATTACAATTATTCACAGTTCTCAGGTCGCAAATCCAGAGTAGTGTTTAAATTTTAATAAACATATTTTACTAGTGCAGACTAATGAAAAAAACTCATTTTTTTTTGTTTGTATAATTTATCTTTATTCATTGCTCTGATAGTTACATAATTTGTGGATTTTTCGACAACCATGCTAGGCACATGCCCGTTTTATGGTGGTCGATTTGTCATAAGCTGTCTGAATTCTTAAAAAATCACTTTTGAAAACGACAAAAATGATTTCATTTAAAAAATATATGTTATAGGTTCTCAATCCATTTTGAAAACGACAAAAATGATTTCATTTAAAAAATATATGTTATAGGTTCTCAAATTCAACCAATTTTGTACCTGGATTACGCAAGACGCACAGACATCCACAATTAGTATTATTTTTACGTTTCACATTACAAATACCTTACAAATTGGTGTGTTTTCATAAGAAACAATCGACTTTGGGATTTTTTAAATTACATTTACTACATCACATTAGACACATTTATAAAAAGAGAAAATTATATGGTAATAATATCGCAAAATAACTGAACAAATTTTATTATGTCTTGTGGGTCGATAATAGTTTCTAACTAGGCAGATTGCCTGTTCTAAGGAACCAAATGCTCATGAAAATGACAAAAAATTATTCTGTTAAAAAAGTTGTTTCTTTTTAAGTAAATACACATATTACTGTGGTGTATCGTAAAAGCTTCCGCCTTGTAGTGACAGATGGCGGTGATATCAGCTATCGGTATATTCCGCTAGATGGCAGGCAGCGTAGTGCTTAAGTTCTCCGGCAGGGGGTCGGGGAAGCTGAGAGGGTGTGTTTGAGTTATCACTCGCCAGAACCATTTTAGCTAGCTCATAGTTAGGTAGACTACCGCAGTCCCATTTGTATACGCGAAGTATAAATAAAATCAGATACGAAGAAGAATATATTTTATTATGAAGTAATCTCCATCCGAAGGATTGGGAGAATCTGTTAGTGTGTCCATAAAATAACAAAACACTACATTTACTAAAAGTTCCATTAATAATAGGCAAGTTGTACGGAAGAATATTGATTGAAAGGGTAAGAATGGAAACAAAGGATAAAATATGGGATGTGCAAGGTGCCTTTATGAGTGGAAAGGGATGCATGGACAGATTTTCTCCTTGCGTATGCTTACTGAGAAGTTTCTGGTGAAAAACCAGAAACTTTTCTACGCCTTTGTAGATCTACAAAAAGCATACGACCGAGTCGACAGGAAAATGTTATGGAAGGTTTTGTCCAAGTATGGAGTGAATACAAATCTCATACAGGCAATTGCGTCTCTGTACGAGGGAAGCGTTGCGTGTGTTAGGGTCAACGGTGGTTTTACGGGGTGGTTTGACATCACAAAAGGTGTCAAGCAAGACTGCGTAATGTCATGGATACATGGATAATTGTATGCAAGAATTGAAAGAGGTGGGATTGGGCGCGAAATTGAGTAATCTGAAAGTATGTTGCCTGTTGTATGCTGATGACGCGGTGCTGATTTCTAACACTATGGAAGATCTACAGTCTCACGTATCTAGGATGAACGAAGTATGTATGAAGAATGAGTTAATGGTGAATGTAAGTAAGTCTAAAGTCATGGTGTTTGAAAGAGAGAGTATGAAAACAGTATGCAATATGTTGTGAATGGTGAATAGGTACTTGGAGCAGGTGGATGAGTTTGTGTATCTGGGTAGTAGGTAGTAGAGATGGGAAGTAGAGATGGGAAGGCTGAAAGAGATATTGAAAGAAGGGTGAATGTAGAGATGGGAAGTAGAGATGGGAAGGCTGAAAGAGATATTGAAAGAAGGGTGAATGCCGGTAACTCCATTAATGGTGGACTGAATGCCGTTGGCACTAATAAAAAACTGTCAAAAAAAGCGAAGCTAGCAGTCCACAATGGAGTCCTGGTACCTACCCTGATGTATGGCAGTGAGGCATGGAACTGGCAGAGGAAGGATGAAAGTAAACTGAATGCTGTTGAAATGAGATCGCTGAGATGTATGTGTGGTAAAACAATGTATGATCGTGTGAGAAATGTGGATATCCCCAAAGAATGTAAGGCTGATGTAAGCATAATGAGTAAGATTAAGAAAGGGACCCTCAGATGGTTTGGGCATGTAGAGCGAATGAACGAAGGAAGTAGTGTAAGAAGAATGTGAATGGTAGAAGAAGTCGGGGACGCCCGAGGAAGACATGGCACGATCAAGTGAATCAGATACTTGAATCGGGTCATGTCAAAAGTCAGAATAATAGAAGATAATGTATGAGACGATGTATGAATGTGAGTGAGGCAAAGAGTGTGTACCAAGACCGAGTTGTTTAGCGGTCCATCCTCTCTGCCTACCCCTGCGGGGAAACGGCGTGATGGTTAGTTAGTTAGTTCCATTAATAGGTAGCCATGTAAAATTTTGGTTATACTATTTCATAGTTTTTTCAGATTCCACCCAACATCATAATAATACATAAAATAAAACAATAAAATTAATATTATAAAACAATAAACTTCATAAAATTTCTTTTATTTTTCAAACACATTGTCAACCAGATTTTATCATTACTGTAGCTTCTTTAGGGCAATATAACACTCAAATAAAATCTAAACATGGTTAACAAATGCGGTAACAGTGGGTGACATTTTAGATTATATTATTGCCTGGTAATATGAACTTTTAACCACCCCCGTTTCAAAAATACAGTTATTTTAATATCCCAAAAAAAAGTTGGTAGGTTCCAAAAGCTTGATCCTACTGAATGATAAAAATATTGTATTCAGATATTTGTTTTCACAGTTTAAGCATTGATATAGGTCTCAATGCCGCAATTATATGTTGGGTTTCCTCGGAGAATCTTGACGTAACCTTTATCTCCCCATGTTGTTTTCCAGGAGTTGACACACAACCAGTAAGGGATTCCGCCTTCCACTCCCCAGCCGATTATTTTAATGGCACGACGATCTTAAATGAAGTAAGCCAGTTGAAATTATTTTCATGAATATGATATTTCTTTAATGGTTACTGGAGGTCTTAACGCGAAAATTCAACAGGATCCAGCACAACAACAGGTCACAGGAAAAAAGAGTGTTCATAGGGAAAGCAATAACAATGGATCAAGAGTGATTGACTTTTCAGAATCAAGGAATTTGATAATAGCTTCAACACATTTCCCAAGGAAGAATATCTGGAAAAAGCCCAACAGGGTTCACAGTGTTTCTGAAAATAACTTGTGTATTTATAACTGCGTATCTTCAGTTGCATCAGATTTGCAGACGATATAGTCCTATTCGAGGAAAACCCAACGCACCTAAATAGAATGATAGAATCACCAAACGACGAAAGTGTTAAAGTCGGCCTATGCATGAACAAAGACAAAACTGAAAAAAAAAACTTACAAACTCTGAACCAGTAACTATAAAAATTAACAACCAACCACTCGAACATGTGTCAGATTATATCTATTTAGGACAGATAATATCTCACTAAGATCAAACCACTAAAGAAATTAAACGAAGAGTAGCAAATGGATGAAAGAAATACTGGTCTTTGAAAGAAGTCTTGAAATTCAAGGAGCTAAGTATGCAAATAAAAAGGAAAGTGTATACTTCCAGTCATCACCTATGGATGTGAAATTTGGGCACTCACCAAATGCCACAGAGAAAAATTGGAACGCTGCCAGAGAGCCATGGAGAGAAGTTTGACAGGAATAAAGAAACAGGACAGAGTGAGATGTAGCACAATAAGTGAGAAAACTAAAGTTGCTGATATAGTTCCACGAATAGACCAACAAAAGTGGAGATGGACAGGATACATGTTCCGCGATCCATTGGAAAAATGGTGCAAAAATATAACTGACTTGTGTCCCAGAGATGGAAAGAGAAGTAGAGGACGTCAACACATAAGATAGGAAGACGACCTAAAACTCACGGCTGCACATCAATGGAGAAGAGTAGCGCGTGACAGGTCCCAATGAAAAATATTAGAGGCAAACTGAGCTTCGGGATATACTCGTATTATAACAAACAAGAACATGTCTTTATAAGTTTTAAGATTTTCACGGCCAAAAGCATTTTCCTTATTTGTTTTTGGGGTGTTATGCCGTGTTGCGCTACCTCCTTCTTTAGCCAACGTTTCGGACATAGTTGCAGTGTCCATCATCAGGGCAGATCCGGTAGATGCAACATGGCATAACACCCCAAAAACAAATAATGAAAAAGAACATGTCTAGTATATATCTAACAGAAGTCCAGAATAAAAAAGCTTATTATTATTATCTTCAGTTGTTAATGGATTTGTCAATTAATGACGAGCAGAAGGTACAAGACCTACACATATTGTTCAGAAATAACAATTTTTTTATTTTTCTGAAAAAAAATCTCCGTAAATGGGAAAATTTGTCGGAAAATAGGTTGGATAAAATTGGTCGAAATTTCTATGTTGTGTGTTTTCTTTTAAGTTCGTAAATTTTCCATTTTTTCTGATAAAAATTCTTCGGGAAATATTGGAATATAAAACATTATTATCAAAAAAACTCATGCGATTTATCTTTCTTATATTGTTTTTTGTTGTTTGGAATTTTTTCACGTTGGGAAATTGTCTATATTTATCTTTCTGATGTGTAAAATTTGGGAATGTACCATGTTGGGGATTTTTTTTTTTTAAATTCTTCAGGGTAAATTGCAATAAAGGAAATTTTATCGCGAAAAATTAGTCATAAAATAGGTCGAGAACCTTCACACAGCATCCCCAAAGATGACATAGGCCCTAAGGGGATTTCTTTTTTTTCAGAGCCTCCTGTATGAAGCTATTCTTTAAAAAAATGGTTTTGGTTACTTTTCATTTTGGGAAAACTTTTGTTTCTGCAAAATTTTATTTTTCAGAATAAAAAAAAAAGTTAATCAAAAAATATGGCCGAAAATCTTTTTGAGGACTTGTAATGAAAATATGAAATATTTTATAATCATGTATGAATCTTCACCTTCCTAATCTCAACTTAATATATAAATCATAAAACCTGGGCTTAACCATGACAATGCATTTTTTCAATATATTGTCTGAACGTAAGTATGTAGGTGGTGCATAACAAAAAATATTGTAACATTCAACGTAACAAATGACGCCCTACCGTTATTTACATAGACTTTTCTTTTTTTTTTTTTTTAAATAATCGGAGACCGTTTACATATATATAGTTCCCGAAAGCACTTAGGCCATAGACCCATTGTACTATCTCCCATTTTACCTCATTCCTTTGACAGTAACCCAGTCCCTTTTATAAAGTTCACCAGGATTGTCATTCGAAATGAAGCTATATCTTCTGGTCCGATAATGTGTCTTCCCAGGTCTCATTTCCCCTCTTCATTCCTCCTTGGTTCCCTGTAGGCCCCACGACGGAAGAGGGCTTCATCTCTCCTCTCCACTCCTTAGTTCCCCGAAGGCTCCACGACGGAGAGTCCACCTCCCCTTGGTTTCCTAAAGGCCCCCAAGGGAAGAGTCCACTCCACCTTGGCTCCCCGAGGGCCCCAGGAGGGAAGAGAACTTCATCTCTCTTCCTTGGTTCCTCTAAGGCCCCAAAGAGGAAGAGTTCACCAAGATGGCCTCATTTCTTATCTTTTTGATATTATGCGAAGTTAGAAACTTCCCGAATTTGAGAAAATTGTAAAATCGTTAATTTTTTGCTGAGAGAATGAGTCCGGAATTATTATTAAAATATTTATCTTTTTGATTAGGTTATGCAATGTTGGAGATGTTTTAAGTTTTTAAATTGAATATTCAAAGATACACAAAGTTGTAAATTTTATTTTTGGCATTTTCTCATCTTTTTTAAACTTCTAGGGTTCTTTTAAAAAATAACAACTGCGAAAATGTACTGTCCTTCAGACAATAATACCACTAGATAAGTGTCATGAGAATATAATTTTTATTATAATAACTCTTGTTGTAACGACTGTATTTTGAAGAATAGGTTAATAATAACTAATTTAACGAAACCATGAAAAAAAGTAGTCAAAAATAAAAAGGTAACTGGAACTCACACCCAGCATCTCTCGTCTTACTGAACCGCTTGCGGTTGCTCAATTCCTTTTCCACGACCAGTAAGTGGCTCAGCTCTCGCTTGTATTCGCAAAAGTTCTGTGTCGCGATTATACTAATAAAAAGAGTATAATAATCAAAAGTGAGGGTTTTTTTAATGTCTTAAGCCTCGATTACATTAAGCGAGTTTACAAACTACTAACCGGCGTATTCACTATCTGCTAGTAAACTCCTTCAGTGTAGAATACTACTAGTTAGTTACTACTCGTAATACGCTACATAGTTAGTTACTACTCGTAATATGATTACACTGAGCGATTTCACCAACGGATAGTAAATACGCCGGGTAGTAAGCAGAGGCGGCCCGTGACAAAATTTGCCAGCAGTGCATTTCACAAAAAATGGTAACATTAATACGAGAAAATATAATTCATTGATTCACAGATTCTCGAAAACCAACATCAAGTTGTAATCGTATACCTATCAACTCGATCCAACAAACTAAATTGCAATACGTTATGTATATGTACTGGGAGTATGAATGTTCATTAACTTTTCGGTAAAATAAAGGCTATCGTTTACACAACTTTCACTTCACAGTTTATCATCAACCACGAAAAAAAATGTGTTCAAGCGATCATATTCACAAAGCCAAGATGCTTTCGAATATTTAATACTTTGTTTTAAAAACTCTATTCATAGTTTTTTTTTCCCTTAACCTTACTTGTATTATATTTAGCAAAGGTTTTGGAGAGCCATTATTTTTCAAAAACAATTTATTCTCAAATGAAATTCGGTTGCTTTTGAAAAAATCGACGTTAATCGCAATGTTTTCATTACCACTCATTTTTAACCTGTCAAGGGCCAGGGTTTTTTACCTTACCTTTTTTAAATTACCTTAATAACAAGAATGGAGGAAGCTATTTTAAGCTTTATTTTATGTTATAAATTAATGGAATAAAATTTAAAATCGCATCCAAATTATTTGAATTAATATTCTTTTTTGAAATTCCAGTCTCGCGCGCGG
Organism: Limnephilus marmoratus; assembly: GCA_917880885.1. Lineage (NCBI taxonomy): Eukaryota > Metazoa > Arthropoda > Insecta > Trichoptera > Limnephilidae > Limnephilus > Limnephilus marmoratus. The sequence goes on along the minus strand of OU862929.1, from coordinate 36,904,747 downwards.
GCGCGTTCCTGGCCTTTGAAAGGTTAAATAAGTGTTTTACAGAGCAAAACTAGCGAAAACCATTAAAAATGTGTCAATAGTGATCAGTGATCTGCTTGATTTCGCTGCCTCGGTACGATGGTAGAGCTAATACATAACATTGTCAATTAGTTGAAAATTCGTTATTCCTAACTAAGTCATTCCAAACGTTCGGTAACATATAACGCATGTTAAAGGTTTTGTCATTAACCAGAATGCTTCTGCGCATGTGCGCCGCTAGTGCACGAGCGTGTCATATATCTTCCCTTATGTCTTGCCCATTTCACGGTTCCAGCCTCTGTAGGCTGTCCCAGTAGAAATATCACTTCATGTGACGTCACGTCTCGACACAACAGAAGATGCACGCATTGATTTTTCGTATGCGCCGATGCGAGTTTAGTACGGAGTCTAGTACGAAAGTTGATTGGTAAGGATATTATAACGAATTGACGGGAATTCTTCGTGAATGAATGTTACAAATTTACACTTTTACACGTTTGTCGATGTTTGTACGAATTTACACTTTTGACTTTGGCAGTGCATTGCACAAATGCACTAAGGCAGGGGCCGCCACTGGTAGTAAGTAGCTTGTATACTCGCTCAATGTAATCGAGGCTTTACATAAATATTTATGAAATGATTAATAAATTATCACATTGGTACACTTCAATAATTTACAACGTATTTGTAATATCACACATCAATAATTTACAACTTACTTTAATAATATAAGTTTTAGTAATATTATACAATAATGGGGTATGGTTAATTGTAATTGACAGTCGGTGGCGGTTGGCATCGCGATTGGTCCCACCCAGGCGTCATGTGGCCCTGATTCTCTATTTAAGTTCCACAAAAAGACCGTCAACACTGTATTCCCTAAGATTACTTATGCCTTGAGAGAGATAATTTTCCTCGGACCTTCAGTGTGGAGTTAATGTTAAAAAAATATATATATGTTTTTTAATAAGAAGAATAAAACGAGAAGAGAAGGAATAAAATAAAATAATGGACTAAAACATGGGGTATTATTATTATGCTTAACTGATGTTTGTTTTGATTTTGGTTTATGTTTCTGTTTTCTTTTGTTTTGTCATATATTTTTTTTTTGCTTTATTTGTTTTTTTTGTTGTTTATTAATTTTTTGTTGTTTTTATATTCTTTTTTTTTGCTTGTTTTTTTTTGGGTTGTTTGTTTTGTATAACACTAAATATCAAAGGGGCTCCCCATTGAAAACGATCTCAGAGGCACCCAATGGGAGAGGGAAGTCCGTGGATTTATGAATAGGAACCGGAGAATAAGAAAAACATTTGTGCTTGTGATTTTTTTCCAAGACACGTCGTGATGATTCCTTTTCTAGTTCATTCATCTTGGGCTAACGCCATCCTCTGAGCGGCTCCATTATTAATATAATAAAATATAAATACTATCTCGTGAATGAAAAACCAAATATACTTGCCACCCCTAGTGATGACTTACTTGATCTCTTATCAGACCTATGATATGTTTGCAATATTGCCATTGCTCACGGGCATCAAATGATTCCGGGAGAGGTTCTTTCGACTCAAGCATTTCCTTTGAAGGAAGTTGTATGCCACCCGGCACATATCCCGTGCTAAAAATTTTACGTTATTATTACCGCTTAGCTCAAAAAGCGATAACGGGCATAAAAATCGACCAGGTCAATCTCATGTTTATTTATCCTGACTATACTAAATTTGTCGTCAGAGTTAGACGAATGCTGTTATATCATTACACAATTTGAATGGAAATGAAAATAGACACATAAATTACCCGTCGTTAATTAATATTTTAAATCCTCCAACTTCGGAAAACAAACGAAAAATTAACGATCTAACCTTTGTATTGCTGTAAACTTCTGCACGTATTTCATAAACTATAGTGACATTAATTTTAAACATTTTTATTAATATTATTGTAGATTTGGAGGTAATTGGCAGAATATCTATTTTTTTAACTAACATTCTACGTTCATTACTTTGAGTCAATTCTTATATTTTATATAACCTTTACTTTGTCAGCTCTTTATTTTCATTGTAATTAAAAAAACCTTTGGGCGTTTATACAAATACATAAATACACATTTACATGGTTGATATCGCAGGCAGACTCTTGATTTACGGTCATTGGTATTAATTTACCAAAGAGTAATGCAAATTTTAAATCCGCCTTGATGACGGAAACTGTAAAGCTGCCCGAAATGTCGACTAAAGAAGGAGGTTTTGCATTACGGCATGATGCCCCAAAAAATAATCATTGAAATGTTCTTGGCAGTGAAAATCTAAAATCATTCTCCTAAAAATGATAATCAAAAATCATTCTTTATTATATTTTAAGTACAATGCTCTTTCACACAGAATTAACGGTTGGAAAAATACACAAATTTTAATTTTATGATTTCCGTGAGCAGGATAAATTGATTTGTTGACTTACAAAAATTGGTTTCCTTCGGAGTCTTCAAAAACAGGTGGCAAAAATTTTTCAACACAGGGTAAAACATCAGGTAGAATGAATAGAAACATGAAGAAGCTCTTGCTCATTAGGGAGACCATGATTTTGCTGAAATCAATACATTCATTGTTAAAGTGACATAATCTGGAAGGATTGGGAACTAAGTTGAAATATTATATTCAAGAGCAAATCATATTGAAAATGTTTTCCGAAAACAGTTTCAGTAGTTTAAAAAGTCTTCGATACTTTTTGATTTCAATTTTTCTGATTTTAATTTAAGATTTAATTCATTTCTAGATTTAATTTCAAATTTTCTGAATTTTTCGCTCTGTTATTGTGAGTAAGAAATGAAAAAGACAAAATGCTTTTAAATGGCTTGATATTTTTTAGACAAAATCTTTCAAAAGAGCAAAGTTTTAAAAATCTCCACATATTTTAATTTAAAATATTGCGCCGCGTCTGCCTGTCTATCTGTTCGCGATAAACTCAAAACTACTGAACGGATTTTCATGCAGTTTTCACAAAAAGATAGAGTAATACATGAGGAAAGTTTAAAGGAGAATGTATGTATATGGCAAGTGAGCGGTGTGGATTTGATTTGTATGCAAATCTACGGTTTTATGCCGAGGTTGACGATATTTTGCACATGTGACCATCAAAACGAGGGAGGTCACTGTCCATATTTGATTTCGAAAACTCTGCCCGGGGCATTGCTGGGGATTTTAGCTAGTAATAATTTTGAAAGATCAACATACCAATGCAAATTCTGCCTTGTAACTAACAACTGCGATATTTTTGCACAAATTATAAAGATTTAAAGCTTTAACCATATAATCCATAAAATTAACACAAATCAAGAAATCGAGACAAATCTAATTATTCACGTTTTTCATACACACTTTTATTTGTTTTTAACTAACTTTTGTTAATCATTCGGGTCATTTATGGAAAGTAATTATTTACTGGGAATTAGTGGCGGCATTTAATCACATAATCTTAATTATTTTTTGACGGGTAGCGAAAGCCAAAAATAAATGCATCATCCATTTCTTTTCTAGTTGGCAGATAATCATTTAATTACATTATTTACTGCAGTGTCACAATATAACTTCATCCCAATGTCTTTGCTTCTCCCACATTTGGAAATGTTGTTATTTGACGCCTAAATTAAAAAAGGGAATTAATAAAAGCGAATTATTTACAGACCAATATGTAAGCTATCCATAGTACCGAAACTCTTACTAGATACAAATTTCTCCATACGTTAACCAACTTTTTGTCCTGAATCATCAAAAATTTAATCGAAAACTAGGATATGAAGACTATTTATCGAATGCATTAGTATTAAGAGAACTCAAGTTAATTCCGTATATACAGATTTTATGACAAGTATACCATAAAATCTCCTTGTCAAACATAAAATTTGTTTACAGTAGTCAGAAATAATTTGTTCCTTTCCATTTAATTTATAGCTACCAGTGGTGTACCACAAGGGCCTCACTTAGGTCCAATTTGGTTTTTACAATTTGTAAATGATTTTGGTATGCATATTTTCAATATGTGATAAAGATAAATGATAAATGTATTGCTTTATGCAGATTATTAAAAAAATATTTATTTTAAAGTTAACCACTCGACCTCGTAAGATAATTTGCGTCAGGTACTGAAAATTTCATATTTGCCAGACAAAATATGGCAACATTGATGTAAATTCTCTTTGGCCGAGATTTTAGAGAGAGAGCGTTGCGCGTTGAGGTGATAAGTCGAGGGCTCGGGAGAGCTCCAGACCTTTTTCTAGTTTTTGGTGTCTAAAGAGTCGGTCACTGCCAAAGAGTTCTCTTGTCTTCCTATTTGAATTCAAATCGTTATTATTTATAGCTATGATATTTGCAATACGTGTTTTAAAAATAGAAATGAACAAATTTAAATTTGTTCGAAATAGAAAACTCCAGTACAATTTTTTTTTTTTAATGAATAAAGACCTTCAAACTTAAATAACTGCATTTTTATTTTTATTTTTATAGTTAGTTTTAATAGTTAAAATAATTGTCAAAGTTTAAATTTTTTAAGACCCCTCAAAAACCTCCGTATCTATGGTGGATTGTGTAACGTCTTCACCCACCGATAGTTTTATTTACTTTCAAGTTGTCATTTTGAAGGAAAAATCCAGAAGAATCAATGGCGGAATGACATGGGAATGACTTTAGGTGTGAGAAATCGAGGCATTTTTTATTCAAGATTAACTGCTTTTAATATAGAAAAACATTGGTAAAATGTCCACATCTCATCGCTACTGTTATTATATTGTACCAAAGTGCAATATAAAAACAATAAATCATCTTTTTCAAATGACATCGTAAGCCATCGAATTTTGTGTTCAGGCGTGACTTTGTACATTGTAATATGTATAACACATACAGAAACATTGGTATTTATAATACACTGATCATGACGATTGTGTAATAATTTGTATAAAAAGCCCTTATCATTTCAATCAATATTCTTCCGTACAACTTACCGACTGAACTTAGCAGGCTAACAGGCCTATGTTCTCACATTCCATACGTGACCCTTTACCTTTGTATAACGGCATGATTACAGCCCTTCTCCAATCTACCGGCGTATAACCCTTCTCTAAACACTGATTAAAATGTTTGCACAACGATGTGAGAATAAAATCGCTATTTTCTTTAAAGTATTCAGCAGAAATATTGTCAAAACCAACAGCCTTACCATTCTTCGTGCATTTTATCGATTTTTTAATTTCATGCATGCTGATTTGCCGATTCGCCGCTGTCCTCACTATCACTCGGGTAGCTTTCGAAGACTTCCTTAACCATCTCTCTTTTATTCCTTCCTCATTCTTTCATCTTTCGATTTTATCACTTTTAGGCTTCCGTTCTCTGGATCGCTCCGGGGCCTTTTGACTTCCTTCTAAAACAGTTCAATGGTTTCATAGAAGTTTTTTTATCATTTTTATTCCCTCTTCCTCTTCCAGGCGTTTCTTTTATATTTTCACTCCAACACTTACTCTTTTCTTGCATCCCTTATACCTATACTTCTTTCGCTCTATTTCTCTCTTCGCTAGAAGCACTGCCAGCCGCTATCAGACATAACCATGTTTTCTTCTTCTCTGAGACCAGTGCTTTAATCTCGTCATCCCACCATGCATCACCTTTCTTCCTACGTTGCGTTCTTATTCCACACACATCTCTAGCAGATTCACAAAGACTAACTTTATGTGGTTCCATGTTTCATCAATGCTTAGACCATCCATTTCCTTCTCATTCAATCTCGTCTCTGCACGCTTCTCATATTCACTTCTGACATTAGCGTTTTGCAGTTTTTCTACATTGACTCTGGTTGGAGTTGATACCGTTTTCACTTTAGAGCGCCGGCCGCGAAGGAGGTTTACTCTTGTCATCACCAGAAAGTGATCAGTTTTAACCTCAGCCCCTCTGAAAACTCGTGTGTACTCATTAACGGCTCTCAACCTGTAGTCAATTACCACTTAAAACTAATAATTGAATGTTTAATGCAATGATTGACTCAGGTTCATCATTATATGCTACGCAAGAACTCATTTCTGGTCGTCATTTTAGCTCTATAATGTTATTACGGTTTACAACGCGACGGTAGTCCTTTACAAATTGTAGGTACGGCAGATTTTCGTAAAGTCTAATAAATAATCGAAACAAAAACTTAACATTTATTATTGTCGTCAGAGGAACAGATTTGATTGCGAGTGGAGACTTTGTTGAATGTTTCGATCTTGGATTAACTTCGTCACAGAATTCCATTAATTCGGTAAATTTCGGAAAAAAATGAATGTAAAAAAGAGTTTTAGCGGCTTTTTGGGAGATTTTTTTGCACAAGTTAGATAGGATTACCAAAAATACATAGTTCAATTCAAAGTAAACAAAGAATCGTATGCGATATTTTTCAATGCAAGGCAAAGGAAACCATTTGCAATTAAAGGGAAAATTGAGTTCGAATTAAAGACAATTAGTCCAGTAAACGAATGGTCCAAAAGGAGGTGTAGAGTGCGTGAGCAGGAACCTAAGCGATTCTTTCAGGACTTGTTTAAGATGCTTAGGGTGTGAACATACTAAAAGTCCTGACGTCTAGGTGGTGAGCTAGGGGGGGGGAGGGGGGGGGAAGGTCCCGATTTTTGGGTTTCCGTTTATATCTCAAAAACGGTGCGTCGCAGAGGAAAATTTTTTTAAAATAAGTAAAAGTTCATAAAATTATCTACAACTTTTATTCTATACGTAATTTTGGAAATCCCAGCCGTTTTTGAGTTATACGCTCCACAAATGTCAATATTTTCGAAAAAAAACATTTTACCTCACATTCTTCATCAAACATTCCTTCATATCGTCTAAAATATTCATCTAAGAAATAAATTTATGTGTAAGAAGTTGTAAATAATTTAATTACCTTTTAGAATATATATACATATGTAAATAAATCTCCAACCAGTAAATATTTACAGCAATTATAAGTTTTTTCGTAAAATGTCGTCATTTTCAGAAAAAGCTGTTTTTTCTTACCAAATTATTAAGACGGGTTTTTTCTTCATGGGAAATTCCTTATTCATTTTTGCACGCAAGAGAGCAAGTAAGTTGTTCTCGAACAGATGATTAGTGGAATTCATTTTATAATCATTATTATTGTGATGGGTTATTAGGTTAGTCGTCGGAGATGCTACAATAACGTGCTACGATTTCCCGCAAAGATCGGGCATTTCCAATGTCTTCTGTCAGCTCGTCGATAAAAATTCACGATGAAAAGGTTGCAGTTGACCCAACATTGCTGTTTCAGCGAATGTGTATAAGCAAACGATCAGATGAGGATTTGATGAAATTCTTTGAGTATGAGTTTGCCACATTCCCCTTGGCACTGTTCAATGAAAATGGGTTGCGAAAGACAAATAAATCTGTTCTGTATAGCTTATTCGAGCCTACCAAAAAAACTGTTCTACTGTCTCAGATGAACATAGTTGTGGACGGAGGATCGTTATATCACCTATGTCAACCACCACTATCCTGGAATGACTCGCACTGTGGTATTTGATGGGTACGCAAATCCAGTCAATAGTACGAAATCACAAGAACAGATGCGACGATACAGACTGCGAAGGTCAGCCGACATCAATTTGACATGGAACAAATCAATACCCGTTAAATAGGAAGATTTTTTATCCAATCCTACCAACAAAAGTAACTTCATCTCCTTACTACAGACTAAGTTTCGGGAGAATGGGATACAGACTCATCAGGCCACCGATGATGCTGACGTCCTTATCGTGAAGACTGCTGTGGAACTAACATTTCACAACTCTGTGGCTGTCTTTGGTGAGGATGTGGACCTCACTGTCCTTTTGATTGCTTCCACTCCTCCCACCTAAGATATTCTGTTGCTGAAACCCGGACGAGGGAAAACCAACACATTGGCACTGTCCACCCAAGAGATGCAGCATCGTGGATTTGAACACATCATATTTTTACATTCATTTACCGGATGCGATACAACGTCTGCAAATTTCAGGAGAAGCAAGGTGGGCTTTTCAAAATTGTACTTGGAGTCAGAAATGATCAAGCAAGCGGCAATGATCTTTTACAACCCCTCCTCTACTCACGACGAGGTTGAAGAGGCTGGAAATAAATGCTTCCTGAAATGGTATGCGGCGCCAAAAAGACAGACCTCCCTTAACCAGTACCGCTTCCGGTCGTTCACAAGGTCCGTGGCAAATATGAAGCCTGACATCAACTCCCTCCCTCCAACAGAGAGTGCAGCTAAACAGCATTTCCGGCGGACATACCACCAAGTTCAGCAGTGGCTCGGGATTGAGCTGTCCCCTGAAGAATGGGGGTGGAAACACGAAGGAGACACCCTGGCGCCAATTACAACAGAAGATCCTCCAGCACCAGAGGTCCTTCTGAAAATGATATTTTGCCACTGCACCAAGGATTGTGTAATTGGCAAATGTGGATGCCGAAAAGCAATGCTGACCTGTTCTGCAGCGTGCCTTCACTGCCAAGGGAGATGCCTCAATAGCGTGCTTGTTGCCGAGAACGACGATGAAGACGACGTAGAGCCCTTTCAGCAAGAACTTCCACCACTGAGAATGACGATGCCATGGATGAACAACGCTTGCCAGGACCCTCACGTCCAAAGAGGATATGAAAACGTGAATCCATATAAAGTTGAGAGTGTAACATGATGTTATTGAGAACAGTGCCAAGGGAAATGGGGCCAACTCATACTCAAAGAATTTCATAAAATCCTCATCTGATCGTTTGCTTATACACATCCGCTGAAACAGCAATGTTGGGTCAACTGCAACCTTTTCATCATGAATTTTTATCGACGAGCTGACAGAATACATTGGGAATGCCCAATCTTTGCGGGACAACTTGATGTCTGAGAATGTCAAGCCCACTATCGCATTCATTGCCTTTTCACCAACTCGAACAGCATCGTAGCACGTTATTGTAGCATCTCCGATGACTAAATTATAAGATTGTAAAATGAATTCCACTAATCATCTGTTCGAGAACAACTTACCTGCTTTCTTGCGTGCAAAAATTAATAAGGAATTTCCCATGAAGAAAAAACCCGTCTTAATAATTTGGTAAGAAAAAACAGCTTTTTCTGAAAATGACGACATTTTACGAAAAAACTTATAATTGCTGTAAATATTTACTGGTTGGAGATTTATTTACATATGTATATATATTCTAAAAGTTAATTAAATTATTTACAACTTCTTTCAAATAAATTTCTTTCTTGGATGAATATTTTAGAAGATATGAAGGAATGTTTGATGAAAAATGTGAGGTAAAATGTTTTTTTCGAAAATATTGACATTTGTGGAGCGTATACCTCAAAAACGGCTGGGATTTCCAAAATTACGTATATAATAAAAGTAGTAGATTATCTTATGAGCTTTTACTTATTCTAAAAAAGTTTTCCTCTGAGATATAAACGGAAACCCGAAAATCGGGATCTTCCCCCTCCCCTCCCCCCCCTAGCTCACCACCTAGACGTCAGGACTTTTAGTATGTTCACACCCTAAGCACCCTAAACAAGTCCTGAAAGAATCGCTTAGGTTCCTGCTCACGCACTCTACAACTCCTTCCTTTACTGGACTAAATGGTGGAAGATGGTATAATCTCACCAGTTACAAGTAGCGAGTTTGCATCTCCGATCGTTCCACTTACTAAACAAAATAATGATATAAGAATTTCTGCAGATTACAAAGTAGTCTTAGTCTGATAACTAATTTGGAAAAATACCCACGACCGAAAATGAGGAGGTTATAATAATAATATTACTGTTCTTTATTGCGGAACGTTGTAAGTGGTGTCGCGATACTGCGACTGCACTGAATATTTGGCGGTTAAGTGGTTCAGAGCAAATCCCTACGCAATCCCCGAAGGACCAGTCCCGAAACTACGTTGCTCGCTAAGTTATATGGGACGATATGCATACACTTGCAAACCCGATGGATAGTGTCTGTCGATGGTTCAGATCTGGGCTTCTTGAAAATAATATAAGCCCAGATTGGATAAAGGAAACCCGGACTCACCGTTGCGGATGGGGCCTCACTGGCCTTCAGGTTGTGATGTACACTTCACAAAATAAATTTGAATTTTTAAATCGTGATATTTCTTATAGAAAGATGTTATGATATATGCGCCATGTCTGAGATGTTAATTTACACTGTCCAATAAGCACACTGTCACCTGTCTAAAGTTGAATACTTTTTCTTGCAACAATTACCTTTTTTCATCGTGACATTTAGTACGGGAAGCTAAGGTAAGTGAGTTAATTTCAGGATTTTGACATTCGCTACCCACCAAGTCTGCGAATGCATACCTAACCAATCCCATGTGTAATGCGCGAACAGCAAGTGCAATCCCACACATCCATGAAAGTATAAAGATTCAAGTAAAAACATGGGTATTTTTAATAATATCTATAATCGACTGATCGGCTGAGCGGCTGAACCGATTTCGCTAATTCTTTTTTTAGAATATTCCTTAAAGTTCGAGGATGGTTCTTATGGAGAGAAAAATTAAGAAAATTGCGCAGAAAATTAGATAATAACAGAAAACATCGCACGTTTGACAGTTCGCGTGTTAGAGAATGACATTTTGCAAAACAATGAATGATTGCTCAATCAGGATTCTATTTTTGAAAAGTTAAAAAATTTATTTAAAGCAGGTACTCCCCTAATAGTTTGAATCGAATCAAGAATTTTAAATAGGTACCTATGTTAGGTACCAAATTTAATATACATGAAAAATGGAAATTTTAATAAAAATTGTAAAAGGTGGCACGCGGGCTGTTTTAAAACTGAATGTACTGGGATTGAATATATGGAACGTGGGAGGAGGGTTGGCGGGACGAGGGAGCGGGAAAGGGAAGAGGGAAGGCGGGGAAGGTGGTAGGGGAACGCGGGAAGGAGGAGGGGGGAGGGAAACTCGGGAGGGGGGTTCGCGAGACGAGGGAAGGGGGGAGTGGAGTGGGGAGAGGGAAGGTGGAGGTAACGAGTGGAAACGCGAGAGGGAAAGAGGACGCAGGAGAAGAAGGGTAGGCGGAAGGGGAACGGGACGAATGGGAAAAGACACTCAGGGAGAAACAATTTCTTTATTAAATGGCATAGCAACGCTTGCTGGGACAATATGGAACGCGGGAGGAGGGTTGGCGGGACGAGGGAGCGGGAAAGAGAAGAGGGAAGGTGGAAGGGGAACTCGGGAAGGGAAGGGGGCGTGTGAGGGGGGAGGGGAACTCGGGAGGGGGTTCGCGGGATGGGGGAAGTGAAGGGGAGTGGAGTGGGGAGAGGGAAGGTGGAGGTGACGGAGTGGGGACGCGAGAGGGGAAGAGGACGCAGGAGAAGAAGGGGAGGCGGAAGGGGAACGGGATAAGACACTCAGGGAGAAATAATTTCTTTAATAAATGGCATAGCAACGCATGCCGGGACCAGCTAGTAATAAATAAAATCGTTTATTGAACTCTTACTAGTCATTCGGATCGAAGATTTCGGGAGCCAATATTTTTCTCCAATGTTCTTCGATGCTCAAACCTGAAGTAAGGCGGGATTCAATGATGACGATATTTCTGGAATTTTTAATCCTTCTCCTCAGTCCTACAACCTTGGTTCTTATTAGAGCTACATATTATTCAGAAATTTACCCTTTCGTGAACACTGAGGACACACTGCAGCACGTGCCTTGTTGTATCGCACCAAATAGTTGTATGATTTTCTTTTTGAAATTGACCCAGATTTCGTTTGTGTACAAAGTAGTAAAAAACACATTTTAAGCTTAATAATAATAATAATAATAATAATATTTGGCTAATTTATATAGCGCCGTTTTTGTGAAAAATCACCTCAAGGGCGCTGTACAAATAAGTATTTAAAGGAATTAATATTACTGGCTTACAATTAAGATTTACAATTATAACTAGTGACTTACATCTAAGACTTATAGCTAGAGACTTATTTTACTGGTTTAAAATTAATATTTACAGTTATAACTACTGACTTACATCTAAGACTTATAGCAGTGACTTAAGACTAAGACATTTAAATGCTAACCTAAAGCAAGTGACTTAATAACATACAATTAGATTAAGATTAGCGCCAGAAGAAGTAAGAAGATAGAATAATACATAATATGTTTTGTAATGAGCGCACTTTGAAAACAAAAGAAAAATTTTATGATACTCTCAGATAGATATTTTTATTTAAGGGTATGAGAGCCCAAAAAGGTAGGTTTTTAATTTGGTCCTAAATTCTGTTGGGCTTGTTATGCATCTAAGTTTCGGAGGGAGTTTATTCCAAGCCTTCGGCCCAGATACTCCGAAAGCGCGATCTCCAAATTTAGTATCTGGCTTGCGTTTAGGTTCCATTAGTTTGCCTATAGCTGATGAGGTTGCTGATCTAAGTGTTGACTGCCTCGGACCAGTATTTTCGGGGACACATAGTTCAGAGATGTAAGGTGGGGCCATTTCATTGATCGATTTGAACACCATCCAGCACAACTTGTACTGGATTCTTTCAGGGCACTTGAGCCAGTGAAGGTTACGAAGGTGTTCTGAAATGTGTGAATATTTAGGGACTCCGGTTATGAGCCGTGCCGCTGCATTAAACACGGATTGAAGTTTGTCAGTTTGATATTTTGGAAGGCTAGCGTAGATGCCGTTACAGTAATCAAGCCGTGAAACTACGTAAGAGTTGATTAGTAGTTTTGTTGCCTCTGTAGGGAGGTTTCTTCGGACTGACTTGAGTTGTCTTAGGTGGAAAAAACCGGTGCTTACAGTCCTATTTATTTGACTTTTAAGCGAAAAGTCTGAATCCAGATTAACGCCAAGAAGTTTGACTGTTGTCTTTGGAATAATATCGCTGCCAGAAATGGAAATAGGCGAATTGTCAATGAAATGTTGGCGTTTGTTTGTGGCCGCCCAGAGAAACTCAGTCTTAGATGGGTTCAGCTTAAGTTTATTTGAAGACATCCAACGAGTTATTGCTTCTATGCATTCAGCTACCCGGATTTTGAGACTGTTGACTTCATTTGGAGTGCAGAAAAAATAAACTTGCTGATCGTCAGCGTAGCAGTGGGATAAGAGACCAAACGACTCGATTATTTTGGCGACATCATTTGTAAAAAGGATGAAAAGAAGTGGACCCAAAACGGATCCCTGGGGTACCTCTGAAGAAAGTGTTGCGAAGTTAGAGAGTTTATTTCCAACCTTCACGGCTTGTAAGCGATTGGATAGATATGACGCCAGCCAATTTTTGATGTCGGAACTCAAACCAAATGTTTCCTCCAATCTCTTAATGAGGAAGTCGTGATCAATCGTGTCAAACGCTGCACTCATGTCTAAGAGTGAGATAAGTGCTAACTTACCTGACTCTATGGCTAGAGTTACATCCGACAGCATACGAAGAAGTCCGGTTTCTGTTGAGTGAAACCTTCTATATGCGGATTGTCGATTTGTTAATAATTTATTTGAATTCAAGTGACTGGTTATTTGGGCAGCAGCAATTTTCTCCAAGATTTTTGATATGAAAGGTAGATTTGAAACGGGTCGATAATTACCCAAGTTATCGGAGTCTAGTTGCGACTTTTTTAATATTGGTGTAACGACAGCTGACTTTAGTGGCTCAGGGAAATCACCTGTACTGAGAGATTTATTAAAAACATGAACCAGGAATGGAGCCAAGACAATGGAACATTTTTTTAATAACCAAGTTGGTATAGGGTCCAGACTACACTGCTTATTTGGCGAATTTAAAATTATCTTTTTTACTTCTTCCAGCGTTGTAGGTATAAAGGAAGACAAATTTCCTTTAGAATTAATAGAGAATATCGGCGGAGGGGCGTGAGATGTGGAGGCACGAATGGTTTCAATTTTTTCCCGAAAATACTTTGAGAAGGCATCCGGGGTAATATCTATTTTAGCTGGAACAGTGACTTCAGAAATAACAGTCTTCATTGAGTTCCAGAGACGCCGTGGATTGGCTCGCTCAGAGTCAATCTTTTCATTCCAGTATTCTGACCTTTTGGAATTTATTTTGCTCATATACTGTTTTTGAGCAAGTATCCACTCATCTCTTGAAGTCAATGAAGGATTTTTCCTATATGACCTCTCTAATTTCCGCATAAGTCTCTTTTGGTTTCGGCATTCATCATCAAACCAGCCGTCAGACTTTCGAACTTTACGTGTTTTTGACGTTGTCGGAGCATATTTATTTAATAGATATAAAAGTGTTGTATTGTACGTCTCGACAAGTTCTGTTGGCGTCTTTGTTTCCCAAAAATTGGGTGTACATAATAGAGAGGTCTGAAGTTCTTCCAGAAAATCACAAAAGCTAAATTTACGCCATTCCCTCGATATTATTGTTCTATACGGTATTTTAGGGGGGTTAAAATCAATATCAGTGCACACTAGCCGATGGTCCGATAGTCCTATATCACGAATATCTGCTAAGAGCGGCAAACCACTGTTCTTTGAAATAAGTATATCCAGTGTACCACCAGCATCGTGAGTTGGGACGTCAACCCATTGGCAGCATCCAAAGCTGGCTAATAAATCTAAGAATTTAATAGTGTTTGGTGATGTCACGCGCTCAAGACGAATATTAATGTCACCTGTAATAATGAGTGTGTCAGAGAGTCCGACTGAGAGTTCCAAAAAACGCGAAAACTCATTATAAAATTCTACAGAGATTGGTTTTGATCCGGGCCTGTACAGAGTACAGAGCATAAACGACGCTCCTGAAGAAGAAACCCTGCATCCATTGTACTCAAATGTGTTGAAACTACCTAGAGCTACTTTAGTTAGCCGCAATCCTTCTTGGGCTATTATCGCGACCCCGCCGTGGTTCACGTGCGAGATGTTGTTTGATGGTTCTTCCGTACTTGGCCGGGCTTCCTCGAGCACCATGCTTGCCTTTGTCTGATAATTTTTTTCATCATCATAACGATGATGCGCCCTAAATATTTTGTGGATTCTACTATTTGTAGAAGCTCTCCGTTCATCAAAGCAGAGATTATAAACCAACTGTGTTTGGTGCCAGCAAAACACCAACCCCACCACACAACTAGAACAACGCAGTACACAACTGTGTGCTGGGGTGTTTTATAACCAATTTTGCTGTTTTTTTCGCGTTATAATTCATGTTAGTTTCGTACACGAATTCTTCATAAATCTTCAGGAGAATATTGTTTATACATTGACCTTCAATGTGGCAGCCTACCCTAGCATTGTTTAACCGATGAGTTAGCTCATCCATGTACATGTTGACTGGGGACTTGCATCTTCCCTGTCTGACCCTCTTGTATGGTTTCTGACAATGAAACTACTTTTATAAACTAAGAATTCATAGAAATTTTAAAAGAAAATAATATTGAATTTTTAACTTCTCCAGTGAAACATTCACGAAGTAACATGTTGGCTAAGAATTATATTAAAAATGAGATAGGTTTTCAAAAAAAAGTATTGTTTGGTTTCAAGAAAATCATAAGAAAAAATATATAATGTTTTTCTGATTATCGTAACACTCCCCATTGTACTACAGTAATAGAACCAGCGACTTTAATGTTCGAAAGAATATTAAAATCTACATTTTATTCCTTAAAGAATAACCAGCGATTTTAATGTTCCAAAGAAGATGAAAATCTAAGATTTATACCTTAAAGAATTCTGGAAGATTTGTCGTAACAAAAAAAATTGTGAATCATTATGTTGAAAATAGTCTAAATAATCAGATTTAATATTGTGGAGGAGCAAAAATTAGGAATTTGCATTTAATACAAAAATGTTTGGTTAAAAATTACCAACAATTAAATAAGAAATATAGGGTAAAAGGGACTGTTGTAAAGAAATTGAAAAACAAATATATATTATTAAAGTCTGTGAAACTCATTAACATGAAAGAGACATTTTGACTCTCAGATGGAGCGAGAAAACGAGAAAGCCTCACGTCGGAGTCGGTCGTATCACATATTCCAAAATGGTCTACTGATGAGTTGGAGACCTCAACTTTGTTGCGTGGTTTAAAGCGGTTTTCTGCTGATTTCTGTTTAATTTCTTGTGCGGTATTCATGTAAAAAATATTTAAAAAATCCTGGAAATATCCAGTAAATCGCTTTCTTTTTGCCGCTAATCCTGGAAGTATCTACTAAACCTCTCTGTTCTTGCCAGATATCCTGTAATTACCCTATACCTTTGTTATATCTCCTACTCAAACACCATTTTTTTATTAGGTATATCTGTCAATATTCTGAATACCTAGTACCTGGTTGGACATTTACACATTTAGTTTTTTTTTGGCGGTTTTAACGCGAATGACGAATGCGAAGGCGCTGCCATCTAGCGGTTCTGTAGGAAAACAAACAATTAAATTGTGTACAGTATGAAAAATTACATTGTTGCCAAACTTATAAAATACATTTTAATAACAAACCTTATTAGTAATGTTATCGTGTTTTAGTGTATTTTTGTTTTATTCATGTTGCTGCAGCAACGCGGGTAATCGGGCGTGGTGTGGTTTTTTCACTTACCTACATACAAAGATACATAGCTACTTACTTACTTTACCTACATATCACTTACCTACATTCATCATAGACCCTGTATTTGTAGCTTGCATTGTCACATGTCCCTTTCCTACCCATCCCTGTATACCTGCCATTTTATCATACCCACATTCAGTCTTTTAATTGGCATGAACATCTCTTATATACGTCTTACCGCATCCACAATTAATCCCGCATACCACGACTAATATAGTCATAAGTGCAGAATAAACCCAGCCAAGATAGCAGAGTGCCACAAGGTTCCGCAGTGAGTCCTTTTTTTCCTTTCCTTGTGTACATTGTTTTTACTCGTGCAGTGGTCAAAACACATACAAGATCCTTCGACATCCACATCCGCATATAACACACACATCAATACCTACGTTAGTTTTAAAATTCTCCTGACGAAGGAAGGGTAGAGTGTGAATAAAATAAAACTCAAACGGTCTGTAACAAATGTATGTGTTTTAACGGAAACAAATAGTTTCGTAAACGTGGTGTTTACTATATTATTAATATTATATATTATATTATTAATATTATCCACATATTTCGAAAACTATGTTTTCTTCATCAGGGTATGATAAATAAAATGTTTGTGTTTTATTGTGAATTATAGCGACCCATAAAGTTAATGCTTTTCATAATGTGAATGGTTTTTATTTTGAAAAAAGTGTGTATTTATCACCGACCTATTAAATAATCACAACAAAGGGTTTTAAAATTTCGTAAATAATTTGACTGACATCAAATTAAAATGAGCTCGCCTTTATACAAGTTTAATCTGGCGAAATGGAGCAGCGGACAGACAATTTGCAAGGAGAAAAAAACACAACAACAAACTGATTGTTTCTACGAAATTCGCGTTAGTTTAATGTGCGTAATTACGTCGCGTAATGAGATCTGTCAAGGCACAAATGGAGTAATTTACAAGAATACATCTAACCTTTGTTACAAGTAAATCCTAATTATTATTCCAAAAAGTAATATTGTTGCTTTCAACTTATGTATATATCATGACCATGTTTACAATTCTTATTTTCAGAACACTGAAGATAATATGAATTAATAAAGGTGCTGTGGGCGGGTCGATATGTCCAAATTAAGCCGAATTTTTCCTTACGTCTAGTGAAATGTATTAACTACTAGTTGGTACCTGGCATGCGTTGCTGCGCCATTTGATAAAGAAATTGTTTCTCCCTGCGTCTCCGTTCCCATTCGTCCCGTTCCCCTTCCTCTCCTGTATCTCCTTCCCCTCTCGCGTTCCGACTGCGCCTCCTCCACCTTCCCTCTACCCACTCCACTACTCCCCTTCTCCCGTCCCGCGAACCACCCTCCCAAGTTCCCCCTCTCCTTTCCATGGTTCCCCCATCCCCCTCTCCCACGAATCCTCTACCCGAGTTCCCCTCCCCCCTCCCTCATTCCATACATTCAGTCCCGGTACATTCAGATAAGTTTTAAGATTTTCACGGCCAAAAGCATTTTCGTTATTTGTTTTTAGGGTGTTATGCCGTGTTGCGCTACCTCCTTCTTTAGCCAACGTTTCGGACATCGTTGCAGTGGCCATCATCAGGGCAGATCCGGCAGATCCGGTAGATCGGTAGATCACATCTACCGGATCTGCCGGATCTGCCCTGATGATGGACACTGCAACGATGTCCGAAACGTTGGCTAAAGAAGGAGGTAGCGCAACACGGCATAACACCCTAAAAAAAATAACGAAAACCGGTACATTCATTTTTCAAACAGCTCGCGTGCCACATATAACAATTTTGAATACAAATTTTATAACTCCAGAGCTCACCAGTAGTTTTATACAAACCTTTTCCTGACAATAACGAACACAAAAAAAAAATAATCTATTTTTTTGCAGTCGTTCGGAAGTACATATACGTATATATATTTCGGCGAATAATTTTCATTTATATAGATAGATATATTTGTAGATATCTTAAATCCTTTCTTTTTTGAGTGTCAACTATCCGAAGTCAGGGTCACTGTGGTATTCCTAATTGGGGTATGTTGTGAGGCTGGAGGGGGTGGGGAGGGAGGAGGGTGATGGGGTAGAGGAAGTTCAACAAGTACCTGGTTACCGAAAACGGCAATACCCATTTCAAGCTATGTTTCTATCATTTTCTGAATGGTGCTCTCTAACCAGGACAGTTTTGTGTACTGTTGTTTTCTCTGATGAACAATACATCTCGGATGATCGGGAGTTTTAATGATACTTTGGTTCATCAGGTTACGAGTTTTTTTATTATCGTCTTATTTACAATGAACATTTAGCTTCACTTAACGTCCGTTTTAAGGCTCTGCAACCGGGCCCGAAAGAAGAAGATGGAGAGATACGAAATTATGAATGTTAGAGGAGAGCGCTAACATTTACAGCGACAAAATCGATGCGAAAATTGCGAAAAAGTTTAATAAAACACGACTCGTTTAAAATAGAGCAAAAAATCTCACGGGCATTATCTTAAACAGTATTTAAAGTAACACTGTGAATTTTTTCATACACATATAACTTGTAAAATAACTGAAACAAACGTATGCTCCAAAAATAATAATTTTGGCGCGGACAAAGTCTAGATATTATCTTCAAGAATAACATATATTTTTTAAGAGCTTTAAAACTTACCCAGCCTTACTAAAAAAAAACCACACCACGCCCGATTACCCGCGTTGCTGCAGCAACATGAATAAAACAAAAATACACTAAAACACGATAACATTACTAATAAGGTTTGTTCTTAAAATGTATTTTATAAGTTTGGCAATAATGTAATTTTTCATACTGTACACAATTTAATTGTTTGTTTTCCTACAGAACCGCTAGATGGCAGCGCCTTCGCATTCGTCATTCGCGTTAAAACCGCCAAAAAAAACTAACTTCGCGGGTGTGTGTGAAATATTACACAAATCAGATCGTAATATCTATTAATATGACTAATTCACTATTACATTCGCATAATTGATATATTTACCGTGTTTTTTGTGGTTTTTAATAAGTTTTAGTCAAGTTATAATAACCATAATCATACTTTGAAAATTGAAATGTCTATAAGTATTTTATGTGAAACATGAAAATTCAAATTTACCTCTAAAGTATTTTATTTTATGTGAATTTCATAAAAGTGGGGTTTTTTTTTAAATATTAATATCTAATACATGTGTACCTAAACGTATCAGTGAAATTAACGTTTTAAAATTTCAGGAAATCTGTTATAAAAGTCAGTATTATTTTTTTTAGGTTAGTTTTTTGGCAATAAAAAAACTTTGAAATTTTTTATTATTTTTTTATTGTATGCACGAGGAAAAAGCGAGGTGGCAGTTTCGTTCCAAATTCATTATATAAAAGGGCAGTATTTTTTTAATTATGTTTTTTTATAAATTTCTGTACACTTTCGTCAAAGATGTTTTGGTAAAATAAAAAATCCATTTTTTTTCGCGTTTGAATCTTAATATATGGCAGTTTTTAAAAACTAAAGTGTATTTTAATTACACAAATCTAAAAGGTAATTTTATCTAGTTTTCATAAATGGTATTTGTTTTTACGACACCTTCAAAAATAAGAAATATATAGAACATTCAAAATACTTTTTCAAAAATTTCAAATTTCGTTCAAAGATCATTGATAAAACAGAGATAAACTACCCCCTCAGGCCGTGTAAACCAAGTGTATTTTTTTCCATGAACAATTTTTTAATTAGTAATGTTTTCACATCCGCGGCCGTTTGTCAATTGAATAAAATTTTCACTGGGTTTTTTAGTAAGGCTGACCGTGTTTAAGGGAAATATTTAATAAATCGGTACACATCCGGGTTGCGGGCCCTTAAGGGATGCTCTGAATAGATCTGCCTCACGGGAACTGGTCTCTGAAGGTGCTCACCTGTCAATCGGATATTTTTTTTATTTTTTATTTAGTAACTATATAATATTTTTTACATTTTTATATGAAACATGTTAGTTAGATGTATATATGTATAAAATATAAAATATATTCGAAGTCCTCCTCACTAGGAGATCCTGTGCTGAGGGGGACTATGCTTTGGATAAGTTTTTCAGCGACTTCTATGGTTTAACTTGTTTGGATAAGGTTTTCCAGAAACTTCTATGATGTTTTAAGTATACTAGTAAGGTCATTTTCCGGTAGTTCCTTCAGCCAACATTTAATGTCCTTAATGTAGCTGTTTTTTGTTTAAATTTGTTTGATACTAAGTGGGAGTTTGTTATATAACTTTACTGCTAAAAATTCAGAACTTCTTTGACCAAATGAAGAGTTACACTTTGGTATATTAAGTGTGTCTGTTTGTTTCGCTCTGGTTTTATGAGCATGTGATGTTTCTTTCTCTAGGTCGTTTTTGTGGTGATGTACTAGAATGTTTTTGGCATAGATTTTTTGTATGCTTGGAACATCAAACTGTTTAAAAATTTCGTTGTTGACGTCCTTATGGGGACCTTTAGAATGGTCTTTATGATGCAATTCTGAGTTATCTTAAGTTGTTTTAAGTGATTAGATGCTGCTGAGCCCCATCCTATTACTCCATATCATCGTTTAATTTCGTTCGGGCGATAGTTATCTCTCTTATAAAGAACAATTTTACTGACCTCTTTTGAGGAACACTAAAACTACGTATAACTACCAATATCAGTTGAGAGACATTAAAACTATTTACATATTCACACACACTATAGAAAGTATAAACTATCCTGGGACGATAATTACTTTTCAACATATAATTAATTTCATTGGCCTGTCTGACCTAGGAGTCAAAAGATTTCTTTTTTGTGTTATTCATAAGAAAATAAATTACTTTCGCAAAGCTGAAAAATATATTTCACTGTTTTGCCGATTTCCTAAAAATTATTTAATAAATAAATTTGTCGTGTTGTAAGGCTGAAAGAAGGAGATCAGCACAAAGAAGGCTAGAAATTACATGCCTCTTCAGATCTGGGGGCCACCACAGTGAAATTGATAATTTTACAATGTTGGTTAGATAGGCGTAACTTCCGAAGATTTTATATCGATATTCCGAGAACGGTTGCACTGGTGTTATTTACAGACTTTAGTGTAGGCGTGTGATGTGTGTAGTCTTGAAAATCTTAGTCTCAGATAATAATAAAAGATGCGTGGTCGAGATGAACATTTATTTGCACTATTCAAGTTATAAGCTACATGCTAGCTAACGGAGCTTTATGTAGGTAAGGAGAGCGAGCAGGTACATTCATCACCTTTTATACTCAGTTCTGCCGTCTCGCTCTTGCATATTTAAAAAGGAAGGCGTGCCACTAAAACCATTCTCACAACAGGGAATAAATAAGAAATCGAAATTCGCTGGCATTACTGGTATATCTGACTAATGATTTACATGCATTAACTTAAAACCGCCACATAAAAATTAAGATTACAAAAATTCAATTTTGTATTGAACAACTAATTTAAGCATATAATGGCACTTTGCGTGAACTTTTTCACACAAAACAGGAGAGGGGTCCTTACTCATATTTGAAACGCTTTCGTTTCTCAAAGATCAAACGAATCATCGAGTTATTTTGCATAACGAACGATTTATTAATAAAATATGTGTATTGGTAGATTATCTGATTCTCAGGAGGCAGCGCTAAAATTGGCGGCTTTTGTCAATCGACTGTCCGAATCATATGTTGACCGTGCTCACAAATAACACCAACTGACCATAGATAACGAAATTAGTCAATATCGTATTGACATAAGGTTTAATCGGTCGACCGTGTTGGATCTCGTGGTCCTTAACCCTAGACCACCAACGTTCGTCAAAACGACGAGCTTCAGTTTTTGAATGCTGCTATCGAGAATATAGCAGTCAGGTGTGACTTCAATAAATAGTAGTCCCAGAGAGTCGTACGTGACGTCATCGTCCTGATAGATTTTGTTTTTTTCGTTTTCATATAAGCGCTTGAAGACAAGTGAATTTTGCGCCACTTTGATCGCGCGTAATCCAATGCATCTGGAATGGATTCGTTTAGGAAAATTAATTTACAATGTTAGCGCTATAACAATCTCACATTGGCACCCGTGCGCCGTGAATTTAAACAGTTTCACGAGATTTTCAGCAATAAATTGCATGTATTTTACAGTCGAGATGATTTTGCGAACGCTGACGGGGCAGAATTATTTATTAAAATATTTCAGAAAGTAACTTAGTGCAGTGAATGAATTGCAGTAGGTACCCCCAATTAATTCCCTGTACCTATATTATCTAAAGGTACATTTTGAGTGAAATTCACTGATGACACCTCTTCTGAACACACAGAAGAAGTAAATGTAGGTATAAGATTTTTCCTTGTAGTTTTTAGACTGTGTATTTTGCTGTGGTTTTCTGTGATTATAATGATCGGGGACTTCAATAAATTCAGTTCATCTACGAGTCTTGTTAATTATCGTATCGTATTTACAATAAATATCTATCTGGACTTAACGTCCGTTCTAAAGGATGCTCTGTGATAATCTGAAGTGGAGGAATCGCTCATTAAAGGTGCCCACCTGTAGATCGGATATGATCGGCTATTTTCGTATCCGTCCGGGTATTAGACTCAAACGTCTGACAGTTGTCCCTGTCCTATACCACAATGTACAATGACATCTATTTTAACCTTTTCACTTCCCCAGCCGGACTCTCTCGACCCATCGCCATATACTGCAGTGGGAGGAATAGATTCATACGTCCGTCACTCCCGGGCACACTGATCCCCCAGATTCCTACCCACTCCTCATACCTTTTTCCTTCCTCTATCCCACATATTTTCCTCTCCTTCCTTTCCCTAAAAAAACCCAATGATGACATAGGCCCCGAGGGAAATTGTTTTCCTTAGGGCCTCCTGCGTAGAGCTAATATAAAAAAAATCACATACATTGTAGATAGATAGGTACCTAACCAGATTTAAATGTCCGGGTTAAATTTTCCCCCAAAAAAAAAAGGAAAAAAAAGAAGGAAAAACTAAACCCTTTCACACACTTCCCCAAATGATCATCTAGTCAACCCACGCTATGCAATTGCACTATATAAGTATTATAAATAGAAGAACAACATGTCAACCTACTAGAGACCAAATGGGAATATAATTCACCGACTCCAGATATTTTCATATCAGAGGGTTCGGCTCTGTGGCATTTCTAATTGAACCTATAAATCCTACCGATCCCTCAATATAAATATTTAAAAAATCCTTTGTAATCCTACATGTATTTAAAATGACTGATTTTTGCATTTTGATACAAAAATTCTTTGACAAATCTAAAATATAGAAATATCCCTAAAATGTGCCTCATAAATATTAATTTGTTATTCTCATATTAAATATTTATCAACCTGCAAAAACACAAATATTTCTCAAGTAACTTTCAATGTTTTCAGCTATTTTCATTTTTCACCTCCGAATTATGGAATCGCTTCGGAGAATTGACAACACGGTTGAAAATCACTCTCGAGCGCGCCGGAGCCGTACCCAACCGGCAGAACGATCGTGCGATATCCTGTCAAAGGAATTTCCACCCAATTGACCGCCTCGTTATTACGGTTTCCGTGGACGTTTTGACTGGTCGCAGTCTAGGATGAATTTATTCTGTTTTATTTTTTTATTTATATCTTTTACCCGGGATATTTTTGAGTGGAAATCCTTGTATGTGTGTTATTTTTGCTAGGATTTCAATAGAAATCCTAGCAAATATAGTTTATAGTATTGTAGAGCGTGTTGAAAGTAGAACCTGTGGAGATAATTGGTTACTTTTGCCACTACGAATGCAAACCAAAACATTTGTAAGGTCGTCTTATTTATGTACATCACTGAAAAGAATTTCAATACACTCCTGTGTTCTTCTTTAATTTGGGTTGCGGGTGTGTATGCCGCCGCCCAAGGAACGATGTATTGGATGATTAACACTCCTGCCATAGGTCTCCCCAAGTGGTTTAGTGACTTGGCAGGGGTGCCCGGGTTCATGGGGTGAGGCTTGTCTAGGTCTTGACGGCGGATGCATTTGCCCAGACTTTAGATACTAATATCTACAGCCTGTATGTCGGACGAATATCTACAGCTCATATGTTGGACTAATATCTACGAACTTCAGAGTGTTGATTAATATCTACAGAGCTAAGGTCGGACGAATGTCTATGACGGTCCCAGTGTTGACTAATATCTACAGAGCGTAGGTTGAACTAATATCTACATAGCGTAGGTTGGATTAATATCTACATAGGGCAGCTGAGCAAGAGGTTGTACGGAAAAGCATAAATTACTTCACTTACGTAATTACTAATTACGCAAAGGCTTAAACGTTTAAAGTACGTACATGAAGTTTTTGCATAATATTACGTATAATGCTGTTTACGAGGACAATAATTTATTAAACAAACATGGAGGTCATAATACAAAGATATTTATTTATTTCGAAATACACGGCACCACAACCTAACCTAACCTAACCTAACTGACATAGAAATGGTCATGGTAACAGATAATTTAGAAGCATTAAATAATTTATAATTTATAAGCATTAAATAATTTATTATAATAATTTATCTAAATAATTTAGAAGCACTCGAAATAAAGAAAGCTGTTAAAACAAAAATCCAAATCCTTAATATTCAGCTAAATGTGTCCAATAGTCCGATATTAGGGATTTTTACATACACACATAAATAAATTAAGTTTTTTAAACTGCATACGCAATATTACGTTATTCCAATATGCTATACATAATTGCAAATCCAACCTCTGCCAGTGCTGTAGATATTCGTCAACACTTTGGTTCTCATAGATATTAGTCAGCAGTTTGAGCTGTAGATATTCGTACGCACTTTGGTTCTCATAGATATTAGTCCGATTTTTTCAGTTTTTGGAATTCCTATAGATATTCGTAGACGCCTCCTTTGCCCACCTACTACGTCGCGGGCCGGATCGGGAGAGACTGGTTTGACCCTTCCAGCCAAACTTTCTCCTACATTACTACTACTTTTTTCTTGATTCTAACGATTATCCACATCAGTATTCCCAAATATGACATAGGCCCCGAGGGATTGTTTTTCTCCGGGCCTTCTTTGTGGAGCTAATGTAAAAAAGAAATCCCTAATACAGACTACAACATGAAAAAAACGTGTTCACGAAAAAAGTTCTAAACCCATTATTATAAGTAATAATTATTAGCCTGAAACACTCATCTACATTGAAAAATGCTACGTCGCGTCGGCTTATCTCCTACCCGCCAAATAATTCAATTTATACTAGTGTTTCATTCTACAATTACTGCTTATTACATTTTTCCATCTGCAAACTTTATTTTTATATGGGAAAGTGCTTGTAAGTGCTAAATCTCCCACTAGGTGGCGTCGAGACAAATTATGTCTACATTTTTTGGTGAAATACTTTAACTTGTCAAATATTAATTATTATTATTTAATTGATAAACTAATGTTTAAGACAAGATTTTTATGCATAGCACAAAGGGTAACAATTATTATAAGTAATAATTATTAGCCTAAAACACTCATCTACTTTGAAAAATGTGGTACGTATCTTTTCTCGGGAGATTTTTAAAAATTACATTTTTTATCCAGTAAGTAATTATAATCAATTTATTGTACAGGAATATGCAATTTATTGTTTACATACCTCAGGAATTTATGATGAATATTTTCAATGCTGTCGGAATGAATATTGTAAAAGGGAGACCATAACGTAGAGTTATACTCTAGTTAGCATCTACATAACACGATAAATGTGCGTAAATTAGCTCTCAAAACAAATCCAAGAGTCTGAACAGTCTTTTTGATAATGTTATTAAGAGCGTTTAACCAGCCAGCGGACGAAAATCCACATTTCGTCGAAAGTTGTTCGTACGATCGTGCAGGGTGGTAACAACGAGAAAGATTAATTATTCTCCGTAGCAGCTTTTTTAAAATATAACTCAATATCGAATTTATTTCAATTCAAATTAGCTTTAATTCATACCTTCATCCAAAAATGCTGAAAGGCGTGATGATAAAACTATTAAAATAATGTATTTTTTGTAGTTATTTTTTGATTAAAAGTATTTATCACTTTTCAATAATGTCTAAATTTAATAAGAGTGTTAAAAAAATCTGAAATATATTAGTTTGTAAGTGCGCAAATAAATACACAAATGGACCAATTTTCGTCAAGAAACACCTGGATGTACAAATTTTTTAATGATTGCTAAAACATGCGTTTGCTAATAATGTATTGATTTATTTTACCGCATGATTATATTATTTGAAATGGGTGTGGTATAATACAAAATCTTTTTTGAAAATTTAACAAATCTGCCAACGACCTATGGAATAACCTTATTATACTAAAAATTAAAAATTTTCTCAAAATTTATTACATGCGAATGCTAGATAAAAGAATAATCTTTCGAAATGCATTTATAATTTTTTGTGGAAAAGAGTCAATACGTCTAAAATCTGATTTGAAAATGACATATTTCTGGTTTTCTCTGGTAATGCCCTCTTAATATAACATACAAACGTAAGTTTGCTATCGAATATTATACCTAGATCAATAATTTCACTAGTGGAACTTTAATATTGTATTTATAGCTGGTTCCAGGCTTGCGTTGCAATACCATATTCAAGGAAATAAATTGTTTCTCCCTGCATGTACTTTTCCCCTGTATCCCCTTTCCCCTCCCACTTCCCCTTCCCCTCCAGCCTTCCCTCACCCCTCTCCCGCTCCCCCGTTACGCCAACCCCCTCCCGTGTAATATATATTCAGTCCCAGTACAATCAATTTAAAAAATCCATAATTTTGAAAAAAATCATAAAAAATTCTTTAGTTACAAAAAAAAACAGCTACCCGCTAAATTCAGTTTCATCAAACGCGCGAACTGTCAAACGTGCGAAGTTAAAATAGTAGTTAAATTTTCTGAAATTATTCAATTTTCTGCGCAATTTTCGTATTTTTTCTTTCCCTAAGAACCTTCCACAAAGTATTAGAAAACTTTAAAAAAAAGAATGATATAGGTAAAGTTGTTTTGAAGTTATGGCGTGATCAAGGGAAACGGGGATTAATTTTTATTTACATATATAGATTTTTAAGTATTTCTTTAGTAGAAACCTAACATTGGTTTATCAATCACGCTGTATTTCAATTCATTCGTAACATAATATAAGAAAGACTTCGATAGCTAATATATTATATAGTAAGGGTAGGTTTCACACATTTAATAATGTCCTTCGAAAGTTTTACGACCGGAGAAAGTGTCGTAAAAGTGACGCAATACGGTGCGGACATTCAGCGCTCGACCATTCAATTGGGATAAAACGGCCAAATGACATATTCTATTAAAACTTAATCCCACGTATTAGGCCCATTTTATCACAGGTCTTTAGGACAATTGGGCCTTACGTTGACCGGAGTCTAATCACTGCTAAAACCGAATTTAATAAAATTGTTAATGGGATTACAGACAGCCCTGATTTATTAGGGTTGAGGTGTTATATCAGAAATTCAATTGTAACATTGTCATCAAATGGACAATCAACCCCTTTTTTTAACCCTGGAAAGATAGTCTACGTAAAATTTACGAATGCGTGTCAGAATTATTGCTCTCTCGTTCTAAGTAGTGCGAATCCGTCGCTGTGCTTTTCAGACATCTTACTCGCTGCTTGGACTGAGATAGGTGTCACTAGTTTTGAGATACAACGACCACATGGGTCAAAAAGTATAATATTAATACATTCCAAAGATATATCTGATTGATTTTTATATAAGGGGACGTACCCATACTACGTGACCCGTTTAGGGGCTGGGGTGATCTTCAAAATACCACGCTTGGTCACAATGGGGGACGGGGGGGGGGGGGTTGGTTTTTATCACGTATTCAATCTAGATATCTGTTTATATTTTTTCCACTATTAATTATAGGTTTAATGGTGGTCTTACACCACGGCGATGATAAGAGTATTAAGAGATATGTAAGAGTAACATAACTTATTTTTTCTTATGATTGAATTGTGAAATAATAAATTTACTTGCGCACGCCGGGATTTGAACGTGATTTCGAAGTGAAACTTCTTTAGCCCCGTTAGTGATTTAAAATTTGGATAAAACGGAAATGCGTCACTACAATTTATTATAACATGACGGGTCCTCGGTTCTAATATAAAGCGGTAAGTTCACAACTCCGCACGAGTGTCCGGTGGCGCAGCCTTATAGTGCTTCGCAAATCTCAGCGGCCAGAGAAATCCAGCGAACGGAGGTGTTCGAATCCTACGATCCAAAAAAAATAAACATTTTTTTTTAGTAATTTAATATCCAATCTTCTAACCACTTTAAAATAAACAGGCAAAATAAAAGAAATTCTGGTTTTTAAACGACTTCAAAAAGGAGGAGGTTCTCAATTCGACTGTATTTTTTTTTTTTTATGTTTGTTACCTCAGAACTTTCGACTGGGTGAACCGATATTGATTATTCTATTTTTTTTAATTTGAAAGCTGGTGCTTCCCGTGTGGTCCTATTGTAATTTGGTCCAGTTCGAACAATGGCATCCATGAGAAAACCATATAAGACTTTTGCATTAAGTATGTGCGCGACAAATGGACGAATAACTCAATATCACGCCAACCGATTTCGATGATTATTTTTTTATTGGAAAGGATGTACTTTAAGGGTAGTTTGGTGAGAGTTTGGTTTGGTTCTGATTACGCGATCCATGACAAAGTAACGGAACTCTTCAATTCTTAGGAGCAAATTAACGATACTCGGCCGAATCTCTAAATTTGACCTTAACGTCGTTATGGTCAAATTATGTCTCTCTCATGTGAGCAGCACGTTTAATAGGTCTACCCATATTCAAACAAATTAGTTAGTGTGCTTCAGATTCACTAAAAATCAAAAAATAAACAAAAATTTTAACAAAACAAAAAAACGACTTCAAAAAATGCACTAAAAAGTCAAAAAATAATGTCGTATTCTTCTACAACTTCATAATCAACTTACTATTTCTACTCATCCAATATGTAGGTACAATTTTTATTTTTGGAGTCGGTGTCAGCAAAGGTACACGGCCCGGCGTGTTCACTTGACAGCTCCTCTCACGCCGCGGCCCCGCTCTCGCCTCTCGCCTCGTCAAGTCGCTCGTGCGACACAAGCACATCTCACCTTTAACTATATATATAGTTACAAACCTACCTTGACTGACACCGACTCCAAAAATAACAATTGTACCTACATATTGATGAGTAGAAAAAGTAAGTTGATTATGAAGTTGTAGAAGAATACGACATTATTTTTTTACTTTTTAGTGCATTTTTTTAAGCCGATTTTTTGTTTTGTTAAAATTTTTGTTTATACTTCTATCGCATATGAATTACACACTCTGATTTTTTATTATTTAATGTGCATTTTAGTCTCGTTCCGGAATGGGTAATCATTCAAAGAAGAAACTAGTATTCCGGTTGATATTATTGATATATTCGTTCACTGAAAAGTCTCCTGTGGGAGACAATCTATCAAATGAGGGAAATTGAGTTAATAATCTAGAAAAGAGACCTTTCATTCGTCTCCGGTAAGGAGACGTCAAGAATATTTCCTCCGTAAAACACTTTTGCTGTGCACGGGTTATAAAGCCAAAATCGATCGATTCTCTGTAAACGAATTATGTTAATTTGTTCGAATGAATAAATTTACTCAAATAAATCGTTTAATTTCCATAAGTATCGAACTTCATACCCTTAAAATGTTCATTTATAATCAAAATATTATAATAATGATAAATTCTAGGGAAAAATGTAATGTCTTCAACGATTTTTATTCATGTAGAGCATAGATTCTCAACCATTTTTTGCCCACCGCCCACTTTGAGACTATTTTTATTTCTAGCGCCCACTAACCCGTGAATTCGAAACAGCAAGAAGGGGGCATAATGGGACACCACGATAGGGTTACATTTGCCACAACGGAGGAGGCATAATAGGATAGGATAGATGGCCTCTCATGGAATGGGATGGCGCAAGATAAGATGGGTGGGATGGGTTTTTCTGTGTCTACTACCGCCCCCCTGAAAGTCTGCAACGTCCCCCTCCCCCCATTGTCTCTTGGTCTTCTACATATTTTTTCTTGTTTATCGTATGTTCTCTACCTATTTGTATTTATATAGGTGCTTCCAGGGTTTTTCACATGATGCAATGCTGCCTCATGAGCTTCTTGAATGTGTTTTGTTTTGCTTTAAATATTATTTTGCTTGTATTACTAACCTGATTTATTGTATTATGTTTAATTTTCCTGTTACGCACGTTCATACTGCTTTCTAACGTGTGCAGGGATACCAGAGGTCTAGATTCGATTTATTTATTTTTTCATGTTCTCCGTAAAACGGTTATTCACCAATACATTATGGAGAAGATTACAAATTAGACAAAAAGTATAGCAAAACACATAAAAAGGTCAGTTTCACTACTTTGTGACATACGTCAAAAGATAATTGTTAAACTGCCTGTAGGTTACGTTAAAAATGTCAATGGTCAATGCAGACTCGTTGAGCAGTTCAGTCGCTCTGTTGACTGGCGCGTTCTGATAGGTAGAAGTCCTCGCTTTTGGAGCATAAAAAAGGGTATGGGACCTTCCACGAGTATACTTGTCTGGGACATATAAGTTAATTTCTTTCAAAATAGGTGGATTATGTATAGTTCCAGAGATTATCTTAAAAAAATGTTTTCCTAAAAATATTTTTCGGCGGGCTTATTTTTCTAATGATCGAGCATTCCTGGTAAGAATAAGGATGGATACAGGAAAGGGTAGTACATATATTCCCTCATATATAAGTAAGGCATGAATCTCTTTTGTACTTTTTCTATTTCGAGAATATGGTTTTGCTCAGAAGGGGCCCAAATAATGGAGCTATATTCCAAGATACTGCGAACAAGTGCTTCATACGTTCTTCGGATTGCGATTCCGTTGGTAAATGATCTTGAATTACGAAGAACAAATCCAAGCGTTTTGTTGGCACGGGAGACAATATCAGATATATGGGATTTGAAAGAGAGATTTGCTTGCAGCTTCGTTTAACAAAAAAATTAGAATCTTGCGAGAGCCTTGAAGGAGTAACCATTTGTTACTTATACCAAGGCGGTTAAGTGGTGGATAACCTCCACCGGTCTTCTACCGCCCCCCTGAAGGTCTAAAACGCCCCCAAGGGGGCGTTTTTGCCCACGTTGAGAACCTATGATGTAGAATGTTAAGCAACAAATGTAGATTTTGAATACTTACTGAACATGATTTAAGTATGGTCCTGTATATTTTCTACCTGTACACAAAATAACTAAAACAATTTACGTACATTTTAAAGGTGCATCACGTTCTTTGGACAAATGATTGGTGTAGGTATATAGTTTTGTATTAGTGATAGATAAACCGGATGATTTAATCTGTTAAACACGCGACGCCCGGGTGGGACCCAAACGCGATACTGTCGTGAGTATCTGTGATTACCTACTGAAAAAAATGGAATTTTTGATATAATTGATCAAAGTCAGCGTATTACAACCCAATGAAATATGAACATAAAATATAGTTATGGAAAATTATTGTAAGTGAATGTCGACCATCGTGATTGAGCGGTTAAGATTTTCTACTACGAATCCAGAGGTCGCAGGATCAAATCTCAGCGTTCGCAAATACATTTTATTACTTAATTGTTAGGTGAATTATCCAGTGTTAGGATGAGGTTTGACCAAATCTTGGCGGAGAATGCGTCTGCCTCTTAACTGCGTTGCAGGCGATCGGGAGAGGCTGGTTGAGGAAGAATAGCCAGGTACTTCCCCACCTTCCTCTTCTCTATCTTCTTCCCTTCCCACTACCTTCAACCTCACAACATACCCCAATTGGGGATGCCATGGTCTCACTGACTTCAGACGGGAAATGATGAGACTCTTGTGAGGTATCAAAAAAAAAACTTTTTTCCTTTCCAGAACTTGATCTCCTTCCTTTTCTTAAAAAGACCCTCCACACAGCATCCCCAAAAATGACATATAACTTGAGGGATTGTTTTTCCTCAGAACCTCCTTGAATAAAATGTGGCAAAAAATGTTATAATTGCGTTGGGTGTCTTGTGCGGGGTTCAATCGGGATAATAAGATACATAGACAAATACAAACGTCATTGTAAACCGCGTCCACTCTAAATTACCTAAAACAGTGTATTTAGCAAAAAGTGAAGTGATATTTTAACTTAAAACATAGTATTAATTAGCTAAAATCACAGTGAATTAATAAATTCAATACAAACGATTGTTAATAATCATAAAATTCAATATATCATATTCAATAGTGCATTGTGTTGACGTGTGTCGTGTAGGTACACCGCAGTGACACCGTACTCGATACCGATACAGGCCGCGGCACCTAGCCGTTCGTACCGATTGAACTCGCTACTTGGAGTTTCATTTATACTCGCTACCTAATTATTCTCGCCACTCACCGCTCGCTACTGGGATATTTATTTATCAATTATATATAATAATTGCCACTAAAATGGCTTCAACAAGATCTACCTTGGAGCAACAAAAAATCGTAGACTCCCTCACGGACTACATTGACCGTAAACTGGGTGAGTTGAAAAAACAAATGTTCTCAAAATTCGAGACAGAATTAGCAGATTTAAAAAAATCAACACAATTCGTTAGCGATAGATATGATGAAATTAATGAAAAATTAAATTTAATTCTTGAATTACCGAAACAGCACCAAAAAATTTTAGAGGATCTAGAAAATAAGGAAAAAAGAATTGTTGCCCTCGAAATGAAAATAGCTGCAACAGAACAAAATGAATTGAAAAATAGCGTGGAGGTAACAGGCTTCAAAATATCGACTGACGAACCACCTCAAGTAATTGCAAACAGAATCACTACTGCCTTCGGAGTAAGCCTAGAACCGGAGGACAAGTACAAATTTCTAAAACCGACAGACACAAAACCTCCGCGATTAATCTTAAACTTCAAAGAGGAAAATAAAAGAAATCACTATGATGTATCCCTTCAGATTGCAGACGAAAATAAAAAAATTTACGTAAATGATACCCTGACGCCATATTACAAAAATCTCTTATGGATGACTAAAAAAAGAGCGAAAGATAAAAATTTTAAATTCATCTGGTTCAAAAACGGAAAACTACTGGCTCGAAAATCTGAAGGCTCACCAATTACTGAAATAAAAAATCATTATGAACTTGAAAGTAAAATCATATAATCTTGCCACTTTCTCGATAACCTAACCTAATCTACATTATAATATACACTTAACCAGAAATGGATCAATTAATTGATATAGAATTTGATAACCCTTCACCCGATACCAGCACTACTTCAACAACTATAGACAGATCACCCCTTCCCCTGGATGATGAGAAAACCCCACCACGAGATGTAAGGAACGTGTACCAAATTGGAGACATCAAAATCAATATGCTAAACACTGGACAGATACACCCGCATTGTGATGACTACCAACTACTTCTTCTGCATCATGGACTAAACAATGCAGTTAATATACCTACAAGTTTAGGATATAACGAAAACGATAGGATATATAAATACTCTTCAACATGGCTGACTACATGGAACACATAGACTCGGACAAACAGCATCACTGCACAAGTACTAATGACTTTAAACAATGGACTAACATCAATAAAAATAAAAAAATAGGATCAAAATATTACATCAAAACATTAGATCAATCAATAAAAACTTTGATGAATTTATATTATACCTCCAACAACTTGAAAATAATTTTGATGTCATCGTACTGACAGAATGCTGGCTGAATGACAAATATACACCTAAAACACTTGAAAACTATAATACGTACCACTCAACGAAGCACAAAAACCAAAATGATGGCGTAGTCATATACACAAGTAATAAAATCAACACGACTATACAAGAAATAAACATCATAGACTCTAACTGCATAAAAATTACATATGATAAAGAAACTTGTATCCTAGCTTTATATAGATCTCCATCCAAAAATAACATAACAAATTTCCTAACTGCACTAAACAGCACATTAACTGATCTCAACAAAATCAAAAATATCATCATAGTAGGAGACCTAAACATAAACACTTTACAATATGGACACCCGCAAAGCATAGAATACCTATCAATACTAGCGCAACATGGACTGGAACCCACGATAAATATCCCAACACGAGTCACACAAAACACAAGTAGCTGTATAGACCATATAATGATCAAGTCAAAACTAAAATCCGAAACAATAGTACTCGAAAGCGCAATTACAGATCATTACATGACTATGATAGCAATAGCCACCGAAAACACAAAATCTGAACAACATAAAACATTTTCAAAAAAAATAACTGAATATCCAAACTTAAAGGAAAAACTCAAAAAAATGGACTGGAATCCAATATACCGAATACAGAATGCTGAAGAAGCCTGGGATAAATTCACAACTACGTTAACACAAGAAATAAATAACTACATAATATAAAACTTATAACACTTACACACAAGACAAAAAAAATAAAACTATGGATAACTCAAGGAATATTAAACTGCATCCGTAAACGAGACAAATTACACAGACAAATTAAAAACACACCATATGACATGGAACAACTTAATTTTTATAAAAGATATAGAAATATCTGCACAAAAATTATAAGAGTAGCTAAGGAGATATATTATAGACAAAAACTACAAAAAGAAAACAACAACCCAAAAGCTATATGGAAAATATTAAAAGAAGTGACATACACACAAAAACACAAACAGAAAAATAGTATCGAACAATTAAATATTAATTCAAAAAAAATAGATATCAGTACAAATGCGGAGATAATAGCGAACCATGTGAATAACTTTTTTGCAAATATAGGAAAAGTTTTAGCAAACCGTAAAACACAAACACAAACCAACCGATCATACATCAATACACAAAAGACAAAACTAAGACTTACAATAAAAACAATTACGGAGGAGGAAATTAAAAAATAATCGATAAATTAAAAAACAATATTGCACCGGGATTAGATGAGATAACAACAGATTGCATTCAGAAATTAAAAAATGAAATAATAAAACCAATAACACACTTAATCAACCTTAGTATAAAACAAAGCTGCTTCCCTAGTACTTTGAAACAAGGACTGGTGATCCCTATTTACAAAGCAGGAGACAAAATGGAAATAAATAACTATAGACCAATCACATTATTAAACTCACTATCAAAGATCTTCGAAAGAGCATTAAAAAACCAAATTATAAAATACCTTGAAGAAAACAAATTAATCTCGGATAAACAATACGGATTTAGAGAAAAAAGAGGTACCAAAGAAGCTTTAGAATATGTAATAGATTATATACATAGCAACCTAGATCAAGGGCAAAAATGCATAGCAATATACCTAGACTTAGCTAAAGCCTTCGATTCAATCTGCCACAAAACCCTATTTAAGAAATTAGAAAACTTTGGTATCTTAGGCAAGGAACTCCAACTAATGAAAAGTTATATGAGCAACAGAACCCAACGAGTTAAAATTAATCACCATACTAGTAAACCACTGCTAATTACATATGGAGTTCCACAAGGAAGCATACTAGGGCCCGTGCTATTCACTATCTACATAAATGAACTCTGTAATATGGAAATAGACGGAGAAATAATTAGTTATGCGGACGACACAGTATTACTCTTCAAATCTAAAGACTGGAACAATGTGTATAATGCAGCAGAATTAGGAATCACGCGAGTGAAAACATGGTTAGACACAAACATACTTACATTAAATATATCGAAAACAAAATTCACAACGTACAGTATAAATAGTATGGGACAGCCAACAAATAAAACAAACACCATAAAAATTCACAATTGTTTAAACACCAAAAACTGCGACTGCCCTGCTATAGTAAAAACAGACCAAATAAAATATCTAGGAATCATAATTGACCATAATCTCAAATGGGCACATCATATAAATCATATCACCAATAAACTCCTCAAAACAATACATCTTTTCCTAAACATAAGAAACATATACAAACTAAAACAAATGAAAACAGTATATTTTGCACTCTGCCAATCTATAATAGAATATGGAATCATTGTTTGGGGAGGAGCAACAAACTCAGCTATTGTTCATTTGGAAACCACACAGAGAACCATCTTAAAGGTTATACTAAAAAAACACAGAATGACTGATACAGACCAAATATTCAACATGTTCGACGGACTTGATATACGACAATTATACATAAAAACACTTCTTAACTATATCTTTGACCAAAAACACAAACTCCAACAAACACAAACCATTAATAGACCAGTTAGACAAGCATACATACAAAACTTAAAAACACCGACGATAAACACAAGCTTTGGACAAAGACATCACAAATACCAGGCAATAAAAGCATTCAACCATCTTTCACTCGATTTAAAAAAAGAAGAAAACAAAAAACTTTTTACACTCAAAATTAAAAGATGGATTAAAGAACAAAAAAGGCAACTTTACAAAAAAATCACAACATAAAAAAAAAAATAAAATAAAAAAAAAACACAGACATAAACACCATTGCAATACTCACTAATATATAAAACCCTTTTAATTTCACTATTGGTTTATATG
Organism: Limnephilus marmoratus; assembly: GCA_917880885.1. Lineage (NCBI taxonomy): Eukaryota > Metazoa > Arthropoda > Insecta > Trichoptera > Limnephilidae > Limnephilus > Limnephilus marmoratus. The sequence continues at coordinate 36,867,512 of OU862929.1, read as the reverse complement.
TATCTATCCTATTTATATAGTTTTATTTTATTGTTTTATTTTAGTGTTATTTTACTCTATTTTATTTTGCTCTATCTTACTTTCTTTTAATTCTTATATGTTATTATTGAGTTTCTTTTTTCTTTAGTCTTTATTTTATATGTATCTCAAATTAAAAAAATATAAATCATATCAAACTGTAAAATGAGGTCCTCAGCACGGGTAAAGCACCCAGAGAGGCCCACATTAGTCAAAAAATTTAACAAACATGTATAAATCAGGTGAATCAAATAAAAAAAAAAAAAAATTAAAATTAAAAAAAATTTAAAAAAAAAATAAGGCACGTTTGTAACAAAACTTTGTTTTAACTTCTCAATTTCATTGCCGACAGATCGGCGTTTGATATAAATATTGTTTACAAAGTCTAACGAAAATTTAAGTTCGTAATTAGGTTTATTCATTGTTTTATCTGCTTTCTCCTCGAAACTTTTCTTTTCGGCACGGACTAAATTTTGTTTTTGAAACGGAAATTACGCTGGTCTGCGCTCATTGGTCGCTTTGATTATGACCTCACTTTTCAAGTATTGATTGAGATTATTTTGGTAAAGTTTCACCACTACCGCGTAAAAACTGCGTGTAAACTGTACACGAATATTTTTTTTTTAAACTTTATTTATTCTCATTTCTTTGTACATATAATGTATAATAGCAAATAGTATACACATAATAACATAATATATAATAACAAATAGTGTGAAAAGGAAATGAAAACCCACTAAGGCACTGCCTGAGTGTGGGTAATATTAAAACAAAATACTATATTTCTAAGTACCCAAAGTATAAAATAGACTTAAAAAATATATAAAATATAAAGTTTGTATTTCATAGGTAGAATAAGTGAAAAAGGTTTTTTTTCAGCTATTATAAAATTAAAATTAAAATATGGAAAAAATATACTGATTTTATTTTTTATTTTTTTTTATTTTTTTAGTTATTATAAAAAAATAAACTGAAAACATATTGTACTATAGTTTAGAAAGTTACAGAAAGTGTGTTGTAGAAGGAAGGATAAATTTATAGAAATAGCGTTTCAATATCTACATTATACAACCATAATTTTACCTCTTTTACATATTTTATCATTTTATTTATCATTTGAGTCTGTAGTGGTAGAAGGTTAAATGAACTAGGACCAATGAAACTGCTATGTGTCTGCAATATTTTAGTACTGGTTTGTGGGGTGTAAAATGACGGCCTCCGTAGTCCAGTGGCTAAGACTCTTGACTCACATTCCGGAGGTCGCGGATTCGAACCCGGCATGCGCAAATAAATTTTATTTGATTAATTTGTGTTATTTCACAATTAATTCATTTAAAATAATATATATTATATTTGCGGCATGTTCCAGAGTGGAAGATACTATTAGTATCGCCCTGGTGTAAGACCACCATTCAGAATTGAAACGTTGCTTGAAAATGGCTTTAGCCGTGTTTAGTGACCAGATCTGAATAGCCAGGTACTTTCCAACCTTCTTCTTCCCCACCTCCTTCCCCTCCCCACTACCTTCAGCCTCACAACATACCCCAATTGGAGATGCCATAGTCTCACTGGCTCCAGACGGGAGCAGTTGAGATTCTTGTGCGGTATTCACTGCAAAAAAAAAAAAAAAAAATATATATATATATATATATATATATATATATATATATATATATATATATATATATATTATTTATTCTTTTGCTCATTCTGTTTTCATTTATTTCGAAATTATTTTTGTTTTTAAATACATATTTCAAAGTTTGTAATATAAATAATTTACGTATATTAAATATTTTAGTTTCTTTGTATAATAAGTTAGTCGAGAATTTTTTTATTTTTGTTATATATGACTTTAATTATGTGTTTTTGAATTATTTGTAGAGGCTTAATAAATGTATCAAGTGCACCACCCCATCCTATAATGCCATAAGTGATTGATGATTGCACCAGGAAAAATGAAGATCATTTTCAATTTTTCAATATTTAGTACTTCCTTAAGTCTATAAAATATGTAGGTCAGATATCTTAATTTAGAAGTGATTCGATTAATATGTGATTTCCAATTAAGATTTATATCTATTGATACTCCTAAATATTTTATATTTTCGACATTAGTGAGTTCGTTGCACATGATTGACACATTTCTTGATTGCAACTAGTATTATGGATTCTAATTTTAAGGTTGTCTGTAGGTTTATTTTTAATGGTTTTATATAAAGGCAAATAAAATGTTTTGCTATAGTTTAAAACGAGTTTGTTGTATTTTAGCCATGTTGAAACCAGTGAAATACAATCAGTTGTTTTCGAAAAAGTTTCTTTCCAATGATTACCATCCACTATTATTGCCGTGTCATCTGCGTAAGAAACAATTTTACCAGGGATTTCAAAATTACATAAATCATTCATATAAATTAAGAATAAAATCGGGCCTAGCACAGTTCCCTGTGGAACTTCATTTTTTATCTTTGACTCTGAACTATAATTATTCCCAATTTTTGTTTTTTGTGTTCTGTCTGTAAGATAGTTAGAGAGTAGTTTTAATGTGTCTTTTTTGAAGCCGAGTTGATTTATTTTTGTAATGAGTAAATTATGATTTACGGTGTCGAAATCTTTTCTTAAATCTAGGAATATGGCAAGACATTTCTTTTTTTATCGATAGATGGGTATATCTTTTTTGTCAATTCATATATCGCATCCTCGGTGCTTAGGTCTTTACGAAAGCCGTATTGGTTTTTCGATAGAATTTTATATTTTTCTAAGTGTTCAATGACTTTAAACTTGATGCATTTTTCGAATATTTTCGAGAGATTTGAAACAAGAGATATAGGTCTTTATTTCTTTTAAAGGATTAAATTGTGAAATATAACAATATTTGTAATTTAATACCGCAAAAGTATCCAAACTGCCTGGAGCCATTGAGACAGTGGCATCCCCAATCGTTGAATGTTATGAGACCAAAGGTAGTGGGGAGGGGAAGGAAATGTGAAAGAGGAAGTTAAGAAAGTATCTGAGTATTCAGATCTGGTCACTAAACACAGCTTAAACCATTTCAAGCAACTTTTCAATTCTGAATGGTGGTCTTAAAACCAGGGCGATACCGAGAGTATCTTCCACTTTGTCACGTGCCGTAAATATACCTATAGCCATAAAAAATTGTCTTTGTTTTTTTTATAAATGCAATTTTAATCCTTAAATATAAATAACTGTATAAAAGACAAGATCAGAATCGCTTCTGCCAATATCAATCTCGGACCGCGAGGTACTATTTGATTATTGTAGCTACTCTGAATTATTTTTAAATAATTTTCTATAAAATTTGAGGGCATTTTTCAATACGTTAAAATGTGAAATGAAGCAATTCAATTATATAAAAATTAAAGGTATCTACAATTTTTACTTAATCCCACAAACCTGCAGAATGTTACTCGTAGATATTACAGTGGTTGTAAACTCACCAAACAGGATGTATAAAAGCTGGTTTCCGGAGGCGGAACGCTCTGGCGGGAGATCGCTGAAGACTTCCGGTGCGGAAGGTTTATTAGGATTTTGATTTGTATCTGAAGACGTTATAAATCAGGCTGTCTAGTCTGGAGAAGTGGCCACGCACGATGATGAAGGGGCTAGTCAGATAAGGGATGCGGTAAAAATGTGGGTTGTCGTAAATTTAAGTAGACTCAGAAAAAGCTCTGAAGTAATAATATTAGATGTTTCAATAAGAGCGCAAGATTTAAAGGTGCAATAAAAAATTGTCTTCCGTGGCAAATTATTGATATAATTATTGATTTATAATGTAAAAATTTGGGAATTACATATGAAACGACACATACAGGGTGTCTAAAGTGCATTAACTTCGGGAGGTGATCCTACGTGATAGTTCAAGTAAAAAAGGTAAATAACTTTTTTTCGAAATTCCAACTTTTAGAGGTAGTTTACTAGTAAAACGATAAAATTAGATCGGCGTGTGCGAGCGGCATTATTATTTTCTGCTGTTGCCGAATCCCCGCTCCAAGCGCTCAGGGTCAATTTTGAATTCGAATGTAACAATTTTATTCGCGTAGTAGTGTTTCATTTAAACACTTTACCGTTGTTAGTCAAAACTTGTTAATTTAATGTGTTTTTATCTAGTGTGTATTTATTAAGACTGACTTAAAGGAACAACTTCATTCAGTGCGGGTTTTTTTCAGACTTACTTTTGTTTATTTAGTTGTAGACTTGCGTAACAGTTAAAATGGTGTTTATTTATGCGTAATTTTGTCCTTGAATTATTGTGCCAATACCGGGTTATTTTGTTATTGAATTATTCGGCTTTACTTTACCAACAAAGAACGGGCAGACATTCATTAATGAGATACGCCACAACGTACCAATTGATAATAATATTACTTTACAATACATTTTAGTCGTTAAAAGCGTGCCTTCAATTGTTATTTAAGTGCAGTTATCTTTTTACATTTGCTTTAAAACATACTATCTGTATAAACGTCAAATTCTTGGTCTTGTTATTGTTTACAAACGGTTTCCATGGATACAGGCCAAATCAAACCAAGCAACGTTGCAACAATTGCGCCCGGCAAGCAAACAGCAACTTTGTTGGGTAAGTGCTACCTTACACTAAGGATTTTTAGTAGGTATCTCTTTTTGTGTGGGAAAAAAAGTTGGAATTTCAGAAAAAGTTATTAATCTTTTTTACTCCTACCATAATGTAGAATCGCCTCCCGAAGTTAATGCACTTTACCCCCGGACAACCTGTATAGTAAATGGCCGCTACGGCTTCGCTGGCACATAATAATATGAATGAATAATAATATATAGGTGTGTGGGTCCATTCTCTATTGATTAATTAGTTAGAAAACGTTGGTATATACTTTTAGATTTTTTTTTAATATTTCACATTATAATTTATTGACAGCCAGCGTTTGACGAGTTGGAACATCGTACCGCGAATTCTTGTTGAATCGATCCCATCAAATAATATATCGATCAACTAGCGTACATCACTATGTCAGTCTGACAGCTGGTCGAGAAGTTGCTGTGCTTCAATTTGGAAATGTCAGGGCTCGGGATCGAAGGTTAACGTGCATCTCACTAACAGACGAACATGGCGGATCTCGGACACTTAACGAAATTAAATCATCATTATACTTAACTGGCTTCTTTTGTACGAATACTTTGGTTTACGAAATAACCTCATTATAACACTTTGCATGAATATCACTTGGAAATATTTAAATGATATGGCGCCCAACCTTTCGTTTGGTCCACACCCTGGGACATATTTAATTTAGAGTCAACACAATCCTGCATTTAGAATAACTAACATTTGGAAGCTGTTTAGCTTCAAGTTACTTCAATATAAATAAAACGCACTACCTAACGTTCGGTAATAAGGGTTACGTGTCCATAAATATCACACTTGGAACTGATGAACTCCAAAATATAGAAGTTACGAAATATTTAAGGCTATTAATATACTCTAAACTTTCATGGAATTTCCATGTTGAGCATGTGAAATCGAAAATTTCCCCAATAACCGGTGTACTACACCGACTCCAAGGTCTTCTTTCCACATCTCTACTACGATCCACTTACTATGCGATGATTCACTCCCATCTGAGTTATACAGTATCTGGGCACTATAATTATCAGAAATACAGATGATTCAAAATCGAGCCATAAGGAATATTTACCATCTACCGTGGGATACACATATCAAAAATATACATTCAAAGACAAACATACTTCTTTTTACGGTTCTACCTAAATACAATATCACTAGTGCAATATTACAAATCATACATAGATCCTCACACACTAACATCAGACCAGCCTTTAATTCAGACATCCACCAGCACCAATCACGATCCAAAAATCAAATACTACTAGCATCATCTACCCACGCAACTAAATTTGGTATTAACTCATTACAATATATTGCATATGGATAATACAATGCATTATCTAATGAAATAAATCAACCAGTGGCTAAGAAAAAAAAATAGTTAAAACGCTTAAAGAATATTTCCTGAAAATGTTTTTAAACCAGTGAATGAGTATTCGCTCGCTTTCATACATTTTTTTAATGTTTTATATGTATGAATGTCTCTCAGTATTTCTAAAATCTCTATTCCTGACAATTCATTTTTTTTTCTTTTCAATATGTTGTATTTTTTAAACGTGTAATAGCTGTGTAAAATGTACTTATATGTGTCTCTCCTTCCCGTAATGAGTTTTTTTTCTCAACTCATTGGGAATAATGTGTTACTTACCATGTTTTTGTAATACATTATAATTAAATAAATACATAAAATACTTTAAAAACTTTATATTATTTCATATAAGCTCTTTAATTTTATGAAATAGGATTGTTATATTTTATCTTGCTCTTTTTAAACGACTTCAAAAAGGAGGAGGTTCTCAATTAGACTGCATTTTTTTATGTTTGTTACCTCAGAACTTTTGACTGGGTGAACCGATATTGATGATTCTTTTTTATTTGAAAGCTGGTGCTTTCCGTGTGGTCCTATTTTAATTTGGTCTAGTTCCGACAATGGCATCCTTGAGAAAACCATATAGGGTCAGTGGGCCGGTTGTGGCCACCTTAAGGATTTTTTCGTTTTTGAATGAGCACCAAACTTGCATATAAATGTAAATTATAATTTTTCCAACATTAATGTACAATAAAAATACCTGTCTTTAATATATGTAAATATATCCAGTAACAGTTCTTTAATTATTTTTAAATTATTTTTTTTCATTGAACTGGACCTGTGCATTAGTTGTGGCCACAATTTAATCAGTTCTGGCCACACCCGTGTGCCGGTTTTGGCCACATAAATCTATGTAGGGAACTTACATTTTTATCTAAATTAAACACAGTAATGATTATAAATCGATGTTTATTATTCAAGTCATACAATAAAATTATAAAAAAATAAGATTTAGCGCAAATTTACACGCACGTCCACATATTTTTTTTTTTTAAAAATATTTTTTTGTTTTTTTTTTTTTGCACGTCCACATATTTTGTTACGCAAAGTACTACGGGGACTTTGTAGTTTTTACTAGCAGTAGATACCTTCATACCTTCTTTTATAGCATCGAGTGCCAAAATCACTTTCGATGGTTAATAACAAAAAAATTTGCGTTTTGAGTGCTCAATAGCATCTTTCTTCTTATTTGCCGGAGTCATTTTCACAGTTCTGAAGAAGAAACAAGATAATTTATTAAGTTATAATAACAAAATTAGCGGATATGTACATTTTTTTAGATAATGGCCAAAACTAGTACTGTATGGGAGCCACTTGTGGCCACCAACGTGGCCACAACCCATACATTTGTATAAATTCTTGTGTCAGTAATGGCCACATCGAAAAATCATATTTAAACAACCAATTTGCTAAAAATAACCTCAAAAACATATTACTTTACCCTTTTATAATGGGTACAACTTGTTTTCAAATAAAACATCAAAAGGATTACAAATATATATTAAGATTACTTACAGTGGGTTCCTTAAGGTTTTGGATAACAATCTCAATAAAAAATTCTGCAACACTTATTCGCATCGACCAAACACAAACTGTTAACAATAAGATTTATTGTGTCACTTGTCAACGAAGACCATTGACAAATATGCATTTTGCCATAGAGTAAAAAAAGATTCGATTTTATTTAGCTTATATTTCGACTTGTAAAGTTGAAAATGGCCAGAACCGGCCCAATGGCCACAACCGGCCCACTGACCCTAAGTCTTAAATTTGCATTAAGTATGTCCGCGACAAATGGACAAATAACTCAATATCACGCCAACCGATTTCGATGATTCTTTTTTTATTGAAAAGGATGTACTTCAAGGGTAATTTGATGAGACTTGATTATAAGATGGTTATTATAAGATGGTTCTGATTATCGCATCCATGACAAATTAACAAAACTCGGACGAATCTCTTAATTTGACCCTAATATCGCTATGGTCAAATTATGTCTGTCTCATATGAGCAGCACGTTTAGTAGGTTTACCCATATTCAGAAAAATTAGTTAGTGTACTTCAGATTCACTAAAAATCAAAAAATAAACAAAAATTTTAACAAAACAAAAAAACGACTCAAAAAATGCACTAAAAAGTAAAAAAATAATGTCGTATTCTTCTACAACTTCATAATCAACTTACTTTTTCTACTCATCAATATGTAGGTACAATTGTTATTTTTACAATTGTTTATTTTACTAAAAATCACTACTACCCTTTCATAGAGGTTACAAGCCTTACACCGCCCATGAAGTGATTTTTCACAAAATCTGCGCAATGAAAAATTTCAAACTAGTATTATTATTGAAAAGATAAAATTAAATATAGCGGATTTCATCAAAACGATACATTTAGGAAAGCCCTTGTGAGATGTCAAAAAAGTTATTTCAAATTACGTTCATTGAAAAAATATCGAAAGTCATTTAAATAAATAACAAAAAATCTCGCTAATGTCTTCCGAGTGTCCACGATAGGTATCAAAATCAGGTAGTTGCCCAACTATTTCCAAATTTTTGCTAAATTGAAGGGAGGGAAAATTGGGGGTGGTATTTTATATCTTCTGGTTTTGATTTGGTATCTCGGAGTCAACCCTTATCAAATCGATTGTGTGAGCAAACAACGCTTTCAATACCTGCTCCCAAACGCCATTTGTCAGATTCGTGAGATTTTTCTGAAATACGAGTGGCAAAATTGGAAAAATAAAGATTCCCAAATTTGTGAAAGTTGCGATTGGTTGCGACAATATGCCATCTTCACAATGCCCGCACCCTTAAATTCTATGGAAATGTTACAAAAATTTAACTAATACTGGATATTTTCTTTTTTTTGTACAGGACAAGATTTTTTTTTATTTTAGCGTTCTTAAAATTTGGAATAAAAAACGTTTTAACATTATTTAAAGAGCAATTAAATGTATCTTATATTTGAAAATTTTTCTTTTACAGCATCATTCATATTGATATACCATGCTGTGCTAGAACATCAGTGTGGTATCATCAATTAATCTTATTAACTCAAACTAGGAAGTTCTGAGGGATAAAAAATTAAAATGTATCTATGTCATCTTTGATGATGATGAGACAAGGACTTTTTGATGAAAGAAAGCACGACTGAAGTAAAACTACAGGCAGACATTGGGGCGCAATATGACCGTGGGTTGACCTACGATCTTGGGGTGACCTATTACCTTAGGGGGACCTACGACCTTGGGATGACCTACAACCTTGGGGTGACCTACGACTTTGGGGTGACCTACGACTTTGGGGTGACCCACGACCTTGGGGTGACCTACGACCTTGGAGTGACCATCCTTCTCCTTCTCCTTCTCCTTATCCTTATCCTTATCCTTATCCTTATCCTTATCCTTATCCTTATCCTTATCCTTATCCTTATCCTTATCCTTATCCTTATCCTTATCCTTATCCTTGTCCTTATCCTTATCCTTATCCTTATCCTTATCCTTATCCTTATCCTTATCCTTATCCTTATCCTTATCCTTATCCTTATCCTTATCCTTATCCTTATCCTTATCCTTATCCTTATCCTTATCCTTATCCTTATCCTTATCCTTATCCTTATCCTTATCCTTATCCTTATCCTTATCCTTATCCTTATCCTTATCCTTATCCTTATCCTTATCCTTATCCTTATCCTTATCCTTATCCTTATCCTTATCCTTATCCTTATCCTTATCCTTATCCTTATCCTTATCCTTATCCTTATCCTTATCCTTATCCTTATCCTTATCCTTATCCTTATCCTTATCCTTATCCTTATCCTTATCCTTATCCTTATCCTTATCCTTATCCTTATCCTTATCCTTATCCTTATCCTTATCCTTATCCTTATCCTTATCCTTATCCTTATCCTTATCCTTATCCTTATCCTTATCCTTATCCTTATCCTTATCCTTATCCTTACCCTTACCCTTACCCTTATCCTTATCCTTATCCTTATCCTTATCCTTATCCTTATCCTTATCCTTATCCTTATCCTTATCCTTATCCTTATCCTTATCCTTATCCTTATCCTTATCCTTATCCTTATCCTTATCCTTATCTTTATCCTTATCCTTATCCTTATCCTTATCCTTATCCTTATCCTTATCCTTATCCTTATCCTTATCCTTATCCTTATCCTTATCCTTATCCTTATCCTTATCCTTATCCTTATCCTTATCCTTATCCTTATCCTTATCCTTATCCTTATCCTTATCCTTATCCTTATCCTTATCCTTATCCTTATCCTTATCTTTATCCTATCACTCCCCAAGTCAAGCGTGCGTAAAGGAATTTAACGCATTCACCAGCTTACCCCCCAAGTCGAGCGTGCGTAAAGAAGTTTTACTTCAATATCCTTGTTGTAGGAGGCAGGAAACACAGAGACCAGAGGCAGATTCCGTGCAAAGTACAAATCACAAATTCTTCATCAATACGTTTTATCACAAAGAGTCCAAATTTGTCCCAGCTCACATAGGTCTCATATATATCGTTGTCGTGGTGAAACATGAGAACTAAACAGTGTGTTAGAAAGCGAAAATGCTCTTTATTCAAATCTAGAATTTAACCACTTATGAAATTTATTTATTTATTTATTTTTTATTTTTAACTTTATTTATTTCCATTTCTTTGTACATAGATATAATGTATAATAGCAAATAGTATAAAATAACATAAAATATAATAACAAATAATATGAATAAGAAATGAAAACCCACTAAGGCACTGCCTGAGTGTGGGTAATATTAATACAAAATACTATATTTCTAAGTACCCAAAGTATAAAAAAAACTTAAAAAACATATAAAATATAAAGTTAGTATAAAAAATTTAGTATTACATACGTAGAATAAATGAAAAAGGTTTTGTTTCAGCTATTATAAAAATAAAATAAAAATATGGAGAAAACATACTAATTTCAATTTTTTTTTTTTTTAAGTTATTATAAAAAAATAAAATAAACAGAAAACATATTGTACTACAGTTTAGGAAGTTACAGAAAGTGAGTTGTAGAATGATGGATAAATTTATAGAAAAAGCGTTTCGATATCTACATTATTCAACCATAATTTTATCTCTTTTACATATTTTATCATTTTATTTAACATTTGAGTTTGTAGTGGTAGAAGGTTAAATGTTCGAGGACCAATGAAACTGCTATGTGTCTGCAATAATTTAGTATTGGTTTGTGGAGTGTAAAATGTATTATTTGTTCTTTTGCTCATTCTGTTTTCATTTATTTCGAAATTATTTTTGTTTTTAAATACATATTTCAAAGTTTGTAATATAAATAATTTGCGTATATTAAATATTTTAGTTTCTTTGTATAATAAGTTGGTCGAGAATGTTTTATTTTTGTTATATATGACTTTAATTATGTGTTTTTGAATTATTTGTAGAGGCTTAATATATGTATCAAGTGCACCACCCCATCCTATAATGCCATAAATGATTGAAGATTGCACCAGGGAAAAGTAGATCATTTTCAATTTTTCAATGTTAAGTACTTCCTTAAGTCTATAAAATATGTAGGTCAGATATCTTAATTTAGAAGTGATTTGATTAATATGTGATTTCCAATTAAGATTTATATCTATTGATACTCCTAAATATTTTATATTTTCGACATTTGTAAGTTCGTTGCACATGTAGCACATTTCTTGATTACAACTAGTATTATGGATTCTAATTTTAAGATTCTAATTAAATGAGCGCCTCTATGAAAAGTTTTTGAAAGCAATTTGGGAAAAATTTATTTAAATTTCTAGAATTTTTTATTCATAATTGTTTTATGGTACCTACGACAAAAAAGTTTTATGTTTGTATTAAAAAAAAAATTGCAATAAAAAATTATATTTTTTACTTCTTCAAACTTCGCAAATTATATTTTTACTTGCTGACCCGACAAACGTTGTTCTGCCATATAAATTATTTTTGGTGAACATTTTATTTTTTGTTAAATAAAAAAAAAAACTAACGTATTGTAATTGTGTGGGGATGGGATCTATGACAGAAAGAGGAATGGAGTGATGTAGACGATGACCGCCGATAAAAACAAAAAACACAAACTTAAGTAGGAAAATGAAATAAAGAAAATCAGTATGAATTTCGAACAGCAATTGAGTTTTCGAGATTTTTTGTCAGTCCGTCTTTAGCCAATACAAATAAGCTCGATGATTTGCCTACGCGAGAACATGATGCCGAATGAAATATCAAAATGACGCGACGCTTCGCTTGAACGTCTTGCGCATGTGTGGATGAAAGTTCGATGAGGCGCACTTAGCGCCATATGTCATTCAACAACATAAATAATTTCGTTCTGTGTGAAATACGAAAGACGGTTAGATTTGTTCATACAAAAATACTTAAATCACGATTAAAAAATGGGAGGGTAGGAAGGTTCAAATTTTGGGTTGTAAGTATTTTTTGATGCCAAATAAAAAAAATACAAAAAAAAAATTGTGAAAAAAAAAAAAAAAAATCTGGATAGGGACACCCTAATCACCTAGGGGTATGAAATATACTTTAAAACTTATTCTCATTCCTACCAAGTATATATAAAAAATTTCATAATAATTGGTCACGCCGTTTCGGAGGAGTGCGACCACAAGCACCGTGACACGAGATTTTTATACATAAGATTTTAATCACATTTGTAAATGTATTTCTTTATCTTTCAAAAACAGTTGTTTAGTTTTCGGATACGTTCAAAAATATTCCATTTATTTGGATTTGGAAGGAAGACAAAAATACGGGGTAGATAATGGTTTTGTGATTCGATTACTAGATGTAAATACTATACTTCACACTCTAGTCGGGATCCAAAAACATGAAATCTTTATGTTAGGTATTAATTATTATACTAATTTTTTTTATTTTTTTATTAATTATTGAGTTAGTTTATACTACATGAATATAAACTAATAAGCACAATGTAACATTTCATTTGATAAATTTAAATATTTTTACAGTAAGCATAACATTTCTTTTTAAATACGTTCATTCTTTCTTCATTCTTCATACTTTCAGGCATTTCATCATACAGTATTTTGGCATTTGGTTTTTCATAATTTTATGCACAAAAATTAACACGTTAAATAGTAGTCTCTTTTTTATTGGAATCCAATTTAGCTCCTCTCTCATTTGATTAATCCTTGCGTATTTGCCTTTTCCCAGTATACATCTCATAGCTTTGTTTTGTATAACTTCTATTTTGTTCAAACTTCCTTCATTGGCCAAATATAACATTGTAGAGCAGTAGTCCAAATGTGGAGCAACGATAGTTTTATAAATGAGCTCCGTAGTGTTTCTATTTAATTTACGTCTTAGTCTTCTAAGAAAATTTACCTTTTTTGATACCTTTTTTAGCACATATTCAAAGTTTGCTGTGAAAGTCAGTTTTGAGTCAAGTATTACACCCAGGTATTTGATTTCATTTACTTTTCCAATTTTTTCACCATTGATTGTCAAATTTAACCCTGTGTTACATGTTTTATTGCCTATTTCCATATATTTTGTTTTGTTAATGTTCAGTTTAAAACTTATTTCCACAAATTTGTTTTCGACGACCGGTTTTAACCCCAACAAATTGATAAAATTACCTATCAGGAATGAAGGCATTAGGTCTATATAATAAAAATAAACTGATTTTTTTATGCAAATGCAAACAGCGAGATTTTTCAAATAAAGTCAAATAATCTTCATGATTTCTAAAGCGCTTCAATTCTTCACCACTCAACAAAGCGTTTAAATAACAGAAACCTTTATACATTTATGGAGAAACAAACCCTCGCTTGCTGACTCGGCTCAAAACGAAACGAAATGAGAACGCAATACGTTGCTTACGTTTTCTTCATAGTTTAGTTCCAATCTCTTTGATAACAATATCTTTCCGGTGAAACTGTAGAAATCTCTCTGTGAATAAGACGATTCCATTCCGTTTTCCGACAATTCGCGTTTATTCATTCTGGTTTTACGAAAGACGCTCTTATAAAATATACAAGACAACGTATTCGGTGGAGATAGGAAAATTGAAAGAAAAAGGCATATTTAAGTGGTACCCATTGAAATCATCTAATCGTAGCTAAGGCATAGTGAAATGATAATAAAAATAACTGGTAAATATATATCTCATCAAATAATCAACGTAAATAAATATTGTATTTATTTTTTTAATTGGAACGAATACCCCCTTTTTGAATAGCTTTGAAGAGGAAGATAAGATAACACTAAAAATCTAAACTAAATATGAAAAAGAACAAGACAATGAATAATAAAAAGATAACGAATGCAACTGCGACTCGAACCCATGATCTCTTGTCGTACCGGGACGAACGTCTTAACTAATTCGGCTACTGATACCTCTTATTTTAAAATCATTTTTGTAAATTTCGTATTTCGAATCTCAGAATTAACAATATTGTCTTCGACCTGATTTTTCCACGTATAATTTATCGGCAGCAGCTACCTTTTTCAAAAGGAAACAATTGTTCGAAGAACTGTTTCATAACCTAGATTTTTATTTTATACTAGCTTTTTCCCGCGACTTTGCTCGCATTGTATAAGGGGGGTTCTCCCCCCTCCCCCCCCTCCTCTCTCCGCCCTCCCTCCCCCACACCCCTCCACCCAACCCTCTCCCCCCCCCTCCTCCCTCCACCCTCCCCCCACCTCCCTCCCCCCTCCCCCCCCTTCTCTCCACCCTTCCCCCTCCTCCCTCTCCCCCTCCCCCACCCGTCCCTCCCCCTCCACCATCTCTCCCTCCCACCCGCTTTCCGTACATTCAGTTTTCAAACCTCGCGTGCCACCAATAGCTTTTTTTTTATTCAAATTTCGTAATGCCAGAGCTCACCGGAAGTTTTATAAAAACCTTGTACTGACAATAACAAATACACAAAAAAAGAATTATCCAATTTGGTGCAGTCGTTCGAAAGTTATGCGCTTAGCAACACATTCAGCGATTCATTTTTATATATAAGATGGGACACCTATTGAACTTTAAAAGTCTAACTAATTATATATTTTTTTTTTATTGCGAAAATTCCATTTTTGCAGTAACTTTTAGGTTATTCCCATCAAAAAAAAAGATAATGCTAAAAATCTAAACGAAATATTCAAAAGAACAAAAAACAAAAAATAAAAAGATGACGTTCGTCCCGGACGACGAGAGATCCATGGTTCGTGTCCCAGTTGTGACCGTTATCTTTTTATTTTTTCTGTGTCTTATTCTTTTTCATATTAAGTTTAGATTTTTAGTATTTTCTTCTTCTTCAATGAAATATGATATTTATTTATTGATATCCTTTTTTATTGATAAAATCAATGTTCCACGACCGAGGAATAAAGGGCGGAGCAGTACCTGTGTAATTAGGTAATGAAAATTCTTCTTCTTCCTTGCACTGTTTCAACTCATTGCCTAGGTAGGCTGTTGGGGTCACTTCTTCTCGTTCTCAGGCATTATCTTCTTCGGTTCTGGGTATCGCCTTCATCCAGGCCGTTCCTCTGTAATATTTTGGAACATTGAGTCATCGGGTAATTCTTTGGTCTTCCTCTGGATGACTGTCGATGAAGCTCCATGGACATTGCCTGCTTCACAGTGTGGTCTGGTGGTCTCCGTCTTATATGCCCATACCATCTCAACTATCGTTCCTCCAGCTTACTGTTTATGTCGATAACACACACACAACTAAAACGAGTGCGTGAACTTTTAATAGTTAGGTTATAAAAAAAATATATTAAAATCATTCCGAGATTTATCCAACACTTTTAAAATAATTTTCATGGCCGGGTAATAACGAATGGATGTTGCCTAATAAATTGAGCTCAATTCCAAAAAAACAATGTAAGATAATATAAATACAGTAAAAAGTTTACTGCGAATGAAATAAATACCTCGAAACATTTTGAACATAAGTAATGAACCCGTATTACTTCACAAGAAATTGAAAATATTACTTCATACCATTTTTATCCCACACGAAACCAAAAAGGTACTGTGGATTCAGCGCCGGATTAAGGGGGTCATCTCGTGTGAAGGTACGTTTTTCAAATTTTTTTTGGAATTTTTGAAGTTAAAATTCCTTAGCCCCGTTAGAGTGATTTGAAATTCGGATGAAATGGAAATGACGTACTACGGCACCTGCAAAGCATCGAACTGCGCTCAAGGCTCCTATTAGTTGAGACATAAAACGGAAACGACGAAAAGCCTGCGCTCATTGGCCGCTTTGTTGTTTTACGGGTCGTCGGAATATTGTGCCTCGGTAAATTCGCGCCTCGCCGAGCGCGTCCCATAGCGCAGCGGTATAGTGCGTCTTAAATCTCAGCGACCAGAAAAATCCAGCGGACTGAGATTCAAATCCTACGAAATCCAAAAAAAAAATTGTTTTTTGTTAATCAATATCCAATCTTCAAACCACTTTGAAATAAACAGGCAAAGGAAGCAACATACTCGTAATAGCGACTTTCTAGTTTCACTTCTATCGTGTGTGAATTACACACTCGAATTTTTTTTTAGCGATCTGTGTAAACATACAGCTATGATCTTTTCACCATATACATATTTTGAGCACATTTACAATTTTCCAGTCCAAAATCGCCGCTCATTGCTGAAGTACACGGCAACTTAGCCACTCATCTTAAATGAAGTGTTATGCGGTGACCACGATTGCGGGCATTCTGCTTATCTGAATCAAACAAATTTAACTTTGGGTGGCGGTTATGGATATCGCGGCCCCGGGAACCATTTATAGGATAACCAACAACTCTGCTGTAGGTCACTGGTGAGAGTTTGTCCGGGTCTTTTCGGCGGATGCGTCTGCCCACCAGCTGCATGGCAGGCCGGATTGGGAGAGGATGGTTGAGGAAGTCGCTTTGACTACTCCAGCCGTACTCTCTCGGAATATTGCCATGCACCGCAATGGGAGGGATGGATTCGTACGTCCGTCACTCCTGGACACACTGACCCCCAGATTCATTGTGATGGAAAAGGGTATGAGGAGTGGGTAGGAATCTGGAGGTCAGTTTGTCCAAGAGTGACGGATGTATTAATTAATCTCTCCCACTGCAGAGCAAGGCGATGATCCTGGTTATTAAGATCTGTCACCAAACATAGCTGGAGAGGGAGGGCAAAACTTCAACCAGTCTCTCCTGATCTGGCCTTCCACAAAGTTGATTAGTGGAAGCATTCGCGGCTAAGACCCGAACAAACCTCACCCCTATGAATCCGGGCACCCCTGCTAAGTCACCAAACATAGCAAACAATAGAACAACTTTAGAACAACTGATAAGAAATGTTCCAACGGTCGATAACGCGTTTGATTGCATATTTTATTTAGTATTTCAACTGGACATTGTCGATAATGCGCATTTTTACGTAGCCGTTTAACATTTGAAGTTTAGGAATGTCTAACCGTGGACAATATCCATCAGTGTTGCCATTGTCAAACGTTTTCTTATTTATATAGTGTCAAAATCGGTTGGGCTATCGATAGGGCAACCCTGCTCGTGATATCGATATAGAATCTTGGGAAATAATTAAACACAATTTGTGTCATCTTTTGGGACAAAATTTTATTATTCAATATTTGTTTGTTCTTCTTTTATGCGCTGCCATACCGTTCATCCGATTGCAATGAAACTTTGGTGATTTTTGTGCACACGCCCGCAAAGGTAATACGTTATTTATAATGGTAAGCTCTGTCGTTTTGAAATTTGTATAAATGAAAATGCGTGTATTTCATATATTTTAGCGGCAGGGAGGAAAGGCAGGAGGGGGAGTGGTGATGATGGAGAGGGAAGGCGGGGAAGGTGGAAAGGGAACGCGGGAGGGGAAGGGGATTCGGTAGGTGAAATGGGACGCACTTGGGAAAGGACATGCAGGAGAAGGGGAAAATCAATTTATTTCTTTGAATGGCATTGCAACGCATGCCGGGTACCAGCTAGTTTGATTATAAACTAAATAGTGTTTGTCTTTCTACTATCACATCACTCTAGAGTGCAAACTTTCTTTCCGTGATCACATTAATAATAGCGTAAATAAATCACTTAAACTACTCGGCTTCATTTATACAATTACCTATGACTTTAAACATATAAGTACACTTAAAACTCTTTACTGTTCGTTGGTTCGCCCTCACCTTGAATATGCTAGTGTCATTTGGTCTCCTTTCTATGCTGTCCACATTTGTCACATCGAATCCGTTCAACATCGTTTCCTAAGAGGAATTGCTTGGAGGTTGGGTCTTGAAAGAGGCGAGTACTCATATGATGAAATTGAACACATTTTAAACATTTCTTCTTTAGAAAAACGTAAAAATAACTCTGATCTAATTTGCATATTTAAAATTATAAATGGTATTACTGATACACCTGCATTGTTACAACTCATCCAGTTCAACATCCCTTCACGTAGACTCCGAAATAATGAATTGCTGTTCCTCAATCAACATTCTACTAATTATGGATACCATTCTCCCTTATCCAGAATGTCGAGACTTGATAATGCGCATTGATTTTTTTTGTATAAAACTAAATGACTTTCGGCAGTCGATAAGCAATATTTAAATGCTTCTTCATGCTTTGACTTGTAGTGTCTTCTGTATGTACTTTTTATATTTTATATTGTCATTGCTATTAATTTATCTGTGCTCTCCTTTAACTGTCATCTCTGTTTTTTTTATTCATGTTATTATTATGTTTTAATGGACTATTGTCCGTAAATTAATAAATAAATAAATTAATTAATTAATTAAATTAATTAACAACATCGAGGTGATACTGAGAATATTTTCCACTCTTTAACGTGTCGCAAATATACCATACATTATTTTAATTTTTTTTATATGACTAAATGATAGCGCCCTTGTGCAATCGCCAACTCCAGTTTAGGATTAATACGCCCCTGTATGGATTGATAACAAACGTATCGGAATTACTTCTCACATCCGCTTACATCTGAAGGCTGGGAACGTCGGTTCTCACGTAGAGCGAGGAGACATAAAGAACACTGGAAAAAGACAATTTCTCATTTTGCGGTAATACAGAAAGCTGGGAAATTGTTCTTATTTTTTCCCCACATGGCAAATCATCATTAGTCTTCAGAGCGAACGGGGAGAAATTTAATATCATCTGAGAGGTTCTATATTTTGAAGGCTGTATTCTGAAATCTGTCTAAAATGTTTTCATGAGAGTTTTTAGGCTTTTTACGCGGTGAAATACAAAATCTGAAAGTTTATTTCAACGATGCGAGAAAATGTATAATTTTTTTTTAATCTGTTTCATTCATTATCATAAGAAGGTTTTATTTTATTTTATGTGTAAAATAAAAAGCACTGGATAGGAAACACCTAGAAATGTGATACGTGTCCCGGTTTGAATGAAAACTGATCGAAATAAAAATAAAATCAGTTGTCGTCATAACTATCATATTGGTGTGCTTGTCAGCCGATTCATAAGCTAAGGTATACCAAAAATTGGCGTTGAAAGGGGACCGTACAAAAGTAGAAAATTCATGAAGGCGCTAATCGATAATTTAATGTCATCAATGGACGAATGTTTGAAACAACCCAACCTTAATGAGGCAATAGATTTGGTTGTTAGTATTTTGGGCATTAATGTGGTCGCAGATCTGGCAGTTCACAGACCTTGCAGATGCGTGTTTATGTGTGCGGAGGCGTTTAAATAATAATTCTTGATATTCACGCGAGTCACAATGTAATTACAACAGAAACTTTATGTCACAATAATTTGTACACGTTTAATATTACTCTTGCTTTGAGGCAAAGCAGGTGGAGAGGGCGAACACTAGAACAGGAATGGTTTCGCAAAACAAAATGCGTTGTTACCCTTGAACACGTTCAGAAATACTAATAAACGTTGTGAAAAATTATACTTTTTAGATTTTCACGGCCAAAAGTATTTTCGTTATTTGTTTTTGGGGTTTTGGTTTTTGGGGTTGTTATGCCGTGTTGCGCGCGCTACCTCTACATTGCAGTCCATTATCCGGGCAGATCCGACAGATTCGGCAGATCCGGCAGATGTGATCTGACATCTGCCGGATCTGCCCGGATGATGGACACTGCAATGCTGTCCGAAACGTTGGCTAAAGAAGGAGGTAGTGCAACACGGCATAACAACCCCAAAAACCGTTAAAAAACAATAACGAAAAAGTTGTGAAAAATGCATATAATTGATAAACAACTGTGCATATGAAAACTTTACTAATAGAATGTGTCATAAAATAGTACATGGAAAGATATACTAGGTATACATTGTTAGCATAACCGATGAGGGTTGTTTATCTATTGTATAAACTTGAAATTTCTTAGAATATCTTCAACTTTTAGAAACTGGATAAAATTAATTTTTAGGTTTTTGTATTTGAAACATAAATATTTATAAATTGAAATACTTTAGTTTAAAAAAAAAAAACAAATTTTGACTTCAAACGTCGAACAATTTTAGAAAATGCTAAATTTCTAAAAAACATTTCTTTAATTAGAAATACATTCTTTCGGTAGGTACTATTAAAAATATCAGCATTTTTTGCATATTTGGCTACCTAAGCTATGCGTGGTAAAAGGGAGTTTGTATTGGCATGATTAAAAATAAAAATAAATTTAAAAAAATAAAGTTTAAATTATTCCGAGAGAACAAAAAAAAACATTTTGGAATCTCTACTTGCGCAATATAAACGCTGATTTGTAGGAATTATATTTACCAGCACATGCATAAGACATTTATTTTATTAAAAAACATCACCTTCAAAAATTATCTCAATTTTTCTAACAGAAATTCAATGTTGCCAGATATTTCGGAGAACAGTTAAAAAAAAGTGTTACCAAATCGAATCTTAGCATATATTATAGTCTTTATTCGATGTGTAACTAAAACACCGCTGGGGAATTTTTTTTTATTGGTAGTAAGGCTATATAAGATTAGGCTAAGATTACATGTGGTGGTTTAAGATAATCTATATTCAGATGCTATATTAAACTTTCTATAGAAAAAATTGCAATCTCCGAAAATTATTAATAAAATTCGAGTGCAGTTAACACGCGGTAGAAGCGAAACTTTACCAAAACAATATCAAGCAACGAAGAGCCAAGGAGCCTTGAAAAGTGAGGTCATAATCAAAGCAGCCAATGAGCGCAGACCTGGCACCATTTCCGTTTTATATCTCAACCAATAGGAGCCTTGCTATTAGTTTTATGCTTCGCTGGTGCTGTGTGCATCATTTCCGTTTCATTGAATTCATAATCACAACGGGACTAAAGAAGTTTCACTTAAAAAAGTAACCCGTTGAAAACGAGTTTTATACAATAGTACATCTATTTTCATTGTTTGACCTAGTTGCGATCTCTTGGGCCGACTAGTAGTCAATTTTATGGAAATGTGTGTATGTGCGTGAAGATTTGCATGACTTTCACAAGAGTTGATAAAATGCACTGTCATCGACAACACATGTCTATCTGCCGAGTTTCTGTACGATCAGATTTCGTGAAGTGGATAAATTTCCACTTCCGAGATTAGCATTCATTCATGAAAATGAAATCGAACGAATTTAAAACCACTCCTGGTTCTATTATTTATTTATTTATTTATTAACGGACAACAGTCCATTAAAAACATAATAATAACACGAATAAAAAAACAGATGACAGTGAAGGGAGAGCACATAAAAATTAATAGCAATGACAATATAAAATATAAAAAGTACATATACAGACACTACAAGTCAAAGCATGAAGAATCATTTAAATATTGCGTATCGACTGCCGAAAGTCATTTAGTTTTATACCAAAAAAATCAATGCTTTGACTTGCGTTGACAAGTCTCGACATTCTGGAAAAGGAACATGTTTTATATATGGAACATGTTTTATATATGCAAACCCATCTTTAGAAATCTTCTTTTTGAAGGCTTACCTATACTTAAATAAATACAAGCGAGTAACGAATATTTTTCTTTAATATTAAATATGTACATTTAGATTTAAAGTTACACGTTTCCAGGCGGAAGGTAAATACACGTTTAGCCCTCTTTCGTATTCTATAAATAAAGCGGCCATTTTGTATACGTGCCTGTCAAGATAAAAATTGTAGTACGTCCTTTAATTAATTAATACAGTATCATATTATTTTCCACGTAATAAAAGCGCCTTACTTTAAGTACTTGCTTGCGAGCCTGTTAAAACGTAAAAACATATTTTTTTAACATGTAAAGTTAAAAACGTCTTTAAAACCACTGAAGCGATAGCCGAAATTGAAACTTTTTTCTCCGATTGCTCTAAATTTTTTGGTGACCGTTTCGAATATTTTCTGCACACCTTAAAAAAAATCATACCTCCGAATTTTAATACTGAAACATACAAACTGATTATTAATCTATATATCAAATAAATTCATCTATCTCTTATCGATTATCACATATTCGAGGAATTTATAAAAAAAATATTATAAAATCGTTAACATTTTAAACAGAAATATTCTCAGGATTTTCTACCTGTAAACTCACGTAGGAAGTTCAATTTTTTTGCGTTCTCATTAAATATTTTCTATGAAGTTTCTTTTAAATGGTCTAATTGATTATCAAATCAACAAATATAAATAATAAAAAAAACTGAATTTTTATAAGTTGTGAAGTGTTTAATGTTCCCTTTTAATAAACTTTTGACAGAAATTATAGTCGAGAAATGTCAACACTTTAAAATGGAATTTAGAAGGTACTTATCAAAAATAACTGCAGAAACTCAAACAAATACATTAATTATCTTAAATCCACAATACCAATTAACTCGAATATTGGTTTATTTATTGAAAATACAGTTCGATGGGCAAAAAAATACGCAAACCTAACCACACAAATTTTGTTTTTCAAATATACACAGAATTTTAAAGATTGAAACACGTTAAAATACGTTGAATGCTTACTAATTCAATCATTATTATACTGGTATACACAAATGTTAGAATAAACAAAAATTTTAACAAAACAAAAAAACGACTTCAAAAATGCACTAAAAAGTTAAAAAATAATTTCGTATTCTTCTACAACTTAATTATCAACTTACTTTTTCTACCCATCAATATGTAGGTACGATTGTTATTTTTTTAGTCGGTGTCAGCCAAGGTAGGTTTGTAACTACATACATAGTTATAGGTGAGATGTGCTTGTGTCGCACGAGCAACTTGACGAGGCGAGAGGCAGGAGGGGAGCTATCAACTGAACACGCCGCCGGGCCGTTTACCTTTGCTGACACCGACAAAATAACAATCGTACCTACATATTGATGAGTAGAAAAAGTAAGTTGATTATTAAGTTGTAGAAGAATACGAAATTAATTTTTTACTTTTTAGTGCATTTTTGAAGTCGTTTTTTTGTTTTGTTAAAATTTTTGTTTATTTTTTGATTTTTAGTGAATCTAAAGTACACTAATTTGTCTGAATATGGGTAGACCTACTAAACGTGCTGCTCATATGAGACAGACAAAAATTGACCATAACGATGTTACGGTCAAATTAAGAGATTCGGCCGAGTATCGTTAATTTGCTCCTAAGAATTGAAGAGTTCCGTTACTTTGTCATGGATCCCATAATCAAAATCTAACCAAATTCTCATCAAACTACCCTTGAAGTACATCCTTTCCAATAAAAAAAAATCATCGAAATCGGTTGGCGTGATATTGAGTTATTCGTCCATTTGTCGCGCGCATATTAATGCAAATTTAAGACTTTGAAGTATTCGCATGGATGCCATTGTCAGAACTAGTACAAATTAAAGTGGGACCACATGGGAGGCACCAGCTTTCAAATAAAAAAAAAGAATCATCAATATCGATTCTCCCAGTCAAAAGTTCTGAGGTAACAAACATAAAAAAAAATTAAAAAAATACAGTCGAATTGAGAACCTCCTCCTTTTTGAAGTCGTTTAAAAATTCACTAAAATATGATAAAAAGCCGCATTTTATACTGAAGCATTTTGACAGTTGATCGTTTTGAACAAATCTACATAATACGATTTTGAAAAGTGAGATAATTTGTTAATAAATAGAGTACACTGCCATCTGTTGAATATGAATATAAGTAGTATCTTTCACCTTCTAAAAAACGTCAAAATTAAATCGCGTGTTTGAAAATATTACAAAAAAAAGTATAATGTATCTAGGGAAAATTTGCCAAAACCAAATTTGCCAAAAGCCAAAACCAAAATTTACCAATCCGTGATATTTTAAATAGCAATATATTGTGGCAAAAAGTTTTCCACTTGTTAAAAACTTATTTTCTACAGATGTAGTGTATTGATTATTCATATAGTTTCAGCTTCCTTCAACAGATGCTGGTAGCATAGTTAGTAATACAAAGTTTTGCTATATCCCAACAGATGATAAAAATACTATCTATCGTTGTTCGTGTCTAAGGTACGAACGGTTACGATGATTGCCGAAGGCATCGGCAAGTTGGGCGGGCACCTCCAGTCCGCCAGCGAAAGCAGCAGAACTACTTAGAGCCTAGTCTGGTAAGGGCGTTTGTCCAGTTTAATATTCATTGTAATATTTACGATAACATAATAAATCAACTAGTAATCACACGAACCCAATACCTTCAGCAGTACCACGTACCCCAATAGGCCACTTGCATCACATTTTTTTTAAATTTTTTTCCGGTTTAGGCAAATATTCTAAGACATTCTGCATTTTTTTTTTTTTTTTATCAAATTTTGGAAACCCTGGGGATTTTTTGAAAATTTCAATCCGATAAATCAGACCATTTTTTATAAACCGGAAATACGGGACATAATTTTATAGGTGTGAAAAAACGATAATTACATAGC
This sequence comes from Limnephilus marmoratus, assembly GCA_917880885.1. Taxonomy (NCBI): domain Eukaryota; kingdom Metazoa; phylum Arthropoda; class Insecta; order Trichoptera; family Limnephilidae; genus Limnephilus; species Limnephilus marmoratus. The sequence continues at coordinate 36,842,638 of OU862929.1, read as the reverse complement.
CGAAAATCATTTAAAAAAAAATAACGTTTTCCACACGAATTGCACAGGAGAATAACGAGGCATACCAAAAATATTACATCTCATAAATATTTTTTTTCCTTGATCCATCTTATTGACCATAAATCATTATAATGAACAGCGTTTATATTACTAAATTCAATGTAATATACTTGTACTTGTAAATTATAATAATAATAAGAATATTATAAAATTTAATTTTTTTTAAATCAGCACCATAATCATTATACCTCTAAAACACGTACCGACATCATCTGCACGTTCTGAAGAGAACCCCGTAGATCATTAAAAGTACGGGGTTCTCTTCAGAGCATCTGTCAAAAAGTGAAACCAAATGATAAGTTCGCAGAGAACAAACAATAAATCTAGTGAACGAATTCAAAATTTCGCCTGAAATCAAAGTGATGCCATATTAAAAAATAAATCAGTGTGGAATTTTAAAAAAATAATAGGAACATTTTCGAAGACGGGACATTTTCATGTAGTGACGTCACGAGCCTAAATAATGGATTTATTTATTTAAAAATAACAAAAACTGTACATTTCTAAACAATTTTACTAACTTTTTCTTAATCTTAGTAAAAAGATCTATCCACATGATTTTTTCCAAGTCGTTATGAAATCCATGCAAGTGGCCTATTGGGATTTCCATAGTCTTACTGGCTCTAGACAGGAGAAGTTAGGACGTAAAGTCTTATACGAGTATTATCTCTCAACATTCCTTCATATTGCAGACTTATAAGCCTCATTGGTGGTTGCCGTTTTTCCATTTTTACCCGCGTTAAAACCTAACCTTATATGACGTCAAAAAGTTCTAATTGACTTTGAATACGAAACATCTCTTTTTTTCTCATTTCAATTACCAAAATAATTTTCAGAAGCATGTGTGTTGTATTTCCATAGATAGTTAGTTATAAGAAGAAATTCTAAAATCTCAAAAAATCGAGTTCCCAAATTGAAAACGAAATAAACTCATAGATATCGTGTACTAGCTGGTTCTCCGGCATGCGTTCCAATGCTATATTCAAAGAAATAAATTGTTTCTCCCTGCATGTCCTTTCCCGTGCGTCTCCGTTCCCCTCCCGCATTCCCTACCCTCCCACGTTCCATATATTTAGTCCCAGTACATTCAGTTTTCAAACGTGCTCGCGTGCCACCTATTACAATTTTCTTATTAGGATTTTCATTTTTCGTATATTGCAAATATGAATTTTTGTTTAAGAACAATCAATCAAATTTGGTAGCTAGCATAATATTTGCCTATATAAATATCTATGTTTTTTAAAATCCATTGAAAATTCTTTTACTACAAAAACAAACAGCTGCCTGCTAAATTATATTTCATTAAACGCGCAAACTGTCAAACGTGCGATGTTAAAGTAGTTAAATTTTCTGAAATTATTCAATTTTCTGAGCAATTTTCTTGACTTTTCTTTCCGTAAGAACCTTCTACAAAGTATTATAAAAAAAGATGAATGAAATGGGTAAAGTCGTTCTAAAGTTATGGCCTGACCAAGTTAAACCGGGATTCATTTTTACATATAAAGATTATATGTCATAAAATTTCGACTTATGCGTATTATGTTCGTAAGCCCAACGGGCGCTCAATAATTAAAATTCATGCCCTGTTGTTTTGACAGAACGTGAAAATATATTAAACCACCTGGCAGGCGAGGTCTAGCGGTAAGGCTCTTGACTCGAAATCCGAAGGTCGCGGGATCGAATCCCGGCGTGGGCAAATAAAATTTATTTAATAATTTGTGTTATTTCACAATTAATTCATTTAAAAAAATGTATAGTATATTTGCGACACGTTCCAAAGTGGAAGATACTCTCAGTATCGCCCTGGTGTAAGACCACCATTCAGAATTGAAACGTTGCTTGAAATGGCGTTAGCTGTGTTTGGAGAATAGCTGAAATAGCTGAAACAGATCTGAATAGCCAAGTTCTTCCCCACCTTTCTCTTCCCCATCTTCTTCCTCTCACCCACTACCTTCAGCCTCACAACATACCTCAATTGGGGATGCCATAGTTTCACTGGCTCCAGACGGAATCAGCTGAGACTCTTGTGAGGTATTACTATAAAAAAAAAACGAGTGTGCTTTAGACCACACAACTGAAGTAAAACTTCTGATCCATCTATATAATAGAAAGAGAGAAAGAAAATGTGCGCGCGCACTGCTTTCTCTTGCTCCTACTGCGTGATACAGACAATAGGCAGCATTGTGTAACGTAACTGGCTATGAGAGAAAGACAGAAAGAAAGTGTGTGCTCGCACCTCTCTCTATTGCCCCTACAGGAATATACGAAGCGTTCGCTTCGCTTTTCGTAACGCTCTCGTCACGCATTCGCCAGCTTACTCCCCAAGTAAAGCGTGCGTAAAAAAGTTTTACTTCAAAATAAAAAAAATTAAATAAAAAACCTATCTAAACCTAATCTTAACTTAACCTAACCTAACCAAATACTCCTTAGTTCTGCGTGCTTATTAAAAAAATCTCTTTGTTGATGAGCGTTTTTTTCATTATGTTCTTACTCCGAAATCTAATATGTAAACAAACCCACTATTCTGTTACTCCGTTACTCTTACCGAACCTCCCGCTATTCCTTTTTAGGGCTGCCCCGCCTCCGCCGTTAGCCGGCGCTAGATCGACCGTAAGATACCAACGGAAGTCGTTATCGATTCGTTATTCGTTACCTACCGTACCTTCCACAGTGGTTGGGGGTATATAAGGCCAGAGTTACCGTGTATCTTTTAAAACGGTATCTATTGTGGAAGTGGTTAAAGCAGGTGATAAACTTTAGTAAGTTTTCACATAAAACTTTCTGTTGGGCGGAAACTGGCGATACGATATCCTAGGATCCTTTTCGTGTTGTTTTGGTGGTAGATACTTTCAGTCTCACCCTGGTGAAAAGCCACAAATCAGAATCGAGACGTCACTTGAACTGACTTTAGCCATGTTTAGTGGTGAGATCTGGATAGCTGACTTTTTTTATATTAACTCAACACAACTAATATAAAAAAAAAAAATTTATATTAGCTGAGTAAAATATTCCCCTCACGGCCTGTCATCTTTGGGGATGCTGTGTGGAGGGTTTTTTTAGGATAGGAAAGGAGAATAAGTTCTGGGAAGGAAAACGTATTAGGGGTGGATAGGAATCTGGGGGTCAGTGTGTCCAGGAGTGACGGAAGAATCCATCCCTCTAATGCGATGCAAGGCGATGTTCCGAGAGAGTAAGGCTGGAGAAGTCAAAGGGACCCCCTCATCCATTCACTTCCGATCCGGCTAGCCATGCAGCCAAGACCCGAACAAACCTCTCCCCATAAACCCGGGCACCCCTGCTAAGTCACCAAACGTGGCAAACCACTTGGAGTGACCTGAGGAAGGGGTGTTGGTGATATAAATGGTTCATGGAGCGGCGGTACCCATACCCGCCTCCCAAAATATAAAACTGCTCTCAGCTCTCCTCTTCCACATCTCTTTCCATTAATTTAGTCACACAATATAGGCTTAGGGATACCATATACCACTGGTTGCGGGCAGAGAGGAATCTTGTGCGATAATCTATTAAATTATTTAACCCTTCGAATAATAAGAAAATAATTTTCTGTAAACTTTTGCCTGTCAAAGTTTGCGCGCAAAACTCCTGGTTCTTCCCATGCGTTTTAAATGTTCCTATTCATTAGTTTTTTTTTAACGCTTTTGCAAAAATAAAAATTGTTCTATAATTTAAATAAAATAATCTTTCCGATATATTTATTAGAAATCAACATTTTTGTTTATAAATATTAAAATTTTAATATTGGAAAATTGGCTAAAAAATGCATACCTGCGAATATTTGAATTTAAGTAATTAAAATAGAATAAACTTCAAATTTTAAATTCAGATTCCTTTTCTAAACAAAATTTGTAATAAAACTATCACCTCACTTTTTATCACTTTCATATAATTTTATTTTAAAATTAAATGTGGGTTACGTCACAAATAGGCGCAAAATCAAACCGTCACTTTTGATCAGGTTTGTAAAATATCTGAACCACCTAGCTCATATAATTCTAAGACAATGAGAAGCATTATTTCTTTCCGTTTCTAACATAAAAGAAATCACAAAATTCGCATTACAGAAAGAGAGATATCTAACTTTTAATAATGCACTGTCGCTCTGGGACAATCTGGGTCTCCTGTTATTATAACGGCATATGATGTTTTGGGACAACTTGGGTCTCCTGTGATTAAACGGGTTAAAATAAAAACATTTATATGTAGGTATAATTTTTTTTTTTATTTAAAATTTGTTTGTTTTGTTATACATTAGTGTTGTAAATTAATATAAAAATAGCCTTTCCTCAATTATTATTATTTCTTTACCATAAAGAGAAAAGGCTCTTGTGGTTTGGTGAGGGAATTGGTTTGGCGAGGGAATTCGTGCTCAATAATATACATCTAAGTAAGTAATAAAATAATAAATATTGCAAATAATAACAATAAGATAAGTACGAAAAATTTAAGATATATCAATAAATAGATATCAAGATTTAAAAGAAAAATATGAACTCTTGCGGTAGTTTCATATAATTTTTCAAATGATTATTTTCGATCGTTTTTAGATTTAACGGGAGGCTGTTGAAATAAGTTATACCTAGATACAAATAGGTATTTTGAAAGCGTTGGTTTTAAATTTTTGGATTTTATTATTATTTTGATATGTTTCTGATGTGTTGAAATGTAAGTTATTTTGATGTATTACTTTGAAAGTTTGTAGTATTGAATATTTTTTTATATATTTTGTCTGTTGTAGGTATTTTAAATATTGAAAAATTTTTTCAGTAGAAAATGTAGAAACTTTTTTCAGGTTATCAATCTTTGAACTATTTTGAGAGGATTTAAAATAACATTATATACGCTATGATTTTAGATTTTCACGGCCAAAAGTATTTTTGTTATTTGTTTTTGGGGTTTCGTTTCGGTCCAACGTTTCGGACAGCGTTACAGTGTCCATCATCAAATGGCAAATGTGTAAATGTTAGTGGTGAAATGTGTGCTTAAGTACTTCGAAGCAATACCGTGTTGCCAGCTCCACTCCACTGCGAGATGGCGTTACAGTATACTTGAAGATGGTTTTCAGCATTAAGCTTTGGTGTAGCCGTCAATTACCGGATACCGAGAACTATTGAGCTTAGCTCCGTCGTCTCTATTAATATTAATAGGATTTTTATGAATTTCAATTGCCTCTATAATTAGGCGTGCTCTATAAGTTTTATTTAACACGGCATAACACCCCAAAAACAAATAACAAACATAACAAAAAAAAACATTGTATATGTTTTTATTTTAAGTTTTTTTATCGTTATTTTGAATACCGACGAAAGAATGTAACTGAAAGTTGCCGAGATAGGTCGGTGCTTAGAGCAGTTGCTCGGTTGGTGGAATGGAATATCATAATAATAATAATGGTCTTTATTCCAGGATGTGGGGAGGTGAGTGCAATCCCACACATCCCATTTAGAGTGTAAGTACATACATTGAAAATATAGGTATTTATAAAATAGAATAAAGATAGAACAGAGTCAAAATTGAAAGTAAAAACGAAAGCAAAGATCCATATATATATATAGAAGAATATACGAAAGCAAAGATCCATATATATATATATATATATATATGGATCTTTGCTTTCGTATATTCTTCTATATATATATATATATATATATATATATATTAAAATTAGCGCAATATAAATATGCACTCAAAAATTATTTTTCCATAATGTAACTTTATATACGCAATATGGACATGTTAAAATGAAATGATGATATTTCTCATTGTTCTTTTTTGTTATTTTTTGTTGTGATACACAAAATAATTGTATGTTATTTTTAGGTTTCAGTTTTTAAGTTTTTTTTTTTTTTTTTTTTTCCATAATGTAACTTTATACAAGCAATATGGACATGTTGAAATGAAATGATGATATTTCTCACTTTTATTTCTTGTTATTTTTTGTTGTGATACACAAAATAATTGAATGTTATTTTTTAAGTTTAAAACTACTATTATGTAATGATATTACTTTTCTTACTTTTGTACTCTATTATATGTTTATTTATAAAAGGCAGTATAGCCGTTTATGTATTTAAAATAAAATAAAATATATATATATATATATATATATAGAAGAATATAATAAAATAATATTCATAAAATTTAATGCGGTTGTGTTGTAGATTGTGATGCGGTTTTGTTTTTGTTTAAAAGCTGACATGATCGAGATGGTTCTTAGCTACAATTCATGAAAATCTGTTTAGGCGTTTCAAGGTCATCAGCTCTTTTTTGCACCGGGGTTTGCCTAAAATTTTGTTATGTGTATCTTTCTAACATATTTGAATTTATAATGACGGTCTTTTATACGACTGATCGGTGACTAAGTTGACATGTTCTTGGTTACTACCTAGGTGCCTTGAATTCAATTCCTCGGCGCCTAAGTCGTGCGTCATGAAACAAAAACATTTTTATCCATTTTTTTTTGTTTTTATTACATTAGTTCCACACAGGATGCCCCGAGGTAAATAATTCCCCTCAGGACCTATGTCATCTTTGGGGATCCTGTATGGAGGGTATTTTAGGAAAGGAAGAAGGTAAAGGAAAAAGATATGAGAGAATCCACCCCTTCCATTGCGGTGTAAAGCGATGGGTCAAAAGAGTTCTGCCAGGGGTCAGAACATCTCCCTTGTCCAGTTCTCCCGATTCGGCTCGCTATACAGTAAGCGGGTAAGCCCAACTGCCGCCAAGACCGGGACAAACCTCACCACGAAACCTCAACACGAGCACCCCAAAGTCACCAAATACGGCAGAGGTGTTGGTTATCCAATAAATGGGGGCCTCAGCACAGATAAGCCACCTAAAATTATTGGATAAATGGTCCCATACCCGCTTCCCAAATCAATATATGGTAGTAGGATATCATCAGGTTATTCGCAACCCAGGAACGTATGGTATACTCGTATGTCTTTCTTTTTTTTTTACTCTTTTAATTATCTTTCTGTAACATGGTCCTGTACATGAAAAGTGTACGCAGAGCACTTAAGATAAATGTTGTAATATAATAATACGGTATAGCTTGGGGACCGGAAAGGGGGTCCATGTAAGCGGAAGTCGGGTCAAAAGCCTCCACGTGGTGTGTGTGGCGGGCAAAAGGTCTTCGCGGCATACAAAGCCTTATATTACAAACCCGCCCCGATATCCCCCGCCGGAAGTGCGTATATGGCATCGGAGAGACGCCCGGTCATTTTTAAAAGGCCGGTCATTTAAAAGGCCGGTCATTATTAGGTCAACTATTATATGAATTCGATAATGGACATATTGAAGGACTTTATGAGGAATGTCTTGACATTCGTTTATATTTATTTATGGAAGGTTATCGAATAAAGAAAATCATCATATTTAGTTTTTTGAAGTGAAAACTTCTTTAACAACGTTGTGACATGAAACTCGATGAAACTAAAAATAGCGACATCCATAGGATTTAGCCTGTGAGAGAAGAGATAGTATAATCGGTCTTCTCTTTGTGCGATGCTTCGTAGCCAATCGGTCTTCTCTTTGTGCATTGCTTCGTAACCTATCGGTCTCCTCTTTGTGCAGTGCTTCGTAGCCTCTCCACTCTAGTCTACTTTAGGTTTCACTTGTACCGCGTGTGAATTGCACACTCTAATTTTTTACTTTAACTGTACACAGGGGGCCATGAAGATAATAATCCCCCCAGGACCTGTCATCTTTGGGGATGCTGTGTGGAGGGGTCATTTTTTGAAAGGAAGGAGAGGAAGTTTTGGAAAGGAAATAGGTAATGTCGGTGTCCAGGAGTGACGGACGTACGAATCTATCCCTCCCAGTACGGTGCAAGGCGATAGAGAGAGAGTCCTGCTGGAGCGGTCAAAAGGTCTCACACCCGCCAAGATCCGAACAAACCTTACCCGAGCACCACTGCCAAGTCACTAGCCGTGGTGCTCGTGACTTAACAGTGGTGGTAGCCGGCATTAGCCGTGTTTGATGACCAGATCTGAATAGCCAGGTACTTTCCCACCTCCTTCTTCCCCATCTCCTTCCCTTCCCCATTACCTTCAGCCTCACAACGTACCCCAATTGGGGATGCCATAGTCCCACTGGCTCCAGACGGGAGCAGTTGGGACCCTTGTGGGGTATACATGTAAAAATATATGTTATGTATTTGTTACCAAGACTATGTAAACGTTGTATTGGAGAATGTAAATCATAGTAATGAGATGTAATGAGATGTCAACATGTTTAAAACAATTCCTGAAGAAATTCCTCAGCAATATGCGGACAAATGGAACTTATTTGAGTTTCCTGCACCATTAAGACTTACATACTTGAGGCGACAAATAGATTTAGCATAGAAACAAGAGGTTATGCAAATCTTGCAACACTTGGTTAACATAACTCATAACTCTATTGAGAGCCCGTTCCTCTTGGAATGCTACGGCTTATACGAGCCTGAAAACTTCAGCCATAGTCGTCGCCACGACTTATAATTTCAAAATACCACATGACAAAACAGATTTTTTAGCATAGCATAGCATGACAAGAGGGATGGTATTATTGCTTTAAGAATAATGCCACACTTTAAGAATGTACACAGCACAAATCCTAGCATTTTGTTTTGAAGAGTTTTAATTTTCAATGTAAATTTGTTACTTTATATTTTAAAATTTCTGCTACCGGTTTCGACACATCCGAGGCATTCGCTAGCAAATGTAAAACTGACTTAAAAATACCATAGAAGTACAAAACAGGAGGAGTGGGGGTAGTGGGACGGGTGATTTTGGGGGAGGGGAAAAAAGGTGAGAGGAGTCGACATTACATGGAAACATTGTTAATAAGGGCGATTTACAGGGTGCTATTATTTTATTAACTAAATTAATTTTCAATTATTTTTTTTGTTTATTTCCAAGGTTTCTAAAGCGCACAAATTAAAATATTTATTTATATTGGAATGTTTAAACTTAGTTCTTTCTTTGTTGAAGCTATGGCCTGTCTCTATTAAATTGTTAGCATACTCTAAATAATAATTATTTCTTGAACAAAGTTCATGTTCCCTAATTCTAAATTTAAAATTTCTAGTAGTCATACCTACATACTGTGCGTCACAATCAGTAGGTATGACTACTACAAATTAATCATTGTAGGTAATCGTTTTGTACTTGCAGAGCATTTTTAAGTCAGTTTTAAATTTTCCGGTGAATGATACGGATGCGTCGAATCGGTAGCAGAAAATTTAAAATATAAAGTGACAAATAAATGTACATTGAAAATTAAAACTCTTAAAACAAAATGTCTATAAATTGTAACATAGTTAATGCCGAAAAAATACAAAAAAAATCTTAAATGCTTTGCTGCAAATGTTTCAATTTACACATTCATTCGTTTACTATGTTGATTTTATTATTAACTTAATCAGGAATAGTTTGTTATAAAACAAAATTTAAATAACAGACCGATAAATAGTACATATAGAAAAATAAAAATACATGAATTGCATTATCATAAAAGGTTGTACAATTGAGATCGACGAATTTATAATATGGTAGTACAAAAGTATACATAATGTAAATAATACTACAAAGAGTATAAAATAATTGTAGTTCAAAAGAGAGAGAGTATAAAAAAGTATGTACTTACATAGGTAATCTATACATAAGTATTAAAGTCTGTCATATCAGATACCATCGAATATAAATATAATCAATAATATAATAAAATAATAAGGGTACAAAGATATAAGTGGGAAGATAAGTCATTAATGTAAGTTAGTTATTTTAATTATAAAAATATATACGAAAAGATTATTTTTATTTGTGTTTATAGTTAGCAAACTTTATTATGTATATATAGTAGATGTTTTGCGGAATCAGATGTGAACTGATATATAAAAAAAATCCCTAGACTAGAGAATAAAATTTTATCTAGTACCTCACCTCTTATTAAAAATGTCCTGTGCTGGAAAAGATACGTTGATGATGTTTTTTGTATATGGATAGGGACTAAGCATCAACTGAATTCCTTCCTCAATCTTATAAACTCTTTTCATCATCAGATAAAATACACATTAGAGATAGGCAACAGTTCAATCCTAAGTTTTTTAGAACTTACCTTATTGATCGTTTAATTTTAACATCTTTCGTAAACCCTCCTATACTGACATTGTCATACACAGTACCTCCAATCATCCTATTTCACGTAAGCACCAATTATCCTATTCCATTCAATTGTCCATCGTTTAGTCACAATTCCAATGTCCGATTATAATTTTGCTAATGAACTAAAAATAATTAAAAAAATTGCGGTAAATAATGGCCATGAATCATATTTTATAGATTTAATCTTATTCGCTAGTCCTTGTCCTCAAATCAATGATAAATAATATTAATCATCAATGGCGGCGAAATTTATTCATTAATAATTTTTCTACATTAAGTGTAAAAAACCTTCGTTCTGAAGTCAGACCGGCCTTTTATACCAATAACAATCTAGGTAAATTTCTAATTAATTCTAAAGATAAGGACGACATATTAAGTCATTTGGGAATTTATAGATTAAATTGTAATAATTATTCGGCTTTCTATATCGGTAAGACAACACGTAATGTCAATATTAGGATAAAGGAGCATATTCGTTGCCTCAATAATAACGGTTTTCAGAATTCGCCAATCATTTGATCGATAAAGATCATACGTTCTGTCATAGCACCGGTGCTAATATCTTACATAAACACGGGCATGGCAACAGACTAAACAATTTAGAGGCGCTAGAAATAAAAAAAGCTGTTAAAACCAAAAGTCATATACTTAATAAATAATCAATTAGACGTATCAAGTAGTCCAATATTAGGTCTGTTTCCGATAAACCCTTAAATTTTTTTCCCAGTGCTCTTTACCACCAAGCCAGTTGATGCTTTGTTTCTCCAAATGTATTATTACAATCCATTAGTCTACATAATTATCTTTCGGCTTTTCCCATTACTTAAGTACTTATGATAATGTATTTTATGGCCGTGTATGTGTTTGTTATATTTGCATCATGTTGTCTCCCTCTATATTTTGTTATATATAAGCACACATTATGTACTTCTTGTTTAGCATTAATTTGTACCCTGAAGATGCTTGAGTTAATCGAAACCGGTCGGTTCATAAATTAATAAATCTCGTGGTTTTAAACAAAAAAGTATTTGATTTTATCAAAAAAAATCCCTTTATTCTACTCGTAGAATAGTATTTGTTCTTCAAGGGGTTTGCTCTTGCGGGAATAAAAAAAATGTATTTCACCTTTGAACTCACCGTGACCGTCTCAAACTTTGTTGTTCTGAAGTAATCTTTTCACGTATAAACAATTCTTTGTTTTATTCTCTTTTATCTTTGAACTTCTCAATTGGATTGTGATTACGTTAAAACAACACAAATAGAATTGTTTATTTATGTACCGTTTCTGGATCTGGAAGAATAGTGTGTTATTAACTACTTTAAATCAAACTCATAAATAGAAATAGGGTTATTAACCTTTTACTGCTGACGTGGGATCCGCTCCTTCCTAGCAACTACTGAGAAACATCAAATATATTTTTAGTATTTTAGGTATTCTTACGCAAAGGATTAACACACAATGTGCTGTTTAAAAAAATGTGAAAAAATCATTGATCGCAGGAAAAAAAAATATTTTGTCAAATATTGGTAATATTCTCTGCCCAATTAATGGACAAATAACAAAAACAAAAAAAAAAACAAAAAGGTAATCTATGTTTAAATGCTCATAAAACAGAAAAATGCATGAGGTCGTCGGCTGACCCACGTAGTTACGGACGCAAAGATATTAAATATTAAAATATAAGTAGATGTGCTATCTGCTGTTTTTACTATGTGGGTCTGCGCTTCCGGGTGTCGCCGATATTGTTTACCAATTGAATGATTTTGCGAGAAGTGTTATGTGTGTGATTTAGATGCGAATGAATGTCGAAGGACCTTGCGGGTGTGTTTTTGAGTGTATGTTAGACCACTGCACAAATAGAAATGAATGCACATAAGGAAGGAAGGGACTTACTGAGGAATCTTGTGGTGTCTACTTCTCTTCTCTCATGAGTAGCCTTTGTTCATACACTTGTATCGCGGTATTTTACTTTCATATGCGGGTAGAGTTATAGAAAATGCGGGGAGCGGAAAATTGTATGCTTACGCGAGGTTCGATTGACGACACAATAATTTGTTTTTAACTGATTGTTATGGTAACGGTTTATAGCAACGTAGGGATGGGATTGGATTGGGAAGGACTAGGGATGGGATACATGTGACAATCAAGCTACAAGCACAGAGTCTATGTTATAATATGTAGATGTATGTAGGTAAGTGTAGCTATGATTGTGTAAACGCCCAACCATGCCCCCCGCCTGGAAGGGGATGAAAGAATCCACTTCCATAAACCATAAGAGTGCATTAAGTATCACTTTATAAACAAAATTTAAAAATTGGTGAGATTTAAAGCTAAAAGAAGGGCCATAGATGCAATATCTGATGGCCAAGTCAACGGACTATGTTATTGCGAAGGTAGAAGGCAAAGTTTTACCACTGCCCTGCGGTATGTGCCGGTGTTTGTCTTAACATCAGCAACGCGAATTACTCCGTCTGCACCGGGATAGACATTGACTATTATGCCAATGGGCCATTGAAGAGGCGCGATATTGTCACACTTTATGATTACGACAGTGCCCGTAGTTACCGGATTCGTGCTCGTGTTCCATTTTTGACGAGATTGTAGAGTATTTAGGTATTCTATGCGCCAACGTTTCCAGAAAGTTTGAACAAGATGATCCACGAGTTGCTTCCTTTGCAACAAGTTTACTGACTCATTGGTCAAGTCAGCAGCGGGTAGAGATTTTAACGGAGTTAGAGTTAAAAAATGCGAAGGAGTAAGAGGCAACGGAGCTGAAACATCGGTAACGCTCAGTATGGACAGCGGACGTGAATTTAGAAGTGCTTCAATCTGAGACAGCACTGTCTGCATCTCTTCATACGTGAGTAAAGATGTGCCCACTATTTTATTTAAGTAACTCTTTACACATTTTATATTGCTTTCCCAAATCCCACCAAAGTGTGGAGATTGAGGAGGATTCATTTTCCATTCGATGTGGTTTTCCCGTAGATTATCTGAGAATTCCTTCTTATAATTAGGCGACTCTATGAATTCAAATAAAGATTTTAAATGTGATTTAGCTCCCACGAAGTTTGTTCCATTATCAGAGTACATAACGCTCACAGTACCACGACGTGATATAAAGCGTTTGAAAGCGTTGAGGAAGACTTCAGTGGAAAGATCTGAAGCGAGTTCGATATGTACCGCACGGGTCACCAGGCAAATAAATAGGCAAACATAAGCCTTTTGACTGCGAACACCCCGACGTCTTTAAGGGATTATTTGAAGTGGGCCAGCGTAGTCAACACCTGTGTGTAGAAAAGCTTTAGCTTCGCGGACGCGGCAGGCGGGTAAATCTCCCATTATTGGGAATTGCGGTTTAGGATTAATCTTAAAGCACGTATTGCACCGATACACGCGCTTCCTAACCAGATTACGCAACGAAAGAATCCAGAACCTTTGTCTTAGCAAAGACATGAGTAAGGTAGGACCAGTATGTAAATTCTTAATATGATAGTAATCAATTATTAAATCGACTACATGATCACGAGCGGGTAATAAAATGGGATAACAACTGTCAAAGTCTAATTCAGCGTTTTTTAACCTGCCTCCTACCCTTAGAACACCGTCATGAAGAAACGGATTCAATTTTGCAATAGCGCGCGGAAGTTTCTTCCCATCAGTAATTACCTTCATAATTTCGGAGAAATATTCTTGCTGTACCGATTTTATAACCGCGAGTTCTGCAATGTCAGTATGATTTAATACAAATGTTCGCGGTAGTTTCTTAATGAAACGAAAAATAAAAATTACAATTCGAATTAATTTCGGCCAAGAATTGACACGAGAAGCTAGTGCGCATAATAACGACGGTGCAATCGTTTTGAGGCGGTTATTATTTTGAACTGCCATCAATATTTTTGTTTTCAGTTCGGGTGGATCAGGTACGGATTTTGAATCAAAACATTGTAGAGGCCAATCACTTTTAGGTAATTGAGCAAAAGCGGGGCCCTTAAACCATAATGGATGGTCTATTAGCTGAGCGGGGGTTAGACCACGCGACAGGCAGTCAGCGGGATTGTCTTTACCTTTAATATGATGGAAGCATTCAGCCTCTAGATGATCTTGAATTTGTGATACGCGATTGGCAACGAATGTCTGCCATCTAGCGGGCGGTGAATTTATCCATGCTAGCGCAACCGTGCTGTCACAAAAGGCTAAAGTCGTATGAACTATCGAATTTGATGCGTAAGTGTTACTGACCGTACGCATTAATCGCGCAAGTACCAGCGCTCCACATAATTCTAGACGCGCAAGTGAAATCGTCTTTGCAGGAGCGACCTTAGATTTGGCGCATAATAAGTTAATTGTGGTTTTGTTAGTATTTGGACAGTACACATGTAAATAAATAACGCTTCCAAATGCGCGTTCGCTTGCGTCAGAAAACCCGATAAGTGTTAATACACATTGGTATTCGACACCTAAAAAGCGAGGAATTTTAATAGATTGCAATAATGGCAATTCCTTTTCAAACTGACGCCAAAACGTGACAACGGTGTCAGGAGGAGTATCGTCCCAATCCAGGTTGTACTCCCATAAAGATTTAATTATAAGTTTAGCTAATAAAACAACCGGTGCGACGAAACCCATCAAATCCCAAAGACGAGCAATCGTCGATAGGATGTTTCGTTTGGTGCAAGTTCTTTCGTTAGAGTTTACAACAAATATAAAATTATCAGAAGCGGGTATCCAATGAAGCCCTAGTATTTTTAGGTTTTCATCGGGATTAAATTCCACATGTTCCTTGACACGGCGATCGGAAGGAATCGTGGATAAAAAGTTAGGAGAATTACTAGAGAATTTTACAAGATCGAATCCTCCCGCAGCAAATAGTTGAATCAATTCCGTAGACAACTCGGAAGCTTCCTTGATCGACGAGCAACTGGTGACGAAATCGTCCATGTAGAATGAGCCCTTTTCCACCAAGTTTGCAGCAAGTGGGAAACGAGGTTGTTCATGCGACGCAAGTTGGCGCAATGTACGCATTGCAAGGAATGGACTACAAGACATGCCGAAAGTGACGCGATTAAACTCAAACAATTGCAAAGGGTCACTATCGTTAAATCTGTACAATATGCGCTGATAACGACGGCATTCTTCTTGCACCATAATTTGTAGATACATTTGTTTTATGTCAGCGGTTACAGCTATGGCGAATAATCGGAAATTTAGGATTATGCGAAACAGATCACCTTGTAAATTATTACCGGTGTGTAGAATATCATTAAGCGAGTAACCAGAATCGGATTTCATACTCGCGTCTAGCACCATCCGGATTTTGGTGGTCAGTTTATCTTCGCGAACTACGATATGATGCGGGATTACGTAATGCGGTAAATCATAATTATTAACTGGAGAAATGTAACCTTTCTGAAGGTATTCGCGCAATATTTTGTCATATTCGATTTTTATGGCGGGTTTGGATTTTAAACGGCGTTCGAGAGATCGGTACCTCTGCTCGGCTGCCGGCAACGACGCGCCAAGGACAGATGAACTTTTTCGAAACGGTAGCGCGACGATATAACGACCTGTCGTGTCACGAGAAGTTGTGAGTTTGAATTGTTCCTCACATTCTTGTTCATCAGGCGTTAAAAACTTCTTGTCCGGAATGTCTTCCAATTCAAAGAAGCGTGCAAGAGGAAAATCTTTGTTTTCTGCGAACGTACAAAATGATTGCGTGGCGTTGTTACTTGGGGTTTCAATCATCGTCGGAGCAGTGCCTAAGATTAAATACCCTAAAGTAGTTTCAATTGCAAACGGCTGACCAGGGGGACCTGATATTTTGTTAGCCTTTAAAATGCGAGCAAACATGTCACATCCCAAAATAATATCAATCTCACCAGGCATACAGAAAGTTTTATCTGCTAAGGGTAAATTGTCGAGATACGATAATGAAGCGCGGTTTATATTAACGGTAGGCAGTTCGCTAGTGATACTTTCTACCACATACGGTTGAATCGTATAAGAGTGAGCGTCGTTATATTGGAAGAACAGTTTGAGACAAGTCATTCCTATTGTTAGATTTCTTACGTCACCTATTCCCGTGACATAAGTGCTGGGAGATGATTGTACCGTAAGATTCAAACGTGAACAGCATTTACGCGTAACAATGTCCCTTTGGGAGCCGCTATCGATTAGCGCACGTATTGTCTGTACCCGACCCTTAAGATCTCGTATTAGACAAACGGCGGTTCCCAAAAGTACTGTTTTATTTTCACGAAAGTACGAGTTTGTCACACACAGCGATACTGGATTCGGAGTCTCTGAAATATTATTATCGCTATCTGTTTGTAACGTGGAAGACGGTATTGGGTCTGACTGTGGTTTTTGCATATCAGTTTGCTTGAAATGCAATAAAGTATGGTGATTGAGAGCGCATGATTTACATGTGCTCTTCGATTTGCATGATCTTGTGTTGTGCCTAGTACTAAGGCAGTTCATACAAACTTGCATATTGGATGACTTAATGAAATTAAATCGATCGCGTGGTTCTAGACTAAAAAACTTAGAACATTGATATAAAAGGTGCGATCCCTTTTGACAACAAAAACAAATGTCAGTGGAGTGATTGTCACTTTTCTCGACATTTATAAATGTCTTTGCGGAGTTTGTCCTTTGCGGTTTAGCGGAAATATTATTATTATTACCGAGGCGGGTAGATGATGCTTGCGTAACTTGCGCACGAGTTAGTATTCTTTGCTGTACTCTTACAAATTCAATTAATTCTGAGCTTGATGGAAAACTTTCATTGTCTCGAATAGAAGATTCGAAAGCTTTTACTGTCTCTATATCAAGGCGTTTAAGACCCAGATGTAGCAACATAAATTCTGCGAGATCTTCAATTTTCAACTGTTTCAGCGCGGCAACGTATGTCCCATATGTGTCTGCAAAATGTTCTAAGGAAGAGGGCGTGACCGAATTAACCACAGGCATTTTTAATAACCGGTCAAAGTATGATTCTGCGAGAATGAGATGATCGTTATATTTATTACATAAGGCATTCCAGATCACCTGGTAATTTGTACCGATGGGTGTGATCGTCTTACAAATAGTTAATGCCTTTCCCGTCAACTTGGACATGAGATATTGCATCTTTTCAGAATTGTCCAATGAACTATTTGAATGAATAACAGAGACATAGGTCTCATAAAATAGAGGCCAATTTTCCAGATTTCCGTCAAAGCATAAAATTTCTAGTGGCGGTAATTTAATTGTACGACGCGGTTTTTCTACAGGATTTGAAAGCATGCTTGACTCGGTAAATTTAATGACGCCATACATTTCCTCAAATGCGTTCAGTTGAGTGTACTCGGCGACTGCTTCTGGGTTAATTTCCAATTCACAGTCGACTTTTTCGTCTAGAATCGTGATGAATTCCGAACGAATTCGTTCTACGGTCCCAGCGCCCGATAAAAATGCTTGACGATTTGTAGCACTATTAGAGGATGTCTTTATTTTGTCAAAAACTGACTGTAATGTCGCAAAACTAGAAGCTAGTTTCGCGTTTAGTCTTTTCAGACGTCTGTCATCCCGTGACGATGAACCAGATGATGCGGTTATAGACATCTTCTTGTTCTGGTTAATTATTAAATGTAACAATAATACAGTCCAAGAATATGCTTATAATGTTTATTTGAAACGAATAAAATTAAATATTTAAATTTACACTCAATGTTAAGTGCGGTCCACTTTGACCCCAACAACTATTAGGGGTTAACAGTTGGGTAAATTTGACCCCTACAACCGTAAGGGGTTAATAGCACTGAATTAAAATGTATTAATTTTATTTGAAATCAATATGTGACGATCGAATTAGATTTTATTACAAGTTGTGTATCGAAGTACCTACAACGTACCTGAGTACCCACTTACAGCGGTTACTGTGACATGTATTATAATTTGAATATAAATTCGAAAATTCAAATCAATTTCACTTGTTGATTGTCAAACAGTTTGGTAAACAACAACATAACGAATTATTCGTAATACAAAATGGCTATGGAAAATAAATAATGCTTGTTGTAATTAAATTGCGGATGATCTTAATACACTTTTAAAGTTTTAAGATGTTTTTAAAATGGTTTATATCTCCGGCTCGTTAGGGGCCATGAATGATTTTGCGAGAAGTGTTATGTGTGTGATTTAGATGCGAATGAATGTCGAAGGACCTTGCGGGTGTGTTTTTGAGTGTATGTTAGACCACTGCACAAATAGAAATGAATGCACATAAGGAAGGAAGGGACTTACTGAGGAATCTTGTGGTGTCTACTTCTCTTCTCTCATGAGTAGCCTTTGTTCATACACTTGTATCGCGGTATTTTACTTTCATATGCGGGTAGAGTTATAGAAAATGCGGGGAGCGGAAAATTGTATGCTTACGCGAGGTTCGATTGACGACACAATAATTTGTTTTTAACTGATTGTTATGGTAACGGTTTATAGCAACGTAGGGATGGGATTGGATTGGGAAGGACTAGGGATGGGATACATGTGACAATCAAGCTACAAGCACAGAGTCTATGTTATAATATGTAGATGTATGTAGGTAAGTGTAGCTATGATTGTGTAAACGCCCAACCACCAATTAACAAATAAACTAAAAGAACAAATAATTAACGAATAAACCAAACGAACGTTAAACTAAATGAACGAATTCTTTCCTTATTCAAAATATATTGTAAACCAATATTAATGCACATTTTCAAAAAATCAACGAAATAACAAATTCTTTTTGTATGAAAACTACGCTAATTAACGCGTAGTCCGGCGACAGTTGCGCGGACACCATAGCATATCTTTCTGTATTTGAATATCTTTGTACGGACGTTATGCCTGGCAACTTGGCCTGTCGAGAGTTAATAATTTAGTTCATAACCATTTAGCAGGCGCTCTGTCCCTCTTACTCGTGTCTGACATCGTACATCGTCATCCCATTTGAATTTCGTAATCATGGTGAAACCGTTTTGTATCGAAAATTTAAAGCCCGATCAGCCAGATTTTGTACCACGTAACAAAACCCAGGTGGTGTTTTTGACATCGGATAACCAATTAAAAAAATATATTTTTTTATTTTTTAGATTATCTCCACGTAGGAGGCACCGAGAAAAATTATTTCCCTCGGTGCCTGTGCCATCTTTGGGGGTGCTGTGTCAAGGGCCTTTTTGTGGAAAGGAAGTAGAAAAAATACCCATGTTGTAGAAGGGAGGAAACACAGACGCCGGTAAATCGATCCACAGCCTAGCTGTTGAACACAAGAAAAGTCCTTGAAGCGACTCTGTACAAATGACGGACATGCGTTTGGAGTGTTTCCCGATTGTGCACCGGTGCCGAAGGAATCAATGGTGACACGACAGTTGGCCCCCCGAAATGATATTTATATTACTATGAGATTATGATTTTTTGTGAATTATCTACCAATTTCAAACGTAAAATCGACTACAAAAATACCTTTAATAATAATTTAAGTATCGCATACTGTGGACAGATTATTTGAACAATACAAAACACACTCAATGCCTGTATTTTTTCTCTTGTCTTCACAATTATTTTTGTGTTTCTAATTTATTTCTTTCATATTTTTTACTATATTTCCATTTTTCTTATCTCTTTTCTTTTTCATTTCTTTTCTTGTTCTTTTATTCTTTTTATCTATTTAAATTAAAATATTTTTATTTTTATCTTATTTTTCATCCAAGAGTAAGATATCAAAATCAGTTTAAATTCCTGCCACCTCGGAACAGGCTCAGCCTAGTGAGGTGGTATATACCAAAAAAATGTATTTTGATATATTATTTTGTAATATCTTGGTTAATAAATAATAACAAAATAAGTAGGTATGAATGTCAAACGAATTTACACACAGAGTCAATTTTTTTGTACTTGTACGCTGGTATACACAGCATATTATAGAGAGGCAGATTTTTCCTCGATATTTTTGAAAGAAAATATGTTTTATGCGTTTGTTATTCGGCGGTATCACCTCTCCGCACATTCCTTCGGGGCCACTTAGTTATATTTTTTTGTAATTAAGTATAAAGTATTTTCTCTAAACCGATTGCACATTATTTATAAGTACGCCGGGGGCCAATTGGAATCGGAATCAATGAAGCTAGTTCCTCGAATTATCTTCCATAAACCACTCGAACGATTTTTGGGATATCATGGCAAATTTGCAAAACGCCTTGAGCGATCGCTTGCCATAATGTGCCAAATTTATAAAACCTAAAAATAATGGATAAACGGTGAAATCTAAGTGAATTCGTTGGCTTTAAACTGCAGTTAACAACAATTCATATGTTTCTTTAAAAATATTTTGAGGAACGATATTCATTATATTGAATGGACACATCGCTCCTATTCTTCTTTGTGTGCCCTATCAGGTCCCCCGACGTTGGCCCGGAATAGCTCCTCCACACTTCTAATGCCGGTCTACTCTCGTATATTTCGCAGCCATGATATTAGTCTCTTACCAGGCCATCGGCGACCCTCTATCTTGCCTTTCAATATTAAATGGAGCAAGTGATACTTCTCCCCTCGAAGTATATGACCCAGATATGAAATTTTCCTGATTTTTATTAATGTAAGCAGTTCTCTATCTTCTCTAGCCCGCCTGAGAATTTCTGTGTTGGTGATCATGTCGGTCTATGGGACCTTGAGCATCTCCAGTGAAGCCACATTTCAAAAGCCTCTAACCTGTTCATGGTATTTTCTTTCAAGGTCCATGTTTCACACATCCATACAGCAAGACCGACAACATTTTAGCATTCTTTGCCTTAGTTTTAAACTGATATTGTCATTACAGAAGAGGGATTTTATTTTAATGAATGCAGTTCTTGCTGCTTCAATTCTGCGCCTAGCCTCTACATCTGGGTCAAGAGTCTCCGTGAGAATACTGCCGAGGTATCTAAATCTTTCCACCTTTTTGACATTGCAACCATTTAACTGTATCACTGATTCAGAGTGATTTAGTCGTAGAAATGTCATCCATTTAGTTTTATTGACGTTGATTGTTAGGCCCAGCTGCTCACCAGCATTATTAACAAGATTTAATTGGTCTTGGAAGTCATCGATACAGTCAGCTAGTACGAGTAATACGCTCGCTAGCCATCGCTCGATGGATTAAAATACCGGATACCTAAACCAACACATTTTGAAGTTCTTTAAAAATAATAGTTTGATATGAAGAATAATACTTCGTTAAGTTTCTACACGCGTTTCTAATGCCATAAACCTTTAAATGAAAACCTTTAAGAGAATTTGATCCAATTTATTATTTTTCCCCCGCATAGCTCACCTGTCTGATTAGCATATATAATCATCGCCTCGTCTCGAATCGATCCCAACCTCCCCCGTAGCAGAATTTGATTAGCGCATTGATCTAATATGCAGATATTCAAAGATAGAGTTCCAGTTGGTGAAATTCCCACTACAAGCCACCAGATGTAACAGTGTAATTATTCAATACTAGCTGGTTCCCGGCATGCGTTGCAATGCCATATTCAAAGAAATACATTGTTTTTCCCTGATTCACCTTTCGCATGCGTCCCCGTTCCCCTCCCGCGCCCTTCCTTGATAGATTTATAAATTATAGTCTATAAATTATTCTGATGTATGAGGAATATTATTGTAAAGTTTCTTTAAAATCCATTCAGTGGTTTTTGCGTGAAAGAGTAGCCAACACACGTACATCCGTACAAACTTTCGCGTTTATAATACTATAGTAAGACTGGCTAACGCGACGACGCGTTTTTTTTACATGAGCTCCACACAGGAGGTCCTGGGGAAAATAATTTCCCTCAGGGCCTATGTCATCTTTGGGGATGCTGTGTAGAGGGTTATTTAAGGAATGGAAGGAGGAAAATTCTGGGAAGGAAAAGGGTTTGTGGGATGGGTAGGAATCTGGGGTTCAGTGTATCCTAGTCATCCGCCTCCAAGACCTAGACAGACCTCACCCTATGAACCCGGGCACCCCTGTTAAATCATCAAACGTAGCGAACCACTCGGGGTGACCTATAGCAGAGGTTATCCAATAAAGGTTCCCGGGGCGGCGGTACCCATTCCCGTCTCCCAATTGTTGCTGTGGCTAATGAAATACAATGTCATCTACTGGATGGTTACCTAACCTTTATAACCACGATAAATTAACTCACATCGCCATCTGTTATTTTGCACACAAATCAAATCCACACCGCCTGCTTGCCAGCCCGCTCGTCTGTCCAGGATAGGGGCACCCTAATCACCTAGTGGTATGAAATATACTTTACGACCTATTCTCATACCTACCAAATATACATAACAAATTTCATAAAAATCGGTCGAGCAGTTTTGGAGGAGTGCGACCACAAACACCGTGACAGGAGATTTTTATATATATAGATGAAACATGCAAAGGGAGTGTGCCACAAAATTCAAAGTGGAAAAGTTTTTTTTCTAAAATACTATTTTAGATTTATCTTTATAACGAATTGGTTTACATTATGAATATAAAAGAAAGATGCTTTGGAAAAATTGGAGTTTTTCCTACCGTTTCTATTAAGTTGAAATAAAATAACATTTTTAATTACTATTTAAATAAAATATTTGCTCATGACAATGTGACCTCTAGACTTCGCTTGTAAAGGGATTTTTATGTCGATTACGCGTTTTCGTGGCGATATTAAGAACACTAAGAATACCTACATTTTTGGCTTGTGGATTTCTTTGAATACAATTTCAAATATATCGTTAAGAGGGCATTACCAGAGAAAACCAGAAATATGTCATTTTCAAATCAGATTTTAGACGTATTGACTCTTTTCCACAAAAAATTATAAATGGATTTCGAAAGATTGTTCTTTTACCTAGCATTCACGTGTAATAAATTTTGAGAAAATTTTTTAATTTTTAGTATAATAAGGTTATTCCATAGGTCGTTGGCAGATTTGTTAAATTTTCAAAAAAGTTTTTGTATTATACCACACCCATTTCAAATAATATAATCATGCAGTAAAATAAATCAATACATTATCTAGCAAACGCATGTTTTAGAATTTTAATTTTAGTTTCAATAAAATCATTAAAAAATATGTACGTACATGTGTTTCTTGACGAAAATTGGTCCATTTGTGTATTTATTTGCGCACTTACAAACTAATATATTTCAGATTTTTTTTCAAACCCTCCACACAGCATCCTCAAAGATGACATAGGCCCCTAGGGAAATTGTATTTCCTCGGTGCCTCCCGTGGGGGACTAATGTAAAAAAAAAATGTTAAGAACTCATGTGTTCTATACAAATACATAAATTAAAACATATTATAGGTATATGAATTAAAATATAAATAAAATTAAGTGAAAAACTAAGAAAAAAAAATTACAGAAATAAAAATGGAAATAAAAATTTTGAAATGCAAAAATTAATATTTAAAATGTAGTGTTAAGAACTCGTGTATTCTTTGAAGTACGCTCGTCCCCTTTCGAAAATCCAATGTTGTACACGTGCTTTATAAAGAGATTTAGAATTACTTGACTTTATGATAGTTCTCAGAGCATTATATATTTTAGGAGCGAAGAATATAGTAGCCTTCACGGCTGTGCACACAACAATTCACCAAAGTTCCATCTCAATAAAATTTATGGTATAGGAACGCTCGCGGAACAAACAAAGAAACTTTCATTTTTGTACAAACAAGGTTGACGTCGAATATATTAATTACTAATGCATTGTGAACTGTTATTATTCTTTGGTAATCTGCAGTCATGCTAGGGAACGATGAAAAGTTATCAAAAGTTTTCGGTATAATCCTTATCGATCGACCGTGTTAGGGGTCCAGAAGAGCGTTACTAATCCCATCACAGAACTGATTCCTATACAGGAGCACAACCCAACATCACACGGTAATTTGCCATAACTCTGTTTGCAAATTGATATCCAATAATTGATATTATCGAGGGTGGGTCGGTCAGTTACCAGTTAGCAGTTACTTAGTGATTATCTCGTGAATAAGCACTAACTTACGACTTACTACCTATCAACTGAATAAGCGGTATCCCATCCCCATGGATTATCGATTAAACATTTTTAACTCGAGTTAAGACAACAGCTGACATTTTATTATTAGATCGGTCATTTATTTAATTAACAGAATGTTTTGAAATGCTGTAAATGCCACCTTTGAAAATAAAAATGAATCCCTGCTTCCCTTGGTCACGCCATCAGAATGGCTTTACCTATACCATTTATCTTCTTTTAAAGTTTTCTAATACATTTTAGAAGGTTCTTACGGAAAGAAAAATTAAGAAAATTGTACTGAATAATTTCAGAAAACTTAACAACTAATTTAACATCGCTCGTTTGACAGTTCGTGCGTTTGATGAAATTGAATTTAGCAGGCTGCTGTTTCTTTTTTTGGTATTAAAAGAATTCTCAGGATTTAAAAAAATTATAAACTTTTTAAATAAGTACCTACTCGTATGTTTGGTACCAAATTTCATTGATTGTTCTTATAATATACAAAAATAAATATTTGTCTTATAAGAAAAATTAAAATTTGAATAAAAAAATTGTAATAGGTGGCACTTGAGCTGTTTGAAAACTGAATGTACTGGGACTGAATATATGGATCGCGAGAGGGGGGTTTGGGGGACGGGGGAGTGGGCGAAGGGAGAGGGTGGCGGGGAAGGTGGAAGGGTAACGCGGGTTGGTAGGGGATGCGGGAGGGGAACGGGGATGCACGGGAAAGGACATGTAGGAAGAAACAATTTATTTCTTTGAATATGGCATGGCAACGCATGCCGGAAACCAGCTAGTATTTAATAATAATAAAAGGAGCTAAGGGTAGCACATTTCAATTCCTATCCTAAACTCTTGACTCTGTGAAGAAACGGTTCCATTTTGTTCTACCCGTATTACAATGGAAGATGCTCCGAGGAACCGGTCATTGATCTCTTCGGCACCGGTGTATAGTCTGGAAGTACGCCAAACGCGGGCCCAACATATGTACACAGTCAACTTGTCACATGAGGAGGGGTCGCTTCTGTGACTCGTTCTTGAATTCAACAGCTCGGCTGTGGAATATTTGCCGGCCTTTCTCCTCTATTTCCTCCTCCTAAAACGTGGGTTTCTTCAAGATCCATGTTCACTCCTTCCTCTTCCCCAAAAGACTCTCCACGCAGCTTCTTCACAAATGACGTAGGGCCTGAGGAAACTAATTTTCCTCAGAGACTCCTGTGTGGAGTAAATGTAAAAAAATATATATCCCGTATTTACTTTATTGAATACAAATACATTTAAAAAAAAATGTCAGTCAGTGGATATAATTAATTAATACCCATGTCAGAGGAAGATGAGAAGTACCTGGCTATTTCAGATCTGGTCACTAACCACGAGTAAAGCAATTTCAAGGAACTTTTCGATCAAAAATGTGGCCCTGTAAGAAAGTTTTTACTTTTGCTTTTTTTTCAGAGAAAATAGAATTTAAGAATAATTATTGTATTATTGAAGAAGAAGATTAATAATCTAAACGAAAAAATGAAAGAGAACTAGACACAGAAAAAGATAATGGTCACAACTGGGACTCGAACCCAGAACCTCTCGTTTTAGTCCCAGTTGCGACCATTATCTTTTTCTGTTTTTCTGTGTCTAATTCTCTTTCATATTTTCGTTTAGATTATTATTGTCTTCTTCTTCAATGATATATTACATTGATGGGAATAACCTTCAAAAGTTATAAAAAGAGGATTTTTTTTAAAAATTGAATAATTTTATTTTTACGGAAATCAAAAGTTCACAATATGGTTGGTTATACACGTGCAATTTTATTAATTGATAGACCTACTACAGATATCCTCGTTATACTAATACTATAATTACAAACAAACTAATACTTTTCGTATTTAACAAATAAACAATGCAGGTTAAACTTATATAAACAATAGCTCCACACAGAAGTCCCTTAGGAAAACAATTTCCCTCGGGGCCCATGTGATCGTTGAGGATGCTGTGTGGAGGGTCTTTTTGGGGAAAGGAAGGCGAGGAAGATCAGAGAAGGAAAAAATATGAGGGATGGGTAGGAACCTGGGGTCAGTGGGTCCAGAAATGACGGGCGAACGAATCCATCCCTCCCACCGAGGTGCAAGTCAGTCGAGAGAGTCCTGCTGAAGTAGCCAAACGGTCTCCCTCAACCAATCTTCCTCGATCCGGCTTGCTACGTAGTAAGTAGGTAGATGCATCCGAGACGTTGATAAACCTCACCCTATGAACCCGGGCACCGGGCACCCCTGCTAAATCACCAAATGCAGCCAACCACTTTGAGCGATCTATGACAGAGGTGTTGATTGTCTTAAATGTTGGTTCTCGTTGCGGCGATAAAGTTTGGTTTAGACCGCTTGTCCGTTTTTTTTTTTCACCGGACAACGGACAAAAATAAATATTTTTAAATAAACGGAGATCCTTGTATACATTATAAAATATTCTGACTGATGTTTAGTTAGTTTCAAGTGCAGTTTATCACCTCAGTATTTTACACGCATCTACTCACTGACAAAGGCGACCGCATATTTTGCGATCCGGCGTAAATTTGTCGCCGGACCGTATTCAGGATACGTAACACAAAAAAAGGTCCGTTGTCCGTAAAAAAACGAACGTTAAAAGTAGGCTTTGTCGGCACATGAATACATGTTTAACTGAGATTGAAGATATAAACGAACTTGAATTCCTCATTCGACCACATTGAAAAATAATAAATACAAGCATTCCCTTGTTACGAATAACTTGACAATATTTTAAAACCTCCTACTACCACCAAAGTAAGCGGAAAATATTGCTTGCGTCGTGATGGAGGACTTAGCCAGCCGACGAATCGAACACGCGTCCCCTGGGTGGGACCCAAACACAATGCCAGCTCAGCCACAGTTCGTGTACATATTATTTCCTTTATTGTACACATTTTCAACACAAAATATAATTCGATTGATTGTTTTTTTAGTTTCCCGGAATATAAATTATTCTTAACCCCTCAGGTATTTTCCCATTGTGCAAGTTTTTTGTCTTAAACGAACTGTCAGATTTATAAAAACTTAAACCTCTATAAATGAAATATTTCTGAACGTTGCCGAATACAAAATACTATTTTTGAAAGGTTATAAAATAAACTTACGAATTGTATTATTACAAAAAAATATTAACATTTATAAATATTAAAATTTAGAATGTAAACATAAAAAAATGTAAAAATGACTCACGTGATGTTTTTTGTGAAAATGGTACTAAAATCACGGATTATGTAAAAAAAATAGTTATTTTATTGTGTAAATGTATAACAAACAATTTTGCCACCTCACTTTTTTTGCCATTTCATACAACAGTATTTAATTTAAAAAAATAACAATGTCTAATGGCGTGTAGGCGATTTGGCGGGTGAAAACTGTTTCTACAAAAAAAGTTGTTTATGTATTTCTCTGGACAACTTTGAATGGAGATGTAAAGTTTGATTGAATATAATTTCTTCAACTTTTTGTTTTAAGGTTGTCACTAGAACAGTAACGGGGTTGTAAGTTAGCTTGAAAACTAGCTTATTTTACTTGACTGCTATTGTTATATTGTCGTGTAATCAAGCTTAGGGGTCGGAGTGGTTAGGCGAAATAACGTCCTGTATCTTGATACCGATGATTTAAGTAATTTCCTGGTAGTGTTTTTATAACAATTTACAAGTAGGTACTTAAGCCCTGGAGTCTCGTTGAATAGTCCATTCTCCGATGTACACTCCTAGAATTTAATTAATGGCTATTTTTGTGTCAATATCAACTTCCCAACGATAATCGAACTCGACACTTGACAATTGACTGAACGTCGTAAAGCAATTTCCGCCAGCGCCAACTTCAATAATAAAATTAGATAATTTGCAAAGCGCCGTTTTTGTGAAAAAATCACATCGAGGACGCCGTACACTTTATTATGAATTCTTAGACTCTTTTATAATTTTATTATTTACAAATTAGATACAGAAAACATCCTTACCTGGCAGGTCACTTCACAAAATAATATGTATGCCGGAAATAACACGTGCTTCTAAATTTGGGAGGCGGGTATGGGTACCGCCGCCCGAGGAACCATTTTATAACCACAACACCCATGTGGTAACCAATAGGTTCGCTACGTTTGGTGACCTAGCGGGTGAGGTTAGTCTAGGTCTAATTGTTGGCGACACGGCCTGGTGGACCGGATTTGCAGGCTGGTTTAAGGAGGCATTTTTATAGAGCCACGGGGGAGGGGCAGGGACAAACAGCTCTTGCATAAGCGTGTCCTTTTAGTATCTGTGGGACCTCTGTATACCGTTCTCCATAAATATTCTAGCCCACTTCCTTCCATGATGCGACCAATACATCCCAAATATGACATTATCAAATGAAAACCTCCTAGACGTAGAATAATTTTTCAAATTTCAGATGATCTATCAGTCTCCCCTACCATTTCAATAGCTTTGAATAAAAGCGGTTAGTCGAAAGTTATGATGCATGTATGATTGTTCTTTTTAAATTGTTCTGCTGCAAAACGTAGTGCAGTGTACACTGAGGATGGATTATTGGGATCAGTATCAATTAATGGAAAAGCTATTATGTAGCTGGTTTTATATTCCACACAATCGTTCATGGCGACATTTATAAACCCATTCCAGCCAACTTTTTAATGTGTGCCACTTAACCATAACTAATTGATTGGAGATACAAAATCGATAGTGCATATCGATATACATTCACTAACATATTTGAAGATTTCATCTTTGAAGCCGCTCTTTTTTCACTTCGCGTAGCAACTTTGAAGGATATTTTGTCATCATCATCATCATCTTCTTCCCCTTATCCTATTCGGGTCGGGGACCCATTGCATCGACAAGGCTCCTCCGTATGTCCCTGTCTTGTGCTAATTGTTCGGCCTCTGTCCATGGTAGCCTCATCCTCACCTCACACAAACAAACCAAGACAAAGGACAAAGTGATTACGGTGAATCAAGTTTATGCGCCAAATGCTATCGACGAATATCAGCTGTTTATAAACAAATTAAGTAAAGTGCTGGCTAGTGAAATAAATAATGAACACGTCGTGTTAATCGGGGATTTAAATGCGCACGTCGGAAACGACACAGAGAAATGGAAAGGAGTTATTGGTAAATTTGGATGGCCTAATGTCAACTCTCAGGGTACAATGCTACTGGATATGTGGCAGGCTGTGGATTAAGTATTATGAATACAATGTTTCAACACAAAAATATACACAAAATAACCTGGCAACAGAGAAGACCGAATTAAATAAGACAATCCCAGATTGACTACATTATAACTACTAACGAAATGCGCAAACTGGTAACGGACGTAAAAGTTAAAAGAGGTGCGGAAATTTCAACAGATCACTTCCTGGTAGTGTGTCAGATTAAACAGACACTAAATTTACTGAAAAAAACCTAAAAGAAAACCGAAAGCATGTCACAGGATAAAATGGGAACAGCTGTCCGATGACAGAGTAAAAGAAAAATTCAATAGTACGATAGACCAACTCTTCTCAAAAGTTCCGAGTGCCACATCAAATGCGGAAAACGAATGGGAAATGTTCCAACGCCCAATAGTGGAAACAGCGAAAGAAACCTGTGGTGCGAAGCGAGTTAAATCAAGTTCTAATAATCAAAGAACGCCCTGGTGGACGGAAAGTGTAAAACGAACAGTAAACGAAAAGAAAAATGCATACCGAGAGTATATTGCAAACCCTACACAAGAAAACCGTAAAATATACTCAGAAAAAAAACGGTTGCCAATAAAATGGTTAAGGAACCCAAAAAAAGAGCCTGGGAAGAGTTTGGATCCAAATTAGAAGAAAATTATCACAACGCAAATAAGGTTTTCTGGCAAACAATACGACGACTTCGTAAGGGAGACGCAACCGCGACCAGACGCATTAAAGATGAGGCAGGGAACCTGTTGAGGGAGGAAAATGAAATTCTCAGTAGATGGAAAGGATATTTTGTGATTCTCAAAATTTCCACACTGAAGACGAGGTAAATCTAGAGTTGTTGTAACATTAGAGGCAAGAGTGATGCACTTAATTCCTCCCATGGCATGAAATGTACTTAGGCCATCTAATGTTTTTTTTTTATATTGACGTCGGCATTATCGAACACAAATTGCGTGAATGTGTGATCTTCAATTATATGAGGCCTAGCGCTTATTAGTATCTGTCACCTTCGTGAGAAGACGAACAAATTCCCATTGACGACAATACTTCTATTAAATGTTTAGATCCGTACATTCTTTGTAGACATAAACACAAACTTATCCGTACTGATGACAAACAAGACCTAGGCCATTCAGATGCTATTATGGCGTGGTTAATTACTAAATGTCTTTTCGTAATATCGGGTCCATCTTCATACAATCTCTTTGTTACAGTTGATGTGAACAGATTTAGACTTGCGAAAACTAAATTAACACTCCCACGACTGGTTTCTGGAATAACAGGAAAGCTTTCATAATTATATGAAACTTTTTTATGGATGAACATGCATTCATCAGTTTTAGATCTTGAAAATAGTCAATTAGTTGTTTTTTAGAAATTTATCGAGTACGGAAGATAAGTGCCACAAATATCTATTACTATTTCCCTTAAATTGACATTAGCCAGTATTTTCTAAGAAATTACAGAGTTTAAGAAAATTTTAGCTGAGTTATC
Organism: Limnephilus marmoratus; assembly: GCA_917880885.1. Taxonomy (NCBI): domain Eukaryota; kingdom Metazoa; phylum Arthropoda; class Insecta; order Trichoptera; family Limnephilidae; genus Limnephilus; species Limnephilus marmoratus. The sequence goes on along the minus strand of OU862929.1, from coordinate 36,811,678 downwards.
TCCTTTAGGTCTTCCTACATACTGAGTTGGTTTACTATTACAGAACTTCTTGTAGCAACTTCCGTGAAAGCGCACTTTTGCGGCGACCGAATCGAACACACTCAACAGTTTAGATTTTACTTTTGCACCGCATTTATTATCTCTTGTATTGCAAGCATTAATCAATATTTCTTTCAATTCCAGTGTTAACACCAAATGTGTTTGTTCACGATATTTATGAGATAGATTAAGATAAAAAAAAACTGTTTTTTGTCACAGATAATGCAGTTCTCCATGAAATTAAATGTATTTTCTAAATGCCTTACAAATGTTTGAGGAGTAGATTGTATGTAGGTGTCGATGGGCTGCAATTAACGTTTGTAAAAGCCTTAATACTACTAGGCCTAGTACACTTTTTTCTACAATCTACGTTTTTTTTACATTTCACATAATTTGGGAGGCGGGAATGGGTACCGCCGCCCCGGGAACCTTTATTGGATAACCAACACCTCTGCCATAGGTCTCCCCAAGTGGTTCGCTACGTTTGGTGATTTAGCAGGGGTGCCCAGGTTCATGTGGTGAGGTTTGTCTAGGTCTTGGAGGCGGATGACCAGAACATACTGAACCCAAGATTCCTACCCACCCCTTAAACCCTTTTCCTTCCTAGAACTCTCCTCTCCTTCCTTTCCTTAAAATAAACCCCCACACAGCATCATAGTTGAGCATAAAGATGACATAGGCCCTGAGGGAAATTATGTTCCTCGGGGCCTCCTGTGTGGAGCTCATGTAAAAAAAAAAACACAGGAGGCTCGGAGGAAAATATTTTCCCTCAAGGCCTATGCCATCTTAGGGAATGCTGTGTGGAGTCTTTTTAAGGAAGGGAAGGAAAAGGTCTGAAGAGTTAGTTAGTAATCTGAGGAATAGTGACGGACGTATGAATCCATCCCTCCAACTGCTGTGCAAAGCGATGGGTTGAGAGAGTCCGGCTGGATAGGTCAAAAGGCCTCCCTCAACCAGTCTCTCTTGATTCGGTCCGCCACACAGTAGATGGGCAGTAGCATCTGCCTCCAAAACTTGGACAAACCTTACCCCATGAACCCGGGCACCCTGCTCCCCAAACATAGCAAACCAATTGGGGTGACCTTTGGCAGATGAGTCGGTAATCCAATAAATTGTTCCCGGGGCGGCGGTACCCATACCCGCCTCTCAAAATGCAAGATTACTTAAAAATATTTTTATTTTATTTTTAAATAAGGAATTATTTATATTCAGCATAATTGTCAAAATTCCCCACAGTGCGGCCGGCCCATTTAGATTTCAAGCTCAAGTGGCACCGCATTTCCCAGCTACACAGTGGGGATGATTAACGCGGAGCGCGGACATTATGATGTCACGGGATACAGGGAACAATGGCGCCCGCATTTGGTTTACGGCGCTTTCCTTTCCGGTTGCAGGTAGCGAGAACAATGCACAGATGCAGTGGTCGCTAAACCAACGCAAACTTAAGTAAAATCCACTTTTCTGATTTCGGATTAGCACGGTTCTGCGATAGTTTACAATAATTGTTAAAGCAAACATAGTGGATTTAAGGATTTACCACTTTGGGCGATGTTGAAATACTAAAAATATCAATGAAGAGAAAGAAATGGGGGAATGGAAGGTTGGGAAGTAACTGGTTATAAAGATCTGGTCACCGAACTTTTTCAATTTGGGAGGCGAGAATGGGTACCGCTGCCCGGGAACCTTTTTTGGACAACCAACACCATTTGCCATAGGTGATCCCAAGTGGTTCGCTACGTTTGGTGATTTAGCTGGGGTGCCCAGGTTCATGGGGTGAGGTTTGTCTAGGTCTTGGAGGCGGATGACCAGGACACACTGAACCCCAGATTCCTACCTACCCCTTAAACCCTTTCCCTTCCCAGAACTTTCCTCTCCTTCCTTTCCTTAAAAAAACCTCCACACAGCATCCCCAAAGACGACCTATGTAGAGCTCGTTTAAAAAGAAAAAAAAAAGATTTTCAACAATATCTAAAATGTTAAAGGAACTAACTTGAGAAACAGATCTTGAACTTGATGATATTTATACAATGAATGTACCAAATTATAAACAACCGTATTTAACCGTCTATAACCGTAAAATTATTTCGTACCAAAATATTTTTCAAACAAAATTATACACAATGAGGATTATACACATTGCGATGCTTACATCTAAATAAAGATTAAAAAACAAAACAAAAACAAAAGTTCGCAGATATAAAAAAGGACGTGCAATGAAATTACATCACCAAAAAATAAAAATAACACAATGAGGACATTGCGATACTTACATCTAAAAAAAGATTAAAAAACAAAACAAATACAAAAATTCACAGATATAACAAAAGCACGTGCAACGAAATTACACCACCAAAAAGTTTAAAATAACACAATGAGGACATTGCGATGCTTACATCCAAATAAAGATTAAAAAACAAAACAAAAATTCACAGATATAACAAAAGCATGTGCAACGAAATTACACCACCAAAAAGGTTAAAATAACTCTACAAAGGATGAAATATTATAATGCACTGCACAGTGCACAGCACAGAATTTATGCACTGCACAGCAATGCATAAATTCAAAATAGATTGTAAAAACTATTTTGAATAATAAATGAATAAAAATAAATAGTAAAAAAGATTTTATTAAATAATGTAAAAGAGTGTGAGGGATAATAAATTAGTAAACTAAAAAACACAAGTAACCAAAATAAAATAATTAAATAGAAGAAAATAAATTCAGCCGGACTTGAGCACTCCTGTACTACTGCATATATTGCACTTTCGCAATGAATTAATTGCCCGGAGTGCAGTTGTAGGACAAGTCCTTCCAACTCCGCACTCAAACGATGATAGCTCTCTGCCATTAGGTGCTTTATAATGAAAGCTTTTAAATTTCTGATGGCTTATTTTGTGTCAGTGTAATTTGTAGTTGTCGACTTAATATTCATGTGGTATGAATTTTTATGATTACTATCTGATGAAAATAATTCCATTTTGTTGTGTTATGTATGATACGAGTGTATTTCTTTGATGATATTAAGGACATTGAATCATAATATATGTATAAGCCCGGGGTGTATAAATAACCTCAAACTTGATGGACATTACACCCTAAAAAATATTGACTGTTGAATTTATTTTCGCGAAACACAAAGTATATTTAAAAAAAAGTGCCATCAGCACTGGTCTATTTATACAACTTTGGCATGGTGCTATAGTATTAATGTATGTACAATATCAGGGGCGTGCACTCCATATAGGCTCATAAGCACTGCCTACCCTACCGTGTTTGTAAAACATTAGTACGTAAATAATATTATTAAATTATTATTAAAAATAAATACACACTTTCAAAAATAAGCGCGAAAAAGCTGAGCAACCGAAACTACGCGAGCGCCTCATCAAACGGTATACCACGGTGGCATAAACTGTAACTAGAAACTACACGCGCGCCCTCCGACTGCCTCACTAAAATGCCGCCTTAAGCAGAAATTATTTCTGCTTGGAGGTAACTTCATACAAGATATGATATCAATGTTTATGAAATACACATAGCACAGAGTAGAACTGTCGTTTTGAATTTGCTTCTATGAGGTTTTTTTGTTAGTATTAGGCAATGCTTTCTGGAACAAAATTAGCAAATGGCAATCAGTGACGACAGTGACATCTATGGTTATCTATTTCTATCAACTAGTTGTCTTACCAGCATCAAGCACATTTAGCGAAAATGTGTACGAAGGGAATTATTTGTAGTAAGTTTTTTTTTAATTTATTTGAATCAATTCGGCGGTTTTCCCACTGTACAATATATTTTATATTATTATAAACAAACAGCCATTTTTGATGAATATTATTTTATTATCGAAATCAAAACAAATACATATGTTGATGCGTAACAAGATATTTATATCAAATATCACATAATTATATACATGATAAATAATGAACGTAATTCGAAGTTATTTTGGATAACGGGAAAACGTATGTTTAAATTTTCCACCGGCTGCGCCAAATGTTTTGCAGCTGCTCCATTACAATGTAGCTACGACAATCTTATGTGTACTTTAGGTCGGTACCGGAACAATAAAATAAAGACTCCGAGATTATCAGTATTATATTTAAGTTAATACTTCTGTGGTGGTCTAAGGAATATGAGAACTTGTGACCCGCAAAGTCGCCTTTAATATCCTTCTTTCGCGTCGTACATTATTTTCAAACAATTGAACCCGATCTACGAGTACGTTAATAACATATAAGAAGTTTTAAGTTGGTAGTTTCGGTTATTTGTTTGCTACGTAGCTGACAAACGTTTGAATTTCAAATGCGTTGTGTGTAGTGTAATCTCGTATTAACACAGGACTTTAAGTGTAGTAGATAATATTAAGAAAGGGACGCTTAGGTTAGGGCACGTAGATGGGACTAATGAAAAAATTAATGTAAGGGGAATCTTCTAGTAGTTCTATGAACATTCTCCCCGCATCCAGGAATAAAGAATTATTATTATTATGAATTTATACTGGCGTTTTTAAAATATTTGGTGACGTAATTGTCAGCATGGTTGACTTCCAAGCAGTTGATCATGGTTCGATTTGACGAACGAAGTAATTAAAAATACGTGCATTCCATAGACATCAGAATTCAATAGACCAGAAGATACAGATGAGGGGGTAAAACCAAACTATCAGGGGCGAAGAGAGGAAGATGACTGTGATTCGTTAAAAAATCAATCTGACAGTATATAGGCATCTCGCATTACAATATCACCATTTAAAACAAAATCTGCTTTGAATGAATAGACCTTTTTACATGGGAGCGCGAATTGCTTGCCACGTTAATAACATATTTGCTAAGGCATACACATAGCTATATTTTGTTGCCGTGTTTAGTTAAAACACTTTTACAAATGTTTCATAATTTACTTACCCCTGTAACCAGCGACGAGCACACTGGAGAACCGTCCACATTCGCTATGTGCACATTGATATGTAGGTATATTGTATAGCACAAGCCACCGTTTTGGCGTGTTATTTCGTTAAATGTATGGATGTTAGCTTCGCGCTGGTCACGGCAAGAATGATGACGTCACACATTTTAGATTCAAGCGAGGCTCTATCCCCTCCCCATGGAGCGAGCCGGTTCCAAGGAGGAGCTCCAGCCGGCTCCATGGGGAGGGGGAAATAATACATTTTTATCACTTAGGGCAGGTCCAGATATATTCATATGTCCGTGGTGTATTCTGATAGTTAACCGAGCGTTTATATGGCCGCGCTGAAATTTATCCGACGTCGTCGTATGTCGTCGGTCCGAGCTGTTAATAATCGTAGACAGTGCTCAATAATGATAACTTACCATAGATGACGGATTTGGAAAATATCATATTGATATAGGGTTTTATCTATCAACTGGTTCTGGTCCTTAACCGATCTCTTCAAAATCCTAAGACACACATATAAATAAATTAATTTGCACTGTAATCACGCCGTATTATATTGTATATTGGGGTGAAAACTTTAGATGGGTGTTAAATACGTAATCAATCATCCATTATATTATATCAAATATGACGTGTGTTTCCTCTTGATATGGGCAAATGATAATATTGGCAAGTCTTAGTGGAAACAACGCACTAACTTGAACTTGAATAATTAAACACTAACTATAATTATTTTGAACGTCACGCCAGTCTGTCAGTCGATCTGGTATATCGAAAAAAAAAATAGATCGCTCTGTGATGTATAAGGATAGGCTAAAAAGTAATGCACACATAGAACAAAAACAAATAGCAAGATCGGGCAAAATGTAGGTACATTAAAGTAAGGTACATTAAGCTTCAAAACCACATATTTATTTTTAAGGCTTATATAGGCCTCCATTGAAGTCTCTCTTCAGCAGGGTAAAAAATTAAAATGGGCGGGGCGGGGGAGTAAGGAGGGTGTGGAATCGGTTCAAACTTCAGGTCTCGCAAATTTGCACGGAGCATTAAATCGACGATGTTTGTTCTCTCGTTCTCTGTGAGACGGTATAGTACCTATCGTGCACAGATTTTACGGTATCCCAATTGTTCAATAATGAAGCCAACACGTATCGTGGATATTCTAACATAGTTTGTGATATGCTTTTGAATGATTTGCCGGTCATTTTGAATCAAACCGTCGACGAGTTTCCGATGTTTTTCGCCAGTGCCGGTGATCGAACATCCACGACGAAGTTTCATCGACATTTATGGCTTTTCCAGCATCATGAAATGGGGAACATCGATTAAAAGTAGACCTATCAACAACAACTTCGTCACCATAATGACTATGAATCTCAGTAGGAGTCATTTAAACAACTATGAATCTCTGTAGGAGTCATTTTCTCAGCAGTTAAAAATTCGATAAAAGCATGCTGTTTAACGTGCGTTAAGATTGCACTAGAAATCATCTCCATATTTCCGTTTCTCAAAATACTCTGGATGAATTCAACGACCTCAAACCTGTGCGTGCGTATAGAGGGGGAATGTCATTTCCACATTCCACCTAGCACGCTTCTGAGGGTCATTTTTTCACGCTGTAAAGTATGTATGTATTACTTTTCACCCTACTCTGTATATATATTCACCAGTTTCCCGCTTGTGGTACTGTTTATGTTAAATAATTATGTTTATCACATTTTTGTGAAAGCATGTATGGGCGCATAATATATTATTATTAACTACATGCAAGTTTCATGTTTTTGATGTGAATTTATTCAATGATCTCGTAATTACTTTCGAAATCGTGAGTCTTGCTCTCAAAGTAGCTCTCAATTGGCCCGAAATGAGATTCCATGACGGGGAACGGCGGGCGAAGGGATTGCAAATCAGAAGCAGTTTTGGAGTTTCCGGATTTTAAGTTTTCTTGAAATTCAAATCCGGATTTGTGAAAAAATAAATTTTAAAAAAAATCTAATTGACATGATTATCGAAAATATTTTTTTCTCACTTAGTAGAACACAATATTAAGAAAGCGCCCCATTAAACATTTTTTAAAGTTTTATTTATCAAGCACTATACTGACGGCCTCCGTGGTCCAAGGGTAAGGCTCTCGACTAGCGATTCGTAGGTCGCTTATTCAAATTCTGGCGAGCGCAGGAAAATTTTATTTAATTGATTTGCGTTATTCCATAGCTCAATCATTTCAAAATAATAAAGGGTTTATTTGCGGCACGTTCCAGAACGGAAGATACTCTCAGTATTGCCCTGGTGTTAACCACCGTTTAGAATAATTGAAATGCTGCTTTAGATGGCTAAAGGCTTGTTTTTGCTGACTAGATCTAGAGGTACTTCACCATCTTCCTCTTTCCTATCTCCTTCCTCTCCCCACTACCTTCAGTCTCATAACGTAGCCCAATTGGGAATGTCGTATTGTCACCGGCTCCAAGTATGGTATTCACGTGAAAAAGAGCGCGTTATCGAATATTATTATTATTATATTAAATAAACAGAGTGACGTTAAGGTACATTCCTGATAAACTTTGACCATTGATTTGAGAGCTTATTTGGAGTAAGAATGTAAATGAAATTTGGGGTCCTCCAGTGACATTTAAAAAAAAACAGAGTGCGCAATTCACGCGCGGTAGAAGACAAACCTTCAGAAAACTAAATAGACTAGGAGACGAGATAGGTAAACCCTAGGTCATCGAGTACACGGATGAAACTACTTTGTAATGTTACTGGACATTTAGAAAACCTTAAAAAAGCTGGTCTGCCGGTGCGCCTCTTGGCAGGAGCCGCGCAGTCATGGAAATAGTAAGCGATTTTTTTCGAAAAAATTACGTCATCGAGTACACGAACGGGAATGGTTTCGTATGATAAAGGTCGATTAGAAAATGAGAAAAAGGCAGGTCTTCCAACCGGCAGCCTGGCACGTTAGCAGGCAGCCGGCGTCAAAGTGGGGTAAAAAATAGTTAATTTTTCGTCATCGATTGGCTAAAGAAAGAGGTAGCGCAACACGGCATAACTCCCCAAAAACAAATAACGAAAATACTTTTGGCCTTGAAAATCTGAAAATCTATCTAATATTGCTTCGATTTAACTCTTTTCTTTAAATCAACCGTTGGTTGAAACACCAACCGGTTGTCTGTGGACCACAGGTGGTCCGTGACATCTAAAATGTGGTAGACGAAATATGTGTTCATTTTCTATAAAACCGAATCAAAGGGTAACCAAAAGCTGATTCGTAACCCTTTTGGTATTAGTGTTGGAGAGGTAACTGAAGTCCAAGAAGAGCTCATTCTGGTACCTTGTGGTACCTGTGAAAACAAATAAATATCATGGTGGTCCCTGGTCAAAAAAGGGTCAGGAACCATTGCTTTAAATAGATCTCTTCTAACTGTAAATTATTTATTTTTAAAATACTCCTTTAGTTACCTTAAGAGGCGCAATTATATGCAAATATTACTTTACGTATGTATGTATATGAAATATATATTTTTTATTTTATTTATTTATTTACGCCCATTTAGGCTTTTACATACATATAGACACTTAACAATATTTACGAAATTATTATTATTATTAAAGAACTATATATTAGGGTGTGTCAATTATTTCAACTTTTGTATTTCAGAAACGCTTGGGGTCTCAAAAGTTGCGTCTTTATAAGAAAATGAGAACTGCATTTAAATTATTATTTTTTTTAAATTATTATCAGCTCGCGAAAATGCATTGGAAATCAGAAAAAAACTTAAACATTAATTTTTAAATTATGGTACTTAATTATTTTATTTTTTTAATAATTTATCTTTTAACGTCCGTTTGTTATTAAAAACTGCGAATAGCTGACGAAAATGTAAAAAAAAAAAACAATTTATGAATACAAGTAAATCTACAAGAATACTTATTTTATCCAGGAAGTGTTATTTATCCCTTTTATATTTTTAATAAACACATCACAAATCATTAAAAAAAAAATTTTTTTTCGTTCGTTGTACTGCAGTTATGGAATAAAAATTAAGTTTTTTTTTTTTACATTAACTCCACACAGGAGGCCCTGAGGAAAATAATTTCCCTCAGGGCCTATGTCATCTGGGTTGCTGTGTGGAGGGTCTTTTTGAGGAGAGGAAGGAATGAACATTGGTCTTGAAGAGACCCATGTTGTAGGAAGGTGGAAACACAGAGGCCGGCAAATCATTCCACAGCCGGAGCTGTTGAACACAAGAACGAGTCGAAGAAACGACCCGTTCTCGTGTGACAAATGTCAACCGTGTACAAATGTTGGGCACGCGTTTGGCGTATTTCCCGACTATGCACCGGTGCCGAAGGGATCAATGATGCTAGTTCCTCGGAGCATCTTCCATTGTAATACCGGTAGAACAAGGATAGCATTCCCACCCGACGCCTGTGCTCTAAAGATTGCAATCCGTCTGTTAAGATGGAAGAATCTATCAAACGGACCGCCCGTTTCTGCACAGAGTCGAGGGTATTTTTCAGACCAGAGGTGGCTGCCAAATTCAACCGTGGGGCGCACTTATGATTTGTACAGGGTTAACAGTTGTTTACTATTACAGTATCTGCGGGCCCTGTACAGTACGCCCAGTTTTTGGTAGGCTAACTTTACTCTGGCTTCGACGGAGCTCCCATACCTGAGCTGGTCACTTAGGGTTACTTATTTATTTATTTATTATTATATTTATTATTTATTTTACACCAAGCATTTCAACGGAGGGCCTGTTCGGAAAATTGCTTCCGTTGAAAGAGACTAGATTTTCATTTCGATCTCTTTTAGACGTAATCAGACAAGATTGGGTGTTTGAAACATTAGGTATTTTGGATCTCCAGACCAGAGATGGCTGCCAAATTCAACCGAGGGGCGTACTTGTGATTTGTACAAGGTTAGCAGTTGTGTAGGTACTATTAAAGTATCTGTGGGCCCTGTACAGTACGCCCAGTATTTGGGAGGCTAACTTCACTCTGGCTAAGTTTGCTACAAAACATAAAATTTGACCCTTTGTTTTATTTTTTTCCCAAATCATGAAATCAATTTTTTCAAAACTTCCGGCCATTTTAGCGAGCTAATAGTGAAAATCATTTTCATGTATTTTTACGTTTCCGAATAGCTACGTTCATACACAACTTTTGAGACCCCAGGCATTTAAAAATAAGGCTTTTTTTCTCTCTATGGAGAGCGACACAAGTTAACCCTCCGCCCGTCGCGCCTTATTTGTAATGCGAGGTGTCGCGTGGGGTCGCTTAGGACCCCAAAAATAAATATGATTAAATTTTTGTTGTAGCATACATTTTATATGTTATTTTAACTGATTACAGTCAGGCGATAATGATTGCTATGAAATAAAAAGGAATGTCAAAAATTAGTTATTTGTTTTCAATGCAAGAGCTTAAAAATCAACAAGGAACATTTTTTTGAAATTTTGAATCATATTTTTTAATAGAAAACTTTAAAAAAAATCTAACCAATTTCCATCAAAGTCATAACTATTTGAGGTTGATATAGACTTATTTATTTATTTATTTATTGAATTTCACGCCCGGCTGGGCTTTTACATGCATTTTTTTTTTAAACAAAGAACATCTAAATTTAAATGTGCATAACAAAATTTTAAAAAACAAAAAAACAAATACATAAACAAAACAAAAACAAAATCAAAATCAAAATCATAACCAAATCTAAAACAAAAATACAATAAAAAAACAAATTGAAATAAAAACAAAATACTCCACCATGCAAGATGGAAAAAAATGTAGACTGGGAAAAGTAAAGTACATGTGAAGTGATTCGAAGCAGAGCTATTCAGTTGGATTAATTAAATTTGTTGTTCTTCTTTTTGATATAAATTCTACTAAGACTTGTTTGTATTTAGTGAATGATGTGTTAAATATATCAACAACATCTTTATAGTCATTACCCAAATTTTGTATACGGCGAACAGGGGTATAAAATTGTTACAATTATTACAATTATTACAACAAAAATTTTATTTTTATTATTACAACAAAAAATCAACAAAATACAATAAATTGATTTTTCATGGTATTTTCTTGATTTTTTAGCCTCACGCCAAAACACAAGTCTGTATCTCACATCGCACATGCGCAAACTAAATTTTCTCTGCGCTTGCGTCAAGTATAGTCCCTTTTAGGAAGCTACCTAAAGTAAGAAATCAGTGGGAACATTTAAAATGAACATAATTAGCGTTTCTGTAAAACCTGGGCTTTTAAAGACCCCACGCGACGGGTCGAGGGTTAATATATATCTCTAGGTTACACTACAATTACTTTATGTATGTACGAGTATTTGAAATATTACATGTCTCTAGGTTATATTAATTTTATTTAAATAAATGCATTCAAACTTGGCTTTTATTTTATTATGTTTGTCATCCATGGGTTAGTAGCCAAGTTGTCAAAAGTTCTGGTTCCCAGTGTGGTGTCACGGGTTCGATGCTCTATTCTAGCTCCAATCCTCCATCATTGCACAAGCTACATTTCTACGTCTTATTTATTCTAGTCTGAAATATTGTATACTTACCATACTTATGTCGCCTTTGGGAATGCTGTGTGGGGCCAAGGCCAAGGTTTCCCACCTGAAGTATGCGCTCCAAAGATTGCAAGCCGTTTGTTAAGACACAACTATGAAACGGATCACCCGTTCCTGCACAGTGCCAAGGGGTTTTCAGGTATTTTGGGGCTATAGACCAGAGGTGGCTGTCTATCAGCCTACAGTGGGATTGCACTTGCAATACTTGCTGTACAGGATGAACAGTTGCGTACTAAAATATTTTGCAGTGTAAAATATTTTGCTTACGAAGCTTCTTTCGGATTTAGTTTTATGGTAATGGTTGATTAAGTTCTTTAAAGTACGATTGGAAAACACTTTAAACATTTTTGAAAACCTTTTATGCTAATGATTCTGATATTTTTTTTATGCCTCTACTGAAGTATAAAGCTGTACTAATTAAACAATTTAGCAGTGCATATTTTAACAAGGTCACTGTATACAGGTTTTTTCTGTTTGTTTCTTCTTAACTGATCCATTAATTTGTATTAATATGTATTATTTTTCTTTTGGTTTATTAATTAAATTTGTAAATAATTAAATTGTGCATGCATTATAAATAATTAAATATTTTTGCTTGAGCTTCAGTAAGTAAGATAAAGTTTTTTGGCGATGATTTTTTGATATGTGTCCCAAATCGGTCATTTGTAAATTAAATTTACGCCTATCAAAATATTTCTGTCATTTGGCTGTCCTAGTACGGGAGACCTTCCTAGTTGGACAATCAAAGCTTATTTGTACTGATGTATTTATAGGGGCGTGTAAATAGGCCCCGACACAAGGGAATACTACCCTATGTAAAATTAAGGAAAGTTGAAATCTTCCCTATGTGACACAAAACAGTCTACACAGCAATTCCAAAATCCTAAGTGAAAACAAAACAATACTCACCCAGAGAATGCAGCTTTTGTACGATGTTCAGCACAAAACGACACTAGTTTTCATTCAAAATATCGATTTTTGCCAATGCGGTAAGTGCACCATCTCAACATGTGTTTAGCACGGGAAGGAAGTTCAAACAATGAATATAAATTTGCATATTAATAATACGTGCCAAAAATCTTGTACAACAATAATTCAATTATTGGGTGAATTATTTGATAATGACTGACTAGGAATGACATCTCTTGGCTTTCACTATCACTCACGTTGGAAGTAATTGCCTGCTTCACAGAGGTAAGAAAATGCAAGAATATACTGAATTTCAATGTCACATAGGTAAATTCAATATAATACAAAAACCATAGATAGCGCCCTCATGGTCCAATAGCATAAATTATTAATTTAAAAGAAATTAATGCCCAAATGGATTTAAATATATTTACGGCGCGTATCCAGTATTATTTATAGCAAAATCAAATAAATAAATGTTGTGTATCTGTGGGCCCTGTACAGTACGCCCAGATTCTGGGACGCTAACTTGGCTCTGACTTCGATGTAGCCCATAGTAAGTTATACATATGACAGATCGTTTTGTTGGAAAATAGGAATAACGAATAACAAAGGAACAAATACATAAATATAATAAAAAAGTAGATATTTCAAGATAGTCATTTATTGTTTTACAGTGTTCAATACATACATATTATTTACAATTTAATTCTTTCTCCCATTCATCTGGTAAATAATAATTTAGTATCTCATAGCTTATATCGTATTGTTGATTTATTTTTAGAGCAATGGCAGCTAACCTAATAACCAGTGATATTCTAAATAACTATCAAAAATGTATTCAGGTAATATAATATTGTTACAGAAATTAAAACAGTAAAATAACAGCGGAATAGAGCAGTAGAATAAGAACAAATATGTAAAAATAACAAAGGAAAGTAACACAATGTAAACAACTCCAAAGTAAACAGATCAGATAAATTATTTAAAATAAAACATAATGGCAGTGAACAAATTATTATAAACATCAAGAATGATGTGGTTCGTAGTGGTTGAAAGAAGAATATAATTGAAATATTTTTTAATAATATGGCGAACAACAAACAGGAAGAGTAACAGAAATAATGCTAAAGTTAGGTCTGCAAAATTGTTGTTGGGCTTCAGGAGAAAAACCTTATGTAATTTCAACACAGCCCCGAACAAGGGCATATTGACTTTATTAGCATATGCTGCACCAACAGTGTCATCTATTTACAGCAGAATTGTATCTTACAAGCTTGTATTTAAGAAAGCAGAAGACACACTTAATAGAATTAAAATATGGCTAGAATTAAAATATAATTATGTAAATTGTAATAATATGAAAATTATTAAAATTATACTGAAAGTTCCTGTAAGAACTAGCACTGACGAAATCTTCAACAATCTTAACATCATGTCAATTAAACAACTATATTCTAAAAACTCATTTACATTCATAAGTACAAAACCCAAGAAATAACAACTAATACGTACATTAGAAACACTACTCATGGTCAAAAACTTATCCAACAAGTAACTACTAACATAACATTTGGGCAAATAAGCTTCTTGTATTATGGCATTAAACTTTACAATAAAATACCACTCTCACTCAAAAACCTCAACATTATAACATTAAAATTTCAAATAAAAAGCTGGATAATAATTATAGGAAGATCAGAAATAGAAAATATACTGATATCAAATACAGACTAAAACCAAATCTAGTAAACTGAATTATTAAAAAAACACTATCTTATTTACTTTATAATTATTTAAAAAAAAATACTACATGATATATGTTATGTCTAATTCATATTAATTTCTTATAATTAAGTTATAATATGTAAATGAAATCCTCAGCACGGGAGATCCCAGTGAGGATATCATTATCTCTACTGTTACTAAGAAATGAAGACAATAAATCATTATTATCATTGTCACTATAATATAAACAACAATTCCTAGTTAGTATCAAGGATGCATGAAAACAACATTGACTTTAGGAATTCAGCGCTGTTCAACAGATTATTTACACTTTTAAATAAACATGCAACATCAATTCAAATTCTTCTCCCTTTATTAAAATAATCTCATTGGAGCAAAACCACATAATATGTTGATAATTTCAACAGAATTCTAAATTTGAAACTAGTACTTTTTATAAATTAGCGTTGAACTTTTCAACAGTATTAATTATGTTACCATAAGGAGACAGATATTGGAGAATTATATTCTAGAAGGCTTTTAGTTGGAGACACTAATAAAATTTTTATTTTATATAAATTTTATAAATCCACGGAGATGTCTAGAATAAAAATTACCTTAGGTCTTTTAGCAATCCAATGATGCTATTTGATCTCATTTTGAAACATAAAAGACTACCAAAGTAAGTACCTACTGCAATAACAATTTCACTTAAGAGCATTTAACCAGCCAGCGGACGAAAATCCACATTTCGTCGAAAGTTGTTCTTACGATCGTGCAGGGCGGTTACAACGAGAAAGATTTATTATTCTCCGTACCAGCTTTTTTAAATTATAACTCAATATCGAATTTATTTCAATTCAAATTAGCTTTAATTTATACCTTCAACTAAAAATGCTGAAAGGCGTGATGATAAAACTATTAAAATAATGTACTTTTTGTAGTTATTTTTTGATTATAAGTATTTATCAGTTTTCAATAATGTCTAAATTTAATAAGAATGTTAAAAAAATCTGAAATATATTAGTTTGTAAGTGCGCAAATAAATACAAAAATGACCAATTTTCGTCAAGAAACTCATGTACGTACATATTTTTTAATGATTTTATTGAAACTAAAATTAAAATTCTAAAACATGCGTTTGCTAGATAACGTATTGATTTATTTTACTGCATGATTATATTATTTGAAATGGGTGTGATATAATACAAAATCTTTTTTGAAAATTTAACAAATCTGCCAACGACCTATGGAATAACCTTATTATACTAAAAATTAAAAAAATTTCTCAAAATTTATTACATGCGAATGCTAAATAAAAGAACAATCTTTCGAAATCCATTTATAATTTTTTGTGGAAAAGAGTCAATACGTCTAAAATCTGATTTGAAAATTACATATTTCTGGTTTTCTCTGGTAATGCCCTCTTAAATCAAGTCAAATCTAGTTAAAAATTATAAACCTTACAATACGAAATAGGAAAGATAGTACTTAATGAAAATGATCTTTTCAATTTTTTTTACTATTTACGTAACAGTCAAATTTGACTTGTGTCACTGCTAACGCTTCAGTGTCTAAAAAAGTAACTACTTTGCGGCTTGTCAAGGATTAGCCTGCTTAAATTTGAGCACACTTAGCTAGGATATAGAGCTACTGATATACCGGGAGTAAGGCTCTTTAAAAATACACTTTTTTTCAATAGTTAACACTCCAATACACGCGTGTCATCTCACAGATGACCAGTTCTGTTTTTTCGTCATAAGTTTGATGAAGGGAGCGGAGCCTGGTCCCCCGCCCTAGTATTCCCCAAGCTCGCCTAGCTCACTTTTGACATTTTTAAAAAAAAAATTTATTCACTTTTGACAAATAAGTGAACAGTCATCTGACAGATGACACGCGTGTATTTATGTCTCACTAGGGGGCGCGTGTATTGGAGTGTTGGACTCGTATCGTTTTTCTGTCACCCGTTGGTTAGGATTGTAGTGGGTTTGGATTACAGAGACTAAACTGTGCTTTTGTGAACATTAAAATACAAATAACAATATTCATGTCTCAATATTACACATTAATATCAGATGTAGACAGGTACTACATTCATGTATTGAACAATGAATAAATTAAAAACAAAAAACTAACAAAATAAATCACTAACTACAGACTCATCAATAGACAATAAATTAGTAAAATGCAGTAAACAAAAGAAGTGTGTTTTCTTGACTCAATAGTATTAATAGTATTACTATTATTTATTTATTTGTTTGTTTACGCCTTGATGGCTTTTACATACAAAATAAATTGTACAGGAGCATTATAACAAGTATGCAGTATCATAAGTATATGGTACATAAAATGATAAACAGAGCTAGAAAGATATAAGTAGGCTTAACATAAGTAGGTATTAATATTCAAGTAATTGTTTACAAAGGAGTTAGTATTAATAGTATTACATACGTATAACTCCATAGAAACAGACAAATAATCTTAGTGTTGAGTTATATTATTCAATTAAAGAAATATTATGTAATAAGTTTATACAATGTTATGTAAATATGTTTTAATTCTTAATATGTAAGCAGTTGTTTCAACACTTTATGTCCGTGCTTCACCTACATGTTTTGTGTTTGATAAATTATGTCTTTCTTCAAAGTAAATATGTTATTAATTTCGGTTACAGATGTCGGCAATTTATTAATCTTTGGGCTGTGTTCAAATGTGTGTATGTATGTATGTCTCGCCGACCAATTATACATTTTAAAAGTGTAATTAGACATATTTCAGAAGATCATTCCTCGTGCAAAGCTTGCTCAAATAACAAAGAAGAAAACTCAGAAAGAAAGCTCAGAAAACCAAATTAGGTAAGAATGGGGAGGCTACGAAGCACCGCACAAAGAGGAGACCGATTAGGTATATTATCTCATTCTCTCGTAGGCTAAATCCTATAGATGTACGTGCTCATCTCTTTTTAGTGTCGCTATTTTTCATTTCATCATTTTACAAATCCCAACGGTTTTCGCTTAAAAAACAGAGTGTGCAATTCACACGCGGTAAAAGTGAAACCTTCAGAAAACTAAAGTAGACAAGAGTGGGGATGCTACGAAGCACCACACAGAGAGGAGGCCGATAATACTATCTCATTCTCTCGCAGGCTTAATCCTTATGTGTTTATATCTTTTTAACGTCGCTGTTTTTCGTTTCATCGAGTTTCAAATCACAATGGTGCTAAAGAAGTTTTAGTTTATTTAGCGGCATCTCCAAGAGTGGGGAAACTCTTAGTTGACAATCATATAAACCCAAAAACATACTTTAAAGTAACATATTAGATATTGATGAAATAAAGTGGGGAAAGGGGTCCGCTGGCCAACAGAGTTTGGGAATCACTGTACTAGATAAGTACTGTACTTGATGAAGTGAATGAAGCAATTCAAAATTCTTTACGGTCATTGGGCAGTCGTTTTTTATTAAACATTTTCACATTTTTCGCATCGATTTTGTCGCTTTAAATGCTAGCGCGCTCCTCCAACATTCGTAATTTCATATCTCTCCATCTTCTTCTTTTTGAGCCCGGTTGCGGCGCCTTAATAAAATATTGATGTTTATTTCAGTGAAATAAGATTGTCAGATGAAATTCCTAAATTCACAATTGCTCAAAAAACATTCTAAAAACTTTCCCGCCTTATTTCAAACATGGAACATCAAAATGATGAAATTGAAATGGGATGACAATATACACAATGTCAGGCAAGTGTAAGGGAACAGAACTCGTGCTAAATGGGCTAGAACGAAAAGGTGTTAATTCAGGGGCGACATTCAAATCTACATGGAAGGCATTTCTAGTGTGTATTGTCTATTCAGTGCTTTAAATAAATAGTTACTTTAATTGAAGCCAGTCATGTTGGGAGTTTAGACAGATTTGGTTTAAAGCACTGGAGGATAATGCCTAGAAGGGAGATCTTTTCCCAGAGCAAACAAAACTGATGGCGCAGGTTTTCTCCACTCCACTACACTCCAGTCAGGATTCTTTATGGTAGGGAGGGGAAGTACGGCTATTCAGATCTAATCAAGAATGATAGCTGTACACAATATCTATTGTAGCGATGCCCCCTACTGTAAAGATAACATATGTTAATAATATTTTATTTTTGCAAAAGTTGTCTAATTTGTCCATTTCAGGCTACAGAATCCCTGGGATCACAAAGTGACGTATTCAGCACCAAACATCAATACGAGCAGGTACACAGAGGTTGTACCATGCCTGCCACCAGAGACACGTTGTACCATATCTGGCACCAATTGACAAGTCATTATATTAATATTATATTAGAAAGAGACAACACCAACTTTTTTCTCTGCATAACAATTTATTAAATTAACAATTAATTAATTAAAAATAATATACAAAGTATAATTTCAGTATCGCCCTGGTGAAGACCACCGTTCAAAATAGAAACATCGTTTGAAATGGCTTTAATGGTATTTGGTGACTGAAACTGAATAGCCAGGTACTTCCCCAACTTTAACTTTCCAACTTTTGATGGACTAGCAATCCGGAGGTCGCGGGATCAAATCCCGGCGTGAGCAGATACATTATATTAAATTGATTTCTGTTTTCACAATTTAATCATTTAAAATAATATAAGGTGTATTTGCGGATGATACTCTCAATATCGCCCTGTTGATTGATACCTGACACCTGACCACCATTCAGAATTGAAACGTCGTTCGAAATGAATTTAGCCTTGTTTGACTAGATCTGAATAGCCATGCACTTCCCCACCTTCCTCTTCCCCATTTCCTTCCCCTCCTCACTATCTTCAGCTTCACAACATTCCCCAATTTGGGGATGCCGTAGACTCACTGACTCCATACGGGAGCAGTTGGGACTCTTGTGCAGTATTCACATAAAAAAATCT
This sequence comes from Limnephilus marmoratus, assembly GCA_917880885.1. Taxonomy (NCBI): domain Eukaryota; kingdom Metazoa; phylum Arthropoda; class Insecta; order Trichoptera; family Limnephilidae; genus Limnephilus; species Limnephilus marmoratus. The sequence continues at coordinate 36,792,589 of OU862929.1, read as the reverse complement.
GACTTATTTTCTACCTAACATGATATTTATAGGGTCTAGACTTGAGTGGTTAAACTGATTATCATTCTTTCATAAATTCATAATTCGGATATTTAACCTTAAATTCGAATAAATTATCCCCTATTCGACTTTCTTTAATGGCAGCTCCTTTATTTACTAAAGCCTCCACTACAGACCACTCACCATACCTTATAGTCTCACTAAGAGCTGCACCTCCATCCGTATTAACATCCACTCCCTTCTTTAACAGCAGCCGCACCAAATCCCAACACTTATACCGTGACGCCATAGTTAGTGCGGTCTCTCCTGCCATGTGTACCCTATCAGGGTCCACCCCCTGCTTCAGGAAGTATGCTACCACCGAGAGATGCCCCCCTAGTGCCGCGTAATGTAGTACAGTCCAGCCTGATTCATTTGTAGCATGGATGTCAGCACCTCTTCCAACAATATACTTTACAGTTCGTAACTGTCCACCACTGGCCGCATGCATCAGAACAGACACGCCATCCCCCCCACGTGTATTAATGTCAGCACCTTTCTCCACCAAGTACTTAATAATATCCAGACGACCCACCCTAGCAGCTCTATGCAAAGGAGTCTTCCTCCCATCCCTCTGTGCCATTAATAGAGTTAAGGGAATAGCAGTTTTCTCCACTAGTAGTCTAACTGTATCGAGGTGGCCCCACCATACAGCAATGTCAAGGACTGTTTGCATATTATGTTGATAATCATGTTTCATTAGTACTAAGCAATACCGCTCAACATCGTTTTTTAATTTTTCAAATAATATATTTTGAACATGTTTAACATTGTTATTTTCAACGGCCTCTATAAATGGTTCAATTACTGATTCAACTTCTTTTACTCTATCAATTATTCTCTCGGTACAATTAATATAATTATTAATAACCCGATAAAATAAATTAATAATGATAATGGATTCTTCTTCTACTTGAGTGGAATGTTCTTCTTCGTCTTCTTCTTCTACTAGAGAGGAATGTCGATTAAATAATCGTTTAAAAAAGAACTTTTCTGCGGATTCATCAGATTTTGAAACAAGTCGGTTAAATAATATTGCGAAAAAAATATTTGCCTTAGTTTCATCTGAACATGCTTTAACATGTTGTAAAATATTTGTTGTCATTGAGTCCAATACAAATTCACCTTTACCGATATCACGTACTTTAGGTTTATTCAAGTAGTTTATTGCTGTATTATTATGTTGGTCATATTGTATTAATAAAGAAACAAAGGCTTCGTGTGCACTTTCTTCTTTCAATCCCCTTAGGAGCAGTGTGGTGATATGTTCATTATTTTCTAAGACAGCAATATGAAGAACAGTTTGGTGCTCTTGAGTCCTGAACATGGAACTGTCTTTATTCCACAGTTTACTAATGCATTTCGCATTTAATTCAAGAGCTGTCTCTGACATTGTTGTTTCATGTAATAACACGTTCATAAACATCCTAATGATTTTATTGTTCGGATGAAGCAGGATTTGAGGGAAAAGTATTTCTTTGAACAGTTCGTACCTGTAAAAGCTTTTGGGTTGATTGAGCCAGCGGACAACCATTTGTGCGCAGCAATATTCTGCGTACGTATGGTGGATAAATTGGAAATCTCCGTTTCCTTTTGTTTGAACTAAACCAACTCTATTTAATTTATTTAACCACTCTTCTTCAAAGACATCGAAGTTATTACAATAAAAATCAGGAAAGAATGTTTTGAATCCAAGTTGACAGTGCATTATGGTTATACTATCAGTAAAAAGTTTTATAATAAGTTTATCCGCCGCTGCTCGAAGAGATGTCTTATCATTAAGGTAAATTTCATATTTTAACGAAATAAACTTCTTGTACAGATTTGATGTACTTTCTATATTGATTTGTTTTAATAAAACTTCAGAAGGATGGAGCAACTGATCACTCGTCGGCCTGAAAACTTCAGCCAGCATTCTAAGTTGCAGAGGAACCCCCATAATGCACTTCATGTCTGGCCCCAGTACTTCCTTTGCTTGTCGTAGCACCTCTCCGGCATATTCCTTGAGACGTACCTCCACTTCCTCTCCGTAATATCCCAACTCGAGGATGAGGCAGGATCTCCAAATCACAACTAAGAAGCTCAGTTGTTCTTCTTTGTTAAATGGTACAAATGACGTACATAAATTGCATAATTCCTCCTCTAACGATGTTTTCATATATTTGCGAGCGGTCAAGAATATTTGGACTGTAGGTATATTTTTAAGGAATATAAGGAGCTTGATTATATTCTGTTTGGCACTCTCCTTGTCTTTATCTTTAACATAATCATCCAACTCGTCAAACCCATCCAACATTAAAACGACTCGCTTGGAATTTATCTTACTCTCTAGCAAATACTCTAATAACCCGTCAGCCTGAGAGCCACGACCACTTAACAGAAAATTTGCTACGCTTTTATTAGTGAGCGTACCTGATAATTTATTTCCTATGTGCCAGTGGAAGTGTTTCAATTCAATATAAATGCCCCATGGTGAATCCATGAGTCTTGATAAGCTCGACAGGGTAGTTGTCTTCCCCATCCCGGGCTCGTCTGTTATTATAGTCAAGTTTCTTCCTGTTTTCCTTAATTCTGTTTCATTTATTGGCTCGCAGGAGTCTGTGGACATAAAAGGGAGCAGGCTCTCCACAGAGCCGTGGGAATATCGCCACTCTAGTTTGTAATTTTCCTCGCTTCGACAAATTTTTATAAAATGGATACGTTTATTAATATATTTTGGAATAACATTTACCTCCTCTTCTGTGGGAGCAATAAGTATATTATCTGTGAACGCAACTTTTTTTCTGCATTTCTCTATCAATTTTACGAGTAACTTCTTGTTTATCTCATTGTTAATAACAAATAGGTCATCAGCATGTTCTATTTCCGCGAACTTCTTCACGTCAATATACGCCCTGTGAAGAAATTTCCTTTCTAAATAAAAATGTCTATTAAATACTTCTTTGCAGTACACATCTCGGCCTAACACTTCAAACAAGTAAATGCATTTATCCTTGTTCTTGTTGCAGGTCTCTCTAAAGGAGAGCTGTGCATCTCCCTCGGCCAAGATGATATCCATTCCCCTGAGCTGGTGCCAGCCGGCCCCAGTTTCCAAGTCCTCGCGGTTCAACCCGCTCATCACCACCAGGATGTTAGTGTTGGCTGACTTTACATAACTCGCAAAGAATTCCATACTAGTTTTAATATTCAATTTAAAGAAAGGCATCTGTATATCACCGAAGTTGGGACGCGTGTCCTTTATGTTGATCGCATAGTCTTCGATTGTAGCGTAATTTTTCAAGCTTTCTGAACATAAGATCTGATTGATGTCGCGAAAGGAACAGTCGTATCCCAAGAACTCTCGGAAGCTATATGCTTTATCCGTAGTAATTATTACATCACCTCGATTAAACATTATATTCTGTGAGTCAGGAGTTAGGTCCGAGAAATGAACATCACTGTGAAAGTTTACAGTTTTACATAATTTAGAGGAGTCGGGAGTATCTATTGACTGCGACACAATCAATACAAGTTTTTGGGATTTTATATCTTTTTTATTTAAGTCTTTAATCAATTGGAGGATGGATTCAAGAGAGGATGATGTGCAGTCTACCACCATTAAGAAATCTTTCTCAACTGGCCAACCAAAATTTGTATTAAGATTTTGCAGCTGGGACTGATTAACAAATGTGTAGTGATTTTTGCAGATATATTTGATGGAACTAATGGAGGAGTCGTTGCTTCTTTCCATCTGATGAAGGATGTTCCGAAGTCGGCTCATTTGGAATACAACGTCTTTACTACTTGTGACTAGACAGAGAACTTGTTCCTTGTCGGAAACCAAGAATTTCTTGAAACCGTCGGATCCCGTAAAATCCAGCCAACACTTGGGCAACGAGTCGAGGTAGCTCTGTCCCTCCGCGTAGTAGATGAGGTCTGCAGCTCGGTTAAAGACTTTAATCTGTTCCTCCACAGCCCGCGTGAACTGCGGCTTCAGCCATCGCATCAGCTGCTTCAAGCGTTTGCAGAGTTCCACCAATGATTCTCCCGACTCACATGTTATTGTTCGGTGATAATTATCCATGACAAAATCAGGGACCAATTTGTGACTTCCCACTTGAAGCTTATTTTTTATCACGAAGTCATTTAGAATGGATAATTTAATTTTTTGTTCCCGCAGTATTTGCAGTTTGTTAAGTATTCGCAATTCATCCTCTGAGAAGACACTAAACGAACTGATCACATTATTTTTTGGGAACTTGTCTTCCTCCACCATAAGCCGATAAAACTTCTCAAGAAAGTACTGATCATCAAATTTGCATGTATCATCATTATACTTGAAAAGGTCTTTATATTCTTTTACGCTGCTGGCCCAATCCAGCACTTTATTAATTATCCCATTTTTGTCTAGGGCTTTGACAAAATTGGTTATTGCATGAGTCGCTAATGTATATTTAGGGGTATTCTTATCAATCCAGGTGAAGCTAGACATATCAACTAAAATGTGGTAAATCCTACCTATGTGCAAGCCGCAGGTGTTGATATGGTTGGGGGCCGACAGGTATAGAGTAATGTCCAGCCCGTCTAAGCGGGGCGCATTACTCCCATACCTGTAGTAATGCTCATCTAGTACCCGGTCCAACATGTTCCGGGCACCCGGACTATCAAATCCAACAGTCTTCGCGTGTATACCGACCTCTGCGTTGTTTTTAAAGAGAATTAGGCTATCTAAACGCTTTATGGCTAAATATTTGACAGAGAATGCAGACATCTGAGCAAGCCACGCCCCTAAAGAGTGACCTGTGATTGCGAGGGTGTAGTGACTATTGTGTTGTTTGTTTGCTGAATGAATTACTTTACGTATATTATCTACAAACGTTACAGCGGAGTTCATACATGGTGTGTAGTTAGTGCCGAAGACGCCTATTATGTCTGTATACCACGCTCCAAAGCATTTAGGGACTGTTCCGCGATGCGCCACTACCACCTGCTGCTGCCCAGTGTGATAGAAGGCCGCACTGAAGTAGCCATTAGATGTAGTAATATTGTTGGCGGTGACCAGACATCTCCAGCCATTATCGAATAGCTCACCTGACAGCATCCTTTCTCCATATTTTGCTGCACTTTCTCCGGTATTCTTCTCGGTGTAGATCCGGTCGGCAACAGTCACCAAGGTCCTATCATTTGGGTGCGGCTCCGCATTTAGCAGGTCCTCTGGACACTGCTGCGAGAAATCGAGAAGGGAAGATACCAGTTGTTGTAATTGGTCATCTCTCAACAATAAACTTCTGTCAACTTCCATGATGCGTTCTATTCCTGGAATAAAGTGTATTAAGGTGAATTACATACTTGTATTTAAAGTTAACATTTAATAAACGCCATCAAATGGAACTTTTATCTATAAAAATGGACTTACTACTATCGTAAGTACAGTCACACTTGGTTATAAGGAGCACGAGGGGACCTTATAGCCGTTACTCGTTATATCCAAAATATGTTTTAAAAAAAAGTTTTTTTTTTTGCAATAGCTCCACACAGAAGGCCCCGAGGAAAATAATTCCCTTCGGGGCCTATGAGGATGCTGTGTGGGGGGTCTTTTTTGGAAAAAGAAGGGGAGGAAGTTTTGGGAAGGAAAAAGGTATGAGGGGTGGTTAGGAATCTGAGGTCAGTGTATCCAAGCGTGACGGACGTATGAATCTATCCTTACCACTGTGGTGCAAGGCAATGTTCCGAGAGAGGTACTGGAGTACTGGAGACTTTTGACCTCTCCAGTACAATGTACTGGAGAGGTCAAAAGATCTCCCTCAACCCAGTCTCTCCTGATCCGACTTGCCACACAGTTGGTGGGCAGACGCATCCGACGCCAAGATCCAGACAAACCACACCAACCTTCTCTAAAACCGCCAACAAACTTACACAGGTAGTGTCATAATAATATAAATTTGTCCCTAATGCCTCGTTCTGCATCTAGCGTTTCACTTTTAGTTGAACGAATTTTATTGAACCACAAAAATTACTAGATTTCATTCATATTTATTTATTTACGCCCGTAGGGTTTTTACATCAATCATGTAACATAATTTTAATAGATTATTACCTGAAATAGAAACAATTATATATTAAATAATTTTATATTATTGTTTATCTTCCTTTCATTGAAGAAGTGAAGTAGAATATTAGAAATTTCTGATACAAATTTAGGTAAGCAATAAATGAAAATATCAAAGGAACCGAATTTATTTCAAAGCCTATGTAGGCTTAATTGAAAAAGACTACATAGTCTTTGGATTGGGGAGTTAATGGAATAGTTAGTGTATGGTTATTTATGTTGTGAGAGTGGTTTTGTGTTTTTGTAAAATGACTGGCGAAGGACCTTGAATTTTGTGTTACTAATCACTGCTTGCAATAGTAAAATTAAATGTCGCATAGAAGGAATGACTCACCGGAAAAAGGATACGGATCTTGTATGCTAGCAATGCTGCATTCGCTTCCATCCAAGAGGCACGATCACAATAGGCGTAAATGTTCGTTATTTTTATAGTGCACGGAGCAGTTATTTTTAATAGCGGATTGACCGATGGCCAAGCACAGTTGTTGTTTCGCGGCGGTAGTTATATTGCAGGCTTTCGTGAGCAGAGCACAGTGATGGCTATATGCAGCGGGAGTTTATTGCAGACTGATTAAGATTGTGGGTAAGCGAGGGGGGAAAAGGTAGGACAAAAGGACTTGCAACAATAATTAATACCAAGTCCAAGCAGTGATAGTATGTATGCGTGCTGTGTAGGTAAGTGTATGTGTAGGTATTAGTATGTGCGTAACCAGTTAGTTTTCGACGGATGAACAAAGAAAAGCTCTGGAAACCTCGTGTCACGATTTGTGTTATTGTTATTATTATTTTTGTTATTAGTTTATTAGTTTCGTTAAGTCCGGTGCGTCAATTTAGCCATTAACTAATTTGAATAAAAGTACTAGATCGCTCTCGATTCTTCTACAAGATAACTCAGTTAAGTTATAATCAATTTGTTCAATGGGCATGGAGAGATTGTAATTAATGAACCCTAAAAATGATTTTTGAACTCTCTCAATTTTTAAATAATGTGATATATAGTATGGGGGACCAAATAGTGGAATTGTATTCTAAATTACTTCTTACTAAGGCAGTAAAGAGAATTTTGAATTAATTAAGTGACATAAAATATTTTACTCTTCTTAAAATAAATCCCAAACATTTATAGCCTTATTAGTAAAATGTGTGGAACAAATATTAATTTTTCATCAAATAGATACCCAGATCTTTGATTCAGACATCTTTTTAAGAGAAACATTATTGATTCTATGATGGGACGTAATAGGATTTTTGTTTCTACAGAACGATATATATTGACACTTATCTATATTTAAAAACAGTTAATTATAATTACACCAGTCCTGTAAGGTAAGCGATCGAAATTAGATTGAAGAATATCCTACACCTATTGATGGAGGTAATCGCTTTGTAAATGATTAGCAAACAAGAGTATGTTTGATAATATGTTTCAATTTAAATCGAACCAAACTTGTTAATCAAGATGGCGTCAATTAATGTTATTAGTGCGTGCGTCTCTATAATTTCTGACATTTTTCGGAACGATTTTAAGAATGTAATATTGAAAAGGCACAAAAAATAACATATTTAGGTTAGAAATAGATTATAAGAAGAATTTTGAAATCAAATGCCGCATTGAGCAAGCTCGTGCAACCTTTATCCGCATGAAAAAAATGTTCTGCAGTCATGATCACAACCTTGGATTACGAATGCGAATAGTCAGATGCTACGTATTTTCAATATTATTTTATGGAATGGAAGCATGGACGCTTACTGAAGAATTAATTAGGCGACTTGAGGCATTCGAGATGTGGATCTACAGTTAAAATAAGCTGGATGGACAGGGTCACAAATGAAGATGTTATGGTTCGGATGAATAAAGAAAAGGAAGTAATTAAAACCATAAAAATCCGAAAACTTCAATATCTTGGACACGTGATGAGACATCCAGAGAAGTATGAGATCCTGCATCTCATAATGCAGGGAAAGATTGCCGGAAGACGGGGCCCTGGAAGAAGGAGAACCTCATGGCTGAAAAACCTGAGACAGTGGTTTGGCCAGTCTACCGTGGAGCTGTTCCGGGCCGCAGTAAACAAAGTCCGCATAGCCAACATGATAGCCAACGTCCGTTGAACGGACAAGGCACAACAAGAAGAAGAATAAGAAGAATTGCATTAGGTGTAACAAATACTATTTTAAGCAAGATGGTATTAAGAGCGTTTAACCAGCCAGCGGCCGAAAATCCACATTTCGTCGAAAGTTGTTCTTACGATCGTGCAGGGTGGTTACAATGAGAAAGATTAATTATTCTCCGTACCAGCTTTTTTAAATTATAGCTCAAAATCGATTTTATTTCATTCCAAATTTGCTTTAATTTATACCTACATCCAAAAATGCTGAAAGCCGTGATGATAAAACTATTAAAATAATGTGCTTTTTGTAATTATTTTTTGATTATAAGTATTTATCATTTTTCAATAATGTCTAAGTTAAATAAGAATGTTAAAAAAATCTGAAATATATTAGTTTTTAAGTGCGCAAATAAATGCAAAAACGGACCAATTTTCGTCAAGAAACACATATACGTATATTATATTTTTAATGATTTTATTTAAACTCAAATTAAATTCTAATGCATGCGATACCTAGATAATGCATTTATTTATTTTACTGCGTGATTATATGATTTGAAATGGGTATGGTATAATACAAAATCTTTTTTGAAAATTTAACCCTTTCTCAACCAGAGTAATTTTAAAATAACGTGAAATTAAAAAATTTTACTAAGTTACTACTGAACCCATTCATTTGCGGTTTTTTACAAATAATTTAGTGAATCCCTCCTAGCAACATCGATTTTTTTCATTGCGTTGGCTGCATTGTGTATACACTTCATATCGTAAACAAGAATCGTTGATCACGCCTTTTGAAAAGCTATGATCCGAGGGAATTGCAGTGTTAAAAATGCCAAGGTATTTATGTTTTTTCATATATTTTTCCGTTTTTATTTACAGTAAAACATACATTTTTTCATATTATTATGCAAAAAACAACAAAAACATTAATATGAGATTTATTTTTAGCATTCTAAAGTATAGTGTCATTTCAAAACGACACTGGTCGTTTGAGGTTATACTATTTGACTATTTTATCTGATAACATATATATTTATTATGTGTTATATGTGTTTTGATGAGAAGAACACATCAATAATACGTTCAAGTGATAAGTAGACATGATGTTGTCTTTAATTGATGTATTTAAAAAAAAAAACTAGGTTATCCCAAAGGCATATTAGTTTTATAGCTCCAAAAATGTATAATTTACTATGTACATACAAAATCTTCAATCTTATAAAAAATATACCAAAATTTGGCTAAAAAACACTGAAACAGATATTTTTTTCTTATAAGTTTAAATAAAGCCATTAAATATATCTATCATTAGACAGCTTTTAGAGAAGATTTATAATATTGTTTGCTAGTTTATTTTGTTTGTTTTTTATGTTTTTAAATTGCACTTGTAACATCTATTCTTACAAAACTTACAAATACAATAATAACAATGCAGACTGTTATTATGCTGTAGTTTTTAAATGCATTTATTCAGTTACTTATTTTTAAATCCCTTATTTATGTATACTTAAAATATTCACTATTACCATAGAAATAAAAGGAAAAAATCTATATTATACCCACGCACAGGCATTGCCTTTGTGGGATTTTTTTGTTCATACATTTATTATATTAAGATTTTTATATACTTTTCATTATTTCATGTAGGTATGTATTAATATGTATTGTATCAAAAATTTTCACAAAAAAAAAATATATATATATATATTCTTTGTAGAACATGGTCCAATTTTATAGTAATACATCATTTACCTCTCAGAACCAATGTCGTTTTAAAATGTTGAATATTTCCTAAACTAACAGTTAAAAAATTAAAAACTTTAAAAAAATTATATTTCAAGTACCTACACATAAATCATATGTTATTTAATTTTATATCTCTAGAAATTAATTTGGACGAGAAAGGGGTAAACAAATCTGCCAACGACCTACGGTATAACCTTATTATACTAAAAAGAAACATTTTTTCTCAAAATTTAAAACATGTGAATTCTAGATAAAAGAACAATCTTTCGAAATCCATTTATATTTTTTTGTGAAAAGAGTCAATACGTCTAAAATCGGATTGAAAATGACATATTTCTGGTTTTCTCTGGTAATACCCTCTTAAAGTATTAGAACATACTGAAGGGTATCTGAATCATTTTAAAATTTTGGAAGAACAATTTTATGAACACCTTACTAAAATTCAAGAAAAAATTTCGAAAACTGGATTCTGATGCGAGCAGCAATAAAAATACTACAAAAACAAAATTAAAAATAAATTGAGATATTTGGCAAAGGGAGATTCATTTTCAAGTCTCCAGTATTAAGTGAGAGTGGGGTAATTGAGAGCGGCGAGTAATTGAGAACATAAGTAATACTTTCCCTCGTACTCTATCTACCCTCCTGTATTGGTTCAACGGACGTGTCCTGTGCCCCTCAGTGCGAACGCAATAGTGAGAGTGAAAGGGCGCATGCGCGCTGTCACGGTGAGTCAAAAATTTTCATTGCATTTCTGTTATAATTTTTATCGTGTGTTATAATAGATGTAAATATCATATTTATGAGTTCTAAAGCACCACATTCTGGTTCTATCATGCATTATATGTCATGTTACTATCTGTTTTCAAACCTGACCATTTAAAGATTATCAAAAATATTATTAAGGATGGTGCCGTTCTCAATTGCCCGAAGGATTCCTTCGGGCAATCGAGAACGGCGTCAGGCGGGTAATTGGGAACGAGAAAAATGAGAGAAAAGCCAAAAAAGAAAATATTTCGAAAAAATAATTAAAAAAGACCATTAAAATCATACAAAAGAAGCCACAAATCAAAAGTAAAGGAGCGAGAAATTTAAAGAAGGCTTTACAAGAAAATAAAATGAAGAGCAAAAACGAGAATGGTAGTTTTATTGTATAATGTGCAATGAAAAGTATGAATCCCACCGACAGAAGATTGGATCTTGTGCGCCATCTGTAAACTCTGAAACATGAAAAATGCACTGCCGGCGAGACTAGTCAAACAGAAAACACCATACCATTCCCATTTCTCCCGAGGGAAGATCTCAATAGGGCATTTTCACAGTTTTTTCTTATTATCGAAAAAATGAAGTAAAAAAATACGATAATAACGCAATTTTTTTTTTGCGACGACGAATAAATTTTCTATTACGTTTTAAAATGCCGCCAAAACGATGTTTTCGCGCCCTGTGGTTGCCCAATGGCTCCGTGACGTCACCGCCGCCGAACATCTTGTGATCAGTTTGTAAATTGCAGTTGGTGTTATTTATTTACTTCCAGTTTGCTCGAATTAAATCGTTATGTTTATCCCATATCTTCCCACTTGCGAACCATATATAGTTTGATACACATGTATACAAAAACTAAAAGAAGAACCCAAAATAAAATGTTTAAACGACCCTTTCTAAAGCGATAAAAATGTCGACCGTATACAAATGTTGCAAGTGAGTTTAATGTGTTTGACACAAGTGCCGAGGGGATCAATGACGCTAGTTCCTCGGAGCATCATCTGTTAAAATACCGGTAGAACAAGGACACCATTCCCACCTGAAGGCTTTGCGCTAAACATTGCAATCCGTTTGTTAGAGAGCGCAATTTATCGAACGGATCTTACGTTTCTGCATTGTAAATCAAGGGTTTTTCTAGTATTTTGGGGCTCTAGACCAAAGGTGGCTGCCAAATTCAATAGGAAGACTTGTGATTTATACAGGGTCAGCAGTTGTGTACTATCTGCTGTGTCTGTGGGCCAGTACGATACCCCCAGCTTCTGAGAAGCTAACCCTGGCTTCGACGGAGCCGGCTTACTTTTTTCAGATTTTAAAATTAACATTACAATAAAAAAATAGTTATTTACCATTTATATTCATAATTTAAACGTGGAAACACCCATGTTTACAGTCGTACGATGGATATCTACACAATAATGACGGCCTCTGTGGTCGAGGGGTACGGCTCTCGACTCGCAATCCCGGCATGAAAAAGTATATTTGTATGTAAATAGTAATTTATGTTTAATATAAGTATATTCATTTAAAAAAAAAAGAAAGACAAACATTCCCGGGTTACGAATAACCCAACAATATTTGAAAATCTCCTACTTCCACCACAGAAAGCCGAAAATGTTGTGTTCTGATGGAGGACCTAGCCAGCCTAGGAATCGAACACGCGACGCTTGGTGGGACCCAAACGCAGTGCTAACTCAGCCATTGATCGGTCTTTGATAAGTTATATTGCATTTAATAATTTATTCGTTTGCGGCATGTTCCAGAGTGAAAGATACTCTCAGTATCGCGCTGGTGTAAGACCACCATTCCGAATTGAAATGTTCGTGAAATGGCTTTATCTGTGATTAGTGACCAGATCTGAAAAGCCAGGTACTTCCCACATTCCTCCTCCGCATCTCCTTTCCTCCCCTTCAACCTCACAACATACCCCAATTGGGGAAGCCATAGTCTCACTGGCTCCAGATGGTTGGGAGCAGTTGGGACGTTTATTTCAATATTCACTTAAAATTAGGGAAATTTACTTGTAAAATGGTCAAAATTTTAAAGATCATCTTATGACAGGGAAGTTAGGTTACGAAATGTCGCTTGCTGTTTCGTTCAATATAATTTAAAAGGACCAGAATTAACTCTATATTGGGTGTATGTTGTTAAAATATAATACAACGGATATAGTATGAGAGTTTGTGCGTACAAAATGTTTTTATTTATTTATTTATTTGATGCAATATATTTACATTTTATACACAATTCAATGATGTTGGCCTCACTGGGTGGTTTACCCGTGCTGAGGCCTCCATTTCATATACAAAATTATGCACAATACATATATATATATATATATAATATTGGTGAAAAAAACGGAAAAAAGTAAATAAAAAACATACAATTAAGATAAATTAAACTTAAAAAGTAGAGATTTAAAATTAACGTAAATTTAAAAATAAATAATATTATACATGTTGTCCGGAAACTCGTAGTACAAGCGGGAAACTGATAAATCTACATCACATTCGGAGTCGATTTATGGTATAACTTTTTTGATTTGAGCTTTCGTTTTCGAGTAAATCGGGTCCGAAGTTGGAATTTTTTTGATTATATTTTAAAAAATTTTTCACTAGGGGATTGATTTCAGCTGTGTAATGTCTTATAAAATGCATCGAAGGGTAAACCGGGCTCAAAAATTTATTGTAATAATCAATATTTTATTAACCCTTTAATTGCCGAAAAAACGGAAAAATAGAAAAAAATAATATTTAAATAATAATATTTTAATCGAAAAAAATATTTTTTTTGGGTTCTCTACGTGATGTAGATTCACCAGTTTTCCGCTTGTACTACGAGTTTCCGGACACGTTGTATAAGGTTATTACAATATCGTCTTAAAACCCCGAAATTCAGGTTTAGAAAATTACTGTTCTCATTCTCATTTTAGGCAAGTTGTCGGATTACTCCCTTAAAAAACCGTGTTCAATCATTACAGCTGAACAATATTATATAAAACTGTAGGAACATAACACGGGCCTCTTAAAAATGAAATAAAAACCGTCAATAACCGCCAACAAGTCGAGAATGCTTAAACTTTTGATAGTAACGCAGTGATAAACTTCTGAACGTTGACGGGCGTGACGTCATGATTCGCTCAACCAATCATGGGCCGTTTACCGTTATAGGCCGTTATGCCTATTTTGAAATCAATAATTATGAACGAAAATATTAAAATTAAACTTTTTTAATGCGATAATCGTAATCAGAAAAATAATCTTTAAATCATCCACATACTTTTAGCGGTATCCCTAGTTTGTAAAAATACCCTATTACCCCACAGGGTATCGGGTAAAAAGGAATGACTTTTTTTTTCCTTTAATTAGTAAACTTTTATTAGTAAAACGATGATTTTTGAGATTTTATTATCACTTATAACTACATAGATAAATGAAGTTTATATCACAATAAAAGTTGATTACACCTGTGACTTTGTTCTATTATTTTTTAACGTTAGAAGTTAAGTGTGAAATAAATTCCTTTGTTCCTGCCCATCCAAAATTCGAATATTGGCTTATTAGGTTCCCATGTATACCGGTCGATTAAACTCCAGCCTCCTTCCTAACAAATCGGCGCCCGGGACAGGAATGGGGTGGTACAATCGTATCGTATTTTATTAGGGCCGCCTGTGTGGAGCTAAGGTAAAAAAGGCCTTTAACTAAGTATGCCATCAAATTCGCCTTGTTACTATATAAGCTCGGCAGTGACGGATTTATACTTTTCATAAATAAGTATATGCCACTTCCTCCTTCTTAGAAATTGTCACCTATCATAATCACTCACCTGTGGGCTTGCCGCCACCCCTAGGCGTCGCGCGTCGGCCTAAGCGGCCAATGGGCAAATGCAGGACTGAAGCTCGGTATTGATGGAACACTATTGAACTGGTTTGCAAACTACTATCTATCCGGTAGAGTTCTACCAGCAAAAATTAATTCGGTCCTTTGTAGACAATTTAGACCTACCATTAGTATTCCGCAAGGGTCTCATATTGGTCCAATTTTATTTGTACATTTTGTAATAATATTTTAATATTTTTCGATTATTCCATTAACAATATGTCGTTATTATCTGTCTCGGAAATTAATGACTTAGGTATTTGGTTTGACACGAAACTCAACTTTATCAAGCATATAGAAATAATAACCAATAAAGCTTTGAAAATGTTGGGATTTATTTTAAGGGTATCTAGTGATTTCAATAATGTCAATACTGTAAAAACATTATATATGTCACTCGTAAGGAGTCATTTAGAATACAATTCCATGGTTTGGTCCCCAAATTATGAGGTTCATTCACATGCGATTGAAAGAATCCAAAATAAATTTTTTAGATATGTGAATTTTAAAATGGGCATTCCTAGTGAATGCCTAAATTACGATAACGTACTTTCTTCGTTAAATTTAATAAAATTATCCGATCGTAGAATCATTTCCGATTTAACCTGTTTGTATAAAATCGTTAATTCAATGTTTGATACCCCTGATTTATTATATGAAATCTCTTTTCATACTCCAGGCAGGTCAGTCACAAGACAGTACCTAGCAATTCTAAGTCAAAAAATCAATATTATACTCCTATGCGACGGATTCAACAGCTTGGAAACAAATACTCTGAAGTTGTTGATATCTTTAGTACATCAATTTTATTATATAAGCGCACCTTATTGAAGTTTTTTTCATCACATAAGGGAATAATACTTTGATAAAGCTATTAAAATTGTCTAATTCATTGGCAGTATTTTGTCGGCTGAAAGAAAAAAAAACTATTTCAGATTTATTCTATTTTGTACCTACATACTGTGTGGTTTAAATTCAATACCTAATATTTTTACTTTGTATTAATTTTTGTGCAAGTGTTTTAAACAGTAGTTTCCTGCACTATTTACCAGTATAATTTTGTTAATATTGTTATATATATGTATGTAAAAGCCTAAATAGGCGTAAATAAATAAATAAATAAATTATTAATATCTTTATCAAATTACGGTGAAACAAAATTCAAAAACTGCTCTCTCACAGAGAAATTATTTAAAGGAAAAAAAAAACTTTTCGATGCATATTTGAATGCAAAAATATTAAGAAAAAATTAATACGGTAAATCACAAAAATTCCTTCACAGTACATACTTATAAGCAAAAACTGTCTACTAAACATTTAATTTTTCCATTGTTTTGACACTTTCATAAACCTTCCTATTACTAGAACTTGTAAATTGTAACAGTAATTGTTGATTTTTTTACCCGTCCACCTCTCGTGACCCCCAGAAAAAAATCCTGGATCCGCCCTTGCCTTTACAAGTAACCCAAAATTATTTTGTCAAAGATATGTAGGTAGGTATAATAAAAATATTACATTTTCCACAGATGCATTTTAAAAAGATTCTAAACTATTCAGTATATTTTTTTTAACTATTTATACTGCAAACTCTGAAATGTATATCTTAAAAAACTAAAACAAATTCGAAAAAAATTAAAACAGAATCAACTTTAGAAATAATATATACCTCCCAAACGAATACCAAACAAACAAACAAACGCACAGCAGTTTCATTGGACCTTTCAATGTTTTACCGAAAAAAAATTAAGTGACAACAAAATAACCTCAATACTTAAAAGAGTTAAAATTTTGGCTAAACAATACAGATGTTGAAACTACATTTATTTATTTGAAATAATAGAATAACGTTGTAAACACTACTTTTATTTTTTATGCTTTATGCCGACTGGGTTTCGCTACAACCGTAGCTTCATCAGGGCAGTATAGTACTCTAATACAGTAGAGTATTAGCGTACTTTATTATATAGCGTTTGTCGCGAAACCCGGTCGGCATAAAGTATAAAAACTAAAAGTGGTGTTTACAAAGTTATTGTTTTATTTTAAATTAATAATATCACATCACAAAGTAACCGCTTCATATGAACAAATACATTTATTTAATTTATGTCACTTTGTGTTTCTCTCCAACTACGCATTATTACACTTTACACTTATTATTACACTAATGTATATATTTTTTGTACAAACTTTAGTTTAGACAAATTTTAATTGTTTTTGCTTTGTATGCATACTGTTTGTTTCGTTCTAGGTACAATAATAAAACGTATATAACTATATTACCCATGCACGATTTACTCTTACGATTTTCATAATATTGTTTTTGTGAAATGTGAAAATCGGGAAAAAGGAAAAAAATGTTTGCGCCCGTACATGCCTACGCAATATTAATATTGATAATTAGATTTATTTGTAAATAAAACTCAAAACTTTCTAGAAAGTATGACAAATACAATATTATATCAATGACTCAATCCAATGTTGTATTTGTGATACGTGTATAAATAAATTTGTAAATTTGTGAGTCCATAATAAAATCCATTAATTATAAATTAAATTAAATTAGTTACCTTCGTGCTTTACAGTTGCTGGGAATTATTGGACCGGATACTTCTTCAGGGCTTCACCTAAAGAAAAGAAAATAAAATTATTAATTCTTTTTCAATGATTAAAATATTCTACATCCGTTATTGACAATAGTAATATTTAACAGTAATTAATTACAGAGCTTAAAGTGGCTCAAATTAAGTTTCAGTTTTGTTAAAACTAAAAAGGAATAGCTAATCTAATCTAATCTAATCTACTAATCTAGCAACAGCTCAACCCCTACCATAATAAAACATTGTTCGAAACTGTCAAATTAGTATAAGCTTTCCCTGACGAAGGAACGTTTGTTCCGAAACCGGTCGGATTTGCACATCAAATAAGTGGTTTATACAAGGTAAAATTATTTCATTATTCTAAAAAGGATACGTTTATTTAATAAGATTGTCTTAAAGGATTGTCTCAAAGGTTGTCTTGTACAGCCAAAATCATTTTTTTCATTTTGTTTACGGTGACGTCAGAACGCTGATCCAATGATGCCAACAAAATAGAGCGTGTTTTGGCGAAATACACCAATAATCAATTTTCCAATTCCGATTTTCCAATATTAGCCAAAATATTTTTTGTCTGGAAACAAAATTTCCAACTTCATTAAACTTCAATAATAAAAAATAAACGTCTTTGAAAAAAATCCCGACTTTTTATTTTTTCGAATATATTTTTCGATTTTTCGAAAGAATTTTTATTCTGAAATATACTCTTAACATTTTCCAGGAACATGAAAAGTTTCTAAAACTTCAAATATCAAATTAAAAAAGATAAATGTCATCAAAAAGATAAATGTGATAAATGAAAATGATGTGATGGTGTTTTATTCGTTTCTAAATGACAAATGATAAATGAATAAACAAAAATCCTGACTCCTCTTTTTTCGGAATATATTTTTCAATTTTTCGACAGAATTTATTTTCTGAAACATAACATTTTTCATGATTAAAAGCTTTCCTAACATGAAAAGTTTCTTAAAACTTCAAAAAACAAAATCAAAAAGATAAATGTCTAAATGTTTGTACAAAAAATTTTTAACTCATTTTGCGACAAATCATGTTTTTTTGAGAACAAAAAAACATGATTCTTTCGTCACTCTTAGATATGTTTAAGCGAATTTCAAATACGTGAAACCATGAAATGCTTCATTATGTTGGAAAAAGAAAAGCCTGCGTCATCGTCTGGGAATAACTCACTTCACAACTAACGACCTTTAGTCAAATTTAAACGATGCATTCATTGGGGAAACTTTACTTGTAACCATGAATTATTTCTATCACTAGCTGACCCGGCCACGCATTGCTGTGGCTAACAAAACACAACGCCACCTACTGGATCCAACGTTTATAACTACCGCCATCTTTGAGTTTATCGCGAAAAGACGGAGAGCCGCTGCGGAGGACTTTAATTTATATAAATAATTCGAAAGATTATAATAATGTGCATGAAATGCTTGAGGTAACTAACGTATTTAAGTTAATAAGGATTAATACTGTATCCGTCTAAATTACTTTCCAATTACCGTCACTTTTGTGTACGTGATGTACGTGACTTTTTTTTTCTTTTTTTCTGTATAGGGCCCGCAGATACTTTAATATTGCACAACTGCTAACCCTGTACAAATCACAAGTGCGCCCCACGGTTGAATTTGGCAGCGACCTCTGGTCTGGAGCTCCAAAATACTTGAAAAATTCCCTTGATTCTGTGCAGAAACGGATGGTCCGTTTGATAGATTCTCCCATCTTAACAGACGGATTGCAATCTTTAGAGCACATGCGTCGGGTGGGAATGCTATCCTTGTTCTACCGCTATTACAATGGAAGATGCTCCGAGGAACTAACATCATTGATCCCTTCGGCACCGGTGCATAGTCGGAAACACGCCAAACGCGTGCCCAACATTTGTACACGGTTGACATTTGTCACATGAGAACGGGTCGTTTTTTCGACTCGTTCTTGTGTTCAACAGCTCGGCTGTGGAATGATTTGCCGGCCTCTGTGTTTCCTCCTTCCTACAACATGAGTCTCTTCAAGACCAATGTTCATTCCTTTCTCTCCTCAAAAAGACCCTCCACAAAGCATCCCAGATGACATAGGCCCTGAGGGAAATTATTTTCCTTAAGGCCTCCTGTGTGGAGATAAAAAAAAAATGGAAAACTTGAAATATCGCGTTATTTACGAGTACGAGTTCCACCGTGTCACCAGTGCTGCAGAAACGGCACGGAGGATTATTGATGTGTATGGCGACGGTGCCGCAAAAGAAAACACAGTGCGTTTTTGGTTCCAACGTTTATGTTCTGGAAATTTCGACCTGCAGAACAAGCCCCTTGGACGGCCGGAGACCAAAGTTAATAATGAAGAATTGAAGGCTATTGTGGAAGCGGATCCATCGCAAACCACGTCCGAATTAGCTGCAGGCTGCGGTGTTAGTGATAAAACTGTTTTAATTCACTTGAAGCAAATTGGGAAGGTGAAAAAGCTTGAATTGAGTGAAGCAAATCAACAAACGCGCGTTAGAACGCTAGACCACGCACTGCACAACAGACAGCTACCAAATTAGAGGTGCTTCAATTGGAACGTCTAAGACATCCACCGTACTCTCCGGACCTTGCCCCAACAGATTACCATTTTTTTCGAAATTTGGATAACTTCTTGCAAGGGAAAAAATTCAACTCCGATGGGGCAGTCCAAACCGCCTTCAAAGATTTTATTGATTCCCGTCCGAACGGTTTTTTTAGTAAAGGGATCGATGAACTACCTATGAGATGGCAAAAGTGCGTAGTTAGCAATGGTACACACTTTGATTAAATAAATATATTATATTTTATAAAAATCAACTTTATGTTCCTCCTAAGGACCTAATATATGCCATCGCAAACTTTTTTGTAGATCTATAAAAGAGGAATATCCCACCATGCAGTGTTTTGTTATATCTTAAAGGGATTAGGCAGTGTTTTCGATGAAAGCTACAAAGCGGCTTGACTTTTTCCGACACTTCTAACAATTATCGTTATGTTTCAACCAATTTACACAAATCCTTGACAAATTACATTCTCAAACATTCCTCAGGAAACACTCTATCTATTGGTGAAAACCGCATGAAATTTGAGCTTACCGCGAACAGACAGACAAACGACGCGGAGGACTTTAATTTATAATATGTAGAGATGTAGAGAAGATGTAGAAAAGAAAAGATAGTAAGCTATCAGCTACTGGGATTTGGGATATGGGTAAGCTATCAGCTCTCGTCTTACTGGGATAAACGCCTTACTAATTCAGCTAGTTTTTTTTTAATCGTCATTGTTGTCAATCTCGTATTTCAAATTAACAATATTATCTTCAACCAATTTTTCCCATTTTTCTATGTCTTGTTCTTTTTCATATTTTCATTTAGATGATAAAAGTTATCTTATTCTTCAATGAAATATTAAATACATGGAAATAAACTTCAAAAGTTGTAAAAAGAGAGTTGTTCTAATAAAAATTGACTTTTTTTATTAATTCAAAATTTTTTTTTCAAAATAATAAACTAAGTACATTCTAATTTCAGAAAAATAACATTAAAAAGATTTAAACCTCAGAATTCTATTGTATTTATTAAAACACTGTCATATTTAAGGAAGGCAAAAATTTGTAACTTATAATTTAATTTCTCATATACATTTATCTGACGACAAAATATTTTGTAATAATATTATAAAAAACAAAAATTTAAGCAGATTAATAATCTCTCAATAAATTATTTTGTAATGTAAAAATATCTATTTTTAAAAGTTCTCAAACATTAAAGAATTTGTATTTTCGACTTGATTAGTAAAACCTCAATATTTTAATTTATTAAGACAATCTGAAATCTGAAATAGAAAAATAAAAAAAGATACGGTCATATCTAGAACTCGAACCCAGGACCTACTCCTAGCCGGGGTGGAACTCTACCAACTGAGCTAATATTGTGTCCAATGCACGGAACTATCGAGGCTGGATATGGCCAAAACATCCGCGGCTGCTGCAACAAACTCTTAGTTCATCTTTGCACATTCCAATAATTGCTGTTGTACATGCCGAGGGGCAAAACTCTACTCAATGTACTATCAGGAAATTTCACTAAATTGGGCGAATCCAATCAGAAAGCCGCCAGCAGGGCGTGTGATGAATGCCAACCTTCAACCTACGAGAAGCCTACAAGAAAAAAAATTTTTCCTCTAAATATTATGTAGAGAAAATGGTACATTCGGCGACATCTGTCCGAGCAGTTGGGAACTATACAGAAATCTGCATAGTGACTGGAGCGAGGGAACCCCCATATCATAGCTATCTCGAGGACAAAGGAAGTTTGGATTCTGCCAATGAGGGAGTAAATAAGGCGATTAAAAATAATTTGAACCAATCAGAGAAATTATAGGCGTGTATCGTTTTAGTGGGCTTTGATCAGATTGAGCGGCCTTGAATTCTTTCCCACAGGAACGAAAGTTCAACGAACGGAATTGTAAACAGAACTAAAGACAAAGAGCTGGAGGATTATTGACTCCGGGTCGTGTTTACATAAGACGCGATCGGGAACTGGAGATTTTGGGCACCTAACGTTTCAAATGGAAACAAGAAAATCTTAGGCGGAAATGTTGAAAATAAGTAAATGAAAAATCATCAATAAGGGCACGGAAAACGTAACATGAATGGTCCCAGGGGTCGATTTAATTAAAACCGATCTGGAATGATCACAAAAAACGGGTAGAATCTCGGAAATTTTCACAAACTGAATATAATAACCTGAAAAAGTGGGAAAATCTATTGATATGGAAATGGAATGGTGAAACGAAGTTATTAGAGCCAAATATCTCAAAAGAAAACTGATTGGAACTACTTAAATTGACTTTAATAGGTACCGATATAAGGATTACTCTGATCTGACAACACTATTCACGATGAACAGGATATTGAAAATATTGCATATCAAAGGCCACGGTACATTTTGGTCACTCTACAATTAAATCAAATCACAGGAAAAGATGCTTAACGTAGCCTGACACTGGGAAATGCGTGTGAACCGTCGAAGGAATCGCTAACCGTTTGACTAGAGAAAAAAGGTTGGCTATCACTTTGTTGATATGACTTTATCCAAATAAAATTATAGAACATGATTTCAAGCAATTAAGGGTATCATTAACACGAAACGACCTAAACAAAATTATACAAGTTAAATACGAATATTTACTCTAAAATAAAAACATTACTTTTATGGGGTAGGCATTAAAAAATGAATTACGAGCAAGTACATGAAATTTTTAAAATAAATACCTGTCAATGAGAAAATTTATGTGATTTTTTACGAGAGAGAGACACTAAACTAATTTGGTTCTAAGACATGAGATAGAAGATTAACAGAGATTTGACAAAAGGTCACATACGGAGGAACCGAATTTGGTCCTTTTTCCTATGAAAGTCTGGGCGGTCAGGAGTGATTTTCCTATGAAAGGAGAGCTCTAAAAGGTCTTTAAAAGACCATGGTTGGATAAAGAAGGGAAATTCGTTGGGAGATTGAGGGAGAGTTCGGATGAAATAACGGGAAGTGCGCGATCAAGAAAAATGTAAAGGTGCGCGAAGAAGACTAGTAAACTAGTGCTTCTAGTAGAGTTGAAAAATGTCTACAAGTGTTTGCAAAAAAATAGTAAATTCAGTGTTTTATTTTCCCTTTAAAATTGAGGAATAAAAATTTCAAAGACGATCAACGGAGAGTCCGGAAAAGTGCCTAAATAATACTTCGTGAAAGTTCGGGTGTTTTATAATGAAAGTGTTTAAAGTCAGTAAATAAGAGTTGAATGACATTCGGGGTTCTTTCTTACAACTTATATTTAGTGGTTTTATAACATTTAACAAAAATCCAGTGTCTTAAAATAAATCAAATTACCGGATAAAGGAAAATATAACACGCGATTTTAAAATTAACTATGGGTGATATAATAATTAAAACTTTAACCTTATTTTAAATAACATGACATATGTAAAATAAATAACAATAACGAATTGTTCGAGTTACGTTTAAACTACAGTGGTTCAATAATAAAGCGGTTAAAAAATCCTTTGTGAATTGAATAACGAAATTGTAATAAACAGTGGTGATAATAATTCGTACACTTGGAAAACGTGCGTATCTACGGTTATTGATTCTAAAGTGATACTAAAATATTGTGAATAAATAATAATTTACCTAATTCCGGACAATAAAATTAAACATCTGATTTGTTATTTGATGAATCACCTCTCGAAGGCGAATGAAATAAAACAGTAATTAATACGAGGTTGAGGAACTAAGCGAAATGCCGAAGTGAATTTTAAATGGACAGATATTTGAAGAGTTTTTTTCATCATCAGAGTCTTTTCTCAAAAGGAGCCGATAGGAGTCCATTAGCTAGGAAACGAAAAAAAGGGAAAACCTCGATCACAATGTCGAAGTTATGAAGGTTCCGACTGGGAAAAATTGTAATCGATCGAGGGCGGTAAGATAAAACCAATTATTAATTATTTTCAGAGACAAAGAAGAGAGGGACGAGCGTGCATCACCAATAAATCAATCGGACCTTTGAAGTTTGTCACTAACACACTAATAACAATTTTCACTTGCTCGAAAGTGGGTCAAACAGGAAATACCTGCCTTAGAGTTAGGATACATATGTAGGTATTTACTTCAGTTAGGTAAATACGCTAATTTATTATAACTCATATAAAACGAATCGAGGCGCGTAGAACGTAATAAATGACTATCGTGGAAGCTCTTTATTCTATATTTCGTGTGCGGGAGTATACAAGCGTCTCAAAATTAGGTCAAACAAACAAATACCTACTTATAAATTAGGTCATACAAGTACTTGTTTTAGTTAGGTAGGTGTAATGTTTACTTAAGCGCGTATAAGGAATGCGACGTAAGATATCAGTTCGATTCGTAACCGATATACCTATATTTCTCAGAACTATGTAGGTCAAGCAAATTATACCTTAGTTGAAACTAGGTCATCCAGATACCTCTAGGTTAGCAAGGTACCTATTTAATTGATCAGTGTTTAAGCAAAACTAGGTCAAATAAATAAGAAATAATTAGTTAAACGATGAATCGTGCTTCAAAAGGACAATGACCGTAGAAATAAACAATCTCCAAAGTAGGTCAGTATACCGAAGGTCGTCTGTGTGAAGAGTAAACAAACAAACCATAAAAATGATGTACCTATTTAATATCGGTCTTTCGTTCATCGGAGTTAATTAACTATTGGCACAATTTAATTAGGTATTACGAGATGTGATAGGAGCGTGCCTCTTAATCACTCTAGGTAATTACATTGGCGTACTTGAATAATAATAATAATAATTTATTCCAGAAATGTTAGGGAAAGTGCAGTGCAATACGTTCCATATTCTAAAATTACAAATAAAGACAATGATAAGACGAGGGAAAATAATTGACGACAACACATAAATTAAATAAACAAAAAACCATGAGAAATGAAATACGTAACGCTTAAATCAATGGAAATAGCAAATTTATAGGTATAACTAATACCTACCGAATCCTTTCACCGACGAGATTAGGGTATGTTATATGACCTTCGATTGTGTATCTAAAATTTCGATTAGAGTTCAATGACATGGTCACCTAGATTCCATCAACGAATAAACAAAACAAAAGCACAAAAGTCAAGGGGCAGGTTTATCAATCATAGCTTACGACGGAAACTTCGCCCAATATGTGAAAGTAAAACCGACGTTAAATTCACTCAATTTAAACGACTTATCTGTACTAGAGCGATCGCCAATAGGTAGCATTGTTTTAGCATGCAAAATTTTCGCAAAGTAAAGTACTGCGACTAGCTTCAAACTCTAAGAGAGCTCATCACAATTATTCAGGAGGTCATTGATTCAATTACAACTTGATTTATCTCATTTTTAAATCTTTCTTATAGCAAGTAGGTATCCAAGAACCCATAAATACCCATAATCCTAAAACCTAATACACGAGGAGCTAGTGACCTCATTTAAAAAACACTGGTGTTCAAATACTCATACAGTCCTGAATCCTAACTTTTCTCGAACGTAAGTTTCAAGGCTACGGTATGTGTTTATGAGCCATCCGGAAATGTAAGTGTCAACCTTTCCCGAACGGAGAGAGCTTTGATCTTGTGGCGGTATTGTCGAGGTGGGGCATACGGGGAAGAGGAAGGACGTGTGCGGACAATACGCAGACGCGGCATTAAAGCTACAGGTTATTCGCATACCGGAAGTTCTTGTCAAACCTGAAAGCAAACATAAGGTTCACGAGGTGAGTTTTATGTCAGCTAGTCAGAGGTGGAGTGTAACGCTGGGTCGGTCACGTGGGAGGAAGGATCTGCCCGTCACAAGCTTACGCCACATTTAACGGATAGAGACATGATAAGGGAAGACATGAAATACCCCTTCTAGACTCAGTAGAGTTAAATTCAATCCGGAGGAGTCGGAAGTCGGAGTAAGATAGAAAAACGGCATGAAGACTTGGTATTCTCCCTGCTGGCGTGAAGGGCCCCTTTCATAGCATGAGACGCTCGTCGAAAAGAGTAAAACTCGGATCTAAGGATAAGCCTAGCAAACGTACTGGGAGAATCCGGGTTTGTAATTGTTGTTCATCGGTTTTCACTTGGTTAGCGGAGGAGCCGACTTTTCAGCAAACATTTTATCCCCCTCCCCATATCCATCCATCCTTACTATTCCAACAATATCGTGAATACTAACTATGACTACTAACTATGATTACACAAAACATTATGTTAGGGGAGGTTGCAGACAAGGACTTCAATTGAGAAAACTGGACCCTCGAGTACGATCCCCGGTAAGGTAAGGTTTGCTTTCTTGAAATGTTAAATTTATTAACTGTTGTTTTATGTTATCGATGTATCCGCGGTGATAGGAAGAATTAAATAAACACACTAAGTTCCTACAGAAATCAAATAGACACAAAGTTAAGGCGGGGTTAGTTTATCAAACTCGGTTAAATACTCTAAAACAATAATAAATAAATTGATCGGAAAATTCTCATCCTTTCTCTAAAAGAATCTATGGGTTACCACACGTAATACATTATCTTCTCTACATATGTGTGCATATTAAGTATGCAAACAGATGTAAAATCTAAAACAAAAAAATACACAACGCAGATTATAGAAATAATGTGAACTAAAATCTTAAATCTTGATTACTGTGAGAAAATCGCAGGGATTTAAGAAGATAGGGTAGGTTTAGCTAGATTATAAGGTATAGGGGTTTAGAAATCACGAGCCTGAGGTAGAAATAAACCGAAAGGAGGGTTGAGTCAGGCCATCATACCTAGTGGTGTGATCAGTAGGGGATAAGGGTAGAATTATGAGCGTGGCTACGAGACAGGAGCTACGAGATTTAAACTACGAGGTAGAAGCTTAGAAAAGTAAATCAGCTAGGTAGGGTTCATCACAATTGGTGTCAAAAGCCAAGGGTGGCGGATCATTACAGGCGTAGCAGCAAACATTGGCCGTGTTACTAATATCGTAAGATAGACAAAAATTAGCCTGTGGAGCTATAATACCACTAGATTCGATTGGATGAATAAGGACTCTTATAACAACTTAAGCCAGCCAGAAAATATCAAAAATAAGAGTGACAAACTTACTCTCTCTACATCAAGTCAATCAAGTCTACTATATCAAATCGCACCGAACTCCCTTAACGACTACTTTAGAATTCAATTTCAAAACAGTGTAAAAATCATATTTTATTTACTTAAATCTTCGTGTCGAAAATTCTATATCTTCTAACATTCAAAACATTTTCTAAGAAACAATAAACAAGGCTTCCCCATCTCAATGCACTTCAGAGAAAAAAGTGGTACTGACATGAAAGTAGAGGTTTACTATTATGCTGATTATTTGTAAAGTATTGAAGTTATCCCAGATAATAATTATAAGCTTTCCGTTGTACCGAAACTTTTCCAAAAAAGTATAACTACTAGATAATATTTCTCCATATATTAACCATTTCATTATTCCGAATCAACTTGGATTTTTTTCAGGCAGATAAAATCTCTCATTATATGAAAACTATATATCTAAGGCATTAGCTCACAGAACGCAAGTTGATTCCATATTTTACACAGGACTTTATGAAGGCCTTTGACAAAGTATGCCATAAAATTATCCTAGTTACTATGTATGTTCCGTATTGATGGAAAACTATTGGACTCGTTTCCAAACTACGTCTATCCGGTAGAATTCTACTAGCTGAAATTAATTCGTTCCTTTCCAACTAATTATTTTTTTTCTTTTTAAAAAGAAAGACAAATATTCCCGGGTTATGAATAACCCAACAATGTTTGAAAATCTCCTACTACTACCACAATAAGCGGAAAATGTTGCTTGAGTCGTGATTAAAGACTTAGCCAGCCGAGGAACACGGAACGCTTGGGTGGGACCCAAACGCGATGCCCACGCCCACTCAACCACTGATCGGTCAAAAATATCTACCATTGGTAATCCACTAGGTTCTCAATTAGGCACAATTTTAAAAATTAAAATTAGTTACCTTTGTTGACTGAAAATTAGTAACCGGATACTTCTTCGGGGCTTCGCCTAAAGAAAAAATAATTTAATTATTAATTGTGAAAAATAACACATCCTGATTTGCTTTTGTTTGAGCTAAATATTACGTTTGAGCTAAACTTAGTTAACACGTTCACGGAAACGTCTTCAATATTACATACCAGCATACTCGTACATATGTTTTTTGTTTTGGTTAGCAAACTCTGAACAATTATTAAAAGTTCATGTTCTTTGATTCTAGTATTAAAATTTCAACACTTTTGAATATAATGATTTTGACGGACAGTATTGTGATGGACTCGCCTTAATAATGATTAATAATTACGTTGATGTTTTATGGCGCCGTTTTCTAAAGAGCGCTGAAATAATCTCTGAAACACAAGTACCTACGGGGTTGATTTATGGGTTACGCAGGCGACCCCAAAAAAACCACAAAAAAAAATATACGAAAGAAATGCAACATTTCTTACAAAACGGTATCACGTGTGGTCGTTCGCTTTGGAATATATTCTGGCTTTTAAAACAGACAAAATTAATTACTATTTTGAAGTTCTGGAACTGCGAAAAAAAAAAACTAAAGAACATGGAACAGCGTCAGAATTCTACGAAACTGATGATAAAATTTGACAGGCTGGTCGATGAAGTTGGATATATCGCTATGGGAACTAACGAATTTGAAGGGATTTTAGAGAAGAAGGCAATAAATAAAAACTTTGAAGAACATGGAACAGCGTCAGAATTCTCCGAAACTGATGATAAAATTTGACATGTTCGATCATTTAGTTAAATATATCGGTGATGATGTTGGATTTAACGAATTTTGAAGGAATTTTAGAGAGGAAGGCAATAAATAAATTTACGCTTTGCAGGCATGGACCACACACGGGAGATGAAATGGGGATGGAAACCAGGGGAGAAGGGTTTTTTGAAAGGACAGTCAGGGACAGATCACGGACGCGAACGGTTGAAATTACGCGGATAAATCAAATTTTAAGTAAGAGAGTCAGGGTAGATTCGGTCTCCGGGACGGACGGATTTTCAGAGCCGCAGTTGTGTAGCGAGCAATAACGGTAGTTGGGGCGCATAGAACAAAGCCAAATTCATTTGTTGACAAAATTTAAAGGGATAGATCAAATTTTAAATAAGAAACAGGGAGGGTAATTTCGGTCTCGAAGACGGACGTGTTTCAAAGTTGTAGTTGGTTACTATCACGGCGGTTGGGGCGCATAAACTGACGAAAATAATTTGATTAACTTCGGGAAGTTCGCTATTTTGTGAAAATATTCAGACGTAAATTCGGAATTCAGTTGTTTTCAATTCAGTAAAAAATTGCATGATGAGTGTTGTGGTTAGCGATAGTGCATGTGGTAATTTAATTGGAATCTGCAGCATCGTGAATTCGGTGAGTATATTTACATTACATATTTAGTGCGGACCTTGCAGAAAAGATTCAAATCACAACGGTGTTAAAGAAGCTTCCATTTAGAAAACCAGCTGTCAGCATTTTAGAAACAAAAGATCACAGTTATGCAGTTTACACGCGGTAGAAGTGAAACCTTCAGAAAACCAAAGAAGACAAGAGTGGGGAGGCCACGAAGCACCACACCAAGGAGACACCGATTGGTCTGTCTCATTCTCTCGCAGGATAAATCTTATAGATGTGTTTAGTGTCGCACGTTTCCGTTTCATCTAGATGCAAATCACAACGGTGTTAAAGAAGTTTTATTAAAAAAAACAGCTGTCAGCATTTTAGAAACCAAAAATTTACAGTTATGCAGTTTACATGCGGTAGAAGTGAAACCTTCAGAAAACCAAAGGAGACAAGAGTGGGGAGGCCACGAAGCACCACACCAAGGAGACACCGATTGGTATGTCTCATTCTCTCGCAGGATAAATCTTATAGATGTGTTTAGTGTCGCACGTTTCCGTTTCATCTAGATGCAAATCACAACGGTGTTAAAGAAGTTTTATTAAAAAAAACAGCTGTCAGCATTTTAGAAACCAAAAATTTACAGTTATGCAGTTTACATGCGGTAGAAGTGAAACCTTCAGAAAACCAAAGGAGACAAGAGTGGGGAGGCCACGAAGCACCACACCAAGGAGACACCGATTGGTCTGTCTCATTCTCTCGCAGGATAAATCCTGTAGATGTGTTTAGTGTCGCACGTTTCCGTTTCATCTAGTTTCAAATCACAACGGTGTTAAAGAAGCTTCCTTTTAGAAAACCAGCTGTCAGCATTTTAGAAACAAAAGATCAAAGTTGTGCAGTTTACACGCGGTAGAAGTGAAACCTTCAGAAAACCAAAGGAGGCAAGGGTGGGGAGGCTGCGAAGCACCACACAAAGAGGAGACCGACTGAAGTGCCTGATTCTCCGGCAGAATAGATCCTATGGAGGTACGTGTTGTCTCTCCGTTTGGCGTCGCTACTTTTCGATCTATCGAGTTTAAAATAACAACGGTGATAAACAAGTCTTTTGGGGATGTTTTGTCAATTTTAACGGACAAGAGGTAGTTATGCATCTTACGATTGCGTTGCGAGACATTGCGGCGGGAAGACTATGTTGGGGGTTTAGTTGGATATAATAAATTACATTACATTAGGAATACCTATTCTCAAAAACACTTTAGAATTTACTCAGTAATTGAAGATATTTGTTAGGCAAGGTACGTACTAGGTATATCGGTTTGGTAAACAGATTTATTGCATGGTCACTAACAAATTTTAAACAATAGAATTCCCAATCCCAAAATAATAAAAAAACCCGACACCTTTTACCTCAAACTTTAGGAATCTCAAGAAAACTGTTATGTAGAGGCCTACATAAGCTAGCTTTTGACTTCGTTGAAACGCACACTTGGAAGTACCTTACGATTAGGTATATAGTACTTTACGATTATGTATATTTTATTCGAAATTCCCATTCTAGTTCAAATTTTTAGTATTTGCGATTGAACGAGACCGTCAGCGCTCTGCTATTATTATTTAGCAAATTTCCTTCTTTCAAATTTAACCGAACGAGTTACGGCGCTGGAGCTGGCGATTGCTGGAGTAATTTTGAGTTAAGCTTCCCTATTCCATGATTGTAGGTTGCACTTTATGCAGTTATGATCTGTGGGCGAAGTGAACGAGATGCCGGTGGGCTACACTATTTCCCAAATGTGGAGGCGAAGCAAGCGACGATAGGAACTTAGTCCAATTAAATTGGAATCCTTTGTGATGGAGACTTGAAAACCTGCGTCTCTGGACGGGCCTAGAGCAGTTGAGTGCGAGGCAGGAGCCCTTTCATGATTTCGACGTATATGCTATCACATGTATCGTCATAAAGGCATTCGGAAACGTCTGGAAGGCAAAGGACGTGCGCCCACAACTCCCCCCTCTATCCCCCTCCAGAGGCCTCAGCTGATAAGAGTCGTTGTCGCGGGAGGCCAATTAAATACAGGACGGAGATAACGATCTGGCCGGGCTACCTTCGTAATGAAGGAAAAGAAGTGACGAAATTCGCGTTGGCTTCACTACCCTTTGATTACGCTCGTGGGGAGCTACCTTGTCAGCGGAACGAAGAGAACATGACATACGGAGTTGTTTTAGCAATCGATCGGCGGCTCTTTGTCGGAAACCGGATAAATCTTCATAATCTTCCCCAAAATTAGAATTAGGGCATCATCCAGCATCAGGTTGGGAATGTACTTTGGACGAAAGCGTAGCGGGGGAAAGTAAGGAATGGATGATTTAGAACTGGATTCACGCCCCGGTGCCATTCATTCCTGGAACCAGCGCCCTGGAAGCCAAGTTTGACATTCCTTCTCCGAGCTGATGTTTGAGATGAGCTTGGGATATCACCTATCGTAGGGCGGAGGTCCGTGAAACGTTACATGGGTACCCATCTCCGTCACGCCTGCTTCCGTCATGCGAGGGGAGGTATTTTCATTCAAATCAAATACCGATGTGCACCGCGGCTGAAGGCAGACGCATGTTTATAACGTGCCTAGGAAAACGTAATCATCATTTCTACTGGTTCGAGGCGGTGTGCTGGACGGAGAACGGGACTGTTGAGGAGCTGTGTGACTGCAGAGGCGAGGGTCGATGACATCAAAATCCACCTTTACTAAATTCAAACTTCGCGAGATCAGAGGGGGGAGCGGCTCCACCGACCTCCTGACATTGCCGTTTGTCTAATCCACTTCGGTTTAATGTTCATGTTCAATGCTATAGGAGTGAATGGGACTCTAGTCATTGACATGCTGAAAGACTTCATCATCATCATCATCATCATCAATTCAGCTTAGAGGATGTCACGACCTAAAACCTCGTGCCACCCACGCATTCCTGAATACTTCCGGACATCGGCTACCACACCATAAATCGAAGCAGATCCTCACATCAAGCGATATGTGATGGCATTTCATCAAACAACAGTAGCAGTATCACCACTATAATTTAGCGGCGTATTGGTTGAGAACACTCCCACTATCATCCTTCAAACCAGAAACACACATCAAACCCTTTCCCGACAGGAAGCAAAACATGTCGATTTTTCATTCGTCGCTTGCGACCATCAAAATATTCTCTGGAGGCGTTGGGATTGGAGGCTGACTGGGCGGTTTTAATTGAACCTCACCAAGTCAGTTGCGGAAATGGAGGAGTCCAATCGAAGCAAGACATATTTTGTTTCATGTCAATCCCTAATAATCTCCCAAAAATACCTACCCAAACTCAAAACTAACTAACAAACTTCACTTACAACTGTGATTGTAGAATTTGTGCATCCCGAGCCTGTTTTGATTGAATTTCGATTGTAAATTCGTAATTAGAGTACAAATGTCAAATTATTTTATATGTTAGCATCCCGAGGATAGCTGAGGATTCGCCGCGTTTCACTAAAGGTAGGATCTTCCTAATTCACTGTATAAAGGTATATTTATGTACTAGGTACTAGGGAGGATGACGCGGGTTAATTCACTGTATAAAGGTATATTTATGTACTAGGTACTAGGTGGGATGACGCGGGTTAATTCAAAAGAAATAATCATCAACAAACAAGTATAAGACGGACGTTAGTAGAGGGAGATAGTTGCACGAACGGTAGAATTAGTTATTTTCAAGTTAGCTAGAGTCATTGTAAATTGTGCCCTAGTGAATTGTAACACGCCATACCTAAAAGAACAAAGGGTTTACCACAAACAAATTATTAATTAAACTGGATTAACCATATCAAACCTTTAAAACCAAAAATAACACAACGTTAAGGGGTTAATTACAAGTTGATTAATTGAGAACATCTCGCCACGTATTTCTAAAACGTATTACGTAAAGGGGTGTCGAGGCTCTGCCAAAAGAACGAAGGGGAGAGAGGTTTGAGCGACGGGACTACAAGGCTACGAATACGAATGGGAGATGAACTCTACGTACAGAGTTGGTTAAGAACAAGAAGGAGTCTTCGAAATAAAAACTTTTAATAAATAATTAGAGGGGGGGTAAGACCATGTTTATTACAGTATGTAGGTATGACTATTAGAATTTTTTTTAACTAGAATTAGGGAAGATGAACTTTATTTACGAAATAATAAATATTCAGAGTTAGCTAATCATTTAACAGAGACATGCCATAGCTTCAACAAAGAAAAAACTAAGTTTAAACATTCCAATATAAATAAATATGTTAATATGTGCGCTTTAGAAACCTTGAAAATAAACAAAAAAATAAAATCAGTAATTATTTTAGTTAATAAAATAATAGCACCCTACAAATCGCCCTTATTAACAATGTTTCCGTGTAATGTCGACTTCTCCCACCTTTCTTCTCCTCCTAAAAATCACCCCTCCTACTCCCCCTCCAAATTAAATCTAATAGTTTTGTACTTGTGTAAAATTTTAAAGTTACTTTTAAATTTGCTTGTGAATGACATGAATGTGTCGAAACCGGTAGCAGAAAATATAAAATATAAATACAGGGTGGCGCAAAACTACCGTTTTATTTTGAATCTTATTTGTAATGTCCCCAATATGTTGTGTAGGTATATAAACCGTAGACTAAGATATATTTGTACCAGTCTGAAGATGGCTTTAACTAGCTGAAACCGGTTACGGTCGAATAAAATTAAGTGGAATAAAGTTTTATATTAGTTTTATTATAATATATTGTAATAAGATTCAAACCATATCGGTAGTTTTGCGCCACCCTTCACAAAGTTAAAAATGTACATTGAAATATAAAATTCTTCAAAACAGAATGACTTCAAAATTAATTAATTCCAAATAGAATTCAAAGGTTGTCATTTAAATAATTTAATTAATTATGTACTGATTTATTGTAATTACAAAAAAAAACTATACTACATAAATGTCGTATTTATTTAATCTTGTTTAGAATAGCTTGACCTCTTATTTAAACGTAATTTTTGTTAACCTCATATTTCAAATATCATAATTAAAAAATATATCTTTAACTAACTAACTATTCCTATTTTTCTTTGTCATTTTCATATTTTCATTTAGATTATTGTAGTCATCTTCTTCTTCAATTATATATTATATTGACGAAAAGAACCTTCAAAAGTTGAAGGTTATTTTCAATGCTTCATCAAAATAATGATGGAAATAAGCTGCCAACAAGATTGCTTTAAAATGCAAACTGATCTGGATGCACTATCTGAATGGTCGTTGGCAAACAAATTAGATTTTAACACAAAGAAATGTTTCACAATGTCCTTCACTCGTTGTAAAAACATTATAATTTACGATTATAAAATAAAAGGCGAAATGTTATCACGTGTAAAATCCGTGAAAGATCTCGGTGTCGTCTTTGATCCCGAACTGACATTCTCTTGCCATATATCGCAGCTCACTCAGTCTTGCTACAAACTTCTTGGATTCATCATCAGGACTTGTAAGCAATTTGATAATCAAGAAGCTATGCTAGCGTTATTCGATGGCATACTGAGAAGCAAACTGGAGTACGCGAGCGATATTTGGACACCGTACCACCAGAAGTACATTGATATGTTAGAGCAAATCCAGAAGAAATTCCTCAGGTATGTTTATATGCGGAAGCATGGAACCTATCCAAGGTTCATGCACCACATTGACTTACTTGAGGAAACTGATTCTGTGAGCCTAGAAACTAGAAGGAAAGCAAGTCTTGCTATTCTGTCTTTCAAAATTTGGAACAATTTCATCAATAGCCCATTTCTCTTGGGATGCTATGATTTTCATGTACCAGACCACTACAGCCGAAGTCGACATCATGACTTATTTAAAGTACCGAATGGCAGAACAGACGTCTTGGCAAAGCATAGCATGACGAGGGGAGTGGTGCTGTTAAATGAAATTGCAAACCATTTGGATGTAAGTGACTGTTCTTTATATGCCTTAAAAACATTATTTATTTATTTATTTATTTGTTTTATTATACGCCCAGAGGGCTTTTACATAAAAAAATAAAGGCAGTACATCTTTAACATGACAAGGAAATAATATAAATAAAATTACAATAGAAATAAAAAAGTACATTAGTTAAATAGAAATATAAGCAACAAAAACATAAATTACAGTAAGATATAATAACGATAAGTTACGATAAAAAAATACATACATGATATAAAAATACAAATAACAAAAATTTTAAAGTAAGGTGATCAGAGGTTTACAAAATTGCAACATTAACCATGTCTAATAAAACGTAAGTATTAGTTTCGCAAAGTGGCAAACCGCTACATCGATGGTACCTCCAGTACCTCTGCAAGTTGCAGGGGTTCAGAACTCCAATTTGGATTTTAATATTATAGTGAAAATTAAATAATTAATTTTTTTTTTAAATATAACTAAATAATACTACAGGTTATGATGGTTTATAATACATATTACAATGATTTTACTAAGACATTACATTTAATTACATTAATAGGATAGGTAGAGATAGTTTAGCAAATTTGTCGATGAACGAGTAGTTTATTAAATTTACCAAAGAATTCCTTAGTGAGTACTTGTATCACGGATAAATGATTTCATTATTTCATTTTTAAATTGTGTCAGTGACATATTCCATACATCTTTGTGCGAATACATATTGCCCAAGTGTTGGATTCTGTGTAGTGGTATATTGTATTGTGCCCTGGTCGTAGTATTACCACAGTAAAATGGTAGTACTGACATTGTGTTTCTCGCCGGCACATTAAAATTTATGAGCGCCAAGAATTCAGGGCTGTCAATTGTATTACGTAAGATTTTAAATAAAAAAACTAGATCGAACATATTTCTTCTATCACTCAAGTTTAATAGATTAGATAATCGCAATAGATAAGTGTAGTTCAATTGTTCTTTTGGTATTTTTAGTTTATAATTTAAAAAGCTTAGGAATTTTTTTTGTATTCTTTCTATTGTTTGAGAATGCACGTCATAGTGAGGAGACCATACAGTTGAGTTATATTCAACCTGACTCCTCACTAGTGATGTGTATAGAAGTTTTAATGTTTTAATGTCGGTAAAATCTTTAGCCACTCTTAGTACAAAACCTAACATTTGTAAACCCTTCTTTGAGATATTTTCAATATGTGGTATGAAGCTAAGTTTGGAGTCAAAAGTAACACCTAAGTCATTAATTTCGAGTCAATTATTGAAGAGTCACTTGCCTAAATGCTGATAGGGTAACTAAATTGTACTGTAATTGGAATTATTCTGTTGTACAATAATAATAAAATAAAAAAAAAATATATATTAATAAAAAGAGAGTTGTTCTGTAAAATTATGTAATTATTAACTAAAAAAATAATTCCAAAATAATAAACTATATTCTAATTTCTGAATAATAACGTCAAATAGATTTAAACCTCCAAATTCTATTTTATTTATTAATACACCGTCATATTTAAGGAAGGCATTTTTTTAAACTTACAGTTTAATTTTTTTTTTTCAAATTTATCTAATTAAAAAATATATTTTAATAATTTAATAAAAAAAAAAATAAATTAAAAATATGTAAAATTCTTCAACTAATGACTTATTTTACGTAAAAAAACTTCTTCTACATACATATAATAAGTTCTAAAAATTTAAAAAAGATTGCCATCCTCTAAAATCTGTATTACGTAAAAAAATATTTATTTCGATTGTGACTGTCATGTGTAACTCTGGAACTCGGATATGCTTTGAATATAAGTGTTGTTTTCAAAATTGAAACCGATTGTTTGAAGAATTCAGACTAGTGTATAAAGTACCTACCTATTATACATGTAATATTTTAACAAAAAACATTTTAATTAATTTTCAAAATTGGAACTGATTTGTCAAGAATTTAGACTATTTCGTGATTTTTCATGGATCTGTGCTAGTATTATGTTAAAATGCTGTCAAATTTACAAATTACCGATACAACCAGGTAAGCAACTTAGTCAAAAATTAAAATTTTATTGCTTTTTGAAAATTAAACAATTTTATACCTACTTTATATGAATACGTATTGTAATACTTGAAAATTTATAGAACAGACATGTAATAATAAAAATTAAAAATTTTATCTTTATTGTTTTTCTTGATTTTACCATTTAATTTTTTAATCAATTCTGTCACTTATTTATATTCCAGGGCTGTCACAAGCATTTAGTTTTAGTGTCCGCGAAGATGTTAAAAGGTCTGTTGTGTGAATCTCAGGGTTAATAGCTTCTTATTTAATTTATAAAAAACAATATAAATGTATTATTTAAAAAAAAAGGAAAATGCAAACTAAAATTGCAGTTGAAAATTAAACTTGAAAGCAATAAATTATAATCAGCTTTTGTGGTGTTTCTAAGCTATTCAAATAATACATTATGTTGAAATTTCATCATATGTTAGGATTTCATCAAAAATGTTTAATCTACCTCAAATGTTACATTTTCATCAAATGTTACATTTGAATAACTGAGTCTTTCTCTAATACCGTAGCACTCGTACGTAAAAGTGTTTGGTATGAAAAAATATTAATTTGAAAAAATATATTATTTTGGGCAAATGCTGACTTAGCGACAAGCATATAAATCGGACCACTCCTTGAAAACATGCGTTATTGATAAGCTGCCATACTCCATTACACTCAACAGATTAGTAATCTCTACTGATTTTATCTACAATGTTTCTATACTTTCAAACAAAACTGATAACACCAAAATTACATAAGACGTTTTGACTCGTAGGCCATGGAGGGGTCAGTTAATATGAAAATCCGTTCAACAAAAAAAATCGATTTTAGAAAATGTTGATTAAATATGAAATGAAGTGAGGTAAAATTGAACTAACTTGGAACAAATTTCTATTCTAGAAAAGTGAAAAAATTCCACTTTGTATAAAACACTTATATGATGCGATATGATGCGCAAATCCGACCGGTTTCGGAAAAAACGTTCCTTCGTCAGGGAAAGCTTATACTAATTTGACAGTTTCGAACAATGTTTTATTATGGTAGGGGTGGAGCCGTTGCTAGTTATTAATGTAGATTGGGTGGGTAGGTATTAGTGAAGAGTGGGTGGGTAGGGGAACAAATCCATGATTGGGCTATATGACAATATTTTTTGTTTATTGATAATAGATTCATTATTTTTAAAGGATTTTTTTATTTCCAAGGCTTCTAAGAAATCTAAACGATATAGATTTTTAAATTTAGATTGTTAGATTTCTATTCACTGAAATTTAGTGAAATTAATGGTCTCTGTGTTGGGGTGAAACACACGCTGCTTATATTGTATATACATATGTATAACAACTGCAGATACCAAGGAACAAAGTTATTTAATAAATTGCCAAAAATATAAGATCCCTTAACCCCTTGATCTCTTAACCCTTTGATCCCGAAACACAGATTAAGACTTTCATACATTTTTTTGCGAATTATTTGTTATTTACATACATTGAAAATCATTCCGAAATTTTTTGGAAATTTTCTGCAATTCTTTCCGTACATTTTTAAATCATCGGTAATACGTAACTATTTGTCTTACAATTTAATTGCTTTTATTTGATTTAAATTATAATTTAATGCGGTTAATTATTTACGTCCAAATAGCTAACATTTTTAACAGATAATGACATTATTGGTTTACAATATAAAAATATGTTCCTTCTCATTCTAACGTCTCGAAAAATAAGTGGATAAATTAGTCGATAAATCATGTCGATTAATTATGTGACGACTCAACGTAAAACAATTTCTCTTGGTGTCCGTTTTGTGTCGTTAATGTCCAATTCTGAGAGTAATAATATGTAAAAAAAAAATTGAAATAGAAGTTACATGGAGTTAGAAGAGTAAATATTTATCACGTCAGGGAGTAAAGAGTTAAAATAATTAATTAAAATATAATATAATAAATTAAACAGTTTCAATTTTTAATAAAAAAAAATTGTTGAAATTTTTAATAAATTTTTTTGTTGAAATTTTCAGTATATTTTTTACTTATTTAAAGCTTTTAGGGATATATTAATAATTACTTAATACAAAGAATAATACACATTTATTCATTATTTATATAAAATTACAAACCATTAATAAATACATAGTTTTTTCAAATTATTTGGAGCTAATATGGATGGTGGCGCCAGTTTCAATTAAAATCATCTTGTCTATGATACGAAGCTGAATAACTGCTTATTCCCTTGTTCCCTTATTCCTACCTATAAATTGCCAAAAACAAAGTGCAGTGACAAACAGCTTTGTTCGCTTTACTTGTGCCTAAAGTATTGTCACACACAAAAACTGTGAACCGCCTGTAACTGCGCGGAAGTTAATTGTTGTTGTTCCCGCCTCACGTAAATGTGCATGTTTTGGCCAGCACCTCGTGTGTTATTTGGATTCATCCATCGTTGTTTATTTGTATTGATTTGCCCGCTGATATTGTGTATTGTTAAGCCATATGTATTTTGCCCGTGAAACCGCCCGCCGATACATTAATTTAAGTTATCCCGCCGCGGCTGTGGAGAATGCCGTGTTGTGTATTGTGATTAAAGACTTTAGACTTTAACCAGCGGCCTAAAGTGGACTATAAAAACCTGAACGGACTATGAAGTGCAGTTTGGTGAGTTTTTGGCATCCTTTTTTAACCTTCCTTATTTTGGGCAGTTATTTAGTGAACCTTATTTAATTTTGGCACACGCACACGCACCCGCTTTGCGAAGGAGAAATTTGTCGCAGTCATCTTTGTACGCCCAACCATATGGATATATTAATAATTAATGAATACATAATATAATATACAAATTAATTAATTGTTTGTTATTTCATATTAATATTAAATTTAAAAAATGTATATGAAACTAAAATATAAGCACCTGTTGACAAGCCAATTCAATTGGCTTAGCAGGACTTGTTCGTTGATTATATTATGTATTATATATTATATCATATCAAAAAAAAAAATATATGTAAAATGATTAATAAAAATAATTTAAAATTTTCAACTAAAAAATAAATAAAAATACACTGTTTTGTTAAAAATTAAAACTGCCTAAATAAAACATCATCGTAATAAAAGATATTCTTACTAAATAAAGAAATAAAACCTGCCTCCATACACACAAACATAGCTTTTTATAGATATAAAATTAAGAAAATGAAATGTTTGATATATTTAATATGAAAATATTATTCCGATATTAATTATGTTTTACATTTAAAAATAAATAAATTTTGTACAAATAAATTTCCAATACAAAAGTGTAGTTATAAATGAAGAAATGTTTCACCTGAAATGTCTTCCAAACAAATAAATGGATCAGCAACAGGAAACCACTGGATTTGAATTCAATTACAAAACTACATGAATTATTGGTGATTAATTTGTCCGAATAAGTAGTTGTGAGAAAATGTAAGAGGTCAGACCAGTGTACTAAGAAGGACTGTTAAAAGTGACCCTGAAGCTCACAATGCCTTGTGAATCAATTTATACATTCTTATCTTGCTTATCACCATGTTGATAACAAGGCTGACCGCGCCCTGCGTAATACGTTGCGATTATTTTTAAGAATATTTTTTTTATATTTACAATATTATATCGGACGAGAATCGAACCCGGGCAGCCATAAAACTGCATTTTACCACTAAACTACCGACCCTATGGAACAGTACTCAGTTATAATATAATTGTCTGGATCTTGAACCTTTATTTTGTGAAAGCATTTTTTATTAAATACATACACCTGTTATGTGAAATTAAAGGATTTCTTGGTTTTAAACACTTTTAATTACCCCCCTTTCTTCTTTCTTCCTGGAATCTTGGAAGAGGAAATGAGGACGATTAGTCGACAGCTGGTGCGGTCTAAAGGTAAGACTTTTGACTC
The DNA here is from genome assembly GCA_917880885.1 of Limnephilus marmoratus. NCBI lineage: Eukaryota > Metazoa > Arthropoda > Insecta > Trichoptera > Limnephilidae > Limnephilus > Limnephilus marmoratus. The sequence goes on along the minus strand of OU862929.1, from coordinate 36,751,494 downwards.
GCAATCCAAAGGTCACAGGATCGAATCGCGGCGTGGGCAAATATATTTTAGTTATTTAATTGCATTATTTCACAGTTGATTCATTAAAAATAATATATGGGAGTTGTTTTACAACTCTATGTGACCTTTCTAGCGAACGTCTCTGGATCTGTTGGTGTTGTATTCGTGAAAAAATCTCCCGGGAGCTTAAGTGGAGTTCCGTATGTCATTTCCGCCGGTGATATTTTCGCATCCTGTCTAACGCAAGATCTGAGGCCCAAAAGAATCAATGGAAGTCTCTCTGACCAACTGCTTGTGGAGGCTACTTTTAGAGCCCCTTTTAATGTTCTATGCCATCGCTCTATTAAGCGATATTTGCTATATTCTATCGATATTCTATCGCTCTATTTGCTTGCGGGTGGTACGCTGTTGTTCTTAAGTGTTTTACACCACACAATTTCATGAGGTCTTCGAAGAGCTTACTTTCAAATTGACGTCCTTGATCCGACGTAATTGTATCGGGCACCCCAAACCTAGCTATCCAGTTCTCCATGAGAGCGAGAGCAACTGTCTCTGCCATGATATCCTTAATGGGAATCGCTTCTGGCCATCTAGTGAAACGGTCTATAATGGTCAATAGGTAGTTGTTGCCACGTGATGGAGGCAAGGGTCCAACAATATCAATATGGATATTTCTAAACCTCTCTTTGGGCAACGGTAGTGTTCCAATAGGACTGTGGGTATGCCTATTTACCTTGGCCTTCTGGCATAATATGCACGTGGTGACGAACTCTTTTACGTCTCTTTGCATCTTAGGCCAAACGAATCTTTGTGTTTTGTAGGTAGCTCCAATGCCGGGGTGACAAATACTGTGCATGTTATCAAGTATACGGTGTCTCCAAGCCTTTGGTATAAATGGTCTTGCAACACCAGTGGACATATCGCACCATAGAGTTGTAGGACTTCCGGGAATCTGGACACGTTCCAAGCGCAGAGAAGTCTCGGTGTTCATGATCGCGATGAGTTCTGAGTCGCTGTTTTGGTCTAACGCCATCTCTTCATAGTTGATAGGCGATGGAATCTGTATCTCTTCAATCCTTGATAATGCATCGGCTACCTGATTTTCGTTTCCGGGTGTGTAAACGATTTTTGTTGTAAATTGTGCGATAAAATCTAACTGTCGTCTTTGCCTTGGCGAATCATTATCCGCTTTTTTGGTGAACGCAAAGCATAAGGGTTTATGATCAGTATATATGGTGACTTCTCTACCCTCAACCTGTCCTCGAAAGTACTTAATTGCTTCGTAAATGGCTGTGAGTTCTCTATCATAAGTACTGTAATTTTTTTGTGCGTTGTTGAGTTTTCGTGAAAAAAATCCGAGCGGTTTCCATTTCTTCTGCTTTTCTGTTCGTTGTTGGAGGGCTGCGCCCACAGCAAAATTTGAAGCATCCACCATAATTGCGAGGTCTGATGATATTTCTGGATGTGTGAGGAGTGTAGCATTAGCCAAATCAACTTTGGTCTGGTCAAATGCCTGAATGAGCTCCTCTTTTCATTGGATTGGTTGCTTGTCTGCTTTTTTTGTATTGGCGATTATGGCGTACAACAATCGTTGAGCCTCCACAGCCTTTAAAATGAACTTTCGGCAATAATTCAGCATACCTAAGTATCTGCGCATGTCCTTTGCTGTTTTTGGTCTTAGGAAATCTTTGATGATCTCCACTTTTTCGGAAAGAGGAGTCGTTCCCTCATTTGAAATTTGGTAGCCAAGGAATTTAATGCTGGAATGACCAACGTGCTTTTCTCGGCGTTAATGATCAAACCGTGTTCCTCAAGACGTTTGAAGACTGTTTCGAGGTGCTCCATGTATTCGTTTTCGTCCTCGGATGCAATCATAATATCATCGATATATGCAAAACAAAATTCCAAGCCATTCAGTACTTGATTTATAACGCGTTGAAACGTCTGTGCCGCGTTACAAAGCCCAAATTGTAAATGTGTGAACTCAAAGAGACCAAATGGTGTTATGATGGCGGTTTTTGGAATATCACTCAAACTAATGGGAATTTGGTGGTATGCACGAACCAAATCTATAGTGCTAAAAATGTTGGCTTTAGATAACTTGTGAGCGAAATCGTTCAGTTGTGGAATCGGGTAACGGTCTGGAATCGTCTGAGAATTGAGCCTGCGATAATCTCCGCAGGGTCTCCAACTGCCGTCCGATTTTTGCACCATGTGCAAGGGGCTTGCCCAACAGCTTTTTGATGGTCTACATATTCCTTGTTGTACCATAAGGGCAAATTCCTTCTTTGCTGCCTCTAGCATAAGTGGTGTCATTCTTCTGGCTCTAGCTGGGGTTGGTGGTCCAGTTGTTTCAATACAGTGGGCTACAGAATGTTTTACTTCTACTTCTCGATTGAAGGGTCGTGTAATTGAAGGGTATCGCTGTAGACATTGGTGGTATTTGCTTGTATTGTTGACCGTAGATACACCCGTACCTGCATAGTGAATGCGCTGTCCCGTTGAAGTTAGTCCCGTCGTTGCGTCAATGAGTCTCCCTTTCCGAAGGTCACTAGAAGATTAAAATTTTCTAAAAAATCTGCCCCCAAAATTGCACGCTCGACTTCGGCTATGACAAATGTCCATGGAAATGTTCGACGCAATCCGAAGTTAACCATCATTCGGCGTAGTCCGTGCGTCTTGATAGGAGTACCATTTTCCGCGTAGAGGGCCACATTTGGCTCGTGTTGTTCAAATGATCGTGGTGCTTTGAATTTGTTGGGAATTACAGATATTTCTGCGCCGGAATCAATCAAAAAGTTTATATTGTTTTGCCGGTCCCAGATGTGCAACCTTTTTCCAATTTGCTCTATGTGAGTTGCATTGACACAGAGCTTCTTTAGTTTTCCGAACTCTTTGTCGTTGGTGGCCAATCACAGGGGCGATGCACTTTTTCGCAAGTTTTCCGAACTTGTAATGATACCAGCATCGTTCGTAAACTTTTTTTGTTTGATACCTGTTACGCGATGGTGACCTTAATCGCCTCTGTTTATTAATTTCTATTAGCTTTCCATCGTTTATTTTAGTTGAGCAGGATGAACTAGGAAAACCTTCTTCTACGTGGCATATATCATTTCTGCTATAGACATCTGCCATTTTATCGGCGATTTCTGCTAGCTTGTCTAAGTCCTGATCGGCCGATACAGTCAGTATAGCTTGCATGTTATTAGGCAGCCGTTGTAACCACAGCGTCCTGAAGAGATTCGTGTTGATGATGGTGGGTCCTGCCAGTTCTTTCATCTGACGTAATAACTGAGACGGTGTATTATCTCCAAGCTGAAGTCCGTATACGAGCTTGGCAGTTTTTTTTCTCTCGGACTCTGTAAACCTAGTCACCAATGCCGATTTTAATGTGGCATACATATCCCGTGTGGGTGGGTTCAAAACGATGTCACTAACCATGGTTAGCGTTTCACTGTCCAGGCAACTTACGATGGAGTAGTATTTTGTTGCATCGGAACTAATGCCGGCTATGATAAATTGAGCCTCAATTTGCATCAACCACAGTTGACATTTATCCCTCCAAAAAGGCGGCATTCGAACCCCCACTCTTGCAACCTGATGACTAGTTCCCTGGTCCGTCATACCTTTATCGTTATTTTGCTGCGTGTTAGCCATTAACTCGCTTGGGCAACTTTAATTGTGTGTGTAATGGTGTGCAGTCTCAAATATAATAAATAATAAATGTATAAATTATTACGTGTAATAATAATATTTTAAATCGATTGACTCCGTGACGTTGTTTATTTACGTTATTAAAGCGCCAAGTGGTACCAATTATATCTATGAATATACTAGTAGACAGAACCCTACGCAAGAAACTAATTATCAGCGATATCAAAACGCGAAAAATTGTTAAGACGGCAAATAAACACTAAATACCGGTCAATAAAAGGGAGAAGGCCTTGCGTTATGCGCTCGAATACATAAAATGCCCTTTCGAAGAGGCAATTGAACTAGGCTAGACTCGTCTAATCGGGTTTCGATGTACCGGCAACAAAATTTAATGTGGGAATGTGGGTACGCGAGCAAATAATAATGCAATGTCGTAAATAATATTAACTTCGCGTGTTTTTATCGGGGTCACCAAATTTATGGGAGTTGTTTTACAACTCTCATAACAATTATTAAATCTATTCTAATATGTAGGGTTCTGTTAAAATAAAATAAGAAGAATGGTACTCACTTGGTTTATTGACAGATAACAATTACTAAATAATAATTAACAGAGATGTTGCTTGGTGCACCTATTGTCACGGAGTGACGAGCCATGCCGCGTCTCTTCCCACCTCTCGTCCCAATGATGGTGGGAGTATCGACACTCCACAAATATAAAGTATGTTTGCGGCCCGTTCCAGAGTAGGAGATACTCTACACCCGTATTCAGAGTCGATCCTTAAAGTTGTCTACGTTAAGTGTCGACCTTACCTTAGCAAAGGTCAAAGAACCGAAAGAAAGGTGTGACGTCATCCGAAACTTGTCGATGTCCTGCTTCTACGGAAACAACATGCCCCGTTTTGGGACAATCTGTGTATTGTGTATTTATTTATGCTGTTATCTATGAATTTAATTCAAGCGTCTGTCTTAAATGACATCAGCCTGTCAAAATTCTCTGTTAGTTCTTCCGTTACGTGTTTCCTAAGTTTCCGTTCGACTTTAAGCGAAGGAATTCGCGGATTGTGATCACGCCAAGCGAAAGGCAATGTTTATTAGATTTAATAAATAGATATCCTGCCGTTGCCAGTATTTCGACGAACCATCTGCAGCTTGGCGAAAAGAAAAATGCGTGGGCCAAGTTGACAGATGATTTTAACTCAATCGCCGACAGTCAAAAGGTTTGCATCTTTGGTAGGTAATTAAAATACTAACTAGCCATCACGCCGTTTCCCCGAAGGGAACTCTTTCTTCATTCATATACATACTCTTCTATTGTTCGGACTCCGTAATACTATTATAATATTATATTATTGAATACCTTTTTAGCGGACCCAAGCGCAGCTTAAAAAATGTTGGGACAATATAAATTCAAAAAGGAAGATGGAGCTATGGAGAAGAGGAGCAGGATGAAGGGGGCAGGCTCTCACCAAGTGTCTCCGATGAGTATCATCAAAATCCAAATCAAAATCAAAATCATTTATTGTACAAAATTTACATTTAGTACAAAAGGTATAACTTATAGGTACCTATATTCTATTTCTCCCAGTTAACCTAACATATAGTACAGATTTGAACACAAATTAAATATAAATATAAAAGTGGTGTTGTTTTAATTTATTTGCAAGTGTATTTGTATTAATTTGAGGGAGCGGGAGACAGAAATGAAAGGCGTGCAGTCGATGTGTGAGTCGTCTTTATTGTGCTACGTAGCGATGGTCGGTGAAGCGGTAACAAGATGTAATGCGGAGTGCCGTAGATGAGATGCTGCAGGCGTACAGATGTGATGGTGATGGTGTGGTGAAGGTCAGCGAGTTGCTCGATACCATGGCGGTGGAGATGACCTATCTTCCAGGCCGTTGCTCGACGCTTTGAATCGCGGAGATGAACGGTGTGTGGCTCGGTGAGCTGAGCCACCAGCAGGTAGTCCTGGCGAGGCGGAGCGTGTTTCCATGGCAGCGAAGCACGGTGAGGCTTCGGGGTGCCATGAAGTGGTGAGCTGATCCCCGGACTGAAGGTGCGTCAAACCTTATAAGTCGCGGGATGGAGCTGATCTCAGGAGCTGAAGACACGATGGGCCTTGTAGCTGAGACATGGTGATGGACCTCGAGGAAGCTGCCCTGGAGCGTAGCGATACCATGCAGGAGCACTTATTACATGTTGAGATGTTGACCGAAGATTAATGTGAGACTGAACTGGACTGAACTGCAGCGGGCGAGCGATCGGCTGCTTATATAGCCGCGGTAGAGTAACTACCTCGCGGTAGGTAATACGAGCCACTTCGGCAGCTGACGAGAATATTCGGCGCCGTACAGATATTGTACGGTGCTGTCTCGAGACCTTTCTAGGCGGGGCGATATTATTATCGTCGGGCTGGCACGGCAGACGAGAAAGTACATCGCGGCCAGTATAGGTACGAAGGTACCTAGGCAAGTAGGTTTGCCGATGCGCGCGGATATTAGGAGATGTTTCTCGATTCCTCTTTTGGTGGCGAAGTTCGTAATGATGTGTCGCCACAAATTTATTATATAGACCTAAATATAAAAACAGTTGTACCTATGTGAGGTATTCACTTAATGTGTAATGAGACCTGTTCAGAAGGAATGTTTTTAGTGATGACTTAAATCTGAGTGTATCTTGTATTTGTTTAATATCATGTGGAAGGTTGTTGTATACTTTAATGGCCATGTAAAAGGGTCCTTTTTGGAAAATTGTTTTGTTTGCTTTTGGTATTAATAAATTTTCTGTAAACCTTGTACTTAGCGTGTTTATGTGTAGAGTTTTTTTGTGGAAACTTTTCTGGAGATGATCGCACTAACATGCATAACTCCATTATATATATGTCGGTGACTGTAAGAATTTTCAAATTTTTAAATATAGGTCTACATGAATCCCGATTAGCAGAGTTTGTCATTTTTCTTATACATCTTTTTTGGATGATAAAAACATCTTTGGCGTTTACTGATTTTCTCCAAAAGATAATTCCATATTTTATTTTTGACTATACATAACCATAGTATGCGGCCATTACCGATTCGTTGTTTAATATATTTCTTAGTGTACCTAGAACAAAAGAAAAGCTACTGATTTTGGCTACTATTTTGGATACATGTTCTTTCCAGTTTATATTTGCATCTAGTTGTATTCCCAGCAAACAAGTTTGGGAAGGTTCGATAATATTATTATTGAAGTTAACATTTATGTTTTTAGGTGTAGCTTGCACTGGACAAAATTGTAAAACTTGAGTTTTGTTAGTGTTGAGTGACAGATTTTGTGATAACAGCCAATTTGCTATTGATTGACAAGTCTCGTTAATATGTTTATTAAATTCGTCAACGTCTTCATTACATTCAAATAACTCAAATTCAAAATTCCTGTTGACAGCATGCTGGACTTGGCCACCAACATTGAACTAAGCGTTTGCAACGACAGCGATTGCTCCATTAGCAATTCATATGATGTTTAGTTTAAGAAAGTTATGTGCAATATTTTGGCTACTTGTTTATTTAACTTTAGCCTTATTTTTTATTTAAAGTATTGTTTAAGTTTCAGATACCGCTGTGCCCAGCACGTCTGCTTTATTCAGCATGCCATGGGCTGACCAGTCGACGGAAGTGCCTGTGTTTGGTAAGTCAATTTTTGATAATGTAATTGATCCTTTTCAATTTAAAATGTCATTTGTAGTTAGATGGTAGCGTTCGCATTTCTCTGTAGGAACTTAGTACAAAATATTATGTTGTGAATATAATTTTATCAGTTGTCATGCTAAATCTTAAATAATATTCAAGATAGAAATATTTATTTATTTATATAATTTACGCCCGGAGGGCTTTTACATAAATATATAAAGACAGTACAATTTTAACACGAGAAAGAAAAATATAATATAAAAAAAGTTACGATAGAAAACAAAAATACAAACATGAAATAAAAATAAAAGCAACAAATATTTAAAAGTACAGTGAGAAACAAAAACAATAAAGTTGCGATAAAAAATCAAAAAATATATGCATGATATAAATATACAAGGAACAAAAATTTTAAAGTACGGTGATCAGATGTGTTTACAAATTTACAACAATAATCATGAGTAACAAACACCTAAGTATTTATTGGTTTCTCAAAGCGTGAAACTGCTATGTGTAGATGTAGGTTCGTAAGTTGCAGGAGTTCAGAACTGTTCAATTTGAATTTTAATATTTTAGATAAAAACTAAAAAAGGTTTATTAAAGTCGACGTAGTAAATTTACAAAAAAAAATCCTTAGTGAGAGCATGAATTATGCTCTCACTAAGCTATATTATATTGCTAAAGTATTTTTAATTTTCAGATATTTGTGTTGTGTATTGTGATTGTCCTATTTTATATTTAACTTCATTTAGCACTGAACACTTTTATTTTCTCGTTTATCTAATCTAGATGTTTTCTAACTTTCCTGTCTATACCACCTTTTATTCAAACATTACCTTAAACTTTCATGTCTATGCCACCTCTTCCTAAAATATTGCAATGAATTGCGTGTCTATAATCTCTTTTGTCTGTGGCCACGTTAGCTTTCTAATTTTATTTATAAAATGGCTTGTCATCATTTCGCATGTCATTCTCTCTTTACTTGATTCTCTTGATCTCAATTCGTCTTTTCGCTTCTGCTAGACTTTTAAGAATTACTCTCAATTATTGTCGCCAGTCAAGTGTTCAGACCAGAATCATCTCGCTGTAAAATTATTCAACAGAATAAACAGTTACAAATATTCAGTACAAAACACAAGTGTTTTTACTTCAACAAAGGATAACCTCAAACCAACAAACTTTCTATCTCACTATACGTTCCCGTGGTGTGGAACCGAAGGAAGCCACCAAAGCAGCTCAAATTACACCCTGACTGCAGACTATCTGGAGACCACACCTTGGACCTTCGCAAAAAAGTGACTGTGTTTACATCTCTATTTGCTATGATGGGTGAAATGCAGATCCGGGCACAGTTTGGAAATTTAATAAAAAAAACACTTTCTAGATGAGAAAAGTGTGGAGAAGCTGAATAAAAAAAAATTAAGGCGCGCTCGGCAAAATTGAGGAAGATACAGCCGTTTAAAGTATAAATAAAATTTCTTATTATATAGATACTACGCCATTTTGTCACTGTTATGTTGATTCACCTTAATTACATTAAAAGGCAACTATTTGCATTGGGGGAAGTGGAAAATATTTCATTCTAAATTTCGATTACGTAAAATTAAAATTAGCTTTCCTCTTGTGAGATTGTACGCCAGAATCACAAACCATTTTACACAAACCTAGCGTAGCCGCTAAACTACTTGAAAACTGGGATGTTCCAAAATTATTCCTAAACCTATCTGTTTTTTCTGAAAACCTATGAAATCGCTGTATTTTTGTATTTTTATGACTTGTGTGCTTTTTTATCAAATTTTATTTTTATTATTTCTGTATATGTTTAAAAATAATCTGTCATGAATTATTTGTACTACCAAAATGTAAAAGCCCTTTGGCGTTAAATAAATAAATAAATAAATGTTTTTCTTGCCTTGACGCGAGTAGGCGTTATAAAGGGGGACTTTCTTTTCTTAGGTTAGTGACAAAATGGCGGGAGGACTGACAGTATCGGTTCGCGAAGTGAAATTTTACTTAACCTAATTGAAAATGAATTACTTATTCAAATTTTTTTTATTGCTTTCCGCACTTTTTTTCACCTTCCAGATTAAAGTTCTCAACTTAAAACGCGGTGAAAACATGGTTTTTTGCCAAAAACAAGCTGTGCCCGGATCTGCATTCCTCCCGCTATGATTACTTGCACTTCCCTACATAGGGTCAAATAATGCTCAGAGAGCTTTACTTTAACCGCTCGTTCTCCACTATAAAGAAAGAAGGGCCCTGTTTAAGATTTTGTGTGGGGGGTGTTTTTGAGAAAGGAGTAAAGATTGGTCTTGAAGGGACCCATGTTCTAGGAGGGAGGAATAACAGAGGCCGGCAAATCGTTCCTCAGCCGAGCTGTTGATGACAAATGTCATCCGTGTACATATTTATGTTGGACGCGTGTTTGGCGTGTGTGCCGAGGGGATCAATGACGTTAGTTCCTCGGAGCGTCTTCCATTGGAAATAATTTTGGTATGAATTTAGCACGGTATAGGTTGTTCAGGGACGCTCTCCCTCTCCGCCATAAGCATTTCATGTAACAGAGACTAAACACAACCTCTTCTTGGAAAACCTAAATACCTCAGCAGTAGATTGTCATGAGGCACAGAGTGGCCTGAACCTGTTATTTACATTGATGATAGCGGGTTCAAATTCCAGCGAGCAAAAACACATTTTATTTATTTAAAATAATATCTAAATGGTGGGCTAATCAAATATTTAAACTTACTGGCTTGCTTAAACGCCACGCAATGGAATAATGATGCACCGGGAAAACCAACGGATTACAGATATTATGCCAAATGAACATCATGTTATCAGAGAAAGGTTTATCACAGCTTATCAGGAATCATTTTATTACTTCGCTAAATAATAAGATTTTAAATAATAAGATTTTATGAAATAAAGAAATCGACCATTTATGAATACAATCTTGACAAAATTATATTAAACTCCGTAGAAACAATAAATGATCTAGGTATTATTTTTAACTCAAAACTTACATTTATTAGCCATATAAATAATATTATTGATAGAGCAATGAAGATTTTAAGATTTATTATTAGAATAACCAAACAATTTTGTAAAATTGATACTATTCGTATTTTATACATAACGCTAGTGAGAAGCATTTTAGAATATAATTCTGCGATTTGGGCTCCACATTACAATATCCATATTCAATATTAATAGATCGCAGAAAAATCTGTGATCTATTAATATTATATAAAATAATTCACTCGGTCCTGGATACCCCTGATTTAATAGAACTAATACGATTTCATTGCCTTGGTCGCACTAACAATAGACTGACTCTACCGTTCTACTATAATAACACACATATGTACATTATCACATTATTACTCACCAATCAGTCGATTACACATTTTGGGAAATGAATATGCTAACATCGGCGACATTTATTTCTTAAAATTATGCACTCAAAAATTATTTTTCCATAATGTAACTTTATATACGCAATATGGACATGTTGAAATGAAATTATAATATTTCACATTGTTCTTTTTTGTTATTTTTTGTTGTGATACACAAAATAATTGTATGTTATTTTTAAGTTTAAAACTACTATTATGTAATCATATTATTTTTCTTACTTTTGTACTCTATGTTTATTTATAAAAGGCAGTATAGTCGTTTATGTATTTAAAAAAAAAAATAAAAATAAAAATAAATAAAAATAAAATAAAATAAAAAAAAATAAAAAATAAATCCGAGGAGTCCAAACTCAATCTCATTACTTATTATTTTATTTTGGTTAAAAAAATTTAAACGATATAAATAAGGGGTGGCCCAAAACAACATATTTATGAATTGAATTCATTATAATTTAAAATACTCTTTGTAATAAAGTTACGCTTACAGCATGATAAAAAATTGGGTGGCGGGTATGGGAACCACCGCCCATGGAACCATTGCCAACATCTCTGCCGTAGATCACCCCAAATGGTTTGCTTCATTTGTTGACTTGGCAGGGGTGCCACGTTCATTTGTCCGGATCTTGGTGCGGTTGTGTCTGCCCACCAATAGGTGGCGGGCTGGATCCGGAGAGACTGGTTGAGGGAGATTTTTTTACTTTTCTAGTAGAACGGTATCGGAACATTGCCTTGCGTTGTAGATTTATGCATCCATTACTCCTGGATACACTGACCCCCAGATTCCTACTCATCCCTCACATTTCTTTCCTTCACAGATCTTTCCCTCACTCCTTTGCCTAAAGCGACCCTCCGTACAGAATTTCCAAAGATGACATAGACCCTGGGAGGAATTATTTTCCTTAGGGCCTCCTGTGTGGAGCTTATTTAAAAAAAAGTGATCAAATGCAGAATTTTTTAAAATATTAATAACAATTTATTAGAGTAACTAAAGATTTACAGTAACTTACAGGAATCAGCACTAACCGCAGAATTTGTTAGAGTGACCAATGATTTATAACTAACTTACAGGAATCAGCATAAACCGCAGAATTTGTTAGAGTGACCAATAATTTACGGCTAACTTACAGGAATCAGCACAAACCGCAGAATTTGTTAGAGTGACCAATGATTTATAACTAACTTACAGGAATCAGCATAAACCGCAGAATTTGTTAGAGTGACCAATAATTTACGGCTAACTTACAGGAATCAGCACAAACCGCAGAATTTGTTAGAGTGACCAATGATTTATAACTAACTTACAGGAATCAGCATAAACCGGAGAATTTGTTAGAGTGACCAATAATTTACGGCTAACTTACAGGAATCAGCACAAACCGCAGAATTTGTTAGATTGACCAATGATTTATAGCTAACTTTGTGACTGATTTTTTGTTAATTTACTGATTTCTTTTTAATTTGGGAGGCGGGTATGAGTACCACCGCCCCAGGAACCATTTGTTGGATAACCATCTATCATAGGCCACCCCAAGTGGTTCGCTACTTAGCAGAGGTTCCCGGGTTCATGGAGTGATGTTTGTCCAGGTCTTAGCGGCGGATGCGTCTGCCCACCTGCTGCATGGCGGGCTGGATCTAGAGAGACCGGTTGAGGGAGGCCTTTTGACCTATCGTCATGCACCGCAGTTGGAGGGATGGATTCTCACGTCTGTCACTCCTGGACACACTGACCCCCAGAATCCTACCCATCTTCGTACGTTTTTCCTTCCCAGAACTTCTTATCCTTCCCTTGAGAATTCCCTAAGGTGACATAGGCCCCGAGGAAAATTATTTTCCTCAGGATCTCCTGTGAGGAGCTAATGTAATAAAAAACAGCGTAAACTGCAGAATATTTGTAATTGCGGTTCAACTTTCTCCGGCACATATTTCTTGTGTCAATAAATAATAACATTACAAAATCTAGATTAGATATTGTAATGAGGATGCGAAATTCATAAAAACACTTTCATTGGATAAATAATTAACTAACTAACCATCACGCCGCTTCCCGCAGGGGTAAGCAGAGAGGACGGACCGCAAAAGAACTCGTTCCTGGCACACACTCTTTGCATCATTCACATTCATACTTCGTCTCAAATACGCTTTTCTATTATTCTGACTCTTAATATGGCCCGAATCAAGTCTCTGATTCACTTGTCCCGCTTGGCCGTGCTTTCGCCGATTTTTTTTACTATTCACGTTTGCACTCCTTCCACTCTCCTTATCACTATTCATTCATACGATCTACATGCCCAAACCATTTGAAGATTTCTTTCATAATCTAACTAACCATTCTTACATCACTTTCGGTAATTTTTTACCCCTTGGAATTTTTTTTTTGGTCTTTTGTATAATTATAATAATATCAAAGTGCGGGTTCGGGCAGATATGTTTAATTGAATCAAAATATGGAATATTTCGTAGTATAAATTTAAGGTATTTGAACTGGTTTATATATAGTTTATTATATATTACCGCAAAGGTTGTTTTTAAGCTTTCTAGCTATCTATATAAATAAAAATGACTTCCGAACGACTTTACCTGTTTTATTCAAACTTTGGGGATTCGATGCGTGCGCCTGCGAAGATTTCTATATACAACGCGTCCGGAAACTAGTACAAGCGGGAAACTGGTGAATCTACATCACGTAGAGAACCCAAAAAACTTATTTTTTTCGATCTAAGCATTTCGATTTTAATATATTTTTTTTTCTATTTTTCCATTTTTTCGGCAACTAAAGGGTTAAAAAAAATTTTGAGCCCGGTTTACCCTTCGTTGCATTTTATAAGACATTACACAGCTGAAATCAACCCCCTAGTGAATTTTTTTTTCAAATTTAACCTAAAAAATTCCAACTTCGGACCCGATTTACTCGAAAACGAAAGCTCAAATCAAAAAAAGTTAAACCACAAAATCGACTCCAAATGTGATGTGGATTCTCCAGTTTCCCGCTTGTACTACGAGTTTCCGGACACCTTGTATATGTTACATATATGCTGGCCAGTAGTTTTATACTAACCTTGTCCTGACAATAACGAACACAAAAAAAGAATTACCCAATTTGGTGCAGCCGTTCGGAAATTATGCGCGTACATACATTTCGACGATTCATTTTTATTTATATAGATATGGTTCCATGACAGTTGATCCGGCGGACAGTTGATCCGGCGGACATTTGATCCGGCGACAATTGATCCGGCCTGATCCTTTAGAAGATTTTTTCTTCAAGTAAGTATGTAAAGAGGATAACGGCCGTACAACCAAAGTCGATGTATTTATATCTGAAGGCATCTTGAGTAAAAATCCGCTGTAAAAATATTTTTACTAACAATATTTTCGACTCTCCGAAGAAGCATGCGGCAATACAAAATACGACATACTTATACGTGCAGTCAGTTTAACAAAAAAAACGTAAAAGATTCCTACTTGCGTATAACTTTTTATCTGAAAATTACACTAGAGTCCCAACTGCTCTCAACCGTCTCGAGCCGGTCAGTGCCAATGGCATCCCCAATTTTGATATGGTGTGATACTGAGGGTAGTGGGGAGGGGACGGAGATGTGGAAAACGTACCTGGCTATTCAGATCTAGTCACGTCATTTCAAGTAACCCGAGTAAACCTTCATACACTTCCTAGAACGGGAGACCTTCCTAGTTGGACAGTCAAAGCTTCTTTGTACTGATGTATTCTCTCTATAACTGTAAACCAGCAAACAAATTTAAAAAAAATCATACGACATAATTTTTTTTTTATTTTTACTTTTATTTTTTTGGAACTTTTATCAAAACACAAGAGTCCCAACTGCTCCCAACCGTCTGGAGCCAGTGAGACTATGGCATTCCCAATTTTGATATGCTGTGAGGCTGAAGATAATGGGGAGGAGAAGGATTTATGAAAAATTTACCTGGCTATTCAGATCTAGTCACCAAACAAGCCGAAAGCCATTTCAAGTAACGTTTCAATTCTGAATGAGTACTGACAAATAGCAAAATACGACATTCTTATATGTGCAACATCTACTTAAGATTTAGGAGGCGGATATGTTTACCGTCGCCGCGGGAACCATTTATTGGATAACCAACATTCCTGCCATAGGTCATCCTAAGTGGTTCGCTACGTTCGCTAAGTGATTACACATTTCATTAGAACATTATTATTTTTTTTGCATGTAAATTCTCCTCCCATAAACACGAGCTCCTTTGAGCTCAACTTATGGTGTAGTAGAATAAAATATGAATTATTTTATAACCTTGCATATGTAATCATTTGTAATTTATAAACAAAATTCTTGAAATAAAAAAATAAATAAAAACAAATAAAATTACAAAATTGCTGCCCAAAAAACGCATTTTAACGGTGTTTTACTTTTTATTTTATATTTCTAAAATAAATATAATAAAATTAATTTTTAAAATGTATTTTATTCACTCACAAATAATTGCCCAGTTGCCTCTAAAATCTTGAAACATTAAGGCTAGCGCAAACTTGACGGAAATTCCGTCGCGGAACATCGTTGCAGCCACACTGAATATGCAGTGGCGGATTATCAGTCGACTGCCAACGCTTATACAGTGTGGTCGTAATGGATCCGATAGAAGTGATAGCTATTTATGAGGCATTAGAAGAAGAAAGAAAAAGAAAGCGTAAATATTGGGTTCATCTCTTAAATACTCTTCGACTAGAAATTGGGCCATTTCATAACTTGTATATGCAACTAAGACATTATCCAGATAAAGCATTCGAATATTATCGAATGTCCATACAATCATTTGATGAATTGCTGAATTTAACGAAGGACTATATTACCTTGACTAGAGTCTGGACTAGAGTCCCAAAGGCAAACTCTATTTTGCACTTCGATAATAAATCGTTCAGTGTCGAACATCCTGTGCGTGCGTCGTCGCCGCGTGTTTTCCGCCGAATGTGGCACGATGCATACAAATACTTGGAATGTGTCGTTGCCGATCTTCCGCCGACGGAAGATCAGTGCGCGGAGAACGGAGCAGACGCGAGAGTCGGCGGTCCGTCACGGAGCGACCGATTGTCCGCGACGGAACGACCGATCTTCCGCGTAGTATGCCCGCTATTTGTAATTTATATGCAATTACATGTATTGGCGTTCCGTCGCGGAAGTTACGCGACGGAATTTCCGTCAAGCGTGGCGCTAGCCTAAAATCGGAGCGACAGCGCATTTTAAAACTTTTTCTCCGTTTGCTCGAGATTTTCAGAACATTGTTTTTTAAATATTTCGCCAACATTAAAAAAATCATACCTTCGAATTTTAACATGGAGACATAAAAACTTATTATATTGTTATATAGCCAAAAAATTAACCTATATTTAGCGTTTATCTCATATTTGTAGAATTTATTAAAAAACATCGTAAAGTTTATAACCGAATCCTGTATGTTGTTAATTTTCAACTGCTGTGAGAGGTACTTATTCGAGGTACTTAATCAACATAGAATATTTTCGATTTCTGTATTTTGTCTGTGGTATTTCTGTGTTTTTTTACATTCACATTGTAATTTAAGAACTTAAATATAGCATTAAAAATGTACACTACTCTTCCAGACACAAGCTAATGCTTCCATGGAAGAGTGGTATTAACGTATTTTAAAATGAACATGTACGCAAATTACTACATTATCTAAATGTATATTATATTTTATATGCTAAAATAAATAAATAAAAAAATATATAAAAAATAAAAAATAAAAAAATAAAAAAATAAAAAAAATAAAAAAATAAATAAAAAAATTAAATTATTAATTATCGTATACTTGATAACGAAAGGAGCACATCTTTAGATAAATGACTAAATTATAACTTTAAACAGCAGATCTAAAATTCTGCGTGAAGTTGCGTGCGAACATCGTTATAAAATAGTCTACGAACTTCGGATTTACGACATCTATGGTCATAATAGGTAAAGCATTTCAATGTAATACATTATTTTAACAATAATAATGTTGGTTTAACCCATATACGTCAAGCGCCCCATTTTTAAAACGCTTAGTAATTTCCGACTGGAAAATATATCACTTGCTTTTTTTTTATGACTTATAATTTATTCATTATGATTCCTGGCAACACTAATAGATACTTTTTACGCGCGAAACGCCATTTTGTTTTTCATTATTCACGTCAAAAGTGTCATAGTGGTCCTTGTAGCAATGTCGCGGAGAAAAAAGTAAGTAAATATAATTTTTTTTCATAGTTTTGCTGCAAATTCGACATTATGTCATTGTATATTATGTATACTATAAAATAATAATATAAATAGTTTGATTAGGCTATATTCCGATATCAATCTGGACAGTTTTGTTGTGCGCCCCATTTTAGGGGCGGTGAGCGCGGCAGTGTACACATTTGTACAAGTGTTTCTTTCGATATAAACTTTCGATATTCCACAGTTGTACATAAAGATTATCAAATATTGTTAAAAATAATATCATAACAGCCTAATTGTCCCTAAATTGTTTTTTCAGCTTGACGGTGGCCGATATATGCGATATACTGGAGCAGGATGACGATATCATAGAAGCGACGATATACACTTGTCCGCCGAATAACCATTTGCTCAGTGATGAGGACAGTGATGAAGAAGACGCTCTTGTAGGTGATTTGAATCGGTTGTCTGGCAATCAACTTCGAGCGGAAGCACAACTGGAAATAACCAGGAAAAGCGGAGGTGGCTTGCAGTCTGAAATAATAGAACAGGCTGTTATTAGTGACGACAGTGACAGCGATGGCGACATACCTCTGTCGGAGATGGCATCGACCTCAAACAATAGTCTGCCGCCGAGAAGTAGAAATATAAGAGTGGAAAGAGATTGGAAAAAACAGGACCTACCAGAGTACAGTAGACAAGAATGGACACAACCAAATTTTTTGAAAACTAACAAATCGCCAGTGGAGTGGTTTGAAATGTTTTATGATGAAGAAGTCATAAATATGTTTGTTGAGAACTCAAAAAAATATGCAGTCTTTGTTTACAATTTTGATGTGACAAAAGAGGAACTGCGCCTGGTTATAGGCATATTTTTGTTGAGTGGTTATTGCGTTTATGCCAGAAATAGAATGTATTGGGATACTGGCTCAGATACTTACCACCCTGGTGTTGCTGAATCAATTTCCAGATCCCGATTTGAGCAAATCATGCGCTTCATTCATGTTTGTGACAATGCTGCTTTAGATGCTGAGGACAAGTTCACAAAGGTCAGGCCATTGTGGAAGATACTGAATAAAAAGTGGATGGCATATTCTCCACAATTTCCGGAAGTGAGTATCGACGAATCAATGATTCCTTATTATGGACACCACACCACCAAACAACATATACATGGCAAACCAATACGGTTTGGGTTCAAGAGTTGGTGCATGGCTTCACGGCTTGGTTACATTATACAAGCTGAACCTTATCAAGGCGCGAGTACAGGAAACACTAATCCCGAGTTAGGCGTTGGAGGTTCTGTGGTAACTAACCTTATTGCAAAGTTACCGGCAGGACAAAAAGTCCATGTTTATATGGACAATTTTTTTTCGTCTCTCCGACTGCTTACCCACCTCAAAGAAGCAGGCAATCAAGCTACAGGTACCATTCGTATGAATCGTGTTGAAAAGGCGCCTCTGAAAGATACTGCACAAGTGAAAAAGCAAGCGCGTGGCAGTTACTATCAACTGACTGATCAAATATCAGGTATCTCCTTGGTCCAATACAACGACAACAATGTGGTAACTGTGGCATCCACCTGCGAAGGAGTCAGCCCGTTGGGCTCGGCTCAGCGATGGTCTAGCAGGGAAAAGAGAAGAGTTGCAATCCAACAGCCGTCGTGTTTTCTACAATATAACAAGTATATGGGCGGAGTGGATCGACTTGACCAAAACATCGGTTGCTATAGTATAAGTATCAATCGCAAAAAATGGTACTGGCAACTTTTGATGTGGCCTTTGAATGCATCCATGAACAATGCATACCAGCTCTACAAATTGTCTCCAGCCGGTCAAGCAAAAGAATATTTAGATTACCTGGCATTTATACGAGAAGTTACTCGAACTTACCTTGGTCGATATTCATCAGCACGTTCTATCGGTAGACCACTGAAGCAAACGACAAAAAGACGAAGAGTACCAGATGGAGTCAGGCTGGATGGTGTAGGGCATTTGATAGTATCAAGTCTTACACAAATTCGTTGTGCCGAGTGCCACAAAAATACGACTAAGAAGTGCAGGAAGTGTGATGTTGGTTGTCACACAAACTGTTTTGTCAATTTTCATACTTAAAGTTTATAGAATGTTGTGCTTCGTTGTAAGATTTTGTCATTATTATACTTATTGATACATTCATTTTATACTATAATCCCATTTTTATTCTCAACTTCCAAACATTTTTTTATGCTCGGTAATGCGCCCAGCGCCCCATTTTTGGGGCGGTCGTTTTCTCTATGAAAAAATAAAATTATAACAAAATTTTTTTTACTACATCATTATTAAAGTCTAATCGAATACTAAAATGGACATATAATAAGAAAAATTTAAAAAAAAAAAAGTTGAGCACATACGGGTTAAGGGTTGGCAACATTTTGTGTGTGGAAACTAGCGATGGGAAATATCGATCAATTATAGATTTTGTATCGATCTTTTTTACCATCGATGTATTTCGATACATTATCATAGGTAAACCGATTCTTGAGCAATCGATTCTCGCATCGATGTCAAATCGATTAATTCTGACCAATCACAATACTTATCTCACATCGATTAATTCTGACGAATCACAGCGCTGGATTTTCATCGATTCCATTTCCGAATGAATTACATCGAGATGTCAATAATTGTATCGAATTCACAATCCGATATAATCGTTTTGAAATGTCATCGTAAGTAGAATCGATTCTCGCTTATTGATGTCTATGTTCATATCGAATACAGTTCGATACAATCGTTTTGAAATGTCATCGAAGTGGAATCGATTCTGGCTTATCGATATCAATATTCATTCGAATGCGCAGTCCGATACAATCGTTTTGAAATGTCATCGAAAATTAGCGATACAATCGTTTTACAACTGTCAGAATTCATTCGTAAACGCAAATCGATTCTATATCCGAAAGGTTGTATTTCAAGATACGTGAAATATCTCAAATTGTGATAAACTGATAAAGCGTGTTGATGTTATCATCATCCCGCTGTAAGTATTAATTCATTGTTATAAACGATGAATTAATACTTATAGGTAAAGATCTACGTTTCCAGTTTTAGTTTATGTTAAGATTGCCATGGTGACTGCTTTTCACAGTTTAAAGTTTATTATTACTTATGTTATTTTGAGGTTATGTATCATCTAGGGTAGTGTAGATATATTTAAAATAAACAATAACTTAGTACTCATAATTATTAAATTTAATGCAAACATCGTTACGCTATAATTGTAGCTTCTTCGGGGCAGTATACAATAGTCTACTAAAATCAGCAAGTAATACGTGCTCATATGAACACATCTGCTTCATATGAACAAACATATTTAATTCATTTGAAATTAACATCGGTGTCTCTTAGTTTGTAATTAAAATGAAACAATTTATATAGTAGAATAACCTTATTTAATAATAATTGGTTAATTGCATACAAATGAACATAACAATTCAGTTTGTTTAGGATTAGGTGCCTACAACGTACTTATTATTTATAGATTATTTAAAAAAAACGACATGCTATAATTTATTATTAATTATAATACTCGTATATTATCAATATTAATAAGGGGAATTTGAACTTACTAACTGAAGTAAGAACGATATCAGCAGGAGCTTAAAATATTGTATAAAACAGATACAAAAGAACATTAAATTAAAATTGCAGTACAATAAAAATGGTAGAGGTTACAACATAAGGTACAGGTAGGTACCCAACATTAAACACGCCCCTAAAATATGTAGATACGTAGGTTGAAAAAATAAATTTGACAGTTTTTATATCTAATTGGACTTATTTGCGGTTCATTACCTATAAACCTAAACAACGTAAAATAAATTAGAAAATACTTTTCTTTGTTCTTAAAAAACATGTATAATATTTTCTTTTAATTGTACGTAGGTTTTCGAATCTTATTTATAATAATATTCAATCGCAATGCCTTGCGAGACGCATACATATTTGAAATTTGCGGGTAACAGAAGTAATATTAATGTTGCTTGTAAATAATAAGGAAATCTTTGCCAGGAATAAAAACCACTTACTGATTTAATTTTGTTGCAGTACCTAAACCAAACACCTAAATAACGTAAAATAAATTAGTAAATACTTTTCTTTATACTTAAAAAACACGTATAATATTTTATTTTAATTTTACGTAGGTATTCGAATCTTATTAATAATCATTTATAATAATGTTCAATTGTAATGCGTTGTGAGACGCATACACATTTGAAATTCGCGGGTAACAGAAGTAATATTAATGTTGCTAGTAAATAATAGGGAAATCATTGCCAGGAATAAAAACCATTGACTGATTTAATTAATTGTGTTGCAGTACCTAAACTAAACACCTAAATAACGTAAAATAAATTAGTAAATACTTTTCTATGTACTTAAAAAACACGTATAATATTTTATTTTAATTTTACGTAGGTATTCGAATTTTATTAATAACTAGCAGACCCGGCCACACGTTGCTGTGGCTGACGAAACACAACGCCATTACCCAACCTGTATAAAATCCACACCACCAGCTGCCCGCTGCCTGAATTGCCTCTGCCTCTACTATAATAAGCATGTATTATACATTTAAAACTTTCTCTTGAATCATTCTATCTATTGGTGAAAACCGCATGAAAATCCGTTGCGTAGTTTAAAAGAAAAGCGCACATACATTTTGAGCGACTTCATTTTATACTATGTAATGATTATTTATAATGATGTTCAATAAAAACCAGTGACCGGTTCAATTTTTTTGCAGTACCTTCTTACGAAAGTGTTGCTAATGCACTATAAAGAACAAAAATATGGAATATTTGGTGGAATATTTCAACATAAAGAACGTAAGTCTGACAAGGATATTGAAAACAATTGTAGGAAAGTTATTGGAAGTTTAATGTATACTGTCTCAGACACTAGGCCGGACCTTTGTGTAGCTGTATCTGGCTGTATCTATATTAAGTAGGAACCAAAATAATGTAAGTGATGTATTGTTGACTTATTTAAAAAAGAATTTTAAGATATGTAAAATATACTCCAGATTATAAGCTGATTTTCAAATGTAATGATGATGGGCTTGTTGGGCATTGTGATGCAGATTGGGGCGGTGACACACGAGATAGAAAGTCTACCACTAGCTACTGTTTCAAGTTCTTCAATTGTCTTATATCGTGGTGTTCTAAGAAACAGTGTTCCGTAAGCTTATCTTCAACAGAAGCAGAGTATGTTGCAGTCAGTATGGCGGCTAGTGAATCTTGTTGGCTGTCAAGTTTATTGAAAGACTGTAGTAATATAAATGTTTGTCCTGTACCTATATACTATGATAACAAGTCTGCCGTAATGGTTGCAAATACTGATAATATTAAAAGACTAAAACATATCGATACACGTTATCATTTTGTCAAAGATTTAATTAAGGAATGTAAGATATGTTTAATGTATGTTAAGAATGAGGATCAAATAGCTGATATGTTTACTAAGTCATTGAACAAAAATCTATTGCTTAAATTTATTACGCAATGTGGACTATAGTAGCCACTGGAACGACAGCGCGTTTTATAACTTTTGCCCTCGACTGCTCGTGACATTTTCGAGTACATTTTGAATTTTTTCCGCCGACATTGAAAAAATCATATCTCCGAATTTTAATATGAAGACATGCAAACTGATTATAGTTCTATATAGTTAATAAATTAACCTATCTTTTGTTGATTATCACATATTTGTAGGAATTATAAAAAAAATATTATAAAATCGTAAACTTTAAAAATGTGCGAATCCTGCGTGTTAATTCCTGTAAGATTGCCCTAAATTTTACTTTTTCAAGTCAACATTGGATATTTTTGATTTTTACACGTTGTCTAAACAAAATACAAGGTTTTTAATAAGATAATATATCATAAGAATACGTAGTACTAACCTTTTACAATATTTGCAATTATTTTGCCGAGATCCGCCATTTTCCTTTGTCACAAAATTTGCACCTGACAGCTAGCTTTAGTTGTCATATTCTAGATTAAAACTTTTCAAAGCTAATTGAAATTTAGATGTATATCTTTGTTAAGAATTCTTCTAATTGATAAACTATAGTTCGAATGCACACGTCAAGTAAGTAGGTCCATAATTGTAAAAATAAACACAAAAATCGGATGAAATTTAGATTTTAAATTCGATTTACGTAAAACATGTTAAAACATGTTAAAAGTCACTAAATTCTCAGTTTGAACACTTGAAAACACGTTAACCACATGGATAATTGAATTGTGATAACTGTTTGGTGTTAAAATGCAAAAACACAATCACTTAGGGCATTTTAAAACACGTGTAAATTTATCCGGCCTGTCAAACAGTTTTGTGTCGGAGGTGACTAAACTGTCAGTTTTAAAGCGCGAAATACTTTTTCCAGAAGCATCTATATGCAATAGATGTTGCCATAGATGAGAGACAATATTCCCAGCTTTCCAACGGAATAAATATTGGCCAGGCACTGGTAAATAATTAAATAGTTTTTAATTTTTTACGAGTGGTACGTCATAAACGTCGAATTATTCGACGTGGGCAATCCTAGAAGAAAACAAAATGTCGAATTATTCGACATGGTCGCTCCAGTGGGTAGATAATGTAAGAATGTATTACATTGAGCGGGGGTATAAAAATATACAACGTAATACATTATTTTAACAATAATAATGTTGGTTTAAGGGTTGGCAACATTTTGTGTCTGGCAACCCATTTAGTTTTTCATTTGTTTTTTCTATGCTCCCAGCAGTCACATCTTGTTTCTTGTATCTTGTTTAGGTTATCCCTAGACAGCTTATCTAGCTCCTTACTATATAATATTAAGTAAAAAAAAAAAACACTTAATAACTATAGATTTTTTCATTATTATTGGTGCATGATGTGAACATTAGTTATTGGGTTTATAACCTAATTATTGTAATTTGTGGTTTTCTAATGCATGTAATGTTATAAACCTGTAAATGTTCCCAATAAAGAAAATAAAAAAAGTGTTATATTTTCTTTTTATTAACTCAGAAGATTACAACAAGATTAATCTCATTGAAGATTACAACAGTTTTTGGGGTGTTATGCCGTGTTGTGCTACCTCCTTCTTTAGCCAACGTTTCGGACATCGTTGCAGTGCCCATCATCAGGGCAGATTCGGTAGATGTGAAGATGATGATTCATGAAAATTCAAAAAATTCTTGGCAAAAATCGCTCCAATGTGTATTGGCCTATATAATATAATTTAAAGCAAAAATAAATAAAGTACTTGGTATCCGTATTAGATATTTGATATTCCTTTTGATTACAAAAATATTTTTTCAGCTTGGTTGGGTATTTTGATTTTAAATCAAAAATCAAGACTTGTATAAAACGGGCCGAAACGGGCCGCGCGAACTTTCTACTTAAAAAGCGATTTTTTTTCTTGAACAGATAAGGCCTAGGAGTCTAAAGTCTCATACAGTTTGATGATTGACCAATTTTCTTTGGAATGGGTTTGAATAATATTTGTAGGTAAATTATTTCTGTTCAACGTGATGTAGTAGGTATATAGAGATAAGCAATCAGCTAATCAAAGTAGCAGTTTTCAAAAAGAGGTCCAATAATAATATTCTATTATCTTATATTATATTGAAATGATTGATGTAGATCTAGCTTGTCAAAATAATATTTTGAAATGCAGGTTGGATAGGTAGCTACTTTTGAAGCATACAGGATGTCCCGAAAATGTCGAATCAAACACGGTTATAAATTCTTAGTTCTTTCGACGTTATAACCATTTTTCTTGTACATTATGCAATTTAGGAGATGGTATGGGCAACGCCGCGCCGCCACAGTGGTTGCAAATGCTTATTTTCGTCTCATAAATCTGTAACTTCTTTGGTTCTTATCATAAAATAATAAAATTTTGTGTGCTGATTAAAAACTAAACAATCTTTGTCTTTCGTATTTTTACTAACCCCCGACCCAAAAGGAGAGGTTTTATAAGATTGACATGTCTGTGTGTCTGTCTGTGGCATCGTAACTCCCAAACGAATGTGATTGAGATGGTTCTTAGCTATAATTCATGAAAATCTGTTCCATTCTTTTCAAGGTCATCAACACTTTTTTGTTTCGGGGGTTACTTAAATAGAAAATTTTACTTATTTGATGAATTTTTATTATTTTGATAATAAAATGTTACTTCAAAAACAATTTAGCCTTTGTGAATACTGCGACACGTTAATTTTCTGATAAAAAAAGAGCAGCGGCAAAACCGTTTTTTGATGCTGTTTCGCAAAAATTCTGCCGACTGTTTTAAATGAACACATTAATAAAATTTTATATTAAAATTGTGTTTTAATATCCACAGGGGCAAACCCTGCCACCAGTTGAAAGTTTACCTGAACTTGTCAAAATCTGGTTTGCTTAAGAGGGCATTACCAGAGAAAGCCGTAAATACGTCATTTTCAAAAAAGTTTTTAGACGTATTGCCTCTTTTCCACAAAAAATTATAAATGGATTTCGAAAGATTGTTCTTTTATCTAGTGAAGTTTTGTAATAAATTTTTAGAATTTTTTTTAATTTTTAGTATAATAAGGTTATTCCATAGGTCGTTGGCAGATTTGTTAAATTTTTAAAAAAGTTTTTGTATTATACCACACCCATTTCAAATAATGTAATCATGCAGTAAAATAAATCAATATATTAGCTAGCAGAGTTATGTTTTAGAATTTTAATTTTAGTTTCAATAAAATCATTAAAAAATATGTACGTACATGTGTTTCTTGACGAAAATTGGTCCATTTGTGTATTTATTTGCGCACTTACAAACTAATATATTTCAGATTTTTTTAACATTCTTAATAAATTTAGACATTATTGAAAAATGATAAATACTTATAATCAAAAAATAACTACAAAAAGTACACTATTTTAATAGTTTTATCATCACGCCTTTCAGCATTTTTGGATGAAGGTATAAATTAAAGCTAATTTGGATTGAAATAAATTCGATATTGAGTTATAATTTAAAAAAACTGGTACGGAGAATAATTAATCTTTCTCATTGTAACCGCCCTGCACGATCGGAAGAACAACTTTCGACGAAATGTGGATTTTCGTCCGCTGGCTGGTTAAACGCTCTTAAAAGGAGTTTATATAATATATCACTTTTATATAAAAATAAAATATTAAAAACCAGTTACCGGCCACACGTTGCTGTGACTAACGAAATACAACGCCATCTACTGGATGGTTACCCAACCTATTAACTCACACTGCCATTTGTTAATTGGCATTCAAATCAAATCGATCTGTCGCTCCACTTTTTATTATCACATCGAGTTCTCGCGTTCCCACTCCGCCTTCCCTTTCCTCACTGCCCTCGCCCGCATCCCGTCCCGCGAACCTCCCTCCCGAGTTCCCCTCCACACTCTTGAGTTCTCCTCCCCCCTCCCGCGACCACCCTTCCGAGTTTCCCTCCCCCCTCCCGAGTTCCCCTTCCACCTTCCGGGTTCCTCTCCCCTTTCCCGCATTCCAATCATTCAGTCCTGGCAAATTCAGTTTTCAAACAGCTCGCGTGCCACCTATTGCAATTTTTTTATACAAATTTCATAATGCGAGAGCTCACCAGTATATATCTTCTATCTTCTATCTATCTATGTATCTATATATCTATGGTGACCCGACATTTGATCCGGCGACATTTGGTCCGGCGACAGTTGGTCCGGCGACATTTGATCCGAAATTATAGTAATTTTGTTTTTGGACAATAATATATTGTACCATCTTACACTTAAATACAAATAGTGGTGCTGAGCCGTGGTCGTTCTAAGCATAATAAGGACTGAATTAATGCATAATAGACAATTTTGATAGTTTTCATGTTTAAAATATTTCGTATGTTATAGAAAACATAGATAAGTTTTCTTATTCTTTCTATAGTTAGATTAATAAGTATCTTTCCATTTAACATTTTTATCTATTAAGATTTCAAGATATTTTAGATTTATGATTTAGCTTAGCGCAGTCCGTATTACATGTGTATACCATCATTTGCACAATTTTCGGAATGAATTGTTTTGTTAATTAAATTATTTGGCACATCTTTTTGTAGGATTGAATGGAAATGTTTTTTCTGTGTTGAGTGATAATAAATTTTATCGAACCAATTTTTTATAACCTTCATGTCTTGATTAGCTGCATTGGTAATATCATTCCACGTCTTTTTTTCGATAATTATTGCAGTGTCGTCAGCAAAAGATATAAGTTTACCATTAAGCGATAATTTAAACATTTGGTTTACGTATGTTATAAATAAAATTGGTCCAATAACGGAATATATAATCTGTTATTATAAACTGTTTTTATACGGTAAGATTTGTTATTTACCATATAAACTGTTTTTATACGGTAAGGTTATTTACCATAAAAATTGTTTCTATGCGGTAAGGTATGTTAGGGAACGTATCCATACTACGTGACACGTTTAGGGGGGGGTCTTCAAAATGTCACGCTTGGTACAAATGAGCGGCGGCGGGCTTAACTTCTTGGTCACCGGGGGGGGGGGGGGGGTTAAAAATTTTAAAAAGTTGGTCACGTAGTATGGGTATGTTCCCTTACCATGAAACCGTCTTTTTTATACGGTAAGGTATGTTACCATGAATCCGTCATTTTTATACGGTAAGGTATGTTATCATGAATCCGTCATTTTTATACGGTAAGGTTATTTACCATAAAAAACTATTTTTGTGCTGTAAGGTATGTTACAATGAACCCGTATTTTGAATGTGATAAGGTTGTTTACCATAAAAACTGTCTTTGTACGGTTAGGTCATTTACCGTCGGAAGCCATTTTTTATGGTATGGTCATTTACCTTGGGAGACTGCCCTTTTTAATAACCCTGTCCTTTTTTGTAAAGTCGTTTACCGTTGGAAACTGCTCTTTATCTACAGAAAAGTAGTTTAATATGGGAAACTGTCCTCTTTATACCCTAAGTAGGTCGTTAATCATGGGAACCAATCCTTTTAATACTGTAAGATTATTTATCATGGTAAACTGCCATTTTTATTCATTTAGGTCATTAATTATTGGAATCTGTCCTTTTTATACGGGAAGGTATGAAAAACTGTTTATATTCAAACTGCTTTTACACTGCTAGGTCTTTTGTCATGGGAGACATTCCTTTTTAAATGGTAAGGTCATACACCATGTGAAACTTGCCTTCTTTACGGTAAAGCCACATACTACTAGACTGGGAGACGAGATAGGTAAACCCTACGTCATCAAGTACACGGATGAAACTACTTTGTAGTGATAAAGGACATTTAGAAAACCTTTAAAAAGCTGGTCTGCCGGTGCGCCTCTTGGCAGGATCCGCGCAGTCATGGAAATAGTCAGCGATTTTTTTCGAAAAAATTACGTCATCGAATACACGAACGGGAATGGCTTCATATGGTAGAAAATGAGAAAAAAGCAGGTCTGCCAACCGACAGCCTGGCACCCGGCGGTCAAAGTGGGGTAAAAAATAGTAAAGTTTACGTCATCGAGTACACGAATGAAACCAACTAATAACTTTATTTATTTATTTATTTATTTATTTATTTATTTATTTATTTATTTATTTATTTATTTATTTATTTATAATACAAAAGAAAGTACAAATAGCATTAGGCAGCTTTGTCTGTCCAACTAGGAAAGTTTCCCGTTCCAGGACAGACAAATTGACAGGTTTAGTTCATAATATTTTTCCAATAAATGTACATAATTACACAACCAACAAAAAAAAATTAGAAAAAGTAACCTGGTAGCATATAATATTATACTCCGATTTACCGAATTAATCTGGTAACGCATAATATATTCGGATTTACAGTGAGATAAGCAGGTAAGTTAGTTGTAAGTATTGAAAAGAATAAACCAGGTACCTGATAACAATTTGCAGGAATTACATAAAGATTTACAACATAAAGAGTTATTATAAACAATATTATAAAGATATGAAGTTATGAAGTGTGAACCTATAGATAATACATAGTACATTTATATGAGAAACTATATTAAAATTTACAAAATCAGATAGAATTTGTGAATTGTAATAATATATTGGTTTTTTATTTTTTATTTATTTATGCGTTAGAACTACAATGCTTAGTAAATTATGTGCAAACATGATTACATATTTTCACTGATTTAAAACGTGTTATCAGTAAAAATTATATTATACAACAATACGAATACACTGCGCTCATGTCTATGAAAACAATATAAATATAGATAGAGATATAAAAATAAACTATGAATATACATAAATCTGATTTAGTGCTACTTTGATAACGATCTAGTGAAATTGGTGCAATACTTCGAACGTCATACATGTTGTGTTACGTACCTATTTCAAATTTATTATAAATCATCACCGCTATGAGGTACCAAGCATAAATGAACTAATGAACTAATACGCATAAATAAACCAATCATAATACGGTACCAAGTTTCACACAGCGAGACTTTTAGTGTAGCATTATGATAATGAGCGATGTGTGTCTTGTGCTCGTCTTGTGTCGCTTGCAGCAGTGTTGAAGCAAACCGTCTTCAGGGGCGCAAAACCATAAATCCCAGGTATAAGAACATCAAGAAGTTGTCGAAACATTGTGAACCAAAAATCAGAACTGTATGAAGTGCGGTAGGAATTTTGGTCTAGTGATCAGGAAAATTAAGTGATTTTGTTTATCAGTTAAACAGCATACGTTCACTTTCGACTCTCCCTAAGCCCAGAATCCAATCATTGACTAATTTACGCATGACGCTTGAACTTTTCAATTTCCAAGAACCAGGTATAAGGTTGAACATTTTTGGACCTAGGTAAGAATATTGTCTTTGAGCAAGGGATGTCATAGTAGTAAGTGGAACTATTGGATTCCTCCCTGCATGTCGAGTGTCATGATAATGTTCCACTGAGTGGAAGAGGTGACGATATTTTTTTGTGTACAATATAACTTTTCTTATGAATAGTTGCCTAACATCCAGAACTCCTATCTCTCTGAATAAATCATTACTGGGGTATCTGTATGGTTTTTTAAGGATGACCCTTAGTAATGATTTCTGTGCTTTGGCTAAGGGGTCCAGAATTGATTTGGTACATCCTCCCCATCCTAAAGATGCATATTCAAGTAATGAGTTGCACATGGCATAGTACATTAGTTTCAGATCTTTTGCGCTGAGAATATTTCTAATAGCCATGAAAAGATGCGTGAGTTTTCTGACCTTTGTGGAAATTGCGTCGATATGTTCATTCCATCTCAGGTTCTTGTCTACGATAATTCCTAGATATTTTATGCTATTCACATATTCTAAGGTATTGCAATTGCAAGTGTTTGGGTCATTACAATGGTGTATAATAATTCTGTGAGTTTCTCTTGGTTGTCCCGCTTGAGTTGCACTGAAGCGGATGAATTTAGTTTTGTCAGTGTTGAGAGTGAGAAGATTATTATCCAGCCATTCTTTTACTTTGTTAATACCAATTTCTGAATTATTATGAACTTCATTCCAATTTTTGCCTTCAAATAATAATACTGTGTCATCGGCAAAGGTGATAATGTGATCGGCAAATGAACTGTTACATAATTCATTTATATAGTGTAATGGTCCGCCACTCTTGGCTTTTGACACCAATTGTGATGAACCCTACCTAGCTGATTTACTTTTCTAAGCTTCTACCTCGTAGTTTAAATCTCGTAGCTCCTATCTCGTAGCCACGCTCATAATTCTACCCTTACGTCCTACTGATCACACCACTAGGTATGATGGCCTGACTCAACCCTCCTTCCGGTTTGTTTCTACCTCAGGCTCGTGATTTCTAAACCCCTATACTTTATAATCTAGCTAAACCTACCCTATCTTCTTAAATCCCTGCGATTTTCTCACAGTAATCAAGATTTAAGATTTTAGTTCACATTATTTCTATAATCTGCGTTGTGTATTTTTTTGTTTTAGATTTTACATCTGTTTGCATACTTAATATGCACACATATGTAGAGAAGATAATGTATTACGTGTGGTAACCCATAGATTCTTTTAGAGAAAGGGTGAGAATCTTCCGATTTATTAATTATTATTATTTGAGTATCTTTTACCGAGTTTGATAAACTAACCCCGCCTTAAACTTTGTGTCCATTTGATTTCCGTAGGAATTTAGTGTGTTTATTTAATTCTTCCTATCACCGCGGCTACATCGATAACATAAAACAACAGTTAATAATTTTAACATTTCAAGAAAGCAAACCTTACCTTACCGGGGTAGGGTGATCGTACTCGAGGGTCCAGTTTTCTCAATTGAAGTCCTTGTCTGCAACCTCCCCTAACATAATATTTTGTGTAATCATAGTTAGTAGTCATAGTTAGTATTCACAATATTGTTGGAATAGTAAGGATGGATGGATATGGGGAGGGGGATAAAATGTTTGCTGAAAAGTCGGCTCCTCCGCTAACCAAGTGAAAACCGATGAACAACAATTACAAACCCGGATTCTCCCAGTACGTTTGCTAGGCTTGTCCTTAGATCCGAGTTTTACTCTCTTCGACGAGCGTCTCATGCTATGAAAGGGGCCCTTCACGCCAGCAGGGGGAATACCAAGTCTTCATGCCGTTTTTCTGTCCCACTCCGACTTCCGACGCCTCCGGATTGAATTTAACTCTACTGAGTCTAGAAGGGGTATTTCATGTCTTCCCTTATCATGTCTCTATCCGTTAAATGTGGCGTAAGCTTGTGACGGGCAGATCCTTCCTCCCACGTGACCGACCCAGCGTTACACTCCACCTCTGACTAGCTGACATAAAACTCACCTCGTGAACCTTATGTTTGCTTTCAGGTTTGACAAGAACTTCCGGTATGCGAATAACCTGTAGCTTTAATGCCGCGTCTGCGTATTGTCAGCACACGTCCTTCCTCTTCCCCGTATGCCCCACCTCGACAATACCGCCACAAGATCAAAGCTCTCTCCGTTCGGGAAAGGTTGCCACTTACATTTCCGGATGGCTCATAAACACATACCGTAGCCTTGAAACTTACGTTCGAGAAAAGTTAGGATTCAGGACTGTATGAGTATTTGAACACCAGTGTTTTTTAAATGAGGTCACTAGCTCCTCGTGTATTAAGTTTTAGGATTATGGGTATTTATGGGTTCTTGGATACCTACTTGCTATAAGAAAGATTTAAAACGAGATAAGTCAAGTTGTCATTGAATTAATGACCTCCTGAATAATTGTGATGAGCTCTCTTTGAGTTTGAAGCTAGTCGCAGTACTTTACTTTGCGAAATTTTGCGCGCGGAATCAATGCTACCTATTGGCGATTGCTCTAGTATAATCAGTTGTTTAGAATTGAGTGAATTTAACGTCGATTTTTCTTTCACATATTGGGCGAAGTTTCCGTCGTAAGCTATGATTGATAAACCTGCCCCTTGACTTTTGTGCTTTTGTTCTGTTTATTCGTTGATGGAATTTAGGTGACCGTGTCATTGAACTCTAATCGAAATTTTAGATACACAATCGAAGGTCATATAACATACCCTAATCTCGTCGGTGAAAGGATTCGGTAGGTATTAGCTATACCTATCAATTTGCTATTTCTATTGATTTTTGCGTTACGTATTTCATTTCTCATGGTTATTTGTTTATTTAATTTATGTGTTGTCGTTAATTATTTTCCCTCGTCTTATTATTATTATTATTCAAGTACGCCAATGTAATTACCTAGAATGATTAAGAGGCACACTCCTATCACACCTTGTAATACCTAATTAAACTGTGCCAATAGTTAATTAACTCCGATGAACGAAAGATCGATATTAAATAGGTACATCATTTTTATGGTTTGTTTGTTTACTCTTCACACAGACGACCTTCGGTATACTGACCTACTTTGGAGATTGTTTATTTCTACGGTCATTGTCCTTTTGAAACACAATTCATTGGTTAACTAATTCTTTTATATTTTACTTGTGCTAGCTTTGCTCAAACATTGGTCGTTTAAGTAGGTACTTTGCTAACCTAAGAGGTATCTGGATGACCTAGCTTCAACTAAGGTATAGTTTGCTTGACCTACATAGTTCTGAGAAATATAGGTATTTCGGTTACGAATCAAACTGATATCGTATGTCGCCTATCCTTATACGCGCTTAGGTAAACAATAGACCTACCTAACTAAAACAAGTACTTGTATAACCTAATTTATAAGTAGGTATTGTTTGTTTGACCTAATTTTGAGACGCATGTATACTCCCGCACACGAAATATAGAATAAAGAGCTTCCACGATAGTCATTTATTACGTCCTACTCGCCTCGATTCGTTTTATATGAGTTATAATAAATTAGCGTATTTACCTAACTGAAGCAAAACCTACATATGTAGCCTAACTCAGAGTAGATATTTCCTGGTTGGCTTGCTTTCGAGCTGGTGGGCATTGTTATCCTGCGTGGAAAATAACATAATCTTTTAATTAGTTGCAGTGTGTTAATACAAAACTCCAAAGCTCCGATTGATTTATTGGTGATGCACGCCCGTCTCTTTCTTCTTTGTCTCTGAAAATAATTAATAATTGTTTTGATCTTACCGCCCTCGATCGATTACAATTTTTTCCAGTCGGGACTTTCATAAATTCGACATTGTGATCGAGGTTTTCCTTTTTTTTCGATTCCTAGCTAATGGATTCCTATCGGCCCTTTTTGAGAAAAGACTGATGGAAAAACTCTTCAAATATCTGTCTATTTAAGATTCACTTCGGTATTTCGCTTAGTTCCTCAACCTCGTATTAACTAATGGTTTATTTCATTCGCCTTCGAGAGGTGATTCATCAAATAACAAGTCAGATGTTTAATTTTATTGTCCGGAATTAGGTAAATTATTATTTATTCTCAATATTTTAATATCACTTTAGAATTAATAACCGTAGATACGCACGTTTTCCAAGCGTACGAATTATTATCACTACTGTTTATTACAATTTCGTTATTCAATTCACAAAGGATTTTTAACCGCCTTATTATTTGAACCACTGTAGTTTAAACGTGACTCGAACAATTCGTTATTGTTATTTATTTTACCTATGTCATGTTATTTAAAGTAAAGTTAAAGTTTTAATTATTATATCACCTATAGTTAATTTTAAAATCGCGTGTTATATTTTCTTTTATCCGGTAATTTGATTTATTTTAAGACACTGGATTTTTGTTAGATGTTATAAAACCACTAAATATAAGTTGTAAGAAAGAACCCCGAATGTCATTTAATTCTTATTTACTGACTTTAAACACTTTCATTATAAAACACCCGAACTTTCACGAAGTATTATTTTAAAGCACTTTATCGGACTTTTATTTCTCAATTTTAAGAGGAAAATAAAACACTGAATTTACTATTTTTGCAAACACTTGTAGACATTTCAACTTTACTAGTAGTCTTCCACGATCACGACCACGATCCCGCACTTCCGTTGTTTCCGTCCGAACTCTCCCCCAATCTCCCAACGAATTCCCCTTCTTTATCAAACCATGGTGTCTTAAAGACTTCTTAGGGCTCTCCTTTCATAGAAAAATGACTCTTCATCGCCCAGACTTTCATAGGAACAGGCCCAAATTCGGTTCCTCCGTATATGACCTTTTGTCAAATCTCTGTTAATCTCCTATCCCATGTCTTAGAACCAAATTAGTTTAGTGTCTCTCTCTCGTAAAAAATCACATAAATTTTCTCATTGACAGCTATTTATATTTAAAAATTTCATGTACTTGCTCGTAATTCATTTTTATTGTCCACACTATAAAAGTAATTGTTTTTTCTCTAAAGTAAATACTGTATCTCGCTTGTGTAATTTTGTTTACATCGTTTCGCTTTAATGATGCCCTTAATTGCTCGAAATCATGTTCTATAAAATTATTTGGATAAAGTCATATCAACAAAGTGATAGCCAACCTTTTTTTCCCTAGTCAAACGGTTAGCGATTCCTTCGACGGTTTACGCGTATTTCCCAGTGTCAGGCTATGTTAAGCATCTTTTCCTGTGATTTGATTTAATTGTAGAGTGACCAAAATGTACCGTGGCCTTTGACATGCCATATTTTCAATATCCTGTTTATCGTGAATAGTGTTGTCAGATCAGAGTAATCCTTATACCGGTAACTATTAAAGTCAATTTAAGTAGTTCCAATTAGTTTTCTTTTGAGATATTTGGCTCTAATAACTTCGTTTCACCATTCCATTTCCATATCAATAGGTTTTCCCACTTTTCCAGGTTATTATCTTCAGTTTGTGAAATTTTCCGAGATTCTACCCGTTTTTTGTGATCGTTCCAGATCGGTTTTAATTAAATCGACCCCTGGGACCATTCATGTTACGTTTTCCGTGCCCTTATTGATAATTTTTCATTTATTTATTTCCAACATTCCCGTCTAAGATTTTTTTGTGTTTACGTTTAAAATTGTAGGTACCCAAAACCCCCAGTTCCCGATCGCGTCTTATGTAAACACGACCCGGAGTCGATAATCTTTCAACTCTTTGTCCTCAGTATTGTTTTTAATACAGTTCATTCAACCTAAGTTCCTGTGAGAATTAATTCAAGGCCGCCCAAAATGATCAAAGTCCACTCTCTTATTGGTAGAATTTAAACTTCCTTTGTCCTCGAGATAGCTATGATATGGGGGTTCCCTCGCTCCCGTCTTTAAGCATATCTCTGTAATAGCTCCCAACTGCTCGGACAGATGTCGCCGAATGTACCATTTTCTCTACATAAATACCCAAAAAAAAAATTCCTTGTAGGCTTCTCGTAGGTTGAAGGTTGGCATTCATCACAATAGATATTGAATAAAAGTGGTCCTAGAGTACTACCTTGAGGTACACCAAAGTTAATATCAGCTGGATCGCTTAGAATATTGTTAATATTCACTCTTTGGCTCCTATTTTCCAGATAACTACTCAGCCACTTTAGTAGCTGACCCTGAATGCCGATGCGCTGTAGTTTTTTTAAGAGAATTTTGTGTGAGATAGTATCGAACGCTTTGGCTAGATCCAAGAAGAGCACAATGCATTTTCTTCCTCTATCGATATTGTTGGAGATGAATTTCGTCAGGTTTGTAATGGCATTTTCAGTGCTCAAGCCTGGTCTGAAGCCGTACTGTCTATTGGAAAGGATGTTATTTTTTTCAAGGTAATGACTGAGCCGATTCTTTACAATTTTCTCAATAATTTTCGAGACAGTATTGAGCAAAGAAATTGGCCGGTAATTGTGTATCTGCGATTTATCTCCATTTTTGTGAAGCAGTATAATGATAGAGTGTTTTAAATGATTTGGAAATTTTCCTGAATCGAAGCTTAGATTGGAAATATACGCGATTGGAGTTGCTATGAAGGATTTAATACTTTTTAGCAGAATTGATGAGATGTTATCAGGACCACAAGCATTCGATGACTTGAGTTCGTCAATTATTTTCTTGACTTCATTTGAAGTTGTTCGGATATTGTCTAATTTATGACCGAAATTAGAGATTGTTAACTTAGCGAGATCGGATTCTGTTGTATTAAGATTGTTGAGAATTTTTTTCGCAAGTGTGACTCCCACTGACGTGAAATAATTATTGGCAAAATTCGCAATGATTTTTGGGTCTGAGGTATTCACGTTATTGATGTTCAATGATTTAATATCGGAAGATTTATTTATTTTTGTTTTAGTTATGTTGCGAAATGCTTCCCATAAACGTTTTGGAGTACAGTTATTATCGTAAATGAATTTTTTTAAATAATTTTCTTTCGCCGATTTTATAAGTTTTTTGCAAAGGTTCCGATACTTTTTGTAATGAGCTTGTACTATAATATTCTCCGGGCACCTATTCGCCTTCGCATGAAGTTGGTTCCTAATGTTAATTGATTTGATAAGGCCAGGGGTGATCCATGGCGTGAGTTTTATTTGCTTATGTGGTATAAGTTTGTTGCTTGAATGTTTAGATATATATGAATGTAATTTAGTGATAAATTCATTCATTGATGAGTCGGCATCAGTTTGGTCTAGAACATTTTGCCAGTTTTCTGAGCTCAAGTCCTCAATTAAGTTATTGTAATTTATTCTTGCAATGTGTTTGATTTTAGCAGGATTAGAAGGTTTGTTTTTGAGGCAGAGTGCTAT
Source organism: Limnephilus marmoratus (assembly GCA_917880885.1). Taxonomy (NCBI): domain Eukaryota; kingdom Metazoa; phylum Arthropoda; class Insecta; order Trichoptera; family Limnephilidae; genus Limnephilus; species Limnephilus marmoratus. The sequence continues at coordinate 36,714,365 of OU862929.1, read as the reverse complement.
TGTGTAGTGATCTGAGATTGTAGAGTGAAAGACAAATGAATCAACATGGTTAATTTTTTTGACATTGATGTGGTCGAGACAAGATTTACTCCTGCCCTGCTCACGAGTAGGGCTCATAATTGTCTGAATGAATCCATTTTCGGTTAGCAAACATAAGTAATCGTTGGATTGGCGGTGATATTCGTTAATCGTATTGATGTTGAGGTCGCCTATAATTATTTGTTGTTCTATTTTTTTTGAGCTGTTAATAATTGATTGGAGTGAACTCAGAAAAGTGTCAATATTTTGAAAAGAGGGTGATCTGTAGATTGCAAAAATGCATAAGTTATTATTCAGTACAATTTTTAGGCAGTTGGCTTGTGATAAGAATATTTCCTCAACTTGACATTGAAGTCCGTCTTTGATGTAGACAACAATCCCGCTAGACTTATTTAGATATATGTTTGTGTGGTGTTCAGAGTAATTGCGAATGACTTTTGAGGTGTAATCTTTATTAAGCCAACATTCCGATAAAATTATAACATCAAATTGGTAATTGAATTGATCCAGAAAAATTAAAAAGTCGTCAATATTAGAAATGCTTCTAATATTTTGGTGTATAATTTTAACGTTGTAAGCGCACCATTTGTAGTTATTTAGATTGTTCAGATTATCAATGACATTCATGTTAAGATCTATACCGGAATCATTTCCGGTATCAAAATGTAATTGAATCATAAGTATGTGTTGGTTGTGTGTTGTATAGAAGTTGGTTCCCGAGTAAAATGTGATTAAATGCGAATTCAAATGAAGTTATAGTGGTAGGTGTGCTTAATATAAATAATATAGTATAAGCGATGTGGTTAGATGTAGTACTATGAATGAGATAACAAGAAGCAAAAACAAAGAGGAAGCAGGAACTGCGTGATATCAAATGAAATCCAGAACTGTAGTAAATTAAACAAATATGAGTAATATACAATAATATAGTATAAATAATGTAATTAGATGTAGTACTACGAAAGATATAGCAGGAGGCAAAAACAATAATAATAATAAGGTAGCAGGAACTGCGTGATATCAAGTTAATTCCAGAAGGGTAGTAAATGATACAAATACAAATATAAATATGAGGGCGAGACATAAATGCACGGGTCAAGACATACCTCGAAAGAATAGCCATTAGTTCAAATTTATCGAAGTTATCAAAGCGCAGCCAATTTGCTTTCGTCGGAGATAATAATGGCATTAGTACCCTCGTTTTTGCGAATAACTATAGTCCATATCATTCCATTTAAGAATTTCTTGGTCTGCCAACCAGCAGTCAGGCAGCTTTTTTTTTATTCGTTTATCTGTATTATTTTTTTTATTTCAATATATTTTTAAAAACTTAGATTGCCATATTTAAAAAAATAAGCGATAAAGATAAAAAAAAAATAATTTGAGAGATCCTCAAAGTTTGGCGTCTAAAGGCGAGCCTTACGAAACCACTTATGAAACCTGCCGCGGTGTCCCTCACGGCTATCGCGTGTCCATATTATTGTACAAACTTATAATAACAGTAGTCTTTTTAAGATTGCCTAATAGTCCATAGTAATTAGAAGTAGTAGTCATAGTAGTTGGTCACATGGCCGAGTAACCTAGTCTAACTGTTCAATACCAACTGATTTTCAAAAAAAAATTAGGCGATTTATAATAAAAGACACCACGGAGAAAAAAATTTTTCAACAACATTATATATTTTTTACATTTTATATTGTCATTGCTGTTCATTTATATGTGCTCTCCCTTCACTGTCATCTCTGTTTTTTTTATTCGTGTTAATAATATGTTTCTAATGGACTACCGTCCTTAAATAAATAAATTACTTCATATAAATAATTGCCTTTTAGTCTGCAGATGCTAATTCGAATATTTTCATATATAAAATTTCTAATTCTGATTCTACTGCGAATAATCCGAAAATCCGGATTTTGTGAGATTCGGATTATCCGAATGTGTGGTGAGGCTATAGCCGGGGAATTAAGAAGGAAGGGTTACACGCGAGATTGGATGAGAAATTCTAGGAGCCGAACAAAATTCATCCAACTTAAAAATTTATGAAATCTTACGGCGTGCGGTCCAAGACTGAAATTCAACGTGGTATAAATACCGGTTATGTTAGGTTAGGATAGAGTAAGAGGGATGTGGGAAAGGGAAGAAGCATAGGATAAGGACTTTATTTTATGGAAAAGGATATCAAATTTTATATTTTGTCTTTTAAAATTTTAATGGTAGGAAAGAAAGGGAGACGGTTTGGGCATGTAGAAGGAATGAACAAAGAATGGAGTGTAAGGAGAATTCTTCTTCTTCTTCTTGTGCTCTGTCCGTTCAACGGACGTTGGCTATCATGTTGGCTATGCGGACTTTGTTTACTGCTGCCCGGAACAGCTCCACGGTAGACTGGCCAAACCATTTTTCAGCCATGAGGTTCTCCTTCTTCCAGGGCCCCGTCTTCCGGCAATTTTTCCATGCATTATGAGATGCAGGATCTCATACTTCTCTGGGTGTCTCATCACATGTCCAAGATATTGAAGTTTTCGGATTTTTATAGTTTTAATTACTTTCTTTTCTTTATTCATCCGAGCCATAACATCTTCATTTGTAACCCTGTCCATCCAGATTATTTTAAGTATTCTTCTGTAGATCCACATTTCGAATGCCTCAAGTAAGGAGAATATGTGACGAAAAGCGATTGGTAGAAGAATTCGGGGAAGTCCGAGGAAGAAACTGCACGATCAAGTGAATCAAAACAATAATAGATGAGTATGTATGAGACAATAATATATGAAAATAAATGAGGCAAGGAGTGTATGTCAAGAGAGAGTTATCTGGCGGTTCAACCTCTCTGCCTACCCCTGAGGGGAAACGGCATGACGGTTAGTTAGTTCGTAAAAAACAAGCTCACTATAGCAGACGAGGGGATCAGTAGGATTTATAGGTCCAATTAGGAGTTCTACCGAGCCGAACCCTCTGATATGAAAATATCTGGAGTCGGTGAATTATTTTTCCATTTAGTCTCTGGTAGGTTGACATGTTATTCTTGAATTGTTTTGTATTTTTTTATACTTATATAGTGCAATCGCATAGCGTGAATTGACTAGAAGATCATTTATGGAAAAGTGTGAGATGGGGTTTAGTTATTCCGGTGGGGAAGATTTATAGTATATTTACGGCACGTTCCAGAATGGAAGATACTCTCAGCATCGCCCTGGTGTAAGACCACCATTCAGAATGGAAACTTTGCTTCAAGAGGGCATTACCAGAGAAAACCGGAAATTCGTCAATTTCAAAAAAGATTTTAGACGTATTGACTCTTTTCCACAAAAAATTATAAATGGATTTCGAAAGATTGTTCTTTTATCTAGCATTCGTATGTAATAAATTTTGAGAATTTTTTTTAATTTTTAGTATAATAAGGTTATTCCATAGGTCGTTGGCAGATTTGTTAAATTTTCAAAAAAGTTTTTGTATTATACCACACCCATTTCAAATAATATAATCATGCAGTAAAATAAATCAATATATTATCTAGCAAACGCGCCATGTTTTAGAATTTTAATTTTAGTTTCAATAAAATCATTAAAAAATATGTACGTACATGTGTTTCTTGACGAAAATTGGTCCATTTGTGTATGTATTTGCGCACTTACAAACTAATATATTTCAGATTTTTTTAACATTGTTATTTTACATAGACATTACTGAAAAATGATTAATACTTATAATCAAAAAATAACTACAAAAAGTACACTATTTTAATAGTTTTATCATCACGCCTTTCAGCATTTTTGGATGAATGTATAAATTAAAGCTAATTTGGATTGAAATAAATTCGATATTGAGTTATAATTTAAAAAAAGATGGTACGGAGAATAATTAATCTTTCTCATTGTAACCGCCATGCACAATCGGAAGAACAACTTTCGACGAAATGAGGATTTTCGTCCGCTGGCTGGTTAAACGCTCTTAAGCTGTGTTTGGTGACCAGATCTAAATTGCCAGGTACTCTTCCACCTTCCTCCCCAAATGCTTTCCCTCTCCACTACCTTCAGTCTCACAACATACTACATCAATTGGGGTTGCCATAGTCGCACTTGCTCAAGACGTGAGCATTTGGTATTATTGTGTGTTATGCACCTAAAAAAATACTCGATATAAGAAAATTGGAAAAATAATACTTTGATTATTTCTTCTTAATTTTAAATTCTAATGCATTTTACGAAATTATTTGTGGATGTCCAAAGCTGTTACGACTACGTTATAGCTACCTACATTTTTTTTATCTACATCGTTTATATTTTATTTGCTTCCAAAAAGATGTTATTTTGATAGGTTCAGTCACTTTCTTTATGTATTTCATGTAATAAAAAAGGGACATGAAATTAATATTGCTTTTTTGCCAAGTAAATTTTATGATGGGCGAGCGGAAATTGCCAGAAAGACGAAATTAAACCTAATACCTAGGTAGGGAAGACTTGTACAAAACCGTACACTGGAGTAAAACTGTATTACCGTAAAAAAGCTTTATTACTTTAAATATTCCCGCCACGCACTCCGCCCCGTGTACGGCTCCGAAACCAACGCAAGTCAGCAGAAACTTGTCGGTACTGTCTGCTCGCTGGCGAGATACCACATGTTTTAAGTTTGTCGGTGTCCTGATGCAATTTTTACGGATTTTGAATTGATTGATATTGAAGTTATTATAATTTGCTGTCTTGGGCACTCAGAGAACAGTATCCGATCGTCCAGAGATACTGATCGCTCAGTGAAGTTATGAAGGACAGAGATATGCCAATAAAAGCTAAAAGAAAAGTCTATAACGCATGTATTCTACCCTGTTGGACATATGGTTGTCAAACATGGACACTAAAAAAAACCTTAACAAATAAACTAAGTGTCTGTCAAAATAGCATAGAAAGAAGTGTCATCGGAGTTAATAGAAGAGATAAAGTAAAGTTAACAGAAATAAAAAAAAAAAACAGAACTCAATTCAAACAGGTACATTCTGTACATCGAACACTAAAATGGCGATGGACTGGACATATGTTGAGAGAAAGGAGGCAAGAGTACGGACCAGAATAGTAACAGACTGGTTTCCAAGAGACGGTAAAAGAAACAAAGGTGGACAAACGAAAAGATGGGAAGATGATCTAAAAAAGGTGGCTGGATCAGAGTTGCAAAGGATAGAGAAAAGTGGAAAGATAAGCTGTTTCTAAAAATAATGGCCCAAACGCTGATTATTAAGAATAATATTTAAATAAATAAAATATATATGTATTAATTTGATTAGAAAAATGTTTATAATTTAACAGCAATAAAGGCTTATTTAATTTAATTTAATTATTATAATTTGCAGGTGAGTTAAATGTCAAATACTATAAATATGTATATTTTACTTTTTTTACATATAACTTTTGGGTGATTATCGTTATATCGAACGTGTTATTTCATATCATGCATTTTTATCGAAGAGGAAATATTCTTCATTTGAACGGCGCGTCCCCGAAATATTGATTTCTCAACACTTTAATATGAGGTGATTCATGCTCCCAAAAATATAAATTATTTTGTTGCACAACGTGAAATTATAACCTGAGATGACTCACGCGGAAATAGAAATTATTGCATGGATTTAAAATATTGTGAAACCGACTGACCTGCGACTATAAAAGGTCTGCGAAGAAAGCAGTTGGCATTCAGTCTTCACCATCAAGCGATTGTAGCAACACCTCTTCAGATCATCCACTCGATTCAAGACGCCAGTATCACCGTCACCGGTTGGAACTTCAAGACGTCAGTCTCGCTGTCACCCTTTCGAAGCTCCAAGACGCAACTCTTTCACCTCAAGCACCCGATGGGATAATACCTACAAAACGCTGACGCCTGAGCCCCGGCCATCCTTGGACTCCTTTGAATTTGCTGATTCTTACCAAGCCCTTGAAGTCGCTGCGCTACCCTTGGCCCAGGGCCCCCTTGCATCGAGCCTTGCATCTCTCTGCCCTGAAGACAACGCCGAAGCCCCTGCCATCCTTGGACTCCTTTGAACTTGCTGATTCTTACCAAGCCCTTGAAGTCGCTGCGCTACCCTTGACCATCTGGCTCCGGGCTGCTAGCCCGGGGCCCCCTTGCATCGAGCCTTGCATCTCTCTGCCCTGATGATAACGCCTAAGCCCCACGGCCATCCTTGGGCTCCTTTAAACGCAGACCTACCTGATCATGACGCCACGTGCAGCACGCCCAATACAATGCAGACCGATACCCTGGAGCCAATCAAGATGTGAGTGGCTGCGACCGCCCTAGCCTAGGATGCAAGCGACGCACTGCCATGCAATGACAAGCCGGCCTACTTAAGAGTTGCTGTGACATAACAAACTCGAGAATATACATCATCTGGAGCGCAGCCCATCTCACATAATACACAACCAGCGTCCAGCGCAGCCTACATACTCCGATGCAAGAGCATTCCATCTCACGATGCATGGCGGAAGATACCCAGCATGAATACTTCGGTAACCAGATACTCTACTGTGGAACTTCAACAGCTGTCAAAGCGAGAATACATCTCTATCAAGACATTGGAATTGTCGGGCATCTATGTGTACCGGCGCTTATTGTTTACAGTTTTTGTGCAAGCCTACGGGTCTTGTACAATCGTAACATTTTTTTTTTACATTTGTTAAAGAATTTTTGTATTTTTTTCTCGAGTTACAACCGTATCGGGTAAAACCGGCCAGTATACGTTGACCCGGAATATCTTTATAACTGATTTTTTTTTATTTGTTTACACGTGGTTACAAACAAAAAGCGTAATTACCAAAGAAAAACTACCAGACAAGACTGGGATACAGAAAAAATGAGGATAGCAATTTTGAATGTAGTTGAAGGAGCAATGGGATACGGGATACTTAAAAGCAGTGGAGGTTATCCACCTCTTACCCGCCCTGGTATAAGTAACAGATGGCTACTCCTTCAAGGCTCTCGCAAGATTCTAATTTTTTTGTTAAACGAAGCTACATTTATTTATTTTGAACGAATCTAGACCTCCAGTGTCATTGCATACGTTGTTAGTAAGCAGTATGCAAGTGCTTAACAGGAAAAACAAAACACAAAAAAAATAGGTTAGTAAGGCAAAGATAAATTGAACAGGGCTAAATAAAAACTCATTCGTTAGGCTCCATGAGGCGGCATTTCATCTGTAAAAACCTGCAAGCACCTGCATAAAATATATAACATAAATAATACAATAAATCTCAAATCAATTGGCAAGTACCAACAAAAACTGTGAATGGCTTTCGGTCTGACCATAAACTACACTTATCTTCCGTGTCCCTTAGCCAACCACTCAGTGAAGCCTCAAAGAATGTTTACTGAATATTTGGGGTAAAATACCCGAAGACTAAAAGAAAATTCAGCGTTTGGTAGTCAGAGGCAGGACAAAGGACAGTCAAGGTCGTCTGATCAAACCTCAAGCCTGCACATGCCATTGGGAGAGGCACAGAATTATAGATTTGAGAAGGATCTGCAAAATTAATAGATTAATTAAGGATGAAGCAGGGACGAGGTCCAGCACAACCCCATATGGGGTAGAGAAAAAAAAATTGGAGTAAATATAATATAAATGGGATATAAGCAGCAGAAATTCACATTCATACACCAATAAATACAGAAAAAATCAAGATTTGGCTTCATCTACGACAAAAGACTTAGGCCATTGTTAGCCCGCATTTTACACAATACAAGCCCGGTATACGATTTTATCCACCACACACGGGGCAGGCAAACGGAAATATTAGAAGTCTTGTATTTTTTTTTCATACATTTATGACTAAGATTATCTGACAGGTTTCTTTTGTGTGTGTTCTTTAGTAAATCTTTACTAAATGTAAAATGAAGTCGCTAACGCTATATGTGCGCTTAAATCTTTTAAACTTAGATCTTTTAAACGGATTTTCATGCGGTTTTCACCAATATATAGAATGATTCATGGGGGAAGGTTTTTAGGTATATAATTTGTCAAGGTTTTGTGTAAATTGGTTGTAATACATAATTTATCTGGCCAAGCAGCAGCGGGCAGCGGGCAGCGTGGCGTGAATTTGATTTAACAGATGACGTTGGTTATAAAGGTTTCGTTAGTCACAGCAACGTGTGACTGGGTCTGCTAGTTCATTAATAAAAATAATTATTGTAAACCGAATTTTATTTTAATTTACTAAACTACAGAGCTTCTGTCCTAAGTATACGGTTTTGGACAAGTCTCCCCTACTTGTTGATCATTTGAGGTTTTTCATTATTCGACATTTATGATACCTATAATAAATTATTACATCGAACGTGCAACTGAAGTCTTGTTTAAGAGAGAGAGAGAGAGGGCGTGCAAGTAAGTTGGTAGGTATTTAAAAAAAATAACATTGGCTCCATACAGGAGGCCGTGAGGAAAAAAAATCCCCAGGGCCCATGTCATCTATGGGGATGCTGTATGTAGGATCTTTTTAGGAAAAGAAAGGAGAAGAAGTTCAGGAAAGAAAAAGGCATGGGTCGAGATAGTCCGGCTGGAGAAGTCAAGTCTCTCTGATCCTGTCCAGTATGGACAGATCCATACGCCGCCAAGACCTAAGTAAATCTCACCCCATGAACCTAGACACCTGTGCTAAGTCACCAATGTGACGTGTGACGGCGATACCCATTCCCGCCTCCCAAATTGATCGAAACAGTCACTACACATTGCTCTGTAACTATTTTCGTAACACCTTAAAAACTTTTTTCAGACTCTTAACTTTTTTTTTAAAGAAAAACAATAATTCCAGGGTTACGAATAACTCAACAATTCTTGAAAATCTCCTACAACCACCACAGTAAGCGGAAAATTTTGCTTGTGTCGTAATGGAGGACTTAGCCAGCCGTGGAAAAACACGCGACGCCCGGATGATATCCAAACGTGATGCCAACTCAGCCACTCTCCGGTCGACTTATCGAACTCCTTATTTCAACTATAGATGATAATGAAACTGCATACCTACTTGGGTTGTACCCATTTATATCTTTAATTACCAAATCTAGTAATCTGAATTATAAAAAAAACCACTATCTTATTTACTTTATAATTATTTAAAAAAAATACTACATGATATATGTTATGTCTAATTCTTATCAATTTCTTATAATTAAATTATAATATGTAATTGAAATCCTCAGCAAGGGAGATCCCAGTGAGGATATCATTATCTCTACTGTTACTAAGAAATGAAGACAATAAATCATTATTATTATTATTATTAGTTAAGTCAGTTTATTATTTTAGGTCTACTATACAACAAAACTGCGAAACATGGTGCCTATCCGAAAGAGATAAACGGAGACTAGAGGCTTTTGAGATGTGGTCCTATAGAAGACTATTAGGAATTTCCTGGAGAGACCACATTACAAATGAAGAGGTTCTCCAAAGAATCGAAGGAGGAAGGCACCTGCTCAGGACCTTGTCCGAAAGGCGCGCAAGATGGATCGGCCATGTAATAAGACAAGAAGGCCTCTTGCATGCCATAATGGAGGGTATGACCGAGGGGACAAACGCTAGGGGACGCCCACGCCGAGAGTACCTGGAGGACCTGCTGGTAGACGTGCGCTGCTCATCATATGCAGATTTCAAAAGAGCCGCACAAGACAGGGAAGAGTGGAAGAAACGAATAGATGACATTGCTGCAAACCAATCCTAGGATTGAAACCAGAGAGAGAGATACACTAATTACCTAATAAATCCTTCCTATAATAATACACATGTAAAAGTCTTCAAGGCGTAAATAAATAAATAAATAAATTTTAAAATAGTCGTATACGGGATACCCTACCCATTTATCTCAATCTGTAGACCGACAAAACCAACCTATAATGTCGTTATGTAAAAAAGGTCACAATTTGTCAAATTTTAGGCCAAAGGAAAAATATTACAGCAAAGTTTATTTGAAAAAACCCAACTGTCAAAGCAGAACGTCCTTGAAGTTCATGCAAGAAATAAGCTTCGACTTTAATGCGAGTTTTCAATAATATCGTTTAGGGACCATCAATTTAAGCCGGTACGCAGCAAACTAAAACTAACTCTAAATCAAAATGGACATAAAATCTATAAATTTTGAAGTAAAACTTCTTTACGCACGCTCGTCTTGGGGGGTAAGCTGGTGATTGCGTTACGAAAAAGATGATTGTTACGAAAAATGTCATGCTAACGGTAATCGATGCGAACGGTGATCAATTGCTAGGCGAACGGTCGGGCCTTTACGCACGCTTGGCTTGGGTAGTGATAAGGGTAAGGATAAGGATGGTTATCCCAAGGTCGTAGGTCACCCCAAGCTCGTAGGTCATCTCAAGGTCTTAGGTCACCCCAAAGTCGTAGGTCACCCCAAGGTCGTAGGTCACTCTAAGGTTGTAGGTCACCGCAAGATCGTAGGTCACCCGAAGCTCGTAGGTCACCCCAAGCTCGTAGGTCACCCCAAGGTCGTAGGTCACCTCATGGTCATTTTTCACCCCAGTTTCATATGTCACCCCTAGGCCATAGGTCACCCCGTTCGCTACGTTTGGTAACTTAGCAGGGATACCTGGGTTCACTGGGCGAGGTTTGTCTTGTACTTCAGTCGTGTGGTCTAAAGCACACTCGTTTTTTTTTACTACTTTATGAATTTCCGAACTTAATATCTACTTAAAATAATTTTTTGAGTTATTATTAAATATGTAGGTATGTTGTAACAAATTTTCTAAGTCCGATGTGAACAAATTTTTTCAGTGTAAATATCACTTCTCCATAAATCCTAAAAAATCAACCCATGAAAACAAATCTTTTTACTATAATAATTTTTGGAAACATGGCGCATTTTTAAAAATATCAATCCACGAAATCTGACAAATTTTTTATGATTTTTTTTGTGGGTGCGAAAAATAAATATTTAATAAAATCGGTAGAACTTTTTTTTTTTTGCGCTAAGTCATTACTAGCCAAAGAAACGTACGAAATCCACGTAATATCTGTCAAGGATCGGACTCTCTTTCGTGTTCTCTGAATTGTGACCCGCTGTTATTGTTTAAATTCTGGTTTGCCTACCTATTGCATGGCGGGCCGGATAAGGAGAGACTGGTTGAGGGAGACCTTTTTACCTCTCTAGCCGGACTTTCTTGGCCCATCGCCTTGTAACTCAGTGGGAGGGGTGGATTCATAAGTCTGACACTCCTGGATACATTTCTTTCTTTTTATTTTTTTAAAAGAAAGAAAAATATTCTCGAGTTACGAATAACCCGACAATATTTGAAAATATCCTACTACTACCACCATAAGCCGAAAACGTTGCTTGATTCGTGATGACATTGACTCTAGATTCCTGCCCACTCCATATTTTATCCTTCCCGGAACTTTCTCTCCTTTCTTACCCTAAAAAAAACAGCATCCTCGAAAATGTGATAGGCCTCAAGGTAAATAGTTTTCCTCAAGGTGTGCCTCCTGTGTGGAGCTAATGTAATAACATAAAATATACCTACATGGATTCATCAACTAACGTTGGGACAGAGATAATAAAATTTAACTAAATATATTGCGTAGTTTCTTTGGGCAATAAACAAAAATTTTAACAAAACAAAAAAACGACTTCAAAAAATGCACTAAAAAGTAAAAAATAATTTCGTATTCTTCTACAACTTTATAAACAACTTACCTTTTCTACTCATCAATATGTACGTACGATTGTTATTTTTGGAGTCGGTGTTGGCGGGAGACGAGCTGTCAAGTGAACACGCCGGGCCGCGGGTACCTTGGTTGACACCGACTCCAAAAATAACAATCGTACCTAAATATTGATGAGTATAAAAGGTAAGTTGATTATAAAGTTGTAGAAGAATACGAAATTATTTTTTTACTTTTTAGTGCATTTTTGAAGTCATTTTTTTGTTTTGTTAACATTTTTGTTTATTTTTTGATTTTTAGTGAATCTGAAGTACACTAACTAATTCGATTAAGATTCGGTTGAGTATCGTAAATTTGTTCTTCAGAATTGGAGAGTTCCGTTACTTTGTCATGGATCCCATAATCAAAACCTAACCAAACTCTCATAAAACTACCCTTGAAGTACATCCTTTCCAATAAAAAAAGAATCATTGAAATCGGTTGGCGTGATATTGAGTTATTCGTCCATTTGTCGCGCACATACTTGATGCAAATTTAAGACTTATATGATTTTCTCATGGATGGCATTGTCAGAACTGGACCAAATTAAAATGGGACCACACGGGAAGCACCAGCTTTCAAATAAAAAAAGAATCATCAATATCTGTTCACCCAGTCGAAAGTTCTGAGGTAACAAACATAAAAAAAAAAATTAAAAAAATTAAAAAAATTAAAAATTAAAAAAACAGTCGAATTGAGAACCTCCTCCTTTTCGAAATCGTTTAAAAATACTCCTTTTACAATAAATACTATAGGAAAAAAGATTTTTCGACTTATTGAAGATTGCCATCATGAATGAATCTATTTTCGGCAAATTGTCCAGACTGCCTAAACTAATATAATCGTAATTTTATTTTCGTAAAACAAAGTTTGGAGGCTAGGCTACACAATTGAAATAAAATACGATATCATGCGTAAAAGTCAATGGAAGACTCATTGGTGGAATCAGTCTGGAATTTTATACAAATCTTAATTAATCCTACTAATATATCTCGTAAATTTATCAGATCGTAGAAAAATCTGTGATCTATTAATATTATATAAAATAATTCACTCGGTCCTGGATACCCCTGATTTAAGAGAACTAAAACGATTTCATTGCCCTGGTCGCGCTAACAATAGACTGACTCTACCGTTCTACTATAATAACACACATACATTATCACATTATTACTCACCAATCAGTCGATTACACATTTTGGGAAATGAATATGCTAACATCGGCGACATTTATTTCTTAAAATTAGCGCAATATAAACATGCACTCAAAAATTATTTTTCCATAATGTAACTTTATATACTGTAATGAAAATGGTCTTATCCCCCCCCCCCCCCCCCTAATTAATTAAAAGTTTTAAAAGCTTTATGAATAACTAACTCTGTACGTAGAGTTCGTCTCCCATTCGTATTCGTAGCCTTGTTCCGTCGTAGTTCCGTCGCTCAAACCTCTCTCCCCTTCGTTCCTTTGGCAGAGCCTCGACACCCCTTTACGTAATACGTTTTAGGTATACGTGGCGAGATGCTCTCTATTAATCAACTTGTAATTAACCCCTTAACGTTGTGTTATTTTTTGTTTTAAAAGTTTGTTATGGTTAATCCAGTTTAATTAATAATTTGTTTGTGGTAAACCCTTTGTTCTTTTAGGTATGGCGTGTTGCAATTCACTAGGGCACAATTTACAATGACTCTAGCTAACTTGAAAATAACTAATTCTACCGTTCGTGCAACTTTCTCCCCTACTAACGTCCGTCTTATACTTGTTTGTTGATGATTATGTCTTTTGAATTAACACGCGTCATCCCACCTAGTACCTACTACCTAGAACATAAATGGGGCCTTAAAGAGTCGGCGACGTGTGAATGCGGTGCGGTGCAGACCACCGAACATGTGGTCAACGAATGCCCGCTCCATTCATTCCCCGGCGGGATTTATGAGGTCCACAGGGCAACGCCTGAGGCCCTAGACTGGCTCGTAGACCTAGATGTCCCCCTCTGACCCCCCACCATACGAAAGAAGAAGAAGTACATAAATATACCTTTATACAGTGACTTGGGAAGGTCCTACCTTTAGTGAAATGCGGCGAATCCTCAGCTATCCTCGGGATGCTAACATATAAAATAATTTGACATTTGTACTCTATTTACGAAATTACAATCAAAATTTAATCAAAACAGGCCCGGGGTGCACAAATTCTACAGTCACAATTTTAAGTGAAGTTTGTTAGTTAGTTTTGAGTTTGAGTAGGTATTTTTGGGAGATTATTAGGGATTGACATGAAACAAAATATGTCTTGCTACAATTGGGCTCCTCCATTTCCGCAACTGACTTGGTGAGGTTCAATTAAAACCGCCGGGTCAATCCCCAATTCCAACTCCTCCAGAGAATATTTTGATGGTCGCAAGCGACGAATGTAAAATCGACATGTTTTGCTTCCTGTCGGGAAAGGGTTTGATGTGTGTTTCTGGTTTGGAGGGTGATAATGGGAGTGTTCTCAACCAATACGCCGCTAAATTATAATGGTGATACTGCTACTGTTGTTTGATGAAATGCCATCTCATATCGCTTGATGTGAGGATCTGCTTCGATTCATGGTGTGGTAGCCGATGTCCGGAAGTATTCAGGGATGCGTGGGTGGCACGAGGTTTTAGGTCATGATATCCTCTAAGCTGAATTGATGATGATGATGATGTCCTTCAGCATGTCAATGACTAGAGTCCCATTCACTCCTATAGCATTGAACATGAACATTAAACCGAAGTGGATTAGACAAACGGCAATGTCAGGAGGTCGGTGGAGCCGCTCCCCCCTCTGATCTCGCGAAGTTTGAATTTAGTAAAGGTGGATTTTGATGCCATCGACCCTCGCCTCTGCAGTCACACAGCTCCTCAACAGTCCCGTTCTCCGTCCAGCACACCGCCTCGAACCAGTAGAAATGATGATTACGTTTTCCTAGGCACGTTATAAACATGCGTCTGCCTTCAGCCGCGGTGTACATCGGTATTTGATTTGAATGAAAATACCTCCTCTCGCATGACGGAAGCAGGCGTGACGGGGGTGGGCCCCCATGTAGCGTTCACGGACCTCCGCCCTACGATAGGTGATATCCCAAGCTCATCTCAAATATCAGCTCGGAGAAGGAATGTCAAACTTGGCTTCCAGGGCGCTGGGTCCAGGAATGAATGGCACCGGGGCGTGAATCCAGTTCTAAATCTTCCATCCCAACCATTTCCCCCGCTACGCTTTCGTCCAAAGTACACTCCCATCCTGATGCTGGATGATGCCTTAATTCTAATTTTGGGGAAGATTATGAAAATTTATCCGGTTTCCGACAATGAGCCGCCGATCGATTGCTAAAACAATTCTGTATGTCATGTTCTCTTCGTTCCGCTGACAAGGTAGCTCCCCACGAGCGTAATCAAAGGGTAGTGAAGCCAACGCGAATTTTGTCACTTCTTTTCCTTCATTACGAAGGTAGCCCGGCCAGATCGTTATCTCCGTCCTGCATTTAATTGGCCTCCCGCGACAGCGACTCTTATCAGCTGATGCTTCTGGAGGGGGTGAAGGGGGTAGTTATGGGCGCACGTCCTCTGCCTTCCAGACGTCTCCCAATGCCTTTATGATGATACATGTGATAGCATATACGTCGACATCATGAAAGGGCTCCTGCCTCGCTCTCAACTGCTCCAGGCCCGTCCAGAGACGCAGGTTTCCAAGTCTTCATCACAAAGGATTCCAATTTAATTGGACTAAGTTCCTATCGTCACTTGCTTCGCCTCCACATTTGGGAAATATTGTAGCCCACCGGCATCTCGTTCACTTCGCCCACAGATCATAATTGCATAAAGTGCAACCTATAATCATGGAATAGGGAAGCTTAACTCAAAATTACTCCAGCAATCGCCAGCTCCAGCGCCGTAACTCATTCGGTTAAATTTGAAGGAAGGAAAATTGCTAAATAATAATAGCGATGTCTGGATACCTACTTACGGTCTCGTTCAATCGCAAATACTAAAGATTTGAGCTAAAATGGGAATTTCGAATAAAATATACCTAATCGTAAAGTACTATATACCTAATCGTAAGGTACTTCCAAGTGTGCGTTTCAACGAAGTCAAAAGCTAGCTTATATAGGCCTCTACATACATAACAGTTTTCTTGAGATTCCTAAAGTTTGAGGAAAAAAGGTGTCGGTTTTTTTATTATTTTGGGATTGGGAATTCTATTGTTTAAAATTTGTTAATAACCATGCAATACATCTGTTTTCCAAACCGATATACCTAGTACGTACCTTGCCTAACAAATATCTTCAATTACTGAGTAAATTCTAAAGTATTTTTGAGAATAGGTATTCCTAATGTAACGTAATTTATTATATCCAAACTAAACCCCCAACATAGTCTTCCCGATGTAATGTCTCGCAACACAATCGTAAGATACATAACTATCTCTTGTCCGTTAAAAATTAACAAAACATCCCCAAAAGACTTGTTTAGCACCGTTGTTATTTTAAACTCGATAGCTCGAAAAGTTGCGACGCTAAACGGAGAGAAAACACGTACCTCCATTGGATTTATTCTGCCGGAGAATGAGGTACTTTAGTCGGTCTCCTCTTTGTGTATTGCTTCGTAGCCTCCCCACCCTTGCCTCCTTTGGTTTTCTGAAGGTTTCACTTCTACCGCGTGTAAACTGCACAACTTTAATCTTTTGTTTCTAAAATGCTGACAGCTGTTTTTTTAAATGAAAACTTCTTTTGCACCGTTGTGATTTGAACTCGATAGAATGAAAAGTAGCGACGCCAAACGGAGAGAAAATACGTACCTCCATAGGATTTATTATTTTGCGGAAACGTGCGACACTAAACACATCTATAGGATTTATTCTGCGAGTGAATGAGATACTTTAATCGGCCTCCTCTTTCTGAAGTGCTTCGTGACCCATCGATCCCCTCTTCGTGCGGTGCTTCGTAGAATAAAATTGAACTAATTTTAGCAGTTGGTAACGATATTAAATGAATAAATCCCACAATTAACGTATTAAATTCGTCATTCTCCCGACGTTTAGTTTTCTGAAGGTTTCACCTCTACCGCATGAGAATTGCACTCCGTTAGACAGGGATCCCGCCCAAAATATCCAGTTACACAAAATTAAATCTTAGCTATTGCTCGAAGAGACAATAGAAGGAAGTGTCAAAGGATTTATGACTCAAACCGAAAACAAACGCGCCCCTCACGTCAAAACATCCCAGCATGTCCTTGGGTAGGTACACGCTCCGAACCAAATGAATATGAGCCCTTTTCTGCAAGGTCCGCACCAAATATGTAACGCAATTTGTAATAAAGTAATTTTTTGTTTCTAAAATGCTGACAGCTGTTTTTTAAATGAAAACTTCTTTTGCACCGTTGTGATTTGAAACTAGGTGGAACGGAACGTGCGACACTAAACACATCTATATAATTTATTACTTTAGTGAGACTTCTTTAACACCGTCGTGATTTGAATCTAGATGAAACGGAAGCGAGCGACACTAAACACATCTGTAGGATTTATTATTTTAGTGAAACTTCTTTAACACCGTCGTGATTTGAATCTAGATGAAACGAAACGAGCGACACTAAACGCATCTATAGGATTTATTATCTTAGTGACACTTCTTTTACACCGTTGTGATTTGAAACTATATGACACGAAACGAGCGACACTGGACACATCTGTAGGATTTATTATTTTAGTGAAACTTCTTTAACACCGTTGTGATTTGAATCTATTCTGCAAGGTCCGCACTAAATATGTAAATAAACTCACCCGAACTCTGCATGCCGCACAATACACTGAAAGCACTCTTGAAAACACAACCC
Source organism: Limnephilus marmoratus (assembly GCA_917880885.1). Classification (NCBI taxonomy): domain Eukaryota; kingdom Metazoa; phylum Arthropoda; class Insecta; order Trichoptera; family Limnephilidae; genus Limnephilus; species Limnephilus marmoratus. The sequence goes on along the minus strand of OU862929.1, from coordinate 36,696,791 downwards.
ATATCCACAAACCGTCATGCACTTTCGCAAAACAAAAAACGCATGCAATTATTAGTTTCAATTGCATCTGCCAAGCACAAATTTCGCGCCGAGGATAAGATATCTCTGTCTTATGACTTTTCCTATTTATAAAACTCAATTTTCTGAATAAATTCTGCCAATAAACGAATTATCTCCGGTTTCCGAGTCAATTTTGTCGATTAAAACGAGATGTTTTGACTTTTTTTTATGCGCCCTAACTACCGTAATTGTAACTAACTACAACTTTGAAACACGTCCGTCTCCGAGACCGAAATTACCCTGACTGTTTCTTATTTAAAATTTGATTTATCCCTTTAAATTTTGTCAATAAATGAATTTGACTTTGTTTTATGCGCCCTAACTACCGTTATAGTTCGCTATATAACTGCGACTCTGTAAATCCGTCCGTCCCCGAGACCGAATCTACCCTGACTTTCACGCACTCTGATAACTGTCTACCTAATCTCAACCGAGCGCTAGAACGATCTTCCCCTGACTGTCTTTATTTAAAAGTTGTTTATCCGCGTAATTCCAACCGTCCGCGCCCGTGATCTGTCCCTGACTGTCCTTTCAAAAACTCTCCCCTGGTTTCCTGTCCCCATTTCATCTCCCGTGTGTGGCCCTTGGCTCCACAGTTTTTTTTTATTTATTACCTACTTTTCTAAAATCCCTTCAAAATTCGTTAATTCCCATAGCGATATATTCAACTTAATCGACCAGCCTGTCAAATTTTATCATCAGTTTCGGAGAATTCTGACGCTGTTCCATGTTCTTTAGTTTTTTGGTCGCAGTTCCAGAACTTCAAAATAGAAATTAATTATCTGTATGTCTGAAATGTTGCATTCCTTTTTGTGGTTTTTGCTAGGGTCGCCTGTGTAACCCATAAATCGGACTCGTAGGTACTTGTGTTTCAGATATTATTTCAGCGCTCTTTAGAAAACGGCGCCATAGAAATCATCCACGTAATTATTAATCATTATTATCACGGCGAGTTCATCACAATACGCAATTTGGACATATTGAAATGAAATGATGATATTTCTCATTGTTCTTTTTTGTTATTTTTTGTTGTGATACATTAAATAATTGTATGTTATTTTTAAGTTTAAAACTACTATAATGTAATGATATTATTTTTCTTACTTTTGTACTCTATTATATGTTTATTTGTAAAAGGCAGTATAGCCGTTTATGTATTTAAAATAAATAAATAAAAATAAAATATTATAAAAGCGAAAGTGTGCATGGATGTATATATGTTTGTTACTCTTTCACGCAAAAAAATACTGAATGGAAAGCTACACTATTTGCGAGTAATATAAGCTGTACATATTGGTAAGCTTTGGCGTCATGAATAGGTTCTGGCGTTAAGAAATTATTTATTACGCGTTTATTATTCAGACGAAAAGCAAAACAAATCGTTGTTTGGTAACCATAAGTAATTATTGGACGTGCGCTGTCATTTTGTTATTTGTTTGGGTTACTATGGAGATCCCTTTGATATTTAAAATATGCATAAAATACTAATCTATACTGACATTATAAATGAAAACTGCGTGTGTTTGATTGTTACGCTTTAATAGTTGGCACGCGAGCTGTTTGAAAAGTGAATGTAACGGGTATGATAGGGGGAGGGTGAGGAGGAAGGGGTGGAGATGGGGGGGGAGTGGAGTGGGGATAGGGAAGGTGGAGAAGGCGGAGTGGGAACCCTCCTAATACTGTACGAGCGAAGCCGGGGGCAAAAGCTAGTAATATTATAAACGTGAAAGTGTGCATAGATGTATGTGTGTTTGTTACTCTTTCACGCAAAAACTACTGAATGGGTGTTAATGAAACTTTACAATAATATAGCTCGTACATCAGAATAACATAAAGACTGTAATTTATAAAGCTAGCTAGGATGGGGACGCGGGAAGGGAACAGGGACGCACGGGAAAGGTGATTCAGGGAAAAACAATGTATTTCTTTAAATATAGCATTGGAACGCATGCCGGGAACCAGCTAGTATTTAAATGAAATTGTAGACCGGTCATTTTTTTGTAGTGACGTCACTGGCGTAAAAAACCAAGTTTGTTTTGTTTTATTGACAAAAAAAATCATTCATTTCAATTTTTTTGTGAATATTTAGAAAGTAGAGACATGGCTGATACGCATTTTTAATTTTAATTTGATAATAGTTAGTATTTCAGTTTACGAAAATGGAAAATAATACATTTTTAATCCTCCATCACAAGCAAATGCTTTTAATGGAGGAAAAGTAACATTATAACATGTTCCATTTTTTAAGTAAATAAAAAAAAAAAAAATAAAACAGGTATGTCGTTAAAATTAATGATTTTAAAGTTTTAATGATGTTAATGTTTTAAGGTGAGTTTTTTCTTCTCTGATTTAATCCAAACTTTAACCTTATATCCTAAAAGAGGTTCTTAAGATATCAGTTTGGGTTTAATTGAAAATTATATAAAAAAAAACTGATTTAAAAGAATATTATGTCAAAACATGGTGTTAAAGAAAATACGTCAAATTATAGCTTCCTTAAATGTAATATTTTCAATTTTCTTAATTAAAAACTTACTCCTCATTATTGTCTAACTGACTCTAAGCATGGGTTGTTTCAAAAAATTTTAACAAATCATCAATTTTTTTTAGTTCATTTTCACGTTTTGTGAAAGTTCTATTAAAGTTCTGTGATTATTTCAGTTTTATCATGCAACTGGCCTATAATGATATAAAAACAGACGGAAGCAATCTTCCGAACAGGCCCTCCATCGATATGCTTGGTGTAACCATAAGTGACCAGCTCAGGTATGGGGGCTCCATCGAAGCCAGAGTAAAGTTAGCCTCACAGAAACTGGGCGTACTGTACAGGGCCCGCAGATACTTTAATAGTACACAACTGCTAACCCTGTACAAATCACAAGTGCGCCCCACGGTTGAATTTGGCAGCCACTTCTGGTCCGGAGCTCCAAAATACCTGAAAAATACCCTCGACTCTGTGCAGAAACGGGCGGCCGTTTGATAGATTCTCCCATCTTAAGAGACGGAATGCAATCTTTAGAGCACAGGCGTCGGGTGGGAATGCTATCCTTGTTCTACCGGTATTACAATGGAAGATGCTCCGAGGAACTAGCATCATTGATCCCTTCGGCACCGGTGCATAGTCGGGAAACACGCCAAACGCGTGCCCAACATTTGTACACGGTTGACATTTGCCACATGAGAACGGGTCGTTTCTTCGACTCGTTCTTGTGTTCAACAGCTCGGCTGTGGAATGATTTGCCGGCCTCTGTGTTTCCTCCTTCCTACAACATGGGTCTCTTCAAGACCAATGTTCATTCCTTCCTCTCCTCAAAAAGACCCTCCACACAGCATCCCAGATGACATAGGCCCTGAGGGAAATTATTTTCCTCAGGGCCTCCTGCGTGGAGTTAACGTAAAAAAAAAAAAAAAGAACTTGAATAGTACTTACACTGAACGTGAAAATAACTTCATTTCACGAATTGTTAAAAAAAAATTTAATCAACCCGTCCAAAATGTTTTCGACCTAAAAAACATATATGAAGCGTGTCCCTTTTTTGTATTTTTGTCACTTTTATTTTATACTGATGTTTATCATTTTTTTAATAACATTTTCGCAATCTTAATTGATAGATCTATCCACGCGATCATTATAAAATATATGAATGTGGCCGATTCCAGAAAATTGAGAAACACATATCGGCCAACTAGTATTCAACAATGGGAACACACATAATGAAGCAATAGACCACCATAACACGGGCAAGAGTCTAGCACGGTGGTCTAAAACTCCACAAATTATGTAACCATTAAAGCAATGGGAAAACGCATCGAACAAGTAGGTATACGCCAATAGGAACACACACCAAACATATAGGTATACGTCAATGGGAACACATGCCGAACAAGTAGGTACACGCCATCGGCGCGCCGATAGGAGCACACATCGAACAAGTGGTTATACGTCGATGGGAATACACATCGAACAAGTAGGTACACGGCGTCGATGGGAACACACATGTAGTAGGTATACGTCGATGAGAACACACATCGAACAAGTAGATATATGTCAATGGGAATACACATCAAACAAATAGGTATACGTCGATGGGAACTCACATCGAACAAGTAGGTACACGGCGTCGATGGGAACACACATGTAGTAGGTATACGTCGATGAGAACACACATCGAACAAGCAGATATATGTCAATGGGAATACACATCAAACAAGTAGGTACACGGCGTCGATGGGAACACACATGTAGTAGGTATACGTCGATGAGAACACACATCGAACAAGTAGATATATGTCAATGGGAATACACATCAAACAAGTAGGTATACGTCGATGGGAATACACATCGAACAAGTAGATATACGTCGATGGGAATACACATCGAACAAGTAGGTATACCTACGTCGATGGGAATACACATGTAGTAGGTGTACGTCGATGAGGACGCACATCGAACAAGTCGATATACGTCGATGAAAATACACATCATACAAGTAGGTATACGTCGATGGGAACTCACATCGAACAAGTAGGTAGAGGTCGATGGGATTATACATGCAGTAGGTATACTTCGATGAGAACATACATCGAACAAGAAGGTATACGTCGATGGGAGCACACATCGAATAGGTGGGTATACGTCTGTGGGAACACACATCGAACAGGTGGGTATACGTCTATGGGAACATACAACCTACTTTGAGACTATCCATCGCATCATAACCCCGTTTTCACCAACTTTATTGATTTCCTGTCAAATCTCGTTTGAGGGGCTCTAAAATCTAAGTCCCTCCTTACAGATGCCCCCACAAGGGAAGTTTCCCTCTTCAGTATAAATTTAAGCGCTTCAAAGTGGCAATAAGAATAAAGAGTTAGTTTATTTGACTCGAAGTTGTTATTCGCAGAGACGAGGGGTGAATCGCTAATGACCTATGTATAAGGTAGAGTAGGGTGCACTGATATATGATTAGTTAGAATGGTGTTCTTTTTACGTACAATGACACCTTTTCGATAAGTGTCAGAGATATTATAAACAAGGAAAATGGGTAATGAACCATTATTTGTATTGAATAAAGTTAATCTTTGTATCTTTCTACATCTACACATGCCAGATTTTCCTTTGAACATGAATATTTTGCCAACCAATTTAAAATGTTAAAACAAACTAGTCTTAAAGTGTGCGACTTTACAGCTAACAATTAGCTTTGGATAAAAAGGTACAATCAAACATGGCTACCATCCCGACAGGATTGACCGGACACGGAACGCACAATCAAATATACAGACAGACGAAATGTAAAGTTGTCTAGAGAAAACAGAACTTCGCTACACTCAGTCAATTAAGTGTTCACGTTCAGCGAATAGACAAGGCAAAATAGTATTTATTTTCAGATAGAATAGTAGACAGGTTAGGTTAAGATAGGTTAGATTAGGTTAGCTTAGGTTAGGTTAGGTTAATTGAGCATAGTTTAGCTAGTAAGTCAGAAGACTCTCCTGCTGATTTCTACATCGATGAAGATAATGCCTTCTCTAAGTTGATTGGTTTTGTTTCTAATGAAAAATAAGAACATGGCAGATTGAAAGGGTTGAAGCATAGTTAAGTGGCTGGCGTTACAAACTAACTGTTCGCAGAAGTTTATCAATTACAGCTACTTTGTTTTTAAACAAAAACTATCGGCTGGGCCAATGGGGGTATTTTCACAAACTAGGGATACTGTTAAAAATGTTTGGAAAATTTAAAACTTATTTTTCTTATTCTGATCATCGTTTCAAAAATGCATGATTTTGAATACATTCTTTCATAATTATCATCGATTTTAAAAACTCAAGTTTTAAGGCTGAAGGATTGGAGAAAAGGAGGGATTGAGACAAAGGAATATTAGGACGTACCTGGCTATTCAGATATGTATGGACACCAAACATATTTAAGGCCATTTTAAGTAACATTTAGGCTTTACTTATGTTATGAATGGTATTAATCTTCTTTGTGTGTCGCAGATTCGTGATAGTGATATATTTCGCGAGAGTCTACAGCTCAACACATCCACGAAATAAGGGAACGTACCCATACTACGTGACCAACTTTTTGCAGTTTTTAACCCTCCCCCCCCCGGTGACCAAAAACCTAAGGCCGCCGCCGCTCATTTGTACCAAGCGTGGTATTTTGAAGACCCCCCTCCCCCCCGAACAGGTCACGTAGTATCGGTACGTTTCCTAATAAGCGATGCAATGAGAATACTAGGTTTTATCTTGAGAATGTAACTTGAGGGGGTAAATTTTAAAAGTATATCAACATTAAAACATCTATATTGCTCATTAGTACGAAGCGGATTAGAGTACAATTCCACATTATGGTCACCGTACTACAAAGTCCATTCTCAATTATTATAAAAGGTACAAAACAAATTCCTTCAGTTCATCAATTTCGAAAAAAAAAATTGAATTTATAAATTATAATAACTTGCGAGTAGAAACTAGACTTCCTGAATTATCAGACAGAAGAGTGTTAATTGATTTATTATTTTTATATACGTAATAATTCAATCTTTAATTGACAGCCCTAAATTGTTGGAACTAATTTGCATTAATATACCTGCCATGCAAATTCGTAGTAAAGATATTAATAAATATAACAATTACATGAACACTAATTACGCTATTTACTCACCAATTCCTAGAATGCATAGCCTTATGAATAAACATTGTGAATTTATTGTTATATTTAGTGTTGAAAATTTTGCAGGTTTCAAGATGCAACAATTTCGATATTAGATGCTAATACTTACTTTCCTTATTTACGTTCTTTTGAGAAAATCTTCTCACATCCAGAACCATTCCAATAAATTATATCGTTATTTTTTTGTTCTATTTGCAGTAATATACACACATAACTGTACGCTTATGTGTACCATCTGGCCCTTATACATTACACTTTGTTTTATTTCAGGTCTTATTATTGATCACATATATTTATACATATTTTTTTTGGGATGGTTTGACATCACAAAAGGCGTTAGACTAGGCTGCGTAATGTCACCGTGGTTATTCAACCTATACATTATACATGGATAATAATTGTATGCAAGAATTGAAAGAGATGGGATTGGGCGCGAAATTGAATAATCTGGAAGTATGTTGCCTGTTGTATACTGATGATGCGGTGCTAATTTCTAAAAATATGGAAGATCTACAGTCTCTCGTGTCTAGGATGAACGAAGTATGTATGAAGAATGTGTTAATGGTAATTAAGTCTAAAGTCATGTTTGAAAGAGAGAGTATGAAAATAGTATGCAATATAGTTGTGAATGATGAATACTTGAGCAGGTGGATGAGTTTTTGTATCTGGGTAGTATGTTTACGAGAGATGGGAAGGCTGACAGAGTTATCGAAAGGAGGGTAAATGCAGGCAACTCTATTAATGGAGGACTGAACGCCGTTGGCGCGAATAAAAAACTGTCCAAAGTAGCGAAGTTAGCCGTCCATAATGGAGTGCTGGTAGCTGGTACCTACCCTGATGTATGGCAGTGAGGTATAGAACTGGCAGTGGAAGGATGAAAGTAGACTGAATGCTGTAGAAACGAGATCCCTGAGGCGTATGTGTGGTAAAACTATGTACGATCGTGTGGGAAATGTGGAGATCCGCGCAGAATGCAAGGCTGATGTAAGCATAATAAGTAACATTAAGAAAGGGACGCTCAGATGGTTTGGGCATGTAGAGCGAATGAACGAGGAAAGGAGTGTAAGGAGAATATATGACGCAAATATGAATGGTAGAAGAAGTCGGGGACGCCCGAGGAAGACATGGCACGACCAAGTGAATCAGAAACTTGAGTTGGGCTATGTGAAGAGTCGGAATAATAGAAGAGCATGTATGAGACGATGTATGAATGTAAACGAGGCAAGGAGTGTGTGCCAAGATCGAGTTGTTTGGCGGTCCGTCCTCTCTGCCTACCCCTGCATTTATCGTTTTACACTTATTACTGTAACCAATTTTTAAATTTTTCTTGCAATAGCCCAGTAGGTCGTGAAAAAAAATTAATAAATTTATATTCTGAATGGTTGCTTTTTACCAACGAGATACTGAGAGTATTTATTATCCGAGATATCCTGAAAAATACTTTAATAGGTTACATAGATCTCACTGATAACAAAATAATAATTCTGCCAATAATAAAGCTGCCGATAAGAAAATTTGATCGGAACTTAAGGTCCGCCTGCTAAATAAGCCATTGTTTAAGCCAAGTTCATAGTATCTTGTTGACGCCGGAGGTAATCTAACCCGGAAAACAACACTATCTAAGCTTTGGAACATACCCCAAATATCATTTTATATTATGCATGAAAAAACAACAGCAAAAATATTCTTCAGTGGTACCTAATTGTTTTTCTTTTCTTAAATTAGCTCCACACAAGAGGCCCTGAACAAAGAAATTTCCCTCTTTGGGGATGTTGTGTGGAGGGTCTTTTTAGCGAAATGAAGAAGAGGAATTTCTGGGAAGGAAAAAGGGTTCACGACGAGTTCATCAAAAACAAATTCATCGAAAATCAATTCATCGAAAGCAAATTCATCGAACACGAGTTCATCGAAAACAAATTCATCGAAAACCAATTCATCGAAAACCAATTCATCGAATGATCAATTCATCGAATCGCCAATTCATCGAAAAAATATATTTTGTTGATATTTGAGGCGGACCGAGAAGTTAAAAAAGCATTGGTCAACCTAAACTAACCTAACCTAACCTAACCTAACCTAAGCTAACTTAACCTATTTAACCAATTTTTAAATATTTTTTATCATCGCTCTTAATGACCTTTCTAAGTTGTTTATGAGTTAGTTTCATTATGAGTTGTCTGGTCACCGTTCCTTAGATATCCCTTTTTTGCAGTATCAGACAATCGGAAATCGAAGAGATAACCTATTAATTTTACATTGTCACTACGAAACTGACAGTTGCTAAACACATTTAACTCAGTTAAACAGACCTTTTTGGGTATTTAATTTTGACAGCTCTAATATCTACAAAAAAATGTTTTTCGATGAATTGATTTTCGATGAACTCGTTTTCGATGAATTTGCTTTCGATGAATTGATTTTCGATGAACTCGTCGGTTACCAGGAAAAAGTAATGATGGTTGGCTAGAAATCTAAGTGTCAGTGTGTTTAGGATTGACGGACTTATGAATCTATTCCTCCCACTGCGGTGTGAGACGATGGGTCGCGAGGTTTCAGCTGGAGAGGTTTAAAGGTTTCCCTCAACCAGTTTATCCCAATCCGGCCCGCCATGCAGAAGGTGGGCAAACGCAGCCACAGCAAAGACCTAGAAAAACATCACCCCACGAACCCGAGCACCCCTGCTAAATCACCAAATGTAGTGAATGTTGATTACCAATAAATGGTTTCCAGGGTGGCAGTATCCGTATTCGCCTCCAAAACCGTTAAATCACACTGTGGCATCATTTTAATTAAATGAAAATAATTATCTTTGTTATATATTGTGGTGTATCGTAAAAGCTTCCGCCTTGTAGAGACAGATGGCGGTGACATCAGCTTCGGTAGAATCCGCTAGATGGCAAGCCGTAGTGCTTAAACTCTCCGCAGGGGGGTCAGGGGGCTCAGAGGCTGTGTTTCAATTATCACTCACCAGAACCATTTTAGCTAGCTCCTAGTTAGGTAGACTACCGCAGTCCCGATTGTATACGCGAAGTATAAATAAACGCAGATAACGAACCAGATTCTATTTATTCCTAAGTTATCTCCATCCAAGTGTGTTGGAGAATCTGCTAGTGTGTCTTCAAATAACAGAACAATACATATATTTAGTTTGTCGATTTTATCCGCTTATTTTAGAACGAAAAATAAACAACTATCACCAACAACTTTTCCCATTAAATTATCATAAGGCTTAATGAACTTTATCGAATTGCCTTGGCTGATTATCTCCCTTCAAGCTTAAGGAAATCACTGTTTTTTCTTCTTCTTAAACCCTGATAGAATTTAAATTTTGGACTCGAAGCACGATAATTTATTATTGAAACGACCGCCAGGAGTCTACTTGTTGATCGTTAAACGGCCGTTAGCGTTCGAACGGTTATTTTTAAATGGTTTAAACCGATTTAAAACTGAATTACCATAATTGAATATTCTGTTCTTTTGGAATCCATTTTATTCCAACTTTGCCTCTGGGCCTAAATATACATCAAATTTTCATGAATGAATAACTTAAATTTGCGGCTTTCTTTCTTAGAATACAGATTAGTTACAAGAACACATAAAAAACGTATTTTTCATCTTCTTCACGTATTCTCTCTTATCGAAGGGTGGCTATCATCAGGGCAATCTTCGCTCTGCAGTCTGCAGCAAAGAACTGCTCTCGTATTAGTCAGATTACGAAGCTATGAAGTGCGTTGTATTTTTCTGTTTCGTCTTGCATCAATTTTGCGTACACAGCCATTTCTTTAGATTTTATTTTATTTATTTATTTACTAGCTGACCCGGCCACGCGTTGCTGTGGCTAATAAAACACAACGTCATCTACTGGATGGTTATTCAACCTTCATAACCACCGCCGTCTTTGAGTTTATCGTGAAGAGACAGACAGATGCCGCGGAGGACTTTAATTTATAATACGTAGAGATGGTGTGAAAGATTATAATAATGTGCATGAAATGCTTAAGTTAATAAGGATTAATACTGCATCCGTCTAAATAACTTTTCAATTACCGCAATGTACGTGATCATTTTTTTAGAAGATAGAATGGGTATAGTTAGCTATCCGTAAAAGATAGATACATACCTTCGCGGAATTTTTTGTAGATCTATAAAAGAGGAATATCCCACCATGCATTGTTTTGTTATATCCCAAAAGGATTAGGCAGCGTTTTCGATGAAAGCCACCACAGGCGGCTTGACTTTTTCCGACACTTCTAACAATTATCGTTATGTTTCAACCAATTTACACCAATCCTTGACAAATTACATTCACAAATGACCTTCCTCACAAAACACTCTATTTATTGGTGAAAACCGCATGAAAATCCGTTCAGTAGTTTTCGAGTTTATCGCGAACAAACAGACGACGCGGAGGACTTTAATTTATAATATGTAGAGAAGAGATGTAGAGATAGAGATTCTTTACACATTTGGGCGATCCTTGCGAACATTATGGTCTAGCCATTTCTTAAGACTTTATTTTATTTATTTATTTTTTTTTATTTACACGGTAGGTATAATGTTTATAATACAATTTATAACCTCACTAGGACAAGCCTATGTTGAGGTTAACAATTCTATAAACTAACAAAAATTACACAATTTTACAGGTGTCGAAAGAACAATATTGTTGCACATTTCTTACAGATTGAGTTTATGGGTACCAACTAAACTGAGGATACTAGTAAGTACATTTATATTATTAGTAGTATGCGGCTGGCTGTTCAAAAAGAAAATTCCAGAACAGCTCATTATTATAGGCAAAACAATTAAATTATAATTATTTAACTGGTCACATTTGTTTTATGGGGCAGACAGACTTAATTATAAAAGATGAAAAAACATAAAAAAAAGATAACAATAATAATCTAAACGAAAATACGAAAGAAAACAAGACACAGAAAAATAGAAAAAGACAACGTCGCAACTGGGACTCGACCCAGACGTCTCGTCTAACCGGGATGTGCGCCGTAACCAATTTCGCTATTGCCACCTTCTGTCAAACCGTCATGTTTGTCAATCTCATATTTCAAATTTCAGAATTAACAATATTATCTTCAACTAGTTATTTTTTCCATATTACGGGCAACTTATCTTTTTATTGGAAACAATCATTCTAAGAATTGGTTGATAACCTGGATAGCGTCTCGGATAAATGTATCCAAATTTATTCATTCGGAACTATTGACTCTTTATAAAAGTTTAAATGAATATTAAATTTTTAATAAGGTAATAAGAATATTCAATCATTATCTTTATTATTACTAAGTATAAAATGAAGTCGCTTACGCTGTATGTGCGCTTAGATCTTTCAAACTACGCCACGGATTTTCATGCGGTTTTCACCAATTGATAAAGTGACTCATGAGGAAGGTTTTTAGGTATATAATTTGCCAAGGTTTTGTGTAAATTGGTTGAAATACATAATATATCTGGCTAAGCGGCAGCGGGCGGCGGGCAGCGGGCAGCGTGGTGTGAATTTAATTTAAGATGACAATATACCCTAAAATATATTCAGAATCTTAACGACGTAAGTAAAGAAACCGTGTATACAAATTGCGACTCGCGACCCGTGCTCTGGACGAACCTACTGTCGAATTTTCCGTATCAAAGAAAAGAGGAAGAAGATAAATAATGTGGGAATCTTAACGACGTAAGTGAATAAAGCGTGTAAACAAATATACGCCGCGGCATGGCGTATTGCACGAACGTACGGTCGAATTCACCCTAGCAGGCCTGGAGATTCGACCTTTCTGCAGCGTTGATTTTAATTAATTCTGAAGAACGTGCTACAAATATTAAAAATGTAAACACATGTTGTCCTCCCGAAATTATTAATTCATCGTCTAGAAAAATAAAATCTGGTGCTTACCGTTGAACATATAGTTGAAAAACGGGTTATATAGTTTTCAAATCGTTGTACGTAAAATATATTAATGGTAAGGTACTGTTTTTATTAATCTAGTAAATAAATAATTCGCATTTCTTGTGCGGCATGGAAATAAACAAGTTATTTTAGTTACGGATTCGCCGGAAATGATTAAAATGTAAGTTTTGAGCGTACAAAAATTATTTGGATTGTGTACCGCCTTAACAGATGCCTGGTTATAAAGGTTTCGATGGCCACAGCAACGTGTGGCCGAGTCTGCTAGTTTTTTATAAGAAAAACAATACACAATTTCTTTCATATTTTCGTTAAGATTATTATTGTTATCTTCTTCATCAGTGATATATTATATTGATGAAAATAACCTTCACAAGTTTTAAAAGAGAGTTTTCTTGTAAAAAATTAGATAAGAGATCATTTGGTTTTGGCCTATTTCAGCATATTATTTGTTTTAGGCATTATTTTTGCAATATGCTCCTTGGTAAATTTATTGTTTGGATCCATCACGATGTTGGTTAATGCATTAATGGCGTCTTTAGCCAAGGAAATGTATGCTTGCGCATCCATAAGTAGTTCTCATATTTTGATAAAATAAATTAAATAGTTGGTTTAACTTCCCTGGATAGTGGCTTGCAGTCTGGTATATCGTTCACTAAGTTAATAGTGGTGGACGGACACTAGGCGTGTAGAGTGCAAGGTACCTGAGCAAATGGTGAACAATAATTTTAAATATGGATGATGTAAAGTTTGTTAAATTTAAGCGTGTTTACTGTTTGTTTTCTTAGCCCTTAGACTGTGCTGCTATCGTGTGACTACTAGATACTAGTTGACTACAAACAAGTACTAAAAAGAGATTATAATTGGTGTTTATTGTTATTTTACTTGGGACGAAAAAAAGTGCGTGCTCACTGTGTTTACGTTTTTGTTTTTGCCACCGCCAGCCGCATACTAAATGTATTAGATTAGATTATTATATTGTGTTAAGAAAAGTATGTCGATACAGCCAAGCTAAAACTTGCAGATTTATTGCCATTGTATTTTGCGTACCTTTTGCTCGATTCCTATTCTTCGGGGAAATATTGGTTTTAAGTTTGCTACGCCAACTTTATAAACTACGAGTATGCCTAACCCGGACAACCCTTATCAAGTTGATTGAAGGGTGAAAATTTGTAGTAAACAAATTACGAATTCACGTTTAACGGATCACCCATTGCGATCGGGGAATCAAATCCACCAAAAGAAGAATGATATCTATCTATGTAAATAAAAATGAATCGCCCAAATGTACGTATGCGCATAACTTCCGAACGCATGCACCAAATTTGATAATTATTTCTTTTTGTGTTCGTTATTGTCAGGACAAGTGAGCTACTGGGGAGCTCTGGTATCATGAAATTTGTATTAAAAAATTGCAATAGGTGGCACGCGAGCTGTTTGAAAAGTGTATGTGCCGGTACTAAATTTATGGAATGCAGAAGGGGGGTGGGTGAACCCGGGAGGGGGAGGGGAATCTGGGAGGTGAAGGGGAACTCGGGAGGGGGGTGGGGGGGAAGGAAGTGGGGAGAGGGAAGGTGGAGGTGGTAGAGTGGGAACGCGGGAGGGGTAGGGGACGGGGGAGAGGAAGAGGAGGCAGAACGGGAACGGAACGAGTGGGAAAGGACACGCAGGGAGAAATAATTTCTTTATTAAATGGCATAGCAACGCATGCCGGGAAACAGCTAGTACAGTATAATTTCTCCAACTGTGTTGATAATAAATCTTCAATTTCCTCGCTGAATGGTACGCGTCGGATCAACTTAATTTTGCAACATAAAAACCAATAAATTAATACACCCAAAACTTTGCAACACACCATCCATCTTTAACACTAGCATGCTAATCACATACTACCAGAGGCGTGCACCGCGTAAAGGCACTTACGGCGTCTGCCTGCCGTAGGTACATTAGGTACTCACATAAAAATATAAATAAAATGCAACTTTCAACAATAATGGAACAGTATTATTACATTAGCGTCTGCGTGTTTGAATTTCAGAACCCAGCCACGAGTGCATGTCGGACGCCACGCTTAACGGCTGCGCCTCAAATAACATCTGTGTACGTGGAATTTCACACAAAGCTACTGTTATAATTCGGTTTTAAATTCAAGAATTTGACATAAGATGTCACTACTCCCGTCAACAGCTCGCTTATGCATACGCAATAGATTTTCAAAAGTAAACAAATTTTAAAGGAACTGAATTGGCTAACCGTGAAACAGATGCTGACCTTGAATACGATGATATTTATACATAAAATAATTAACAACATTTTACCAAAATACTTTTCAAATAAAATTGTATTCAACAAGGACATTCACAGACATAACACAAGAACAATATGCAAAGAAATCAGGCTTCAAAAAAAGGATAAGGCGAATACGCAGAACAGTTTGCTGTACAAGGGGATGAAGTTGTATAACAAGCTACCAGAGACTTTGAAGTCCACACCAATTGGAAAGTTCAAGACGTATTGTAGGAGCTACATAAAATTACATAAAATTTAGTTTGCAATATGAAATATTATAATTAATTAGAAATTTGTAAACTTAAATGTACAAATTACTAAAATAAAGTCATTGCGTGTCTAGGTTTTGTCACGGTTACTTTGTCACGGTTACTTTGTCACTGTTACTTTGTCACTGTTACTTTGTCACTGTTACTTTGTCACTGTTACTTTGTCACTGTTACTTTGTCACTGTTACTTTGTCACGGTGATTCATCGACGGATCACAGTGGATCCGAGGAACTGGCTATTTTAGGAAGCAGCTCCTATCAGAATTATAAAATGGTCACAAACACTCAAACCGGGCGAAGCCGAACTAAAAGCCGCCCGCAGGAGCTGGTTTTTAATTGCTTGTTCATAAAATTATTGAAATACATCAATCTACACTTTCGTAAAAACGCGCGAAGTTACGACCGTCCTACTATAACGTTTCAAAAGCAGGAACTAAATTTTCAAAATGACGCACGTGACTTTTGCAAATAATGTTGACTGTATTCTGTACGGAAATCTTGATGTGTGCGCAATGGGCATTCAAGGGAAGACTCGTTTACGCTAGTGTCGAAAAAGGCCGTACCTTTCGGCCCCATTCACAAATTAGAAACCAGTGCCATCTGTTGGTACCTCTATTATATTAGTTTTTTACTAACTCTATTTATTCAGCCTGATTCAGCCTAACATTTTTTTAATTTTTTTTCCGGTTTAGGCAAATATTCTAAGACATTCTGTGTTTTTTTTTTTTTTTAATCGTATTTTTGAAACCCTGGGGATTTTTTGAAAATTTCAAACCGAAAAATCAGACCATTTTTTATAAACCGGAAAGATGGGACATAATTTTATAGGTGTGAAAAAACGATAATTACATAGCCGAAAATCATTTAAAAAAAAAGAATGTTTTCCATACGAATGGCACAGGAGAATAACGAGGCATACCAAAAATATTACATCTCATAAATATTTTTTTCCTTGATCCATCTTATTGATCATAAATCATTATAATGTACAGCGTCTATATTACTAAATTCAATGTAATATACTTGAACTTGTAAATTGTAATAATAATAAGTGTTTAGAATTAAACCCAGGACGCAAACCAATTATGGAGTTGAGTTACTATCAAAGGTTGGATTGCGATCCAAGAGTTGTCTGATTTGTTTGTTAGATGTCGATAGAATCATGTTTTATTTTTTGTCTCTCTCACACAACAAACAAGGGAAATATAGAGGAAAATTAACTTACTTCTTTACGAAAACTTGCACTAAGAATTTAAAATACTACTGAACCCTTGTCCGTTGGGTGGGGAAAGTTATTGTCGTCAGTTATAAGTTTATAAATATCAAATCATAACAATAAAAATTCAATAACTTAAAGTTAAAACAAAAAAGTGCTTCATTTATAAAAAACCAGTCTGCCCAAAAGAAATCTCCTGAGTGAAGACCTCAATTTTTTACATTTGGTCCTTCGAGCCGGATTGATCCCACGAGCGGATACCTGGAATCCAGATCAAAAAATCAATGAAAGCCAGACATGAACCAGCAATAAACTAGGAGAATTCTGATGAAGCGGATCTTCAACAAGGGCAAGTGACCATCCCATTTTTTATCCATTTCTAATAGAAAAAACAAATTCGGTTAGACCACTTCGGTATTTTATTGTTGTATAAAAATTAGCAACGGACTAATCGTTCAATTGATATTGGCAAGATTTTTTGTGGCTGGCTATGATTATAGTGTCGCAAAAAAAAAACATAAAGATCGGAATTTTGTCCTTTCATTGTTTTGTCTTGAGTTTTGATTTTGATGTTTTCGATACTGTCGATAAAGCAGGCGACGGGTACGAAATACCGTCGTTGTTTATTTGCAACTGAAACTAACTAGGTTTTTTGTGGCTAAGTCATAAGATTAATGATTCCGCAAAAAACAGAAGGATAATTATTATAATACATGAAATGTATTAATTGATTATTCAAACAATCTGAAAGCGATCGTTGAGTGTTGTTTTTGACTTCCGTAGTATTGTTCGAGTCGGTAATGCAGACGGTAGGCACGAAGTGATTCCGTTGTTTGTAAAAGGTCAAGTTACGACGCGAGCTTTCATCAGAAATTAATAATAGAAGATTTTTTAGTGTTTTGTTAAAACAAAAGAAACAATCAAGTAAAAGACAGTGCAAGTTTTTTTGTGTTTTTAGTGTTTAGCGTGGTTAGAAGTGAACCACAACAGAGCAATCAGTGAGTATTGATTGTTTGTTATTTACGAAATCATGGATTTAAAAGTGTTAATTGCACAGCGCGGAATATGTAAAGCCAAATTAACCAGATTCAAAGATTACTTAGAGAATAATGAGTTATTACTTTCTGAGGTCGAAATACGCATTCAAAAATTCGAACCATTACTAGACATCTTCGAAGCGTTGCAAGAAAAAATTGAAACATTATCGCAGGATGAATTGGAAAAAGGGAACGAACGAGAAATGTTTGAAAACTCATATTATAAGGTATTGGCAAAAGCCAAGGATAAATTCAGCGAAACCGGTAAAATCGTCCGTTCCAAAGGCGTCAAGCTCCCAATTTTAGAACTACCCAAGTTCAGCGGAAATTATGAAGATTGGTTACATTTCAGAGATGCATTCATTTCATTAATTGACAACAACGACGAATTAGATGTTATTCAGAAATTCTATTATTTGAAATCTTGTTTGTATGATGATGCGGCAAGACTGATTGCGTCCTTACCTACAACTCGAGATAATTATTTCATTGCGTGGGAAATGATCACGGATAGGTTTCAGAATGACAGAGTAATAATAAATAAACATGTTAATGCATTGTTTAAATTGCAAGAAATAAAATCAGAAAATCATGTGGCATTGCGAAAATTATTAGATGAAGCCCAATTGCACTTAAAGGCATTAAATAATTTAAATCTACCCACTGAAAGTTGGGATATATTGTTAATTCATATTTTGTCAAATAAATTGGATAGCGAAACCAGAATGCGCTGGGAACAATATCCAATAAAAAATAAAATCCCCACTTATGAAGAGTTCATGAAATGTCTATACGAACGAGTGCAAGTTTTAGAATTCTCAGCACCAAACGACAAGCGACAGAATCATGCCAAGGGATTTCCTTCTAATTTTAAGAAAGAAACTTATGTTTCGTTATCATCGCAACATTTAAAATGTATTAATTGTAATCAAAATCATAGAATTTATAATTGTCAAAAGTTTTTAAATCTAGGAATAAAGGATAGAATGACAACAATACGTCGGTTGAGGGCTTGTCTGAAATGTTTGTCGGTAGGGCATAAATTTCAGGATTGTAAAAGTAAATATAATTGTCGCAAGTGTGGTGCGAGCCCTCACAACACTTTGTTACATTTGCAAAATGAAGACAAAATGCAAAGTCATCAGGGAAGCGATACTTCTTCAAGAGAACCTCTTGTTAACAATCATGCATCGAAAACATCCAACAATTTCATTTTATTATCAACGGCGGTGATTAACGTGAGAAATAATAAAGGAAATCCAATTAAAGCTAGAATTTTGTTGGACTCCGGAGCACAGTCTAATTTCATTAGCCAGGAATTCGCTTCTAAATTACAATTAAAAATTAGAAAAACTGATATCCCTATTACCGGAATTCATAATAAAATGTATAAAACAGCATATTAAAAACATTGTGGATTTAGAAATATCTTCCAATTATTCACCCTATTCAAAGAGGATTGAATGCCTAGTATTGTCGGAGGTGACCAGTAATCTGCCGCAAATCTCATTTCAGAAAAAAGGCACCGGCATCCCCCAAGGATTGCAATTGGCAGATCCAAACTTCAATGAAACCGGCCCGATAGACATGTTGATCGGGGCTGACACCTTCTGGGAGACTCTGCACTCTGACCGGATGAAGATTCAAGATTCCGGACCAATATTGCAACGAACCGAATTTGGATGGCTGGTTTCGGGACACATCTTCACTTCAGAAAAGAGGCCAGTAAAAATTTGTAATCTTTCACTCAACTTAATACATAAGCAAATTGAAAATTTTTGGAAATTAGAGGAGCTAAGTCCTATTAAACATAGGAATCACGAGGAGCGAGCATGTGAAGAAAGCTTCACAGCTACTCATGAAAGAGATGGCAGAGGCCGTTTCATAGTAAGTTTACCACAACGCCCCTGTGCGAAACAGCTAGGCGAAACTCTCCCTATGGCGGAGAAGAGATTGTATAATTTGGAGAAAAAATTAGCCTCAAACCCAGAATTAATGAAAGATTACAAGAATTTTATGCAGGAGTACAAGGACTTAGGTCATATGACGCAATGTGAACCACCGTCACCAAATCAAATACACTACTATCTGCCTCACCATGTGGTAATCAAAGAATCTAGTACAACTACTAAGACCAGAGTCGTATTCGATGGATCGGCTAAATCCTCAACTGG
The DNA here is from genome assembly GCA_917880885.1 of Limnephilus marmoratus. Lineage (NCBI taxonomy): Eukaryota > Metazoa > Arthropoda > Insecta > Trichoptera > Limnephilidae > Limnephilus > Limnephilus marmoratus. The sequence goes on along the minus strand of OU862929.1, from coordinate 36,677,153 downwards.
AATTACCCTAAATGATGCCCTCATGATTGGGCCGATATTGCAAAAGGATTTATGTGCACATCTATTGAATTTCAGAAAACATCAGTACGCGTTAACGGCCGACATAGAAAAAATGTACCGACAGATATTAGTGCAGCCGGAGGATAGGGACTTACAACGTATCCTTTGGAGAGACTCACCCAGCGAGGAGATTCAACATTATCAGCTGAATACAGTCACCTACGGTTTGGGACCATCATCATTCTTAGCCACCAGATGTTTGGAGCAGCTAGGAAATGAAAATCAAAACACAAATCCCAAGGTCAGTCAAATTCTTAAAGAAAATTTTTACATGGATTACTTAATAGCTGGCGACATTGGTGAAGAAGATTGCTTATTAATCAAGAAGCAACTATCTGCTATTCTAGCATCCGCTGGCATGAACCTAAGAAAGTGGCGGTCAAATTTGTCGTCGCTATGCTCAAATCAGGAGGAGGTTAGCGATATGATTATAAAGGATAACTCAAAGGAAGGAAAGATATTAGGTCTTTCTTGGAATAATCAGCAAGATTATTGGAAATATACTGTAGAGCCCATAACAAAACCAATTAGAAGCAAACGTCAGATGTTATCCTGCATAGCATCCATTTTTGATCCCCTGGGTCTGATAGGACCTGTAACGGTAGTAGCGAAGCTTTTAATGCAACGTCTGTGGCAGAGCAAAACTCAGTGGGATGAAGATATACCCCCTGAAATTTTGAAGGTTTGGAGAGCTTATATAGAAGAATTGCCGCAGATAAATAATTTAAAGGTACCTAGGAAAATCATTTGTCAAAATCATGTGGATTTGCATTTGCATGGATTTTGTGACGCATCACAGAAAGCCTACGGGCCTGCGTGTATATGGTCTCCACCGATGACTCGGGTGGAATCCACTCCAATCTAATAATTTCTAAATCAAGGGTGGCACCCTTAAAAAGCACAACTCTACCTAAACTAGAATTGTGTGGAGCTATATTGTTAGTAAGATTGATTAATTATGTGAAGGGAGCTATTGGTATGCCAGATGTATCTACTACTTACTGGTGTGATTCTCAGATAGTCTTGTGTTGGATAAGGGACCAACCAGCTAGGTGGAACACCTTTGTTGCCAACAGAGTGAGCGAAATTCAAGAATCAAGTCAACCAGCACAATGGAAGCATGTGAAATCAGAGGACAATGCTGCAGATGTACTATCCAGAGGTGTTAAGACTTCTCAATTATTGACATCCACCATATGGAGGCACGGACCCGATTGGCTAACCCTTACAGAATCCGGTTGGCCATGCGGAGAATCTACGTACATAGATCCACCTGAGGTGAAAACAAAAGCTGTAGTGTTAGCATCAGTAACGCAAGACTGGGACATTTTTAGGAAATACTCATCTCTAGCCAAATTGCAAAGAGTAACGGGTTATTTACTTAGGTTTTTATTTAATTGTAGGAACCCATCGCTCAGGCGTTATGGTCAATTAAAAGTAAGTGAATTGAATGACTCTTTGAATGTTTTAATATCCAGAGCGCAAGCTTATTCCTTCAGGGAGGAGATACGAGCCTTGCAGTCGGGCAAGGATGTCCTAAAATGTAGTAATTTGCACTCACTAAATCCTTATTTGCATAATGATTTACTTCGCGTGGGCGGCAGGCTTTCCAAAGGAAAATTGCTGTCAATAAATCAACAACATCCAATTTTGCTGCCGCCGCATCATAGTTTAACCGAATTAATTGTAAAAAACTACCATCATTTACATTTGCATGCAGGTACTCAAGCCTTATTGGCAATAATCAGGTTGAAGTTCTGGCCAATAATGGGAAAAAATTTAGTGAAAAAGATTATAAGGAAATGTATAATATGTTATAGATCAAATCCAAAGACGATGCAGCAAATAATGGCAGACCTTCCAGCCGAAAGGATAACGGAATCTAAACCTTTTACGATAAGCGGGATCGATTATTGTGGACCTTTTTTGATTAAGTCGGGTATTCACAGAAAAACTAGTAACGTAAAAGCTTATATATGTTTATTTGTATGTATGGTGTCAAAAGCCATACACTTAGAACTTGTACTGTCTTTGAATACAGAAAGTTTCTTAAATGCCTTGAAACGTTTTATCGCGCGCCGTGGAAGGCCGAGTAAATTATTTTCGGATAATGCTACTAATTTTAAAGGCGCGAACAACCAGCTACGGGATATTTATGATTTTTTGTCAAGCTCTAGCGATGAAATCGAGAGATCATTATCGAAGCTATCAATTCAATGGGGGTACATTCCGCCGAGGGCGCCGCACTTTGGAGGCCTTTGGGAAGCCGGGATAAAATCTGTGAAATATCATTTGAAACGAGTAGCAAGTAACTCCTTATTAACATATGAGGAATTTAATACCGTTTTGTGTCAGATTGAATCTTGTTTAAATTCTAGACCTCTTACCCCATTGTCAAATGATCCAAACGACCTAAACTCCCTCAGTCCCGGTCACTTTCTTGTTGGTGAAAGCTTAGCGGCGATTCCAGAACAAGATCTACAAAATATTTCAGTCAACAGGCTGAATAACTATCAAAAGTTATCCTTACTAATACAATGTTTTTGGTCGAGGTGGCGATTGGAATACCTGGCGCAGCTCCAAGGCAGAACGAAGTGGACCAGCGGACCTAATGCGCAACTAAAACCAGGCGATATGGTGGTCTTGAAGGAAGACAACCTACCACCATGTGTGTGGAAACTCGGACGTGTAATTGCAGTCCATCCAGGAGCTGACGGGAGAGTACGTGTGGCAACTCTCAAAACATCGCATGGAACTACTCAGAGGGCCATCTCAAAGCTGTGTCTATTGCCAATAGACGATAACGAGGAGCTGAAGATGTCAACATCCCCACCCAACGGACCAGACGCTGTGTAAGCACAAAATGCAAAAAAAAAGGGGGACTTGTGCTTTAATAAAAAAAAAAAAAACCAATGAGTGCATAAAACAGGATAAATCAATAAATAGTATAAAAAAAAAAAAAACAATATAAAAATTTGTACGTTGAAAGTAAAAAAAGGCAATAACAATTTTACCATAAACAGTATCAAAATTTTCTTGTGCGTGGAAGGTGAATAACCGTAAAATTTGTGCATAAAAGTAACCAAAAAGGACAAAAGGAAGATATAATAATAAATTAAAAGTAAAAATCAGTGTACAAAATGCGGATAAATGTGGAGCAATAAAATTTTGAGTGTGGTAGGGAGTGATATAAAAAATAATAAAACAAAAAGGATTGTAGATCCATATATTTAAAAAAAAGGATAAAACCACTTAATGAACGCTTATAAACCAACATAGCCTGCTGGCTAGAATTGCAAACTGCATATGTAAATATATCTGGAAAGACATTGTAATAATTCCAAATGTGGCAATGAACTATGGAAGGAAGGATGATTTATCTTTATTTAATTTTTTCCCGAGGAAGGAAGGAAGGATGACCAGGAAACCTACCGCGATATGTTTGTGCCGTCTATATTATATGTTTATATGTAATTATTGTTATGGTTTCTGTTTGTTTTTAAAAATGTAGTTTGTTTTTGGAATTATTATCTTAGTGTGTTATGTTATTGAATAACTTTAAAATTAATTTAATGAATTTGAATTTGATTTGAGCAAAGTCAATATTTAATTTAGGCTCATAATTTGTTTGCATAATGTTATTTGTATAATTTGCAGAAAAATGGATTCGATATTTCAAAATAAATATCTGCCCATTTTGGGGCGGAGAATGTTTAGAATTAAACCCAGGACGCAAACCAATTATGGAGTTGAGTTACTATCAAAGGTTGGATTGCGATCCAAGAGTTGTCTGATTTGTTTGTTAGATGTCGATAGAATCATGTTTTATTTTTTGTCTCTCTCACACAACAAACAAGGGAAATATAGAGGTACGAAAGTCCTATAAAAAGGCTTGTATCAGTAAAATTAACTTACTTCTTTACGAAAACTTGCACTAAGAATTTAAAATACTACTGAACCCTTGTCCGTTGGGTGGGGAAAGTTATTGTCGTCAGTTATAAGTTTATAAATATCAAATCATAACAATAAAAATTCAAGAACTTAAAGTTAAAACAAAAAAGTGCTTCATTTATAAAAAACCAGTCTGCCCAAAAGAAATCTCCTGAGTGAAGACCTCAATTTTTTACATATTATAAAATTATATAAAATTTTATTTTGTTAAAATCAGCACCATAATCATTATACCTCTAAAACATGTACCGACATCATCTTCACGTTCTGAAGAGAACCCCGTAGCCATTAATTGTACGGGGTTCTCTTCAGAACATCTGTCAAAAAATCAAACCAAATGATAAGTTCGCAGAGAACAAACAATAAATCTAGTGAACGAATTCAAAAATTCGCCTGAAATCAAAGTGATGCCATATAAAAAAATAAATCAGTGTGGAATTTTATAAAATTAATAGGAACATTTTCGGCGACGGGACATTTTCATGTAGTGACGTCACGAGCCCAAATAATGGATTTATTTATTTAAAAATAAAAAAAAACTGTACATTTCTAAAAATTTTTACTAACATTTTCGTAATCTTAGTAAAAAACTATATCCACACGATTTTTTCTAAGTCGTTATGAAGTCCATGCAAGTGGCCTATTTGTTTTTTTATTGAGCGGTTATGTGGATATACTGGATATTGCATTGGTACTGAAAACCAACATCGGCAAAGTCGGTAGCTTAGCCATTTAAAGCTAAAACCTACTGATTCAATCAGGGAGGCGGATATGGATACCGCCGCCCCGGAAACCGTTCATTAGATAACCTCTCTCACTAATAATTGGATAACCTCTCTCACCTAATAACACCTCTGCCGTAGGTCACCCCAAGTGGTTCGCTGCGTTTGGTAACCCAGCAGGGGTGCCCGGGTTCATGTGGTGAGGTTTGTCTGTATCTTGGCAGAGGATGCGTCTGCCAAACAGGAGAGATTAGTTGAGGGGACCTTTTAGCTTCTCCAGTAGGACTCTCTCGCAACATCGTCTTGCACCGCAGTATGAGTCATTAGAGCTGTTAGATTCAAAGTCGGTCACTCCTGGACACACGACCCCCAGATCCTACCCCCTCATGTCCTTTCCTTCTAAGAACTTCATCTCCTTCCTATCCTAAAAAGACTATTCACATGACATTCCCAAAGATGATATACGAGAAGGCCCTGAAAGAAATTATTTTCCTCAGGGCCTCATTTGTGGAGCGAATATAAAAAAAGTTGGTAGTGAGTTTGACAATTTGACTGCCTCCGTGGTCGAGGGGTTTAGGCTCTTGATTCCAAAAAAAAAGATTAATTTGTGTTATTTCACAATTAACTCATTTAAAATAATATATGGAATATATGCTGCACGTTCCGGAGTGGAAGATACTCTTTGTATCGCTCTGGTGAAAAACCACCATTCACAATTTAAAGGTTGCTTCAAATGGCTTTGGCCGTATTTGGTGACCAGATTTGAATACCTCTCCCCCATCTCTTTTCCTTCCCGACTACCTTAGCATAAAAAAAATACAATAAAAAACACATAAATTTGTTTAAGACCACTTTTATTTTAAAACATTCTACCGGTTTCAGAAGCACCCTTCCTTCGTCAGGAGAATATTATAACTAAACTATGATACATAATGTTAGGTGTTTGAGTGGGAGGTGAGCAAAGGGGTAATTGCGGGATTTCTATATGATTGTCCTTCGTTCTACATGGGTAAAACAACTAGAAATGAAAGCATTAGAATCACAGAACATTTAAGATGCTTAAATAATAATAATTTTTCAGAGTTTGCTAATCACCTAATTTCCACAGATCACACTTTTAATAAGGAAACAGCGGTTAAAATTCTTCACCGTAACAATAAAAGCAAAAAATTAGATAATTTAGAAGCACTAGAAATCAGAAAATCCCTAAATAATAATGCTAGTATTTTGAATAACCAAATTAATTTATCTTTCAGTCCCATTCTAAATATTTTTCCAATTAACCGCTCTGTTCTTTCCGGAAATTCCGCAATTATCCCCACCCCTTTTTTTTTTTTTTTTTTACAGTGAATACCGCACAAGAATCTCAACTGCTCCCGTCTGGAGCCAGTAAGACTATGGCATCCCCAATTGGGGTATGTTGTGAGGCTGAAGGTAGCGGGGAGGGGAAGGAGGTGGGGAAGAGGAAGGTTGGGAAGTACCTGGCTATTCAGATCTGGTCACTAAATACGGCTAAAGCCATTTTCAAGCAACTTTTCAATTCTGAATGGTGGTCTTACACCAGGGCGATACTGATAGTATCTTCCACTCTGGAACATGCCGCGAATATACTATATATTATTTTAAATGAATTAATTGTGAAATAACACAAATTAATCAAATAAAATTTATTTGCGCATGCCGGGTTCGAACCCGCGACCTCCGGAATGTGAGTCAAGAGTCTTAGCCACTGGACTACGGAGGTCCCCTTTGCTCATCTCCCACTCAAACACCTAACATTCTGTATCATAGTTTAGTTATAATATTCTCCTGACGAAGGAAGGGTGCTTCTGAAACCGGTAGAGTGTTTTAAAATAAAAGTGGTCTTAAACAAATTTATGTGTTTTTTATTGTAAATTATGGCGAGCCACAAAGTTAGTGCTTTTTACAAATATGTAAAAAAAAAAAATTCCAATTGTTCCTACTGCCTCCTATTGAAAACTGTGCGCACGTCGCTGCATTCTACCCTAAATTCTGAATAAACATGTCAACAATGTTAACAAACCACACGCCCATATTATGGAAATATATTTTTATGAGGAGATAACATGTAGGCCAAGTAGTTACCTACTGCTATTAACCTATTATCCCGGGTGAATTCTGACGTCAAATCGTAAAGTTTACGTATTATATACCTTTTAATTACATCTTATATCATGTTACTACCGTCACGTTCTAAATATAAACATCACTAGTAGCAGGCCCTGCGAGTGGCGGGTGACACGACAGTAGCTTTGTAACAAACTTCACATACAAAAATGATTTTGGATAAGGAGCGGCGTCAGAGATTTGCTAGAAGTCGTGTTCTTGAATTGCAACCGTACAGACGCTATAGTATTAATACTATCAGATGTTCAGAGTTGGAGTTTTTTTAACATTATAGATTGCACTAGGAAGGTACACCATGGACTATGTAAATTAGAGGCGGGATGGTCTTTGGGATGCTGTGTGGTGGTACTTTTAAAAGGAAGGAAGGAGAAGAAGTTATGGTAAGGCAAACGGAATGAGGGGTGGGAATATGGCGGTCGGTGGATCCTAGAGTGATGAATCCATCCCTACTACTGCGGTGCAAGGCATTAGGTCTGAGAATCCTGCTGGAGAGGCCTAATGGTCTCCCTCATTCAGTGCCCACCACACAGAAGGTGGGCAAGTGCATTCGCTGACAAGACCTTGACAAACCTCACCCCGCGAACCCGGGAACACCAGCAATGTTACCAAACATTTTATTATTTTTTTTTACATGAATACCGCACAAGAAACCCAACTGCTCCCGTCTGGAGCCAGTGGTACTATGGCATCCCCAATTGGGGTGTGTTGTGAGGCTGAAGGTAGTGGAGAGGGGAAAGAGGTGGGGAAGAGGAATGTGGGGAAGTACTTGGCTATTCAGATCTGGTCACTAAACACGGCTAAAGCCATTTCAAGCAACTTTTCAATTCTGAATGGTGGTCTTACACCAGGGCGATACTGAGAGTATCTTCAACTCTGGAACGTGCCGCAAATATACTAAATGTTATTTTAAATGAATAAATTGTGAAATAACGCAAAATTAATCGAATAAAATTTATTTGCCAAGCTGGGATTCGATCCCGCAACGTTCGGAGTGCGATTCAAGAGCCTTACCGCTGGACTACGCCGGCCGTCACATGGCTTGCCACTTTGAGTGACCTGCGGAAGAGGTGCTGGTTATCCAATAAATGATTTCCGGGGCAGTGGTACCCGTATCCGACTTCCAAATTGAAAGGCTTCGCCGTTCCTAGCGAAAACTTAAACGAAGATGGGGTACTGGGGTTAATATTAGGTCCTTACATATGAAATTGGCGTTTTGCCGTACTGGCAACTTTGATCTGAAATATCTTCTCTTTGGTTAGGAATTCCAAATTCAAATTTATACAGCTATTTACTCATGTATTTGGGTTTCAAAAATTATAATTCATTTGTTTTTTCCTTAATTGTTTTTTTCTTTGCGTCACTTAGTTTACAAAATGGAAAACTTGAAATATCGCGTTATTTACGAATACGAGTTCCACCGTGGCACCAGTGCTGCAGAAACGGCTCGAAGAATTAATGATGTGCATGGCGACGGTGCCGCAAAAGAAAACACAGTGCATTTTTGGTTCCAACGTTTCCGTTCTGGAAAATTTCGACCTGCAGAACAAGCCCCGTGGACGGCCGGAGACCAAAGTTGATATTGAAGAATTGAAGCTTCAGGCTGCGGTGTTAGTGATAAAACTATTTTAATCCACTTGAAGCAAATTGGGAAGATGAAAAAGCTTGAAAGGTGGGCACCTCACGAATTGAGTGAAGCAAATCAACAAACGCGCATTAGAACGCTAGACCACACACTGCACAACAGATGGCTACCAAATTAGAGGAGCTTCAATTGGAATGTCTAAGACATCCACCGTACTCTCCGGACCTTGCCCCAACAGATTACCATTTTTTTTCGAAATTTGGATAACTTCTTGCAAGGGAAAAAAATCAATTCCGATGGGGCAGTCCAAACCACCTTCAAAGATTTTATTGATTCCCGTCCGAATGGTTATTTTAGTAAAGGGATCGATGAACTACCTATGAGATGGCAAAAGTGCATAGATAGCAATTGTACATACTTTGATTAAATAAATATATTATATTTAATAAAAATCGACTTTATGTTCCTTCCATACAAAACGCCAATTTCATATGTAAGGACCTAATATTTAAAAATATCATTTATTTCTCTGTTTCTCGTATCAAGTGCTCTGATACAAACTCTGTGCACTTCACCGTGTGGCACAATACATAGAATAGGAGCAGTATAATAGCAATTGTTCGTTTCTACTCGTGACTCGTGATCCCTGAAAACTTTCTCAACTTCTCCCAGAGTAATAAGGAGACATGATATAGTGACGTGATGAAAGTTATGGCAGGTAGGTACTATCGGGTGCAATTATAAATTCCAGACTAACTAACCATCACGCCGTTTCCCCGCAGGGGTAGGCAGAGAGGACGGACCGCCAAACAACTCGGTCTTGGCACACACTCTTTGCCTCACTCACATTCATACATCGTCTCATACATACTCTTCTATTATTCTGACTTTTGATATGGCCCGTCTCAAGTATCTGATTCACTTGATCTTGCCATGTCTTCCTCGGGCGTCCCCGACTTCTTCTACCATTCACATTTGCATCATATATTCTTTTTACACTACTTTCTTCGCTTATTCGCTCTACGTGCCCAAACCATCTGAGGGTTCCTTTCTTAATTTTGCTCATTATACTTGCATCAGCCTTACATTCTTTGCGGATATCCGCATTTCTAACACGATCATACATGGTTTTACAACACATACGTCTCAGGGATCTCATTTCAACAGCCCGAAATCACCATCCAATGTGGGAGGTGGATATGGGTATCACAATTTATTGGATAACCAGCAGACTCGACCACACGTTGCTGTGGCTAACGAAACACAACGCCATTACCCGACCTTTATAAAATCCACACTACCCGCTTGCCAGCTGCCCGCTGCCCGCTGCCTGAATTGAATATTTGAATTTCTCGGCTTTTTTCTACTATAATAAGTGTGTATTATACATATAAACCTTCCCCTTGAATATCTCTATCTATTGGTGAAAACCGCATGAAAATCCGTTGCATAGTTTACAAAATCTACGCGCACATACATTTTGAGCGACTTCATTTTTACCATGTAATGATGATTAATAACCCTTGAGGTCAACCCAAGTAGTTCGCTACATTTGGTGACTTAGTGGGAGCTTAGTTCATGAGGTTAGGTTTATCTAGATCTTGGCGGCAAATATACTTTCCCGCCTATCGCATGGAGACCTAACCTAGACCTCTCTCGACCCATCACCTCGCACCTCAATGGGAGAGATGGATTCATACGTCCGTCACTCCTGGATATACTAACCATTATTTTTCCACCCACCATTCACACCTTTTTCCTTCCCAGAACTACCTCTCTTTCATTTCGTTAAAATACCCTCCACACAGCATCTCCAAAGATGACGGAAATTTACTTTTCGGGTGGCGGGCGACACGACAGTAGCTCTGTAACAAAATTCATGTAAGAAGATGGTTTTGCATAAGGCGCGGCGTCAGAGATGTACTCGAAGTCGGGTTCTTAAATGTCAACCATACAGACGCTAACGTATTAATACCATCAGATAATATTATTCTAGACTCTCGTTTCCTCAAGTGCAAACACATTCATATTTTATATTCGAAATTTTATATTTGTCAAAAATAATAAATACGTCCGATTTTCAAAGCTTAAAATACTTTATTTATTAAGAGGAAAGTTTCCAAGCTTTTTTTGTAACTTTATGAATAAATAATTTAGACACATTTATTATGTTATATAAAACCCTTGTCAGATGCCAACTTGAATATAACTCGACGTTATGGTCTCCCTTTTACAACATTCATTCAGACAACATTGAAATGATTCAACGGAAGTTTCTAAGGTTTATAAACTATAAATTGCATATTCCCATACTAAACATTGATTACAATTATCTCCTGGATAAAACGTATCTATTGAAACTTTCAGAAAGAAGAATAAGCACAGATTTAATATTATTACATAAAATACTGTATTACAAAATTGACTGTTCTGAATTACTTCAATTTATCAATATCCATGTTCCCCAAAAATCATGTCGACATTTATTACCCTTCTACTTCAATAACACCAGGACACTAGCTTATCAAAATTCTCCGTTTCCGAGACTTCACAGTCTCGGAAATAAATATTCTAATCTAGGTGATATATTTCATCTTAAAACTAATCAGTATAAACGTTGTATATTCTATCACTTTTATTCTTCTAGGCACAAATAGATTTACATAATTTCTTCAATTTTTGTTTATATTGAATATGAGACATCTTATCACTTTTACGTAATATGTATTTTTATTTTATTATTTGTTTTGTTGTTACACTATTTTGTGTATTTTCTTTTCTCATTGTATTATATTTTCTTCATTGTTTGTTACTCAACTTATAAATTATAATGTAAAAGCCCATCAGGGCGTGTAATAAATAAATAAATAAAAACCTCAAACTGTAACATTTATTTAGATTAAGACATTTTACAAAAATACAGATAGGTTTAAGGCTCTGCAACCGGGCCCGAAAAGAAGAAGATGGAGAGATACGAAATTACGAATGTTAGAGAAGAGCGCTAACATTTACAGCGACCAAAACGATGCGAAAATTGCGAAAATGTTTAATAAAATACGACTCGTTTAAAATAGAGCAAAAAGCTCGCAGGCATTACCTAAAACAGCATTTAAAAAAACAATGTGAATTTTTTCATACAAATAACTTGTAAAATAACTGAAACAAACCTGTTAATAATAATTTTTGGAGCATACTTTGCGACTTTTTCCTATCGAGGGAATTTTATATAATTTGCGTTTCGGCGCAGGCAAAGTCTAGAGTCTAGATATTATCTTCAAGAATAACATATATTTTTTTAAGAGCTTTAAAACTTATCGTGTTTAAAGGAAATATGTAATAAATCGGTACAAATCCGGGTTGCGGGCCCTTAAGAATGGTTTTGGAATAGGTTTTTTTACAAGATCCACAAAGTTTTTTTTTTTTTTTTTTCCATTATTTCTGGCTTTCACCCTTCAAGGGTGTTCTAGGCCATCATTTATAATTACAGAGAAAGGAAAGGTGAATTTATATATTAATTTTATTTAAATGTGCAAATTTCAGAATTTTATGGAAGATTGGAGTAGAGTTCAGACTTAGAAGAGATGAGATGTTGAATGGAGGAGAGGCAATTTTTGATAACGCTTGATAGAAGAGAGGATATTTATTTAGAGAGGGACAATCAAAAAATATGTGATCTAAAGTTCCCACATCTAGACCACAGAACGTACAATCTGGGGAGTCAAGCACATGAATTTTATAAAGGTGAGAAGGAACGGAACAATGTCCGATTCTCATACGAATAAGTAAGGAGATTTCTTTTTTGGAAAAATGAGGGAATTTTTGAAACCACGGTTTTGATTGGATAGTCCTTTGTATTGAGGCGTAGCGGGCACCCTTGGATTGACTAGCAATGTTCCAATACTCTGTCCAATCATTGCGGGATCTATCTTTGATGATGGAAAAAATATCAGACAGGGGAATATGGTTTACGAGGGTAACGGTAGGGTTAGACGCTCCTTGTTTTGCCAAGGAATCAGCAATATCGTTACCCACTATGCCAACATGTCCAGGAATCCAAATCAGAGTGACAGTTTTTCCAGAGCTTTGAATGGAGGTTATCAATACTCGAATAAGACATACAAAGTGATCATCAGGATGAAGAAGAGGACTTGTTTTAAGTTTTTGGAGGGAACTGAGAGAGTCAGAGAGAACAAGAGAATGTTCAAAATTATTTTTTATTATATATTTGAGAGATTCAATAATCGCAATGCACTCGGCAGAAAATATTGAAAATTGGTTTGAAATTGAATAAAATATTCTTTCATTAGAATTATTGTGGTAAACGTTAATACCAATACCACAGTTAGGAGAGTCCGGAGATTTGGAGCCATCAGTAAATAAAAGAGAAGAGTTGGGCCATTTAGAAGAAATAATGTCATTGAACATATTATTGACAGTACGGGCTGGGAGATTGGAATGACTTTTAAGGATGCCGATCCCTTCTAAAATCGTTGGGGATAGGGTGACGTGACTATATTTTAATTTGTACAAAGGAAGAAGATCATTTTTGATAATTTGAAGCTCTGAGAGAGAGCGAAAATTTTTACAGATGGCAGGGAGAGGTTTAGTTCGAGCTCTGATTGTAGATGAATGTGTTGAGTCGTTGAACAACGAGACTCTGGGAATAATCTGATGACTTTTAGAATTTAAACATTTAAGAACAAATTTGTCAGCAAATAATTGACGCCTTAAATAAAGAGGAGGATCAGAACATTCTACTTGAAGGGAATTGATGGGCGACGATTGCATCGCGCCAGTTATTATTCGCAATGACTTAGATTGAATTTTGTCTAATTTACTGAGTGCATTTTTGGATGCAGTACTAAAAAGTGGGCAGGCATAGTCGAGATGACTTCGAATAAGTGCATTGTAGAGCAACTTAATGCAGATAGGATGAGCACCCCACCAAACGCCAGTCAATGATCTGATAATATTTAAATTTTTTTCACATTTAGTAACTATATTATTAATGTGGGAAGACCATTTAAGTTTCCTATCAAATGTTACTCCCAAAAATTTTACTTCGGAAGCATTGGGGATTGGAGAGTTTTTAAATAAAATTTGAACAGGGGGGTTATTATGACGATTTGAGAAGGTAACACACTGACTCTTTTGTACTGAAAGTTCAAGACCATTTAAAGTAAGCCATGTGCAAAGGGCATCCATGGCTTCATTAAGATATTTGACGGCGGAAGGAATGATTTTGGATGATAAGAAGAAAGCTATGTCATCTGCGAACTCAACAACTTTTACTTGAGGGGGAATGGTGACATGCATTTCGTGTGTGTATATATTATACAGTAAGGGGGATAATACATCGCCTTGGGGTAAACCCTTCCAAATTGACCTACTCTGAGGAGTAACATCTGGTAGCTCAATGAAAATTTTCCTATCGAGAAAAAGATTAATAATAGATTGGACAAACATGAGGGGTAAGCCAAGGCCTAAAAGTTTTTTTTTAAGAATTGGGATGGAAACATTGTCAAAGGCGCCTTCTATGTCTATAAAGACTGCAAGACATACTTCTTTGTTAGAAATGGATAAATTAATATCAGTGCTGATGATGGCGAGGTTATCTTGTGTAGATTTCTTTTTCCTAAATCCAAATTGGGATGGAGAGAGAAGATGATTACTCTCGACAAAAAATTCTAACCGGTTTTTAATTAATTTTTCATAAATTTTACTAAGGGTGGATGAAAGAGCAATTGGCCTATAGTTGGATCCAGAATTGGGTGATTTGTTTAATTTTAGAATTGGGATGATTATTTGAGAACTCCAGTCATCAGGTATTATGCCAGTCTGGAAGATTTTATTTAAGATGCTTAAAAAGTGATTTAGAACATTATCATTACTATTTTTGATAATGCTATAAGGTATACCATCTCTGCCTGGAGATGAGTCCTTGACTGTTGATAAACAATTTTTTAATTCAATTAAAGTGAATGGAGAGTCAAGCCAATGATCAGACATAGGAGTGTTGTGGATTGGAGTTATTTCATCTAAGTTAGGTACAGAAGGGGGGGCAATTTTGTCCAAGAACTTGTCTATCCATTTAGAATGAGAAGCTCGAGGAGATGTTGGACTGAAGGAGGATCGAAATCTTCGAATCATAGACCAAACTTCCGAAATTGGAGTGCTCGGAGATACTGAACTGCAGAAGTTGTACCACCCGGATTTTTTTTTTGACCTCAATACCCTTTTGGCATTGGCTTCGGCATTTTTGTATATGAGATAGTTCTCCATAGTCATATTGTGACGATAGGAAAGAGATTTAGCTTTCCGAATTCTCACTACTTTGGAACATTCCTCATCCCACCAGGGAGATGGAGGGAGTTTTTTGAGAGATTTGGTTTTAGGGGGAGGATTTGATTTATTGATTGCAGTTACGAGCATTGATTTGAAGTTATCGTAGTCATCTTTGACAGATAATGTATCGGTATAGGATAAATTTTGTATAAACTTATCCATATGTGAGTTAAATTCGTCCCATTTGGTGTGTTTTGTTTTAATCTTTGTCGAAATATGGGCCTTGTCTGAATGGAAAGAAGTTTGATAAGTGATGGTGATCGGGAAATGATCACTGGAGCAGGGGTCGGGGGACACCACCCACGAGGAGAGAGGTGCCAGATTAATAGAGCATATGGAGAGATCCACTGCACTGGGGTTTGTGTTGGGGCGAGAGATTCTAGTAGGAGATCCGTCATTCAAAAGAAAAAGGTTGGATTCATCTAGGAAATCCATCACACTTCGACCGTCTCGATCACAGAAAGCAGAACCCCAGACGGGGGAATGGGCATTAAAATCACCCAATAAATAGAAAGGAGGGCTTAGTTGACGGACAATTTGCAACCACGCTTGTTTATTGAAGTGCAATGTTGGGGGAAGATAGATAGAAACAAAGGAAGTGTCCTTTATTTTACCTGCAACCATTTGAAAGTCAGCATTGGGGGGTTTGATATTATTTATTGGGAAAAACGGAAGGGATTTTTTAATAAAAAGGGCAGCACCACCGCCCGTACCTTCCGGGCGATCATCGCGGAGACAGGAGTACCCTCCCACATTAAAGTGGGTGGATGGAGTAAACCATGTCTCCGAGACAGCAGCCACAGAAACAAGGTTTGAATTTAATAGGTTAAGAAGGTTTGATTTGTTAGAAATAGCACTGCGGCTATTCCACTGAAGAATTCAGACATCTTGAAGAGCCATTTTGAATAAATGATTTTAATGTGGAAATAATAGAAGCAGCGTTGGACGGTAGATTAGTTTGAGAAGAAATTAGGTCAATTAGAAGCATAATAAGAGTTTGAATAAATGAAGAATTATCTTGGGAGAGTTGTTCAGAAAGCTTTTGATAGTTTGTTGAAGATGAATTATAATTGTTTGCGCACCCATTTGTGGCGTGTGAAAGAGGAGAACCATTGGGATTTAAGAGAAGTGAGTTGTGTTGTTGCTGATCGTATCTACGAGCCTGTTTAGAGATAGGGTTTTTGTATGTGAATTTTGTTGAACGGGAAGATGTTGAGGAGGTGGCGAGAGGGTTGGATGAAGAGTTACTGGCTAAAACCTCGGAAAATGATTTTTTGACAGGCGGGAATAATTTAGAAGCCTGCAGAAAAGACAAGTTCTCAGAGGCCATAGAAATTTTTATATTTTTTTGGCGAGATTGTTCGGGGCAAGAAGAGTTAATGGCGGAATGAGCGCCTAAGCAGTTAAAACATTTAGGTGAAGAGAGAGAAGAACATTGGTCAGCCGAGTGGTTTTCTCCACATTTGAAACATCTGGGAGGGGATCTGCATACAGCTTTGGTATGACCAAAACGGCAGCAGTTGAAACATTGAGTGGTGGGATAAGTGTACATTTCAACTGGTAAGGAGTTGAAAAATAAATAAATATGGGAGGGAAGAGATTGTCCTTCGAATGTGATGACGACAGATTGGGAGGGCTTCCAGGAAACGATGCCCTCAGAGGTGTCCTTATAATTTAGCCTCCTGGCTTTTATGGGATTGCCGATATGTTGGGGGGTTGAAAGTGAGGATAGGATTTCTGGAATGGACAGATCGGTCGAGATACCCCTGACCAGGCCCATTCGAGTGACATTGAAAGTTGGGATGTACGCCTTGAATTTAGAATTAGATGAAATAAATATATTTTTGATAAAGTTGTTGGCGGCTGAACCTGACAGGAATTCAACAGAGATTCGGAAGCGACCCTCGGCTTTAACACCTCCAGGTTTAATCGAAAGGTTCTTGTTCTTTGAAAGAAATTTACCAAATTCAAGAGGATGGATGGTTTTACCTTGTTCAGTTTTTTGCGCATATACAATGTAGGGGCCACGGGAATGAGTAGAGTAAAAGATTGTTGGAGGAGGTTGAGGAAGAGCTGGAGGGGACTGAGAAGACAAAGGCGAATCATGTTTTTTTGGGGAAAGGGGACTAAATTTTCTTTTTTTAATTGAGGTTAGGATGACAGATTCATTGTCTGAAATGTTTGAATGTTCTGAAAAGTCTATTTTATCTGAAATGTCTCCATCTGGAGGGTCAGGAGGGGGATCTGGGGGCTTTGTAAGGGGTACAGGAGGGAAATCCTCCTCCATTGTTCAAAAAATTACAGCTTATATAAAAAGAGACAGAAGTAAAAAAATTATATAAATATCTGAAAATGAGCAGCAAGAAGTGACTCCTGGAAGATCAGGGGGGAGAAGATTCCAACACACTAAACTTTTTACAGCCAAAACACAATAAAAAGATTGGTTTAAGAATATTTTTTGAAAGAGCAAAACAGAAGAACTGATCGATCCACAAAGTTGACGTTAAGTAATAAGTATGTCAACATCACCTAAATACTGATTTCCCATAGTGTGAAATCGTTATAACGAAGAGTGGGCATTGTGGTTCCGCTTATGAATGCTGCAGTAGAATGTGTATTTCGTCGTGTGGTTACTGTCGGTATTCGTAAGTTTATGAGTTGCAGGAGTTCGCAATAACAGTCGAATTTAGAGTTAAGTATTATAAACAAAAATGTTAAGTCGTTCATTTTATGTCTGTCTTCTAGTATGTGTATTTTTAGAATATTTGACATAATTACAGTGATAATATACAATATAAAGTGAACTGAAGTCAAGCCACAGGAATTTCTTATGCTGAAGTTAATTGGTAAAGAAGTTTTAATATCTTAAAACTAATTTTGAGTTATAGGAAGGGGGAGAGGAAGAGGAATATAGGAAAAGGATAGGAGATGCTCCAGGATGTGGGAAAGAAAGTGGAAGTCCCTACGTCGCATATAGTTATACACATTCACACAGTAAATTTTAAGTAAAGGAAACAAGTAGAGAAGAAAATAATAAACAATAATAATAATAAACAGTAAAAAAAAAAAAAAACAATAATAATAAATGATCAATTTTATGTAGGGTGTGGTCTTGAGTAATCTCGGGCGCAACGCTCAATCGGGAGTGGCGCTTGGTGCTGGAAGGCTGCGGTCAACACTGTGTTTATTTTTTTTTAATATAGTTTACTTGCGGCACGTTTCAGAATAAAATGATACTCTCAGTATCGCCCTCGTGTTAGACGGTTTGGTGTTAAATGGTTTTAGCCATGTTTAGTGACCTGATCCAAATGGTCAAGTACTTCTCTACCTTCCTCTTCCCGTCTCCTTTCCCTCACTAGTACCTTCACAACATACCCAATAATTGGGGATGCCATAGTCTCACTGGCTCCAAACGGAGCAGTTTTTTTATTATTTTAAATGAGATGAGAAATCACATAGGAGTCCCTGAGGAAAATGATTTCTCTCAAGGCCTATGTCATCTTTGGGGATGCTGTGTGGAGGGTTTTTTAAGGGAACGATAGGAGAGTTCTGGGAAGGAAAAGGGTTTAAGAAGTGGGTAGGAATCTGTGGTTCAGTGTGTCCTGGTCATCCCGCCTCCAAGACCTAGACAAACGTCACCCTATGAAGCCGGGCACCCCTGCTAAATCACCAAACATAGCGAACCACTTGAGGTGACCTATGGCAGAGGTGTCCAATAAAGGTTCCCGGGGCAGCGGTTATGTTATTACGGTTATTCCCTGCATTGTGAGATCTTGCATCTCGAAATCCGGAATCCGGAAGAAGGAAAACCTCATGGCTGAAAAACCTGAGACAGTGGTTTGTCCAGTCTACCGTAGAGCTGTTCCGGCCGCAGTAAACAAAGTCCGCACGGCCAACATGATAGCCAACGACCGTTGAACGGACAGGGCACAAAGAAGAAAAATAAAGGGCGGCGGTACCCATTCCCGTCTCCCAAATTGTACAGTTCAGACTCTTGTGAGATATTCACAAAAAAATATATTTAAGGATGTTGAAACTACATGACTAACCTTTTCACCACATTTATATAATTATGAAATTCAGTAGACGAGATTACAATGGAATGACTAAAAAAAATTCGGGAAAGAAATTTTGCAGGTGGCAGTAGCAGATAGTAAATCACTGTGCGAAAGAGATGCATGCTTGAGAGCAAAAGCCACATATATATTTTTAGATATTTATTATATTTTCAAGTACAGACTTCAAACATCTCCGTTCAAACCCAACCATATTATGAAATCTTCAATTTAGCCCTTGAAAAACCCGACTTTGTTTCGGATGAACATAGCAACGTGATATTACTATTTTCCTCGAACATTAGTTTGGTTTGAAACGAGAAATTTAAATTATTTTAATATGAATTTTATATGTTCTCAGAAGCTAGGCGTATTTTCAAAATTAACTCCACACAGAAGGCACCGAGGATAATAATTTCGCTAAAATGGTCTATTTCATCTTTGGCTCTGCTATGTGGAGGGTCTTTCTGAAAGGACTGAACCTGGGTCTTAAAGAGACCCATGTTGTAGGAGGGAGGAAGCACAGAGGCAGGCAAATACAAAGACGAGCTCATTAGCTCAGAAAAACACAAAGGCTGGGAATTTATTTTAATTTTTTATGTGAATACCTCACAAGAGTCCCAGCTGGTATTCCCAATTGGTTAGGGAGGGGAAGGAGATGAAAGAGCAGAAGAGGAAAGTGGTGAAGTACATGGCTCTTCAGATCTAGTCACAAAGTACAGCTTAAGCCATTTCAAGCAATGTTTCAATTCTGACAGGTGGTCTTACACCAGGGCGATACTATATATTGTGTCTTAACTAGCAGACCTGACCACACGTTGCTGTGGCTTAGCCAACCTTTATAACCAACGCCATCTGTTAATTTGCATACATATCAAATTCACACCGCCGGCTACCTGAATTTCTCGACTTTTCTCTACTATAATGTGCATATATTATACATATGAACCTTCATCTTGAATCATTCTATCTATTGGTGAAAACCGTATGAAAATCCGTTGCCTAGTTTAAAAGATCTAAGCGCACATACAGCGGGAGCGACTTCATGTTATACTATGTAAAGATTAATTAATTGTGAAATGACACAATCAAATAAAAAAAAAATCGCATGCCGGGATTCGATCTCGAGACCTTCGGTTTGTGAGTCAAGAGCCTTATCTCTCATATAAATCATTCCATAGCTGAGATGTTAAACTAAGAATGAGTCGTAGAATCTACCCGTTCTGTACAGGGTTTACATATACTTTAAAAGTACTCAAATGACGTCCCCGTGAAAATTGAATATGGCCCCACCGTATATTTGGCAGCCTCTGGTCTAAAGCCTCAAAAAACAGGAAAAAATTATTAACCATGTCCGTGTCCGTTTAAAAGTTTCCCATGTTTTGCAGTCTTTGCGAATTAGTCTTAGTTCCATTGATATTTCAATGGATGACGCTCGGTGAATTAAGTATGAGAACGGCCCGCTTTTACAACCCATTATGGTATGAGTCAGCCTCTGTGTTTCCTACCTCGTGTAACACATCTTCAATGCGGTTCACTCATCCCTTTTTCGTAAAGACCTTCACAGCATTCTTAAAGATAACAAAGGCCTTAAAAGAAATTATTTCACCAAGGACCTGCTTTGTTGAGTTAATCTAAAACGTAAAAATAAAAAAAGAATCATCAATATCGGTTCACCCAGTCGAAAGTTCTGAGGTAACAAACATTAAAAAATAAAAAAATAAAAAAAATAAAAAAAAAATTTAAAAAAATACAGTCGAATTGAGAACCTCCTCCTTTTCGAAGTCGTTTAAAAATAAAAAGCTGGTAGAGAGCGTGTATGTTAATATGTTAATATCGTGTTTCATCCCCCCTCGGAAAGTGAACCGACGAATTTCTCGCCCACTATAAGAAAATATTATTATAATATAAGTGCTTTTGAAGCGACCTAAAAGGGTACCTACGTGGTAGGTACGAGAATAATATTTGCATATTGCTTTATATTAGGTTGTCTGAAAACATATTATGTGGCTGACTATATGTAAATGGAATTTAAAATTTTGATTTATAAAAAATATTCAGGCGTTGTTTATTTATTTATGTACATCAATTACGGCCTTTAAAGTTTACGGTGTGTTAAGGAACGTACTTAAGACGACAATATACCCTAAAATATACTCAGAATCTTAACGACCTAAGTAAAGAAGCCGTGTATAGCCAAATTGCGACTCAAAACACGTGTATTGGACGGACCTGCTGTCGAATTTGCCCTATCAAACAAAAGAAGAAGAAGAAAAATAATTATGGAAATCTTAACGACGTAAGTGAAGAAAGCGCGTAAACACAAATATACGGCACGGCGTAATGTACAAACGTACGGTCGAATTCACCCTAGCAGACTTGTAGATTCGACCTTTCTGCCGCGTTCATTTTAATTAATTCTGAAGAACGTGTTACAAATATTTAAAATGTGTCTCCATGTTGTCCTCCTGAAGTTATTAATTCATCATCTAGAAAAATAAAATCTGGTGCTTACCGCTAACTTTATAGTTGAAAAACGGGTTACAAAGTTTTATAATCGTTAAAAATAACAGAAGTCTTAGACAAACATCAATACTTCCCACTCTAAAATGTAAAAAAAAAATTGGACAATTGAGTCATAAATATCTCGGAGCAAAATTATTTAATTCATTACCAGAAAAAATTAGAAACATGAATACCAATATAAAAAATTTTAAAACTCACCTTAAAAATTATACTGAAAACTTAAACTGAATGATATAAAAAAAGCAATACAATAACACCCCCCCATACACACAAGCCTTTCTTAATTATGGGGGTACATCAAATATATCTACTATGTAATTAATTACTGTATAAAATTTATTTGTAATTTATGTACCTTCTATCACTAATAAAAATAAAAAAAAATTTTAAAAAAATTTTAAAAAAAATTAAAAAAAAAAATTTAAAAAAAAATTAAAAAAATAAAGTTAAATATATTAACGGTAAGGTACTGTTTTTATTAATCTAAAATATAAATAACTTGCATTCCTCGTGCGGCATGGAAAAAAAAGTTAATATAGTTACGAATTCGCCGGAAATGATTAAAATGTTTTGAGCAAACAAAAATTACTTGGGTTGTAATGGGGAAACTTACCTAATTCATTTACTCCGTATCACCGCCATCCCTTCTATATCTTCAGGACTACTCTCATAATATTTAAAGCATTAATCCATACACCAGGATGACATGTGAAAGGCAAGTGGTTAGTTCACAAAAGAAAGTCGGCATGTACGGTAACAAGATTGCACATTTATTATATAAAGACGCATCATAAAAAGTTAATCATGATAATGATTTATAGAAATCTACAGGGGTGGTTGAAACATATCGTTATCAATTAATGTAAAACGTTGCTATCACGGAAAACATGTGGTTATCAAAACAAAGTATTAAAATGTTTGGAAACCCTGAGTGGGCGCCTGTAAAGAAAGATCGATACATATTTATAAGGGAATTCTAAGCAATAAGCTATTGATTGTTAACCCTTCGAATAATAAGAAAATAATTTTCTGTCAACTTTTGCCTGTCAAAGTTTGCGCGCAAAATTCCTGGTTCTTCCCATGCATTTTAAATGTTCCTATTTATTAGTTTTTTTTAACGCTTTTGCAAAAATAAAAATTGTTCTAAAATTTAGATAAAATAATCTTTCCGATATGTTTATTAGAAATCAACATTTTTGTTTATAAATATTAAAATTTTAATATTGGAAATGCAAATTGGCTAAAAAATGCATACCTGCGAATATTTGAATTAAAGTAATTAAAATAGAATAAACTTCAAATTTTAAACTCAGATTGCTTTTATTAACAAAATGTGTAATAAAACTGTCACCTCACTTTTTATCACTTTCATACAATTTTATTTTAAAATTAAATGTGGGTTACGTCACAAATATGCGCAAAATCAAACCGTCACTTTTGATCAGGTTTGTAAAATATCTGAACAACCTAGCTCATATAATTCTAAGAAAATGAGAAGCATTATTTCTTTCCGTTTCTAACATAAAAGAAATCACAAATATTCGCATTACCGAAAGAGAGATATCTAACTTTTAATAATGCACGGTCGCTCTGGGACAATCTGGGTCTCCTGTTATTATAATTTAGTTTAAATGATTCTTGTTGAATGGCACCGTGATTGTTTATCATTATATATTGTCCTGCCTCCTGTTCTATATAATTTTGTTTAAATGATTCTTGTTGAATGGCACCGTGATGGTTTATCATTATATATTGTCCTGTGCCAAAACAGCACTCACTATTGTTGTTAATATTGTTCTTTAGGAATTGCTTTGTATATTTTGTATATTCGTTATTTCACATTATTTAATTAATTTTTTAAGGACTCGTAAGGAACACTGTTGGTTAATTTTAAGTTTATTATAATTAAGCGCACTTGAAGTGAAATATCACAAAACTGCGCTATATAAATACTACGTTATTATTATTATTTTTTTCAGTTTCAGTGCCGGCAACCCGGGCGTTTATTTAGTTTCATGGTTATTTACATTGTTTTCTTTTCTTTTACCCGCCTCACTAGACAAAGTCTGTTCCGAGGCGAGTAAATCACATATTATGTTTGTTCCAAAAGAAATGTGTGTATTTAAACAAATATATATATGTATGTAAAAAGATAAAAAAGATAAATTATATATTGGTATATTAAATATTTACATACATACTTTGTTTTTTAGATAAAAGTAAATTAAAATTTTGTGACAGTTGAATATAGCGGTTACATAATAGAAGTAATAATTAATAATTAATCATAATAATTAATATTGCAAAATTGCAGTTTCTCGTATTTGTTTTATTTGAATATTATATAATTTCGTGAGAACTTGTATGAAATGTTATTTATTTAGAATATTTTGAATGTCTGTTCTTTCCTTTTCATTCAACCATATTACAAATCTTTTGAAAAGCCAATTCAAATTATTTGGGGTGACGTAAGTTTTTGTTTGTGTTAGGAAGGTATTGAAAATGTGTGGTGCTAGGTAAGATTCGCGTTTTTTTGCAAAAGTTGATTTGATATGGGGAACTTGAAAGTGCTTATTAATTTTTGCTCTTGTGTTTTGCGAGTGAGGTATGTGGAGATGTGAAGTTTTGATACAGTTTTTGTAAATGATCTTCCTTATGAATAGTTTATTTACGTCTAGTAATTTGTTTTTGATCATTAGCTGTTCCGTCGGATGTTGGTAAGGTTTATAAAACATAATTCTAATTATTGTTTTGTGATTTATTTTAAGAGAATTGAGGTAAGTATCTGCTGCTCCTCCCCAAACTGAAATTCCATATGTTAAAATACTTTGACAGAGTGCGAAATATATATTTTTTAGTTGATTTAATGACATGATGTTTCGTATTGTTTTGAAGATGTATGATAATTTTCGTATTTTTTTTGATAATATATTAATATGGAGATCCCATTTTAGTTTATGGTCAACAGTTAAACCTAGATATTTAATATTGTCTGTATAAACAATTTTGTCACAAGTACAGCATGTGTTATTTGACGAAATATTGGTGCAGGGGTTAAGATGTAGTTGTGGTTGGCTATGTGGTTGACCAGCCTTTGTTTTGCTAAAAGTTAAATATTTTGTTTTTGAAATGTTCAGTGTTAGTAGATTATTTTGTAGCCATTTATTTACTACAGTCATCCCTGTTTCTGTGTTTTTGAATACCTTTTCCCATGATTGTGCCTTGAACAAAATTGCAGTGTCGTCTGCATAACTGATTACTTTGTACTCAATTTTTCCTAGGTTTATCTCAGTTAGACTATTTATATAAATGAGGAATAGTATGGGACCCAAGACGCTGCCTTGCGGTACTCCATACCTGATATCTGCTTTGTCACTGCTGTATTTATTTATTTTTACTATTTGTTGTCTCTTTTCAATGTAGCTGACAAACCATTTTAGCGGTTGACCAGTTATACCGATATTTTTGAGTTTTTGTAGTAGTAAGTTATGCGAAATAGTGTCGAAAGCTTTTGCTAGGTCTAAGAATACCCCTATCACCTTTGATCCGCCATCTATGCTTTTCACTATGTAGTTGGTTAATTCTGATAAAGCATCTTCTGTACCCATTTTGGCACGAAATCCAAATTGGCGGCTTGAGAGCAGGTTGTGTTTTTCAAGGTACGCAAGTAATCTTTTTTTCATGGCTTTTTCTAGAAGTTTAGATAGTGAGTTTAGCAGAGTGATTGGTCTGTAGTTTAATATCAGAGTTTTGTCTCCCGATTTATGTATTGGAGTGATACATCCTATTTTTAAATGATCAGGGACAATTCCGAGCCTAAAACTTTGGTTGAAAATGTGTTGAAGCGGTATAAGTATGTATTCACGTAGATTTATCAGTATTTGATTGGAAATGTTATCCGGTCCCATCGCGCAATTTGGTTTGAGAGATTTAATAAGATCCGAGATTTCCTTTGTATTTACTTGATAAGCATTGAACGAGTGATTTGGTCGTATGGAAGAGCAAAGTTTGTATAAAGAGTCTTCTGATGTACAGTTTTTTTGAAGAATTTTTTCCGCTAGGGTAGAGCCAACTTTTGCGAATTCAGTGTTAATAAAATTAGCTATTTTATTAGGTTCATTGTTTGTTAAGACTTTGTCTCCGTTTATTAATAGTTTTTTGATATGTGAATCTTTCTTCGGAGTGGAAAAAGTAATATTTCTTACAATTTCCCAAATTTTTTTAGGATCATTTTTGGCGATTTTTATTTCTTTTTTGTAATATTTGTATTTGGCTTGTTTAATTAACTTATTACACAGGTTTCTATACAGTAAGTAATCTTGCTTTAGTTTGTTATCATTCGGGTTTTTGTGGACTCGCATATGCATTGCATCTCTTTTATGAATACTGTTGACTATTCCTTTCGTGATCCATGGTGTTATTTTTTTTTCTTTATGTGTGTAGTTCTTTTGTGGATTTTTTGTGGTGTGTTTGGTTATGTAGGTTTCAACCGTATTTATAAATGTGTCCAGCGCTGTGTTTGGGTCTATTTCATTTAGTACATTAGTCCAAGGTTCATCGTGAATATCCGATTTTAGGGACTTAAAGTTTATTTTGTCTTTCATGTTGTCATTTTTGTTTTTACTTTGTTCTTTGTTAAGAAGTATGTTTAATGTAGTTGTGAAATGGTCAGTGACAGTTGAGCGAATAATGGATGAAAAAGTTTTTTTTCTGGTTTTAGCAAATATATGATCGATGCAGGATTTGGAGTGTGATGTAGTTCTTGTTGGCGAGTTTATTGTAGATTTAAGTCCGTAGTGAGTAAAAACATTTAAGAATTCCGTAGTTTTTGGTTGGCAGTTTAATATGTTAATATTCATGTCACCAGCAATAATTATTTGTTGAGTTTTTTTATGTTTTTCAAGAAGTTTATTTAAGGAATTTAAGAAAGGGGCGAGATTGTTGTAGCATGGTGGTCTGTATATAGCAAATATAGAAAGACATGGGCCAAGTGATATTTGAATGCAGTTCGCTTCAGTTATGTTAATTTCTGATATGGAAGATTTTATTGAATCTTTGACAAAGATTACTATACCATCATTTTGATTTAAGTGTCTTGTGGTCTGGAATGTGGTATAGTCATTTAAGTTTAAGTTGGTGTAAGAATCACCTAACCAGCATTCACTTAGGATAATGATATCGAAACTTATATCTATTTCATTTAGTAGGACACAGAAACTATCAAAGTTCTTTTGAATACTTCTTATGTTTTGACATATTATGCTTAAACTGTGTTTTCCTGAGACAAGGATTTTGTATTCTTTTGCTTGGTTAAAAGTGTATTCTGTGTTATTTATTGTTTCCAAGTCAAAATTCAGTGCAGAAACCATTTGTTACAAGGATGAAAAATAGAAGTTTTGGATGGAAAGCCATACATGATAACGTACATAAGATTTGGGAATGTTTAGGGTTATTATTAAGTACGAAGTAATATAAGGATACAGTTTGGCGCCTGTTTCAGGAACAATTTCTCGTTGGTTTTCCTCTAGTTGTTCTTCAATGAGGTTGGTGGTATTTTCTGAGTTTAATTGAATTGCTTGCGAGTTGATTGATCGAAGGCGAATATATACTCGCCTTGTTGTACTCCATAAGTAGGAGAAAAGGTAGTTTCTTGCAAATAGTTTGTAGAGATATAGTCTTCTTGTTGTGTGCGTGGCTAGATGTCCATTTATGTGTATAGGTTCATGTCGTCTTTCGTATCCTGTTTTGTTAATGTTCCGTCTCACTTTATTTTTCTCTGTTTTTTTATTGGAATTTTTATCTGTTTCCAAAAACTCATCTCGATCATTTGTATTTTTAAATTTGATTATAATCAGTTTTGGAGTTGCATTTCTCAGAGATGCTAGTTTTTTTGGTATATCAGGTATTGGTATATTACGGTTAATTACCGTTAAAAAATTGGTTTTTATTTTTGTAGAAGCCATAATAAACATATTGAGTAAATAGTGTACTAAGTTTTTTATTTTTTATTTTTTTCTTTTTAAATCATCTTAGTATGTAAATCGTTTAGGTGTCTTATTTCAACCACCTTTGAGTCATTTGTTTTCCTTACCAAAATTTTTTATTATAACGGCATATGATGTTTTGGGACAACTTGGGTCTCCTGTGATTAAACGGGTTATAAGCAAGTTATTAAATTATCTCGTGCTGATTATCAAATCCGAGTTCGCTCACGTGTATTGAAGCCATGACCTTACGACAAGAAGGCCTTACTTCACCACCTATTTAAATTTATTTCATATTTCACCGATATTGAAAATTACTATTTACTACCACTCTTATTCTTTTCATAGCTTATTTGATTAAATTTTCCTTGAAATGTAGGTTCGATATAAACGCGACGTCCGCTAAAAAAATGATTTTAGTCGTTTAAAATATTTGACCAAGAAAATCCGATAAAGTTAAACATAATAAAAGTCAATTATAAATGTCCGCACATCCGGTGAATAAAATAAGGCTGTACACACATCGTGACCGGAAATTAACACTTCTAAATAGCATGCTCGACAGATTAATCAGATTCCATATAATGGTAAACCCTATATCAGCTATCGGCAATTGGCGGCCCGCGTGCCAGATGTGGCCTGCAAAGTACTCCCTTCTGGTCCGCATGGCCTGTCCCTCCCACGACACTTGGCGTACCATCGGTCACAATCATTTTTTTTTCATATTTGTTCTTATGAAGAACACGTAAGTGTAAGTTTTTAAGAACGAGCAATGCCGAGAGGAATTCAATAACTGTATATAACGTTACTAATACTTTGGTCTTGATATTTCAAAACATGTAATGACCACTTAAAAATTTCGCCTATGGCGCTTTTTCCGGGTTTGCTATCATGCTTATATATAAACAAATAATCTCAGAACGTTGAAATCCACCCACTCACATCATTACAGGTGGAAAATGTGGGTTTTCTGCAATGATGGAGGACCAACCACACAAGAGGATCGAACCAACAACGCCCGAGTGGGAACCAATAACTACCACGCTACCGAACGGTTAGTCGATATATTTCAAAATTTGTAATTTTCACTTAATCTTTCTTCGTTCATTCGCTCTACATGCCCAAACCATCTGAGGGTCCCTTTCTTAATCTTACTCATTATGCTTACATCAGCCTTACATTCTTTGCGGATATCCACATTTCTCACACCATCATACATTGTTTTACTACACATACGCTTCAAGGATCTCATTTCAACAAATTACTTTCATAATTCCTCTGCCAGTTCCACGCCTCACTGCCATGCATCAGGGTAGGTACCAGGACTCCATACCGAAGAAAGTAGTGTAAGAATAATATATATACGACGCAAATGTGAATGGTAGAAGAAGTCGGGGATGCCCGTGGAAAACATGGCACGATCAAGTGAATCAGATACTTGAGTCGGGCCATGTCAAAAGTCAGAAAGAAAATGTATGAGACGATGTATGAATGTGAGTGAGGCTAAGAGTGTGTGCCAAGACCGAGTTGTTTGGCGGTCCAATCTTTGTATCGCTTTTTCGTATTTTCTGTCTTACTTTTTACGCAGAGGGGGAAGAGGGTTGAAGGAAAATGTACTTCAGATAAGGTAGGAAACATGTGCGCTATACGATGCTGCTAGACACGACACGAAGCACGATGACGACGGGTGATCAGATGGACAAGTGCACTAATTGAGAAAGCTCACATACGCACGAGTAACGTCGACAGTCGCGTGGCCTCAAAAAATACATACTCATATAATATATTATATGAGTATGTATTTTATTTTAATTTAATTAATATTTTAATGAAGCGAATATAAAACTTTATTCCACTTAATTTTATTTGACCGTAACCGGTTTCAGCTCGTTAGAGCCATCTTCAGTCTGTTATAAATAATTCTTAGTCTACGGTTTACATACATAGCATATCGGGAAGGGGGAGAGGGGCGGTCTACAAGGATTTTAATCAATTATATTAACTATATTTGTTGCTAAGTCGTTTTAGACTGTCGAATTTCTAAATGTGTTGGTCATTTGGGAGGCGGGAATGGGTACAACCGTCCCGGGAACCTTTATTGGATAACCAACACCTCTGCCATAGGTCACCCCAAGTGGTTCGCTACGTTTGGTGATTTAACAGGGATGCCCGGGTTCATGGGGTGAGGTTTGTCTAGGTCTTGGAGGTGGATGACCAGGACACACTGAACCCCAAATGCCTACCCACCCCTTAAACCCTTTTCCTTCACAGAACTCTCCTCTCCTCCCTTTCCTTAAAAAAACCCTCCACACAGCATCCCCAAAGATGGCATAGGCCCTGAGGGAAATTATTTTTCTCAGGGCCTCCTGTGTGGAGCTCATGTAAAAAAAATCCAATAGGCTAATTACCTTGGGTTTGTAGCACACTTCAATGTTGCTTAGGGAAAAACCTTACAAGTAATATGAATTATTAATATTCATGTTTCGATAGCTATTGGAAGTTGTTATTTTCTTCCGCGGAGTCTGAAATCTCTACCTACCACTATTGGAACGAAAAGGATGAAGAGGAAAAAATGGGATGTCGACCGAAAACAAGATGATCCTACCTTGCTGGTGATGTCCCGGGGTCCCCACTCATGCACTAAAGAAAACTCCACGGTTGTAAACACGTATTTTGCGTGGATCCGGGTTTCAAATATATGGCGACGAGACCAAAGTACTTGGCTGTCAGTACCGCGCGGGTGTTGAAATTGTACTGATGTTTGCGATTAGAATCAATCTTTAATCGGTGACAATGGAAAGATGGATATATTAGGATAGGTAGGTAAGACTGGAGGAATACATGGGTATAGGTATAAATATGGTCGAACAATTCATATGGTCCGCCATCAAAATT
Source organism: Limnephilus marmoratus (assembly GCA_917880885.1). Lineage (NCBI taxonomy): Eukaryota > Metazoa > Arthropoda > Insecta > Trichoptera > Limnephilidae > Limnephilus > Limnephilus marmoratus. The sequence continues at coordinate 36,646,885 of OU862929.1, read as the reverse complement.
AGTTGCCGACCGCTGCCTTGTATAGAACCTTCGCATGGTAGTTTTAGGTGGTTTTTGCTTGAAGTAATCAAGGCACGCCTTAATCCATTATTATTATTTGGTTTGATTAATGAAACATGTTAAATTTCTATTAACTAGCTGGTAAACAGGCGTTTCACCCTTGGAATTGATGTGAGCCAGCACTACATCAAGCATCCTAATTTCGGTTGACTGTGACGTGCGTTAGTTAATTTTCCCGTGAGAAATCTTTCACATTAAACGGAAATTTTTTATTTTTGTTTTTTGAACCGGTCAAAGGCCGGGAACGCGGACTGGCGGGCGTCATTTGCGCGTGCGCAAGAAAATAATTCAAATATTTGAATAATATTGTCGATGAAAAACTTTTGGTCTGCAATTTTGACCCTTATATGTACGAATTTGTATGAAAAACAGTGTCAAAATCGCTTGCGCCATCATTACTCTAGGTGGTGTTAAAAGTTTTATTCACCTTGTCACCCTGGAATATTTTTAAAACGATTTTTTCCATGACAATGCGCTGTCACAATTTGCAGCGAATTTAACGGTCGCAATAAATGCGTGTATCGCGAATAAAACGTCGTAAAACCTATTAATTTACGTAATAAATGCAAGTAATGTGGTTTTAGTAGATAGTTTATTGTGTTGTGAACGTGTTTCAGTCAATAAAATATACCATAGCTTAAAATTTTTCAACAAAACATTCAATTCAAAATTCAAAGTGGTGGTTTTTTAGTGTAGTTCCGCGAATTTCCGCGAAATGTCCCGGCATTTGACTTAACTATTTGGATTAACTCAATTAACTCAGATTTGCTTTGAATTTAAGGGTCAATTTCAAAATTGAAAATGAATTCTTGAAAAAATAATTCAAACAATCGATAAAGCAGGCGTAACTTATCTAAGGACCTAACGCCTGGAATGAACTGCCACGTGGTTTAAAGTGTTCACAGGCTCGGTAGAATTTAAATCTAAACTTAAAACTCATGTTAAATTAACTCATATTGAATTTAAATCTTAACTTAAAACTCATATACACGTGTACAACATTGGATTTTTGAAAGGGGACGAACGCACTTTAAAGAATTCATGAGTTCTAACACTACATTTTAATTATTAATTTTTGCATTTCAAAATTTTAATTTCCATTTGTATTTCTATTTTACTTTAAAATGTTGTTATTTTTTTCTCTTAGTTTTTCACTAAATTTATATATGTTTTTAATTTTGATTTATATAATTATATGTTTTAATTTATACAGAACACTTGAGTTCTTAACATTTAATTTTTATTATTAATTTTTGTATTTCAAAATTTGAATTTGAATTTTCATTTTTACTTTTCTTTAAAATATGGTCTTTTTTTTCTCTTTAGTTTTTAGTATTTCTTAATATTTTTTGAAATGTTAAAATATTAAATGTACGACTACCACAACACGGGCTTAGCCTAGTGTGGTAGCCAAAAAAAACCCAAATATCTGTTACTAATAAAAAATATATGAAATAAAAAAAATAAAAAAAAATAAAACAAATATTATCAGACTGTCGTATCCATAAAGTCAAAAACCTTTCACCTTCACCTTCACAGCCCGCGACATTGTAAATAACTAATTGTATAAATACGTAAGCAAATAAGAACTTGTAAGCCTTTTAAGGTCATTTTATTAAAATTCTCCAGTCCTAACGAGTCCTAAATTCTCTAGAATTTCAAAATAAATATTCTCTACTTTTGCCGCTGGTCTTCTCATACACAATTGTAATTTCAATAGAAATGAAGGGTAGCAAATGTAAAATCGTGCAATGTTCAGCGTTTTAAACATAGTGTCCTTTGCGTGCAAAGCCATATGTCTTCTCCAAGCATAAACTTTCTAATAAAAGAAATGAACTGCCAAATAAGATGAATTATACAGCATCCTTGTGATGACTTTTCATGAAAACGGCGGTCTAAAAATTATTATATTACTGTGTATAATTTTTTTTATTTTTTTTTTTATTATTTCATAAATGATTAAATGTTACATTTTTGGCCATTTTTGACTACCATACTAGGCTATTGCCCGTGTTGTGGTAGTCATACATGTAATATAATTTTATATAAACAGATAATAAAATATAAGAAGAGAAAAATGTTTTATAAAAAATAGTTATTATGTTGACAAAACTGGCATCTATGATCAGTTAGCGATATTTGCGAGCACGGTTGAAAATTGATAAGAAATGTTACGAAGGTAGATTGATAAATTTTAGCCGGTCTATAAATTAATATTAACGTTAGAATCTCAATATAACATTTTTGCACATTTTTACGTAGCCGTTTGATGTTTAGGAATGTCAATCCATGGACTGATCGGCCAGGGTTGCCATCGTAAAACGATTTCTTATTTATTTCGTATCAATATCAGTTCGGTTATCAACAGCGCAACCGTGCTCGGAATATCAATATAAAATCATCGTAAGTCGTTAGTCTATTTATTAGATACTAGCTTTCTCCCGCGGCTTCGCTCGCATGGTAATAGGGGGATTCCCACTCCACCTCCTCCATCTCCCCCCTCCCCCCTCCCCCCCCCCCCTCTTACCCCCCCCCCCCCCCCCCCCTCCAATCCCCTCTCCCTCCCCCTCCCCTACACTCTCCCTCCCCCTCCCCCTCCAACCCCTCCCCCCCTCCACCCTCCACCCACTCCTTCCCCCCTCCGACATTTATTTGAATTATAAATATTAATTTGAATCTATTAAAGAATTATGGATATCTTACTAATCGTGCCGCCTATTGCAATATTTTTTATACAAATTTTATAATGCCAGAGCTCTGAACTATAGCCTATATCTTATTCTGATGTATGGGCAATATTATTGTAAAGTTTCATTTAAATCCATTCAGCAGTTATTGCGTGAAAGAGTAACAAACATACATCCATACAAACTTTCGCCTTTATAATATTAGTAGTTGTCGATTTGATCGCGCTATACCTCCTGTATACTTCATTAAACTATTATTATTATTACAGTTTCACACTGTAATAATGTATCTCCGTGTATGTAGGTATGCTTAGCTTGCAAAGCTCTCGGCGCACGGTTATAAAATTAACTGAACACAAATGCCGTCAAGGGAGCACATTGCCTCAAGACTTGTGCTGAACTTACAAAGTGTAAGCTGTAATAGAATACATCTTTAAGCAAGCTTACACAGTGCTTACGAGTCATTTAACAATCTGGCGGATCCATATGATTTACAATTTACGCACTGAAGAAATAAACCGATGTAAGCGTGTTGTAGGCGTGCTAGACACAAGCTCAACATTTCATCGTTTCTTGTGAATTTAATCAAAAAATTTCGGTTTTCTTTCTTTCATTGAACAATTTATCAATTTCATCAGCCTTTCTAAGTCCTAGAGGTCGAAAGGTCTCATCAATGGTATGAAACCAAATTATTGTATCTCCACGAAAGTACAACATATTATATAGAGAGAAATTTGAAACGTTATAATTATACAACTATAACAGACCAGTGAAAAATCAAGAGATTAAAAATATAAATAAAAAGCTATAGAAAAATGAAACAATACAACTTTGTATAAACCCCTCCATAAGACCTCCAACCACCCTGCCTCACAAAAACACTCCACCTTCTATTCCATGATACACCACTTAGTAAATGTCTCAATGTCTAATAATAATTTTCTTTCTGAACTTTCTATAATAAAACAAATTGCTATAAATAACGGATATGAACCAAAATTAATTGATATCATCCTAAATAAAAAACTTAACAAAATTTCAAAAAATAATTATCTATACAATTCTAATAATATTAATGATAAAGAATGGCGTAAAATTTTGTATATTAATAATTTTTCAGTTCAATGTTGCAAAAATCTCCCTTCTAATATTAAATTTGGGAGGCGGGAATGGGTACCGCCGCCCCGGGAACCTTTATTGGATAACCAACACCTCTGCCATAGGTCACCCCAAGTGGTTCGCTACGTTTGGTGATTTAGCAGGGGTGCCCGGGTTCATGGGGTGAGGTTTGTCTAGGTCTTGGAGGCGGATGACCAGGACATACTGAACCCCCATCCTACCCACCCCTTAAACCCTTTTTATTTCCAGAACTCTCCTCTCCTTCCTTTCCTTTAAAAAAAATCCTCCACACAGCATCCTTAAAGATGACATAGGCCCTGAGGGAAATTATTTTCCTCAGGGCCTCCTGTGTAGAGCTCATGTAAAAAAAAAAAAAAAAAACCAGCTTTTTATGCAAGAAATAATATCGGTAATTTTTTTTGAGAAATACTAAAGATAAAGACCATAAATTGACTAATTCCGGAATATATAAACTCAAATGCAATGACTGTCCCTCATTTTATATTGGAAAAACAACTCGTAATTTTGAAATCAGAATCAAAGAACATTTAAAGTATCCTAATAATAATAATTTTTCTGAGTTCGCTAACCATATCATTGAAAATAACCATAGTTTTGAAAAAAATACAGGGATAAATATTCTTCATATTAATCATAAAGGAAAACGTTTGGATAACTTAAAAGCCTTGGAAATTAAAAATCCCTTAAAAATAATGAATCTATTATCAACAAACAAAAAAAATTATCTTATAGCCCAATCATGGATTTGTTTCCCTACCCACCCACTCTACATTAATACCTACCCACTTAATCTACATTAATAGCTAGCAACTGCTCCACCCCTACCATAATAAAACATTGTTCGAAACCGTCAAATTAGTATAAGCTTTCCCTGAAGAAGGAACGTTTGTTCCGAAACCGGTAGGATTTATGCATTATATACGTGATTTATACAAAGTTGTTTTCTATAATGGATAACCACAAAGTGATAGCTACATTCAAAAAAATAAAAAAAGCTGTACTTTCGATATGACTGGACGCGCTTAAAACGAATATTTTTTTAGATAAAACCTTTTGATTTACATTAATTACTAAAAACTAATACATATTTTATTAGAAATTTTATAAATTTTACAAAATTTTATAAATTTATCGTCACCTCACTTTGTGTCGTGTGTAAAAATAAAAGAAAAGAGTTCCAAAATTTCCTAACTTTTTTTCCAAATTGCGATCGATTCACCAAACGTAGCCAACCGTTTGGGGTGATCTATGGCAGAGGTGATGGTTATGCATAAATAGTTCCCGGGGCGGCGGCAGTAAGTTATGATACTGAAGGTAAGTGAGGAGAGGAAGGAGATAGGAGATAGAGATAGAAGGAGATAAATAAGATAATGAGAGGAAAGTAAGAAAGTTCCTGGCACTGGTCACCGAACATGTCTAAAACATTTAAGGTCTATGCTCACTACACCGTTCCATACCATGACCGTAACCGTAGCGGCGCATGCAAAAAAATATTCTTTGTATCGATCAGTATGAAACGCTGCCCACTAGACCGTCCCGTCACCGACCAACACCGTCGCATACCATGACCGGACTGACGGCGAATTCTCGATGACAATATTTTGCAGGTGCCGGTCTGCTCTATGCATGGGGAACATCATCTATGAACGGGGATCATACGCGTATGATCCCCGTTCTAACCGCGTTGCCACTCCGTCAGTTCGTGATTTGTGTTCATTTTTCGTGTTTATATCCAGGTATTTTAATGATATGACACTATTCTTCTCCTGACGCGTCAGTCCGATACGAAATTACAGGCGAAATGATATAACGGGCGTCGGGCACCGTACACATATTGAACGGGGATGGTACGGACACCAAACGCAGTGTATACGGTCACTATACCCGTTACGTACGGGTATACTACGGTGTTAGCACGTTCTAGTGGGCATAGTAGGGCGTAGCGTGTTTATATCGTGGCTGATACGTTCATAGTACGGTCATGGTATGTAACGGTGTAGTGGGCAGAGACCTTTAAAACAAAGTTTCATTTCCAAATGGGCGATATCTTCCACTCTGGAACGTGCCGCAAATATACTACATATAATTTATTCATTCCGAAATCAATTAACGAATTAATCAAATAAAATTTATTATTTGGTATATTAAATCACGTTTCTTGTTATTAGCTGTTCAGTGGATTTTTGCGGTTAAAATCGGTACACTGGCAGGTTTACCATAGATAACAAAACTCTATTCAATTCACACAATTCAATTAACAGTGTACGTACCTAGTCATTGTAAGTTAATTCTCAAATTAATTTCGTCAAACTTGTGTGGTTTTGACACATCATATGACGAATGTGTACCTACCTACCTCGTTGTAATAATAGAATATTAATATACTCTCACAAAGGACTGAAAATAGGTAGTAAAGGATTCCATGACAGTTGATCCCCGACAATTGGCCCCGCGGCATACTTGTGTAAAATATGAAGTCGATTTAGATAAAATACTTAAACCTACTTACACAAAATATAATAAGTGTCACCGAAGAGGTATGCAAAGAGGACGTACCGCCGAATAACAAAAGTATATAACATATTTTTACTAAAATGCATCAAGGATAAAACAACTTGTCTATATGTCACAATGTCCCGAGACGCGAACATATCTCGTCTTACATGTATCAGATTCTAAATATATCAAATACTAGCTGGTTCCCGGCATGCGTTGCTATGCCATTTAATAAATAAATTGTTTCTCCCTGCGTGTCCTTTCCCAATCGTCCCGTATTTCTTCCATCTCCCCTTCCTCTTCCGCTCCCTCTCCTCTCCGCTCTACTCTTTTCCGCTCGCAATGGAAGGCGCCCTTAAAAGTTCGGTCCGCTCCGCTCACCTCGTTCTTGATGCAAGCACTTGTATGCAGCTAACGTGTGCGAGTCGAGCGGAGTTTGTACGGAGTCCGCTCCGCTCGCATTAGCGGAGCGGACTCGTTCGAACCTATTTAACTCGTTTAGTCCGCTCCGCTCACCTCGTTCTTGATGGAAGCACTTGTATGCAGTTTACGTTTGCTAGTCGAGCAGATTCCGTAATGAGTCCACTCCGCTCGCAGTGGAAGGCGCACAGGCGTAATGAGTAAGATTAAGAATGGGACCCTCGGATGGTTTGGGCATGTAGAACAAATGAAAGAAGAAAATAGTGTGTGAAGAATATATGACGCAAATGTGAATGGAAAAAGAAGTCGGGGACGCATGAGGAAGACACGGCGTGATCAAGTGAATTAGATACTTGAGTCGAACCATGTCAAAAGTCCGAATAACAGAAGAGTATGTATGAGACAATGTATGAATTTGAATGAGGCGTGCCAAGACCGAGTTGTTTGGCGGTCCGTCCTCCCTGTCTACCCCTGCGGGGAAACGGCGTGATGGTTAGTTAGTTAGTTTATTCTAATATAAGAAATAAAATAGACAAGTATGTTAATGGATCACTCGTCGTTTTAAGGAAACTTTAGTCTTAATACCTTATTTTGTAAGAAAACTCGCTAAGTTTGTGTCCGGCATCGTCAGATCGTTTAGAAGTTAGTTTAGTTCGACTGTGAGACGTTTACACAAAGGATCGGATAGCTATTCTCCGGTTGATGTTTGACTTTGTCTTAAGTTGACGACTTCAGCAACTCGGAGCCAAGAAACTTAGCAAGAAATATACACTAGATAATAGAGATGGAGCTAATCGTATCTATTCTGTTGCTGGCTGCAAATTCTGTGTTCAATTTGGTAGAGTTTTGATATGCGCTTGCGATGAAGATGAAATTTAGAAATTTAGGTGAGCGAGATGATGGCAACACCCTACATGGGTTAGAGTGAAGCTGGATGTTCACTCTATACGATCTATGCCTGTGGATCTCAATATGGTATGTTTACTGAAGCAAATAGCAAAGGTAATTTCACAAGGGTTACTTACGATAGGTTGGCGATCTTGCCCGGATTGGGATCCCTCGTCGATTCGTCTATTGTCTGGATGAAACACAGGCAGTTACAGTCAGTTTTATTACGATTTAGATGAATAAATAAAGGCGGTTTTTCACTTTGCGATTCGATAAAACGATAAGATGTTAACAGAAGCATTACGATGGGAATACTAAACACTTTTCGTCTCCTTGACGAAGGTTGTCAGCGGGCAGTTATCAGCCAGTGTAGGCACCCAGTGTGCGAATTCCACAAATAGGTTTGAATTCTGGCCTTTACCATGTGAAACAGAACAAACCCATCTAGATCCAATTTAGCCTTTCGATACCCCTAAAACCCCTGACATTTTGCAAGACATTTCTCTCACGAGTGCTGTCAGAATACAGATGCTGACAAGAATTTTGATTCCAGCAAAATTCATTGTTTTAAAAAAAAATTTAACACCACGCAAGTGTTCCGATTGCTCCCGTCTGGAGCCAGTGAGAAAACAGCATCCCCAATTGAGGTATTTTGTGAGACTGAAGGAAGTAGGGAGGGGAAGAAATGGGGAAGGATAAGGTGGGGAATGGCTATTCAGATCTGGTCACCAAACACGTTTAAAGCCAAGCAGTGTTTCTATTCTGAATGGAAGTCTTACACAGTGGCGGTCCTCCCATTAGGTCAATTAGTCAAAGACCTCCCAAAATTATAAGATGATAGTAAAACATAATATTATGCAAATCAAAACAACTGGTATTATTCTAATATATTTGAAATCCACCGCGAGATAGCAGGCAGCGGCAAGTAGTGACATCTAAAGTCTTAAATGGAAGCTTTCTTTTCCATGCACTATGATTGGCTGGGTATATTTACGAAATGTCCCAATATCATGTTTCTGTCTCTTTACGCGCCATACAATAAACGAGATGGCACTGTCGCCTAATAAAAAAGTTTTCGGATTCTGAAGACAGTTTGGATCATTGCTGTGAGGGAGAGAGCATGATGAAATTAAGCGTCTGAAAGAGATGGTTCGATAAACATAGGTTGATTTTGCATATTTGTACGCTTGTCGCATGAAATAATTTACTGTACCTATTGTATTATATAATGTAATCATTTCCGATTTAACCTGTTTGTATAAAATCATAAATTCAATGTTTGATACCCCTGATTTATTATATGTAATTTTTTTTCATACTCCAGGCAGGTCAGTCACAAGGCAGTACCTACCATATTATTGTAGCAATTCTAAGTCAACAAGTCAATATTATACTCCTATGCGACGGATTCAACAGCTTGGAAACAAATACTCCGATGTTGTTGATATATTTAGTACATCAATTTTATTATATAAGCATACCTTATTGAAATTTTTCTCATCAAATAGGGGAATATTTTGATAAAGCTATTAAAATTGACTAACACATTGACAGTATTTTGTTGGCTGAAAGAAAAAAAACTATTTCAGATTTTTTGTTTTTTGTATTTTGTACCTACATCATGTGTGGTTCAAATTCAATACCTAATATTTTTACTTTGTATTTATTTTTGTGCAAATGTTTTAAACAGTAGTTTCCTGCACTATTTACTGGTATAATTTCGTTAATATTGTTATATATATGTATGTAAAAGCCTAAATAGGCGTAAATAAATAAATAAATAAGTAATTTTGCTGTCAAACTCACGTGAAATGAATATTATCGTATTTAATCTGATATTATATCATTATTAGAGATGTGCCGATTATGACTTTCGCCGACTAGCCGACTAGCCGATTAGTCGGTTGTAATAAGACCGACTAGTCGGCCGACTAGTCGGCTCAGCCGATTACGGTTTCGGAGATTTCCGTAACGCCTCGTTTACGGCTGATTCGTGCGCAATCGCATACGCCGTGTCGGAACATGTTTTGTTTACTTCGCATTGTTCCTTCATTTTTGCTTGTGTAATGGTCGAGAGCGGTGTTTTAGTGTAAAAAAATATATTTTTTGTGCATAATTAAAGATAATAGTGTTATTATTTATTGAAGTAAACAAGCAGAATTAAAATTTGATCATGTCAAAAAGAAAATCTCGTGTATGGATGTTTTTTGAACAATTGGACAATGATTCCCGTAAAGTTAAGTGTAACCAATGCCAAGTGATAATTTCTCGTGGTGGGCAAGGAAAAACAGCTAACACTACAAGCATGAACAACCATATTAAATACAAACATCCAACCCTGATACCTCAATTAGGTTCTGCTATCAAATGTTCAAGCACAGACGATTCCACCGAGTCTCAAATCTCAGCAGAAGAATTACCTAAAGCAGTGCCTACTCCGTCAACTTCAGTGTCATCAGAGGTCAGTTTAAGTCAGAAAAGCCAACAAAATATTGAAGACAGTTTAACTATACACTGGTCATGTGAAGACTCAAGATCAAGAGAAATCAATATTGCGATAGGTGAAATGATTGCACTTGACAACCAGCCGTTGTCAATTATTGAAAATACAGGCTTTAGAAACCTGATGAGGAAAGTAAAACCTAAATATAACATACCGGGCAGAAAGTATTTCACAGAAAACATCATTCCTCAACTTTACGAAGAGACTAAATCTGAAATACGAAGAGGAGTGATGAGTGCAACTGCAATTTCAGTTACTACTGACATGTGGACAAACATAAATAATAAAGAAAGTTTTTTGAGTTTTACAGCTCACTGGTTCGACGATAGTTTCAAATATCACCACGCAGTAATGCAAATGAAATATTTCCCTGAAACACACACCGCCAATAATATTAAAAATTGTTTAGAAGAAATTCCAACTTTATGGGATATAGATACGACCAAAATTCATGCCATTGTACGAGACAACGGCAGAAATGTGACGAAAACAATTGACGATTCAGTTTTTAAGGGAGTACCATGTTTCATACATACTCTTCAACTGGCTATTAATACCGCTTTGAAACATGATATCATGGCGCAAATACTAGTAAAATCGAGACGAATAGTGACACACTTTAATCACTCTAATCAAGCTCAGTCAAAACTTCGAGATTTGCAGCAAGAACTAAATTTATCATATCACCAGCTTGTTCAAGATGTATGTACCAGGTGGAATTCCACATACTATATGATATCTCGCCTCTTCGAACAAAAACGAGCTGTTTCTTTGTACTTTGCTGAAACATCAGTAAATTTCGAAAATTTGTCTAATGAAGAGTGGCAAATACGTATAAGTATAAGTTAATAAAAATATAAGTTCAAGTTGCTCATCAGTATCTGAAGTAATACCTCATCTGAAAACCCTACAAAAATATTTAGAAATGTATTATGATGAAAACAAAGAAATCATGGAAATGAAAGCCCTACTGGAAAATGATTTGAATATTAGGTTTGACATGGACCATAACAAAATCTTCACCTTGGCTACATTGTTGGATCCAAGATACAAGCAACAGTTTTTCGAGGCAGAGGATCTCATCACCATTAGGTCCCAATTTTTATTAGAATCTCTGAAGAATAGCATGAGTGATGACGACAGCGACAGTGGCAAAGATGATTTACAGAGCACCTCCACTGATGAAAATAATATAGAAACAGCAACACATAGGAATTTTTGGCAATGCTACCAAAATTTTGCATCAAGAAAAATTCAAGAATTTCAAGATGACAGGTCAAGCGCAGCTAATGAACTGCAGTCCTACTGTGCGTTACCGGTGATAAAGCGTAATGATGACCCATTTCAGTGGTGGAGCCGCAATAGTTCTAGGTACCCTGAAATGTCGCGCATGGCCAAAGTGTACCTCTGCTGTCCCGCAAGTTCTGTTTACAGTGAGAGGCTGTTCTCAGAGGCCGGAAACATATATGAAACAAAAAGAAATCGATTGCTACCAGAAAGGGCAGAAGCTTTAGTCTTCTTACATCATAATTTACCCATAATTAAAAAAATGTAAGTAAGTTATAAAAAATATAAGGAGATTATGATATTTTTGGTTGTCACAATTGACTTTGATTTGATTAGATTATGTAGGTATGGTTATAAGAAATATGTTTTTTCATTATTTTTTGTTTTTATCAAACAGTTCATGTTAATAACTGAGTTTGTTAATTTAAAAAATCTACTTTTTATTTTAATAATAAGAAATACTTATAAATGTTCATTGAAGATAAGAAGATATTAGATTATGATATTTTTGGTTGTCACAATTGACTTTGATTTGATTAGATTATGTAGGTATGGTTATAAGAAATATGTTTTTTTCATTTTTTTTTTGTTTTTATCAAACAGTTCATGTTAATAATTAATAACTGAGTTTGTTAATTTAAAAAATCTACTTTTTATTTTAATAATAAGAAATACTTATAAATGTTCATTGAAGATAAGAAGATATTATGTTGTTTTTTTATGTTAATTAGGATAGGTACTAATTTTGTTCAATAAATGTCATAATTAATAATTATGTTTTCTTTACAAGCAAGTAATTTTAAAAACTGATTCTGATTACCAAAGGAAAGATTGCTTTACATTTTTTAATGTATAAGACTGATTATAAAATAAATAAAAAATAATATATAATCAAGGTTTTTATGTTTTTATTTCATGTAGTTCCCCCGCATTCATATTATTGAGAAATACATACAAAGTAAGAAGCCGGATAGTCGGCGCTCTTTGCCGATTAGTCGCCGACTAATCGACGACTACAATAGTGGCCGGATAGTCGGCTTTACCGACTAGTCGCCGACTAGTCGGAACATCTCTAAATCATTATTCAATTTTTTTAAATGACCTTCCATTTCTTGGCCCCTAGAGCCGCCTCTGGTCTTACACCAGGGCGATACTATACGATAGAGTATCTTCCACTCTGGTACGTGCCTAACTGTATATTATTTTAAATGAATTAATTACAACATCTACGTAAATACAACATGGATGGTTCTGAATAAGCAAAAGCAAAACATTAGTATTTATCAAAGATATTCAAATACAGAAGAGATATGCTATGGTGTCCGCGCAACTGTCGCCGGACTACGCGCTAATTAGCGTAGTTTTCATACAAAAAGAATTTGTTCATTTCGTTGATTTTTTGAAAATGTGCATTAATATTGGTTAACAATATATTTTGAATAAGGAAAGAATTCGTTCATTTAGTTTAACGTTCGTTTGGTTTATTCGTTAATTATTTGTTCTTTTAGTTTATTTGTTAATTGGTAAACAATATCGGCGACACCCAGAAGCGCAGACCCACATAGTAAAAACAGCAGATAGCACATCTACTTATATTTCAATATCTTTGGTATTTATAGACCATTTTTTTAAATATGTCAGTTAGAACCTTATCCAAATACAATGACACATGGTTAAAACAAAAAAAATCGTCCTAAGTACAATGAAAATACCAGATTCACTTAAAAAAACAGCATCATATTCTAAAAATGATTGTTTCATTGTATCATCCATTTCGTAGAGCTTTTATTTCTTACCGCATTAAGTAATATCCTTTTAATAAAGCCAACCGAGCCGCCTTTTGTTTCTAACGCCTTTGTTTTTGAACTAATTACATTAAGACCAGCAATATATTTAATTTTAGTTACATAATTTTTTTACTGTATAATCCCGTATTAACAATGTGGTAAAAGAAAATCCGATCTCTCCTTTTTTGATAATTTCATTCAATTATAAAAGGGTTGGCTTAGTGTAATTTTTCTTTCAACTTACCTGAATATGGTAAGCTCACTGTTTTTTTGTTATTCTGGAAAAGAGGTTAGAAAAATTACAGTAACGAAGATGTTTTGATTAGATTTTAATGTTGACGAACAAATTTTCTTTAACGATTAAAAATGTGCCATTTTCGATTTGCCGCCAAAACGACATGTTCATTTATATTTTTGTGAATTTGGCGGCGTTGACGTCACGCCGGGCAACGCTGGGGACAGCCGTCTTACCTGCTGATGCGTTTTTATGTCATACCTAGCGAGTTCCCGGCATGCTTTGCTTTGCCACGCAAGCCGGGAACTCCGGGACTCCCTGCGTGTCCTTTCCCATTCGTCCCGGTCCCCTTCCGCCTCTCCTTCCTCTCTCGCCTTCCTCACGCGTTCCCACTTCGCCTTCCCTCTCCCCACTGCCCTCTCCCGCTTTTCCCGCCCCTCGAACCCCCTTCCCAAGTTCCCCTCCCCCCTCCATCATTCCATACATTCAGACTCGGTACGTTCAGTTTTTCTAACAGCTCGCGTACCACTTTAAAAAAAAAAAAATTATATATTTTTATTTAATGAAAAGATACATGATTATAGCTCTTGAGCTTGGCTTAAGAGTTATTTTACAGCTAGTTCATTTTTGTAACATACATTTTACTTACAGTATACAATAAATATAAACTATATAAAAATATAATATGTAAACTACTATTTTTCACTTTTATAACATACATTTTACTTAGTGTTTACAATAAATATAAACTATGTTGTGATGTTAATTTTTGATACGCTATGAATTGAAGTTATAACATTTTGATTGGTGTTGTTATGGTTGTTTATTTTTTTTTAAGATTAATTTGACCTTTTTCTTGAATGATACGAAATCTGTTATTTTTTAATTTCTTCGGGAAGACTATTAAAATATTTTATGCCTTTGTAAATATAATTGTTGTGCATTTGTTGTGTTGAAAATAGAGGAATTTGGAAGTTAAATTTATGCCTTAATGATGAGTTGAGTTCAAATTTTTTGGTTACATTTTCTTTCAATATTTGTAGTATTGAATCTTTTTTATTGAGGTCTTCAATTTTTGGTACTTCGATAATTTTGAAAAATGATGCTGAAGGGAATGTTGGTTGTTTTTTAAAAATTACTTTAATAATTAGTTTTTGTACAACTTTTACAATACTTACAATTTTTTCATATGCACCTCCCCATCCAATGATTCCATACTGAATTAGTGATTGGGCTAGTGCGTAATAGACTTTTTTTAGATTGTTTAATTTCAGAATATTTCTTAATCTAATGAATATATAGATACATTTCCTAATGCGTTTAACAAGTTCACGTATGTGTCTGTTCCATTTCATATGATGGTCTACAATAACACCCAGGTACTTTATTTCAGTTGCATGGTTTAATATGGTACATGAATTATTACAGACATCTTTGTTACATTTTTTGTTGTGTGTAATTATATTAATGTTGGTATAAGTTTTGGATTTATTTATTGAGAAACGGATATAAACTGTTTTTTTGCGTTGATTGTAAGAAGGTTTGTATCGAACCAGGTTTTTAGGATTTGGATGTCATTATTTGCATTTTCGTTTACAATTTTCCAGTCACTACCAAGGGCGGCTGGTTGAACAGTGTGTTTGTGTGCAGCACTGGTAAATTATATCGTCTAAAATTACTTTATAATATCTTACCGAAAAATATTAAATCTATGAATTTCATTAAAAATATCACCTACCAATATAATGCATAATATAATATGAATCAGGGAGAGCAAATTCTCAAAGTTCCGCGCGAATTCACCCTGTCCGGTGTGCAGGCCGTTTGCAAGCGGAACGAATTATGTTTTTGTATCGAATATCCCAAACATCGCCAGCGCGCAACGCCGGTCATATGTATGAAAAATTAAGTTATTTTGGTGTGCCACCCAGCGGCCTTTATCATACAAACTTAAATTTGGATTTAAGGCCAAAATACTTAACCAAACTGAATAATTCTTTTTTTAATCAAAAGGTACAGCAAATACCTAAATTCTACATATATTTGCTTTTTTATTGATTGATGTTTTAAATTATAAAACGCAGATCATTAAGGAATACAATTTTTTCATAGTTAACTTTGACAATTTTGCCCTTGTGCTGTTTATACATTGTTTATAAATACTGTTTGTATCCTGTTTAAAATGAAATATAAAACTAACTAACCAACCATCACGCCGTTTCCCCACAGGGGTAGGCAGAGAGGACGGACCGCCAAATAACTCGGTCTTGGCACACACTCTTTGCCTCACTCACATTCATACATCGTCTCATGCATTCTCTTCTATTATTCCGACTTTCGACATGGCCCGACTCAAGTATCTTATTCACTTGCTCGTGCCATGTCTTCCTCGGGCGTCCCTGTCTTCTTCTACCGTTCACATTTGCGTCGTATATTCTTCTTACACTACTTTCAAATTTATTTTATTTTATGAAACATAAAATAAAATAAATTAAACATTGTAAAAAAAGGGTTTTTTGGGTTGAAATTTAAGATTTATTTACGAAAAAATAGTATCAATTGTGTTTTTATTTTCTTAGTACCGAAAAATAAAAATTTTAATTAAAAGGCGATATGTAGAAGTTTTCGCACTTCGAAAACGGCAACAGAGAAGATCTATTTTAAAAATAGATCTTCTCTCCAAATAAGATTAGTGGGATCATTTTTACCTAATGTTGCTTAGTAATCGTTATCTCATAGTTACGGATTATCAGTGAACCACCACGTTTTCAAGGCAGCGGCCGCCACTGATCACTACCCTTAATTATGATAATCGTGTCTTATTTCAATTTTTTTAATACAATTATATAGAAACGCAAAGCAAAGGGATATATACTGTTTTTTTGCATTGATTGTAAGAAGGTTTGTATCGAACCAGGTTTTTAGGATTTGGATGTCATTATTTGCATTTTCGTTTACAATTTTCCAGTCACTACCCTTAATTATGATAATCATGTCTTATTTAAATTTTTTGAATACAAATATATAGAAACGCAAAGCTGCACCGCTCGTCGATTTTTTTGGAAAACCGATTTTTTTTAGCCCCTCTAGCGATTTGAAATTCGGATGAAACGGAAATGCGTCACAAAAATGTATTATTTTACGGTCCTCGGTTCTAATATAATGCGAAAAAATTCACAACTACGCACGGGCCTCCAATAGCGCCGCGGTATGAAGCGCCCGACTCTCAGCGCCCAGAGAGACATCCAAATCCAAAAAAATAACCTTTTTTTTGGAAAATCAATGTCCATTCTTCAAACTACTTTAAAATAAACAGGCAAAAGAAAAGAAAGTGACATCTAGCGACTTTCTAGTTTCACTTCAACTGTGTGTGAATTACAAACTCTGATTTTTTTCAAAGGATCTTTCTGAATTAATACACTAAATTATTACTTCATTCACATTTAAATATATGATCCTAGATAGATATAAGAACACCACATTATTTATTTATTATTTTATTTATTAGAGATAATATATTACAAAATTATTACATAAAATTTATAATACATTACTCCCTATGAGTTTAATAAAACTCATTTCGGGAAGGACAACATTATACATCTAAAGGAAAATTATTTTTACATAAGAACACGGAAATCAATGAACAATACATAGATTTTTAAATGGAGTAGACACACTTGATACAGGTAATTGAAGAATATATAAGAGTTACAAAGGAAGACAGATAACTTCGTCACTGGTTAATAAAGTTGCTGAGAAAATATCCTTTTAGAGCCTTTGCCAATATTCTTTTGTTTGACTCTGGTAGTTTTAGGACATTAGGCAAAGCGTTGTATTGCGTATGTGCGATGTATTGTAAGGAGTTAATTCCAAATTTAGTTTTGTGTGTAGATGACGATAGGTGTATTTGATTTTGTGATCGTGTTTTGTGCTGGTGTATATCGGAATTAAAGGCTGGTTTAGTGTTGGTGTGTGACGAGTGTTGAATTATTTGTAGGATGGCAGTGGTGATGCTATATTTTGGCAGAATGGTAAAGGGAAGAATTTGTGTCAGTGAGTATATGTCTTTGACATGCGTATCCCATGGTAGATGGTATATATTTCTTATGGCTCTATTTTGGATTACTTGTATTTCAGATATTTGTTTCTTAGTAATGGTGCCCCAGATACTAACCAGATAACTTAGGTGAGAGTGGATCAGAGCATAATATGTGGCACGCAGTAAAGCTGTGGGGAGCACATCTTGAAGTCGATAAAGTACACCAGTTATCGGGGAAATTTTGGATTTAACATATTCAACATGGGAGTTCCACGATAGGTTAGAATCTATGAATAACCCTAAATATTTCGTTACTTGTACATTTTGGAGCTTTTCATTTCCAAGAGTAATATTCATTGTCATGTAATCTTTTTTCCCGAAAGTGAGGTAGTGAGTTTTTTTGACATTGAGGCTTAATTTATTTATCCGCAACCATTTAGCTAGCTTTGCGAGATCTTTATTTATTAGAGATTCAAGTTCCCTCAGATTTTTACAACGATAATAAATCACAGTATCATCAGCGTAAAGTTGAAGTTTTCCCAAGATGCCGCATTTAGTTATATCATTGATGTATAGTAAGAAAAGTAGGGGTCCTAGAATCGAGCCCTGTGGCACTCCACATGTAATTTTTCCAAAGCCGCTTAGGTTCCCTTCGATGTCGACAAGGCAATATCTATCAGATAGGTAACTTCGGAGGAGCTTTAAAGATTTTCCGACTATACCCAAATGTTCCATTTTTTGTAGGAGTATTTCATGATCTACTGTATCAAAGGCTTTTTTTAGATCTATAAAAATAGCTGCTACATATTCGCCCTGGTCTATGTACTGCTGAATATTCGAGATGAAATCGAAGGTGGCACATTGGGTACTGGAGTTTTTTCGAAAGCCATATTGCTGTGGTGTTAGGATATTGTTGTTAGAGATATATTTTAGAAGTCTATCCTTGATAATAGTCTCGAACACCTTTGAAAATACTGATAAAACCGATATTGGGCGATAGTTAGAAATACATTTTTTGCAGCCTTCTTTATAAATTGGTATAATTTTTGCTAGCTTTAATTGATTTGGGAATACTCCCGAGCCTATAGAGGAATTGATAAGTTGCACTAGGTGCTCAGCTAGTTCTTCTTTACAGGTTTTCAGGATGTACGGGGTTACTCCATCGATACCTGCCGCTGCATTCGACTTAAGTTTCGAGATGATCCTTAATACCTCAGCCTTATTTGTCCTAGCCATATATAAGGATTGACTTGCCTTTGGTTCTACATATATAGTATTACAGTCATCCGGGAATGATGGAATGGCAGCTGCCAACTTTTCTCCAACTGATAAGAAAAATTCATTAAATGCTGAAGCTATTTCACTGGGTCCCCTAAGCTCACAATTATTTACGATGAGAGATTCAATGGTATTGGAGGGTTTATGTGCACGGTTAGATAATATTGAGTTAATGGTTTTCCAAGTTTTTCTAGGGTTATTCAGGTTTTGTTGAAGGCTATTGGCATAATATTTGTTTTTCAAACTTCTCCTATAATTAGTTATTAAGTTTCTCAGTTTATTTTTATGGACTACAAGAGACATATTTCCTGGGTCTTGTTTCCACTGCTTGTGAAGCTGGTTTCTTTCTTTGATCAGCGAATTCAGTTTAGAATCGAACCACGGTGTATTTAAATGTTGTCGATTAGCTATTTTCACTTTAGGTGTCGTTTTACCTGCTTCTATTGCATTTTTGACATAATCGTTAAAATCTTTATAACTGTCTTCTTGTTTGGTTTATTTGATGGTAAATTTGTTAGCTGCAAGATAAGATTTTACTGCCATATTGTTGATGATAGGTTTTGTAAGGCGTGGCTTGTTCCTATTATTAGACCATTTTTTTAGGTTATTCTTGAAATCAATAATAAGAATGTTATGGTCACTAAGTGAGTCATCTATGTTCGATATGGTAATTGGAATGTTTAGTCTATTTGATATGATGTGATCTATGAGGGTGCTGCTTGTGTTAGTGACTCTAGTGGGAAATGATTTGTTTTGTATTGAGAAATTGTATGTTTCTAAGGTGTTGAGGTAATTTAAAGAAGAGGATGTGTTTATGGTAGTGTCAATATTAAAGTCTCCGAGTATTAATGTATCTTGTCTGCTTTTGTCTAGTATTTTTTCCAAATGTGTCAGGAAATCGTGTATATTAGGATTGGGTTTCCAATAGATGGCATAAATGTTAACCGGTTTCCTATCCTTGCTACATACACTTATACCTAAAAATGAATTTTCGTTGGAAAATTTATCAATGATGGAGAACTTCATAGAATCCAGTACATATATGGCTACACCACCTCCTGCCTCCTTGGGGCGAGAGGCAAACGCACAATTGTAGCCTTTTAATCCAAAAAACTTTTCTTCTCCAACATCAAGCCATGTTTCAGTGATGACAAGGACATGAACAATATCGCGTAATCCTCTGAGTTTTTCTTCAATTTCATCAAGTTTATTCCGGATGCTTCTCGCGTTCATGTACATTATTCGAAGACAGCTATTCACAGGAGTATACTCATCGATAGTTAAGCACTTGCGTTCGTGTCTATTACACTCCATAGTCTATTGTAGCTAGGTCCTTTTTTAGTGCAGCTTTGTACGCAGGGCAGTTGTCCCTGTCTCCAGTCGAATGCGCAGCGGGCTTTCCAAATCTAGTGCACGTAGCGCAGACTGGTTTGGCCGCAGTATTAGGACAGGATTCGGTAGCATGGTTCTCTTCAGCACAGTGTCCACATCTAAGAGTGTCTCTGCAGTATTTGTAAGAGTGTCCAATCATTTGGCACTTAGTACATACGGTGAGTCCAGTGAAGTCTCTGACACGGCACACGGTCCAGTTGACGAATACCTTCTCCTGTTCCACAAGCAGTTTACGTAGTGTAGCGGGCAACTCATATACGCGATGACAGGTGGTTCCGTTTCGAGCGCCGGCCAGGTGACTCAGCTTACAGGTTGTTATTGCTCCCTCGATGTCCTGTATATTGGGAACGCTCGTGAGGGCGATCCTCAGGAATTCAGCGTCGTTAAGGTCCCGCGGTACGTTAAAAAATATTAACCTTGGAAGTCTCTTTGTAGGAAGTCGAGCCTTAAGTGTGCTTGAGTTTAGTGTAAAGCATGGTGCCTTTAATAACTTTTCTTGCTCACCTGTGGTTGCCGTGTTTAAGAGGACACCTTTGTTCCTAATTTTGCGAATCCCGGTTATCCGAACGCCTAGCTCGGATGGCCGAATTACATCTTGAATCATTTTTTTTGTTCCATCGCTGTCCTTGGTGGCATCTGCATCTGTTGGGAAAATGCAGATGGCTGGCCTTGGCGCTCCGACGCGATGTCCAGATTGGGTAATCGGTGGGGGTTGGTGATCGACATTTGACACATTTTGTTTTCGCACAATATCCGCAAATGACAAGCTAGCCTCCGTTGCCACGGCTACTCTTCTCATCACGGGTCCTAGGTCAGACTCTAGCTGGATGATTTTTTGCTCCAGGTGCATTTTGTCCTCTTTTTCATGGCGTATTTTGATTTCCGCCATTTTTAATTGAGCAGTTACTGACGCCAAATCAGCACGCATCGTCTCGCGCTCCAACAACAATTGAGAAACGGCTCTGAAAACTTCAGAGACATTTCTGGATATCTTCAGTTGCTGCTCCTTGGAGACCTTCGATTGTTTCTCGGCCAAGACTTCTTGAAGGGCTGTCAGATGAGCTTGCACTTCATTAAGCACGTCAACTCCAGAAACGCTTGGAAAATTTGTTTCTTTGCTGTCCGAGCAATGAGAAGATGTATCGTGGTCATCCTCTTCTAAGTCCTCAACAAGAACGCACCTTCCTCCATCTTCCATATTAGGAGACATCGTTATGTCCAGCGGGCGTTTTTTCTGGCGATGCATTACGTACGAATTTTTTTTTTTTTAATGTTAAAAAAGTATTTTTCTTCAAAATTAAATTTATTTTGACTTGTGATGAGAGTATTCAAAGTTCACAGCACTTCACAACCAATGGGAGCACAGAAAAGTGAGCTCATAATCAAACGCAGCCAATGAACGCACTTGCTGCCGTAAACATCACTATTACTTCACATCACATTAACCGGAGTTGGGAGAATTTCAAAATACCTAGAGGTATCGGATGGTGGCCGTGAGGCTAGCCGCCAGTCTTGGCAGTTGGCAGAA
This sequence comes from Limnephilus marmoratus, assembly GCA_917880885.1. Lineage (NCBI taxonomy): Eukaryota > Metazoa > Arthropoda > Insecta > Trichoptera > Limnephilidae > Limnephilus > Limnephilus marmoratus. The sequence goes on along the minus strand of OU862929.1, from coordinate 36,625,142 downwards.
TTCTGAGGCAAGTGAATAGAATAATTATGTTCAGTTGCTACTAGCTACAACAGTTTTTGAAAGCATTGTGATCAGCTATCAAGCACGAGTTTAAAACACTCCAATTTGGATATTTTTAGGATTTGGGAGGCGGGTACTGCCGCCCCGGGGACCATTTATTGGATAACCGACACCTCTGCCAGAGGTCACTCCATGTGGTTCGCTATTTGGTGATTTAGCAGGGGTGCTCGGATTCATGGGGTGAAGTTTGTTCGGATCTTGGCGGCGGATTCGTCTGCCTATCAACTGCGTTGAAAACCAAATCGGGAGAGACTGGTTGAGGAAAACCTTTTGATCTCTCCAGCGGAACTCCCTCAGAATGTCGCCTTGCACCACAGTGGGAGGGTTAGATTCTTCACCTTCACTCATGGACACACTGACCCCCAGATTACTTACTACCCACCTCTCGTACCTTTTTCCTTGCCAGATGATCCACTCGCCCCTTTCCTAAAAATACCCTCCATACAGCAAACCTAAATATGTCATAAGTCCTGAGGTGAATTATTTTTCTCAGGGCCTCTTGTGTGGATTTAATGTGAAAAAAAACTCCATTATAAAAAATAAAAAAAATAAAAAAAAATAATAAAAAAAAATAAATAAATAAATAAAAAATCCATTATAAAGCACGACGTTTTATATTGTTAAAATATATAATTTTTTATATATTTTCACATTAGGTACTCGTACCTACATAAATAATTACACGCCTTTGAATCTAAAATTGTAGATTTCATTTAGCGATGTATATTTTGAAAGTCATGGTCTGATCTAGTTTACTTTTGGTCGATGATTCGCAAATTTCACAAAACAAATGTAGCGCCGGGTAAGGCAGACAAAAAAATGGCTTTTTTGAAATGTTTCCATCGTGGGTCCCTTACTGAATGATTCAGCCATCCTTGATCCCTCCTTTTACTATTAATTACTTTTTAAAAATAAAAATGGACAGGTTTTATACAACTACAAAAAGATATTTGTGATGTTCGCAAAAGAGAGTATTTTTTTTAAATTGTTTTCTTAACTTTTTCCCAATAGTTTTAGAACATAAGTGCACACAACTAAAAATATATATATATGTATAAAATATAAAACAAAAGTGGGCAATTGGAACTGTCTTAAGGCACTAACTGTGTAATATAATTAAAAAATAAATAAATAAAACAATAATACAATAGTCTTAAATAAAATAAAATACAATATCAAACATTTTTTATGTAAGTTTATACATAAAAGTAGGTAGGAGAATATAACGTTAGTTTAGGGTAATTGAAAACTTAAATATGAAGGTTTACAAACATTTTACAGAAAAAACGTTTCGATATCTGAATCATTTAGCCATAATTTTAAATCGTCTGGAGCCAGTGAGACTATGGCATCCCCAATTGGGGTATTTTGTGAGGCCGAAGGTAGTGGAGAGGGGAAGGAGATGGAGAAGAGGAAGAGTACCTGGTTTGGGGAACAATCTGGCTATTCTGATATGTTCACCAAACACGGCTAAAGTCATTTCAAGCAACGTTTCAATTCTGAATGGTGGTCATACACCAGGGCGGTTCTAAGAGAATCTTCCACTCTGGAACGTGTCGCAAATATACCTACGATATATTTTTTAAAATTAATTATTTGTGAAATAACACAAATTAATCAAATAAAATTTGCACGCCGGGTTACGAGTCAATAGCCTTACCCCTCGACCACGGAAGCCGTCGCGTGATTTGTAGTTTGATGTTTTTAATTTGTTTTGGTATAATATTAAATGTACGAAGATCAATAAAACTTCTATGTTTTAGAATTTAAAAAAATATTGGTTTTTGGGGGTGTATAATACATTTTTTGTCGTTTTGCTCCTTCCATTTTTTTTTTTTTTTAATAAATATTTCATAGTTTGCAGAATGAATAAATATTTTACGGAAAATAAATATTTTAGTCTCTTCATATAAACTCTATTGGAAATGTTTTATTTCGTTTTGTGATTTTGAGTTATTTGTAAAATCTTAATAAATGCATGAAGCGCACCACCCCATCCTATAATACCGTAAATGATTGAAAAAAATAGGGTAAGGAAAGATGGCCTCCGTGAACAAGGAGTAAGATTCTCGAAGCATTCGGGATGTCGCGGGTTGAAATCCCGGTGTGCCTAAGTAAATTTTACTTAATTAATTTGTATTAATTCACATTAATTCTTCGACATGTTCCAGATTGGAAGATACCCTCAATATCCCATTTCGAATTGAAACGTTGCTTTAGCCGCCTTTTGTGATCAGATCTGAATAGTCGGGTGCTTTCCCACCTTCCTCTCCCATATTATTCCCCTTACAACTACTGTCAACGTATATTACCCCCCCAATTGGGGATTCCATAGTCTCACTGACTTTAGACGGTTGGGACCTGCTGCGACTCTTGTACGATATTGGTATTTAAAAAAAGTCTTATTATTATGCATATTTTTTTTTGTTTCATATGCATATTTACATATTATACTTTTTTTTGTTTTACATAAATACCGCACAAGAGTCCCAACTGCCCCGGTCTGGAGCCAGTGAGACTATGGCATCCCCAATTGGGATATGTTGTGAAGCTGAAGGTAGTGGGGAGGGAAGGAGATAGGGAAGAGGAAGGTGGGGAAGTACGTGGCTAATCAGTTTTTGGGATATTATGCCGTGTTGCGCTACCTCCTTCTTTAGCCAACGTTTCGGACAGCGTTACAGTGTCCATCATCAGGGCAGATGTGTATGGATGATGGACACTGTAACGCTGTCCGAAACGTTGGCTGAAGAAGGAGGTAGCTCAACACGGCATAATGTCCCAAAAAAACTAAGAACTAAAAATACTTTTGGCCGTTAAAAATCTAAAATATTATGTTATATTTTTGTTTTTGGGGTGTTATGCCGTGTTGCGCTACCTCCTCCTTTAGACAACGTTTCACCACTAACATTTACACATCTGCCCTGATGATGGACACTGTAACGCTGTCTGAAACGTTGGCTAAAGGAGGAGGTAGCGCAACACGGCATAACACCCCAAAAACAAATAACAAAAATACTTTTGGTCGTGAAAATCTAAAATCGTATCCTACTATATTATGATTCAAAAAGTTAGTTAACCCTAGAAAGATAATCTTATTTTTACCTACCTTAAGAGGGCATTACCAGAGAAAACCGGAAATACGTCATTTTCAAAAAAGATTATAGACGTATTGATTCTTTTCCACAAAAAATTATAAATGGATTTCGAAAGATTGTTCTTTTATATAGCATTCGCATGTAATAAATTTTGAGAATTTTTTTTAATTTTTAGTATAATCAGGTTATTCCATAGGTCGTTGGCAGATTTGTTCAATTTTCAAAAAAGTTTTTGTATTATACCACACCCATTTCCAATAATAAAATCATGCAGTAAAATAAATCAATACATTATCTAGCAAACTTATGTTTTAGAATTTTAATTTTAGTTTTAATAAAATCATTAAAAAATATGTACATACATGTGTTTCTTGACAAAAATTGGTCCGTTTGGCGCACTTACAAACTAATATATTTCAGTTTTTTTTTAACATTCTTATTAAATTTAGACATTATTGAAAAATAATTAATACTTATAATCAAAAAATAACTACAAAAAGTACATTATTTTAATAGTTTTATCATCACGCTTTTCAACATTTTTGGATGAAGGTATAAATTAAAGCTAATTTGGATTGAAATAAATTCGATATTGAGTTATAAACTCTACATTAATTATATACATACTGCTGAAAGTAACATGAATGGCAATCCTAAACTCTTCTGGAATCATTTCAATAACATGAAAAAAACACAATCGTCTCTTCCAAGGACAATGCACCTAGATGACAAAAAAGCAGATAATGGCCAAGACATATGCAATATTTTCATGGAATATTTCCAATCAGTTTACATAAATGATAATAACCTACCAACATTAGATATACCAGAAAATACAAATAATATTAATAGCACCACGGTCAAATTCTCACGAGAAATAGTCTTAAAAGAAATAAAAGCTCTTGACATAAACACAAGCGCGGGGTGTGATGATATTCCCTCATACTTTATAGTTAATTGCGCGGAATCACTTGCAAAACCTCTCTGCATTATATATAATAAATCAATGAACGAAGGCACGGTACCTGAAATTTGGAAAAGAGCCTATGTAACACCAATCCACAAAAATGGTAAAAAAAATAATGTTAAAAACTATCGGCCGATTTCAAAACTAACAATATTCAGTAAGTTAATGGAAAAAATTGTTTACAAATATATAAGTCCACAACTGAATCACATCATTACAACAAAGCAACATGGTTTTACAAAAGGCAGAAATGTGGAAAGTAACCTCGTTCTTCTTACTGAATTCATTGTCGATCACATGGACAACCGCATTCAAGTAGATATCATATATACAGACTTTGCCAAAGCATTTGATAAAATTAATCAAAAACTATTACTCAGAAAACTTTGGTCATTAGGTATACGTGGTAATTTATTTCGTTGGGTTACATCTTATATATTCAAGAGATCACAGGCAGTAGCAGTAAAGGGTTTCGAATCAGATTTCAGTGAAATTTCCTCTGGGATCCAACAGGGTTCTCATCTCGGACCATTGTTTTTCATTTTATATATCAATGATTTGGGCAATGTTGTTAAATACTCTGAAATAGAATTATTTGCTGATGATGCCAAGCTATACAAACCAATAAAAAGTCTAAACAATTGTGTCAAATTACAACATGATTTAAACAATATATTTACCTATTGCCAACATAATCAACTATTTCTAAATGTCTCAAAATGTCATCATATTACCTTTTCAAGAAATAAAAATAAAACATTATTTAATTATTCTATAAATAACAACAACATTGCAACAGTCTCAGATATTTGTGATCTTGGAATAACCCTTGATAGTAAACTACAATATAACCTTCATATACAACAAATCATAAATAAAGCTTCTTAAATGTTAGGTTTCATCATAAGAAACACAAAACTTTTTAATAGCATCAATATCATTAAGCAACTCTACTTTGCCTATGTACGGAGTCATTTAGAGTTTGCATCAGTTGTTTGGTCTCCATTTTACAAAATCCACATAAACAAAATCGAGGCTATTCAAAACAAATTCCTAAAATATCTTTGTTACAAGTCGTTTGTAAGATTTAATAATTATGCAGAGGCAGCTTCACACTTTAAAATTGATTCATTGAGTGTACGAAGGCATCATATGGATGCACTATTTCTGTATAAAGTAGTCAACAATAATATTCAATGTCCAGAGTTGCTAAATAAAATTCAATTCAATGTACCTGCACGTTCAACACGCTCTTCTGTCCTGTTCAGGGTGGATCGATGCAAGACAAACTGTAAGCAGAATTCTTGCCTGAACCGACTATGCAATAGTTATAATAGCGTATTTTCCAATGTGGACATTTTCAATTGCAAACTTACTGAATATAAAAGGTCCATTAAAAGAGTGTTTCTCTAATGGTTCTTGAATAATGTTATGTTTTTATTGTTTATATTTCTGTTATGATTTGATTTACATGTACAACCTCTCTCCATGGCTACCAATGTTTTGATAGATTTTTTGTTTTGTAATTTTTTCATTTTATATTAAAAAAAAATGTTTTGAGTATTCATATGCATATTTTTTGTTTTATATAATTTTAGATTCATATTCCTTTTTATAAAATGAATTTACTTATTCTTATTATGCTGTCTCAGTAGAAGTAAAGTCACAAAAAGGAAATCCGTAATTGGTTTTATTTTGGCTATTTAATATTATGTACAAACTGAAATAAATATAAACTGTCGATTTCCCGAAAATTTATAAATAAATAATTTTAAAAAGCTGGTACGGAGAACAATTAATCTTTCTCATTGTAACCGCCCTGCACGATCGTACGATCGTAAGAACAACTTTCGACGAAATGTGGATTTTCGTCCGCTGGCTGGTTAAACGCTCTTAAAGACAATCGTACCTCTGAGAGACGTAATGAAGTTTAAAAGTGAATATTTCACACTTACACAGTTTAAAGAGAGTTGAATAATTAGTTTAAGGTTTTGTACTTGTACATAAAACCAAAATAATTATAAAAAATATATTGTAATTTTAAAAACACCAAAATTCTGTACACCTCTTACAAATCATGTACAAAATATTAAGTATTTTTTTAAATGAAGAATAATGTTGAATTTTATTTCTAAATCGTATTTTTTATATGTTATGAAAGTTTAAATGCTATTCAGTCGTTATACATAAAAATAATACACATGTTTTTTTTTTATATCGCTAAATCACCTTTATAAGAACAAGTTTGAAAGTTACTCGAAAAGTAATCATATGTCTCTCGGACGTAAAGGGTATGTATTTCTTCATAATTGTTGTACTTTTTACAGTGGTGATAGAGCCTCCCCACGCAAGCTGGGGAGGCTCTATAGCTCTGCTCGGCAACTGAGCTAACTGAGATAGAAAGCGCGCTACGTTGCGAAAAAAAAATACAGCATATCTTTGGAATCGCTTACGTCTCTTAGACGTAAATTATCTTTTTAGGGTTAAACGTGATGATTACAACCTTTTAAATAATATTTCGGTGGTTTCATTATATTTCAAACACATCTATTATTCTATTTTCAGTACCTTAACATAATAATTCTTGTCTCGGTGTCTGCCTGTATCTGCAGGGTGTGGAGGGTTTAGTTGCACAAACAAGATATTCAGGAAGTGAAGACCGGAAGTGCAGCGGCAGGAAGGTAGCCTTTTAACGGCGGGAAACCTTTGAACATAAACTGCCGACGGAGCCCCAGCCGTAGCTCGTACAATGCAGTGTTATCTGTGCTCCTTGTATTTTGAGAGAGACAACTTTAATAGTGTTGGGTAAACATGTAAACAGTAACGTTTAGAACATACTGGGTCGAAGTACGCTACTTAAGTAACTCGCTGTGATATCTGTACTATTCACAATCCATAATTTTCTATGGAAATAGATGCTTCAGAATCACACTGACCACATGCATCGTAAACTGGGACCAGTGGGATTCTGAGGCACCTATTTCCTTAGACTAGTGATGCAACAGAACTCTGCTTCCGCTTCCGTTTTTTCCCTTCCAATTTCGTTTCTGGTTCCGCAAACTTTATAACAGAACTCTAAACGAAGAAAACAGCGAGGAGCGCGGGGGTGGGGGGTGCGTGGACGACTGGACAGAGGGCGGTACACAAACGTGTCGCAAGGAGTTCGTTTGTTTATATATTATTATTTTGGTTAATTCTGCGCATCATCGCGCCTCGTGACGTTTAGCGTAAGCGCGTAAATCAGCGGTTGTTTTTTTCGTATGTTTGTTGTTTGTTTTGTTACTTATTAGTTTTGTGTTTAGTGCAATTATGAAACCAAAAACAAGTCCCATTTGGAACTATTTCGTTGAGATGTGTGTAAGTGCCAGATGCAAACTCTGTGAAAAAGTGTATTCGCGAAAAGTTCGGTTTAATATAAGGTGTAAAAGCAGCCGAATAACTTTTTATTAAATATAATTTACCTCTGTTTAATTTCGAGTACTAAAAGTACAAAATACAAATTTAATAAAACAAATCTTGAAAAATAAAATTGTGCTTTTCTTCGTAGTATTAACACTTCCGCTTCCGCTAAGATTTACTTTTGACATCTGTTTCCGTTTCTGCTTCCGTTAAGACACTTCCGTTGCATCACTACCTCAGACAATGTATGGATTGTAAGGGTTCTACGTTGGTCCACCGACAATTGCCCCCCGGCATACTAGTGCAGTCATGAAAGTAGTTAATACATTTTTTCAACAAAATTACGTCATGAATTACATGAACGCGCCCTTGAGATGATTTTTCATGAAAACGGCGCTTTATAAATCAGCCAAATATTATTATTATTATTAACGGTAATGGTTTCTTAGATAGAGGTCGATTAGTAGTGGAGACAAAAAAGGTCTGCCGACTGGCAGCCTGGAACTTTCGCAGGCAGCTAGATTTAAAGTAGAATAAAATATGTCAAATTTGACGTCATCGAGCACCATTCTTACGCTCCGCACAGGAGGGAAAAAATCTTCAGGTCCTAAGTCTCCTTTGGGGATGCTGTGTGGAGGGTTTTTTTAAAGAAAGAAAGAAGAGGAAATTCTGAGAAGTAAAAATGTATGAGGGGTGGGTAGGAATCTGGGGGTTAATGTATCCAGGAGTGACGGACGGGTGAATCCATCACTTTCACTACGGTGCAAGGAGATGGGTTGAGAGAGTTCGGCTGGAGAGGTCTAGGTTAGATATCCCTCAACCAGTCTCTCCCGATCCGGTACATTCCGATTAAAAGTATTAAAAAAATAAAATATTATTTATAATGTCACAAATTAGACCTCACGCGCTATGAAAATCGTACCCAAAAAATTCATTATTTTTTTTATTTTTATTTAAGTTTTTATTCCAGCAGGGCTGGGAGGGTAGTGCAATCCCAGTCTGCCATATTACATAAACTATAGTATAATATATTTTACAGAGCAAATAAAAATCTAAAAGAAATAAAATATGGTAGCGTATTAGGTCAGGTACCTAACAAAAACAAAAAATGAAAATAAATTTCGAACATAAATAATAATAATAAAAATTAATCACAAAATTAAAAACAAAATTAATTTTAAAAATTAAATTCTAAATTAATTCTATTTTTAAATTCTAAATTAATTTCTGAATTGAATAATTTAATTTTACCAAAAATAATATTTGACGATATTAGTTTTTTAGATCTTCATACAATAGTGTACGCTAGTGCTATCACTATATGTAATAAGTTAGGAGTTAAATTAACGTCCTCTGATGATAGATCATATAGTTATAGTAAACCAGAATGGCAGATTAGATTAGAAAATGATGTAGTATTTTTAAGAAGTAGTATAGCTAGAGTAATTGAATATAAAAATGGAAATAGAAGTAGGAATATTATGAGATATGTAGATGAAATTGGGAGAAAATTTGGTTATAGCATTGGTAGTAATAATAATGAAAATATAATCAATGATTTATTAGATTTATTAAAACAAAAATTAGGTGTAAAAGCTAGTAGATTAAAAAGATATAATTATACGTATAATAAAAGAAATAATAATAGATTATTTCAGAAAAATGAGAAAACATTTTATTCCAAACTTGACGATAAACAGAATATTATTTCGAATAATAATATTCCGTTGCCATCTGAATCAGATATGCGCGATTTTTGGACAAACATTTGGAGTAAAGATATAAAACATAATGAGGCAGGTAACTGGATAGAAAATGAAGAACTCAATTGTTCAGACATTGAACAAATGAGTTTTTCTGATTTATCGGTTGAATTGTTAGCCAAAATAATAAAAAATACTCATAATTGGAAAGCCACGGGTTGCGATTGGATACATAATTTTTGGTACAAACGTCTAACTACTTTACATCCTCTTTTTGCAAAAAATCTTTCAAAACTTGTCAGAGAACCTCAAAATTTTCCTAATTTTCTAACTAAGGGCATTACTTATATGTTGCCTAAAAGCGAACATATTAATAATCCCTCTCAATATAGACCCATTACATGTCTACCGACAATATACAAAATTTTAACCTCTTGCTTGACAGATTTAATATATACTCATTTGGATGAAAAAAATATTTTATCTGAACAACAAAAAGGTTGTCGCAGAAAACATATGGGATGTAAAGAACAGTTAGTTATTGATTCTGTAATTTTAAAACAAATTCAAAATCAAAAGCGTAATTTACATACTTGTTATATAGATTATCAAAAAGCTTTTGATAGTGTCCCGCACTCGTGGCTAATCAAAATATTAAAAATATATAAAGTTAACCCAATTATAATTAGCTTTTTGAAAAATATTATGTCCTTTTGGAATACAGATTTGCTAGTTAATTTAAAAGGTAAGAAAATAGTAGTACCGGGCATTTCAATAAAAAGAGGGATTTTTCAAGGAGACTCATTGAGCCCTCTTTGGTTTTGCTTAGCATTGAATCCCCTTTCTAAAATGTTAATTAAAAGCAAGTTTGGAATAAAAATTAAGGGTAATACAAGAGAGAGCAGTATAGTTTCACATCTATTATATATGGATGATATAAAATTATTTTCAAATTCTGAATCAAATTTAGAGAAAATGATTAAGGTAGTTAAAATTTTTTCAGATGATATTAAAATGACTTTTGGTTTAGATAAATGTAAAACTATCCATATAGAGAAAGGCAAAATTGTAGATGGAGACGAGGGTATATTTAGAAATTTCAAAATTCAAAGTATGAAAGGGGATGAGGTTTATAAATATTTAGGATATCCGCAATCGAATAGATTAGATCACACTAGTATTAAAAATGATATTAGGATTAAATTTCAAACTAGGATCAGAAAAATTTTAAAATGCAATCTATCTGCTAAAAATTTAGTAAAAGCAATAAATACTTGGGCAATACCTCTACTAACGTACTCATTTGGCATAATTAAATGGTCCAATACAGATTTAGATAGTTTAGAACGATTAATTAGAACTACGTTAACAAAATTTAATTGCCATCATCCAAATTCAGCTATAGAACGAATTAATTTACCTAGAAATTTAGGAGGTAGAGGTGTAGTCAAAATAACATCTTTGAAACACAATCAGGTAGAAATGCTTAGAAATTTTTTCCATAGGAAAGCTAATAGCTCAGAAATGCACAAAATAATTTGCAAGGCAGATAGAAATATTACACCTTTAAATTTATATGACGAGAATGCCAACATTCTTATAAATACTAACCAGGAATTATTAGATTCCTGGTCAAATAAAATTATTCACGCAAAACACTTCAATTATCTCAACCAAACGTATGTTGACAAACTTTCGTCAAACAAATGGTTGAGTATTGGAGAGTTGAGCGCAGAAATAGAAGGATTTATGCTTGCCATTCAAGATAGAGTCATTAATACTAAAAATTATAGAAAGCATATAATCAAAGATATAAATCAAATTGATGATTTATGTAGAAAATGTTTGGCTTTTCCCGAAACTATAGAACATATTATATCGGGATGTTCTATATTAGCGCCTTCCGAGTATACATTAAGGCACAATCAGGTTTTAAAAATAATTCACCAAAGTTTGGTAATTAAACATAACTTGATTGATTGCCGTAATGTAGTACCATATTATGAATATGAACCAAATTCATTTATAGAAAATTAATTTTATAAAATATATTATGATAAAACTATACTAACAGACAGAACAATTAGTCATAATAGACCTGATATAGTTTTACATGACAAAATTAAAAAAATAACTTATATCATTGATGTAGCTATTCCAAATTCCTGTAATATTCAAAAAACTGTTTCTGAAAAAATTAGAAAATACACAGATTTAGGAAATGAGATTAAAAGAATTTGGCATTCTCGGACTATAAAAATATTACCATTTGTTATTTCGGCCACTGGCATAATACCTAGGAATCTGATTCAAAATTTAAGCATATTAGATTTGTCAAAGAATTTGTATATAAAAATGCAAAAAGCAGTAATTTTAAATACATGTAGGATTACAAAAGATTTTTTAAATATTTATATTGAGGGATCAGTAGGATTTATAGGTTCAATTAGAAATGCCACAGAGCCGAACCCTCTGATATGAAAATATCTGGAGTCGGTGAATTATATTCCCATTTGGTCTCTAGTAGGTTGACATGTTGTTCTTGTATTGTTTTGTATTTATAATACTTATATAGTGCAATTGCATAACGTGGATTCACTAGATGATCATTTGGGGAAGTGTATGAAAGGGTTTAGTTTTTCCTTCTTTTTTTTTTTTTTTTTTTTTTTTTTTTTTTTTTTTTTTTTTTTTTTTTTTTTTTTTTTTTTTTTTTTTTTTTTTTTTTTGGGGGGGGAAATTTAACCCGGACATTTAAATCTGGTGCATTAAATTAAACAAAAATTAGACAGAAATTAAAATTTAAAAAAGAAATATTAGTTTTTTTTATCGTCCATCAGGGAGGTCGCCTCATCATTTGCATCCATCGCTCATTTAGTGGGGAACTGAGCCACCCGGATGCAGCCACGACAATGATGTTGTTTGACTTCCGTGTCCTGCTCCAGAAGCTGGCTAGCCGGTGGCAAAGTAATGCTGGGAATGAGTGCACCCTCCCTTCGGTGAACATCATGGAGGCGCTGCAGAACCTCGGTAGTTGCATAAGTTGCCTGCATGCATTGTTGTAGCTCACCCTCAGTTTGTCCCATTGCGCTGCTGGGTATTGCGTCCACAGTTCAGACGTGTACAGGGCAGTGCAGTATGTCTTGAATAGTAATTTTCTGACGTCGTCGCTACAGTGGTAGAACCGCCTTGAGAGCATTCCCGCCCGTATGTTAATTGCTCTTCTTTGTCTTCCATATCTTCTATATCCTTCATGTCTTCGGTTAGGATATGTCCCAGATACTTAACCTGTGAGGCCACAAGCAGTTCGTTTCCTTCTAGGTATATTGGAGGAATATTAAATGGCTCCTTGTTGTGTTTGAAAGCGATGATGACTGACTTTTTATGAAAATATTTACACAAAACTTGATTGAAATGCTTTCCTCAGGAACAACACAATGAATAGGTACGGGCTTTCAATATTTAGAATACAAGACTTTGTAAACCGTGAGAAATGATTAACGATACCTTTTAACTAACAATAGAACGATTACTTACTTACATTAATGGAGGGTAATAATTGCTAATTTATTAATCCATTAAAATTATTGTCAAATCATTAATAATTATTGATTGTCCGAATTCGTTTTTATATTTTACAAAAAACTCTAATTGCTTTAGACTTTAGACCGTCAGAATATTAAAAGTATTTCGATTTCTGCCCTTATAAGCTGAATATTACAAAATAATTACTACAAACAAAAAATTTGTTAGATACTGATTATAGACTTTTTTTATTTTCTGTGAATCCTGTACAAGAGTAGCAGCTACTCCCAACAATTTGGAGTCAGTGGGACTATGGCATCTTCAATTGAAGAATGGTGATGCTGAAAGTATAAGGGAAGGAAACGAGTTAAAGTAGAGAGAGGTGGGGAAGTATCTGGCTCTTCAGATCTGGTAACCAATCTTTTAACCTCTCCAGCCGGACTCCCTCGACCCATCGATCTGCACCGCATTGGGAGGGATGGATTCATAAGCACACCTATCCTGGATACACTGAACCACGGAAGTATGCAAATATTTTGGTAATTGACATGAAATACTGCTAGCACCTCGGTGTTGAAAAAATGTACTATTCTGCGGCTTATCAAGACCATAGCATCTGCTTTAGCCCGCTTAAATGGCCTATGGCGTTACCATTAATGATTTTAGTATCTTCAGAGGCGGGGAGATTGGGGTGGGGAAGGTACAAGTAAGTTGCTTGAAATGGCTTTAGCCGTGTGTGGTGACCATCTCTGAAAAACTATCAAATTTTCTACTTTACACTAAAATCATAACAGGTGAACAAATAAAACGAGACGAATTCAAAAATTCTGAAAATATTGAATAAATCATTTTTTAACAAATTATTATTGGCAATAATTATTAGCCTGAAACACTCATCTACATTGAAAAAATTTCCCGAGAAAAGATACATGCCGCCGACGGGACTCGAACCCGCGTCGTTCTGGTTAATGAATTATTTGGCGGGCAAGATATAAGCCGACGTAGCTCAGTGGATAAGAACAGTTGACCGGAAATCAGAAGGATGTCTCAGGCTAAAAGGTGTATGGTTACGCCCATACACATACCTACACATACACATACCTACATAGCACGCATACATACTGTCACTGCTTGGGATTGGTATTAATATTGTTGCAAATTCCTTTCCTACCTATCCCTATTGCCTATCCGTCAATTCCTACTCAGTCTGTAATAAACTCCCGCCGCAACATATAGCCATTGTGCTTCCGCTATCGGTTAATCGCCATTAAAATAACTCCGCCGTGTATTAACAAATAAACGAAACTCACGCCTATTGCTGTTTGTGCCTATTTTCTTTATTTCAATTTCCTACTTTAGGTGGTGTTTTTTTTTTTTGTTTTTATCGGCGGTCAACGTCTACAGCGCTCAATTCCTCTTTCTGTCATAGATCCCATCCCCATACACTTACATTACTATAAAAAATATATACGACTGCTTGTCCCTCTTTATCAAACCCGAAGACGAGTATTAGAACGCCGTGGTGGTCACCTGAGCTGACTTCGCTCAAGGGGGCCTTCAAGAGGGCCTACAGGGCGCTTGGGTTGTCTAGGAGTGGCAGCTGTACGGAGGAGAAGACAGCTGCGCTTCAGGTGAGCTTGAGGTCCGCCAGGTCGGCCTTCAAACGGGCTGTTCTTCGAGCGAAACGAGCTGCTTGGCATAATTGGGTCAAAGATGTGGATAACGCCAACCCGTGGGAAATCCACAGCGCTATTGAAAAATCCGGGAAAGGATCTGACCGGTATTTTTCTACAGTAATTGGGAAATCAGATGGGAGGAACGCTGAGACTGTGGACGTGGCCTCCACTCTCAAGACACTTCTGGGCGAGTTAGTTCCTTTAGAATCAGTAATTGGGGAGAATGACCACCACAAACAGATTAGAAATCTGTCACGGCTACCACTTAGGGACCTTGCCCAAGAGGATAACTTCATTAGAGTCACTAAAGCGGAAATTGATGTTATAATAAAGGGATTGGGTCCTAAGAAGGCACCAGGGCATGATAGGCTCAATGGCGTGATTGCGAAGCAAGTCTGGGTCCACGCTAAGGAAGAGCTCTTCCAGGTGATGGACACGTGCCTGAGGAGGGGAGTCTTCCCCTCCGAGTGGAAGCGTGGCGTGCTCCGGATCATACCAAAGGGGAACGGAAAACCACTGACCGACATTAAGGCGTATCGGCCAATTACCCTCCTCCCTGTACTTGGCAAAATCTTGGAGAAACTGCTACGAGAGCGACTTCGGCAAACCCTGTCACCGGCCAGTGACCTGCAGTTCGGCTTCGTCCCCGGTAGATCTACGGTACATGCCCTGTCGTATGTGCTTGATTGGGTGAAGGCTTATCCTAAGAGGTATGTAGTAGCGATCTTCCTCGACATAACTGGTGCCTTCGATCACGCGTGGTGGGCAATGATGCGTACAAAGGTGAAAACCAGGCAGTGCTCCAAACTTCTGTTCCAGTCAATCGACGACTACCTTTCTGATCGCACGATCACGATCAGCTTTGGAGATTTTTTGATCGAGAGGGAAGCTGACATTGGATGCCCGCAGGGCTCCATTCTCGGACCTGACCTGTGGAACATCAACTTTGACGACTCCTCCAGGTTACCCTTGCCTGAAGGATGCATCTCTGTCGACTACGCTGATCATAAGACGTATTTGGTCGCTGGGGACAGTAGAAAGGAAGTTGAGAGCAAAGGCAGTGAAGGTTTGAACATGTTCCTCGATTGGGGTAAGAGAAACAAGATGACTTTCGCTCCCCACAAGACCCAGGGCCTCCTGATGAAGGGCTTTCTCAGTAGAGAAAGAAATCCCGTCATCAAAATGGGGGACTCTAGTGTCAAATTTCGTGAAACGGTGAAATACTTAGGCGTCACACTAGATCGATCGTCCTCTTTTCTGGCTCACGTCAAGGATGTATCCGGCAAGGCTCAGGCCCTCTTCTTGAAGCTTAGGAGACTCTCCACAGCTGAGTGGGGTTTGCGTAGCCCAGCCATGCGCACTCTGTACAGATGCGTATACTTATTTATTTTATTTATTTATTTATTTATTTATTTACATATGCATATATATTACAATACATTACAATGTGATCATTTGTCTGTCCAACTGGGCAGAAAACCCGTTTCAGGACAGCCAAATTGTATATTTAGTTCATAATATTCTTAACAAAGAAATAGTTACGTTCAAAATATCACGGGAATTTGCTTCTGTCGAGACAACTTTTGAGAACACTAAGAATTGTATATAATTAAGAGATGGTTTCTTTATGTCTTTAAAAGAATCGCAAAGATGTGATTTTTTTCAAGGTCAATTTGGAGAACATAAATAAATGCATTCAGAGTGAATGCATTTATTAATGTTCTATGAGTGTTTTCTTTAGTGAGATCACAAGAAGGAGATTCTTTCCAGGCCATTTTAGAGAACATTACAATTGCATAATCAGAATTTACACATTTATAAACCAATATTTGACATATGAATTCACAATGTATTTATAACTATTTAATTTTAATAAAGTACTATAATTTTTAGAATTTCTTAAATAGTAGAAATTACACAATTATAATCCAAATATATGAAAAATGATTTTTCAAACTCGTTTTGGAGAACATTAATTTATTTAGTTGTTTGTTTATTTCTTTTATTTTACGCCCAGAGGGCTTTTACATAAATAATAAATAATAAAGGCAGTACCTCCATCTTTAACATGAGAAAACAAATAGTTTAGATAAAGTTACGATGTGAATAAAAGGTATATAAATTAAATAAAAATATAGGCAACAAAAATTTAGTACAGTGGGATATATAATATCAACATGTTACAATTAAAAAAATACGTATATAATATAAAAATCCAACCAACAAATTTAAAAGTAAGATCCAAGGTTTGTAAAATTGCAACATTAACCGTGTATTTACACCTATAAGTATGTTTCGCTGTGCCAAGCCGATGCGATGTATCGATGGTACCGACTTCCTGTACCTCTCTATGGAGTTGCAGGAGTTCGAAACCATCGGACCTATCCAATTTCGAATTCAATATTTTAGGTAAAAAAGTTAACCAAATTTTTTTCCATTGAAATTACAAAGGCATTACATTTAATTACATTAATAATTGTATTCCGAATAAGTGAATGGTTTCTATCGGGAGATCACAATTATGATATTTTTTCTGGGTTATTTTGGAGAACATTTGCAGTTGCATAATTAGAATTTACACATTTAATACACCAATATTTGACATATGAATCATCAATGCATTTATGACCATTTAATTTTAATAAATGTACTATTATTTTTAGATTTTCCTAAGTAAAAGAAATTACCCATTTATAAACCCGACTATATGAATATGAATTTCCAATGTATTTATATAGAAATTTTCAAAACTTATTTTTAGAAATGTATAGTCGTTATTTTACAAGAATCAAAGACCAGTCCTTATTTTACACGGATCAAAAAACAGAGTAAAAGTTTTATTTTTATGCATTAATATAAACTTTTTAGTACATATTAGGTATGTGAGATTGTGTTAGCATATGTTCGCTCTCGACTCTCCCCATATCCAGAAGCCAATTGCTAACCAATTTCCGTAAAATGCTTGTACTTTTCAGTTTCCAAGCATCGGGTATGAAGTTGAACAATTTAGGCCCTAAGTAGGAGTATTGTCTTTGGGCATGTGATGTGTTTGTAGTAGGCGGAATTACTGGATTCCTCCCTGCATGACGGGTGTTGTGGAGATGATCGATGGATGGATAGTGATGTCGGTGTTTTTGTGTATGTAAAATAATTTTTCTTATGTATAGTTGCCGTACATCAAGAACTCGTATCTCTTTAAATAATAGCTCACTGGGATACCTAAATGGTTTCTTAAGGATGACCCTTAGAAGTGATTTTTGTGCTTTTGCTAGGGGATCAATTATTGTTTTGGAACAGCCGCCCCATCCCAAGGATGCATATTCTAGCAGTGAGTTACACAAGGCATGGTACATTTGTTTCAGATCTTTTACGCAAAGAATATTTCTAACAGACATGAATAGATGAGTAAGCTTTCTAATCTTTGTGGAAGTCGAGACAATATGTTCGTCCCATCTCAGAGATTTATCTATGATAATTCCTAGATATTTTATACTATCGACACATTCTAAGTTTAAGCATTTACATGTGGTCCGGTCAATACAATGGTGAATAATGATGTTGTGTATTTCTTTTGGTTCTCCTGCTTGTGTTGCTCTGAAACGGATGTATTTGGTTTTATCTAGATTAAGTGTTAGGAGATTATTGTCTAACCATTGTTTGACCTTGTTTAACCCTACTTCTGCTTTACTGTGAACAACATTCCAGCTTTTGTCTTCAAATAGTAAGACTGAATCATCAGCAAAGGTGATAATGTGGTCGGCAAAGGAACTGTTACATAGATCATTTATATATATATTGAATAGAAGTGGTCCTAATGTACTTCCTTGGGGTACACCGAATTTAATATTAGCTGAATCGCTTATAGTGTCGTTGATGAGCACTCTTTGGCTCCTGTTATCTAAATAGCTACACAACCAATTGAAGAGCTGCCCTTGTATACCGATGCGCTGTAGTTTATTCTTCAGAATTTTGTGAGAGATAGTGTCGAATGCTTTTGCTAGATCCAGGAAGAGCGCAATGCATTTTGTACCTCTATCTATGTTATTAGAGATAATTTTTGTCAATTTAGCAATGGCATTTTCAGTGCCTAAACCTGGTCGGAAACCGTATTGGCTATTGGAAAGGATGTTGTTGTTTTCTAGGTACAGGCTGAGCCGATTCTTAACAATCTTCTCAATAATTTTAGACACAGAGTTGATCAAAGAAACTGGTCGGTAGTTGTTAATCTGTGATTTATCCCCATTTTTGTGAAGTAAAATAGTTTTAAATGGTTGGGGAATTTTCCAGAGTTAAAGCTTAGATTACAAATGAACGATATCGGTGATGCTATGGCGGATTTTATATTTTTTAACAGATTTGAAGAGATCCTATCTGGGCCACACGCATTTGATGACTTAAGCTCGTCAATTATTTTCATCACTTCTTGTGATGTAGTTCGAATGTTATCTATTTTATGACTGAGATTACAGCATGCTATCTTAGCAAGATCAGTTTCAGTTGTGTTATATTTATCAAGAATTTTTTTTGACAGTGTGGATCCCACTGACGCGAAGTAGTTATTTGCAAAGTTTACCATCTTTATTGGATCTGACGTGATAGTGTGATCAATGTTCAATGATTTAATTTCAGATGATTTATTGATTTTAGTTTTAGTTATATTACGAAATGCTTCCCATAGCGTTTTTGATGTATAGTTGGTTTCGTAAATAATTTTTTTAAAGTAGTTTTCTTTAGTTGATGTAATTAAATTTTTACACAAGTTCCTATATTTTTTATATCGAGTTTGTAGTATGATATTCTCTGGGTTCCTATTCGCCTTTTTGTGTAGTTGATTCCTCCTGTGTATTGATTTAACAAGACCAGGGGTGATCCATGGCGATAGTTTTAATTGTTTGTTAGATATAATTTTGTTACAAGTGTGTTTAGATATGTAATCGTGTAATTTGGTGAAGAATTTCGTCATTGCTAAATCAGTATCCCTTTGGTCTAGAACGTTTTCCCATTTTTCTGAATTTAAGTCCTCAAGTAGGTTGAAGTAGTTTATTCGAGGTATGTATTTAATTTTAGCAGTAGTGGGAGGTTTATTTTTAAGGCAGAGAGCTGTAGTGTAGTGGTCAGAAATTGTGGTGTGGATAACAAATGATTCGATGTGTTTAATTTTTTTGATGTTAATGTGGTCTAGACAACGTGGTGCAAGACGGCGCAAGTTTCGAATGCTGCGTCTGTCTGGGAGCATCGCTTCGGTAACTCGCTTATACTCTTGGCTCTCAAGCGGGGCCAACGAACTCCCTTGTTGGCACTATCCGGGGCGTATAGAACCGTGGCTTCGGACGCTTTGCCTGTTTTGGCTGGCATTTTGCCAATCGATCTG
The DNA here is from genome assembly GCA_917880885.1 of Limnephilus marmoratus. NCBI lineage: Eukaryota > Metazoa > Arthropoda > Insecta > Trichoptera > Limnephilidae > Limnephilus > Limnephilus marmoratus. Next base: position 36,605,349 of record OU862929.1, on the reverse strand, counting down.
GAAATCAGGGAAGTGCTTACTAAGCAGAGGTTAACCAGAAGAACCCCTGCCACTCACCTAGGAGTCACTCTAACTCCGGGCGGGCCGGGGACTCTCCCTAGGCTGCTTCGACAAATGAGAGACCTGTCACTCCAAGAGTGGCAGGCCCGGTGGGATAGATCGAATTTGGGAAGATGGACTTTCTCCTTCTTCCCATCAGTTAAACTCAGAATGGAAGCGGTCTTCCTCAAGTTAGACCACCACATCACTCAATTATTATCTGGCCATGGAGAATTCAGGGGGAGACTTCACACCCTCTCCCTGTCCCCTCACCCCAATTGTGCCTGTGGGAGCACGAACCAGTCGGCTGAGCATATCCTGTGGCAGTGTGAAATAATGACGGATGCCAGAGGTCAAATGCTAGATGGTTTGGACGTACCCATCAGACCAGTGTGGAACACTGATCTGGTTTCGAATAAGATGAATTTCGAGTGCTTGAAGAAGTTTACAAGAATCTGGGTGGAGAGATGGCCTGATCTTAGAGTCGCTGATTAAAAGATTTAGTGACCAGGTGTACTTGTCTCCTGATATCCACGGATTACCCCACATTTACTCTTTCAACCCTATCTGCCTGGTTTTTTTAACATTTTCTGTTTCTTTCTTTTTCTTATTATTTTCTGTTGTTTATTTACACTTACTTGTTATTTACACTTTTACACGGCTTTGTGTTTTTCTTTTTCATTTACAGTGTAACATAATGCGTAAATTGACACGCCTGCGTGCATCATGATTTTATATATATATATATTTTTTTTTTCCTCTACTCTCTCATGTTTTTGCATTTTTTTAGTTTGTTTATTTTGATTTCCATGTTCTTTTCAGTTCCTGATAACAACTAGAACAGAACTCCGTTGTTTGTTATGTCTTGTCCACTTCCCCATTAAAGGGGTTGGACTTTGGGCCTTGTCCCTATCATATTTTTTATAGGTCTACCTTTTTTTTGTAACTTACCTCTGTTATCTCCTTCCAGTGCCCGCGCCACCCCCCCCCCTGACATGATAAGGTTAGAGGAAAGATAGAGTGGCATCCGGAGGTTTGTCCATCCCTCCTCCAGCTACCCGACGCTCTTTTTCCCTAGGGTCTTCGTACCGTAGTCCATTTACTTCTTCTAGGCACCACCGGATAGCTGGCTAAAGGATGACTCCACTGGGTGCCATGACGTCGGACTAATAACCTTACACATTCTCTGGGGGACTGCCGGGCACAGGATGGTCATGACGGTCATCACTATTTTCTTTCGCCTTTACTAAATGTTATTGCTTTGTTTACAACTTATCCTTTTCTTATTTATACGCAGTTGCCTGCAGTCCTGGAGTGTGTGGTCTCCCTCTGATTATTATATAATAACTACTTTTTGGTTTTTTTTTCTTTATTACATTTTTTATGCTCACTAACACCTGTAGATTAGTCCTTTTTGACCATTACAGTACAGACTGTAGGCGATCCTATATTTCCGCCACCTAACAAAGTATGTAGGGGCATTGAAGGTCTAGATTCGATTTATTAAATGTAGAGTCGTTTATTCAAAAAAATTAGATTCTTGCGAGAACTCCGAAGGGGCGACCATAAGTCGCCTATACCGGGGTGGGACAGTGGTGGGTACTTCAATGCTTGTCCCTCCAATCCAATTTTATAAAATTCGTAGAATGGTGTACCAATAACAAACTTACACTTAACATTAAAAAATGTCAAATCATGAGTTTCTTTAGAATTAAAAACCCTATCAAATATAGTTATTCTTTTAACAATCAGAGTTTATTGTCAGTACCAGTAATAAGGGACCTTGGAATAACATTCGACTCTAAACTACTATTTACCAACCACATTGATATAATAACTGGTAAAGCAATGAAAATGCTGGGCTTCATTGTAAGAATTTGTAAAGATTTCAAAAATATCCAAACATTCAAAATACTATATACAACTCTGGTTAGGAGTCATTTAGAATACAATTCCCCCATATGGAACCCTTTCTACAAAAGCCACTCAAACTCCATTGAAAGAATCCAACGCAAATTTCTCAGATCAATTAATTTCAAATTAGGTATTCCCGTGGTTGACATAAACTATGAATCTTTATTATCGACTCTTATCGATATTAGCGACTCTTATCGTTAAAAGATAGAAGAATACTCAATGATCTAATTTTATTTTTTTTAAATAAACAATAACTGGTTTGACTCCCCTGAATTAATCTCATTAATAAATTACCATGTACCTTGTAGACCGACTCGACTCAAAACACCTTTCCATTGTGACAATACTATGACGAACGCAGAACAAAACTCAACCATAAATTGCTTGCATATTTTAGGCAATGAATATTATGCTAATATCGATCACGCCGCCGGTAATCTGGCTTCATACAAAAGATGCGTTAAACTAAATTTGTTTGCTAGTACCACGTAAATATAAGAGATCATGTAAACGTAATATGCCTACCAGTACTTCACTCTAAAACTATTAATGCACTAGAAATCATAGGTACTTGTCAAATTTATCATATCGGTTAACATAATCCACTATTTATTACTTTTTATATTTTATTTTTAAATCTTTGTACTTAGGTATTTTACATTTTATTGTTTTATTTCTCTCTTTAAATTTTTATTTTAACTTTTACCTAATAATTTATGGTTTGTATTTTAATACTTTATATTTTATACTATTCACTTTATAATTTACTTTTATACACTACTTATTACCTTACTTTTTACCTTTTTTCTTAAATTTTACCAACATTTATACTGTTATTCTTTATGTTGTTGTACTATTGTAAGTATGTCAATTATGTTAATGGCACGTGTTGTGCCGTATAAATAAATAAATATGTCGTTGCAATGCCGTTGTGTAAATAAATAAATAAATTTCATTCGTAATTTTTTATTTAACAATCAAAGCATTCACTAGCAATAATTTATGTGGCAGAACAACGTTTGTCGGGTCAGGTGGTTTATTATATAATGTTGATCAGTAACATATTTATATAATAATAAATAATCTGCTAATTTAAGTTTAATTGTTAATTTATTATCCATTGAAAATGTACAATTTTATCATAAAATTTATCACCAGAACCTGCTGACAAAGTACACAAGTAGTTTAGAGAGTTTAAATGTTAATAAATTAAATCTCTTGTCCTCCAACTTGTACTCTAGGGGTTTTTTTTTTTTTTTTTACAGTGAATACCGCACAAGAATCTCAACTGCTCCCGTCTGGAGCCAGTGAGACTATGGCATCCCCAATTGGGGTATGTTGTGAGGCTGAAGGTAGTGGGGAGGGGAAGGAGGTGGGGAAGAGAAAGGTTGGGAAGTACCTGGCTATTCAGATCTGGTCACTAAACACGGCTAAAGCCATTTTCAAACAACGTTTCAATTCTGAATGGTGGTCTTACACCAGGGCGATACTGATAGTATCTTCCACTCTGGAACATGCCGCAAATATACTATATATTATTTTAAATGAATTAATTGTGAAATAACGCAAATTAATCAAATAAAATTTATTTGCGCATGCCGGGTTCGAACCCGCGACCTCCGGAATGTGAGTCAAGAGTCTTAGCCACTGGACTACGGAGGGGTTGGCGCAGAGCTAATTAGGGGTGTTGTCTTCGACCCCCCAACCGATTATTTTCATGGTGTGATTATCTGAAATAAAATAATTCAGTATTGTAACCAAAAATGTGGCACATAACAAACACTCTATTGTATACAGTAAATTCCGTTGCCTGAGGAACCATTTATTTATTTTCGGGAAATCCAGTTTACATTTTTCCAGTTTGTACATGTTTGCATAGCCAAAATAAAACCAATTAAGGATTTCCTCCTTGTGACTTATCCTCTGATTAAGCAGCATAATATTTTTTTTTAAATAATAAAATATATAGTAAAGGAGTATGAGATCAAATATTTAGTAAAACAAAAGATAAAGTACATAAAACTAAAATTTACATAAAAATATCAATACACTGGTAACCATAAGAAGCCAGGTTGTACATATAAATCAAATCATATCAGAATAAAAGTATAAACGATAGAAACATAGACAATAGACACATAACATATTCATGAAACACCAGAGAAATACTATTTTACGTACCCCTTATATTTGGTAAGTTCGGAATTTAAAATGTCCGCCTTGGATAATACGCTATTGTAACTATTGCATAGTCTGTTCAGACAAGAATTTTGCTGAAAGTTTGTCTTGCATTGATCCACCCTGAACAAGACAGAAGAGCGTGTTGTACGCGCAGGTACTTAAGTTGAATTTTATTTAGCCACTCAGGGCACCACCATTTGAAAGATTGAGTACAAAAACAATGTGCACTTGCGTATGATGAGAGTTTGGAGCAGGTGTATGTGTTTGTGCATTTGGGAAGAATGTTTACGAGAGAAGGGAGGGCTGATAGAGATATTGAAAGAAGTATAAATGCAGGTAACTTCATGAATGGAGGATTGAACGCCGTTGGTGCCAACAAAAAACTGTCCAAAGATGCGAAGCTACCAGTGAGGTAGGAAACTGGCAGAGTAAGGATGAAAGTAGACTGAATGCTGTAGAAATGAGATCCCTGAGGCGTATGTGTAATAAAACCATGTTCGACCGTGTGATAAACGTGAAGATTAAGAAAGGAACGCTCAGATGGTTTGGGTATGTAAAGCGATTTAACGAGGAAAGGAGTGTAAGGAGAATATATTACGCAAATATGAATGGTAGAAGAAGTCGGGGACGTGCGAGAAAGATATTGCACGACCAAGTGAATCAGATACTTGAGTCGGGCCATGTAGAGTCAGTGGAGGTAATCCACCTCTTACCCGCCCTGGTATAAGTAACAGATGGTTACTCCTTCAAGGCTCTCGCAAGGACTCTAATTTTTTTGAAAGAACGAATCTACATTTAAGTTTGAACGAATCTAGACCTCTAGTGTCCCTGCATACGGTGTTAGGAAGCAGTATGCAAGTGCTTACATAATATACAAAATGCGTATAGGTAGTATAGTCATTATTAACAAAACAAATGATGTAGAGTCAGAATAATATAAGAGCATGTATGAGACGGTGCACGTGTGTGAACGAGGCAAGGATTGTGTGTCACGACCGAGTTGTTTGGCGATCCGCCCTCTCTGTCTGCCCCTGCGGGGAAACGACGTGATGGTCAGTTAGTTAGTTATGCCAACACCTTTGCCATAGGTCACCCCAAGTTGTTCAGGGAGACCATTATTCGACCTCTCCAGCAGGACTCTCAATTAATTGCCCCGCACAACGGTGGGAGGGATTGAAAAACGTAAGGGGGCATACATTAATTACGTGAGCTCAAAAGGGAGGGGGGGGGTCTAGATTGGAAGAAAAACTGCGCACGTAATAATGTATGCCCCCTAAGTCACGCAATCACATTAAAACACACTGTTTGGTTGGTATGACTGAATCTACAGATGCTGGCGCACGGGTCTTGAAACCAAACCACATTATCCACATTTGACCCGATGAATCCCAGATTTTATTTATATTTAAAAAAAATAATTGTTGTTATTTCACAGTGTTATAGACAAATCAGTTCCAATGTCTAAATAGGCAATACAATAATAAAAAATATCATATTACAAGTAGGTACTTTACTGATCTTTAAAAAAAACTTCAAATTTTGAAAACGAAACTGAAATACAAAGCAGTAGTTCTAGAGTTCTTTGAACAGCAATTACCGACAGAGGCAGAACCGAAAAGAGTATGTTTAATTGCACACAATTTAACTAGAAATTAATATTGTACCTATATAGTCAAATGTTTGATGTTGCAGTACCCTTTTGGATTTAAGATTGTTAGCAGGTTTATTTACAGGCCTATTTATTTAATAAAAATTTCAGCAGTAATTGTCCAAAATATTTTCATCGCATTTTAGTCATATTTTCGTACTTATTAATTTGTAATAATTCATTTTCACTAAATACCTTACAACGAACCTGAGTTACCTTGACAGGGCATTTAGCAGTTTTGTATTTATTATTTTTGACATGTGAGAAGAGCATATTGATTTGTTGACTTACTAAAATCAGTTTCCTTCGGCATCTTCGACAAACGGTGATCATTCTTTTTCTGCACAGAGCATAACATCAGGTAGAATGAATAGAAACACGGAGAAGGCCTTGTTCATTAGGGAGACCATGATCTTGCTCAAATCAACGTACTCATTGTTAAAGTGACATAATTCAGGTAGTTTTGGAAATGCATGCGAAATAATTTGCCATTGAAATCAAGAAGGTAAAAAATACTTTTATAAATTACTGAAAAAAAAATCCATGAATTTAAGTTATTCAGTTATTATTATAAAAGTCAACCTATTTTTTTTAAAGGTAAATTGTACTACCAGACTCCACTTAAAAGTCTTTGTGGGTTTGGCATATTTCGGCGTGTTACTCGCCTTACAATCCCAATGGTAATATAACGAGCAGTTTATTGAAAAAGGCCAAGCCATGAAAGTACTGCGCGCCCCTAGAGTGGTCTGATAGAGGCATCAATAAATAGCAATTAAATTAGATCAACTTACCAATACAAGCGCTTCCTTGAGACTATAACTAATGTGAATTATTTAAATTATTTCTGAAAGTTTTAAATTTTAACGTTTGGTGATAAAAAAATCAGGTCACTAGCATCTCAGCACATACGAGACTCCTCAGGTTTAGATGGGCTGGGCATGTACAGAGAATGCCGGATACACGCGTCCCAAAAAGTGTTTTGACTGGACACCCAGGTGGAAAGAGAAAAGTGCGAAGACACAGACTGAGGTGGGAAGACGAGGTAAGAGGGGATGCAGCACAGCTTCTACAGGGCAGCTATTCCCGAGCAACGATCAATCGTTATGCGCTTCATAGCGACCGAAAAATTACTCGTCGTCGCGACGAACTTTGTCGAATTCTTCAATTTTACGTATTCTTGAACGTCGAACAATCGAAGAGATGATTATATTGGCAGCCCTGTGAATATTGTCCATGTTCTTGATGTTTTTGAAATATCTATGGTGTAAGTTTGAAATGTCAAACCATGTCAAACAGTTGATGCAGGTATTTTTACCGCATATAACTTCTACGAGTTGATAATATTCGACGTAGCTGGGCAACCAAAACATCGCTGGTAAATAAGCCATTGTAATATGGAACCTTAAAAATACTTTACAAAAATATACGATGTCTTTGCGGGTGCGAAATTTAGTGCGGGAAAACAATACTAGATTTTGACAGCCAAATGCATAGAAACGCCAACAACCCACCACTCGCTGCTCTGTTTCTACTGGGTTGCCCCACTCGTTGTTGTGTGGAATGACTTTTGACGTTTGGCGTCTAAGTATGTTCCTTCAACCAAGCTCAAGAATAACCAAGTCGACCAACGGACGTACGTTCGGCGGCGATTACGAGCGACGAGGCTCGGAGAATAGCTAGCCAGGTACCAAACTGGAAGTCAGCCGCTGAGGACAGGAGAAGTTGGAGGCGACTGTTGCAAGAGGCCAAAGCTCGATATGGGCTGGTAGCGCCATCGAGGAAGAAGAAAAAAAAGTGATAAAAAATTCACACATGTAAAATTAACATAAATCAAGTAATCATCGTTCACATTAAATTTTATTATTTATGACTTTTACACACATCTTGTTTCTTTTCAACTAACTACAGTGAATTATCCGTGTCGTTTATGGAAAAGTAATTATTTACTGATAACCAATAGAAGAATTAATCATATTAATATGCATTTAATCATATTAATATTAGGTCCTTACATATGAAATTGGCGTTTTGTATGGGAGGAACGTAAAGTCGATTTTTTTTAAATACAATATATTTATTTAATCAAAGTATGTACCATTGCTATCTATGAACTTTTGCCATCTCATAGGTAGTTCATCGATCCCTTTACTAAAAAAACCATTCGGACTGCCCCATTGGAGTTGAATTTTTTCCCTTGCAAGAAGTTATCCAAATTTCGAAAAAAATGGTAATCTGTTGGGGCAAGGTCCGGAGAGTACGGTGGATGTCTTAGACATTCCGATAGAAGCTCCTCTAATTTGGTAGCCGTCTGTTGTGCAGTGTGTGGTCTAGCGTTCTAACGCGCGTTTGTTGATTTGCTTCACTCAATTCGTGAGGTACCCACCTTTCAAACTTTTTCACCTTCCCAATTTGCTTCTACAGTTTGATCACTAACACTGCAGCCTGCAGCTAACTCGGACGTGGTTTGCGATGGATCCGCTTCCACAATAGCCTTCATTATCAACTTTGGTCTCCAGCCGCCCATGGGGCTTGTTCTGCAGGTCGAAATTTCCAGAACGAAAACGTTGGAACCAAAACGCACTGTGTTTTCTTTTGCGGCACCGTCGCCATACACATCATTAAACCTTCGAGCCGTTTCTGCAGCACTGGTGCCACGGTGGAACTCGTACTCGTAAATAACGCGATATTTCAAGTTTTCCATTTTGTAAACTAAGTGACACAAAAAAAAATTAAGGAAAAAACAAATGAACTATAATTTTCGAAACACAAATACATGAGTAAATAGCTGTATAAATTTGAGTTTGGAATTCCTAACCAAAGAGAAGATATTTGAGATCAAAGTTGCCAGCACGGCAAAACGCCAATTTCATATATAAGGACCTAATATTATTTTGGTGGCAGGTAGCAAAAGCAAAAAAATAATAAAACCTTCTTTTCCTTTCTAGTCAGGAGATAGTAATTTTTTTACTTTATTTATTCTATCATAATTGAGCAAATACTATGATTTATTATAAATACGTGCTGCTTCCTTGATTTATTTACATGTCATCAAATTTAATACAAAAATAATAACAATTATTATAAGCAATAATTATCAGCCTGAAACACTCATCCACACAAAAATAATAATCTACATATTTCAGTTTCAGTGCCGGCAACCCGGACATTTATTGTTTTTTTGATTTACGAGTATGTACACGTTTTTTTTTCAGAAAAATACAGGTTTAATTTATGTGTTTTTTATCACCAAAATTTAAAACCTAAAACCTTTATATAATGCACAAATATTTGACAGTAGTTACTTGCAAGGCGGCATCTACATTGGTAAGTTGATGTTATATTATTTTTTTAAACTTTGCTCTTGTATCGTCATTAAATATCAAGCCATGATTTTGTCCTAATCATTTTTACAAAAACGGCAAAAATTTAGGAATTGTTTATTTGTCAGAAATTTAAAATTTTGAAAATGTAATTGGTAAAACTTTCATGTACGAAAATTCTTTTCATAATACATCGTCAATACGATATTTGATTAACAAATTTCACATTAATTCCCGCGCCTTCCTGTATTATGTCACTTTAACAATAAGTGTATTGATTTCAGCAAAATCATGGTCTCCCTAATGAGCAAGGGCTTCTTCGTGTTTCTATTCATTCTACCTGATGTTATATTCTGTGATGAAACAGAATGGCCACTTTTTGCCGAAGACGCCGAAGGAAACAGATTTTAGTAAGTCAACAAATCAATAAGCTTTGCTCACAGAAAATATCCTTCTAAATATATGATTAACATTTAATTCGAGTATAACCAATTTTAAAACTTTGTTTCAAAATTTAATAAAATACAAAATATTTTAATCTACTTACTTTATTAATTAAAAATTAAGGTTTTGTCGATAAACACTGGCTTATCTGAAATATGTATGAAACAAAAGTTTCACATCATGTATTTACATAAAGAGGTAATCTGTGATAATCAAATAGCAACATATATAGCTTAGTTCTCCATCACGACACAAGCAACATTTTTCGCTTACTGTGCTGATAACAGGAGATTTTTCAAATATTGTCGGGTTATTTAAAATCCGGGAATGTTTGTATTTCTTTTTTAAAAAAATTCTTAGTTCTTTGTTCATTTTTCTTATGCAATTTAAAACCAATTTTTGTAAGAAAACTCTCTTTTATAACTTTTGAAGGTTATTCCCATCAACGTAATATATCATTGAAGAAGAAGATAACAATAATAATTTAAACGAAAATATGGAAGAGAACAAGACACAGAAAATATATAAAAGAGAATGGTCGCAACTGGGACTCGAACCCAGACTTCTCGTCTAACCGGGACGTGTGCGTTAACCAATTTCGCTATTGCTCCCTTCTATCAAGCCGTCATAACAGTCAATCTCATATTTCAAATTTTAGAATTAACAATATTATCTTCAACTATTTATTTTTCCATGTTATGGGCTACCCTTGAACTACCCTTTTTATTGGAAACAATCATTCTAAAAATTGGTTTGTATCCTGGATAGCATCTCGGATAAAAAAATCTGAATTTATTCGTATGGAACTATTGACTTTTTAAAAAAGTCTAAATGAATCCAAACCAATTCCTAGAATGATTGTTTCCAATAAAAATGGTAGTTGCCCATGATATGGAAAAATAACTATTTGAAGATAATATTGTTAATTCTAAAATTTGAATAATGAGATTGACCATCGCGCACGTCCCGGTCAGACGAGAGGTCTGGATTCGAGTCCCAGTTGCGACCATTGTCTTTTTTCTGTTTTATGTGTCTTGTTCTCTTTCATATTTTCGTTTGGATTATTATTGTTATCTTCTTCTTCATTTAAAACAACCATTTTACTAGTAGTATTATTTTAACTTTATTTAGCAGATATTTTTATTTAATTAATGTGTTTCCTTTTTCGTTAAGTTATTACTTATTAGTTACTATGTTACAACGGTATTCCTGACACTATAGGTCTAATACATAACAGTACGAAATACATAAACGTACGAAAATAAAAGTGTTGCAAAATGTGGTAACCGGAAAATTTAACATGGTGGCAAATCCATCTTTGAAAATTTAATTTTAAAAACAATAGGTTTCGTTAGGTTAGATTATGAGCATTTTATTTTCATTACCCATAATGACTTTATATCACTTTTAAAAGGCGTGTTAATTTTCCACTGTGTGGAGTTGTCAAGGAACCGTAAGTTATATGATTTGGTAGGTGACCGGACAACTCAGAATCATGCAACTTCAACACCTACTTTTAAAAGTCTTTGAAATCATTAGTAAATAAATATCCATGACCTTAAATCGAGGTTCTGTTTGTAATATCAACCTTATTATTATTATTATATTTTTAATTGTACAACAGATTATTATCCAATTACTGTACAATTTTCTCATTTTTACGGTCTTAACACCTAGGAAGATAATTATTATACAAAAAAATCTTAAGGCTATCTAAAGAAGAGTTATATATATCTAGTGTTTCCGATATTTCGTTCAACAGCACCATTCCTCTTGTCATGCTATGCTGTGCTAGAATATTTGTTCTGCCGTATGGTATTTTGAACAAGTCGTGTCGACGGCTACGGCTGAAATTTTCAGGCACGTTTAAACCATAACATTCCAAGAGGAATGGGCTGTCAATACGATTACGGATTATGTTAAAACTAAGAATTGCAAGATTTGCATAACGTCTAGTTTCCAAGCTAAATCTATTTGTTGCCTCAAGTAATTCCATATGTTGCATGAATCTTGGGTACGTTCCATGCATCCGCAAGACATACCTAAGGAACTTTTTCTGAATTTGTTCTAGCATATTAATATATTTAGCTTGGTGCGGAATCCACACACCACTAGCATACTCCAGCTTACTTATTATGAAGCCATCGAACATGGCTATCATTGGATCTGGGTCATCAAATTGCTTACATATTCTGATGAATAAATGACTATTTTCATTTCCATTCAAATATTTATTTATTTATTAATCATTAACGCCCTTATGGGCTTTTACACACATTTACATTTTTATGTTTTAGTGCATACAGGTGTGTTTAGAATACAAAAAAAAACATAAATAGTTTTTACACATGGTACATAGAAATAGAGCTGGTAAGTAAAAAGTATAGCATTATACAATAAAGAGAAAAAAATCAGTTTTATATGTATATAACAAATAATAATAATGGTGAGTTTTTAATATATGTGCAATTTATGTGTTGAATACATAGCGAAGTTGATTTCAAACAAAAATACATACTACCGACTTGCACCGCACTAAAATTAATATACAAAACGATTCCATTTTGACCAATTACTTTATCGTCAGAATTTCTGCTTAAAGAATTCAATTTCCGAAGACGAAATACTTTATACCATAAATATACCAATCCCCTTTATACTGATACCATGGAACATTTCAGGTTTAAACAGATAATGTCAGATATTTCAGTAACCTATCACGGAGAGAACAAATGAGTTCGATAATATAATATAACAGAGTATCTAATTACAATCAAATTAAAATGTTAACCAAAGTATAAGTCGTTAAAGTAATTTTGTTATTATTACCTATTACAACGATAAACAAGAACAGTTTTTATAAGGTTTGTTTATAAATTATAAATTACTAACCTTTATTACGCCCTATATTATAGGTGTTTTTAACGGAACTTAACCATGAGGGTTTACAATAAACTGTGCACACAAAATTTCAAGATGGGGATTTATAGTTCTATTGTAAATATTCCAATATACTGAATTTAAATTTGGTCACTGACAGATGGCGATAAACATCGATGGAGTTATATTTATTTCCTAGTCGATGAAGCCTTTCGATAAGCGAGTTTTCGAAGTAATTATTAGTAGGCGCGTTAACAAAATAAGGCGCATTCAATCTTGTATTACGGGTAGGTACTCGCAGTTGGATTAGTTTGGTTAAATCAAGGGCGTCCAGTCTGCCATTTGAAATATTGAAAAGACAAATTAAATCACTCATTGTTCGTCTTGAAGTTAATTCATTTAATTTTAGTAAGTCCATTAAAAATGTATAGTTAAGTTCTTCGATTGGAATTCCTAATTTATAGTTTATAAATCTTAGAAACTTATGTTGCACTCTCGCATTTTTTGGTTGGTGAATCTTATAAAAAGGAGCCCAGATTGTTGAATTGTACTCTAAATGGCTTCTCACTAACCCAGTGAACAGCAATTTAGATGAATTAATTATTTTTAAGTCTTTTACCGTCCTCAATATAAACCCTAAGCTTTTCATGGCCTTGTTAGTTATTTCGTTTATATGAGAAACAAAAGATAATTGATTGTCAAAAATAATACCTAGGTTCTTAATTTGTTCTACTCTTTTTAGAAAGATATTGTTGATGCTGTTTTCATATTTAATAGGATTTTTAATTCGGGCAAAAGTTATTGTTTGACATTTTTCAATATTGAGGAAGAGTTCATTATGGATGCACCACTCTTGTAGCCTCACAAGATTTGTTTGTAATACGCAACAGTCATTGAGATTAGTAATTGTTTTGTAAATTTTAAGATCATCGGCAAATAAAAGTATCATAACTCCATCAAAGATTGTAGTTATGTCGTTGATGAACAAGGAAAACAGCACTGGTCCTAGATGTGACCCCTGGGGAACTCCGGAGAAGATTTCGAATTGATTTGAAAAGTGCGAGTTGAGTTTGACTGTAATTTTTCTATTGTATAGATAACTCTCAAACTATCTCAAAATATGCCCCGTTATTCCAAGGGATTTTAATTTATGTAAAAGTATTTTGTGTGAGGCTTTGTCGAAAGCTTTGCTAAAGTCAGTGTATACTACGTCCGTTTGAAGACGATTGTGCATATTATTAAATAAGTATTCCTGATAAATCATTAAATTTGTAAAAGTAGACCTTTTTGACATGAAACCGTGTTGTCGATGTGAAATTACTTTGTTAATCTCAGGAGATAGTTTAGAGAGCAGAGCAGATTAAAATATTTTCGGGATCGACGACTGGATATAGATAGGTCTATAGTTGAATATATCGGATTTATCACCCTTCTTGAAAATTGGAGACAGAAAGCTTGTTTTCCATTTATTTGGAAAGATGCCAGTTTTTATTGACAAGTTAAAAAGTTTTGTAAGAGGATAGGACGATAAGATATAGACTGATAAGCATTTCGATAAGAAGATTGTAGGAATGTTATCGGGACCAGCCGATTTTTTTGGGTCTAGGGACTTTAATATCCAACTTAATTTACTTCTATTGTCCAACGATATAATGACATTCGTCTAATTCTTACCACATCTTTAGTGAAGTCTGGATAAATGGAGATAAGAATGACCTGGCTGTTGTTTTAAATGCCTTGTTTAGCTTTTGGAGCGACACAATTATAATAATGTGATGACCGTGGCCGGTTATCTACATTACCACCTGGACTCCGTTGTATGGATCCAGATCTTCTTGGGATGGGATCTCCGTTCAGGGTGAGGTTGCCAATAATAATAGTGGGTAGACTATTTATGTTTATTCCGAGATTGTGTACAGGTGTGCTTCGTAGGAAGCGTAAATGCAAAGAGGACGGTAGACAGCAATCACACCCTTTTATACGTTCCTCATGCTGTCTCACTCATACACGCATGTCTCTTTCATACCGCAAGACATACGTTCACCACATCCCTCCACACTTAAATCCGAAGACAGTTACACAACATGAACTGATAATTTTTTTCAATACATAAAATATTCCAATATTTACAATGTAAGTAATTCATGTTGAGTCGAGAGCTGAGTGCTGCCTTCATTGACTCATCTGTGTGTTCGTGGTCGTAGTCGGTCCTTCCAATTTCCCGACGTTGACGCCACTGGATCACTGGGGCTGGAATGAGAAGGAGAAAAACCCATTAGACTGTCATCCAGGCCAAAGCTGGAGACATCGTATTCATCATACGACAGTCTCTTCGTCTCAGACGCGACATAAGGATTGCTGTGTTTCTTTTCCCATGACACACATAATTTAGACAACTGATCAAAATGCCTTTTCCAAAACATAATTTTACCATTTAAATTTACCTCAATTATATAAAGTTTTTTTCCTAATTGTTTATACACTTTCCCTGGTACCCATTTATCATTGTTTTGGTCTCTGAAATCTCTAACCATTACCTTTTGATTAATCGAAAAACCCACCGATTCTTTATTATTTCTTTTATAATAATATTTTTGATTTTCCTGACATTTAGACATTTTAATTTTTGTTTCTTTCTTAATTCTATTATCCTTATCTCTCCCCCCTCTCGGTACAAAACTGTTTAAGTTTGACCTTAGTTTCCTTCCAAACATTACAACTGCAGGTTCTAAGCCAGTTGTACAGTGTGGTGCATTTCTGTAATCAATTAAAAAATTTCCTAATTTTTCCTCATAACCTGACTGAAACTTATTTCTTATCATCATTTTTTTTTTTAAATTTTTACACGTTCGAACCGCGTTTTCTGCTAGACCATTTGATTGTGGATGATTTACCGGAGTCGTTAAATGTTTGATGTTATTCATCTCACAAAACTCTTTGAAGTCCGCTGACATGAAAGCGGCTCCATTATCTGAAACTATTGTCTGTACACTCCCGAAATAACTAAATAAACCCTTTAATATTTTAATAGTGTTATACGAATTTGGAGAATTTACTTCTACACAGTCTAACCATTTTGAGGTTGAGTCAATAATTACAAGAAAATATTTATTTGCAATTGGGCCCGCATAATTAATATGCACCCTACTCCATATTTCTTCCGTTATAGGTAAATCTCTGTTATTTTTAAATAAACTTAGAATTTGAGTATCCAAGTCATTCTCTACGTGAACTGGTTCCTCATTCCCAATTAATTCTAATTGCACTTTACTTTTATTAAAACTACCCGCTTTCTCCGAAAAAACCTCCTGGAATTTTCGAATTTTTTTATTCACTTTACTTCTACCACTCTCAAATACACTATGAGAAAAAATTTCACTACCCTCCTGGGATGAAATTGATTGTAAATCACTTCTATCATCATCAAAACCACTATGAGAAAAAATTTCACTACCCTCCTGGGATGAAATTGATTGTAAATCACTTCTATCATTCTCAAAAACACTATGAGAAAAAATTTCACTACCCTCCTGGGCTGAAATTGATTGTTCATTTATTTCCCCATTATTTTTTTCTATTGGAACGATTGGTGACGCAAACTTACTATAGTTTACCGGAACTGAAATACCTTCCGATTGTAAACATCCCAATTCCGATTTAACCTTTGCTTTTAAAGCAAACGGTATATTTCTCGGATTGCAGAATTTCGGTTCCGCATTCTCTTTTAATTTCAAATGCACTTTATATTTATTGAATTTACCCAGTTTCTCCGAAAAAACCTCCGGGAATTTCCGAATTAAATTATCAATTACACTAGTATTATTCTCAACCATATTGTGAGAAACATTTTCACTTCCCTCCTGGGATAAAGTAGATTGTAAGCCCGTAAATCCAATATTAAACTTTTTAATGAAATCACGCCCTAGAACCGTAATTGTTCCCTGTTTTACTACGCAAAATTCTAACATTTCCCTATAACCGTTAAAATCAACTGTTAATAAGATACAACCCAATAAATTTAACTTACAGTTAGCGTAACCCATTAAGGTTAAATCCTTTGGTTTTAACATCAAATGTTTGAAATGTTTAACATAATCTTCGTCCGTTAAAATCGAAATTGCCGCCCCTGTGTCCAATAAACCGTTTAGTTCCACATTATTCACTAAAACTTTGCACAATATTGGTTCACAATATACTGCGTTTATCCGCAACATGTTTTTATGTTTCTGCGTATTTACGAACACTGAAGAAATGTTATTATATTTTAAACCGCGACATATCTTCCCAATATGCCCTTTCACTCTGCATTTATAACAAAACACGTCTTTAAATTTACAGTTTACTGAATCGTGATAATTCCCGCAATGTTTACACTTTGTTCGGTCCGCTGACCTCGCTCTGTACGATGTAACATTCTTGTCCGAAGTTCTAAAAAAATGTTTACCTACCGAATTTTGTTTTTGTGACAAATTGTTCGATGTATTTTTAAATTTATTTACTAAATCAACACTTTCCGTTTTAATTTGCTTATTCATTACCTCGAATGAATCCATAGCAATAGCACATTCTATAACCTTTTTTAATGAAAAGTTTTCAGCCTCTACAAATAATTTCTCCTTAATACGCCCCACTCGAAGACCGGTGACAAAAACATCTTTTAAATTATATTCAAGTCTGTCCTCGAATTTGCAAAATCTAACGAGATTTCTTAACCGTGCTATATAATCATTAACCGATTCTGAACTTTTTTGTTTCGTAGCAAAAAAAATTTCGCGCTCTTTGAAAACATTTCGTTTGATACCTACATGATTCTCTAGTAATAACAATAAATTTTCGACCGTAATATCTGTAATTTTTTTAGGAAAACACAAATCAATCAATAAATCTATTGTCTCTGTGTGTAAATGAGATATTAAAACCGCTCTCTTTTTCTCTAACGAATTTAACTTGTCATCATTGACGAGGATGAACTGTTCGTATTGCAACACGAACGTCTCCAGTTTGTCCCTCAAATGACAAAACCTGGGCAGTTCTCCCCCTTCCATCTTCACACAGATACAATCAATAAAAACAGAAAATTTTACAAACAGCACTCAACTCACGACTCTGTTGACTTGATGCTGCTGCTCCGATCTCGCCCTTCCGCGGACCGTCTCCTGGCTCCTGAACCCTGGTCGTCCTTCTAATGCGCCGGCACGCCTTCCGTGAGGTCTACACCTGGTCTCTGATCTTCTCCTGAAGACCCGGACTTCTCCATCCACGCCTTACGTGTATGCTCCTCCAGGTTCTCGGCACTGAATAAACCTATCCAGCGCCTTGCTATTCCTCGGATGCCAATTTCTGCTGCTCTTGCTCTTCCTGAATGTGATCTGGCCTGATGCTGCCTGATCACCTATTGTCCACTGTAGCCTCAATCTCGTGATGTTTGCTGCCAAATGTGATTTTGGCTGCTGCGTAAATCTTCTTCCTTTATAGGCTGCGCCAAATGTGATGACCGTGGCCGGTTATCTACATTACCACCTGGACTCCGTTGTATGGATCCAGATCTTCTTGGGATGGGATCTCCGTTCAGGGTGAGGTTGCCAATAATAATAGTGGGTAGACTATTTATGTTTATTCCGAGATTGTGTACAGGTGTGCTTCGTAGGAAGCGTAAATGCAAAGAGGACGGTAGACAGCAATCACACCCTTTTATACGTTCCTCATGCTGTCTCTTTCATACCGCAAGACATACGTTCACCACAAATAATATGATATTTTTAGCATAGGACATACAGAAGGCAAACGACTTCCTGAAAAGGAACAGATGAAAGTGGGACAATCTCTTCCGGAATCATTTGATGCCCGTGAGAAATGGCCAGAATGCAAAAATATCATAGGTCTGATAAGAAATCAAGTAAGTAACCATTGGGTTGGCTCATGTATTTGGTATTTCTTCACTAGATGGTACTTATATAATTTGGTAGTTAAGTTTATTTTGTAAATATACTGTTGTACATAAAATCATCGTACATTAAATTTAATCTTCTATCTTCTTCTTCTATCTTCCATCTTCCATAAAAATAAAAATGAATCGCCGAAATGTATGTAAGCGCATAACTTCCAAACGACTGCAACAAATGGGATTTTTTTGTGTGTTCGTTGTTGTCAGATCAAGATTTTTATAAAACTACTGGTGAGCTCTGGCATTATGAAATTTGTAAAAAAAATAAAATAGGTGGCACGAGAGCTGTTTGAAAACTGAATTTACCGGGACTGAATGTATGGAATGCGGGAGTTGGGAGAGGGGAGGGGAAGGGGCACTAGGGGAGGAGGCGGATTGGGAACGCGAGAGAGGAAGGAGACGCAGGACATGAAGGGGAGGGGAAAGGGGAACGGGACGAATGGGAAAGGACACGCAGGGAGAAACAATTTATTTCTTTAAATATGGTATTGCAACGCATGCCGGGAACCAGCTAATAGTGAATATAATATAAACCAGTTAATTTCAATTCATAATTACTTTTGTCATGGTTACTGATTAAACGACCGTGAAATTATGACTACAACTATAAATGCAGTGCAATGTTGGGGTGTAGAGCTACGTTGTATAAGTTTTTAATTTTATTACTGTCTACCCGTCATTATTACCCGTTATTACCCGTCTTCTAGGGGTTAAGAAGCAAGTAGCTATTAGAAGTGATAATAGTACATAGTATACATAAGTTAAAATGATTAAAAAGAAAAATTTAATAATTTAGAAATAATAGTTTTGATTTAAGACGACATTACACCCTAATATATATTCATAATCTTAACGACATAAGTAAAGAAGTCGTGTATACAAATTGCGACTCGCGACCTGTGCTTTGGACGGACTTACCGTCGAATTTGCCTTATCAAAGAAAAGAAGAAGAAAAACGATAATATGGTAATCTTAACGAATTATGTGAAGAAAGTGTGTAAATAAATATGTACGGTCGAATTCACTCCAGCAGGCCTGGAGATTCGACCTTTCCGCCGGGTTCATTTTAATTAATTCTGAAGAACGTGTTACCAATATTTAAGATGTTTCTAAATGAATACCTCCCGAAGTTAATAATTCATCGTCTAGAAAAATAAAATCTGGTGCTCACCGCTAACTTTAGTTGTACAAAGTATTACAATTTTTTAAGGCGTTGTACGTTAAAAAAAAATTATGGCAACATCCTGTTTTTATTAATCTAAAATATAAATAACTCGCATCCCTCGTGAGGCCGAAATAAATTAAAATATGAGCCTCGAGCACACCCCCGATAAACGTGGTTATGTCTCGCCGGCAGAGAACTTTACATTTACGGAAATGGCTTTATCTTAAATACCTATCGTAATGTTTCTTTGAAAAAATGAAAGAAAACCTTCTCCTCCTCTAAAATTTTCCAATGGTCGTTTGGACAATTAAGAACTAAGGCGACGCGACGATGAGATATCGTAATACTTCAATTAATGTAAAATTTCTAAATATCCCAAAATCGTTCATTTTAGAGTTTTTATATAATTTTTAAAGAAGAAATACAGAAATATAATAAAGTAGACATTAATCTCAGTTATGTTCTGCGATCTGTGGTATCAACTATAATAGTAGTTGGAAAGTCTTTTTTTTAATTAGTAGGGCTATTTGTAAACACCACACAAATTTAACTGATGCCACAAAGTGAATTTGCGACTATTGAAGAAGTAAAACAAGTTAATTGTATATTTTTAATGTGTTGTGTTGTTTAATTGCAAATTTTTCTTTAACGTTTGCTTCTAAAGACCACTTATTGATTTTGCGATCTGGGTAAGTCCTACATTTTACAGTCTTATATTTGAATACATTTGTGAACATAAACTACTTTACAATGAATCTAATGTTATGTGTATAAAACAGCTGCACATCACTAAAATAATTTGTAGATTTTTTATCAATACTAAATCTGCAGAAAGAACCCAACAGATCCATACCACTAGAATTGGCTCAACAAATAACTTTATGGCAATACATACCTATACTAAAGCATCTTTTGGCCAAAGAAACTATTTATACCAAGCTCCAATTATGTTTAATATTCTGCCAGATTACATTAAATCTTCCAATTCATTAGCTAAATTTAAAAATAATGTTAAGATATTTGTATTAACAGAGGATTGGCATACTATTTTTTCATCCTTGTCCTTTTTTAAATAATAAGATTTTTTTTAATGATATTTGTTTTTTTAATAATAAGATTTTTTTTGATAATGAGATATTTTTTGAGTTCCATTTGCCAAAATCGGAGTGTCACCCTAGTTGTTTTGAACTATGTAGCTTTGTTTCTTGGTGGGTATAGTAATTAAAGATTTATTTATGGTCTATATTGTTACAAATCATACTCAAAGTACCCATCTGGTAACTAATATGATATTTTTATTTCTTACTTTATAATATTTTAGTGTTTTAAATGTGGTGTTGTGTATTTTAGTATTTTGTGTGAAAAATCATCACTGAAATTTATAAATGTTAACCACAATACAGGCTCCTAGTCCTAGTGAGGTTAATTTTATTTTTGTATGTAAAAAAATAAGAACATATGTATGGCGAGAAGTTATAAATAAATGCAAATGAATAAAAATAAATAAAAAATGCAAGCTGAGCTACCAGTTGCGAGAAAGGAAAGAAGCCATTTGCGGTTGCTTCGTTATCAAGGTATCATAAAATTGGACGGTAGTTTCCCAAAACAAGATGATCTCTCTCTCTCTGGTTTCAATCGTGGGATTGGTTTGCAGCAATTTCATCTATACGTTTCTTCCACTCTTCCCTGTCTTGTGCGGCTCTTTTGAAGTCTGCATATGATGAGCAGCGCACGTCCACCAGCAGGTCCTCCAGGTACTCTCGGCGTGGGCGTCCCCTAGCGTTTGTCCCCTCGGTCATACCCTCCATTATGGCATGCAAGAGGCCTTCTTGTCTTATTACATGGCCGATCCATCTTGCGCGCCTTTCGGACAAGGTCCTGAGCAGGTGCCTTCCTCCTTCGATTCTTTGGAGAACCTCCTCATTGTGATGTGGTCTCTCCAGGAAATTCCTAATAGTCTTCTATAGGACCACATCTCAAAAGCCTCTAGTCTCCGTTTATCTCTTTCGGATAGGCACCATGTTTCGCAGCCGTACATCAAGATACTCCATACATAGGTCTTGATGAGGAGTATTCTCAGTTTTAGGTCTATATTATTCGATTCTATTATTTTCGACCTTTTATTGAATGCAAGACTAGCCTGGTGTATACGGCTGTCGACCTCGCTCTTAGACCGACCATCCCATGTTATTTTGCTCCCGAGGTAGACAAACTCCTTGGTGTTCTTTAGTGGAACTCCTGAAATCTCTATGATCTAACCACATTAAAGTAGCACCTGGTAGAATTTGGTAAAAGTCAAACAATTCTTAATATCAAAAAATTAAAGGTCAGTCGTTTGAGATGAGGCAATGAGTGTGTGCCAAGACCGAGTTGTTTGGCGGTCCGCATATTTTCCTACCCCTGCGGGGAAACGGAGTGATGGTCAGTTACTTAGTTATTTCAGTCGTTCGATGCAGAAGGGTGTTTAGTATTAATTCTGTAGGAAATTGGTTGGTATCGTCCTTCTGCTCTTAATTAATTTACAAATTCATTAGCAAGCAAAGACACGCAGATATAAATATACACAAGTTATTTTCAGAAACACTGTGGATCCTGTTGGGCTTTTTCCGTCACAGAGATCATCTCAGACAGAATCTGCATCCAATCCAAAGGCAATAAGCAAGTTGTAATCTCGCCTGAAGATCTCATGACATGTTGCAGTAATAAAAAATGCGAAGGATGCCAGGGAGGCAACACAGGTGAATAATTTTGATGAGTATATTGTTTATACTGTTTCGCCCTGGTGTAAGACCACCATTCAGAATTGAAACGTTGCTTGACAATGGCTTTAGCCGTGTTTAGTGACCAGATCTGAATAGCCAGGTACTTCCCAACTTCCCAACCTTCCTCTTCCCCTCCCCACTACCTTCAGCCTCACAACATACCCCAATTGGGGATGCCATAGTCTCACTGGCTCCAGACGGGAGCAGTTGAGATTCTTGTGCGGTATTCACTGTAAAAAAAAAAAAAAAAAAAAAAAAATATATAAAAGACCGTTTCATTTCATCATAATAAGGATAAATTTAATCAAATTTTGCAAATGATTCTGTAGTTTTCGAAATATCTTTAAAAAATCAATTAAAGAATGATTGCACCATTTTCATTCCAAAACTAATTTTGGGATTTAATGCTAATTAGAAAATATACAAATATGATATTAACTAAAAAGTTTTTGGGTCGATTTTTTAGACTATCCTATAAAGGTTTCATTTAACGGTAAATGTAATTGGTCATTTTTAATTGAAATTCAAGTCCATCACTATGCATTTTTAACTCTTTTTAAATTTTGTTTTATATTATATCACAGGTAGATATTGGTAGAGAAGAAAATTTAGAAAAAAAAACCATTAGCTCACAAACAATTGCCAAAGTTGCCTCAAAAATTATGATAGGTCGATTTTTATGGCTTATAATATTTTATAATTTAAAACAAATGTTAACAAAATACTTTTGGGAAGCACTTAATATTTGCTGCAACTTTTGACTAAAACATATCAATCAATTTGGTAAGACCTTGTTTAGTAATACTTTTGATGAAATGAAGTTCGGTAATACTTCCGGTAATGTTCCTAGTTGGACAGGCAAAGCTTCCTAATTTGTAATTTGTACTTTCTTTTGTAAATAAAATAAATAAAATAAAAACTTTTGAGAAGCATATACTACGACTTTTAACTAAAAAATATCAATCAGTTTTGTTGGGTATTTGGATCGAGTAATCTTTTTTGGTGTTAGTTGTACGATTATTACTTTCCAAGCGTGGTGTTGGTTTGAACCAAGTCAGTCCTCTAATTTGACTTGGTAGATTCATATGCCAGGATTCCAAACAGTAAATAATTTCCGTTTTTTTTTTCTTCTTAAGGTCGCTTGTAGATTTGTGTATTTGATTAGCGGCAAAGCCTTTACTGGGTAATGATTCAATGTGAAATAATTGTGTTATCGAAATGTTTTTTAGCATTTGCGTTGAAATATTGGGAAAAAACCGGCATAGTGACTGGAGGAGATTTTAACTCCTACGAGGGGTGCCGTCCTTACACTATACTTGACAATTGGGATGACACCCAAACACCCCCCTGCAATAAAACCTGCGAGGAAGGCTACCCCATCACCTACGAAGCAGATAAACATTACGGTTTAAAGTCGTACTCTATCAGTGCCGATGTGAAGCAAATCCAACAAGAAATCTATGACAAAGGACCAGTTTCTGTAGCGTTCTATGTTTACAAAGACTTCTACACTCACAAGGGCGGTGTTTACAGCCACGCTGATACAAACGACAAACGTAAGTTACCTTTAGATTATCTTGAAAAAAACCTGTCTTAAGTTTTGCGGTATAAGTGTCAATCTATAAGAACAGAGAGTATATCACTATGTATATACCCCACGAATTTTGGAAAATATCGGTTGAAAATTTTTATAATAATTCAAAATTAAAAAAATTTCACGACTTGAAATCAATCAATAAATTACGTCAGCGTAAAGCAGGCGTCACACGCAACTGAAAAAGATAAAATATCGTCGCACGCACAATACTGGAATACATTGTAAAGGAGCAATTAACTGAATATTAGTAGAGAAGAAGAAGAAGAACTCATACCCGCCTCCCAAATTACCAATTTTGGGAACCATTTATTGGATAACCAACGCCTCTGCCATAGGTCACCCCAAGTGGTTCGCTACGTTTGGTGACTTAGCAGGGGTGCCTGGTTCATGGGCTTAGGTATGTCTGAATCTTGGCAGCAGATGCGTCTGCCCACTAACTGCGTGGAAGGTCGGATCGGGAGAGACTGGTTGAGGAAGATATTTTGACCTCTTCAGCAGGACTCTCTCGAAGCATAGCCTTGCACCGCAGTGGGAGGGATAGATACATACGTCTGTCACCCCTGGACACACTGACTACCAGATTCGTACCCACCCTTCAGACCTTTTTCCTTCCCAGAACTTCCTCTCCTTCCTTTCCTTAAAAAGACCCTCCACACAGCATTCCCATAGATGACATACACCCTGAGAGGATTTTTTTTCCTCAGGGCCTCCTGTGTGGAGCTAATGTAAAAAATTATATATTGAGGCAGTATGTAGTATGTAGAGTAGTTCTACATCAATATGGTTTTAGAAATTAATGTTCTTGTGAAACCACAATCAATTATGTAAAAGACGATTGGAAAAATTTTTGCGTTGAAAAAAGTAAAATTATGGCAGTATTTCTAGACTTAAAACAGGCATTTAAACAATCCGAAGAGATAGATTAATAAAAAAATTAAGAAATATTGGAATTAATGGTAAAGAAAGTTAGTGGTTTATTGATTAACTATCAGAAAGAACACAAGTAACAAAAAATGGTGGTATAACATCTTAACTACTTCACACTAATAAAGGATTCTGTCATAGGTCCATTGTTGTTCATTATATATATGAATGATATTATAAAAGTGTTAAAGCATTTTGCAACTAAACTCTTTGCTAATGATACATTGTTATACATTGCCAGTAAAAATTTACAGGACGCCATTGAAAAAATACAAATTGACTTAAATTTTGTAACGCTATGGATTTTTCACAAAACAAACTAAAATTGAATGTTGAATGAAAACAAATTATGGATAGCTTAGGTAGAAACGAGCCTGCAATAGTAAAATTTGATAATGTAAACATAGAAAGGGTTAGCAGTATTAAACATCTTGGTGTAATATTAGATGATAAATTAAAATTCGACGAACACTTAGAATACATAACAAAGAAAATTGCTAAAAAGTTGGATTCCTAAAAAGGATCAGAAATAACTTGGATCTCAAGGCAACGCATCTTGTTTACAATTCTATTGTAACCACGCATTTAAATTATCGTTCTGGTGTTTTATTCTTATGTAACGAAGCCCAAAATAATTAACTACAGGTTATATAAAATAGGGGTATGAGGATGACTTTAAAATGCAACATTTTTATTAGAGTTAAAATTATATTACAAAATTTAAATATGATGACAAAATAACATTTATATAATACACTAACAATGATGTACAAGCTTAAAAATAATATGCTCTCAAATTATTTGCAAAGTAATATTATGTTCAATGAAAATGCTCACAATTATTCTAGAAGAGATTTTAGGCTTCCCAAAACTAAACTTTCGTGCACATAAAACAGTGCGTTTTATAAAGGGCAAAAACTTTATAATAAACTACCCAATGCTGTAAAGAAAGCCTCAAGAGTTAACACTTTTCGTAGGACATGTGTTTTATATGTAAAAAATATTTTTTGATTGTCGAACATACTCACCAATATTATTTTAGTAACCTAGTTATATAATGTATTTTTGTCAAATTATCTTTTTTTCTTAAAATGTATTTGTAAATGTTGCTGTACATCGTAAATTGTATTTTTTTATATTTTCCTACTAGATGTATGACAAAATTTACGTACATCTAAGTAAAAATTTAAAAAAAAAAACAAAAAAATAACGCTCCCTATACAATCGCATACAGACCTGTCACTAAGCAGATAATCACTGCTGAGACGATTTGCGAAAAGTTATGCGATCCCCTCTCCGCCGTAAACAGGAGAACGGTTCATTTTAATTACGGAGTTGCGTAAACGTCAAGTTGACAGATCCAGTAACATTTATTTACCATTACCACAGATCCATTTCGCGGCAGCTCTCTAATTCAACTGTCCTCATCTCCTACCGTAGGAAGAAATATTATTTGATAGAGTAGTATGACGGTACAATACATAAGGGCTCGGGGTTCAACAAATAAGTGCTCGCGCTTTTAACGCTGTGTGTGACATTTGCTTATGCTACTCGTTTCATACAGGTTTTCATAATAAACCTCAATCTAAACCGTAACAAAAATTCAAGGTATTGTGTTATATTGATGCCACGGTGAAAGACCAACACTCAGAAATAAAACATTTCTGCTGTATTTCGTGACTAAAAATGTGATGTTCAGTCAGTAGTGATTGCCTCCGTGCTCGAGGGGTAAGAATCTCGACTAGCGATTTGGAGGTCGCAGGTTCAAATGCCGGCATGCGCAAGTAAAATTTATTTGCTTAAGTTGTGTTATTTCAGAATCTATTCATTTAAAATTGTATATTTGTTCATATGAAGCAGAAACTTATTGATGTTACAATATAATAAAAAATAATAAAAAATAAAGTAAATTTGTAAACACCAGGTTTATTTTTAATACTCTGAGAGTATTATACTGCCCTGAAGAAGCTACGGTTGTAGCGAAACCCGGTCGGCATAAAGTATGGAAAAAAGTGCTGTTTACAAAGTTATTGTTTTATTTTAAATTAAAATTGTATACAAATGAAACAATTTAACTTTGTTTGAACCACTTTTATATTTGAGTAAATAATCAAAAATAATTTTTAAAAATCCCTTAAAAATAATGAATCTATTATCAACAAACAAAAAAATATTGTCGTATAGCCCAATTATGGATATGTTCCCCTACCCACCTACTCTTCATTAATATCCAGCAACGGCTCCACCTCTACCATGATAATACATTGTTCCCATCCATATTCCAAAACTGTCAAATCAAGCCCTGAAGAAGGAACGGTCCTTCTGAAACCGGTCGGATTTACTCAAATATAAAAGTGGTTCAAACAGAGTTAAATTGTTTCAATTATCTATAATGGATAACCACAAAGTTATAGCTACATTCAAAAGTATAAAATTGTATATTTCGATGCTGGAACGGAAAATGGCTTAAGCGCCATACAGCTGTATAGCGCTAGACGGGACGCGTATTTACAAAACCTATACCTATTCAGTCGCAGTAACGACAATTTACATTTTAAATATACCTCTATATTAGTTATTTTTTATCACATTGCAAAAACAAAAATTGTTCTAAAATCTAGATAAAATAATCTTCCTGATGTGTATATTAGAAATTAATAATTTTATTTCTAAATATTTAAATTTTAATATTATTCCCATATATTGTAAATACACCTCTATATTGATAATTTTTTATCACTTTACAAAAACAAAAACTGTTCTAAAATCTAGATAAAATGATCTTTCCAATGTGTATATTAGAAATTAATAATTTTATTTCTAAATATTTAAATTTTGATATTGAAAATTTAAAGCGACTGAAACGCGGTAGGGATTGTAAATACGCGGACGGGACACCTGGGTGGGACCAAAATTCGATGCCAAATCAGCTACCGGCCGAATATCTTGTTCATAAAAATAATTTGATCTGCCTTATTTCATTTTAGGAGGTGGTCATGCCATTAAAATAATCGGCTGGGGAGAGGAAGATGGAACCCCTTACTGGTTATGTGCCAACTCCTGGGGTTCAAGATGGGGAGATAATGGTTACTTCAAGATGCTCCGAGGAGATCCAGATAATAATTGCGGCATTGAGACCTATGTCCATGCCGGAACGCCTAAACTGTGAATTGGATTAAGGTAATGCAATAATAAGTAATGCAAAGTTGTGTGTTTTTGGTTTGAAAATAAGATCGCTTAGAAATATTTTGAGTGCTTTAATTAAATATGGCGAGTAGAACAAATTCCCTTTATCTCATGTCCTCCCTTTCATGATAAATATCAATCACATGGTCGTTACATCAATTATTAGCTTAACCTCAAACCCAACAAATAAATGAGGCGCTCAGCGGAAGAGTGGCTCAAACCACTTAGCGAAAAGATCATATTGTTATATATTTTTGTCATGATATGACCATGTAAAAAAAATGGGCCACTGTGGCTTCGTAGATATTATCCATGAAGCCACAGCGGCCCAATTTTAGTTTTCACTGGTTTCAAAGGATGATAAAAATATATAACAAACTAGTTTCGTGCCGCCTCAGAATCAATAACGCTTTCGTTTCATTTTCTTTATACTTGTGAGGAAGAATCATTATAATTATTGTATTTTTCCTTTGGAGGGGTTCAGACATACGTTCACCGTTTATCTCATTTTCGACTATTGATATTTAGTGTGTAAGAAAGAAGTGCAGCATTGTATGTTTAAGAATGAGCGCATTGACATTTGACGTTTTTGAATTTTTGAATTAATTCACTCACTATTCAATAATTATCCTTATCACAATATTCCTGCAGCTCTTTCTATAGGTGAGAATTCGTTCCATACAAAACGTACAAGGAATAGAAGTTTATTTATAATTTTTTTTCGTGAATTTTTGCAATGTTTTAATAGCTATTTTGTTATTCGCGACGGAGACAAATCCAACCAACCAAAGATCATAAAAATCGGTAGAGCCGTTCTTGAGTTATAAATGGTGTACCTAACCCGACTTTGTTTTGTATATTAAGATGATGTTTTCGCTGATTACGAATTTTTGTGGGTTGGGCTAATCTTCCGCTGAGCGCCTCAAATGTTAATTGATTTACTTTTTCCAAAGAATCACACATATTTAATCGTATTTCATGCTCTTGTGGGGACTTTTTATGTATGTATTTTTGTACATTCGTTTTACTCGAAAAAACTCCCCTATTTGTTTCTTTGCAGCTGTGTTTTGTTTTCAAGATGTTTTTAAATGATTATAAAAATTAAAGCAGGACGAGGGATTGGTCAATATTTGGCAACATGTGTGATGGTACGCAGGAATAACAAAATAGAACAGCGACACAACAGAACATTTCAAAACAGTGAACGAACAAAAAATTAGACTTTTCCTTATCCTACTTCACCTATAACTTTTTCATAATTTATTGGTAGGTGTTCTGTTTTTTCGACTACCTTAGGCACATAAAAAAATCCAATAATTTACGAATACTCCATCAATGATGTGATGCTAACAGCTGTAACCGAAGTGAATGATTTGGGTGTAAACTTTGATCAAAAACTGAATTTTATAAACCATATTGAAATTACATCAAATAAAGCTTTGAAAATGTTGGGATTTGTAATAAGAATTTGCAGTCAATTTAAAAATATTCAAACCTATAAAAATTTGTATATGTCTTTGGTTAGGAGTCAAATTGAGTACAACTCTACAGTATGGGCACCTAGTTACGCTAGCCACTCGCTCACGATAGAAAGAATCCAAAATAAATTCTTAAGATTTATTAATTTTAGAATTGGTATTACAAGGGATTGTGTCAACTATGATTATCTACTATGCCAACTAAATTTATTAAAATTATCTGAACGTAGAATAGTTAATGATCTAACATGTTTATATAAAATCATAAATTCAATAATTGACAGCCATGAACTATTTTTTTTTTTTTTTACAGTGAATACCGCACAAGAATCTCAACTGCTCCCGTCTGGAGCCAGTGAGACTATGGCATCCCCAATTGGGGTATTTTGTGAGGCTGAAGGTAGTGGGGAGGGGAAGGAGGTGGGGAAGAGGAAGGTTGGGAAGTACCTGGCTATTCAGATCTGGTCACCAAACACGGCTAAAGCCACTTTTAAGCAACGTTTCAATTCTGAATGGTGGTCTTACACCAGGGCGATACTGATAGTATCTTCCACTCTGGAACATGCCGCAAATATACTATATATTATTTTAAATGAATTAATTGTGATATAACACAAATTAATCAAATAAAATTTATTTGCGCATGCCGGGTTCGAACCCGCGACCTCCGGACTGTGAGTCAAGAGTCTTACCCACAGGGCTACGGAGGTCGTCAAATTATATTATACTTGATTTCTTTTCATATACCTCGCAAACCAACATCGAGGCAATATCTACCGTTCTATTGTGATAACTCCAACACAGAATCACAGTTGTACACCCCCGCTCGCCGCATACAAAATTTGGGTAATGACTATAAAGATGTTGTTGACATATTCAATACACCTTTCACCAAATATAAACAAGTCATTACCGAATTTATATTGAAAAGAAGAACATCAAATTTAATTTAATTAACCGAACAAACTACGTAGCTCAGCGTTGACTTATATGAGACCTTACCAATGTATTGTAATTTTCCTAGTATTACATTTTTCCATCTTGCATGGCGGAGTATTTAGTTTCGATGTTATTTCGTTTTTTACTTTGTTTTTGCTTTAGATGTTGTTTTTGATTTTGTCTTCTATTTTGTTTTCGATTTTGTTTTTGATTTTGCTTTGATTCTGTAATGCTTAACTTAGATGTTCTTTGTAATAAATAAAAAAAAATAATGTGTAAAAGCCCAGCCGGGCGGGAAATTCATAATAAATAAATAAATATTTTACTATAGATTCTCTACTAGGTACTTAAGTACTTCAGATATCTTTACTATCAGACTTTAAATGTATTATTTTATTAAAAATGTTTTTTTTTTTAAACCAAAACTATTATTAAATATTTAACTGACAGCCCTGAAACAGTTAGCTAATTAGCAATGCCTGCTTAATAATTTCAAACAAAGATAACTTTGAAGGTAACAATAAACTCAATGCTAATTTACTCTATTTAGTGCTTATAAATACTGTTGACAACTTTTTGACAAGTCCCCTTTGTTTAGGTACATATTTTTTATTCTAAATAATCCTATCTAAATTTTATGTTCTCGGTTATTATAACATTG
The DNA here is from genome assembly GCA_917880885.1 of Limnephilus marmoratus. Lineage (NCBI taxonomy): Eukaryota > Metazoa > Arthropoda > Insecta > Trichoptera > Limnephilidae > Limnephilus > Limnephilus marmoratus. Next base: position 36,574,264 of record OU862929.1, on the reverse strand, counting down.
ATATTATTTTTTTAGGATAGTAACAGTAGTTTAGTAACACATAATAGTATCCTTCCTAAATACTTGCTACTTTGTTAAATGTTCATTTCTACTTTGTTATTATTGATAATCTCCTGTGTACCACTGTATACTTATAATACCATGTACTCACTTCAATGTAAAAGCCATGCTATGGCGTTTAAATAAATAATATTTTTTTTATTATTATTCCAGGATGTGGGGGAGATAGTGCAATCCTGCAAGTCCCACATAAATGTTAACATTACCAGGCAATAAGATAATCCAAAATTTCATCCACTGTTACTTGAATTGTAAACCATGTATATATTTTAGTAGAGTTTTATACTGTCCTTAAGAAATTTCTGTAGTAGTGAAATCTGATCGATAATTAATATAAAAAATAAAAGTAATGTTAACAACGTGATTGTTTTATTTTGAATTACGATGTCACAAAGTAGGTATCTATTTCACATGAAAAACACACCAATTAAATTGGATACACATGAAATGTAAAAAAAAAACTAATTGTAGTTGTCTGTGCGTCCTGCACAATTCTGGTACGAGTATAATGAACCAAAATTAGTTTGAATTTGAGTAGAATTTGTTGAATTAGAAATGGAACTGATTGTATGAAAAATTTGGACAGGCGATATGAAGTACCTGTTGATAATAAAAAAAAACAATTTTTTTTTTTTTTCAATTAAAAATTGGAACTAAATCGTTGAATTTAAGACGGCCTCGCGATTCTAGTAAAACATGTTCATGAAAATTAAAACACCTCTTTTATTGTGCGGCCGGAGAACTGTAGATCATAACCTTCTATGTAGATCTAAAACCTTTCATAACGACAAAAACATTAAAGAATTAAACATTGATGAGATTCCCATATCTTTTACGAAACACCCAGACAAACTTCTTGACTTTACAAACAACTACTTTTGCAATACAGGCTCTAAACCTTGCAAATAAAATTAAACAAAATTCTAATACTGTCGAAAAAACAATGAGGATTGATGATGTAAATCATGAAAACAGCCTCAATATAGTGTAATAGTAAACTCTTACCCCCCCCCCCCCCCCTAGTTATGTAAATTATTTCGAATTCCTTCAAAGCATATTTGAATTAGGAAAATTTAGAACAAGCTCGGTGTGGGCGCTATCTCCTTGGTCGCGGCACCACTGTAATGAATCCGACTCTTGATCCTGTAATTAATTAATTTTCCTTTTCTTTTAAAATGTAATTTTATTGTTTCTTTCTTTCTACATCGTTCGTAGGCTCTGCAACAAAAGCTCTGTACGTAGAGTTCGTCGCCCATGGTCGTATTCGTAGCCTTGTAGTTCCGTCGCTCAGACTTCTCTCTCCTTCGTTCCCTTGGCAGAGACTCGACACCCCTTTGCGTAATACGTTTAGGTATACGTGGCGAGATGCTCTCAATTAATCAACTTGTAATTAACCCCTTAACGTTGTGTTATTTTTTTTTAAGGTTTGGTATGGTTAATCCAGTTTAATTAATAATTTGTTTGTGGTAAACCCTTTGTTCTTTCAGGTATGGCGTGTTACAATTCTCTAGGGCTCGATTTACAATGACTGACACTAGCTAACTTGAAAATAACTGATTCTACCGTTCGTGCAACTTTCTCCCCTACTAACGTCCGTCTTACACTTGTTTGTTGATGATTCCTATGTTATTGATAAATTCCTTTGAATTAACCCGCGTCACCCCCCCCCCCCCCCTAGTACCTAGTACATAGATATACCTTTATACAGTGATTTGGGAAGGTCCTACCTTTAGTGTAAGGCGGCAAATCCTCAGCTACCCTTGGGATGCTAACATATAAAATAATTTGACATTTGTACTCTAGTTACGAATTTACAATCAAAATTCAATCAAAACAGGCCCGGGATGCACAAATTCTACAGTCACAGTTGTAAGTGAAGTTTGTTAGTTAGTTTTGAGCTAGGGTAGGTATTTTTGGGAGATTATTAAGGATTGACATGAAACAAAATATGTCTTGCTACAATTGGACTCCTCCATTTCCGCAACTGACTTGGTGAGGTTCAATTAAAACCGCCCGGTCAGTCTCCAATTCCATTACCTCCAGAGAATATTTTGATGGTCGCAAGCGACGAATGAAAAATCGACATGTTTTGCTTCCTGTCGGGAAAGGGTTTGATGTGTGTTTCTGATTTGTAGGGTGATAGTGGGAGTGTTCTCAACCAATACGCCGCTAAATTATAATGGTGATACTGCTACTGTTGTTTGATGAAATGCCATCTCATAACGCTTGATGTGAGGATCTGCTTCGATTTATGGTGTGGTAGCCGATGTCCGGAAGTATTCAGGAATGCGTGGGTGGCACGAGGTTTTAGGTCGTGACATCCTCTAAGCTGAATTGATGATGATGAAGATGATGATGATGAAGTCTTTCAGCATGTCAATGACTAGAGTCCCATTCACTCCTATAGCATTGAATCATGAACATTAAACCGAAGTGGATTAGACAAACGGCAATGTCAGGAGGTCGGTGGAGCCGCTCCCCCCTCTGATCTCGCGAAGTTTGAATTTAGTAAAAGTGGATTTTGATGTCATCGACCCTCGCCTCTGCAGTCACACAGCTCCACAACAGTCCCGTTCTCCATCCAGCACACCGCCTCGAACCAGCAGAAATGATGCTTACGTTTTCCTAGGCACGTTATAAACATGCGTCTGCCTTCAGCCGCGGTGCACATCGGTATTTGATTTGAATGAAAATACCTCCCCTTGCATGACGGAAGCAGGCGTGACGGAGGCGGTCCCCCATGTAGCGTTCACGGACATTCGCCCTACGATAGGTGATATCCCAAGCTCATCTCAAATATCAGCTCGGAGAAGGAATGTCGAACTTGGCTTCCAGGGCGCTGGGTCCAGGAATGAATGGCACCGGGGCGTGAATCCAGTTCTGAATCTTCCATCCCTCCCATTTCCCCGGCTACGCTTTCGTCCAAAGTACATTCCCAACCTGGTGCTGGATGATGCCCTAATTCTAATTTTGGGGAAGATTATGAAAATTTATCCGGTTTCCGACAATGAGCCGCCGATCGATTGCCAAAACAATTCTGTATGTCATGTTTTCTTCGTTCCGCTGACAAGGTAACTCTCCACGAGCGTAACCAAAGGGTAGTGAAGCCAACGCGAGTTTCGTCACTTCTTTTCCTTCATTAGGAAATAGTGTAGCCCACCAGCAAATCGTTCACTTCGCCCCCGATCATAACTGCATAAAGTATAACCTACATTCATGGAATAGGGAAGCTTAACCCAAAAATTACTCCAGCAACCACCAGCTTCAGCGCCGTAGCTCATTCGGTTAAATTTGAAGGAAGAAAGTTTCCGGGTCGTGTGCGTAAAACGTGTCGCGTGTGAAATTTGAATACCTACGGACGGTTTCGTTCAACCGCGAATAATAGAGATTTAAGCTAACCTGTAAATTTATATAAAATATACCTAATATATATATATATAGTATTGTTTGGTTTTGGGGTAGGTCAGGAAAACTCACTTTTTTTTTTAATCCTCCGAGTACAGGCGAAAATCGACCACTCTGCCTGTCGAGTTTCACCGACCGCAGAGGTCGATTTGGCCGAGCAAGGCTTGTGGACCGGGATTTCATACAAACGGCCGTTCCAAAAAAACGCGTTTTGGTGATCCGATAATCGACTCTTTTCCCCCTCGATCCGCAAGACCTCACGGCGTATTGTCGCTTAAAAACGAAAAAGACGCTTACGCCCTTTCGATTTCCGTCGCCCGCCTCGACCCGCAGGCGATAATCGACCTCAGCTCCTCGAGTTTCACCGACCGCAGAGATCAATTTGGCCCGAAAGGGGGCACGGACGGCGTTCTCTGCGGGTCAGACCAGATTTCATATAAAAAAGATGACGCAGGGTCAACAGCGCTCCCAAACGGCGAAAACTACAATTAGATCTCTCACCGACGAAGAAATTCGACCTCAGTTATATTTCTCGCCGACAGGTTCACCCGTTAAAAAACGTCGAATCGTTTAGTTAAGAGATTTCCCATACAAAACTGATTTTTCTAGGGATTTATTCGAATTTTTTTAACGGCGTTTTCGAAAATTGCGGAGAAAAATTGACATTTTAAAGGCCCTTTGCGGGAACTTAGATTGCGGCGAAAACAAACATTTTGCACGAAATGTTTTTGATTAAATAGAAGGTATACAAGTTTAAAAAACTTTTAAAATAAAAACATGTGTTGCTTCCCATTTAAAATGTTACACTATATTGCATCAAATATTGAAATTTTTCTGACATTTTCTGAAATCGATCTATCATCAACAATGCATAATTTTCCAGCCAGTTAATATAAACTCGAGGTAGGTACTGGCGTTTAAAATGTGAATGATTTAAATGTAGAAAATCGCCGTAGGTACCTACCGTTCTATTGAATTATTGCTAATTCGCTAAGTATTTATTGAGAAAACGCGTAAGTACCTACACCACCATTATTTTTCTCGGTATGTACTAGGTAGGTACCGGCTTACGAGATTCTTTCCTTTAAATGTTAAATCGAAAATTAAAGATATGAAATGAAAAAAATCATCCAAGATGGTAATTTTTGAAATATGTAGGAACACGGAGGTTGCTTCTGGATAACCACTGTTGGTAGGAACGTTATTTTTAAATTAATTAAGTTCATTTTCACGTAATGTGCGATTTTTATTTATTCAATTATCTTCAAAACTTATAATATTTATTATTATTTATTTATACTATTATTTCAAAATAGAATTAATTACGGAACTTGAATAGAATTTGAACAGAACTTTCACAGAACGTTAAAATTAACTTGAAAAATTGAAGATTTTTAAATAATTTTTTTGAAAAACCCAGCCTAAATATATTTCATATGTTTTTTTTTACGTATGTGCAGGTAACTCTACATAGAATCTATGCAGGTACCTACATGCACATAACAACTCAGAATCTGATGATATTGCTTATGAATTTTTTGTAAATGTATAATAAAATTGCTTGAAGTTGAATGGTATAATTTTTTTCAAAAAATATAAAATTTACATACCGCTTTTTTTTGTATTTTGTATTTTAATGATAATCATTCAACGTGGAATTGGTATCGCCGCCCCGGGAACCATTCATTGGTTTCTATATACAATAGTGAGCTCTGGCATCATGAAATTATGCATTGCTAAACTTTTTTTTTACATTAGCTCCACACAGGAGGCACCGAGGAAAACAATTTCCCTAGGGGCCTATGTCATCTTTGAGGATGCTGTGTGGAGGGTTTTTTGAGGGAAAGAAAGGAGAAGAAGATATAAGAAGGAAAAGGGTATGAGGGGTGGGTAGGAATCTGGGGGTCAGTGTGGCCAGGAGTAACGGACGTATGAATCTATTCCTCACACTGCGGTGCGAGGCGAAGGGTTGGGAGAATCTGGCTGGAGAGATAAAAAGCCTCCCTCAATCAGTCTCCTCCTATCCAGCCCGCCATGCAGTGGTAGGTCAAACGTATCCGCCACCAAGACCTAGACAAACCTCATCCCATGAACCCGGGCACCCCTGCTAAGTCATCAAACGTAGCGAACCACTTAGGTGACCTTTGACAGCGGTGTTGGTTCATCCGATTGCGATGAGACTTTTGGAATTTGATGTGTGCATTCCCGCGATGGTTTCTGAATACAATAATGATCAATCGGGATACAATAATGAACCGGGCGACCGAAGTAGGTGCACATTTCTCGCTTTTTGAAAACTAAATGTACCGGGAATGAATTAATGAGGCGCGAGAGGGGGGGAGGAAAAAGCTCCACACAGGAGACCCTGAGGAAAATAATTTCCCTCACGGTCATGTCATCTTTGGAGATGCTGGATGGAGGGTTTTTTAAGGCAAAGAAGGAGATGAGAGTTCTGAGAAGGAAAAGGGTTTAAGGGGTGGGTAGGAATCTGGGGTTCAGTGTGTCCTGGTCATCCGCCTCCAAGACCTAGACAAACCTCACCCCATAAATCCGGGCACCCCTACTAAATCACCAAACGTAGCGAACCACTTAGGGTGACCTACGGCATGAGTGTTGGTTATCCAATAAAGGTCATCTTTGGGGATTTTTATTTCTACATAACATTATATACAACGGTTCCCGGCATGCGTTGCAAGGTCACTGTAACCTCGGGGTCAACTTAACTGTAATGGTTCCATCCCCATTTCCGGGAAATAACATTTTAAAGCAAGTGCCTGCAATATATAAAATTATATACAACGGTTGCTCGGCATGCGTTGCAAGGTCACTGTAACCTCATGGTCAACTTAACTGTAATGGTTATATTCAAATTCCTTGGAAATTACATTTTAATGCAAGCGCTGCACTACATAACATTATATACAACGGGTACACGGCATGCGTTGCAAGGTCACTGTAACTTCAGGTTTCTTCATATATTTAATTTAACACACACTCCTCCTCGCTTCATCCACGTTCACACGCAAATCGCATAATTTTTTAACCCGTTAGTTGCATTTTTGCAACGGGCCCCGCTAGTATATAGTATTGTTTGGTTTTGGGGTAGGTCAGGAAAACTCACTTTTTTTTTTAATCCTCCGAGTACAGGCGAAAATCGACCACTCTGCCTGTCGAGTTTCACCGACCGCAGAGTTCGATTTGGCCGAGCAAGGCTTGTGGACCGGGATTTCATACAAACGGCCGTTCCAAAAAAACGCGTTTTGGTGATCCGATAATCGACTCTTTTCCCCCTCGATCCGCAAGACCTTACGGCGTATTGTCGCTTAAAAACGAAAAAGACGCTTACGCCCTTTCGATTTCCCTCGCCCGCCTCGGCCCGCAGGCGATAATCGACCTCCGCTCCTCGAGTTTCACCGACCGCAGAGATCAATTTGGCCCGAAAGGGGGCACGGACGGCGTTCTCTGCCGGTCAGACCAGATTTCATATAAAAAAGATGACGCAGGGTCAACAGCGCTCCCAAACGGCGAAAACTACAATTAGATCTCTCACCGACGAAGAAATTCGACCTCAGTTATATTTCTCGCCGACAGGTTCACCCGTTAAAAAACGTCGAACCGTTTAGTAAAGAGATTTCCCATACAAAACTGATTTTTCTAGGGATTCATTCGAATTTTTTTAAGGGCGTTCTCGAAAATATCGTAGAAAAATTGACATTTAAAGGCCCTTTGCGGGAACTTAGATTGCGGCGAAAACAAACATTTTGCACGAAATGTTTTTGATTAAATAGAAGGTATACAAGTTTAAGAAACTTTTAAAATAAAAACATGTATAGCTTCCCATTTAAAATGTTTCACAATGTCGCGTCAAACTTTGCAATTATATTGACATTTGCGAAAAATTCAATAACATCCATAATGCACATGGTTTTCAGCCTGTTAAATCGGTAGATATTTTAAATCTTTATGTAATTTTTTCCAACCTTGCAATACTGAACATGGAACATCATCCAAAACCACCGCAAGATTTCAGCGAGGCCCTGACAGAGTTAGCTGACGTAATTTGTATGGGAAATGTTCTTAAACCAGCGCAGGTGTTCGATTTTCAGGCTTTGCTTCAGGTGGTTATGACAACTTTTAACGGTTGTCTTGCCATATAGATAAAATATTATTTTAGAATATTTTGATGAACTAGGTAGGTACCCTGAAAATTACATAAACGGATAAATAATTATCCACGGGTATCATCTATAAATTATAGCTCATGAACGACTGGAGCAAATTGGATAATTATTTTTGCGTTGGTTTCGTTATTGTTCAGGCAAGGTTTGTATAAACTAAATGAGCTCTGGAATTATAAAATTTGTTTAAAATTAATCGCCGAAATCTATATATGCGCATAGCTTCCGAGCCAATGCACCAAATTGGATAGTTCTTTCTTTGTTGTATGTGCTAATATTAGGACAAGGTTTGAATAAAATTACTGGTGAGCTCTGGCATAACGAAATTTGTTTAAAAATGATTCGCCGAAATGTAAGTACGCTCATAACTTCAGAACGACTGCACGTAATTGAATAATTCTTTTTTTGTTGCGTTCCTTATTGTTCGGATAAAGTTTGTATAAAACTACTGGTGAGCTCTGGCATTATGAAATTTGCATACAAATGAATCCCGGAAATGTATGTACGCGCATAACTTCCGAAAGACTGCACCAAATTGAATAAATCTTTTTTTGTTGTCTTCGACACTGTTAGGACAATGTTTTGTATAAAACTACTGGTGAGCTCTGGCATTATGAAGTTTGCATAAAAATGAATCGTCGAAATGTATGTACGCGTATAACTTCCGAAAGACTGCACCAAATTGAATAATTATTTTTATGTTATGTTTGTTTGTTTGAGGGGGGGAAGAAAACCAGGGAGGGGGGAGGGTAACCTGGGAAGGGGGAGGGGAACCCGGGAGGGGGTTTTGCGGGATGGAGGAAAGGGGGGGGGGGGGGGGACAGTACGCTATGAAAGAATATTTTTTCTGTTCTTTTTTTTACTCGAATAAAACAAAATTTTAAAAGGATAAATACCAGGAGTGCAGAACTAAGCAAGGGAAAATATATTAAGAACATGTTTTTTTTCAATTATTTCTGGCTTTTTGGGAAAGGTGAATTTGTATGCATTTAATTATTTTTTTTTACATGAGCTCCACACAGGAGGCCGTGGAGAAAATAATTTCCCTCAGGTCCTATGTCATCTTTGGGGATGCTGTGTGGAGGATTTTTTTTAGGAAAGGAAGGAGATGAGAGTTCTGGGAAGGAAAAGGGTTTAAGGGGTTGGTAGGAATCTGGGGTTCAGTGTGTTCTGGGCATCCGCCTCCAAGACCTAGACAGACCTCACCCCATGAACCCGGGCACCCCTACTAAATCACCAAACGTAGCGAACCACTTGGGGTGACCTATGGCAGAGGTGTTGGTTAACCAATAAAGGTCAACTTTGGGGATTTGTATTTCTACATAACATTATATACAACGGGTACCCGGCATGCGTTGCAACAACACTGTAACCTCGGGGTCAACTTAACTGTAATGGTTCCATTCCAAGTTCCGGGAAACTACATTATAATTCAAGCGCCTTGCAAACGCATGCACTGTATTATAACATTACATACAACGGGTACCCGGCATGCGTTGCAACATCACTGTAATCTCAGGGTCAACTTAACTGTAATGGTTCCATTCCAAGTTCCGGGAAACTACATTATAATGCAAGCGCCTTGCAAACGCCTGCTTTATATCATAACATTATATACAAAGGGTACCCGGCATGCGTTGCAACATCACTGTAATCTCGGGGTCAACTTAACTGTAATGGTTCCATTCCAAGTTCCGGGAAACTACATTATAATGCAAGCGCCTTGCAAACGCCTGCAATATATTATAACATTATATACAACGGGTACACGGCATGCGTTGCAAGATCACTGTAACCTCGGGGTCAACTTAACTGTAATGGTTCCATTCCAAGTTCCTGAAAACTACATTATAATACAAGCGCCTTGCAAACGCCTGCTTTACATTATAACATTATATACAAAGGGTACCCGGCATGCGTTGCAAGGTCACTGTAACCTCAGGTTTCTTCTTATATTTAATTCAACACACACTCCTCCTCGCTTCATCCACGTTCACACGCAAATCGCATAATTTTTTAACCCGTTAGTTGCATTTTTGCAACGGGCCCCGCTAGTATATATTAATGTTTGGTTTTGGGGTAGGTCAGGAAAACTCACTTTTTTTTTTAATCGTCCGGGTACAGGCGAAAATCGACCGCTCTGCCTGTCCAGTTTCACCGACCGCAGGGGTCGATTTGGCCGAGCAAGGCGCGTGGACCGGGATTTCATACAAACGGCCGTTCCAAAAAAACGCGTTTTGGTGATCCGATAATCGACTCTTTTCCCTCTCGATCCGCAAGACCTCACGGCGTATTGTCGCTTAAAAACGAAAAAGACGCTTACGCCCTTTCGATTTCCCTCGCCCGCCTCGGCCCGCAGGCGATAATCGACCTCCGCGCCTCGAGTTTCACCGACCGCAGAGATCAATTTGGCCCGAAAGGGGGCACGGACGGCGATCTCTGCCGGTCAGACCAGATTTCATATAAAAAGATGATGCGGGGTTAACAGCGCACCCAAACGGCGAAAACTACAATTAGATCTCTCACCGACGAAGAAATTCGGCCTCAGTTATATTTCCTGCCGATAGGTTCACCCGTTAAAAAACGTCGAATCGTTTAGTAAAGAGATTTCCCATACAAAACTGATTTTTCTAGGGATTTATTCGAATTTTTTTAAGGGCGTTCTCGAAAATATCGTAGAAAAATTGACATTTAAAGGCCCTTTGCGGGAACCTAGATTGCGGCGAAAACAAACATTTTGCACGAAATGTTTTTGATTAAATAGAAGTTATACAAGTTTAAGAAACTTTTAAAATAAAAACATGTGTAGCTTCCCATTTAAAATGTTTCACAATGTCGCGTCAAACTTTGCAATTATATTGACATTTGCGAAAAATTCAATAACATCCATAATGCACATGGTTTTCAGCCTGTTAAATCGGTAGATATTTTAAATCTTTATGTAATTTTTTCCAACCTTGCAATACTGAACATGGAACATCATCCAAAACCACCGCAAGATTTCAGCAAGGCCCTGACAGCGTTAGCTGACGTAATTTGTATGGGAAATGTTCTTAAACCAGCGCAGGTGTTCGATTTTCAGGCTTTGCTTCAGGTGGTTATGACAACTTTTAACGGTTGTCTTGCCATATAGATAAAATATTATTTTAGAATATTTTGATGAACTAGGGAGGTACCCTGAAAATTACATAAACGGATAAATAATTATCCACGGGTATCATCTATAAATTATAGCTCATGAACGACTGGAGCAAATTGGATAATTATTTTTGCGTTGGTTTCGTTATTGTTCAGGCAAGGTTTGTATAAACTAAATGAGCTCTGGAATTATAAAATTTGTTTAAAATTAATCGCCGAAATCTATATATGCGCATAGCTTCCGAGCCAATGCACCAAATTGGATAGTTCTTTCTTTGTTGTATGTGCTAATATTAGGACAAGGTTTGAATAAAATTACTGGTGAGCTCTGGCATAACGAAATTTGTTTAAAAATGATTCGCCGAAATGTAAGTACGCTCATAACTTCAGAACGACTGCACGTAATTGAATAATTCCTTTTTTGTTGCGTTCCTTATTGTTCGGATAAAGTTTGTATAAAACTACTGGTGAGCTCTGGCATTATGAAATTTGCATACAAATGAATCCCGGAAATGTATGTACGCGCATAACTTCCGAAAGACTGCACCAAATTGAATAAATCTTTTTTTGTTGTCTTCGACACTGTTAGGACAATGTTTTGTATAAAACTACTGGTGAGCTCTGGCATTATGAAGTTTGCATAAAAATGAATCGTCGAAATGTATGTACGCGTATAACTTCCGAAAGACTGCACCAAATTGAATAATTATTTTTTTGTTATGTTTGTTTGTTTGAGGGGGGGAAGAAAACCAGGGAGGGGGGAGGGTAACCTGGGAAGGGGGAGGGGAACCCGGGAGGGGGTTTTGCGGGATGGAGGAAAGGGGGGGGGGGAGTAGAGTACGCTATGAAAGAATATTTTTTCTGTTCTTTTTTTTACTCGAATAAAACAAAATTTTAAAAGGATAAATACCAGGAGTGCAGAACTAAGCAAGGGAAAATATATTAAGAACATGTTTTTTTTCAATTATTTCTGGCTTTTTGGGAAAGGTGAATTTGTATGCATTTAATTATTTTTTTTTACATGAGCTCCACACAGGAGGCCGTGGAGAAAATAATTTCCCTCAGGTCCTATGTCATCTTTGGGGATGCTGTGTGGAGGATTTTTTTTAGGAAAGGAAGGAGATGAGAGTTCTGGGAAGGAAAAGGGTTTAAGGGGTTGGTAGGAATCTGGGGTTCAGTGTGTCATGGGCATCCGCCTCCAAGACCTAGACAGACCTCACCCCATGAACCCGGGCACCCCTACTAAATCACCAAACGTAGCGAACCACTTGGGGTGACCTATGGCAGAGGTGTTGGTTAACCAATAAAGGTCAACTTTGGGGATTTGTATTTCTACATAACATTATATACAACGGGTACCCGGCATGCGTTGCAACAACACTGTAACCTCGGGGTCAACTTAACTGTAATGGTTCCATTCCAAGTTCCGGGAAACTACATTATAATTCAAGCGCCTTGCAAACGCATGCACTGTATTATAACATTACATACAACGGGTACCCGGCATGCGTTGCAACATCACTGTAATCTCAGGGTCAACTTAACTGTAATGGTTCCATTCCAAGTTCCGGGAAACTACATTATAATGCAAGCGCCTTGCAAACGCCTGCTTTATATTATAACATTATATACAAAGGGTACCCGGCATGCGTTGCAACATCACTGTAATCTCGGGGTCAACTTAACTGTAATGGTTCCATTCCAAGTTCCGGGAAACTACATTATAATGCAAGCGCCTTGCAAACGCCTGCAATATATTATAACATTATATACAACGGGTACCCGGCATGCGTTGCAAGATCACTGTAACCTCGGGGTCAACTTAACTGTAATGGTTCCATTCCAAGTTCCTGAAAACTACATTATAATACAAGCGCCTTGCAAACGCCTGCTTTACATTATAACATTATATACAAAGGGTACCCGGCATGCGTTGCAAGGTCACTGTAACCTCAGGTTTCTTCTTATATTTAATTCAACACACACTCCTCCTCGCTTCATCCACGTTCACACGCAAATCGCATAATTTTTTAACCCGTTAGTTGCATTTTTGCAACGGGCCCCGCTAGTATATATATAGTATTGTTTGGTTTTGGGAGAGGTCTTTTTCCGCGCACTTTTTGGTTGACGCAAAAACGACCAGTACGCCCTTTGCGTTTCACCCACCTCAAGGTTCACTTTCGGTTGAAGCAAATTGGGACTGAAAACTGTAAGCAAATTTTTTTCGACAAAATGAAATATATACAGGGATTTATTCTCCGATACGAATCGGCGGCGAAAACTAGAAGCTCTACTCGAATCACTCGATTCGGCTCGGTTGTATTTCCCGCCGACAGATAGCGTTTCAAAAAAAAAATGACAAAAAAAGACTTAGCATTTTCCTCAAAGGAAAATGCTAGGTCTATGGTCAAAATCTTAGATGTCAAATTTTTAGCCTAACAAAACGGAACTCTCGGCGGTTTCGGTCGTTGTTTTTCGGAAAACGACATTACCGCCGAAAAACCGATTCCGGGCTAGATGTTTTTTGAAAATACGATAGCCGGATAGATTCCGCAACTTTTAACACCAATAAAACATATGATTCTCATATAAAATACGTCAGGAGATGCTGACGAAACACGAAATTTTCCGAAAAAAAATCATCAAAATACGCGCTCAAAGATTCCATCGGAAGTTTAAATATTGGTGGCCAGTTCAAATTAACACGCTATTCATTCGGGGTAGGTACCTACTTATTTCGGTAGTATTGCAAATATGATGAAAAAAGCTAAGATTGCCGGAATCTAAGGAAATGCGCAGGTACCTACCTGAATGGGTACCTACACAACGAATTAGGTTTTAATGCAATAAATACTACGGTAAGGTTGTTTCGATGATACAGAATAATGGAACTTTTTTTAAGTTAATTTTCACGTTCTGTGATGGTTCTACTCAAATTCTATTGTTTTATCATTACAGACCAGTTACATCACAAAACTGAAATAATTACAGAACTCGAACGGAACTTTATAGAACTGAAAATTTACTAGAAAAATTTAAAGAATTGTCAATTTTTTTTATTAATTATTATTTTTTATTTTTAAGTGTGTTCTATTTGAACATTGTTAAATAAAAAAAAAAATATATATATATATATATACATTACGCGTGTTCTAGGTAGGTACTTACTTGCGGGGACTTTTTTCATTTAAAAATCAAAACATGATATTGAATGAATTTATTTATAGTGAAAATTATTTTATGCTCAACAGCATAATGGCGTCGTTTTGGTGAAATATTACAACAAAGTACCTACTTAGTACTTACACTTGCAAAATGAAATACAATACAACTACAATAGTGAGCTCCGGCATAATGAAATTTTGCACTGCTAAACCGTGCAACCGATTGTTATTGTTAATGGACTATTTGTGCGTAAATAAATTAATTATATACAGCGGGTACCCGGCATGCGTTGCGAGGCCACTTTAACTTCGGGGTCAACTAAACCGTAATGGTTCCCTACCAAGTCCCGGGAAACAACATTATAAAATTATGCACTTTATAAAATTATATACAACGGGTACCCGGCATGCGTTGCAAGGCCACTTTAACCTAAGGGTCAACTAAACTGTAATGGTTCCATCCCAAGTCCCCGGAAACTACATAATAATGCAAGCGCCTGCACTATGTAACATTATATACAACGGGTACCCGGCGTGCGTTGCAAGGTCACTGTAACCTAGGAGTCAACTTTACTGTAATGGTTTCATCCCGATTCCCGGGAAATAAAATTTTAATGCAAGCGCCTGCAATTTATAACATAATATACAACGGGTACACGGCATGCGTTGCAAGGTCACTGTAACTTCGGGGTCAACTTAACTGTAATGGTTCCATCCCAATTCCCGGGAAATAACATTTTAAAGCAAGTGCCTGCAATATATAACATGATATACAACGGTTACTCGGCATGCGTTGCAAGGTCACTGTAACCTCGGGATCAACTTAACTGTAATGGTTCCATTCCAATTCCTGGGAAATTACATTTTAATGCAAGCGCTGCACTACATAACATTATATACAACGGGTACCCGGCATGCGTTGCAAGGCCACTGTGAACTCAGGTTTCTTCATATATTTAATTTAACACACACTCCTCCTCGCTTCATCCACGTTCACACGTCAAATCGCATAGTGTCTTAACCCGTCAGTTGCTTCTGCAACGGGCAAAACCTAGTATATATAGTATTGTTTGGTTTTGGGAGAGGTCTTTTTCCGCGCACTTTTTGGTTGACGCAAAAACGACCAGTACGCCCTTTGCGTTTCACCCACCTCAAGGTTCACTTTCGGTCGAAGCAAATTGGGACTGAAAACTGTAAGCAAATTTTTTTCGACAAAATGAAATATATACAGGGATTTATTCTCCGATACGAATCGGCGGCGAAAACTAGAAGCTCTACTCGAATCACTCGATTCGGCTCGGTTGTATTTCCCGCCGACAGATAGCGTTTCAAAAAAAAAATGACAAAAAAAGACTTAGCATTTTCCTCAAAGGAAAATGCTAGGTCTATGGTCAAAATCTTAGATGTCAAATTTTTAGCCTAACAAAACGGAACTCTCGGCGGTTTCGGTCGTTGTTTTTCGGAAAACGACATTACCGCCGAAAAACCGATTCCGGGCTAGATGTTTTTTGAAAATACGATAGCCGGATAGATTCCGCAACTTTTAACACCAATAAAACATATGATTCTCATATAAAATACGTCAGGAGATGCTGACGAAACACGAAATTTTCCGAAAAAAAATCATCAAAACACGTGCTCACAGATTCCATCGGAAGTTTAATTATTGCTGGCCAGTTCAAATTAACACGTTTTTCATTCGGGGTAGGTACCTATTTACTTCGGTAGTATTGCAAATATGATGAAAAAAGCAAGGATTGCCGGAATCTAAGGAAATGCGCAGGTACCTACCTGAACGGGTACCTACACAACGAATTAGGTTTTAATGCAATAAATACTAAGGTAAGGTTGTTTCGATGATACTGAATAATTCAACTTTTTTTAAGTTAATTTTCACGTTCTGAGTTGCTTCTACTGAAATTCTGTTTTTTCTCAATATAGGCCAGTTACATCACAAAACTGAAATAATTACAGAACTCGAACGGAACTTTCTAGAACTGAAAATTTACTAGAAAAGTTTTAAGAATTGAGAATTTTTTTTTATTAATTATATTTTTTTTTTATAAGTGTGTTCTATTTGGACATTGTTAAATAAAAAAAATAATTACGCGTGTTCTAGGTAGGTACTTACTTCTAGGGACTTTTTTCATTTAAAAATCAAAACATGATATTGAATGAATTTATTTATAGTGAAAATTATTTTATGCTCAACAGCATAATGGCGTCGTTTTGGTGAAATATTACAACAAAGTACCTACTTAGTACTTACACTTGCAAAATGAAATACAATACAACTACAATAGTGAGCTCCGGCATAATGAAATTTTGCACTGCTAAACCGTGCAACCGATTGTTATTGTTAATGGACTATTTGTGCGTAAATAAATTAATTATATACAGCGGGTACCCGGCATGCGTTGCGAGGCCACTTTAACTTCGGGGTCAACTAAACCGTAATGGTTCCCTACCAAGTCCCGGGAAACAACATTATAAAATTATGCACTTTATAAAATTATATACAACGGGTACCCGGCATGCGTTGCAAGGCCGCTTTAACCTCGGGGTCAATAAAACTGTAATGTTTCCATCCGAAGTCCTGGGAAACTACATTATAATGCAAGCGCCTGCACTATATAACAGTATATACAACGGGTACCCGGCATGCGTTGCAAGGTCACTGTAACCTCGGGGTCAACTTAATTATAATGGTTCCATCCCAAGTACCGGGAAACTACATTATAATGCAAGCACCTGCACTATATAAAATTATATACAACGGGTACCCGGTATGCGTTGCAAGGTGACTTTAACCTAGGGGTCAACTTTACTGTAATGGTTTCATCCCGATTCCCGGGAAATAAAATTTTAATTCAAGCGCCTGCAATTTATAACATAATATACAACGGGTACACGGCATGCGTTGCAAGGTCACTGTAACCTCGGGGTCAACTTAACTGTAATGGTTCCATCCCAATTCCCGGGAAATAATATTTTAAAGCAAGTGCCTGCAATATATAACATGATATACAACGGTTACTCGGCATGCGTTGCAAGGTCACTGTAACCTCGGGATCAACTTAACTGTAATGGTTCCATTCCAATTCCTGGGAAATTACATTTTAATGCAAGCGCTGCACTACATAACATTATATATACCCGGCATGCGTTGCAAGGCCACTGTGAACTCAGGTTTCTTCATATATTTAATTTAACACACACTCCTCCTCGCTTCATCCACGTTCACACGTCAAATCGCATAGTGTCTTAACCCGTCAGTTGCTTCTGCAACGGGCAAAACCTAGTATATAGTATTGTTCACTTTGGGAAAGCTCTTTTTCCGCGCACTTTTTTGTCGACGCAAAAACGGCCAGTACGCCCTTTGCGTTTCACCCACCTCAAGGTTCACTTTCGGTTGAAGCAAATTCCGAATGAAAACTGTAAGTCAATTTTTTTCGACAAAATAAAATATATACAGGGGTTTATTCTCCGATACGAATCGGCGGCGAAAACTAGAAGCTCTGCTCGAATCACTCGATTCGGCTCGGTCATATTTCCCGCCGACAGATGGCGTTGGTAAAAAAAAAAATGACGAAAAAACCCCTTAATTTCACAAAGGAAAATGCTAGGACCGTTGACGCAGATCTCAAATGTCAAAGTTTTAGCCTAACAAAACGGAACTCTCGGCGGTTTGGGTCGTTGTTTTTCGGAAAACCACATTGCCGCCGAAAAACCGATTCCGGGCTAGATGTTTTTTAAAAATACGATAGCCTGAGATATTCCGCAACTTTTAATAACAATAAAACATACGATTCTCATATAAAATATGTCAGGAGATGCTGACAAAACTCGAAATTTTCCGAAAAAAAATCATCAAAACACGTGCTCACAGATTCCATCGGAAGTTTAATTATTGCTGGCCAGTTCAAATTAACACGTTTTTCATTCGGGGTAGGTACCTACTTACTTCGGTAGTATTGCAAATATGATGAAAAAAGCAAAGATTGCCGGAATCTAAGGAAATGCGCAGGTACCTACCTGAATGGGTACCTACACAACGAATTAGGTTTTAATGCAATAAATACTAAGGTAAGGTTGTTTCGATGATACTAAATAATTCAATTTTTTTTTTTAAAGTTAATTTTCACGTTCTGTGTTGGTTCTACTCAAATTCTGTTTTTTCTCAATAAAGGCCAGTTACATCACAAAACTGAAATAATTACGGAACTTTCTAGAACTGAAAATTGACAAGAAAAATTTGTAAAATTGTCTATTATTTTTTTAAACAACCCAGCCTTATTATTTTTATGTTATGTTATTTTTAAATGTGCAGATTATCTATTTGGAAATTGTGAAGTAACAAAAAAAATATATATATTACGCTGTTCTAGGTAGGTACTTTCTTGCAGGGACTTTTTTCCTTTAAAAATAAAACATGATATTGAATAAAATTATTTGTGCTGGAAAGAAGTTTTTATAAAATTATTTTATGCTCAACAACATAATGGCGTCGTTTTGGTGAAATATTACAACAAAGTACCTACTTAGTACTTACAATACAACTACAAATAGTGAGCTCTGGTATCATGAAATTGTGCATTGCTAAACCGTTTATCCGATTGCGATGAAATTTTGGGGGTGCGGTCAACTACCTGTTCCCTTTGTAGGCGCTCATTCCTCGCTTCATCCGCATTCAGACATCGTTTTTTCTTCATATATATTTAATTTAACACACACTCCTGCTCGCTTCGTCTTTTAGGGAAACGAAGGAGAGAAGAGTTCTGGGAAGGAAAAGGGTTTAAGGGATTGAGTTCGAACCCGCAATCTTCGGATTGCGAGTCGAGAGTCTTACCTCTTGACCTAGAGGGCCCTAAATTATATTGCGTTATTTTGATAACCAATTTCAAAATAATTTTATTTTCAAAATACAACAAAATTTAAAAATCAAAAAAGAATTTAAATTTCAACAAATTTTTAAATCCAAAAAATTTTAAAATCCAAAAAATTTTAAAATCCAAAAAATTTTAAAAACGAAAAAATTTTAAAATCAAAAAAATTTCAAAATCCAAAAAATTTTAAAATCGAAAAAATTTTAAAATCCAAAAAATTTCAAAATCGAAAAAAATTTAAAAATCGAAAAAATTTAAATTCCAAAAAATTTTAAAATCCAAAAAATTTTAAAATCGAAAAAATTTTAAAATCAAAAAAATTTCAAAATCCAAAAAATTTTAAAATCGAAAAAATTTTAAAATCCAAAAAATTCCAAAATCTAAAAAAATTAAAAAATCCAAAAAATTTTAAAGATCACAAAATTTTAAAATCCAAAAAATTTAAAAATCGAAAAAAAAATTAAAATCCAAAAAATTAAAAAATCGAAAAAATTTAAAAATCGAAAAAATTTTTGAAAATCAAAAAATTTAAAAATCGAAAAAATTTTAAAATCCGATAAATTTTAAATCTTCATCCACGTTCACACATCAAATCGTATAGTGCTTTAACCCGTCAGTTGCTTCTGCAACGGGCAAAACCTAGTATATATAGTATTGTTCACTTTGGGAAAGCTCTTTTTCCGCGCACTTTTTCGTTGACGCAAAAACGACCAGTACGCCCTTTACGTTTCACCCACCTCAAGGTTCACTTTCGGTTCAAGCAAATTCAGTGCACCCTCAGTACTTTGATTTTGCGGAGTTTATTTTTGTCGACAAAATTAGCGCCTTATTCACAGAAAAACTGACGCGAATCAACGGCGAAAACTAGAACCAATAGTAAAATTATACTCAATTCGGCCAGGTTACATTTCCCGCCGACAGGTTCGCGTTTCCAAAAAAATGATGTCATTTTGGCCATCAGTTTCATCCTCAGTACTTTGATTTTGCGAGGTCAATTTTTTTCGACAAAATTAGCGCTTTATTCACAGAAAAACTGACGCGAATCAACGGCGAAAACTAGAACCAATAGTAAAATTACACTCAATTCGGCCAGGTTACATTTCCCGCCGACAGGTTCGCGTTTCCAAAAAAAAAGATGTCATTTTGGCCATCAGTTTCAAAGCAAATGAAAATGCTAGGAATATTGAGTCAGGTCAGGGATCTCAGACGTCAAATTTTTAGCCTAACAAAGCAGACTTTTCACGGTTTTCGGTAGTGGTTTTACGGTACGCGGCATTGCGGCCCCAAAACCGATCCCGGCTCGGATGTTTTTCAAAAATCTAACGCAGTAGAGAATTCCGCAACTTTAAATACCAAAATTACACGCCCATCCCATATAAAATAGTTCAGGAGATGCTGACAAAGTTCGACATTTTCCGAAAAAAAATCACCAAAACACGTGCTTACAGATTCCATTGGAAGTTTAATTTTTGCTGGCCAGTTCAAATTAACACGCTATTCATTCGGGGTAGGTACCTACTTATTTCGGTAGTATTGCAAATATGATGAAAAAAGCAAAGATTGCAGGAATTGAAGGAAATGCGCAGGTACCTACCTGAATGGGTACCTACACCATGAATTAGGTTTTAATACAATAAATACTACGGTAAGGTTGTTTCGATGATACAGAATAATTGAACTTTTTTTAAGTTAATTTTCACGTTCTGTGATGGTTCTACTCAAATTCTATTGTTTTATCATTACAGACCAGTTACATCACAAAACTGAAATAATTACAGAACTCGAACGGAACTTTATAGAACTGAAAATTTACTAGAAAAATTTAAAGAATTGTCAACTTTTTTTTATTAATTATTTTTTTTATTTTTAAGTGTGTTCTATTTGGACATTGTTAAATAAAAAAAATAATTACGCGTGTTTTAGGTAGGTACTTACTTCCAGGGACTTTTTTCATTTAAAAATCAAAACATGATATTGAATGAATTTATTTATAGTGAAAATTATTTTATGCTCAACACCATAATGGCGTCGTTTTGGTGAAATATTACAACAAAGTACCTACTTAGTACTTACACTTGCAAAATGAAATACAATACAACTACAATAGTGAGCTCCGGCATAATGAAATTTTGCACTGCTAAACCGTGCAACCGATTGTTGTTGTTAATGGACTATTTGTGCGTAAATAAATTAATTATATACAGCGGGTACCCGGCATGCGTTGCGAGGCCACTTTAACTTCGGGGTCAACTAAACCGTAATGGTTCCCTACCAAGTCCCGGGAAACAACATTATAAAATTATGCACTTTATAAAATTATATACAACGGGTACCCGGCATGCGTTGCAAGGCCGCTTTAACCTCGGGGTCAATAAAACTGTAATGTTTCCATCCGAAGTCCTGGGAAACTACATTATAATGCAAGCGCCTGCACTATATAACAGTATATACAACGGGTACCCGGCATGCGTTGCAAGGTCACTGTAACCTCGGGGTCAACTTAATTATAATGGTTCCATCCCAAGTACCGGGAAACTACATTATAATGCAAGCACCTGCACTATATAAAATTATATACAACCAGTACCCGGTATGCGTTGCAAGGCGACTTTAACCTAGGGGTCAACTTTACTGTAATGGTTTCATCCCGATTCCCGGGAAATAAAATTTTATTGCAAGCGCCTGCAATTTATAACATAATATACAACGGGTACACGGCATGCGTTGCAAGGTCACTGTAACCTCGGGGTCAACTTAACTGTAATGGTTCCATCCCAATTCCCGGGAAATAATATTTTAAAGCAAGTGCCTGCAATATATAACATGATATACAACGGTTACTCGGCATGCGTTGCAAGGTCACTGTAACCTCGGGATCAACTATACTGTAATGGTTCCATTCCAATTCCTGGGAAAATACATTTTAATGCAAGCGCTGCACTACATAACATTATATACAACGGGTACCCGGCATGCGTTGCAAGGCCACTGTGAACTCAGGTTTCTTCATATATTTAATTTAACACACACTCCTCCTCGCTTCATCCACGTTCACACGTCAAATCGCATAGTGTCTTAACCCGTCAGTTGCTTCTGCAACGGGCAAAACCTAGTATATAGTATTGTTTGGTTTTGGGAAAGGTCTTTTTCCGCGCACTTTTTGGTTGACGCAAAAACGACCAGTACGCCCTTTACGTTTCACGCACCTCAAGGTTCACTTTCGGTTGAAGCAAATTCGGAATGAAAACTGTAAGCAAATTTTTGATGACAAAATGAAATATATACAGGGATTTATTATTCTATACGAATCGGTGGTGAAAACTAGAAGCTCTGCTCGAATCACTCGATTCGGCTCGGTCATATTTCCCGCCGACAGATGGCGTTGGTAAAAAAAAAAATGACGAAAAAACCCCTTAATTTCACAAAGGAAAATGCTAGGACCGTTGACGCAGATCTCAAATGTCAAAGTTTTAGCCTAACAAAACGGAACTCTCGGCGGTTTGGGTCGTTGTTTTTCGGAAAACCACATTGCCGCCGAAAAACCGATTCCGGGCTAGATGTTTTTAAAAAATACGATAGCCTGAGAGATTCCGCAACTTTTAATAACAATAAAACATACGATTCTCATATAAAATATGTCAGGAGATGCTGAAAAAACTCGAAATTTTCCGAAAAAAAATCATCAAAACACGTGCTCACAGATTCCATCGGAAGTTTAATTATTGCTGGCCAGTTCAAATTAACACGTTTTTCATTCGGGGTAGGTACCTACTTACTTCGGTAGTATTGCAAATATGATGAAAAAAGCAAAGATTGCCGGAATCTAAGGAAATGCGCAGGTACACCTACCTGAATGGGTACCTACACAACGAATTAGGTTTTAATGCAATAAATACTAAGGTAAGGTTGTTTCGATGATACTAAATAATTCATCTTTTTTTTTAAAGTTAATTTTCACGTTCTGTGTTGGTTCTACTCAAATTCTGTTTTTTCTCAATAAAGGCCAGTTACATCACAAAACTGAAATAATTACGGAACTTTCTAAAAATTTGTAAAATTGTCAATTATTTTTTTTAAACAACCCAGCCTTATTATTTTTATGTTATGTTATTTTTAAATGTGCAGATTATTTATGAATAAAGCGTGGTTCTATTTGGATATTGTGAAATAACAAAAATATATATATTACGCTGTTCTAGGTAGGTACTTTCTTGCAGGGACTTTTTTCCTTTAAAAATAAAACATGATATTGAATAAAATTATTTGTGCTGAAAAGAAGTTTTTATAAAATTATTTTATGCTCAACAACATAATGGCGTCGTTTTGGTGAAATATTACAACAAAGTACCTACTTAGTACTTACAATACAACTACAAATAGTGAGCTCTGGTATCATGAAATTATGCATTGCTAAACCGTTCATCCGATTGCGACGAAATTTTGGGGGAGCGGTCGACTACCTGTTCCATTTGTAGGCGCTCATTCCTCGCTTCATCCGCATTCAGACATCATTTTTTCTTCATATATTTAATTTAACACGCCTGCTCGCTTCGTCTTTTAGGGAAACGAAGGACAGAAGAGTTCTGGGAAGGAAAAGGGTTTAAGGGGTGGGTAGGAATCTGGGCTTCAGTGTGTCCTGATCATCAGACCTAGACACACCTCATCCCATGAACCCGGGCACCCCTGCTAAATCACTAAGCGTAGCGAATCACCTAGGGTGACCTATGGCAGAGGTGTTGGTTAAAAAAGAGGGGGGATGAAAACCAGGGAGGGGGGAGGGTAACCTGGGAAGGGGGAGGGGAACCCGGGAGGGGGTTTTGCGGGATGAAGGAAGGGGGGGGAGGGAGTAGAGTACGCTATGAAAGAATATTTTTTCTGTTCTTTTTTTACTCGAATAAAACGAATTTTTAAAAGGATAAATGCCAGGAGTGCAGAACTAAGAAAGGGAAAAAATATTAAGAACATGTTTTTTTCAATTTTTTCTGGCTTTTTGGGAAAGGTGAATTTATATGCATTTAATTTTTTTTTACATGAGCTCCGCACAGGAGGCCGTGGGGAAAATAATTTCCCTCAGGTCCTATGTCATCTTTGGGGATGCTGTGTGGAGGATTTTTTTTAGGAAAGGAAGGAGATGAGAGTTTTGGAAAGGAAAAGGGTTTAAGGGGTGGGTAGGAATCTGGGGTTCAGTGTGTCCTGGGCATTCGCCTCCAAGACCTAGGCAGACCTCACCCCATAAACCCGGGCACCCCTACTAAATCACCAAACGTAGCGAACCACTTGAGGTGACCTATGGCAGAGGTGTTGGTTATCCAATAAAGGTCAACTTTGGGGATTTGTATTTCTACATGACACTATATACAACGGGTACCCGGCATGCGTTGCAACAACATTGTAACCTCGGGGTCAACTTAACTGTAATGGTACCATTCCAAGTTCCGGGAAACTACATTATAATTCAAGCGCCTTGCAAACGCATGCAATGTATTATAACATTATATACAACGGGTACCCGGCATGCGTTGCAACATCACTGTAATCTCGGGGTCAACTTAACTGTAATGGTTCCATTCCAAGTTCCGGGAAACTACATTATAATGCAAGCGCCTTGCAAACGCCTGCTTTATATTATAACATTATATACAAAGGGTACCCGGCATGCGTTGCAACATCACTGTAATCTCGGGGTCAACTTAACTGTAATGGTTCCATTCTAAGTTCCGAGAAACTACATTATAATACAAGCGCCTTGCAAACGCCTGTTTTATATTATAACATTATATACAAAGGGTTCCCGGCATGCGTTGCAACATCACTGTAACCTCGAGATCAACTTAACTGTATTCCATTCCAAGTTCAGGGAAACTACATTATTATGCAAGCGCCTTGCAAATGCCTGCACTATATTATAACATTATATACAACGGGTACCCGGCATGCGTTGCAAAGTCACTGTAACCTCAGGTTTCTTCATATATTTAATTTAACACACACTCCTCCTCGCTTCATCCACATTCACACGCAAATCGCAAAGTGTTTTAACCCGTCAGTTGCTTCTGCAACGGGCAAAACCTAGTCGTAAAGTATTACGCACAATTCCAAGAGTGCGTTTCAACGAAGTCAAAAGCTAGCCTTTACATAACAGTTTTCTTGAGGTTCCTAAAGTTTGAGGTAAAAGGTGTCGGTTTTTTTTTATTTTCGGATCGGGAATTCTATTGTTTAAAATTTGTTAATAACCATGCAATGCACCTTTTTCCAAACTGATATACCTAGTACGTACCTTGCCTAACAAATACCTTCAATTACTGAGTAAATTCTAAAGTATTTTTGAGAATAGATATTCCTAATGTAATGTAATTTATTATATCCAACTAAACCCCCAACATAGTCTTCCCGATGTAATGTCTCGCAACACAATCGTAAGATACATAACTATCTCTTGTCCGTTAAAATTAACAAAACATCCCCAAAAGACTTCTTTAGCACCGTTGTTATTTTAAACTCGATAGATCGGAAAGTAGCGACGCTAAACGGATAGAAAATACGTACCTCCATAGGATTTATTCTGCCGGAGAATGAGGTACTTTAGTCGGTCTCCTCTTTGTGTATTGCTTCGTAGCCTCCCCACCCTTGCCTTCTTTGGTTTTCTGAAGGTTTCACTTCTACCGCGTGTAAACTGCACAACTGTAATTTTTTGTTTCTAAAATGCTGACAGCTGGTTTTTTAAATGGAAGCTTTTTTAACACTGTTGTGATTTGAAACTAGATGACACGGAAACGAGCGACACTAAACACATTTATAGGATTTATTATTTTAGTGAAACTTCTCTAACACCTCGTGATTTGAATCTAGATGAAACGGAAACGAGCGACACTAAACACATCTATAGGATTTATTATTTTAGTGAAACTTCTTTAACACCGTTGTGATTTGAATCTATATGAAACGGAACGTGCGACACTAAATACATCTATAAAATTTATTACTCTAGTGAAACTTTTTTAACACCGTCGTAATTTTAATCTAGATGAAACGAAACGTGCAACACCAAACACATCTATAGGATTTATTCTGCGAGTGAATGAGATACTTTAATCGGCCTCCTCTTTCTGAAGTGCTTCGTGGCCCATCGATCTCCTCTTCGTGCGGTGCTTCGTAGAATAAAATTGAACTAATTTTAGCACTTGGTAACGATATTAAAATGAATAGATCCCACAATTAACGTATTAAATTCGTCATTCTCCCGACGTTTAGTTTTCTGAAGGTTTCACCTCTACCGCAAGTGAATTGCACTCTGGTTCCGCACATCCCATCAATAGAAGGAAGTCTCAAGATTTATGACCCAAACCGAAACAAACGCGCCCCTCACTTCAAAATATCCCAGCATGACCTTGGGTAGGTACACGCTCCGAACCAAATGAATATTAATCTTTTCTGCAAGGTCCGCACTAAATATGTAACGCAATTTGTAATAAAGTAATTTTTAAACAAACTCACCAAATTTTCCATGCTCCATATCCGATTTAATTTCCACATGCACTTTTGCAAGACACAAACCGCATGCAATTATTAACTGAGTTGAAAACAACTCAATTCTAAATTTACGCCTGAATACTTTCACAAAATAGCGAACTTTCCGAAGTTAATCAAATTATTTTCGCCAGTTTATGCGCCCTAACCGCCGTTATTGTAACTAACTGCAACTTTGAAACACGTCCGTCTTCGATACCGAAATTACCCTGACTTCCCGCACTCTGATAACTGTCTCCCTAATCTAAACCGAACGCTAGGACGATCTTCTCCTCACTGTTACGCACTCTTGATAACCCTCTAACCAATCACAACCGTCCGCTCCCGTGATCTTTACCTAACTGTCCTTTCAAAAACTCTCCCCTGGTTTCCTGTATCTTCTCCCGTGTGTGGCCCATCGATATTCACAGTTTTTTTTATTTATTACCTACTTTTCTAAAAATCCTTCAAATATCGTCAAATCCCATAGCGATATATTGAACTTAATCGACCAGCCTGTCAAAATTTAATCACCATTTTCGAAGAATTCTGACGTTGTCCCATGTTTTTTTGTTTTTTGTCGCAGTTTCAGAACTTCAAAATAGTAATTAATTATCTGTGCTTGAAAAGCTAGAACGTATTTTAATCTTCCCAGAACCCTGTGACGTACCTCAATATTTAATGCCACACGTGTCGTGTTTGTTTTGTAAGAAACGTTACATTCCCTTGGTCTATTTTTTGTGGCTTTTGCTGGGGTCGCCTGTGCGGACACATAAATCAACCCCGCAGATACTTGGATTTCAGAAATTATTTTTAAGTGTTATAGCGCTCTTTAGAAAACGGCTCCATACAAATTATCCACGTATTATTATTATTATTATTATTATTATTATCACGGCGAGTTCATCACAATAGTCAAGATATCAAGTTATGAAATAAGAAATATTATAGCCTCATTAAACACAAATACCTCATCGGGAAATAAACTGATATCAAGCAAATCAATTAATACCTACAAAATGAGTTAATCCAACCACTAACGTACCTTGTCAATCCATCATTACCGAAAGGCGTTTATCCCGCTTGTCTTAAAATTGCTACGATCATACCATTACATAAAAACGGTCCCAAAAATGATGTATCAAATTATCGACCAATAAGTATTTTAACTCCTCTATCGAAAATATTGTAAAAAGTAATAAAAAACAAGTGCTTACATTTTTGGATACTAATAAAATATTATCACTTACGCAGTATGGTTTTAGGAAAAACCTCGGTATGGGTGACGCTTTAGCTAATGTAACAAATACAATTATTAGAAAACTGGATGAAGGAAAAAAAATGCTTATCAATTTTCATTGATCTTCAAAAAGCTTTCGATACAATTGATCATGAAATACTGTACTTAAAACTAAAAAAAATGAAATAACCGAAACAACTCTAAACCTCCTTAGAAGTTACTTAATTGGAAGAGGACAAATTGTACAAATTGGTAAAAGAAAGAGCAAATCTCTAACAATTAAATTCGGTGTCCCCCAGGAAAGCGTATTAGGGCCTACACTATTTCTGATTTATATAAATGACCTTATGAATCTTCCTATCAATGGAAACATAATGAGCTTTGCAAATGACACTGTTATTATATTTCACGGACAAGATTGGACAAGCACCTACAAGGAGGCGGAACATGGCCTGGCTGTACTTCAAAACTGGCTAATAGTAAACTCCCTTACATTAAATGTGAATAAAACTAAATATCTAACTTTTCCAAAAACAAAAAAGGACAACCAATGAATGAGCACATCCTCAAATTACATGAATGTCAAAATAATTTTCCACAATGTTCCTGCCCGTATATAACCAAAACAAAAAGTATTAAATACCTTGTGATTGAAATTGATGAAAAACTCCAGTGAAATTCACACATTGATCGAAACTCAAAGAAGCTAACAAAACTCATCTACTTCTTCCAAAAATTACGAAACAACGAGGGATTTAAAGAGAGTATATTGGAATATGGAGTAATAAGATGGGGCTGAGCAGAATCTAAACACATAAAACAACTGAAGGTAACCAGAATTGCATCATAAAGACCATACTAAAAGTCTACCGTACTTAAAATGTAAAAAAATAATAAATATTGTTATGAAAATAATTGAATAATGTTCAAAATTGCCCCAGGGTTGTTGATATTTGTCTATAGTAGTGGAATTAAATTATTTTAACTGGCCACAAATAAATTCACTTTTTCTCTGGTAACTTTAACTTTTGGTCGTTAGGGGGTTCATAATCGATTTCCCCTCACTTTTTGGATTTGCATCTCCTGGGCAGGATGTAAATCCGACAGTCGAAAATGTGGACTTAAATTTATTTAATAATATGTAAAATATTCAATCGGCGGGTTGTTTTCAAGTATATTTAAAATGTGAACGAGTTTCTTTATTCCCAGCCGATACATGGTTATCGCGACTGGAGAATTCTTGTTTACGGGTATTCCAGTATGGAATCCCGTGGTGCAATAATGGCGGCTTGACCAGCCAAGTTTTACTGTAATCTGCGATTATATTTATCATCCGTCATTTTTTTTTTTTTTTTTTTTTTTTTTTTTTTTTTTTTAAATTGTACAACAGATTTTTATCCAATTACTGTACAATTATCTCATTTTGACAGTCTTAACACCTAGAAAGATGATTATTATACAAAAAAATCTTAAGGCTATCTAAAGAAGAGTTATATATATCTAGTGTTTCCGATATTTCGTTCATCAGCACCATTCCTCTTGTCATGCTATGCTGTGCTAGAACATCTGTTCTGCCGTATGGTATTTTGAACAAGTCGTGTCGACGACTACGGCTGAAATTTTCAGGCACGTATAAGCCATAACATTCCAAGAGGAATGGGCTGTCAATACGGTTATGGATTATGTTAAAACTAAGAATTGCAAGATTTGCATGACGTCTAGTTTCCAAGCTAAATCTATTTGTTGCCTCAAGTAATTCCATATGGTGCATGAATCTCGGGTACGTTCCATGCATCCGCATATAGACATACCTAAGGAATTTTTTTTGAATTTGTTCTAGCATATTAATATATTTCGCTTGGTGCGGAGTCCACACACCACTGGCATACTCCAGCTTACTTCTTATGACTCCATCAAACATGGCTATCATTGCATCTGGGTCATCAAATTGCTTACATATTCTGATGATGAAACCCAGGAGTTTGTAGCAAGCTGGAGTGAGCCGTGATATATGATCCGAGAATGTCAGTTTGGGATCAAAGACGATACCGAGATCTTTAAAGCTGTTGACTCGGCATAATGTTTGCCCTTTAATGTTGTATTCAAAAACTATGGGCTTCTCGGAGCGGGTATATGTCATAGTTACACATTTTTTTATATTGAATTCTAATTTGTTCTTTACTGACCATTCTGCAATAGCATCAAGGTCAGATTGCATTTTTAAGCAGTCATAGTAACAAATTATTTCCATCAAAAGTTTGAGGTCATCTGCAAATAGAAGACATTTGCAATATTTTACACAAACCTGGATGTCATCTATAAGTATAAGGAACAGCAAGGGACCAAGGTTTGAACCTTGGGGAATACCTGATAACGCCGGGAATTGTTTAGATTCATGTCCATTTATTATTACATATTGACTTCTGGCTTTTAAATAGGACGCGAAGAATATAAGCGTTTGTTGATCGAAACCAAGTTTGTCATCCGACGAGATGGATTCTCAATTATACAAAGGGACACGACCGTCCGTATAGTCCCCGCCGATTATTTTCACAACCTGATGGAGGACATTTCCAGTACTGCAACCACATGATGGAGGACACCATGTACCAAACGTATTAATCACCCAGATGGATGGAGAAGCTTGCAAACCTGGCGCGGAGGCAACGTGAGGGAGAAAAGGGGCCCCTCACGGTGCAATATTAGTCATCCGGAATCGTCGCATAAAAATAATAGGTTTTAGCTAGCTCTTAGTATGGTCCACAGGTATGTTAATATTCCAATATAATAATCTTGTTTTACATCCACTCTTTTATTTCTTATTTTCCAAGCTTCACAACAATGATTAAAATAACAGTGCCCACGCTCTGACGGGAGTATTCATGCCTACCGACACAGTCAGCATATCTCGTACCCACGAGATTTGGCGTCCAAAAATCCCATGGGATTAAAGCTGATAACTGTGTACCTTCATATATATAACCCTGAATAATTAACATTTAATGCACCCACTTAATAAGAGGTGTAAATGTCATGATAACTGATCACATAGTAGGTACAAAACACAACACAACACAGCACTTCCAGTGCATTACATTGAATTCTACAACCCTGATATATTAACACCCTGTTTAATAACCTATACATTAAACCCTACCCCTTTTTCTACCGTAACATGGCGCACCAACTGGTGATAACGAAAATATTTTTTTTCATTGTTGTGAATCTTGGAAATATTAAATTCATTATATAAACATGCCCTTAACATATTTTTTAACTTGCCCTATGTTTTGTTTTGCTTTGCTTTTAAAATATTAGTGTCACAACTTTATTTTATACCTGTAATGATTTTATTCAATGTTTTCTATCTGAAATATAGTGTGCATAATCTGAAATACCTACATGTTAAACCAACATATAACATAACCTCAATTCCTCAATAGAATTGTTATTGTCATTTTATTAAAATATGCTTAGAAATTTGGTCATAGACAATATGCATTATAGAACTCTATAAAAAAAAAATTAATCCAATGAATAGTGGTTATTTTCAAAATAATTTCAATTATCTATGGCAATTTCTTGCTTTCAAATTTACCTATGGCTTTCATATGTCAAAACATATTTATGTTTTTTATAATTCCAAACATGAAAAACAGTTAAAATTTTCATAACACAAATATATTATTAGTTTAAATAAGAATATAAAGTTAATATCAATAATTATGCAAATATTTATAATGATTTATTGTTAACTAAGTGACATTTTGTTCATAATTACGGAGGTACGTACATTCATCAAATCATTGCAGTAATATTAAAAACATTTTATTTGAAAGGTATTAGTTAAAAGTATTACAAACCTTTTAAAATATATTTGAACATTATTATTCAAGCTTTATAAAATTATATTGTGCCGGTATTCATGCAAACCGTGTACATTGTCAAATAACATGATGAAAATAAATATTTTGTATTATTATGCAATTTCAAAGATAACCTTTATTAGGGAATCTTTTATAAAATGTATTTTTATTCCAAACTGTTTAATTAGTTACGAGACGAAATTAATGTTATTTACAGGTGACATCTGTCACAAATATATTATTGATTGTTTATTTACAAATAATGTCAAACTGACATCTTAAATACTTTTGAATTTATAACAATTGTTTTGTGTACGCTAATGTCAAACTTGACATTTCAAATTATGACGTTTCAAATGCTATGAATTATTAGTAGGTCATATTAAAAATATTCATTTAAATGAGCAACATACATATTCATTTCAATGGAATAATTAAAAAAAAATTTAAATGGGGTTCATACATATTCAAATAAAATTTCATATTTTAATTTTTAAATGAAAACAGGGTTATAAAATAAAATATTTTATGTTTTAATTTTAAATACAGGGTTGGCGCAAACCAATATTTTCAAACATCAGGGTTGCCAAAATTATTATTTTTTATTAATTTAAAACAATAGTTATCAAAAATGTTTGTCAAATCAACAACAACGTTCATCAGCGTACAACAACAATAACATCAACAATAACAACAACAACAAGAATAACAACGTTTATTTTTCTTTTTGAATCAAGGGCATCATTTTTAATAACAATTCTGAAAATTGTTTTTGAATTTAAGTACAATCAAGCAATTGTCAACGGTGACACAAGGAATAATGTGATATTTATTATCATTCTTTTTATAAATAAAGGACAATATTCACGAAATGTGATAAGACTTGGAGAAATTATCGGACAATGACAAAATGTCATTATTATCATTGGAGGGGAGTTGACGGAGGTATATTCGGTCTGATCAACTGGATCCTGGTGATCAACTTACCATTCCTAATAGTCCAAATTAGTTCCAAAGGTAAGGGTGGGCTTGTACCCCAACCGCAACGTATCGATCCGGCGTCGATTACGTTTACCTTATATGACAGACAGAGGGCGAG
This sequence comes from Limnephilus marmoratus, assembly GCA_917880885.1. Taxonomy (NCBI): domain Eukaryota; kingdom Metazoa; phylum Arthropoda; class Insecta; order Trichoptera; family Limnephilidae; genus Limnephilus; species Limnephilus marmoratus. The sequence continues at coordinate 36,541,722 of OU862929.1, read as the reverse complement.
AGATGCTTGCTGTCTGCTCATCAGGCCATGAGTTGCTGACTCAGGTAGGGAACATGTGTGCAACATCGTCAGTAGGAGGGCAGTGGATCCGTTGCCTGTAGATGGAGGATTCCTACGGGAGGCGGAAGGATTGCCAGCCACTGGTCCATGTGCATACTCAAAGTACTACGTGGTGTGAAACTTGCCTGAGTGGTTCGGGTTGTTCTTGGAGTTTTATGACCAACCCTGACACAACATTCAACAAGTATTCATAAACTCTATTTAAAATCGAGTTTTATGTTTTTTTTTTTCACACGGTACTATTTGTAGTGATTTATGGTAAATCACATAATTATTTTCTCAAATATAACAAGTCTAAATAAATACGTGCACACCTTTATATTGTCGTAAGTTATGCTCTACGTCAGAGCCAATAAAATTCTAGCCCATTCAAATAGTCACACATGACTCAAATACATCATGATTCTTCATATCAAGTATCAAGCATCATTGAAATAAGACTAAATAAATGTCTCATTCATAAAAAAAATCTATTAAACAAAAAAAAAATGTCTCGTAACTTATCAAAACTCTCGTAATCAAAACTGTTGTAAACAAACAAACAAAAAAATATGTAACTTATCAAAACTCTCGTAATCAAAACTGTTGTAAACAAACATACAAAAAAAAAATATGTAACTTATCAAAACTCTCGTAATCAAAACTGTTGTAAACAAACATACAAAAAAAAAATATGTAACTTATCAAAACTCTCGTAATCAAAACTGTTGTAAACAAACATACAAAAAAAAAATATGTAACTTATCAAAACTACGATAAACAAACGAAAAAATATATGTAACTATTAAAAAATGTATTATGTACAAAAACAAAGCAAAACAAAACAAAACAATTAATTATGTATTGTCATTGTATAACTTCTTTTTTCCAACTATTATTATTATTTTTATTTTTAACTGTGAGACCTAGTTAGTATAGGCAGGTTTTCTTTTTCATGTAAATTCAGTGAAAAGTGAAGGTTGTTCAACCATTATAAAAAGTGTTTATAATCCGATAGCAGGATAAAGTGATGCCACAGAGCATAATATAAAAGTGAATGATTGAAATGATATTCTCACTACAATGTCTTTTTATTTTTGTATTTAACTACAATGATTATTGTTTTTATTTCTATTGTATTTCTGTTTTGAAATTTATTGTTTTTAGGAACCGGTGGACCAACACAATTATAAGTTTTTTAGTCAGCATAGGACATAGGTATGTTCGGGGTCGAACATTTACGCGAGAACGGGGAAAATGTTATGAAAATAATTGAATAATGTTCAAAATTGCCCCAGGGTTGTTGATATTTGTCTATAGTAGTGGAATTAAATTATTTTAACTGGCCACAAATAAATTCACTTTTTCTCTGGTAACTTTAACTTTTGGTCGTTAGGGGGTTCATAATCGATTTCCCCTCACTTTTTGGATTTGCATCTCCTGGGCAGGATGTAAATCCGACAGTCGAAAATGTGGACTTAAATTTATTTAATAATATGTAAAATATTCAATCGGCGGGTTGTTTTCAAGTATATTTAAAATGTGAACGAGTTTCTTTATTCCCAGCCGATACATGGTTATCGCGACTGGAGAATTCTTGTTTACGGGTATTCCAGTATGGAATCCCGTGGTGCAATAATGGCGGCTTGACCAGCCAAGTTTTACTGTAATCTGCGATTATATTTATCATCCGTCATCCGACGAGATGGATTCTCAATTATACAAAGGGACACGACCGTCCGTATAGTCCCCGCCGATTATTTTCACAACCTGATGGAGGACATTTCCAGTACTGCAACCACATGATGGAGGACACCATGTACCAAACGTATTAATCACCCAGATGGATGGAGAAGCTTGCAAACCTGGCGCGGAGGCAACGTGAGGGAGAAAAGGGGCCCCTCACGGTGCAATATTAGTCATCCGGAATCGTCGCATAAAAATAATAGGTTTTAGCTAGCTCTTAGTATGGTCCACAGGTATGTTAATATTCCAATATAATAATCTTGTTTTACATCCACTCTTTTATTTCTTATTTTCCAAGCTTCACAACAATGATTAAAATAACAGTGCCCACGCTCTGACGGGAGTATTCATGCCTACCGACACAGTCAGCATATCTCGTACCCACGAGATTTGGCGTCCAAAAATCCCATGGGATTAAAGCTGATAACTGTGTACCTTCATATATATAACCCTGAATAATTAACATTTAATGCACCCACTTAATAAGAGGTGTAAATGTCATGATAACTGATCACATAGTAGGTACAAAACACAACACAACACAGCACTTCCAGTGCATTACATTGAATTCTACAACCCTGATATATTAACACCCTGTTTAATAACTTACATTAATAACCTACCCTTCATTAATTCTCTTTATAGCATGACACCCACATCCTCCTTTTTCTACCGTAACAATATATAGTTACTAAATAAAAAAATAAAAAACAAAAAAATGTGTTTTTCTTATATTATAATATTTATAACTTCTCCGAAAAAACCAACAACTTCAATCCACTTAACAATTAATAACTAAGCAATATCCTACCATTTCACTTCTTGTTTCAGACCATTACTTTGTTTTGACTGCAACTTAAGAGTTGCAGTCAAAACAAAGATTATTGTATTTAATAATCAATAACAAATACATTAAGATTATTGTATTTGTAATTGATTGCAGTTATGATGTAGTATTTATATTTATTTTTAAACTGTGTTTGCAAAAGTATGATCGGTCTCAGAAAGGGACTAGAAACAGTAATTTTATGAAACAATCCGTTAAAACTTAGTTTTTTTAGTCTAAGCAATCTGATATTACTTGACTAAGTTTGCGCGTGTGGGGTGAATGCTCGATTGATTTGACAAAATGACAAATGGGTCAAACAACAATAGCCATCGGGGTGCCATAAGCAATACTGATGAGGATGAACAAGCAGTTGCACTAGTCTTTAAATTGATGTTTTGCGTTGTGGATTAACAACAGCGTTTTTTGTGCTTAATTAAGACAATGGTAGCGTTGTAATAAAAAATATTTTAAAAATATTTTTATTTTAGCCCTGGGGAAAATATTTTCCTTCGGGGCATGTGATTGCCTCCGATTTTTAAGCAGTTTTTATTTTTATTTTTAACTTTATGAGTAAAACCTCAAATTGTAATATTTAATTAAATGAAGACAATATTAGCGAAACTCAATCGAAAATCTGGATTAAAAAAAAATCATAAAAAGATGTTGACTGGCCATGGGACCTTCTGCTTTCATTGTAACAGCTCTACCAACTAAGCTAAGGTGTCTATATATAATTCGGTCACTTTTAACTGTATCATATTTCGACTATGAACCACTAACATTATCTTCAAGCTCTTAACGCACATATTTATTGGTTCCTATCTTTATATGTCTCTAGTTTTTCGATTGAGTTTCGCGAATATTGTCTTCATTTCATTAAAAATATTATTATTTCGTGCATACTGTAGTCGAATAAACAGAAAATTAACAAAACAGAACGAGATAAAAGTCTTTTAAGATTTTTTTGTTTCTTCACTTTTCTTGTTCTGATTTGTTACTGTTCTGTTTTGAGTTGTTCACGTACCATCACAAAGAAGGCCCAATAGTAACCAATCCCACGCACGCAATATGGGTGTGTTAAAATTTTGATAGGTATATTTTTTTGTTTTTACGTCCGACCAAAAACATTTTTTTGTAAACAAATCACCGCTGTAAAGACATATGCATCATGATTTTTGACTTCATGAAATATGCTTCACTGGGTATAAAACGAAAGGTTTGAATCATTAAAAAATACGTAAAATGTCCTCGTATGATTCTTAGAAAAATAAGGAAAAACTGTATTAATTTATATTTATTTGATTGAATGAATGACTCACATTGGAAGTCAGAAACGGTCGCCGTTGGTTGAACCCAGTATCTCTTGTCTTACCAGGACAATTGCTTAACTAACTCGGCCATTTAAAATATAATTAAAATATAATAATCTTACAGTAACAAACAATAATATGTCAAAAACAAAATAGTGAAACACACATTTTCAAGGATTTCTACGCCAATTAAGAGAGCTAGCTCTTGAGCTTGGTGTAGGAGTTATTTCATAAATTATATAATATATATGTAGGAGTTATTTCATAAATTATATTATATAAATACAATCATGTTACAACATGATTGTATTATTTGTATTTATTACAATAAATAACATTACAATGTTAAAAATTATAATATGGCTTGAAATGAAGTTACAGCATTTAGATTAGTGATGTTTTGTTAATTTTTTGGAAAATTGGTGTTGAAAATTTTGAAATTTGGATGTTATGTTTATGCCATGATGAGTTATGTTTAAATTTTTTGATTACATTTCCTTTAAATATTTGTAATATTGAATGTTTTTTATAGAGATTTTCAATTTTTGGTACAGGACCCTTAATTGATTTTATGAAATTCTTAATTTTATTTTGTATTATTTGTAAGTTAAATAACAATTTATTTTTGAAAAAAAATATTACAAATATTCCAAAAAAATCAATCAGTACCTGGAAACTGTACTCAATAGTTCAGGGGTGTTGGAGGTGAAATTAGACTAGAAAGTAGAGCCTTTTTTCAGCCTCATTTTTCATCTTTTCTTAAAATTACCTCCACACAGAGCCACGAGAAAAATAATTCCACTCAGGGCCTACGTCATTTTTAAGGATGCTGTGTGTAGAGTCTTTTGAGGAAAGGAAGGAAATGAAGTTCTGGATGGAAACAGGTTTGAGTTTGATCTGGGTCTGGGTCAGTATTTCCAGGAGTGAGGGATTTATGAATCCATCCCTCCCACTGCGGTGAAAAGCGATGTTCCAAAAGAGCCCTGCTGGAGAGGTAAAAAAGTGTCCCCTAATCATTCTCTCCCAATCCGGCCTGCCACGCAGTTGGTGGGTAGATGCATAGACCGCCAACACAAGGACAAACCTCACCCCATGAACGCGGAATAACTCAATGAATGGAGTAGTGTGAATTCTCTACAAATCAGTTCCAATTTTTAAAATGGTAATTAAAATAATTAAAAAATATTTTATATGTTAGGTAGGTACTCTATTGATCACTGAAAACAAATTTTTAATATTTTGTGTTTTGAACCGCAATTACGGACATAGGCAGAACCGAAATTAGTGTGATTTTTGTGTGGTGGATTTTTTTATGTAAAGGAAGAGTTCTTGGAAGGAAATGAATATGAGGGTGGGTAGGAATCTGGGCATCAGTGTGTCCAGATTAATTAAATAGATATTCTAAATATATCCAACGCATCAATCGGCTTCAGTAATTCAAAAGTCGTATCAAACTGTCAAAACGGGCGCGCGAACAAATCTTTAATACACGCGTTTTGGGTGTCCTATTTTGAGCACGAAATTTTCTGCGCGTTGGATAGTCCCATGGATGTTTCTATCGAATACGTATACGGCTTCAGACAAAACTAGGCACGCAGGACTCAATGGAAATGCGGGACTATCTCACTTTTTCTAGCATAGTAGATACAGAATGAAGCAGAGAATCCACGGTGTTCCTGAATCCTTTGCTAGTGTTTAAGTGACGTTTACACGACGTTCGATACACGAGCATCGAGAATGGTATTATGCAAAGATATTGGAATATAAGTAGATGTGCTATCTGCTGTTTTTACTATGTGGGTCTGCGCTTCCGGGTGTCGCCGATATTGTTTACCAATTAACAAATAAACTAAAAGAACAAATAATTAACGAATAAACCAAACGAACGTTAAACTAAATGAACGAATTCTTTCCTTATTCAAAATATATTGTTAAACAATATTAATGCACATTTTCAAAAAATCAACGAAATAAACAAATTCTTTTTGTATGAAAACTACGCTAATTAGCGCGTAGTCCGGCGACAGTTGCGCGGACACCATAGCATATCTCTTCTGTATTAGAATATCTTTGGTATTATGTATGTTTTTCGGCCCGGTCCATGCATTGCGTTTCGTTGTTTTTGGCTTCTGAGGTGGGGACTGTGGAGTTTAATTGCAGCATCTTTTGCTGTTTACGGATAGAAAAAAATAACCCTTTTTATTCATTTCAGAATAAATTATTAATTATTATTATTATATTAAAAATACGCCTAGAAAGGAAGGTAAGAAGTATATTTTATTGTATACACGCAGTGGCGTAGCGGGGGGGGGGGGCGGACCGCCCCGGGTGCCACCCGAGGGGGGGGTGACACTCTAACGTGGAAAAAAAATTAAGAAATGCAAAATTGCCACCAAAAATATTTTACACGTGAACACTGACTGTTATTTAGCTCGGTTGTTCGGGGATTCCCGAAAAAATGTTTTATTTTTTATTTTCGTTCCTAGCTCGAAGCATTGCTCGATCGGGGATTTCCCCGAAATATTCCTTGAGTAATTCTAATTTCGTTCGTATATTGTGATTGACGTAAACTTGTGAAGTGAATTGTTATCTATTGGCCGACGTGAATTAGTGAATTTTTTTTTTTTTTTTTTAAATTTATTTTATATTTTTACGCACCAGATTTAAATGTTCGGGTTAAATTTTCCCCAAAAAAAAAAAAAAAAAAAAAGAAGGAAAAACAAAACCCTTTCATACACTTCCCCAAATGATCATCTAGTGAATCCACGTTATGCAATTGCACTATATAAGTATTATAAATACAAAACAATACAAGAACAACATGTCAACCTACTAGAGACCAAATGGGAATATAATTCACCGACTCCAGATATTTTCATATCAGAGGGTTCGGCTCTGTGGCATTTCTAATTGAACCTATAAATCCTACTGATCCCTCAATATAAATATTTAAAAAATCTTTTGTAATCCTACATGTATTTAAAATTACTGCTTTTTGCATTTTTATATACAAATTCTTTGACAAATCTAATATGCTTAAATTTTGAATCAGATTCCTAGGTATTATGCCAGTGGCCGAAATAACAAATGGTAATATTTTTATAGTCCGAGAATGCCAAATTCTTTTAATCTCATTTCCTAAATCTGTGTATTTTCTAATTTTTTCAGAAACAGTTTTTTGAATATTACAGGAATTTGGAATAGCTACATCAATGATATAAGTTATTTTTTTTAATTTTGTCATGTAAAACTATATCAGGTCTATTATGACTAATTGTTCTGTCTGTTAGTATAGTTTTATCATAATATATTTTATAAAATTCATTTTCTATAAATGAATTTGGTTCATATTCATAATAAGGTACTACATTACGGCAATCAATCAAGTTATGTTTAATTACCAAACTTTGGTGAATTATTTTTAAAACCTGATTGTGCCTAAATGTATACTCGGAAGGCGCTAATATAGAACATCCCGATATAATATGTTCTATAGTTTCGGGAAAAGCCAAACATTTTCTACATAAATCATCAATTTGATTTATATCTTTGATTATATGCTTTCTATAATTTTTAGTATTAATGACTCTATCTTGAATTGCAAGCATAAATCCTTCTATTTCTGCGCTCAACTCTCCAATACTCAACCATTTGTTTGACGAAAGTTTGTCAACATACGTTTGGTTGAGATAATTGAAGTGTTTTGCGTGAATAATTTTATTTGACCAGGAATCTAATAATTCCTGGTTAGTATTTATAAGAATGTTGGCATTCTCGTCATATAAATTTAAAGGTGTAATATTTCTATCTGCCTTGCAAATTATTTTGTGCATTTCTGAGCTATTAGCTTTCCTATGGAAAAAATTTCTAAGCATTTCTACCTGATTGTGTTTCAAAGATGTTATTTTGACTACACCTCTACCTCCTTAATTTCTAGGTAAATTAATTCGTTCTATAGCTGAATTTGGATGATGGCAATTAAATTTTGTTAACGTAGTTCTAATTAATCGTTCTAAACTATCTAAATCTGTATTGGACCATTTAATTATGCCAAATGAGTACGTTAGTAGAGGTATTGCCCAAGTATTTATTGCTTTTACTAAACTTTTAGCAGATAGATTGCATTTTAAAATTTTTCTGATCCTAGTTTGAAATTTAATCCTAATATCATTTTTAATACTAGTGTGATCTAATCTATTCGATTGCGGGTATCCTAAATATTTATAAACCTCATCCCCTTTCATACTTTGAATTTTGAAATTTCTAAATATACCCTCGTCTCCATCTACAATTTTGCCTTTCTCTTAATAATATTATTATTCAATGTATAAAAACAGTTTATTATAAACAAGTTCTGCTTCTGCTTCGTAATTATTATTATGAGTTACAGCTGTTTCGCCCTCTGAAGGCATTATCAAACTGTGGTTAACCACAGTTACCACAGTTTGATAATGCCTTCAGAGGGCGAAACAGCTGTAACTCATAATAATAATTACGAAGCAGAAGCAGAACTTGTTTATAATAAACTGTTTTTATACATTGAATAATAATATTATTAAATATATAAAATAAATTAAAAATTAAAATGGAGTTCTACAAAATAAACTTAATAACAATAAATATAGTGAAAAAGTTGTTATTCTGTTAGCGTTTTTATTAGTGCTGAAAGATTATTCACAAAAAAAACAAGGTAAGTGGATTTTTTGATAGTTCACTTTTATAATAGACGCAAAACTTGAATACAATTACACCAGAATCGATTGATAACTGATCTGCATGTTTTTTCTGTATCATATTGTTTTGTGTACATGAAAAAATATTTAAGGAATAATAAGTAATTTGGAGGATTTTAGAAAACGTTTTTATAGAATTCGAAATATGCGTTTTGAATTTGTTGACGAAGCGCTATTTACACCGATTACCAAGTCAACTGCCGACAGTATTTACACCAAACGATTAGCTGCTTACACTGGGGTAGTTTCATAAGCTAAGGTAATTCGCCTACCAAATGTAAAAGCGCCCTCAGATATCGATCAGCTGTCGATAATTTGGATGAGAGGTCACCTTCGCATTACTAGCGCTGTAAATCATAATACCTAAATTATTTTATCCAATATTAGATTGGGTATTATCCAAAATCTAGTTTGATGGTTACAAAAAATAAAGATTCTGTATATTTTTAATAATTTAACTACATGTAAAAGTATAATTAATAAACTAGTAATCCTTAAATCAGATTTTTGCCTAAGTCCTAATTTTGAAAAATAAAAAGTTTTTTGGTTGGCGACGTTACGTGAGTATGGCTACTTGACGGTGTATTTATTCGTTGACCCGGCCTATACTAATTTCACATTTTTCCAAATTTAGGTTAAGAGTGAGTCTGTGTAAGAATCCAAACGAATAAAAGTTACACACGGAACAAGCAAATGGTTTTCCTCCGAATTTTGGAGCGTATGGGGTGCAACTCAAATTTAGAGCTCATCTCAAAACTGGTATCAATTTAAGATTAAATCTGTGTTCGCTAACTCCTTTAAATTAAAACTACACCCGAAACATGAAAATGGTTTTCCTTCAATATTTGCAGCAAATAGTCTGAAACTTTCGTATCCTGCAACTCGGGGAATATCTTGCAATAGTGGAAATCAGGAATGGTTTCCTTCGTAATGGGTCCGCAGATGAACAGAGTTTCAAATGAAATTTCAAAGGAAACCATTTTCAAGTTCCACGTGCATGATTTGAAAGTTGCAGAATATGTGCTACAAAGATCGGAGTAAAACCATTTTCGTGTACTGCGTGCATTAATAATTAAAGCTGGGGACTAACACCTTTACTATCTCACAATTGAAATTTCATCGTTACACTCTCAACATAAAACTGGTTTTAACTTAACGATGGGTTGTTGAGATTATATTTTCACGCCAGCAAATGATTTTCCTCAGAATTTTGCAGCATATTAGAATTAAAGACTCCACTCGGAACTTTAGAACGGTTTCGAAATTTATCCTGCATTTGGAGAACAAAACCGGTTTGAACCTTCTGTGTGTGTTTCCTTAGGTTTAAAACTGCATCCAGAACTCAAATATGGTTTTCCTCAGATTTTTGCACCACTTAGTATGCAACTTGAATTTTTTAACTGCACTTGGAAAATAAGAATGGTTTTCCTTCGAAATGCACAGCATGTCAGCACATGCATCCGCATTTGGATATTTTTGAAATTCTGAACACAAGACCTGTTTTAACTTAAGAAATTATCTAGTAAGAGTCCACCGGCTTAAATTAAAATTGAACCTTATTAATTATTTCAAAACTGGTTTAAATTTAAGAGTAAATGTATTCGGTAACTCGTTTTAATTAAAACTACACCCATAACATGAAAATGGTTTTCCTCCGATATCTGCAGCACGTAGTTTGAAACTTTCGTATTTTGCAACTCGGGGAATATCTTGCAACGGTGGAACTCGGGAATACGAAATGGGTCCGCAGATGAACAGAGTTTCAAATGAAATTTCCAATGAAACCATTTTCGAGTTCCACATGCAAGATTTCAAAGTTGCATTCTATGTGTTGCAAAGATCGAAGAAAAACCATTTGTCTCCCAAAACTCACACCTTTACTATTTCGCAATTGAAATTTTATCGTTACACTCTGAACACAAAACTGGTTTTAACTTTATTAAGGGTTGTTAAAATTATATTTTCACTCCGGCAAATGATTTTCCTCAGAGTTGACGAGTTGAACAGTGATCGACGGGAACTCGTGAAGGGAATTATTACCTATTGATTCTAGAAATTTTAGTTATTCTGTTAGTGTTTTTAAAACTGTTTTTATATTTAAGGAGGATATATTTCTATATTATACGTTGCTAACCATTCATCCGATTGCGATGAAACTTTGGCGATTTAATGTGTGTATGCCGCGATAGTTTATATTTATAATAGTGAGCTCTGGCATTACGAAATTTGAATAAAAAAATTGAAATAGGTTTGAAAAGTGAATGTACCACACTGAATAAATGGAATGTGGGAGGGGAATTCGGGAGGAGAGTTCGCGGGGCGAGGGAAGCGGGAGAGGGAAGTGGAGAGAGGGAAGGCGGAGAAGGAGGAGTGGGAACGCGTGAGGGGAAGGGGAGGCGGGAGAGGAATGGGAGGTGGAAGGGGAACGGGGCGAATGGGAAAGGACACGCAGGAAAAAACAATTTCTTTATTAAGTGGGAACTCGTTAGTTCATTATAATTAAGTGCTGCTTCCTTGATTTGAGTGGCAATTAGGTCATTTTTTCAAATTTAATACAAAATATAATTACCTATTTATGTTTCGGTGTCGGCAATCAGGATATTTATTGTATTTTGAGTTTTGTACACGTTTTTCCCCGCCTCACTAGACAAAGACTATTTAAATTTGATTTAACTTGTCGTAGAAAGCAGTCACTTTGTGGTTTGACGTATTAACTGAAATAAAACAATAATTTTTATAATTAATCATAAGGTGATTAAGGGTTTTTATAAGTTTATTACAAACTTGTAAAAACCCTTAATCACCTGTTCATGTGACGTTTTGCCCCTGTATGTGTAATATGGTAACTCATTAGCTGTCTCTCTTTCACTCTATTACTATGTAATATTTTAATTTCACTTTCACACTGTTCCTTTATATTATATTTGGTCGCTTTCTGTATGTATATAAAAGCTCACACAATGTATTTTTGATTAGTTTAAATTTATACCCTGAAGATAGTTGTGTTAACCTAAACAAAATATTTAAATTAAAAATTTAAATAAATAAATCGTGGTAACAAACGTTAAAACCTGAAACCTTTATATATTGCACAAATATTTGGCAGTAGTTACTAACAAGGCAGCATCTGCATTGGTACGTTGATCAAATTTAGTTTTTTTTTAATTTTATTTTATTTTTAATACTTGCTCCTTTGAAAGATGATGTTATTAAAAATATCAAGCTATTTAACCCATTGTCCAGTAATTAACCACAAACCCGGCGCGCTAACGGGCTAGAGTAGATCCGCCATAAAACAGAAAACCAGCACGACAGTGACATTTTTGAATAAAATTTTAAATGCCGAACGCTTTGTAGTTAATTAATCATTCATTACGTAGAATTGGCAATAATATATTTTTTCCCCGATATTTGTGTTCCAAGTTTTGTATGAAGTCAGCCGCGATTTAATTTCTTCAAAATTGCGAGTGGTTCTAGGCTTTTGTTAGTGATCCTGCATGTCCCTGATTGCTTTGAGGACTATCATACCAAATTATTTTATTAGTTATTAGTGTACATGTATGTAAATAACCAAAAATTATTATTTATGTTCGAATTTTAATTTTTCGAAATTATTATGTTTTTTAATAACTTTTTGAATAAAAATTGTAAAAAAAACTTACGAAAAAAGAAGATGTTACGTTTGTATCCTTATTTACATAAATTTGTATGTTATTAAGTTTTTACTTTTATCTTTTTCCATACCTTAAACCAATGTGTAAACAAATTGAAACATATTATTTCACTTGAATATACGGTTCAAAAGTTACAATAGATTTAGTAAACCAATGAAGGTTTTCAATTTTTAGTACAAAATTAATTCAGTGGTGAAGGCCAATTTTTTAGCTCATCAATTCTGTGGCCAATAAAAGTATTTTGTCTTAACCATTTCTCATTTCTCAAAAATGGAAAAAAAATTCAGAGACTTGTTTATTTGTCAGAAATTTAAAATTATATTGAAAATTGTAATTGTTAAAACTTTCAAATTGGGAAATTCTTTTCATAATATATCGTCAATATGATATTTGATTAACTTATTTCACATTAATTTCCAATCTTTTCAGTATTATGTCACTTTTACAATGAGTGTGTTGATTCCAGCAAAATCATGGTCTCCCTAATGAGCAAGGGCTTCTTCGTGTTTCTATTCATTCTACCTGATGTTATAATCTGTGCAGAAACAAAATTGCCACTTTTTTTCGAAGACGCCGAAGGAAACCGATTTTAGTAAGTCAATTATATCATAGTAGGAGTAGTTTATCTATATTCATTTCTAATTATTTGCTAAATGGCTTGGAGTTGGTTGAAATATATTTCAGCATTCCCTACGGAAAATATGTACTTCAGGGCCTCCAATGCACAGCTTTTTTTAAATATTAATTAAAAAAAAAATTTATATACAATGATGGCCGAGTTTTATAACGATACAACATTCGCCTAACTCTATAAGGACATATTTAGTATACCCAGGATCAGGCTGGGCAGTATTTGAATTACTTGTAATTGAAATAAGTATTTGAAGTACAAATACGTATTTTGTATTTGTATTTCAATTACAAAATACATCATAGAACAGTTTATTTGCATTTCCTCCCAAAACCCACTTATGACTGTTTTTGGTTAGCTACCGTTTTTTAAATAACCACTCGGCCTACAGGTACCAGTCTGGTCTCAAATGAAAGCTAATTAAATCTACTACTTACATCTTCATTAAAATGAATATTTGACATGGGATGCGTATTTTAAATGTAATGTAAATTTCACTTTTTGGAATTAATGGCCTATTTTCGAAGAACTATATCTTGGAAGGAATACCCGTATAGAACTCGCTCTGGTTTAAAATTATAGCAAATTCCTACTGTCTGCTTTAAAAGTATGTGAAGTGAATATACCGGTCAGACCTTTTCTTCACTGAAAAAACTCAAAAAAGTCCGAAAATTTCATATGTTTTTTTGGATACGCCGCCGCTCGCACAGCACTTTGAAAATAACAAATCTGTTTTTTTTTATACTGGTTTAAGTCCTAACAACGTACAAAAAATTCAGAACGAGCGGACCTTTTGCAAGCACGACCCCCTTTTCATGTTTAACTTGACTGGACTAATAGGAATAATTTGAGTGAATACTCGATTATTTTTAAGGTAATTATAGTAGAGCGCACTTGAAGTGAAATAACACAAAACTGCGTTGTACAAATGTCATGTTATTATAATAATTATTATTATTATCTAACATCTGGGTCCTATACCACAAAACTTTACAAGTGGAGCGGAGAAGAGATGTTTCTTCTGAGCAATATGAGAGCACTTACGACAATTTATTGCAACCAAAACCAAAGTTATTTTGCAATTTGTATTTTGTATTTGAAATAAAAAAATGGTTAATATACAGCATTTTATATTTTGCATTTCAAATACACGACTTGAAAGTATTTTGTATTTCGTATTTTAAATACATACATGCGAAAAGGTATTTTGTAATTTATGTTTTAATTACAGCAAAGCATGTATTTTGCCCAGCCCTGCTCAGGATACATGACTGTTTTTTTTTACATTACATTACACATGAGACCCTGAAAAGTAATTCTCCTCAGGGCCTATATCATCTTTGAGGATGCTGTTTGGAGGGTATTTTTAGGAAATGAAGGAGAGGAAGTTCTTGGAAGGAAAAGGATTTTAGGAGTGGTAGGAATCTGGGGATCAGTGTATCCAGGATTGACAAAAGTATGAATCTATCCCTCCCACTGCGGTGCAAGACGATATTCCGAAAGAATACGGCAGAAGTCAAAGGGACTCTCTCAACCATTGTCTTCCGATCCGGCCTGCCCTGCAGCTAGTGGGCAGACGCATCCGCCGCCAAGACCCGGACAAACCTAACCAAAGTCACCAAATGTAGCGAACCACTCGGGGTGACTTATGGCAAATACCTGGTTGTGGCTTTTTGAGCGATATGATTATAATAAAGTGACTTTTTTAGCATGGGACACTTGCCAGGAGTCGAACGACTTCCTGAAAAGGAAATGGTGGAGTTGAATGAACCTCTCCCGGAATCATTTGATGCCCGTGAGCAATGGCCAGAATGCAAACATATCATAGGTCTGATAAGAGATCAAGTAAGTAATCATTATTTTAGTTTTTTTTTTTTTTTTTTTTTTTTCTTTTTTTATTTATTTATTTTAGCGTATAAAATATAATATACATTTAGATAATGTAGTAATTTGCGTACATGTTCATTTTAAAATACGTTAATACCACTCTTCCATGGAAGCATTAGCTTGTGTCTGGAAGAGTAGTGTACATTTTTAATGCTATATTTAAGTTCTTAAATTACAATGTGAATGTAAAAAACAATAAGTTGTAAGTTCGGTGATATGTAAATAGTTGCGAAAAACAATACAAAATTTAACTTATTTGAAGAACAGAGTATCACTTGGAAACTGAGTTATAAGTAGTTGTTCTTGAGATTAGATTAGTCGGAAACTTTTTTTTTAGTTTTTTTTTTTTATATTATCTTTAAAATATTTTTTAACAGTGTTTATTAATTGGATTTTATCATTAATTTTTCTAATTTCATCCGGTAATCTGTTGAAAATAAGTCTTCCTTGATAAGTATAATAATTTTGTGCAAAGGAAGTGTTTAATACTAGTATACTTAAAACATCATAGAAGTTTCTGGAAAACTCTATCCAAACAAGTTAAACCATAGAAGTCGCTGAAAAACTTATCCAAAGCATAGTCCCCCTCAGCACAGGATCTCCTAGTGAGGAGGACTTCGAATATATTTATATTTTATATATACATCTAACTAACATGTTTCATATATAAATGTAAAAAATATTATATAGTTACTAAATAAAAAAAAAAAATAAAAAAATAAAAAAAATTTTGGGCATGAGAAAATATATTTATGTCTAGTACGGTTTTCAGTTACAAATTGATATTTTTCTTTTTCTTTTATAGTTTGAATCAATGCATTTCTATTGTATAGATCTTTGAAAGACGGTACTTGGAATTCCTTAAATAATTGATCCGTTGGGTAGTCAGAAGGTTTTTTTAATATGATTTTAATTATTAGCCTCTGCACAACTTCAATTGGGGAAAGATTAGTTTTGTATGCGGATCCCCAGCTAATGATAGCATATTGTAAAGTTGATTGAACCAAAGCGTAATATATTAGATATAAGTTTTTTACAGATAAAAAATTTCTGATTCTTAAAAATATATAAATCAATTTTCTAATTTTTTTTACAACTTGACAAATTTGTTCCTTCCATTTCAAATTTTTATCGATAATGACTCCTAAATATTTGATTGTGTTTGTTGTTTTTAATATTGTGCAGTTTTGGATACAATAATTTTTACCATGTGTTTTGGAATTATCATGGATGATGATGTCAATGTTTTAAGGGGTATCATTTTTGTGTATTGCAAATGGAATTACAAATGTTTTATCACCATTTAGTGATAGTAAATTTATGTCGAAGAAATTCTTTAAAATATTTATGTCTTCGGTGGCTTTAAATGTTACTTTTTCCCAAGTTTTATCGCTAATTATTAATACCGTATCATCGGCATATGAAGTAATTTGGCCATGTAGTGGTTGAAAAAAAATGTCATTAACATATATGGTGAAAAGGATTGGTCCTATTACTGTACCTTGAGGGATTCCAAAGCCTGATATTTCTTTATCGCTATTAATCTGATTTATTTTTACAACTTGCGGTCGATTTTTTAGGTAGTTCGAAATCCATTTAATTGCATTGTCTTTTATACCTATATTGTTTAGTTTTTTTAGTAGAATCTCATGGGATATACTATCAAAAGCTTTTCTGAGATCAATAAATATACCGGCACATTTTTCACCTTTATCCAATGATTCGTTGATGTATGAGGTTACATTAGCAATAGCATCTTGTGTGCTGAGTGACTTTATAAAACCAAACTGGTTTTTGTGAAGAATTTTATTACTTTCTAGGAAACTGACTAATTGATTTTTCACATTTTTTTCAAAAATCTTTCCAATGTTTGAGATTAGACAAATTGGGCGATAGTTAGTTACTTGTTGAGGATTTCCAGATTTATAAATAGGTGAAATAATTGTATTTATATAGTTTGTCGGAAATATTCCCTCTGTTAAACTTAAGTTTATCAAATGAGTAATTGGTTTCACCAAATGAATTTTCATGGATTTTAGAAAATGTACTGTAATAAGGTCAAATCCGGGAGACGAACCTCCTTTCATGCCTTCTATTATTTTTAATACTTCACTTTCTGGGGTTTTTTCAAATTTTGATAAATCACTATGATTTTTTGACATTTTCAATCGTTTGTGTTTTTGGGTTAAAAGATTTATTGATATTTTTCGCAAGATTTTTTTCTACATTAGCAAAAAAAGAATTAAAGATATTTGCACATTGTTTAGGTTGATTATTAGCATCTATGATTTTATTTTCATGTTCAATGTATTTTATTTTTTGTGTTTTTTTAGTGTTATCCATGGCTAAGTTAACTGTTTTCCATATTTGTTTATTGTTATTGTCTGTAGAAAGTATTTTATTTTTGAAATAGTCTTCTTTATTTTGTTTGATACAGTTTGTTAATTTATTTTTAAATTTTTTGTAAAAAGTGCATGCTTTTTCATTTAGAGGATTTTTCAATGTTGTTTTGTAAAGTTTTTCTTTGTTTCTAATTGATATTATAAGTCCTTGTGTTATCCAAGGCTTTAAAATTCTTAGTTTAGATTTAATGCGGACTGTAGTTTCAGTAGTTGAATTTTTTATGTGTTGAGACAATATATTTTCAAAGTTTTTTGAGCAAGTCTCGGTATCATAACTATTTAACACGTTGTTCCATTGTTCATTTCTTAGTTTTTTGGATAAAATAGTCATATTTGTGTAGGATTTTGTCTTTGTTAGATTAAATTTTTTATGTTTAATTTTGTTATCATAGAAAAGAATGCATGCATGGTGGTCAGTTATATTCGTTTTCCAAACAATTGATTTCATTTTGTCGATATCTTTAATATTTATGTTAGTCCATATATGGTCTAAACAAGATGGAGTGTGATTTATCTCTCTCGTATTTTTGTTAATGCACGATATGAAGTTAAATTCAGTCATACAATTAATATATTCATTTTTGAAATTATTTTCTACGTTTTCATTAATGTTTATATTAAAATCTCCTGCAACAAAGCAAAGTTTATTTCTAAATTTTAACAGTATGTGTTTAAATACATTTATAAATGACGAGATATTCGAACCGTGTGTTCTGTAAATAGCTATTATGTGGTAGTTTGTTTTGTCGAGTTTTAATTGTATTTCAATACAGTTTACTAGATGTATAGGATGTTCAGTTAGTTTGACAATACTAAATTTATCGTGAATGAATATGACGAGACCACTATTTTTATTGATGTTTATTTTGGTTGTAACATAATTATATTCTGGTAAATGATTCGTCATTAGTAAAAGTTTCTGATAATATTAGGATGTCAGGTTTTTTATTAAGATTGTTTAATTTTAGAATTAATTCATCCCAATTTCGTTCCATACTTCGTATGTTAATATGAAAAATGAAAATATTGTTGAGATTATGTCATTACATGAATCGGTGTATACACACCCATATTCTTGTATTTAAAAATTATTTTCTAATTCATTAGCTATGAAGTCATCCATTAAGTAAGAATATTAATGTGATATTGATTTCTTTTAAATATTGTATAGAGTATTTTCAAAGTAGAGTGTGACATAGAGTTAGTAATACAAATACGGATTTTATAATGTGTAGATTGTTGAAGAATATTGCGGTTTTTATTGATCATATATTGATTGATCACATCTTTATCATTACTAGCATAGTCATTTACAATATTTAAATGCATATCTCGTATATCCGATATATAGATATCCATAATATTTTGCGTACCAGATGATTTATATATATTTTGTCCAGTTAAAATTAAAATCATTATACATTTATCACTGTGTGCCTCTGGGGCTGTTTTCAATGGGGGATCCCCTTGATCAAATTCCTTAGTATTAAACAAAACAATTAACTAAATATTAAATAAAAACACAATTTAAAAAAAAAACCAAAACTAAACGAACAAACCAAAAATATTCATAACACACTTTAGTTCAAAAACAATAGGCCACTTGCATTACATTTTAAAAAAAATTTTTCCGGTTTAGACAAATATTCAAGAAAAATAAAAAAAAGACATATCTTTTTTTTCGTATTTTTGAAACCCTGGCGATTTTTAGAAAAATTCGATCATAAAACTCAGACCATTTTTTATAAACCGGAAAGACGGGACATAATTTTATAGGGGCGAAAAAACGATAATTACATAGCCGAAAATCATTTTAAAAAAAAGAACGTATTCCACACGAATGGCACAGTAGAATAACTAGGCATACCAAAAATATTACAAAAATTTTTTTTTTTTTCTTGATCCATCTTATTGTTCATTAATCATTATAATGTTCAACGTCTATATATGACTAAATCCAATGTAATATACTTGTACTTGTAAATTATAAAATTTTATTTTGTTGAAATCAGCACCATAACACTTCTAAAACAGGTGCAGAAGGCATAAAATGTACGGGGTTCTCTTCGTAATATCTGTCAAAACGTCAAACCAAATGATAAGTTCACGAAGAACAAACAATAAATCTGGTGAATTTTAAATGTCAATTTCAAAAATTCACCTGAAATCAAAGTGTTACAATATTTAAAAAAATCAGTGTGGAATTTTACAAAATAAATAGAACGTTATCGGAGATGGGACATTTTCATGTAGTGACGTCACGAGCCCAAATAATGAATTTATTTATTAAAAAATATATAAAACTGTACATTTCTAAAAAATTTTACAAACATTTTCATAATCTTAGTAAAAAAAAATCTATCCACAAGATTTGAATGAGTGGCCTATTTAAAACAATCAAAGATCAGTGGATCCAGAAAGGCGTTTTTATAGTATAAAATCGAAAGGAAAAGTGGCTTGAAAGTCCATAAGGCAGCGAAGAGTTCTTCTGCTCTTCATGAATTAACGAATTCAAACAGACAAAGATATGCAGTTTTAAATATGCACAAGCTTTTTTCAGAAACACTGTGGATCCTGCTGGGCTTTTTCCGTCGCAGAGATTATATCAGACAGAATCTGCATCCAATCCAAAGGCGATAAGCAAGTTGTAATCTCACCTGAAGATCTTATGACATGTTGCAGTGGAAAAGGTTGCAATGGATGCCAGGGAGGTGCCCCAGGTGAATAATTTCTATTGAATAGTGCATTGTTTACATAAGGACGGTTTCATTTTCATCGTAATTAAGATAAATTTAGTCATTTGCAAACAATTCTGTGGTTCTTAAAAAATTATCATATCTGTAAAAAATCACAGAGTTATTGCGCGGCCATTTTCATTCAATAACTAATTTGGGATTTAAAGCTTATTATAAAATACGCAAATACGACATTAAATAAAAAAAAATAACATTTTTAAAAAAGCATGTTTCGGGTCGATGTTTTAAACTATTCTATAAATTTTGAAATAAAACAATAACTTTGTAAAAACAACTTTTATTTTTTATACTTTATGCCGACCGGGTTTCGCTACAACCGTAGCTTCATCAGGGCAGTATAATACTCTACTAACATTAGGTTTCATGTGTGTTATAATATATAATTTACCAAAAATGGGCTGGACTCATCAAGTGAAGGAGGAAGAAGGCGTAGATGGAGATTTGGGAAGGGAACGGAAGTGTTCTTTATCAATAGGGAAGAATCTTAGTATGGGACTTTTATTTAAATTTAGTTGGTTATTAAGTACCTTACTATTAGTGTTTATTGCTTTCCTAAGTTCAAGTGCCTCTAAATTGTCCAACCTTACACCGGTATTGTTTTTATGAATATGTTTGGCGCCGGACTTATTCATAAAACTTCCTCCTTCACTTGACGAGTCCAGCCCATTTTTGGTAAATTATATATTATAACACACATGTAACCTAATGTTAGTAGAGTATTATACTGCCCTGATGAAGCTATGGTTGTAGCAAAACCCGGTCCGCATAAAGTATAAAAAATAAAAGTGGTGTTTACACAGTTATTGTTTTATGTGACATTTTAAATTAATAATGTCACATTACAAAGTATCCGCTTCATATAAACAAATTAACATTCTATAAATGTTTCATTTAACTGAAAATCGGTCGTTTAATTCGTTCATTTAACTGAAAAAAATGGTCGTTTTTAATTGAAATTTAAGTCCATCACTGTGCATTTTTAACACGGTTTAAATTTTGTTTTATATTTTATCATAGGTAGATGTTAGTCATGTTAGTATAGTATAGATAAAAAATTAGAAACATACCATTAGCTTAATAATTGCCAAAGTTGCCTCAAAATTATGAAAAGTCGATTTTCAATACTTATATTTTATAATTTAAATCAAATGTCAACAAAATACTTTTAAGAAGCACTAAATATTTGCTACAGCCTTGATTAAAAAATATCAATCAGTTTAGTTGGGTAGAGTAGTATTTTTTGGTGTTAGTCCTACGATAATGACTTTCCAAGCGTGGTGTTGGTTTGAACCAAGTCAATTTCATACCGTCCGCTAATTTGACTTTATTTATAAACAGAAACAAACAGTTCATTAGATTCATTGGTGAAAAAAAAATTACAATTAATAAGTATATTTAATGGTGGGTACTTCTATGTATGTATGTATGCACATTGAACAATTTATATTATTTACATTATGTTTTTTTTAAATTTGACCAATATTATTGAACATATTATGAAGAGCACGATCGATTGGCGAATCAGATGCTGCATTTGTCTTGTAATTGAGCGTGTGGAATAGTTCTATATGGAGTGTACGTCCTAATGGTATGTTAAAATTAACTAGGGAAAGAAGTTCGGTACAGTCAATGTTATTATTTATAATTTTGTGTATAAATGTCAAATCAGCTATTGCTCACCTTTGTTGCAAAGTTTGAAATGTGCATTCAAAGTAAT
Organism: Limnephilus marmoratus; assembly: GCA_917880885.1. NCBI lineage: Eukaryota > Metazoa > Arthropoda > Insecta > Trichoptera > Limnephilidae > Limnephilus > Limnephilus marmoratus. The sequence continues at coordinate 36,519,998 of OU862929.1, read as the reverse complement.
TGTTGAATTTGAAGGTAAGATATTTCATAAATTTGTTTTGAATATGTTCTATGCTATCTTTGTATGCTTTGTACTGCGGATTCCAAATTGGCAAGGCATATTCCAGTGTACTTCTGAAAATCCATACGCCAAATTCCAAATATTAAATTTCGTTCTGTGGGTGACTTCGTTCAAACCAATTTTACGCCGATGAAATTAATATATCTAAACAATAAATAATTAACTTTTTTTTCATATTATTTTCTTCAACAAATCGCTCGTAGATTCGGGTCTTTGATTAGCGTTAAAATCTTTACTGAGGATTGATTGAATATGAAATAATAGTATAATCTAAATGTTTTTTTAAGGAATCGCATTGAATTATTGGAAAGAAAGCGGTATAGTGACCGGAGGAGATTTCAACTCCCACGAGGGGTGCCGTCCTTACACTATAACTGCCTACTGGAATGAAACCATCACACCCCCCTGCAATAAAACATGCGAGGAAGGCTACCCCATCACCTACGAAGCAGATAAACATTATGGTTTAAAGTCGTACTCTATCAGTGCCGACGTGAAGCAAATCCAACAAGAAATCTATGAGAATGGGCCAGTTTCTGCAGGGTTTAAGTTTTATGATGACTTTGCCCAACATAAGAGCGGTGTTTACAGCCACGCCAATGAACCAACCGATTGTAAGTTGATTTTAGATTTTCTTAAAAAACCCCCTTCTCAAGTTTCGCGGTATACGCTTGAATCTAAAAGAACAGAGAGTATTTTATCACTTTATAAATACCCCACGAATTATGGAAAATACCGGTAATTTTTTTTGTATCATCAAAAAAAATTTACGTCTTGAAATCAAGCAATGAATTGCGTCAGCGTAATGGAACTCGTTTCATAAAGATTTTCGTAATTTTACCATAACAAAAAACCAAGATATTATATTACATTGATGCCACGTTGAGAGACCACCATTCGGATATAAAACATTTCAGTTATTTTGCGAGACTGAAAATTTAAAAAAATCGATTCGGAGGTCACGGGTTCGAATCCCGGCGTGCGCAAGTAAAATGTATTTGCTTGAGTTGTGTTATTTAACAATCTATTAATTAAAAATTATATATATCGACGTTGGTAAAGAAAAATAGATCAAGAGCCATGGCGCTTGAGTCATTTAACCTTTCTAGCGATTTCAAGTCGATATTATTATATATACTTGCGCCACGTTCCAGAGTGCAAGATAGTCTCAGTGTGATTGGTGTAAGACCACCATTCAGAATTGGAGCGTTGCTACAAATCTTCACACCCTGCCCTTCCCCATCTCTTTTTTCTCCCTGCTACCATCAGCCTCACAACACACCCCAATGGGTAATTCCACGAGTTATTACTTAAAAAAATTAAGCTAAAAATTACGATGATTACAGTATTTTTATTTTATTTTTATGTTGTCGAATAAATTTTCTACAGCGAGTCAAATTTTCCCATTTTTGAATTACCGCTAAAACGATATTTTGGGGCGGGGCTATCGTGTGACGTCGTGAGCGTGGACGCTCACTGACAGTGTTTATTTATGCTGGCCAAGCAAGAGCTGTCACAAGTCACAAGAGCGACGCTTGTGACGTCACAATCCTATTTGGCAACCACGGGCTGTTTTGATTTCGTCAGTTTTAGATCGTTTTTAAAATCAATAATATTGAATGATAACATAAAAAACAAACATTTTAATAGGATGATTAAAATCAAAAATATGACCTTTAAATATTCCGTACATTTTCAACAGAATCTCTCGTTTATGGAAATATACCATTGGGGATGCCATAATCTCACTTGATGAAAGGCGGTAGGCAGAGATTGGAACTCTTGTGCGGTATTCATATTGAAAAAATAAAAATATTAGTTTTGTTTACTAAAAATGATGCCACAAGATAAGTTAGCTTTCCTTGAAGAAATATTTTATGCATGAAAACAATTTCAACTGGCTTATTTCATTTAAGTTGGTCACGCCATTAAAATAATCGGCTGGGGAGTGGAAGACGGAACTCCTTACTGGTTGTGTGCCAACTCCTGGAATACAGAATGGGGAGATAAAGGATTCTTCAAGATACTCCGAGGAGACCCCGAAAATAATTGCGGCATTGAGTCCGAAGTTAATGCCGGAACGCCTAAACTGTGAAATGGATTAAGGTAATGCAATAAGTAATGCCAATATCTCTCTCTCTCTGACTATCATGTTGTCCCTTTTATGATATACATCAGTCACGTGGTCGTTACATAAACCATTTTCTTAAGAGGGCTATACCAGAGAAAACCAGAAATATATCATTTTCAATTCAGATTTTAGACGTATTGACTCTTTTCCACAAAAAATTGTAAATGGATTTCGAAAGATTGTTCTTTTATCTAGCATTCGCATGTAATAAATTTTGAGATATTTTTTTAATTTTTAGTATAATAAGGTTATTCCATAGGTCTTTGGCAGATTTGTTAAATTTTCAAAAAAGATTTTGTATTATACCATTTCAAATAATATAATTATGCTGTAAAATAAATCAATACATTATCTAGCAAACGCATGTTTTAGAATTTTAATTTTAGTTTCAATAAAATCATTAAAAAATATGTACGTACATGTGTTTCTTGACGAAAATTGGTTCATTTGTGTATTTATTTGCGCACTTACAAACTAATATATTTCAGATTTTTTTAATATTCTTATTAAATTTAGACATTATTGAAAAATGATAAATACTTATAATCAAAAAATAAGTACAAGAAGTACATTATTGTAATAGTTTTATCATCACGCCTTTTAGCATTTTTGGATGAAGGTATAAATTAAAGCTAATTTGAATTGAAATAAATTCGATATTGAGTTATAATTTTAAAAAGCTGGTACGGAGAACAATTAATCTTTCTCGTTGTAACCGCCCTGCACGATCGTAAGAACAACTTTCGACGAAATGTGGATTTTCGTCCGCTGGCTGGTTAAACGCTCTTAACCTCAAACCTAAAAAATAAATGTGAATTAATTGACTTTTTCCATATTATCCCAAGAATCATACATATTTTATTTTAATTCATGCTCTTACGGGAACATTTTTTTTTAAATTTTACATTAGCTCTACACGTAAAAAAACTCGCCTCATTATATCTTTAAAGCTGTGATATGTTTTCAAGATATTTTTGGTAGATGATAAAAATTATTAAAAATATATAAAAATTATTGTAGGCCGAGGGATTGGTCTGTATTCTGCCACCTGTGTAATGATATGCAGGCATGACAAAATAGAATAGTAACATGATGTAAAGGAACAAAAAAAAACTTAAAACCTAACCTATAACTTCACGATGTTCTGTTTTTTCGACTACGGTAGGCACATTATAATAATTATTTTTTTTATTCCAGGATGTGGGGAGGATAGTGCAATCCGGCAAGTCCCATATAAGCACTAATATTACCAGGCTATAAGAAAATCCAAAATGTCACCCACTGTTACCGCATCTGTAAACCATGTGTAGATTTTAGTACTTAGCCATTTCTCTTCCAAATTAATTCCTACAGATACAAAAAATAAATAACATAATATATGATTATGTGTAGGTACTTGAAATGTTTGATTTTTTTTAAAGTTTTTTTTATTATCTGATAGTTTAGGAAATATTCAACGTCATTTTAAAACGACAGTGGTTCTGAGAGATAAATGATGCATTACTATAAAAATGGACCATTTTCTTCAAAGAATATTTTAAAAAAACATCATCAATTAAAGACAATATCATGTCTACTTATCACTTGAAAGTATTATTGATGTGTTCTTCTCATCAAAATAAATATAACACATAATAAATATATATATATTTTTTTTATTATTGTTGTACAACAGAATAATTCCAATTACAGTACAACTTAGTTACCCTATCAGCATTTAGGCAATGGTTTGCAATTTCATTTAACAGCACCACTCCCCTCGTCATGCTATGCTTTGCCAAGACGTCTGTTCTGCCGTTCGGTACTTTAAATAAGTCATGATGTCGACTTCGGCTGTAGTGGTCTGGTATATATAAATCATAGCATCCCAAGAGAAATGGGCTATTGATGAAATTGTTCCAAATTTTGAAAGACAGAATAGCAAGACTTGCTTTCCTTCTAGTTTCTAGGCTCACAGAATCAGTTTCCTGTAAGTAATCAGTTTCCTGTAAGTAAGTCAATATGGTGCATGAACCTTGGATAGGTTCCATGCTTCCGCATATAAACATATCTGAGGAATTTCTTCTGGATTTGCTCTAACATATCAATGTACTTCTGGTGGTACGGTGTCCAAACATCGCTCGCGTACTCCAGTTTGCTTCTCAGTATGCCATCGAATAACGCTAGCATAGCTTCTTGGTTATCAAATTGCTTACAAGTCCTGATGATGAATCCAAGAAGTTTGTAGCAAAACTGAGTGAGCTGCGATATATGGCAAGAGAATGTCAGTTCAGGATCAAAGACGACACCGAGATCTTTCACGGATTGATTTCAATTTTTTAATATATGTTATCAGATAAAATAGTTGGTAGAATGAAACAAGTACTTTGTTTAAAGAACACGACAGGTGCCTTACAAGCACAGGTTTCTCAGAATTTGCTGACCATGTAATTGATACTGACCATACATTTAACATAAATACAGGAGTAAAAATAATATACATAAATAAAATAGGAATACGCCTTAATAATTTAGAAGCATTAAAAATATCCAAATCAAAGAAACTTAATTGCCAAACTTTAAGCAAACAGTTAGAATTAACCAACAGCCCGATTTTAAAGTTATTCCCTTTCTCCCTACCCCACCCCCACCCACACCCACCAGTGACTCCGCCTCCTACCCTTCCACCAACCAGTATCTGATGTTCTCTCCCTTTATTATATGCTCTCTCTCTTTTTTTTGTGTTAACCTTAGAATCTTAACTCTGTACTGTAATTTAGTTTATATGTTTATTGTTCTGAAGAAGGTTGAGTTCAACCGAAACCGGTCGACGAATAAATAAAAATAAAGTGGTTTTTTAAACAAAGTACTTATTTCATTCAATATAATGTCAAGCCACAAGGTGTTTGCTTTCTACGATAAGATAAAATAGTCATACAAAATAGTCAAAAAGTATAAACTCAGACGACCAGTGTCGTTTTGAAATGACAAGATACTTTAGGATGCTAAAACAAATATTATATAAATGTTTTTGTTGTATTTTCATTATAATATGAAAGAATGTACGTTTTATTATCAATAAAAACGGAAAAATACGGGGTGTCCGGGGGTAAAGTGCATTAACTTCGGGAGGTGATACTACATGATGGTAGGAGTAAAAAAGATTAACAACTTTTTCCGAAATTCCAACTTTTTTTTTCCGATACAAAAATACGTACCTACTGAAAATCCTTAGTGTGAGGTACGATCTTACTTGCCGAGAGCCTGCCGGGCGCCCGACTCGATTGTGATTGGCCCGTATCGTAACAGCGGAAAATAATAAATCTGGCCGCACTCGCCGGACTAATTTTATCTTTTTACCTCAAAACTACCCCTCAAAGTTGGAATTTCTAAAAAAGTTATTTATCTTTTTTACTTGTACTATCATGTAGAATGACCTCCCGAAGTTAATGCACTTTACCCCCGGACACCCTGTATATGAAAAAAACATAAATAACTTGTCCTTTTTAATACTGCAAATCCCTCGTATCATAGCTTTTCAAAAGATCAACGATTCTTGTTTACGATATGAAGTGTGTACGCAATGCAGTCAAGGCAATGAAAAAAATCAATGTTGCTAGGAAGGATTCACTTAATTATTAAGAAGTAAGTTAAAATTGCAGAAAAGGTAATGTTAGTTTTTGTCATGAAATGTATAAACCAGCTTTGTGGCAGGGTATCACATACCTGAATAAGTGTACAACTCGAACGCAGGCTGCCGCGATCACGCCACTATCCCCTCCCGCACCCCTTTAACTCCAGCTACTCAAAGCAACAACAGGTTTGAAGGTCACAAACAAAAAATATACGCATGTAAGTAACATAGTGGGTACGGCATACCCTGCCACGCTCTCGCCGGGTTAAAAAGGTGGCAGCCAAAAATATGGGAAAAATTAGTACTTACATTTGTTATCTAATTTTTATTCACTATCAATCTTCAAAATAACTTAAAAATAACAAGTAAAGAAATGATTAATATTTTATTAGGCGGGGGAAGTGAGAGGTGTGATTTTAGGAGAAAGGGGGGAGGAGTTAAATGGAGGAGGATTTAAGGGAAGTCTGATTAACATATGTATTTAGAGACACAATTCTGCACTTTGCAAATAATTTTTAAATGAAAGCGAATGACACTAGTGTGTCGAAACCGGTAGCGGATGAATCAAAATTGAATAACCAATTTACATGTGAAATAAATCTCTCTCAAAACTAAATGTCCAGAAAATGTTACATAATTAATAATACAAATAAAAAAGAAGATAATATTGTTAATTGTGGCGCTCAGCGGAAGAGTGGCCTAACTAACATCCGCGCAAACATCATTTTTATAAATTTTTGTCATATCTATGAAGCCACTGTGGTAGAATTATAGTTTTCATTGCACGGGTTGCTAGTTTTCATTACTCTCAAATTTAGTTTTCATTGGCTCTGCAACCGGGCCCAAAAAGAAGAAGATGGAGAGATACGAAATTACGAATGTTAGAGGAGAGCGCTAACATTTACAGCGTCAAAATCGATGCGAAAATTGCGAAAATGTTTAATAAAACACGACTCGTTTAAAATAGAGCAAAAATCTCGCGGGCATTATCTTAAACAGCATTTGAAGAAACACAGTTAATTTTTTCATACATATAATATGTAAAATAACTGAAACAAAAGTGTTAATAATAATTTTTGGAGCATACTTTGCGATTTTTTTCTATCGAGGGAATTTTATATATTTTGCGTTTCGGCGCGGACAAAATCTAGATATTATCTTCAAGAATAACATATATTTTTTAAGAGCTTTAAAACTTACCGTGTTTAAGGGAAATATGTAATAAATCGGTACAAATCCGGGTGCGGGTCCTTAAAGGATCTTTGAAATAGTGAAAACTAAAAATGGGCCACTGGCTTCATAGATATGACAAAAATATTTAACGAATTATTTTTTCGCTGATTACGAATTTTTGTGGGTTGGGCCACTCTTCCGCTGAGCGCCTCAATTATGAATTTGAAATATAAGATGGACGAAACTGACTTAAACGATTGGCCTTCCAATGGCCGATTTAGTTAAGGTGTTTATTCCGGTAAGATAAGAGATCCAGAAGAGCGATTCTGCATCTTTTGTGGATACTGGAATTGCTTTTTTCTATGGGTATCGTGGGCAGATGCCAGCCAGCTTTATTACTTTACAGAGGTACCTGCGTATTACCATAGCATACAACTTAAAACTTACATTAAATGAATAAATAATCATGTATACTTTCAGTAATTCGTGTGTAATATCTGGGATGCTGTGTGTGGGGTCTTTTTGAGGAGAGGAAGGAATGAACATTGGTCTTGAAGAGACCCATGTTGTAGGAAGGAGGAAACACAGAGGCCGGCAAATCATTCCACAGCCGAGCTGTTGAACACAAGAACGAGTCGAAGAAACGACCCGTTCTCATGTGACAAATGTCAACCGTGTACAAATGTTGGGCACGCGTTTGGCGTGTTTCCCGACTATGCACCAGTGCCAAAGGGATCAATGATGCTAGTTCCTCGGAGCATCTTCCATTGTAATACCGGTAGAACAAGGATAGCATTCCCACCCGACGCCTGTGCTCTAAAGATTGCAATCCGTCTGTTAAGATGGGAGAATCTATCAAACGGACCGCCCGTTTCTGCACAGAGTCGAGGGTATTTTTCAGGTATTTTGGAGCTCCAGACCAGAGGTGGCTGCCAAATTCAACCGTGGGGCGCACTTGTGATTTGTACAGGGATTACGTATGAAATCGATTCCGTATCCACAAAAGATACAGAATGGCAAAGCTGGGTTTGAGTACCAGTTGCGACCTTTCTGACTCACAACGTGAGTTATTCATTAAAATAAATTAACTCAGTTTTTTCTTATCTTAAGGATCGTATATATTTTTTTGTATTTCGTGCTCTTACGAGAAGCCTTTCGATTTATACCAAAGATATTGATTTATACCCAATGAAGTATTTTTCATAAAGTCAAAAATCATGTAGCAGTGTTTTGTTTTGAAGGTGTTTTTGGTTGTTCATAAAAAAATTAAAAATTATAGCAGACCTACTACGGATTACTTACAATTTGGCTACCTGAGTGACGATACGTGGACATCACAAAACAGAGCAGAATGGAAGAGTGAAGGAACAATAATCTGTCTTAACCTTACCTTACTTATCCTGTTACGTTATCTCGTTATGTTCTGTAAATGTTATGTTATTTCGATTTCTAATAACATTTTCATTCCAGGATGTGTGAAGAATGGTGCAATCCACGCATCGCGTATAGTTTTTTTTTACATTAGCTCCACACACGAGCCCCTGAGGAAAATAATTCTCCTCATGGCCTATGTCATCTTTGGGGATGCTGTGTGGAGGGTCTTTTTGGAAAAGGAAGGAGAGGAAATTTTGGCAAGAAAAGGGTATTAGGGGTGGGTAGGAATCTGGGGGTCAATGTGTCCAGGAGTGACGGATGTATGAATCAATCCCTCCCACTTTATTTTCACATTAGCTCCACGCAGGAGGCACCAAGGAAAACAATTTCCCTAGGGGCCTATGTCATCTTTGAGGATGCTGTGCGGAGGGTTTTTTAAGAGATAGGAAGAAGAAGAAGATATGGGAAGGAAAAAGGTATGAGGGGTGGGTAGGAATCTGGGGGTCAGTGTGGCCAGGAGTGACGGACGTATTAATCTATTCCTCACACTGCGGTGCAAGGCGAAGGGTTGGGAGAATCCAGCTGGAGAGGTCAAAAGACCTCCCTCAATCAGTCTCCTCCGATCCAGCCCGCCACGCAGTGGTTGGGCAAACGTATCCGCCACCAAGTTCTAGACCTACCTCATCCCATGAACCCGGGCAATCCTCAAACCGTAGTCACCGAACGTAGCAAACCACTTAGGGTGACCTGTGGCAGGGGTGTTCGTTGCCCAATAAATGTTTACCTGGGCGGCGGTACCCAAACCCGCCTCCCATATTGTCCCACTGCGGTGCAAGGCGATGTTCTGATGGAGTATGGTTGTAGAAGTCAAAGGGACTCCCTCTACCAATCTCTCCCGATCCGGCCTGCCATACAGCTGGTGGGCAGACGTATCCGCCATCAAAACCTGGACAAACCTCGCCCCATGAACCCGGACACTCCTGCTAAGTCACCAAACGTAGCGAACCACTTGGGGTGACTTACGGCAGAGGTGTTGGTTATCCAATAAGTGGTTCCCGGGGCGGCGGTATCCATTCCCGCCTCCCAAATTAATATATAAAATAAGTTATAAATAATGATAGCATAATATGTGAACACAATTTTTTTTGTTTTTGAACACTCCCGGGTCACGAATAACCAGCAAATAATTGAAAATCTCCTACTACAACCACAGTAAGCGGAAAACGTTGCTCGTGTCGTGATGGATGACTTAGTCAGCCGAGGAATCGGAGAAATGTTGGTGATGCTGAAAGCGGAAAGATAGGGACGTGTGGTCTTTTACTAGGGCGATACTGCGAGAATTCACCACTCTGAAAAGTGAATTTATATAAGTTTAAAGTGCAATAAAATTATTTACTTATGTTCTTTAGGATTTATATATCGAACAGTATTAATACCGTAGCGTCTGCCAGGTTGAATTTCAGAACTCAGCTACGAGTGCATGTCGGTCGCCACTTCATACAAAACTTCTGTTATAATTCGTTTTCGAAATCAAGAATTCGACACAAGATGTCGCTACTTCCGTCAGCAGGTCGGACGGGGACGTCTACCCCCTAGGTATAACGGCTACGAATTTGTGAATACGTGGTATCTCTCCGGATATGAAAAGATTGACGGTAATACATGTTGTATTAAGTGACTATATATTACGTATGACATCATTTTTCTGTCCAGGTTACTTTTGGGTTAACGGGCTGTTTTTGGAATCAGTTTGTATTGGATCTATAAAATGGTCACCAACACTAACTGGGTGAAGCCAAATCAAAATATTACTAATCATGCCAACACTACAAATCATGTTCCACATGTTCATACCCACAATAATTTGACTGTCCTGAATCGGGAATACTCCTAGTTGGGCAGTCAAAATTTAATAAATTATGTATAATATTGCGGCAATCAGAAGGGCACGGGTTCAAGTCCCGTTGGCGTCATGTATCTTTTCTCGGAAGATTTTTCAATGTGGATGAGTGTTTCAGGATGATAATTATTGCTTATAATAATTGTTATCCTTTGTGCTATGCATAAAAATCTTGTCTCAAACGTTAGTTTAACAATTAAAAATAATAATTATAATATTGTGCTAAATAAATAAATAAAAAAAAAACAATTAAAAGCCGTCCGCAGGGCCTGAGAAGCGGGTTTTTAACAGCTAGTATTTTATTATTTTTATAAATTAATTTTTAAAAATCGCTTAATTCCAAAAAAACTTTGTATTTTTATTTTTCGTGCATAAAGGTACTCGTATGATATACATAAAACGTATATTTAGATATAACAACTTTTTACCAGCATAAATTTATAAATTCGGATTTTTTAATAGCACAAACGAAAAATAATAAAAATACGAGTAAGATGTTTGAAACCATTTGCCATTACAAAATCCACAATAAAAGGAAAAATTATTAAGTGCTGACAAAATAACTGTTTGAAGAGTTCCACTTCATATTATAGGAGTTCCAGCATGGACATGTGTCTCAATATTGCAGTTATATTCTGGGTTTCCTCGGAGTATCTTGAAGAATCCCTTATCTCCAAATCTTGTACTCCAGGAGTTGGCGCAGAGCCAATAAGGCGTGTTGTCTTCCACTCCCCAGCCGATTATTTTAATGGCGTGATTAGCTGAAACAAAATAATTCAGTATAGTAGGTACTGCACGTTATTGTCTCAAAAAATTTACCAAAAAAGTAGCAAGAACAAACATTCTTATGTTTCCAGTAAATTCCTTCACACTTTATTGAATATCCAACAACTCTGCCTTAGGCCACCGCAAGTGGTTCGCCACGTTCATGCGAGGAATTCATAAATGTCATTTTTTTACATTTGCTCCGCACAGGATGCTCCAGGGCTTATCTCATCTTAGGAGATGCTGTGTGGAGGGTTGTTTTAAAGAAAGGTAGGAGAGGAAGTTCTGGGAAGGAAATACGTATGAGGGATGGGATCTAATGGTCAGTGTGTCCAGAAGTGACGGATGTATGAATCCATCAGTCCAAAAAATACCTGATCCTGTTATTAAACTTTTTTTGATTTTGCTCCTATTGGTTGCTAATAAAGTTCTCATCTTTTTTTTAATAATTCTATTTGAATTTGCATTCCATTTGAAATTGTCTTCCATGCATCTTCGCGTAAATCGATAGTCAGTTAGTGCGCTATCCCACAAAACTCGGTGAAATTCATAAAGTTGAATCAATCTGACAATATTTTCATTATTGAAACTCGATGAACACTATGAACACGTGTGTCTATCCATTTTGCCGTCCAAATACAGCGTACCCGGTCGCGCGCGTCCCCTTTGACGCGCGACCGAAAACCGACTGACGGCGGCTCGCGTCCGAGCTAGCTCGCGCGGCACGCGTTCACCAAGAGTGTACGCGTAGCTGCAAGTATGAACATGGCGTTCCAGGACACGCGTAACCGACTACGCGTACATTGGAACGATTAGTCCGTACGCACCTTAAGACTTAGACAAACCACCCCTGTTAAATCACCAAATACAATAAACTACTCGGCGTGACTAATGGCAGAAGTGGTCCCAAATTCAATGCCCGCCTCCCAAATTGAAAATGAATAAACAGTAAACAAATAAATAATAAAAATAATATGAAAATTCAGAAGGGTTTTTTTGAGAAAATTTTTAAAAAAAGACAACTTACTGTCATTTGCAGCGTAGGTGGTGTGGTTATAAACGCCACTCTTGTAATATTTGAACCCATCGTAGACAAAGAATGCTGCGGTAACTGGTCCATGATCATAAATTTCTTTTTGGATTTGCTGCACGTCGGCTTTGATGGAATACGAATCTGCACCGTAATGTTTATCTGCTTTGTAGGCAATGGGGTAGCCTTCCTCGCACTTTTTATTACAAGGAGGGGTATTATTTTTATTCCAGTCGTCAGTTATAGTGTAAGGACGGCACCCCTCGTGGGAGTTATAATCACCTCCAGTCACAATGCCGTTTTTCACCCAATATTTCAGCGCGTATTCTAAAAAATGAACATTTCGTTAACAAAGCAATCCAAATTATGTAACAATACCACATATGGATCTAGGGATTGGGGGCTCTAGTGATTAGATACAGGTTTGAGTTTCACCGCCACTTCAAGACCCAAAGGAAAAAAGCAATGATTAATCGTCAAGTTACATCTGTTCTTTCTCTTGCATACTGCTTACTAACAACGTATGCAGGGACACTGGAGGTCTAGATTAGAATCTTGCGAGAAATTAGAATCTTACGAGAGCCTAACAAGTAAGTAACAGATGGTTACTTATACCAGGGTATGTAAGTGGTGGATAACCTCCAATGTTTGTTCTCTCGAATTTAAAAAGTCCCGACTAAATCATCCAACAGATCTTACGCGGTTTGGCGTCAAGTGATTAATTAAAAAATATTTGATGAAGCATAAAATCTTTTATGAAATTAATTAAATGATTCGTAAAGCCATTAATAAATAAAACGAACTAAACTTATTATACACATTTAGGCATGTAAATAATTCACCTTCGTAACCTCCCTGGCATCCTGTGCAATTTTCACCCTTGCAACATGTCATGAGATCTTGAGGCGAGATTAGTACTTTCGTGGTGCCATTGGAATTGATGCAAATTCTATCCGAGATAACCTCTGATACAGCAAATGCCCAGCAGGAGCCACATTCACTCTGAAAATGCATTTACATAAGACGGAAGCTAAAGAAATTCGCAAAAATTACCATAAAGACAAGAGAAGTATTGACACGAGTGGACAGATATGTTTAACGTTCCGGGTTGATTTTCGAAAATAATAGATTGTAACTTGCCTAAATTGTCGCAAATATAACATTTCTTGGTTTTCTCTTCTATTTCTATCATTAATTTAAAATACAAATATGCAAATAAAATTCTCAAAGAAAGCAAACAGTTTGTTATTAATGCAAAATGGAAAAAGCTCTTTGTTTAAAACCACTTTTAATTTATATTTGTCGACCGGTTTCGAATGATCTGAACTTTTTTCAGGACAAAAGACATATAAACTAAATTACAGTATTGAGAAAAAATGTGAGGTAAACATAATAAAAAGAGAGCGCATATAAGAGAGGGAGGTAACATCAGAGACCGGTTGATGGTGGGGTGTGAAGAGGGGTAAAGGGAGGGTGGGGGTCAAATAAAGAGAAAGGGAACAACTTTAAAATCGGACTGTTGGTTAATTCTAACTGTTTGTTTAAAATTTGGCAATTATTTGTCTTTGATTTTTGTATGTCTAAATTATTCATGCGTATTCCTTTTCTATTTTTATGTATTATTTGAACTCCTGTATTTCTATTAGACGTATGATCCGTATCAATTACATGGTCAGTAAATTCTGAGAAACTTATGCTTGTTGAACTTATGAACAACACCTGACGTGTTCTTCAATATTTACATTACGCGCGGTTTTACCTATATAAGTTGCTGGGTAATCGTTGCAATTAAGTTTGTAAATTCCAGAGTGGCTTACTTTATCCTCTTTGTCTTTACAAGTTTTGCTAATTTATTGTTAGTATAGAAGGCCAGCCTTATTTCTGATGGAAGTTTATGGGTTTATTGTCCTGAAGAAGGTTGTAATCAACCAAAACCGGTCGACGAATATAAATTAAAATAATGTGATTTTAAACAATGAACTTATATAATTCTTGTAGCGTCCTACGTAAAAACTGACGCCATGCCTTTGCTTGCCAATGGAATTATTTGGCGGCCATATATCTCCTACGGTTATCCAAAGTTTAGATAAAACTTTGGTTGCAAATAATGAATTCACTTCAATAATGGATAAAACGCATCGCAAATTGACAAAATAAACAAATTTTATTACGGTACACTGCGACAAATTCACGGCATAATCTATTATTATAGTTATTACATAAATTAAGGTCATAAGACATTATGTGTGACATCGTTAATGGTGACTTACTTGATATCTTATCTGACCTATGATATTTTTACATTCTGGCCAATGTTCACGGGCATCAAATGATTCTGGAAGAGGTTCATCCAACTCCACCACTTCCTTTTCAGGAAGCCGTTCGCCTCCTGGCAAGCGTCCCATACTAAAATTGTGACGTTATTATCAGAGTGCACTATAAAAACAACTACATGATCATTCAGGAGTGTTGGAGGTCAAATTGGACTAATTGAATGTAAAAATGTTCCATTTTTTTGCTTCGTGTCCCATCTAAACGGATGTGTCTAAATTCTTGACAAATCGTCTCCAAATTCTAAAATGGCTTTCATATAATTAAAAATATTACATTATAAGTGGGTACTTTCTTGAAGTCTGTTTAAAACCAATGTTTTAACCATAATATTAAATAATAATAATATAATAAAAACCTCAAAATTTGATTATGTCTAATAAGGTCACCCTAAGTGGTCGCTACGTTTAGCAGGAGGGTCCAAGTTCTTGGATGATGTCTGTCCGGGATGGCGTGGATGCATCTGCCCACCAGCTGCGTGACAGGTCAGATCGGGAGGATGCTGAGGGAGACCTTTTGACCTCTCCAGCAGGACTCTCTCGAAACTTCGCCTTGCAGCGCAGTGGGAGGGATAGATTTATACATCCGTCACTCCTGGAGACACTGACTTCTACCTACCCCTCATAGAGATTACTACCTACCCCTCATACCTTTATCTCCTTCCTTTCATCAAAAAACCCTCCACAGAGTATCCCCAAAGATGACATAGGCCCTGAGGCTAAATATTTTCCTCAGGGCCCCCTACATGAGGCTAATAAAAAATATATAATTTGAAATTTAAAATAAAAGTTCTACAGTATCGAACCGGAATTACGGACAGAGGCAGAACCGAAATTAATATGTTTAATTGCACATAATTTGAGTACAAATGAATATTGTAACCAGTCAAATGTTTGCTTTTTTTAACCCTGTTTCATTTAAGATCAACCAGAGGAACCCCGGCCACTCACCTAGGCGTTGTTCTGACACCGGGCGGGCCGGGGACTCTCCCTGGGCTGCTTCGTCAAATGAGGGATCTGTCGCTCCAGGAGTGGCAGGTCCGTTGGGATAGAACGAATAAGGGAAGATGGACTTTCTCCTTCTTCCCATCAGTTAAAGTCAGAATGGAAGGGGTCTTTCTCAAGTTGGACCACCACATCACCCAGCTTCTATCCGGCCACGGGGAATTCAGGGGGAGACTTCATGCCCTCTCCCTGTCCCCTCACCCCAACTGCGCCTGCGGGTGCACGAACCAGTCGGCGGAGCACATTCTGTGGCAGTGTGAGGTAATGACGGACGCAAGAGAGGAAATGCTCGATGGTTTGGACGTACCAATCAGACCAGTGTGGAACACTGATCTGGTTTCGAACAAGACGAATTTCGAGTGCCTGAGGAACTTTACAAGGATCTGGGTTGAGAGATGGCCTGAGCTTAGAGTCGCTGATTAGTAGATTTTGACACCAGGTGTACTTGTTCCTGACTTACCACTGACTTTTCTTGCTTCTATTCTTTTACAAACTCTGCCCAGGATGTACAGTTTTATTTATTTATTTTTTTCATTTTTATGTTTATTGTTTGCATTTATATTTTATG
Source organism: Limnephilus marmoratus (assembly GCA_917880885.1). NCBI lineage: Eukaryota > Metazoa > Arthropoda > Insecta > Trichoptera > Limnephilidae > Limnephilus > Limnephilus marmoratus. The sequence goes on along the minus strand of OU862929.1, from coordinate 36,504,049 downwards.
TTTTTTATGCTTTTACATTTTATGTTTATTTTTTTCTGGATTACACAGGCCCTGCGTTATTCAACGCTCATGTTTATTTTATGTTTTCTTTACTTTACATGCTTATGATTTATTTTTCGTTATTTGGTGCAATTAAACGCCTAGCGATGACTCCCACACGCTCTTGTTTATTTATTTTTTTTAATGTTTTGCGGTTTTCTACGCTTATACATATACATTTCTTTTTAGTTATGCTGTACTATGAGAACTGAACTCCGTTGTTCGTTTTTGTACCGTCCTTCTCCCCATATAAGGGGTTGGACCCTGGACCGTGTCCCCGCCTACGTACCATGGCCGGTCATCTAGAACTGGTGGAGCTGCACCTGTTTGCCGCGCCACACCCCGTGACATGAAGAGGCTGGGGAGAAGGCTGAACGACATCCGAAAGCTGTCCGTCCCGCCTCCGGCGACCCGACGCTTCTCTCCCTAGGGTCTTCTTCATGTTTTCCACTTACTGTCGTCTAGGCACCACCGGCTAGCTGGCTTAAGGACGACGCTGCCGGTTGTGGGGAGGCCGGACAATCAGCCTCCTTCACTGTCTCGGGGACTGCCGGCAGCCAGGTTGCGGTGACACCGGTTCTTATCTGTATATATGTTATTTTACTTGTTTCCTTCTTTTTAACGTACAGTGCTCGGTGCCGCCCGCCGGATTATGTATGGTCATGTCTCCCGCTGTCATGAGCTAATTACTCATGACGGCTGCTGTCATTTTGATTACTTTATTTTTTTGTTGATGTTACTAACAACTTGTTCGACTGTCCATGAGGCTCACTGCTTTTGCATTGACACCTCCATGGGCTTTAGAATTGTAGAGATTGACCATTACAGTACAGTCCTGTAGGCGCGCCCGCATACCGCCACCTAACACAGTATGAGGGGACATTGAAGGTCTAGATTCGTTACATTAAAAGTAGAGCCATTTATTCAAAAAAATTAGATTCTTGCGAGAACTCCGAAGGGGCGACCATAAGTTGCCTATACCGGGGTGGGACAGTGGTGGGTACTTCAATGTTTCATTTAAGATCATCGGTAGGGACCTGCATATTTATTTACTAAAGATTTCAGAATTAATTGACCAAAATATTTCCATGGCCTATATAGCCATATTTTCGTACCTATGTAGTAATGACTTATTTATTTTACTTAGACGAACCTGTGTTCGCTTTATTATTGTGAGGCGTCTAGCAGTTTTATTTACTTATTTTACAAGTGAGAAACGCATAATATCGATTTGTTGACTTACTAAAATCGGTTTCCTTCATCGTCTTCGACAAAAAGCGGCCATTCTGTTTCAGCACAGAGTAAAACATCAGGTAGAATGAATAGAAACACGAAGAATCCCTTGCTCATTAGGGAGACCATGATTTTGCTAAAATCAATGCAGTGGTTATTAAAGTGACGTAATACAGGTACCATTGGAACAGCATGCAAAATAATTTAATCAAATGCCAATGAAATTGTTTACATAAAGAATTGCATTTCAAGAAAAGTAAAAATTGCTTTTTGCAATATCTTTGTCAGATGCTGAAAAAAATACTAGAATTTAGAAGTTGTTTTAGTTATTAAAATAAGAAATGATATACTGTTTTTTAAAATGAAAATGATACTATCACACTCCGCTATGAAGCGTTTTTGAGCTTAGCCTATTTCAGCGTAAGTGCTGTTAGAGTGCGTATAGAGTGGTCTGATAGAGAGAATAAAAGAAATCAACGTACCAATACAAAAGCTTCCTTGAAACTATAACTATTATGAATTATTTAAATTATTTATGGGAGTTTTAGGTTTTAACTTTTCGTGATAAAAAAACAAACAAAATAAATCAAATAGTTACCGTTCATTTTCAGTAGTTTTAAACTAACTGTTGTAAATTATTCATGTCATTTATGGAAAAACTATTACTTACATATAATAATAATAATCAGTAGCAAAATGAATAATTTTAATGCATAATTAAAGAAAAAAATATAAATCATTCTTTTCTAGATAAGAGATAGTAATTTAATGACTTTATTTACTGCAAAATTATTTAGCAATTAATATGGTTTATTATAAATAAGTGCGCCAACCTTGATAATAATAATAATCTATTTAAGTTTCAGTGCCGGCAACCCGGACATTTATTGTATTTTGATTTATGTACCTACACGTATTTCTTTTCCCCGCCTCACTAGACATAGACTGTTCAAGTTTGATAAATGTGTTTTTTTTTTATCACCAAACGTTTCAACCTAAAACCTTTATAAATTGCGTAAATATTTGGCAGAAGTTACTTACAAGTCAGTATCTACATTGGTACGTTGATCAAATATCATTTTTTTTAAACTTTGCTCTTTTGAAAGATATTGTTATTAAAAATATCAAGCTGTTTTAAAATATTTTGTCTTAGCCATTTCTCATTTCACAAAAACGGAATAAAAAACTTTTTTATTTGTCAGCAATTTTAAATTTTTAAAATAAAAAATTATCAAGACAAATCATAAAACTGGTAAATTTCAACTACCGAAAATCTTTTGAGAACATATCATCGTATGATTAACCTTTGATTAACATATTCCACATTATACAATTATATTTAAATGTCAACCTACCCAACCCTTATATGAACTCTTTGCCAAAATCAGGGTCTTAGATATTCGACAGCTATTTACTAAAACAAGCCTTTTTAATATACGAAAAAAAAACTTACTAATCGCTCCACAACATCAAGCACACACCCGCTTTTCATCAAACCTGGGTTGCGTGATCCCAAAAACTAATACCTCATTCGCTCAACGACAATTCTGGTTCATCGCTCCTAAAATATATAATGCTCCGAGTACTGACATAAAGTCAAGTAATTCTAAGTCTCTTTATATAGCACGTAACATTGGATTTTCGAAAGGGGATGAGCGTACTTCAAAGAATACATGAGTTCTTAACACTACATTTTAATTATTAATTTTTGCATTTCAAAATTTTTATTTCCATTTTTATTTCTATTTTTCTATAAAATGTTATTATTTTTTTTCTCTCAGTTTTTCACTTAATTTTATTTATGTTTTAATTTTAATTTATATATTTTTATGGAACACTTGAGTTCTTAACACTTAATCATTATTATTAGTTTATGTATTTTGAAATTTGAATATGAATTTTTAATTCTATTTTTTTTAATATTATTTTTTTCTCTTTATTTTTCACTTACTTATAAGTATTTCTTAATTTTTATTTAGTATGTTTAATTATCTCTTTCAATAAAATTTTATGTATTAATTCCTATTTAAAATATTAAATGTACCACTACCACAACACGGGCATTAGCCCAGTGTGGTAGCCAAAAAAAGCGAAAAATCTGTAACTTATAAAATTTTATGAAATAAAATAAATAAATAAAAAAACATTCATTCTTATCCTTATAGTATTATGTCACTTTAACAATGAGTGTATTGATATCAGCAAAATCATGGTCTCCCTAATGAGCAAGGGCTTCTTCGTGTTTCTATTCATTCTACCTGATGTTTTACTCTGTGATGAAATAGAATCGCCGCTCTTTATCGAAGATGTCAAGGGAAACCGTTTTTAGTAAGTCAACAAATCAATACGCTCTGCTCACTGTAAATATCAAACTAAAAATATGTGTATTTTTCAAACTGTTAATTCTTGGTGAAACTCTTGCAATTCTTGAAATTCTTGCTACTCGCAGTCAACCCAAGGGAGCCAGTTACTCCTCAATACAAAGTACTATCCCATCAAAACCCTGGTTTCAACAACTCCCCCATTTTTCCAAAAAATAAATTTCCTCACTTATTCGAATGACTCCCTCCATCTCACCTTTTTCAAATGCACGTCCTTGACTCCTCAGATTGTACATTTTATGGTCTAGATGTGGGAACTTTAGATCACATATTTTTTGGTTGTCTCTCTCTAAATAAATATCCTTTTTTATCAAGCGTTATCCAAAATTGCCTCCCCTCCTTTCAACATCGCATCTCTTCTAAGTCTGAAGTCGTTAATCCGATACCTTTCCTTTCTCTGTAATTTTAAAAGATGGCCTGGAACACATTTATTTATTTTATTTATTTATTTACTAGCTGGTTCCCGGCATGCGTTGCTATGCCATTTAAAAAAAAAAATATTTTTCCCTGCGTGTCCTTTCCCATTCTTCCCGTCCCCTTTCCGCCTCCCCTTCCCCTCCCGAGTTCCCCTCCCTCTTCCCCCTCCCATACATTCATTCCCGGTACATTCAGTTTTCAAACAGCTCGCGCGCCACCTATTCCATTTTTTAATACCAATTTTTTTAAATGCCAGAGCTCACCAGTACTTTTATACAAACCTTGTCCTGACAATAACGAACACAGAAAAAAATAATTATCCAATTTGGTGCAGTCGTTCGGAAGTTATGCGCGTACATACATTTCGGCGATTCATTTTTATATAGATTTAGATTAGACTAGCTGGTTCCCGGCATGCGTTGCTATGCCATTTAAAAAAGAAATTATTTTCCCTGCGTGTCCTTTCCCATTCTTCCCGTCCCCTTTCCGCCTCCCCTTCCCCTCCCGAGTTCCCCTCCCTCTTCCCCCTCCCATACATTCATTCCCGGTACATTCAGTTTTCAAACAGCTCGCGCGCCACCTATTCCATTTTTTAATACCAATTTTTTTTAAATGCCAGAGCTCACCAGTACTTTTATACAAACCTTGTCCTGACAATAACGAACACAGAAAAAAAATAATTATCCAATTTGGTGCAGTCGTTCGGAAGTTATGCGCGTACATACATTTCGGCGATTCATTTTTATATAGATTTAGATTAGACTAGCTGGTTCCCGGCATGCGTTGCTATGCCATTTAAAAAAGAAATTATTTTTCCCTGCGTGTCCTTTCCCATTCTTCCCGTCCCCTTTCCGCCTCCCCTTCCCCTCCCGAGTTCCCCTCCCTCTTCCCCCTCCCATACATTCATTCCCGGTACATCCAGTTTTCAAACAGCTCGCGCGTCACCTATTCCATTTTTTAATACAAATTTCATAATGCCAGAGCTCACCAGTACTTTTATACAAACCTTGTCCTGACAATAACGAACACAGAAAAAAAATAATTATCCAATTTGGTGCAGTCGTTCGGAAGTTATGCGCGTACATACATTTCGGCGATTCATTTTTATATAGATTTAGATTTATTACACGCCCTAGTGGGCTTTTCTTATAAAATTTTTACAAACTATTTGTATCAAAGTAAATACTTAAAAATTTAAACAATAAAGAAAATATAAAGATAATGACAAAAAACGTTGCAACAAAGTACATAACAAAACACAACAAAATACATAGATAAAAATATGAACAGAAACTAAGAATCCTCACGCATATAATTGAATTTAAGAGATTCTTCCAAACAATATAGTAGTAGCATAGAAGTTATTTGGTAAATCTATTTGTGTCTTAAAGAATAAAAATGATAGAATATACAACGTTTATACTGATTAGTTTTAATATGAAATATATCGCCTAGATTAGAATATTTATTTCCGAGACTGTGAAGTCTCGGAATAGGAGAATTTTGATAAGCTAGTGTCTTGGTGTTATTGAAGTAAAAGGGTAATAAATGTCGGCATGATTTTTTGAGAACATGGATATTGATAAATTGAAGTAATTCAATTGGTGATTTTCCAATTCCCGGTATAAAATGCGGTTTTTTGCGGATTTTATCCACTAGTTCAGGCCTTACTATTCTTATATTTTGAAATGTGTGTTTATTATTTTTTTTATGTAAATTTTGAAGGAATTGTTTCGAGAGATGGAAGGGCTGACAGAGATATCGAAAGAAGGGTAATTGCAGGCAACTCTATTAATGGAGGACTGAACGCCGTTGGCGCCAACAAAAAACTGTCCAAATAAGCGAAGTTAGCCGTCCATAATGGAGTGCTGGTACCTACCCTGATGTATGGCAGTGAGGCATGGAACTGGCAGAGGAAGGATTAAAGTAGACTGAATGCTGTAGAAATGAGATCCCTGAGGCATATGTGTGGTAAAACCATGTATGATAAGAAATGTGGAGATGCGCGAAGAGTGCAAGGCTGATGAAAGCGTGATGAGTAAGATAAAGAAAGGGACGCTCAGATGGTTTGGGCATGTAGAGCGAATGAACGAGGAAAGGAGTGTAAGAAGAATATATGACGCAAATGTGAATGGAAGAAGAAGTTGGGGACGCCCGAGGAAGACATGGCACGACCAAGTGAATCACATAATTGAGTTATCTTAATGAGTAAAACCTCAAAATGTAATATTTAATTAAATGAAGACAAAATGATTAGCGAAACTCGATTGAAAATCTGGAAATAGAAAAGTCAGAAAAATATATGGGCACCTTTTGTCCCAGATATCGTTTTCTGATTGTTCTGTTTCCAGATTTTCGATTGAGATTCGCTAATATTGTCATCATTTAATTTTATTTTATTTTTAATTATTATTATCAATTTTTCAAGCAAAACCTTCAAAACTATTAAAAACATTTCAAATAACTCTACCAATAGGCCACTTGCATGGATTTCATAACGACTTGTAAAAAATCATGTGGATAGATCTTTTTACTAAGATTAAGAAAATGTTAGTAAAATTGTTTAGAAATGTACATTTTTTTTAATAAATAAATCCATTATTTGGGCTCGTGACGTCACTACATGAAAATGTCCCGTCTCCGAAAATGTTCCTATTAATTTTGTGAAATTCCACACTGATTTATTTTTTTATATGGCATCACTTTGATTTCAGGCGAATTTTTGAATTCATTCACTAGATTTATTGTTTGTTCTCTGCGAACTTATCATTTGGTTCAGCTTTTTGACAGATGTTCTGAAGAGAACCCCGTACATTTAATGATGTACGGGGTTCTCTTCAGAACGTGAAGATGATGACGGTACGTGAAGTGGTGCTGATTTTAACAAAATAAAATTTTATATTATTCTTATTATTATTATAATTTACAAGTGCAAGTATATTACATTGAATTTAGTAATATAGACGCTGTACATTATAATGGTTTATGATCAATAAGATGGATCAAGGAAAAAAAATATTTATGAGATGTAATATTTTTGGTATGCCTCGTTATTCTCATGTGCCATTCGTGTGGAAAACGTTCTTTTTTAAATGATTTTCGGCTATGTAATTATCGTTTTTTCACACCTATAAAATTATGTCCCGTCTTTCCGGTTTATAAAAAATGGTCTGATTTTTCGGATTGAAATTTTCAAAAAATCCCCAGGGTTTCAAAAATATGATTAAAAAAAAGATACGGAATGTCTTAGAATGTTTGCCTGAACCGGAATTTTTTTTTTTTAAATGTGATGCAAGTGGCCTATTGTAATCAAACATGTTCTGCCACTGCCAGTTTTAATTCAGGTCTGAAAGGGTTACATTATTGTGTAAACATCTGAATGCAGTCTTCTATGTTTTAATTTATAATTAATATTCGCTAATGGTATGATTTTTTAGCGACATGAGTATAATAATGTGACATTTCTAGCACGGGACACTTGCCGGGAGGCGAACGACTTCCTGAAAAGCCAATGATGAAATCTGGACAACTTCTCCCGGAATCATTTGATGCCCGTGAGAAATGGCCAGAATGCAAAAATATCATAGGTCTGATAAGAGATCAAGTAAGTTCATTATTTTGTTTGTCTCTAATATTATGTATTCATGCACGAGGTGAGGTATTTTTTTTGTTTTACATTAACTCCACACAGGAGGCCCTGAGGAAAATTATTTCCCTCAGGGCCTATGTCATCTTTGAAGATGCTGTGTGGAGGGTCTTTTTGAGGAGAGGAAGGAGTGAACATGGGTCTTGAAGAGACCCATGTTGTAGGAGGGAGGAAACACAGAGGCAGGCAAATCGTTCCACAGCCGAACCGTTGAACTCAAGAACGAGTCATAGAAACGACTCGTTCTCATGTGACTAATGTCAACAATGTACAAATATTGGGCGCATATTTGGCGTGTTTTCCGACTATGCACCGGTGCCGAGGGGATCAATGACGCTAGATCCTCGGAGCATCTTCCATTGTAATACCGGTAGAACAAGGACAGCTTTCCCACCTGACGCCCATGCTCTAAAGATTGCAGTCCATCTGTTAAGATGGGAGAATCTATCATACTTTTAGGTATTTTGGAGCTCCAAACCAGAGGTGGCCGCCAACCGTGGGGCGCACTTGCGATTTGTACAGGGTTAGCAGTTGTGTACTATTAAAGTATCTGCGGGCCCTGTACTACAGTACGCCCAGTTTCTGAGAGGCTAACTTGGCTCTGGTTTTGATGGAGCCCCCGTACCTGAGCTGGTCACTCAGTGTTACACCAAGCATATCGATAGAGGTCCTGTTCGTAAGATTGCTTCCGTTGAAGGAGAAGTATATATAAAAAAAAATAAGTTCATTTATAATACATGCAGTTGTATTAAAAATCATTTACCACTGTGTGCCTTTGGGGTCGTTTTCAATGGGGAAACCCCTTGATCAAATTACTAATAAATAACAAACCAAAACAAAAACAATAAAAATTAAAAATAACCAAAATTGATAACAAATAAGGACCAGTGGTTCCAGAAAGGCGTATAGTATAAATTCGATAGGAAAAATGCCATGAAAGTCCTCAAGGCAGTGAAGAGTACTTCTGCTCTTCAAGAATTATCAAATTCATCAAACGAACATGCCCAGTTTTAAATACACAAAGTTATTTTCAGAAACACTGTGGATCCTGCTGGGCTTTTGCTGTTGCAGAGGTCATCTCAGACCGAATCTGCATCCAATCCAAAGGCGATCAGCAAGTTGTGATATCGCCCGAAGACCTCATGACTTGTTGCAGTGGTGAAGAATGCAAAGGATGCCAGGGAGGTGATATAGGTGAATAATTTTGATTAATGTATCGTTTATATTAGGTCCTTACATATGAAATTAGCGTTTTGTATGGGAGGAACATAAAGTCAATTTTTTTTTAATATAATATATTTATTTAATCAAAGTTTGCCATTGCTATCTATGCACTTTTGCCATCTCATAGGTAGTTCATCGATCCCTTTACTAAGAAAACCATTCGGACGGGAATCAATAAAATCTTTGAAGGCGGTTTGGACTGCCCCATCGGAGTTGAATTTTTTCCCTTGCAAGAAGTTATCCAAATTTCTAAAAAAATGGTAATCTGTTGGGGCAAGGTCCGGAAAGTACGGTGGATGTCCAATTGAAGCTCCTCTAATTTGGTAGCCGTCTGTTGTGTAGAGTGTGGTCTAGCGTTGTCATGAAGCAGCAGTGGCCTAGAGCGAATAACCAGCCTCGGTTGTTTAGCAGCTAGCTTTTCCATCCTGGTTTGCAGTTGCTGACAATAAACATCTGCCATAATCGTCTGGCCAGATTTAAGAAAGCTGTAGTAAACGACACAAAAAAAAGGAAAAAAAAGAAAAAAAAAAGAAAACACAATCGTCGCCATACACATCATTAATCCTTCGAAACACAAATACATGAGTAAATAGCTGTATAAAATTGAATTTGGAATTCTTAACCAAAGAGAAAATATTTGAGATCAAAGTTGCCAGTACGGCAAAACGCCAATTTCATATGTAAGGACCTAATATAAAAAGGGGCCGTTTTATTTTCATCGCAATAAGGATAAATTTAGTCATTTGCAATTGCAAACGATTCTGCAGTTCTCGAGATTATAATAAGATATAAATTTCGATATGAGCACTCTTTTGGTGTACTCCTACGATAGTGACTTGCCAAGTGTGGTGTTGGTTTGATACCGGCCTCTAACTTGACTTGGTAGATTCACATGCCAGGATTTCAGGAACAGTAAATAATTATTCATTTTAATATTTTTTTCTTCATATACAGTAGTAGCATGTAGATTCGGGTGTCGTTATGTATGTATGTATGCATGTATGTATGTTATGTATGTATGTATGCATGTAGTTATGTAGCAGCATGTAGATTCGGGTCTTTGATTAGCGGTAAAGCCCTTGCTGGGCATTGATTCAAAGTGAAATGATTATGTTATCGAAATATTTTTTTAGCATACGCGTTCAAATATTGGAAAAACAACGGCATTGTGACCGGCGGAGATTATGACTCCCACGAGGGGTGCCGTCCTTATACTATACCTTACAACTGGAATGTTAACAATACACCCTCCTGCGATAAAACATGCGAGAAAGGCTACCCCATCACCTACGAAGCAGATAAACATTACGGTTTAAAGCCGTACTCTATCAGTGCCGACGTGAAGCAAATCCAACAAGATATCTATGAGAATGGACCAGTTTCTGCAGCGTTCAAGATTTATGATGACTTTGGCGATAACATAAGGGGTGTTTACAGCCACCCTGATGAACCAACCGACAGTAAGTTACCTTTAAATTATCTTGATAAAAAACCTCTAAAGTTTCGCGATGTAAACATGATTCTAAAAGAACAGAGTAATCACTACGTAAATACCTAATGAATTATGGAAAATATCGATTGAAAATTGTTCATATCTTTCAAATCAAAAATTTATCCACGACTTTAAATCAATCAATAAATTGTGTAAGCGTAATGCTACTCGTTTCATACAGTTTTTCATAAGAAACCTCAGTCTAAACCATAACACAATCCAAGATATTTATTGATGTCACGGTGAAAGACCACTATTTGAAAATAAAATATTTCAGCTATTTTTTTTAATAAAATTTTGGTGTTCAGTCAGGATCGTCCGTAATCTCCGTGAACGGAGGGTAAGCCCTCGACTAGCTATTAAGAGATCGTGGGTTCAAATCCCGGCGTGCGCAAGTAAAATTTATTTACTTGAGTTGTACTATTTCACAATCTATTCATTTAAAATTATATACATCGACGCTGGAAATGATAAAAAGCCATACAGCTGTATGGCTCATGACCCATTTTCCGTTCCAGCTGAGTGGCGCTTGAGCCATTTTCCGTTCCAGTTGTATGGCGCTTGACCATTTTCCGTTCCAGCTGGATGGCGCTTTAGCCTTTTATCCTTTCCAGCGTCGATATTATATTTGCGGTACGTTCCAGAGTGAAAGATACTCTGCGTATCGCTTTGATATAAGACCAACATCATTCAGAATTGAAACGTTGTTAGATATAGTTTTAGCCGTGTTTGGTGACGAGACATAGCCAGATACTTGCCCACATTCCTTTTCCCCGTCTCCTTCCCCCGCTACCTTCAGCCTCATAACATACCCCAAAGAGGATGCCATAGTCCCACAGGTTCAAGGCGGTTGGGAGCAGTTGGAACTCTTGTGCGGTAGATCGAGTAACCCTTGATCGAGTCCCAGAGGTGTCAATATCTTTTTCTGATTTTTCTGTTTCCAGATTTTCGATTGAGTTTCGCTTATATTGTCTTCATTTAATTAAATATAACAATTTGAGGTTTTACTCATAAAGTTAAAATAAAAATAAAATAATCATCCTAGACTTGCAGAAAAGTCAATAGATATAGCATATTAGATAAAATAGATAAAGATTTACCCAGACGCTACCTAGAGAGTATTTAGTTCGGGTTTGAATCTTGCAATCATACATGAAGATAGTATCCAATAATATATGCGTTAAGAAAATAAAGATAACGTGGGTGGTTCTTAAGTACGATAAGTTATAAACAAAAATTTTAACAAAAAACGCCTTCAAAAAATGCACTAAAAAGTAAAAAATAATTTCGTATTCTTCTACAACTTTATAATCAACTTACCTTTTCTACTCATCAATATGTACGTACGATTGTTATTTTTGGAGTCGGTGTCGGCGGGAGAGGAGCTGTCAAGTGAACACGCCGGGCCGCGGGTACCTTGGTTGACACCGACTCCAAAAATAACAATCATACCTACATATTGATGAGTAGAAAAGGTAAGTTGATTATAAAGTTGTAGAAGAATACGAAATTATTTTTAACTTCTTTGTGCATTTTTTGAAGTGGTTTTTTGTTTTGTTAAATTTTTTGTTTATTTTTTTGATTTTTAGTGAATCTAAAGTACACTAACTAATTCGATTAAGATTCGGCCGAGTATCGTAAATTTGTTCTTCAGAATTGGAGAGTTCCGTTACTTTGTCATGGATCCCATAATCAAAACCTAACCAAACTCTCATCAAACTACCCTTGAAGTACATCCTTTCCAATAAAAAAAGAATCATCGAAATCGGTTGGCGTGATATTGAGTTATTCCTCCATTTGTCGCACACATACTTGATGCAAATTTAAGACTTATATGATTTTCTCATGGATGCCATTGTCAGAACTGAACCAAATTAAAATGGGACCACACGGGAAGCACCAGCTTTCAAATAAAAAAAGAATCATCAATATCGGTTCACCCAGTCAAAAGTTCTGAGGTAACAAACATAAATAAAAAAATAAAAATACAGTTGAATTGAGAACCTCCTCCTTTTCGAAGTCGTTTAAAAAATGACCGAATTCGATATCGACACCGTGGCGCAGTGGTTAGCGCGATTGCCCTTAAAGCAAGAGGTCCTGGGTTCGAGTCCCAGAGGTGTCAATATATTTTTCTGATTTTTCTGTTTCCAGATTTTCAATTGAGTTTCGCTTATATTGTCTTCATTTAATTAAAAATATTATTCATAAAAATAATTTCAACTGGCTTATTTCATTTTCACAGATGGTCACGCCATTAAAATAATCGGCTGGGGAGTGGAAAACGGAACCCCTTACTGGTTGTGCGCCAACTCCTGGAATACAAAATTTGGGGATAAAGGTTACTTCAAGATGCTCCGAGGAGATCCAGAAAATAATTGCGGCATTGAGACCTATGTCCATGCAGGAACGCCTGAACTGTAAAACGGAATAAGGTAATGCAATAAATAATAAATAATAATAAAAATAAATAATAAATAAATACTACCATTATACTATAAAAATATTACCATTTGTTATTTCGGCCACTGGCATAATACCTAGGAATCTGATTCAAAATTTAAGCATATTAGATTTGTCAAAGAATTTGTATATAAAAATGCAAAAATCAGTCATTTTAAATACATGTAGGATTACGAAAGATTTTTTAAATATTTATATTGAGGGATCAGTAGGATTTATAGGTTCAATTAGAAATGCCACAGAGCCGAACCCTCTGATATGAAAATATCTGGAGTCGGTGAATTATATTCCCATTTGGTCTCTAGTAGGTTGACATGTTGTTCTTGTATTGTTTTGTATTTATAATACTTATATAGTGCAACTGCATAGCGTGGGTTGACTAGATGATCATTTGGGGAAGTGTGTGAAAGGGTTTAGTTTTTCCTGTGGGGAAAATTTAACCCGGACATTTAAATCTGGTGCGTAAGAAATGCAAATCGTGTGTTTTTAGTTTGAGAATTAGATCGCTTAGAAATATTTAAAATGCTTTAAATAATTACTGCGAGTGGAACAAAATTCTCGCTCTCTCTCATGTCGTTCCGTTTATTATACAGGTCAGTCACGTGGTCGTTACATGAACCATTAGCTTAACCTCAAACCAAAAAAATAAATTTGAATTAATTGCATTTTTACTTAATATCCCAAGAACCATTTATTTATTTTTGAAGAAGAAGATAACAATAATAATCTAATCAAAGATATATGAAAGAGAACAACACACAGAAAACAGAAAAAAGACAATGGTCGCAACTGGGACTCGAACCTAATACTCTTGTCTAACCGGGACGTGCGCGTTAACCAATTTCGCTATTGCTACCTTCCGTCAAGCCGTCATAATAGTCAATCTCATATTTCAAATTTTAGAATTAACAATATCATCTTCAACTAATTGTTTTTACATATTATGAAATTGGTTAACGCGCACGTCCCGGTTAGACGAGAGGTCTGGTTTCGAGTCACAGTTGCGACCATTGTCTTTTTTCTGTTTTCTGTGTCTTGTTCTCTTTCATATTTTCGTCTAGATTATTATTGTTATCTTTTTAAATGATATACATATTACGTTGATGGGAATAACCTTCAAAATTTATAAAAGAGAGTTTTTTTTATTAAAAAATTGAATACTCATTTAGACTTTTATAAAAAGTCAATAGTTTCATATGAATAAATTCGGATACTTTTATCCGAGACGCTATCCAGGATACAAACCAATTCTTAGAATGATTGTTTCCAATAAAAAGGGTAGTTGCTCGTAATATGGAAAAATAATTAATTGAAGATAATATTGTTAATTATAAAATTTGAAATATGAGATTGAATATTATAACGGCTTGACAGAAGGGAGCAATAGCGAAATTGGTTAACGCGCACGTCCCGGTTAGACGAGAGGTCTGGGTTCGAGTCCCAGTTGCGACCATTGTCTTTTTTCTACTTTCTGTGTCTTGTTCTCTTTCATATTTTCGTTTAAATAAATTTGAATTAATTGACTTTTTCCTTTATCCAAGAATGATTTATTTTCGGGAAATCGACAGTTTACATTTTATCACTTTGTACATGAGTAATATAGCCAAAATAAAATGTATTGTGGATTTACTCTTTGTGACTTTACCTCTAAAAAGACAGCATAATAGGGGGAATAAGAAATAATTAAATTTATAACAAAGGAACATGAAGCCACAAATTACGTAACATAAAAAATATATTAAACGAAAAATTACATAAAACATCTATATTTTATCGTATTTTATGCTCTCATGGGGACGGCCAGCGTGGTCCAGCGGTAAGGCTCTTGACCCGCATTTCGAAGGTCGCGGGATCATATCCCGGCGTTGCAAATAAATTTTATTTGATTAATTTGTGTTATTTCACAATGTATTAATTTAAAATAATATATCGTATATTTGCGGCACGTTCAAGAGTGGAAGATACTCTCAGTATCGGCCTTGTGTAAGACCACCATTCAGAACTGAAACGTTGCTTGAAATGGCTTTAGCCGTGTTTGGTGACCAGATCTGAATAGTCATGTACTTCCCCACCTTCCTCTTCCCTATCTCCTTCCCCTCCCTACTACCTTTAGCCTCACAACATACCCCAATTGGAGATGACATAGTCTCACTGGCTCCATACGGGAGCAGTTTTTTTTTATATATTTTTGTAAAGATTTTTTTTACATTAGCTCTACTCGGAAAAAACTCCCCTATTTTATACTCAATATGTTTTTTCTTGATCATAAAAATTATTTAAAAATATAGTAGGCCGAAGGATTGGTCAACATTCGGCCATCAGTGTCATGATACGCAGGAATGCCAAAATATAACAGTAGGTACCATAACAGAACATTTATGAAAAGTGTTGATAAGTGAAAGAATTAAAAAAATTAGGTCATCCAATTTTACCAAACCTAACCTAACTTTATCATGTTTCATTCTGTAAGTTTTCTGTTTTCTGTTGTTTTCTCGTGTACGCTTGGCCCATTACAATAATTTTTTTTTTTAATTCCAGGATGTGGGGAGGATATTGCAATCCGGCAAGTCCCGTATAAACTTTAATATTACCAGGCTGTAATATAATCTAAAATCTCATCAACTGTTACCGCATCCGTAAATCTACGTTTATACTGCTAGTTTTATACTGCCCTTAAGAGGGCATTACCAGAGAAAACCGGAAATACGTCATTTTAAAAAAAGATTTGACGTATTGACTCTTTTCCACAAAAAATTGTAAATAGATTTCGAAAGATTGTTCTCTTATCTAGCATTCGCATGTAATAAATTTTGAGAAAATTTTTAAATTTTTAGTATAATAAGGTTAATCCATAGGTCGTTGGGAGATTTATTAAATTTTCAAAAAAGTTTTTGTATTATACCACATCCATTTCAAATAATATAATCATGCAGTAAAATAAATCAATACATTATCTAGCAAACGCATGTTTTAGAATTTTAATTTTAGTTTCAATAAAATCATTAAAAAATATGTAAGTACATGTGTTACTTGACGAAAATTGGTCCTTTTGTGTATTTATTTGCGCACTTACAAACTAATATATTTCAGATTTTTTTAACATTCTTATTAAATTTAGACATTATTGAAAAATGATAAATACTTATAATCAAAAAAATAATTACAAAAAGTACATTATTTTAATAGTTTTATCATCACGCCTTTCAGCATTTATGGATGAAGGTATAAATTAAAGCTAATTTGGATTGAAATAAATTCGATATTGAGTTATAATTTAAAAAAACGCTGGTACGGAGAATAATTAATCTTTCTCATTGTAACCGCCCTACACGATCGTAAGAACAACTTTCGACGAAATGTGGATTTTCGTCCGCTTGCTGGTTAAACGCTCTTAAGAAGTTTCTGTTGTAGTGAAATCTGGTCGACAAAAAAAAAGTAATGTTAACAAAGTTATTGTTTTTTTTTTTAAATTATGATGTCTAATCACAAAGGGAGGCGTCTACTAATATCTACAGGAATTCCAAAAGCTGAACAAATCGGACTAATATCTACGAGAACCAAAGTGAGGACGAATATCTACAGCTATTCAAAATCGATTTATTACATATTTCCCTTAAACACGGTAAGTTTTAAAGCTCTTAAAAAAATATATGTTATTCTTGAAGATAATATCTAGACTTTGCCTGTGCCGAAACGCAAATTATATAAAATTCCCTCGATAGAAAAAAATCGCAAAGTATGCTCCAAAAATTATTATTAACACGTTTGTTTCAGTTATTTTACAAGTTATATGTATGAAAAAATTCTGAGCGTTTCTTTAAATGCTGTTTAAGATAATGCCCGCGCGATTTTAAACGAGTCGTGTTTTATTAAACATTTTCGCAATGTTCGCATCCATTTTGTCGCTGTAAATGTTAGCGCTCTCCTCTGACATTCGTTATTTCGTATTGCTCCATCTTCTTCTTTTCGTACCCGGTTGCAGAGCCTAAAGAGGGAGATATAAGTTAGTGAAGATTGAAAGAGAGAGAGTTACGTTTCGTATATTACTGTAGGGCTAGGTACTAGAGGTACTAGCTCACATGTTCTTTCTCTCTTTCTCTCATAGCCAGTTACGTTTCGTATATCTAAGACACAGTGCATGCCTAATGTCTGTATCACACTGTAGGAGCAAGAGAGAGCAGTGCATGCGCACATTTTCTATCTCTCTTCCTATCATATAGATGGAGATAAAGAAGTTTTACTTCAATCGTGTGGTCTAAAGCACTTTTTTTTTTTTATTTGAGAATCATTTTCAGAAATAGAACTGATTGTGAACAAATACAGATTTTCATCAAGATATCTGAGACTTTTCTAATATTCTCTACCTTCTGACTTGGGCGCGCGATGTATTTTTAAGTATCACATTATCAAGTCAGTGTCATCGAGCAACGACATTTTGCAAACGGCGGCAATTGTTGTTGATACTCGTTGTTACTGCTGATTTGTGTGTTATTTGGCCACAAGCATATTAAATAAACAGAGTGATCAGACTATTTTAAACAGTGAAGTTTACTTAGCGACAGAACTGACGTCATCATTTGGCGTGTGCCCAATGTAGCTACTCTAATCGGCCTTGCTACCCACAGTATGACGTCACTAATCTTTTCATTTTTCAAATATGCGAGTCGAGATCATTCTCAGTGCCTTGAGGCATCCGTTTGTAATTTTTGCGTCCACGCGACGCCCGCACAACGCGCTGAGCCGTGGTAATGAGCAAGTGAGTTAATAAATACTTGAACATTGATGGGAAGGCCTGTACACTTTATTTTGACCTTTTGCTAGTTGGAAACGACTGAGCGCATTGTGTGGACTGAATCATTGAAGAAATAATGATGGAAGTCTGCGTAAAATACCAGATCTGTGGAGAAGTTATTCTGTCTAAAAATAATATTATTAACCATGTCCTTTTAGCTTTGACATCTGGAAAAAGCTACCCTAGTTCAAATGGAAAAGCAACCGTGGGCGAAGGTAGGACGCCCAAATGATTTGATTTCAGCAAAAATGTATTTTCAAAAACAAGGTTTTCAAGGAAAACCAGAGGATTCTTTGTAAAAATTATATTAAGTAGTATGTTCGCAGTGGGATAAGAGTTAAATATATCCCGTGTTTTAGGCTCTTATCGCGAAACTTTGAGGGGAACTTTCTTCATTTTTGCCCAAATAAACAAGTCCTGATAAATTTCTTATTCTTGTGTGGTTTAGAGAGCAAGATGACAATATACCCTAAAATATATTCAGAATCTTAATGACGTAAGTAAAGAAGCCGTGTAAACAAATTGCGACTCCTGACCCGTGTATTGGACGGAACTACTGTCGAATTTGCCGTATCAAAGAAAAGAAGAAGAAGATAAATAATGTGGGAATCTTAGCGACGTAAGTGAAGAAAGCGTGAAAACAAATATACGCCGCGGCACGGCGTATTGCACAAACATACGGTCGAATTCACCCTAGCAGGACTGGAGATTCGACCTTTCTGCTGCGTTAATTTTAATTAATTCTGAAGAATGTGTTACAAATATTTAAAATGTGTCTCCATGTTGTCCTCCCGAAGTTATTAATTCATCGTCTAGAAAAAGTAGTGCTTACCGCTGACTTTATAGTTGAAAAACGGATTATAAAGTTTTAAAATCGTTGTACTTAAAATATATTAATGGAAAGGTACTGTTTTTTATTAATCTAATATATAAATAACTCGCATTTCTCGTGCGGCATGGAAATAAAAAAGTTATGTTAGTTCCGGATTCGCAGGAAATGATTGAAATGTGAGTTTTAAGCAAACAAAAATTATTAGGGTTGTAGTAGGTATCATTTCTTCACACTCGGTCAGCGGTTCTATTTAAGATTTTAAATGAGAGGGTATGCGATTTGGTTATCGGAACACGCGCATTACTCGCCAAAGTAAAGCTATCACTAGACAATTTTTAATTACTACTTTTTTTTGTAATTGGTTTGCGACGTTTGATGTAGGGGTTCCCGGGTTCATGGAGTGAGGTTTGTCCGGATGCGATGAATGCGTTTGCCCTCCAACTGCGTGGCGGGACGGATCGAGAAAGACCTGTAGACCTCTTCAGCAGGACTCTCGGAACATTGCCTTGCCCGTAGTGGGAGGGATTGATTTATACGTCCGTCACTCCTGTACACTCTGACCCCCAGATTCCTATCAACCTCTCCTTCCCACTACTTCCTCCCCTAAAAAGTTTCCTTCCCTCAAAAGACCCTCCACACACCATTCCCAAAGATGACATAGGCCCTGAGGGGAATTATTCTCCTCAGGGCTTCCCGTGGGGAGATAATGTAAAAATTAAATTAGAATGGTTTTGTTTAAATACCTTTGTTAGATTATCATCACAAACCCCTACGGTTTCACGGTATGGGCTCGAAAAAAATATAGTATCAGAGATGACGTTTAATTATGAATTTGGTCAGTAATAACAGAACTGTTTCAATGTTTTGAAGTGTGGAGCGAAGGAGTCATCACGGCCTTCGCTCTCAATTCGGCACATCAAAGTCTGACGTGTGAGAATAACCAGACAGTACATGGAGTACATAAAATATTTTTAAAACAAGACAATTTCAAAAACATAATAATTTCAACTCTGCTCGGATCTAAAATCTAAGGAAACAAAAAGACAGCGAAGATAAAGATATAGAAAACAATTATATACATTAAAATCAAGCAATGGTAATAAAAGAGATGAGAATGAAAAGTCTGTGGTCATCAGGAGCAAATACACCAGGCATCTGAAACTCACAATGATTTTATAGCTGGTCAGCGACTCTAAGATCAGGTCATCTCTCAACCCAAATCTTTCCAACATTTCCTCTCGGGCATCCGTCATAATCTCACAATGCCACAGAATGTGCTCGGCTGTTTGGTCCGTATTGCCACAAGCGCAGTTTGTATGGGGGGATAGAGAAAGACTGTGCAACCTTCCCCTAAACTCCCATGCCCGGACGTAATTGGGTCACATGGTGGTCCCTTATAATGTGTGCCTCTTCCATTCTGAGAAAACCTACCTGCCATTCCGCCGTTGCCCGGAATTTATCTTTAAGGGGTGGAAAACTTTAAATAAATTATCGAAATCTCACCTAGACAATGACCTTCCTCTTGCTTTGGAGGTCAAAGTGAACAATTTCATCTTGGAATAAATCAGATATGTGGAATAAAGCAATTACTGCAGATTTGCATAAAGTTCAAAGCCACCCACCCACCGACAGTTTTCCTTATATAAACATATTGGTGTAGAAATAGATGTAGCAAAGTTCGGAATAGCCTTGCAAAGTTTAAGTAACCAATTTGCCATTTTCCAAACTATTCAGAAGTAAGAAGCAAAAACAGTCCTCCTTTTTACCGACATTTTGTAATAATGGCTTTTCAACCAGATTCAAAATTCCAATCGCTTTTTCTCCCGGTAAATGTGGCGGCATGAAAGGAACCGGACCCTGAAGAGATGATCCGACAGAAGGACACTGTGGGCGTGGCGGTGTGCCCAAACTAAGAAAAAAAATCATACTTCTTGTGAAATTGTTGGAACATTTTCAGATATTATACACTTTCAAAAGATAATCAAGTATTTATTAAACCTGTTCCAGCCTAGAACGAACATATTGTGTCAATGTTTGTTTACCGAAGCCCGGAGTGTGGCCGACAATCAATAAATTAATCGATGTGGTGTAAAACTGACACAAGGTGACAACAATTGGGTGGTCAATTTGGGAGGCGGTTATGGGTACCGCCGCCCCGGGAACAATTTATTGGATAACCAACACCTCTGCCATGGGTCATTTAAGAGGTTCGCTACGTTTAGTGAATTAGCAGGGTTAATGGGGTTAATAGGTCTTGGCGGTGGATGCGTTTGCCTATACTTATTTGCACCTACTACGTGGCGGGCTGGATCGGATGAGACTGGTTGAAGGAGACCTTTTGATTTCTCCAGCCGGACTCTCTCGATCCATCGCCTTGCACCGAGGAATGGATTCACACCTGGACACGTTTACCCTCAGATTCCTACCCACCCCTTATACCCTTTTCTTCCCAGAACTTCCTCTCCTTCCTTTCCCTAAAAAGACCCTCCACACAGCATCCCCAAAGATGGCATAGGCCCTGAGTGAAATGGTTTTTTCTCAGGGCCTTCGGTGTGCAGCTATTGTAAAAAAAAATACTCAAATTATACGAGTTATTTTTGAAAAATGTGATTGCATTAATTACTAGGCTTTGTCGCCAACGTTGCTTGTTGGGTCTTGCACAGATTTTTTTCGGCATTAATTTTCATCTTATTTTGAAAGTCAAGCGGTTGGAAAGAGGAAATGGTATATTTATTAATCTCACGTAGGCAATAAACTTTTATCATTCTCGGAATTAAACTGTAGATTTTTATAAAAGACCAAACTACACCGCTACTCCGGGACACTAGTCTTTATATGTAGGTACAAATATAGGCTATTTGATTTGCCCGGTCATTATGCAGAACTTCAAAATCTAGTTGTTTTAAGTATCAAAGTTCTGCCTTAAGGTATGGGAAAAGATGGTGTATTGGAATTTCGAAATCTCATCGAAGAGTGCAACATTTTTTCGATCTTCGAATAAAACCGTATATCTTTTAAAAAACACAGCGGGACGATCTTCTTATATTCATACATATGTAACTTTTTTTAAAGAAAGTTTTTTAAGAAAGTCAAACATTTCTTTAAAATCTCCAACTACCATCACAGAAAGCGAATAATGTTTCTTGTTTCATGATAGAGTACTTAGGCAGCCGTGGAATGATAGGGTGGGAATCAGTGGGACGCGATGCTAACTCAGCCACTGACTGGTCTGTATATGTATATATAATATAAAATAAAGGTAGATTTCAGGCATTTGTTGATTGTTTTTTGACCAATAGTTATCAGCCATTACTTGCCCATGATATTTTGTGTAATTATCAAAACTTTTTACCTGGGATGAGGTGGCAACAATGCACGAGGTAGATTTTATATGAGCAATGACTCGCAAGGCAGATGTAAGTAGTAGGTTATTGATTTTGAAGGAAAGAAGGTATTTTAAATACAAAAGAAATATATTAAAACAAAAATGACATCCTGAAACTAAGGCTGTCTGGCATGGGCTTGCTAGCATTGCTTTTAAATAATTCATTTTGATACCGTGGTAAGTTGAAATGACCCATGATTAAATCTTCTTTTGTGAAACGAATCTCACATCGTGAGATGGGCAGGACTCCAGAAAAATGGTTCCCAGCCAAAAGTGCCCTCCAGAAACAGCAAAGGCGGATAATTCTCCATGCCAATCATCCCTCCAGGATGACTTCCAGTCAGCTCCCAAGATGGCGAGTATAACGTCCGAAATTCATAATCACGATCGTAGCGATCTTCAAAAAGGATTCGTCGTGTTGCGGTCAAGAGGACCGCCCTGAGTTATACAAAGAATCCCCAGCTCTGTTTTCAAATCTGCTGATTTGAATTTATCCAGGATCTACTACTGTTGTATTCCAAAATACTGCAGGGCTTCCAATATTACCAATGCCCAAATGTCAATAGGCAAGCACTAGAGGTGCCACACACCGAAACCATAAATAAAGTGTGTATAAGAGAGTGCACACACCTTGTTACAAATACTTTTATGTAACCAACTCCAACCAAATCTGAAACGCAATAATAAATATTTATTTATTTATTTAAACGCCCTATGGCTTTCGAATATACAGGGTGTCCGGGGATAAAGTGCATTAACTTCGGGAGGTGATTCTACATGATGGTAGGAGTAAAAAAGATTAACAACTTTTTCCGAAATTCCAACATTTTTTCTCCTATACAAAAAGACGTACCTACTAAAATTCAACAGCCGAAAATAATAAAGCTGGCGGCACACGCCGGTCTATTTATATTTTTTACCACAAAATAATCCCTAAAAGTTGGAATTTCGAAAAAAGTTATTTTTCTTTTTTACTTATAATGTCATGTAGAATCACCTCCCGAAGTTAATGCACTTTACCCCCGGACACCCTGTATAGATACAATTTTTCATAGCTTTGAATGTCGTGTTAATGTTATCTTTCTGTATTCACTCGAGCATATTTACTGTCGATTTCTGGGAGTTCGAATTGGAAATTTCTCGCCCTCATAAAAAAAAGAACTGTGAATCTTTTGAAATATTTCTAATAAATGTTTTTAAAAATTTCTTCAAATTGGCCCAAATGTAGCCAAAAACGCTCCAGTCGATGTCTATCCCATGTAAACTGACGACATCAGTTTTCTTATAGAACGCACGTCTAGGGATCGTTTGTTCGGTGGAACCGGCTATCCGCTATCTAGCTAATGGCCGCTATTGTTGGATATCGGCACACGATTTTGTGGCGGAAGGAAGCGGGTTGGAAAGTGGGAGGGTTGAAGGGTTGCAGGTTGTATTTCACCTTGTCAGGAATGAAAACACGTCGCGGGAAATTGATTCCTTGAGATATGATAGCGTTATGGGCAATAACTTCTAACCCCCACTATTGACTAAATTTATATTACATTACTTTTTTTTTATTATTTAAAAAAAAACAGCAAAATTAAAAGGTGCCTAGCTTCGCTCCTTGTACCTTTTTCCCAACTTATAATAATTCCTACCTACAACTAACTTATTTCCTACCCACTAATGCCGACTAGATACAATCATGTATCATATTATTTTGTAGAAAAGTGGGTGGTGATGCGTGATTTATGTAGATACGGATGTCGAAGGACCTTGTGTGTGATTTTTATGTGTTTTGACCACTGCACTTGTTGAAAGAATGCATGTAAGGAAATGAAAGAAAAAGGACTTACTGCGGACTTTGTGGCACTCTCTGTGTCTTGGCTGGATTTATTCATGCACTTGTAGGACTGTATTAGTCACGATCAAAGATATTGATATATAATAGATCTGCTATCTGCAGTTTTTACTAGGTGTATCAGTTCAGTTTCAGTGCCGGCAACCCGGGCGTTTATTTAGTTTCATGGTTATTTACATTGTTTTCTTTTCTTTTACCCGCCTCACTAGACAAAGTCTGTTCCGAGGCGAGTAAATCACATATTATGTTTGTTCCAAAAGAAATGTGTGTATTTAAACAAATATATATATGTATGTAAAAAGATAAAAAAGATAAATTATATATTGGTATATTAAATATTTACATACATACTTTGTTTTTTAGATAAAAGTAAATTAAAATTTTGTGACAGTTGAATATAGCGGTTACATAATAGAAGTAATAATTAATAATTAATCATAATAATTAATATTGCAAAATTGCAGTTTCTCGTATTTGTTTTATTTGAATATTATATAATTTCGTGAGAACTTGTATGAAATGTTATTTATTTAGAATATTTTGAATGTCTGTTCTTTCCTTTTCATTCAACCATATTACAAATCTTTTGAAAAGCCAATTCAAATTATTTGGGGTGACGTAAGTTTTTGTTTGTGTTAGGAAGGTATTGAAAATGTGTGGTGCTAGGTAAGATTCGTGTTTTTTTGCAAAAGTTGATTTGATATGGGGAACTTGAAAGTGCTTATTAATTTTTGCTCTTGTGTTTTGCGAGTGAGGTATGTGGAGATGTGAAGTTTTGATACAGTTTTTGTAAATGATCTTCCTTATGAATAGTTTATTTACGTCTAGTAATTTGTTTTTGATCATTAGCTGTTCCGTCGGATGTTGGTAAGGTTTATAAAACATAATTCTAATTATTGTTTTGTGATTTATTTTAAGAGAATTGAGGTAAGTATCTGCTGCTCCTCCCCAAACTGAAATTCCATATGTTAAAATACTTTGACAGAGTGCGAAATATATATTTTTTAGTTGATTTAATGACATGATGTTTCGTATTGTTTTGAAGATGTATGATAATTTTCGTATTTTTTTTTGATAATATATCGCCCATATAGTTTACCAATTAACAAATAATAATAATAATAATAATGATTTATTGTCTTCATTTCTTAGTAACAGTAGAGATAATGATATCCTCACTGGGATCTCCCGTGCTGAGGATTTCATTTACATATTATAATTTAATTATAAGAAATTGATATGAATTAGACATAACATATATCATGTAGTATTTTTTTAAATAATTATAAAGTAAATAAGATAGTGGTTTTTTTTTATAATTCAGATTACTAGATTTGGTTTTAGTCTGTATTTGATATCAGTATATTTTCTATTTCTGATCTCCCTATATTTAGTATCCAGCTTTTTATTTGAAATTTAAATGTTATAATGTTGAGGTTTTTGAGTGAGAGTGGTATTTTATTGTAAAGTTTAATGCCATAATACAAGAAGTTTTTTTGCCCAAATGTTGTGTTAGTAGTTACTTGTTGGATAAGTTTTTGACCATGAGATCTAGTGTTTCTAATGTACGTATTAGTTGTTATTTCTTGGGTTTTGTACTTATGAATGTAAATGAGTATTGTTTTAGAATATAGTTGTTTAATTGACATGATGTTAAGATTGTTGAAGATTTCGTCAGTGCTAGTACTTACAGGAACTTTCAGTATAATTTTCATTATAGCTTTTTGAGTTTTAATTAGTGGATTTAGTATGTTTTTATTTGCACTGCCCCATCCGATAATACCGTATTCTAACAGTGATTGGCAGAGAGCCATGTAAATCTTGATTAAGTCTTTTTTAATGAGGATATTCCTGATAGTTTTGAAAAAATAACTTAGTTTTTTAATTTTATTATTTAAATACGTAATGTGTTCGGTCCATTTTAAGTTTTGGTCAATTTTTAGACCCAGATACGTTATATGGTCAACGTTTTCTAATGAGGGACAATCACAATTCTCATTTAAGTGATGCGGGCTATGGATTTTCACGTTCAGGTTTTCTTCAGAGTTTTTCTTATTTTTTATTTTAAAAGTGATGAATTTGGTTTTATTAGCATTAAGTGTAAGTGAATAGTAGTATAGCCATTTTTTAATCCTATTAAGTGTGTCTTCTACTTTCTTAAATGTTTCTGTCCAATTATTCCCATTTATTAGGAGAACAGTATCATCCGCAAATAAACTAAATGAACGAATAATTAAGGAATAAACCAAACGAACGTTAAACTAAATGAACGAATCCTTTCCGTATTCAAACTATATTGTTAATCAATACTACTGCACACGTTCAAAAAATCGACGATATGAACAAATTCTTTTCGTACGTAAACTACCCTGATTAGGTCGTAATCCGCCGACAGTTGCGCGAACATCGTAGCATATCTTTTTTGTATTTGAGTATCTTTGGTCACGATACTTTTACTTGCGGTACGTGGGAGTATTTGCGGATGCGGTAAGCATAAGGGGTATGCGGAATATTAGATGTTTATGCGGCGAGGGTCGATTAAAGGCTGAAAAATGACAGGTATACGTGGATGGGTAGGAAGGAACATGTGACAATACTAGCTACAAGTACAAGGTCTAAGATGTACAGAGATGTATGTAGGTAAGTGTAGCAATGTTTGTATATGGATGGATGTAGGTAAGTATAGCTATAGTATGTAGCTGTATGTAGGTAAGCGTAGAATGTATTGTGTAAATTCCCAAACAGGTGGTTTGGTTTATTTATGGTAGAAAATTACGAACCGTCCTGTCAACACCTATGTTGAAGACGGAGCCTTTAGTCGACCGTATCGAATTGTGTCCATCGTGAGCTTACAAGCTAAATGGTAAATGTGAGAATCAGCGGAATTTATGAAAGACAATGAGAAAGAAAACCAGGGTAAGTCGGCATTGCAGATTATCCTCAGTTCCTTCCGCTTTGCAGGTATCGTTTTTTGTCCCCAACAGTATAATGTATTTTACGTTAAAATATTTTCTTTACACTAGCTCTACACAGAAGGTCCTCAGGAAAATAAATTTTCTCATGCCCTTCGGGACGCTGTTAGGGGGGGGGGGGGTTCTTTTTAAGGAAAGGAAGTAGAGGATATTCTGGGAGGGAAAGATGTACGAGAGGTGGGTAGAAAACTGGCGGTCAATGTGTCCAGGAGTGATGGACGTACGAATCCGTTCCTCGCACTGCGGTGCAAGAACTTAAAATTGGACAAACCCAAAATATTAATTCTAACATATTGAATAATTAAGTAAATTTGCCTTATAATCCTATTTTAAACATATTTCCTGTGAGCCGCTTTGTTCCTTCCATAAACCTTTTTATTATCCCTTACCCTTTGATGATCTCCCATATTTGGCGGGGTTATGTTTGCAAGTATAGGGAGCCAACGGAGAGGAGTCGATTTTAAAGTTCCGCTGATGGTTCGCATAGTGGCATTAAGCTGAACGTCGACAAAGCAATACTATAAGCAGATTTGATTTTAAATTTTCACGGCCAAAAGTATTTTCGTTATTTATTTTTGAGGTGCTATGCCGTGATGCGCTACCTCTTTCTTTAGCCAACGTTTCATCAGGACAGATGTGTGATGATAAACACTGTAACGCTGTCCGAAATGTAGTCTAAATAACACGGCATAACATGCTATGCAAATGGTTGCGTTGGGCGTTATTTGCTAAGGAGAATTATGCCATATTAATATGTAGATATCAATATGGGTAATTTGTAATTTATTTATTGGTAATAAGTAAAGGATGATGGTTGATGAATCATCACTGAAACACATATTGGCCATATTGTTATCGTGTTTGCGTATATTTAATAGAATATGACTATTTTACTTGGTGGTTCCGCAGCTTTGTGGTTGGGACTAGCGCGCCAAAACCTATGGGGAGGTTTTTATTTTATTTTTTTTACATTAACTCCACACAGGAGGCCCTGAGGAAAATAATTTCCCTCAGGGTCTATGTCATCTGGGATGCTGTGTGGGGGGTCTTTTTGAGGAGAGGAAGGAATGAACATTGGTCTTGAAGAGACCCATGTTGTAGGAAGGAGGAAACACAGAGGCCGGCAAATCATTCCACAGCCGAGCTGTTGAACACAAGAACGAGTCGAAGAAACGACCCGTTCTCATGTGACAAATGTCAATTGTGTACAAATGTTGGTCACGCGTTTGGCGTGTTTCCCGACTATGCACCGGTGCCGAAGGGATCAATGATGCTAGTTCCTCGGAGCATCTTCCATTGTAATACCGGTAGAACAAGGATAGCATTGCAATCCGTCTGTTAAGATGGGAGAATCTATCAAACGGACCGCCCGTTTCTGCACAGAGTCGAGGGTATTTTTCAGGTATTTTGGAGCTCCAGACCAGAGGTGGCTGCCAAATTCAACCGTGGGGCGCACTTGCGATTTGTACAGGGTTAGCAGTTGTGTACTATTAAAGTATCTGCGGGCCCTGTACAGTATGCCCAGTTTTTGGGAGGCTAACTTTACTCTGGCTTCGATGGAGCCCCCATACCTGAGCTGGTCACTTAGGGTTACACCAAGCATATCAATGGAGGGCCTGTTCGGAAGATTGCTTATGGTTATGGTTATGCTGTGTACACGAAATCAAAAAACTCTCTCTCAAGGAGCGGGCATGAGATTTATTCACAACTACATCAGGAAAGGCGGAATTGATATAATGAAAGACAATATATATAAACTGGAAAGAACATGTATCCAAAATAGTAGCCAAAATCAGTAGCTTTTCTTTTGTTCTAGGTACACTGAGAAATATATTAAACATCGAATCGGTAATGGCCGCATACTATGGTTATGTATATTCAATAATAAAATAAGGAATTATCTTTTGGGGAAACTCAGTAAACGCCAAAGATGTTTTTATCATCCAAAAAAGATGTATAAGAAAAATGACAAACTCTGCTAATCGGGATTCATGTAGACCTATATTTAAAAATTTGAAAATTCTTACAGTCACCGACATATATATAATGGAGTTATGCATGTTAGTGCGATCATCTCCAGAAAAGTTTCCACAAAAAAACTCTACACATAAACACGCTACAAGGTTTACAGAAAATTTATTAATACCAAAAGCAAGCAAAACAATTTTCCAAAAAGGACCCTTTTACATGGCCATTAAAGTATACAACAACCTTCCACATGATATTAAACAAATACAAGATACACTCAGATTTAAGTCATCACTAAAAACATTCCTTCTGAACAGGTCTCATTACACATTAAGTGAATACCTCACATAGGTACAACTGTTTTTATATTTATGTTTATATAATAAATTAAAACAAATTCACTTTGTATTACACCACTTTTATATTTATATTTCATTTGTGTTCATATCTGTATAACATGTTAGGTTAACTGGAAGAAATAGAATATAGGTACCTATAAGTTATACCTTTTGTACTAAAAGAAAATTTTGTACAATAAATGATTTTGATTTTGAATAGATTCCAAATCTTAAATATCATACTCTATTTCACTTTTAAGCATTGAGTTAACAGAAAATAAATAGGTAATTTGACTCACCCCACCAAGCAGACCGTTAGGTAAATATTTCCCTTTCGGGTCCACGCTCAAAACACACCTTAAAAAAATTAAAACAAATTGTACTAGGTAGATAATGGTTAGTAATAAGTAATTCAGTAACCGGAATTGAAAAATATTGCGTTTCAATGTATATATTTTTTTATTTAAAAAACGTGAATTGTCATTTTTCAAGGATCGCCATGTTAATTACGACGATGAAATACGCATTTTTAAAAGAAAAAATCACTTTCTGTCAGTTAGAAAATTATAAGTACGAATTGCAATCTTCGGAAATGATAAATAATGCGTATTTATCATTATTTTGTTCAGTTTCATAAACACGAAAAATCACGCGAGACGTTTGCCGTCGTAATTAACAACATGGCGTTCCTTGAGAAACGACATTTCGCGTTTTTAAAGATAACAAAATAACCATTAAAATGCAATATGTGTTTTTCAATTCCGGTTACTGGATTACTTATTACTAACTGTAATCTACCTAGTTCAATTTGTTTTAATTTTTAAAGACGTGTTTTGAGCGTGGACTCGATAGGGAAATATTTACCCACCGTTATTTAACTAACCTATACTAGCTACCCTGACTGCCGTGATCGGGACTGCAGCTCTTCAAAGAATCCAAGGTAACATCTGGTCAGCCCACCAGGTTAACGTCGTATCACGTTCGGTCCCGAGCCTTTAAGGATGCCCGTACAGGGCTGGAGGATTCCGGCCATGACATCAGCCATGAAGAAGGCGTGACTTCCACAACGTGTTCGGCAAAGTGGACAAGGCACGGATTCGCCTCTCAAATACTTGTCACGTCCGGTAGTTTAATATTAGTTAATCGATCCTGGCAGCCAACGATTCCAAGGCGAGTGAGGATTACAGTAAATTGTAATGATTTTACATTCAAATCAATCTATCCGGACATCACCGGGGCACGCGTTCGTTACATTCGTGGCACGAAGATTTGCTTATCGCACAATCCATTATTTTAAATGGGAATCGAACACGAAACTAGGTTAATTAATACCCAGGTTTGGATATTACGTCTTGTAAAATGTCAATCGACACGCTCGACTTATTATTAAAATTTATATATGGCACAGTGACATTCCGACGAAGTCTGAGCCCAACGAGACGAGAAGTGTCGCGTTAAAACGGAAATCTCTACTCTAGCCTACTTGCAATTTATTATTAAAATTTAATTATTTTTATAACAAACACCCCAAAAATAAATAACGGAAACACTATAAGCACTCTATATTTCTCTATATTAAAAATCGGAGGTTTGGTTTTTTTTAATGAAGGCGGTAAATTTCTAAATCGGACGCTCAGTACCTAATCCCGGAAGATCGAGTGGCTATATAAGGTTTTTAGCAATTATTAATCAGAAATTAAAACTTGGAAACCGACGTTTTAAATATATTTGTGTTAGATTAGCAGAGCCGGAAAAACTATCGAAAACTAATTAATTTCCTAATCAAAATATCAACATCATAATATTATATCATTATCGCATGAAATACAAAAGCATCGCCATCTATGGAATGTTTGATGACTTGCAGAATAATGTATCGCAGCGTGCGTCCGGTCGATGTTGTATGTTAACGTAGCCAAGACGCAACCCATTAGTACTGAAATTATGGGCTTTGTTATATAGCCTACCTTACTCTTGATTGAAACATTTCTTTTCAGTCAGTTGCAGTAATACTTTCATGATAATTCAAAAGATGTCAGTAAATAAATTAACCAACACATGGTTTCTCTGCAGGTAGAAAGGATGGATTATCATTTAACATAGTCTTGACGCACATTCCTTACTTCATTCACATTCATACATGGACTCAGTCTCACACTCTGACACTTAACATGGTACGAAAATATTTGTTTCTCAACAAAACAGTGTAATTACGAGAGGAGAAAATGTTTTTTTTCAATCGATTTATTTATTATTAATTTCGCGTCATTCCTCGGTTTCTTTGAAAAGAAAAGCAGATACTTCGATAATAAGTTAGGTTAGGTTAGATTTCAGGGTGAAGTTTGGTTTTTTCTGACCCTTAGCAAAACCATTTCAAACTGTACTATACAAGAAATTTAAATAATGTATAGTGACCACACAGACCTAATTCAACAATGCGTGCACACCAAAGATATTCTAATACAGAAGAGCTATGGTGTCCGCGCAACTGTCGCCGGACTACGCGCTAATTTGGCGTAGTTTTCATACAAAAAGAATTTGTTCATTTCGTTGATTTTTTGAAAATGTGCATTAATATTGGTTAACAATATATTTTGAATAAGGAAATAATTTGTTCATTTAGTTTAACGTTCGTTTGGTTTGTTCGTTAATTATTTGTTCTTTTAGTTTATTTGTTAATTGGTAAACAATATCGGCGACACCCGGAAGCGCAGACCCACATAGTAAAAACAGCAGATAGCACATCTACGTGCACACTAAACTTGTAATTTTATCAAGTTACTTCACTTTACGTATGAGTCGTCAAAGTTTGCAAAGACGGTTTCTCATTATCTATTTAATCTTGTGTAAAGTATTTTAATTGAACATATTTTAAAGGAAAATATTTAAATAGGATGTACACTTACCATTTCAGAACATACCTAAACATGCACATGGAACCATATACAACTAGCTAGGGCGTGGTAATTCATTGCATAAAGTTCTGATTACATTTCCCTATAGTCCAGTAACTTTGTCGCTTGAAAGTATGTGGTATTATGCGTCAAATCCGGTAGTTCTGATTCTTTGCAGACTTGTTTATGATGTTGGCCTTTTGAATAATCCAAGTTTGTGACCTCGAGCGCCGAACGCAAATTTGTCAAAAATCGAAAAATCCGCGAAAAAATCGTTATCTTTTCAAATTTTGGCGATTATAACACTAAAGGACTAGTTTTTGATACAAACTTTACAGGACGTTTTTAAAATTGTCTAAATTTGCTACAAAATGATACTAGATTTGTCTCTGTAGACCCATTAGTTTTAGAAATTAAGCCTTTCAAAGTTTATCATTTTTTTCGAAGTTCGCAATTTTTCAGAACAGAACTACCGGATTTGACTCATGCTGTGATGTATAAAGTTACTGGACTACTTATGCAATTCCAAGCTAGGGCCACGTCCTATTTAAATATTTTTCATTAAAATAATATGATAAACTAAAATACTTTACACAAGATTAAACCTTAAAATCAAAAATTATTAAATAGATTGCGAAAATTCGTCATTGCAAGCTTTGAAACCTCAGAACATGGTAAGGCGAAGTTAGAACCTTATTCAACCAAAGTGGCGAACTAAATGTAATGCACTTAGTAATCAATGAGTCAGATACAAACAAAATAGAGAGTGTAAGTGGTGTTAGAACCTTGTAAAATAATTTGAAGCTGATTTTAGATTTTTTCATACAATTGTCTACCGAAATACGACACATATTATATGGTTCTGAAAATTATTTTGATCATATGGCCGGTCAGTGGATGAGCGGCATCGTATTTGAGTCCCACCCAGACGTGGCGGGATCGATTCCTCGGCTGGCTAAGTCCTCCATCACGACACAAGTAACATTTTTCGCTGTGAGAGTATTTTCTTCTAAGATAAAAAATCTTTAAAATGGTTCCAGTTTTGAAGGAGAAAAACGAGGAATACAAAATCTGATTTTGATGATTTTATTTAGGTAAATACTAGCTGGTTGCCGGCATGCGTTGCTATGCCATGTAATAAATAAATTGTTTCTCCCTGCGTGTCCTTTCCCATTCGTCGAGTTCCCTTCCACCTCCCCTTCCTCTTCCGCGTCCCCTTCCCCTCTCGCGTTCCCACTCTGATTTCTCCACTTTCCCTCTCCCCACCCTCCCCCCGTCCCACGAACCCCCTCCCGAGTTCCCCTCCCCCATCTCTCCCTCCCTCCCGCTTTCCATAGCAATAGCCGCTTCCTCGCTTGCTACTAATAGCAATTTTTTTATACAAATTTCATAATGCCAGAGCTCACCGAAAGTTTTATAAAAACTTTGTCCTGACTATAACGAACACACAAAAAAGTATTATCCAATTTTGAGCAGTCGTTCGAAACTTATGCGCTTAGAAACACATTCAGCGATTCATTTTTATATATAAGATTATCAGCCAGAGGTGAGTTGTCCCTTACGCTCAGTATTCGGGGGAATAAGAACGACAGTGACAGCAACAGTTTTGTATAAAACCAATTGTTAAAATTTCTCGGCGACCGGGCTTCCTGTTAAGAAAAAAATATATAACTTTAAAGACATAGTAAATACATTTATCTATGTACAAGGTGGGGCAAAAGTAATCATCCTATTAGAAAACGCTATAACTTTTGCAAATAGCGACAAATGTCAATTCGGTTTTGACATTTGTGAAGTAAACAAACGCAAAATACAAATCGGCAAGTCATGAATCGGTTTACTCCGCAAGAACGCGGAGTAATTGGTCCCATATTTTGCGCAACAATTCGTCGGTTGTGTTGGCGCAGCGTGAATTTCGTCGCAGATTTCCTGGCCGTCCGACACCAACTGGATAAACGCTGCGGCGTTTGGCCACTCGCCTTGAAGAGACTGGGACAACACGAGATGTTCCCAAGGCTGACCTGCCCCGGAGCGGCCGTTCTGCTGAGAATATCGCTGCTGTTGCCCAAGATGTCGAACATGAGCCCGGAACATCGACCAGACGACGTGCCACGCAATTGGGCATTAGCCGGCGGTCCCTACGCAGAATTTTGGTGAAAGATTTAACCTACGCTCAAGTAATCCTGAATCTCAACGAAAAGGTGGACGATTTTTCATCGAAAATTGTCATGAACGATGAAGCTCATTTCCATAATAGCGGTTACGTGAATAAACAAAATAATCATTTCCGAGGCACCAAAAATCCGACTTCACCCACGAAGAGCCATTACACCCGCTCAAAGTTACTGCGTGGTGTGCTGTTTACGCTGTAGGAGTCATCGGGCCATTTTTTTTAGAACGCCGCGGGCCAAACGACGACTGTGGAGCCATGATTAGCGATTTTTTTTCTTCCTCAATTGGATGGATTGGGACTGGAGAACATGTGATTACAACAGGACGGTGCAACGGCGTACACTGCTCGAGCCACAACCGATATTCTGAAGGAAGAATTTCCGGGTCGCCTAATCTCTCGTTTTGGTGATTTGCACTGGCCGGCCAGATCACCCTATTTAACCGTTCCAGACTTCTTTTTATGTTTTTTTTTTAAGTCGCGGGTTTACGTCATCAAGTCTAAGACTCTTGAAGCCCTTAAGGAGAATATTCGCCAAGAATTCGAGAACCTGTCGCCCAAAGTTCTGGAAAGAGTGATGGAAAATGCCATAAAACGGGCCCATATGGTCATCAACTCTGGCGGCGGTCACTTGGCCGATATCATTTTCTCGACATGATGGAAAAAATTCTAATGAATTAAATAAACAAATTTCACAACCAGATCCAAAGTTTTTCATTTAATTAAAAAATTACAGCAAAAAAACATCGGATGATTACTTTTGCCCCACCTAACCTAACCTAAGTGACATAGAAATGGTCATGGTAATAGACTTAATAATTTAGAAGCACTCGAAATAAAGAAAGCTGTTAAAACAAAAACCTGTAGATTGTCAATAGCGATGGTAAAATATAATAGTTTTTCTTCTTTTAATTACGAAAGCCTTGTACGATTACAAGGATTTCCCCTTAATTAACCGATATAAAAACAGAAGATAATAGTGTCGTAATATCATCTTTATTTTTCTATTTTGAGTGAAATTGTGTAAAAAGCTTTAAAAAAATTGAGTTAGCTTGTAGAATAATTTGACGCGCTTTTTTACTTGGCGTGCAGTCGCGCATGGTCGCATGTTGTTGACAACTCGAAATAAAATATCAAATTCAATGTACACGATACTTTTTAAAGTTTGGCAAATCGGATTGACCTTGCAAAGGTCAGGAAAATTAAACTTTACCTTGAAACCTAACCTAACCATATTATAGAAGTAACTTCTTATCTTTTCAAAGAAACTGAGGGACAGCATTAAATAACAGGATGATGATCCTTGAAGAAGTAGTACAACTGGGAAACCGATGAATTTTTGTTATTTTTTTGAAGCTGAGTCTTCGACGTATTTTAACACTTCAGGCACTTTTTTTTTTACATGGTCTCCATACAGGAGGCCCTGAGGAAAATAATTTATCTCGTGGCCTATGACATCTTTGGGGATGCTGCGTGGAGGATTTTTAAAGGAAAGGAAGGAGAGGAGAGTTCTGGGAAGGAAAAGGGTTTAAGGGGTGGGTAGGAATCTGGGGTTCAGGGTGGCCTGGTCATCTGCCTCCAAGACCTAGACAAACTTCACCCCATGAACCCGGGCACCCCTTCTAAATCAACAAACGTAGCGAATCACTTGGGGTGACCTATGGCAGAGGCGTTGGTTATCCAACAAAGGTTTCCGGGGTGGCGGTACCCATGCCCGCCTCCCAAATTGGTTGCCAATTCGCTTCGGGAACAGCTCATATAGGTCTGATAAAAATCGTTGTCTCCCTTACTATCATGGTGAAAAACATGTTAGGAACGGTGTTAGGAAAAAAATCTATATCATGGTGAAAAACATGTTAGGAAAAAAACGGTGTTAGGAAAAAAATCACCACGCTGTATTTCAATTTAAAAGTTAACCATAAGAGAATTAA
Organism: Limnephilus marmoratus; assembly: GCA_917880885.1. Lineage (NCBI taxonomy): Eukaryota > Metazoa > Arthropoda > Insecta > Trichoptera > Limnephilidae > Limnephilus > Limnephilus marmoratus. Next base: position 36,468,035 of record OU862929.1, on the reverse strand, counting down.
AATATACGCGCATAATATGACACCAAAGTTTCCGACCAAATTAGAAAAAAAAATTACGATTTTTTTTTTAATTCTTTTTGCATGGAACAACAAATAAATGAGGCAAAAACAACGTTTGTAATACATTTTTTAAATAAAAAATGATTTTTTTATGTTACAATTATTTTTAGTTAGAAAAAATGTAAGATGAGCCAATTTTTTAAACTTTTTTATGTTTGCAATCTAAATTTTTAAATTTCAAAATTATGTGTTTATTTATAATAATGCAATTTAAAAGTATATTGCATCACCTTTCAAGCACAGTTTTTACTTTTCAGTTACGTTCAGAAATTTTCCATTTATTGGATTTGATTTCAGTGCGGAAATATTCTGACTTCTGGCAGAATATACAAGGGCACGAGGGGTTACAACACTGTTAATAAACCTGAAATAAGTGGTTAAATATTTTTTCAAATTTGACCTAAACATTTTCAACTTTAGACTCCATATACTAAAAAAACAAAGCTCAAATCAAAAAACTTATGGTTCGAAATCGACTCCAAATATTACGAAAATTCCCCAATTTCCCGCACACAGTACTTACTAGTTTCCGTCCACTGTGTACATCAGTCATGTAACATGTTTTATTTTTCTCAATATCTCTGACTCTTCCGAAATAAATCAACAATAGCCCTGGTCTTACGAGAAAAACAAAAAATTGTTTTGACCAGCATGTAAAAAGTATCGTCCACTTTGATGCGTCATGATTTATGGTGAGAAAAACTATGAGATGTCTTATTAACATCGCTTTCTCCACAAAATTCTGCGAATTTGGAATCAATACAATCAAATCGAATAACTCATTCACCTCCCGTCGTATTCATTTTGATTTTGTTTCCTGAAGACCGACTTCCGAGCACAATATTGGTAACAGTTCAAGGGGGAAGATATCCAGTAGGCCGCCCCATACAAAGCAACTCCAGAGGGAGGCGTCTACTAATATCTACAGGAATTCCAAAAACTGAAAAAATCGAATTAATATCTATGAGAACCAAAGTGTTGACGAATATCTACAGCTCAAACTGCTGACTAATATCTATGAAAACCAAAGTGTTGACGAATATCTACAGCACTGGCAGAGGTTGGATTTGCAATTATGTATAGCATATTGGAATAACGTAATATTGCGTATGCAGTTTAAAAAACTTAATTTATGTAAGTATGTATGTAAAAATCCGTAATATCGGACTATTGGACACATTTAGCTGATTAGTCCAACCTACGCTCTGTAGATATTAGTCAACACTCTGAAGTTCGTAGATATTAGTTCAACATATGAGCTGTAGATATTCGTCCGACATACAGGCTGTAGATATTAGTATCTGGAATCTTCCAGAGGCTGTGCGGGGAAAGTCTGGACCTGCAAAAGAAAAAGGCTGCCGCAAAAATAAAGTAACTCAGAACACACGCTTTTTTATTGTTTTTATTGCAGTTACATAACTCATTTTAGGACGGGAGGAACTTACAGTTCATGGGTGGTAGGAAATAGTTACAATTTTACAGCGGTATTTTGATATTAGTTTCGGCCCATCTTAGTCTTTGAAGCCATAAATGGGTAGAGTCTGGGAGGTTGGAAAATACCATAGAGCTCATTATTGTGGAAGATTCTCCATGCCTCTCCCTCTCACACCGCTCCTAAGATTCTTCGAAGTACCTTTCTTTCGAAGGTGTCCAGCTGTTCCGCAGACTTTGCTGTCAGTGTTTCCGCATCACATCCATAGACCAAGACCGTTCTAATAATTGTTTTGTATGGGGTTACTTTAGTTTTCCTACGAACGTTTCAGGATTTGAACACTGACAGGAACGCAAAGTAAGTATTGTTTAATTAAAAGCTATTACAAATTAATTTACCAAAATATTTCCTAACCATTTGCACAGGAAAAGTAAATCTTTGTAATCCATCATTCGACATGAACAAAAAAACAAGAACGAAACAATTTCCGAAAAAACTCAAAGTCCGAGATAATCGCTGGATCAGTTCCCAGAAATCTTTAAAAAAAAGTCACTGTATTACCTGCCATTATGTACAGCTTCTGCTCAAGGTCAATTTCGCGATATTCCATAATCTTCTTACGTAATGACTTGCACTTTACTTGTCTAGATGAATAATAATGATTATTAGTGACTATAATCACTGTACTGCGACTTTTAAAGAGTTTAAATTTATAAGGTTTTTTATTCTGGCGACATCTTCAAAGCCATTTTTATAATAATTAAAAAAAAATTAAAAATTTGAGTCGCATCGTGTTTTTTTTATTATTATTTTTAATTAATAAACTAATGTTTGAAACACGATTTTTATGCATAGCACAAAGGGTAACAATTATTGTAAGTAATAATTATTAGCCTGAAACACTCATCTACATTGAATAAATCATTTGAGAAAAGATACATGGCGCCGACGGGACTCGAACCCGCGTCCTTCTGATTTCCGGTCAACTGCTCTTATCCACCGTGCTACGTCGGCTTATCTCTTGCCCACCTAATAATTAAATATGTAAGTACTAGTGTTTCATTCCTCAATTACTGCTTATGACATTTTTCCACATGCAAACAACCAACTTTATTTTATATGAGAAAGGCATTGTAAGTGCTAAATCTAGCACTAGGTGGCGTCGAGACAAATTATGTCTGCATTTTTTGGTGAAATTATTATTATTTTTAATTGATAAACTAATGTGTAAGACAAGATTTTTATGCATAGCACAAAGGGTAACAATTATTGCTAGCTTTTTCGGGAGATTTTTTCAATGTAGAAGAATGTTTCAGGCTAATAATTATTACTTATAATAATAATTATTTTTATTGTGATACGCCTAAAATGATAACTAAAACAGCATGATTCCCGTAACGCTATCGTTGTTTCACAAAATTTTTAAAAAATCATCAAATTTCAAAGTAAAAATTATAGGTGTTTTGAAAATTCTATTCAAGTTTTACATTAGGTCCTTCCATATGAAATCGGTGTTTTGCCGTACTGGCAACTTTGATCTCAAATATCGTCTCTTTAGTTAGGAATTCCAAATTCAAATTTATACAGCTATTTACTCATGTATTTGTGTTTCGAAAATTATAATTCATTTGTTTTTTCCTTAGTTGTTTTTTTTTCTTTGTGTCACTTAGTTTACAAAATGGAAAACTTGAAATATCGCGTTATTTACGAGTACGAGTTCCACCGTGGCAGCAGTGCTGCAGAAACGGCTCGAACGATCAATGATGTGTATGGCGACGGTGCCGCAAAAGAAAACACAGTGCGTTTTAGGTTCCAACGTTTTCGTTCTGGAAATTTCGACCTGCTGAATAAACCCCGTGGACGGCCGGAGACGAAAGTTGATAATGAAGAATTGAAGGCTATTGTGGAAGCGGATCCATCGCAAACCACGTCCGAGTTAGCTGCAGGCTGCGGTGTTAGTGATAAAACTGTTTTAATCCACTTGAAGCAAATTGGGAAGGTGAAAAAGATTGAAAGGTGGGTACCTCACGAATTGAGTGAAGCAAATCAACAAACGCACGTTAGAACGCTAGACCACACACTGCACAACAGACGGCTACCAAATTAGAGGAGCTTCAATTGGAATGTCTAAAACATCCACCGTACTCTTCGGACCTTGCCCCAACAGATTACCATTTTTTTCGAAATTTGGATAACTTCTTGCAAGGGAAAAAATTCAACTCCGATGGGGCAGTCCAAACCGCCTTCAAAGATTTTATTGATTCCCGTCCGAATGGTTTTTTTAGTAAAGGGATCGATGAACTACCTACGAGATGGCAAAAGTGCATAGATAGCAATGGTACATACTTTGATTAAATAAATATATTATATTAAAAAAAAATCGACTTTATGTTCCTCCCATACAAAACGCCAATTTCATTCGTAAGGACCTAATATATACTGTGAAGCAACCGGCCCATGTTGAAATAATAAGAAAACTTCAATAGAATTCCCACATTCACAGAACTTAAATTTTGACATTGGTAGGTAGGTATGTGATGAGTTGTCCAAATTTTATAGTTAATTTTCAAAGGAATAGAACTTTTACAGAACATGAGGATGAATAAATTGGATGAATTGATCAAATATTAAATTTAATTTGTTCGTACTGTGAAAGATCTACTCAAGTTCTGTTATTGTTTCATAATGGACTAGTTGTTTCACAAAACTGAAATATTAACAGAACTTGAATGGGACTTTCATAGAAGCTGAACATTTATTTCAAAATTTAATGAATTTTTCAAATTTAGTGAGACAACTGCCCCTAAGTATTAATAATAATAATAATCGTTTATTCCAGAATATATGCAGGGGAAGTGCAATGCAATACATTCCATATTTTGAAATAACAAAAGAAAGATTAATAATAAGATGAGGTAAAAAATAATTAACATCCACTGAAAATTAAACACATAAATTAATGCAAATAGCCGTTTACGGGGGGTATTTCACCATCTCCCATCTCCAGAGGGCCATCAGGGGAGACTCCATCCAGGCAGTTATGGCGGTGATGATCACATTCTTCGAATGGCGCAGTTTGCGCCATAAACTTCCCATGCGGTGGCGGAGAAGTGCACGGAAAGTATGCACTCATCCCTTCAGGAACATTTCCGTAGCACTGCAGTATCTCGGTAGGCGGAAAAGTTGGCGATAAGCGTTATTGTAAGCAACCTTTAACTTATGCCTTATAACACAGTTCTGATGTGTACAGCGAGGTACAGAAAGCGTTGAACAGTATTCTTTTTACTTTTGACTTGCAGGAGTAAAAACGTCTTGACAGCATACCCGCTCTAACTGATATTGCTCTTCTCTGCCTTTCCATGTCCTCGATATCCAAGGTCGTCTGTGATGACGTGTCCCAGGTATTTAACGCTGTGATTAACATTCGTTTTCCTTTCATCTAGCCATACTGAGGGTGTTTGGACGACTTCGTTTTTCTGTTTAAAAACCGTAACTTATTGGTTTACATGTTTTCAAATCATGAATATTGACTTTAAATTTTTATAATTCTATAAAACAACCCATCCTAAGTTTTTATTGCCATTTTTTATAAATAATATTACTGATTAGTGAATAATTTGTTCAGCACGATTCAGTATAAATTATTATTGTTTCCCGACTAAGGTTTTTTTTTTAATTATAATGTTGTTACTTGGCTTTGAGAAAATAATTGTTCGGGAGCCATTTGATGTAAGCAAAAAATTAAACTAGCAAAGAAGCATTCTGCTTTTTTATGTGAAAACCGCACAAGAGTCCCAACTACTCCATGCTAATCGGATCCAGTGAACCCAAGGAATACCCCTTTTGAGCATGTTGTGAAGCTGACGGGTATCAGGAGGGGAAAGAGCTGGGGAGAGGAAGGTGGGAATGTAGCTATTCAGATTTGATCACGAAACACAGCTAAAGTCATTTGCAGGAGCGGATTGGCGGTATTTCACAAGGGCTGTTTACCATTCTCGATCGATTAAATTTTATTATGATTTATTTTATTTATTTATTTAAACGCCCATAGGGTTTTTACGTAGAATACAGTACATGTTTTTTTTATTACAGTGAAAATAATGAGTTTATAAAATACAAGTAACATAATATATGTTAAAAACCAAATATATGTTACATAAAACATAAGCGTTAACAAAATACAGGTAAAATCATTATCATCATTATCATTACATAGTATAAAATGAAGTCGCTCAAAATGTATGTGCGCATAGATCTTTTAAACTACGCAACGGATTTTCATGCAGTTTTCACCAATAGATAGAGTGATTCAAGAAGAAGGTTTATATTGATAGGGTCGAGTATCAATTTAGTGGGCTCAGAAACAAAATACAAGTATCTCCGTACGATAGTTTATTTTACAAGTTACACAGAATATCAGTTAATGTTTTTTTACAGTCTCACATGACGCTTCTGAAAAAAAACTCCTATCTGTCAAAAAAAGAAAAAATCAAAACAAAACAATTCAATTCGAATTCTGGTGCGTTTAAAAATAAATGGATTCGTGTAACCACCGTACGAAAGTACCTAGACTACACTGGGTAGCTCTATTCGAGCCGTGACTGATTCCATTTGCGTTTTTTTTAGTGACGGGGTTTTGGGTCACTCTTCATGCTCGTATCAATATGTATAATAAATGCTTATTATAGTACAGCGGGCAGCTGGCAAGCGGGTGGTGTGGATTTTATAAAGGTTGGGTAATGACGTTGTGTTTCGTTAGCCACAGCAACGTGTGGCCGGGACTGCTAGTACAATATAAGAAACAAAATATAGTCCATTAAATATAGGAGTTGACATGAAGTAGGTAATGTTTAAAATTGTTGTTCACATTAGTTTATGGGATAGGTAGAAATAAATAGTTGGCACATATGGCGTTTGAAGTTTTCTAAGTTCAAATTATTGTCATATACATCCATATTCTTAAAATTCTTAAAATATCTTTGTTACAAGTCGTTTGTAAGATTTAATAATTATGCAGAGGCAGCTTCACACTTTAAAATTGATTCATTGAGTGTACGAAGGCATCATATGGATGCACTATTCCTGTATAAAGTAGTCAACAATAATATTCAATGCCCAGAGTTGCTAAATAAAATTCAATTCAATGTACTTGCACGTTCACCACGCTCTTCTGTCCTGTTCAGGGTGGATCAACGCAAGACAAACTGTAAGCAGAATTCTTGCAATATTATATTTTTAATTTAATATATCGATATTTTTAATTTAATATATCGATATTTTTAGCCGATATATATCCAATATCGAAAATTGTATCAAAAACGATATTTTTTAAATTTATGTATTTAAAGTCACTAGAATCCAAAACCGTATAGGAACGAACGGATAAAAGCAACTGTATTGGGTTATGACATCTGGCGGTTGAAATTTTAACTATTAATAGCTTACAAATTTATTGTAAACTATCTCATATGTTTAGGTACATACATAGAAATGTATGCTATTTTTCGCCATTTTTTTCTAAGCCACTCCTATGTTGGTTCCCAATTGTCTATGATTATTGACTATACCTTGTTCCAAACACGAAGTCCTTTTTGACAGATTTAATACGCCAATAGAATGTTACTGAGACGCATACAAACTTTGTATGCGTATCAGTTTACATCAGTGGCGGTTCTTCACAGGGGGACAATGGGGACAGTCCCCACCAATTACACTCAAAACCTACTAGAGGAAATAATAGTCGGTGCTTTGTCTTCACCAAAATGAATGAATTCTGTAAACATAAAAGTAATTAATATTTGCAGAAATAAAATTAAAAAAATATTCCGAATGATTTTAATAAGACCCTACGCGCGTACAGCGAACAATATAAGGCGCATAAGAACAGCGGGTCTATTTCTCAGATTCTCAGTGCGCAGAATGTACTGCGCACTTGGGGGATAATCCGAACTATCCCCACACTTTCCTTGCGTTGTTCCGCGATTGTATGCAACGGCGCATGCGCACTCGTACGTGAATTCAAATACCCGCGGGGACAATTCTTTGGATCCCCTCTGAACCATTTGTTTGCACAGTTGCGGGCGGGAATCGCTCGTGTTCAAATTAAGTTCGATAACAATCTTGCAAGATAAAGCTTTATTTTTATAATACTTATTGTAAATTGGTATATATCTATGGAAATTTTATATTATTTTGTATTTATATATCCGACTAGCATGATTAGACCATCAAAAATTTTTCTGCGAAATTTTATATTACGTTCTACGGTTGGTAAGATTACGGTACAGTACGTAACATATGTCGATCCCCACCACTAAAGAAGTGCTCGAGCCGCCACTGGTTTACATATAAGTTAGAAGACAGCTTTTTAGTTTTTGATATTTTTGTAATTATTATGTAATAAAAATGAATAGTGATAAAATTCCATCATTTTTATTGAGACTTTTGTACATTAAAAAAAGCAAATTGTGTACAAAAATTACTATTGATAATATTGAGCTTAATACACTATTATTTTAAAAACGCAAAATCTCTTAAAAATTTAACCGATATATCGATATTTTTCCCTCGATATATCGACGTCGATATTGATATTTTAATAAATATCGATACATCGATATATCGATATTTTTTTTCACTTTCGACATCCCTGCCTCCTGTTTGATTTTGATGATGATTTTTTTATGTGACACCTTACACGAGCGCACCTGTCTGTACGGTGTAAAGACAGCGTTCTGGGGCGGGTTAAGAGAGGGGCTGTTGGGAAGGATTTATCAATCCGGGTCTTGAAGAGGTCCGGATTATACAAAGGGGAAAAACCAGTTGCCGGGATTGCTTCAATTATAGTTTTATTGGCATTGTTGTTAAACCTAATGATTTCAATGACAATGCTTGCGATAGTTAATGACAATGACGTAGGTAAATCTTCCAATCATGATAATAATAATTATAAAATTGCTGATTAAGCTTGCCCTAAGCTATAAATAGATCTGATATAGATCTCAGATGTCAATAACAATCTACCAAAGTCATCATTAGCTTCTTGAAACTATAAAGGTAAAGTAATTAGCTGCACCTGCAGAATGACAATATTATAATTACTTTATAATATGAGTTATGACTAATTAGTTTGAATGAATCTAGAACTTGCGATCACTCATTATTTAAAAGTAAAAAGTTTCCCAAATTAACCCCTCAAGATCAAGGATAGTAATCAAGGGGTAGAGATTTTGTTTTGTTTTTTTTTTTTTTTTGAATTTTTTATTTAGATGTATGTAAATATTTTCATACATCTAGTAGGAAAATATAAAAAATACAATTTACGAAGTAGGTACAGGAATATTCACAACTACATTTAACAAAAAGAATACTAAATAAAAAAGATAACTATACAAAAATACATTATAAAAGAACAAGACCTGAGAATAACATTCGTGAGTAATCAAAAAATATTTTTTACATATAATGCACACATCCTACGAAAATTGCTGAGACTTGAGGCTTCCTTTACGGCATTTGGCAGACTGTTATAGAGTTTTTGCCCTTTATAAAATGCGCTATTTTGTGTGCACGAAAGTTTAGTTTTGGGAAGCCTAAAGTCTCCGCGTCTTCTCGTAGGATAATTGTGAACATTTTCTTGAAACATTTTTTTTTTTTTTACATTAACTCCACACAGGAGGCCCTGAGGAAAATAATTTCCCTCAGGGTCTATGTCATCTGGAATGCTGTGTGGAGGGTCTTTTTGAGGAGAGGAAGGAATGAACATTGGTCTTGAAGAGACCAATGTTGTAGGAAGGAGGAAACACAGAGGCCGGCAAATCATTCCACAGCCGAGCTGTTGAACACAAGAACGAGTCGAAGAAACGACCCGTTCTCATGTGACATATGTCAACTGTGTACAAATGTTGGGCACGCGTTTGGCGTGTTTCCCGACTATGCACCGGTGCCGAAGGGATCAATGATGCTAGTTCCTCGGAGCATCTTCCATTGTAATACCGGTAGAACAAGGATGGCATTCCCACCCGACGCCTGTGCTCTAAAGATTGCAATCCATCTGTTAAGATGGGAGAATCTATCAAACGGACCGCCCGTTTCTGCACAGAGTCGAGGGTATTTTTCAGGTATTTTGGAGCTCCAGACCAGAGGTGGCTGCCAAATTCAACCGTGGGGCGCACTTGCGATTTGTACAGGGTTAGCAGTTGTGTACTATTAAAGTATCTGCGGGCCCTGTACAGTACGCCCAGTTTTTGGGAGGCTAACTTTACTCTGGCTTCAATGGAGCCCCCATACCTGAGCTGGTCACTTAGGGTTATACCAAGCATATCAATGGAGGGCCTGTTCGGAAGATTGCTTCCGTTGAAAGGCACTAGATTTTCATTTCGATCCCTTTTAGACGTAATCAGACAAGATTGGGTCTTTGAAACATTAAATTCAACGAGACTATTTTTACCCCAAGAGAAAACACTCTCGAGGTAACCGTCCATTCTTTGCTTCAAAGCCTTACGAGCTGTTGGAGTTTGTGAGCCCTTTGGGGGCTTGTCAAACAAAGAGCTATCATGAACTGTACTGTCATCCGCGTAACAATGAATTGGTGCACATGACAAAAGGTCGTTGATGTGCAACAAAAACAAAGTCGGAGACAGAACCGAACCCTGCGGGACGCCAGCATTTATCGAGTGTGAGGAAGAGGTGAAACCATCGACTACCGTCTGAATCGACCTCTCCCTCAAGAAGTCGGCAATCCACGTACACAAGGATGCGGGAAGTCCGTAAGAATGCAGTTTGTTGACAATTCCTCGGTGCCAAACCCGGTCAAAGGCCTTGGAGATGTCCAGTGCAACCGTTTGGGTCTCACCGAAACGTTCCAGGCATCGCCCCCAAACATGCGTCACATACGCGAGAAGATCACCGCACGAGCGGTTCCGCCGGAATCCGTATTGACGGTCATTAATAATTTTGTTCTTCTCGAGGTATGTGAGCAGTTTGTCGTTGATCACACGTTCCATCACCTTAGACAGAACTGATGTGATCGCTATGGGGCGGTAGTTGGCCGGGTTGGAGCGGTCACCCTTCTTTGGAATAGGATGGATAACCGCTTTTTTCCAACCAGAGGGCACAGAGCCAGTCTTCAGGGAGAGTTTAAAAAGCTTCGTCAAAATTGGAGCTATTTCTGCAGCGCACCTTTGCAGTACCAGGGCAGGTATTCCGTCAGGCCCACTAGCTTTATTAACATCAAGCCCTCGTAAAACATGGAGTACTTCCCGATGCCGGAACATAATAGTACTCTTCAGATAATTTGGGAGCATATTATTTTTAAGTTTATAAATCATTGTTAATATATTATATATTATATGTTGTTTGGTTGTCATCATATTTAAATTTTGTTACATAATTTTAACTCTATTTGAATTAATTGCAATACAATAATTAACTGGCATCAGTGATGTGGACATGAAACTAGCTGGTACGCGTTCTGCTGGTATGCCAGTTAATAAATAAATTGTTTCTCCCTGCGTGTCCTTTCCCATTCGTCCCGTTCTCCTTCCGTCCCCCCCCCCCATTCCTCTCCCGCGTCCTCTTCCCCTCTCGCGTTTCCACTCCGTTTCCTCCACCTTCCCTCTCCCCACTCCACTCCCCCCCCTTCCCCTGTCCGGCAAACCCCCCTCCCGAGTTCCCCTCCCCTCTCCCAGATTCCTCTGCATTCTTCCTTTTTCTCCCTCCCCCCCCCCCCCCCCCGCGTTCCATAAATTAATTCCCGGTACATTTAGTTTTCAAACAGCTCGCGTGCCACCTTTTGCATTTTTTTATACAAATTGCATGATGCGAAAGCTCACCACACAATAACGAACACAACAAAAAAATAATTATCCAATTTGGTGTAGTCGTTCCGAAGTTATGCACGTACATACATTTCAGCGATTCAATTTTACACAAATCCTGACATTGTCCTGACAATAACGAACACAACAAAAAAAGAATTATCCAATTTGGTGCAGTCGTTAGGCAGTTATGCGGGAACATACATTTTGGCGATTCATTTTTGTTAATATATTATATTATACATATATTATGTGAGATAAGATTAGGGAGGCGGTATGGGTACCGCCGCCTCGGGAACCATTTATTGAATAATACCTCCGCCATAGGTCACCACTACGTTTGATGACTTAGCAGGGGTGCCTTGTCTAGTAGGGCTCACTCGGACGTTACCTTACGCCATAGTGGGAGGGATGGAATCATTCGTCCCTTACTCCTGGACACCGACCCCCAGATTGCTTCCCACTCCTCATACCTTTTCCTTCCCAGAACATTCTCTCCTTCCTTTCTTAAAAAAGACCCTTTCCACAATACCCCCAAAGATGGCATAGGCCCTGAGGGGAATTTACTTCTTCAGGGCCCCCTTCGTGGAGCTAATTTAAAAATATATGTTAGAAATTAATATTAAAAATATTCTAAAAAAACACTTAAAAAAACAAAATTGGGAAATCGGTTCAATTTTTCGCAGCATTACTCTTGTAACTCTCCCACGTTTTTTGAAGTGACACTTCTATAGCCACGTTGGAATGACGCATACAGCACCTGCAGAGCATCAAACTCATATGAAGGCTCCTATTGGTTGAGATATTAAACGGAAATGACGCAAGGTCTGCGCTCATTGGCTGTTTTTATTATGACCACACGTTTCAAGGCTCATTCATTGGTTAAGATTATTTATTAGTAAAGTTTCGCTTCGAACCACTTCAATTTTTTTTCTTTTGAATTACTGGTTCCAAAATTAAATTTTTATTTTTTATTTATTTCATTATTTTCACATTACATTTGGTTATAATAATGACGTTTTGCCCATCTCACTAGGTGTGAAACGCCTGTGTTGAGATGGCAATTTACAGAGTGGTTATCTATGATTTTGTTTAAGTAATATTTTGAAAAATATTATGAAAGTGACAGGTTGATATAAAATCTTTTTTTTTTTTTTAAATATTGTGAGAGAGGTTTTAGGGTGGCACACCTGTTTCCGGCCATACAAGAGCGAGACAGGTGATCCCGCATATAAAAGGAGATGCAGGCCTCTCCTCACTCTCTTTTTCCAACCGCCAACACGTTAGTTAGGACGTACTTATAGCCATTACTTATAATAAATATCCATATCGCCAATACGCGCATTATTTATAAATAACCTCGCCTACACTCGAGACTGTATTTAACAGTGGCGCAGCCTACGGTACACGATTCTGACAATACGGCAGATCGCGTAAAGAATCGACGCGCAAAAAAATTTGGCACAAAAATTTGGCAAAATACGCGGTAACATTATTATTTCGGGTCGGTAAGAAAGGCCGGACCGAAATTATTCCAACACTTCACTGCAAGGAGTGAAGTGCAAGAAGACACTGGAGCCAGCCAGCTTTTCGGAAGGGGGAAGCACGGGAGGTCCAGCGTCAATCGACATCTCTGAGGGTCAAGGATCGGAGATCCAGGTCGCAGGAGTGATCTGGGGTAGCCATCGGTGTTACTGTGTGACGGGTCTGGAAGGAGCCATCAATTCACAGGGTCAAGGAGCAGTTTCCGGAGCAGGGTCCAGGGAGCAGACGGCAGAAGAAGAAGCCTCATTGGGAAGTTTTTGTTTTTTCTGTTTCTTTCTCTCTATTTGGGTACCTTCTGGGCATTGGGAACATGGAGTCTCGAGGATTGGAGTCCTTCAGTTTGCGTGACGGGAACTGGGAGAACTTCAAGGTCCGCCTCGGACAATTTCTCCTCGTGAATGATGAAAAGTTTGCATCGGATGATAAAAAAAGGGCTATTTTCCTGAATGCATTGAAAGATGATTGTTTTTCCTTATTGGTTAATTTGTGCATTCCTAAAAAGGTAACAGATATTAAGTTAGAAGATTTGATATCTAAACTTGATGAGTATTGTTGTTCAACGAAATGTTTTTTTGAAGAGAGATCTAAGTTTTACAGTGCTAAACAAAGAAATGACGAATCAATCCGTGAGTTTGCAGTGCGGTTAAAGTCTCTTTCTACTAATTGCAAATTTGGGAATAGTTTATCAGTAAATTTAAGGGATTTCTTTGTTTTGGGTTGTAAACCAGGAAAGGTAAGGGAAAAATTATTTCTCGAGGGTGAATTACACTCGTTCGAAAAATGTTTACAAGTCGCCGAGTGCATTGACCTCGTAGCTTCAACTCAAGCGCAGTCCCGAGTTGATAATACGGTTTACGCTAATGTACAGCTCAAGGCCGGTCGACTCTCTTTTAATAATTCGCGTGTGAAAGACAGAGACGTGAAGCGTTTCGGGCATAGCAACAGGGCACGGTCACAGTCGCCAGCGAACGCTGTGAAACAAAATTGTACCGTTTGTGGTCACAATAATCACATCGCGACGGAATGTAGATATAAAAATTATTTATGTAAAATTTGCAGTACGAAGGGTCATCTCGCAAAACAGTGCAAGCGTTCCTCAACACGTAAGAGTGTGAATACTTTGTTGTCGGACACAAAGTTGGGTGAAGTTAATAGTGTCGAACCATTTTTTATTGAAGTTTCACTAGACGGGATCAAGAGTAAATTCATGGTAGATTCTGGAGCATCTTGTTGCGTAATTTCCAAGGAGTGTTATTTCAGTAAATTCAGTAGAATCAAGCTAGTGCACGAAGACATTAGTCTACGGGGTTTTGACAATACGCTCGTGAAAGTGGTAGGTACAATTACGCCACAAGTGGAATTTAACGGTCAGTGTCACAATTTGAAATTTGTTGTTGTCACAAGTGCTTCGTTATCGATAGTGGGGCGTGATTTTATGAATCTTTTTAACGTCGGGATTAACGGAATCGTAAACAGTATAAAACAGAATACTTTGAAGCAGCGATTAGTAAAAAAATTCCCGGAAGTTTTTACGGATAAACTAGGAAAATTTAATAAGTACGAAGTGAATTTAACTTTAAAAGAGACCGCTATTCCGATATTTCGTAATCACAGAGTTATGCCGTTCGCTTTGAAAGAAAAAGTCGAAAGGGAGTTAGATAGTTTACTGTCAGACGGTATTATAGAACAAGTCCAGTTTAGTGAGTTTGCAAGTCCAATTGTTCCAGTAATTAAGAAAAACGGTAGTATTAGATTATGTGGTGATTATAAATCGACAGTGAATAATCAGTTATTAGTTGACAAATATCCATTACCTAGGATAGAGGAGCTATTAACGAAAGTAAATGGTGGGAAAGTTTTTGCAAAAATCGATCTTAAATCGGCGTATAGTCAATTTGTTTTAAAAAAGGAGTGTAGGCGTTTTACAACAATCAATACCCATTTAGGATTGTTTCAGTATAAGCGGTTAGTGTACGGGTTATCTCCCGCGCCAGCTATATTTGCAAAGGCAATGGCAAATTGTTTGTCAGGATTACAGAACATGACGTTTTATTTGGATGATATTATCGTGATAGGGGAAGACGAAGACGATTTAGAGAAAAACGTATGTGTCGTGTTAGAAAGGTTGAAACATTGTAATCTAACAGTGAATAGTGACAAGTGTGAATTCAATTTAAAAGTTATTGAGTTTTTAGGTTATAAAATAAGTGAACAAGGGATTCAACCGTGTGAACGGAATAAAGAAGCCATTTTAAATGCACCAGCACCTAGTGATTTAAATAATTTAAGAAGTTTATTAGGTATGATTAGTTATTATCGTAATTTTATTCCAAATATGGCAAATATATTGTCACCATTATACGAATTACTTAAAAAAGATGTTAAGTTTCAATGGGGTACGGAACAAGAAAATAGTTTTGCGATAATTAAAAGAATATTAACTTCGGATAGGATTTTAACGCATTTTGACGAAAATATACCTGTGAAACTTGTCACAGATGGTAGTTTTAATGGGGTAGCAGCAACATTACTTCATAGGTTTCAAAATGGCGTAGAAAGACCGATTGGGTTCGCAAGCAGAACTTTAACTAAAGCGGAAAAGAATTATTCTATTCTAGATATTGAAGCAACAGCAATTATTTTTGGAATTAAGAAGTTTTATCAATATTTGTACGGCAGAGAATTTATTTTAGCTGTGGATAATCAGCCGTTAGTGAGAATTTTAGGTGAAAATAAAGAAGTACCTAAGATTGCCGCGTCAAGGTTACAGAGATATGCTATTATGTTAGGTTCGTTTAATTTTAAAATTGAATATGTAAAATCGAAAAATAATTGTTCAGACTTTCTGAGCAGGTGTCCGATTGAAAAGGTTAGCTGTGAAGATGAGATAGAGTCTGATTACATTAATTATTTCGAGAATAATGGGTTTAATTTGTCTTTAGACGTGATAAAAAGCGAAACCGAAAAGGATGATGTGTTAGGTCAAGTAAAAAATTTTCTTATCGAAGGTTGGCCAGCATCAGTAAAAAAGGCACAAAGTGGTAACTTTATTAGAATTTTTTGGGAAAAAAGGTTAGAATTGTCTTTGATAAATGGGTGTGTTTTATATCAACATAGGGTTGTTGTACCTGAGTCTTTAAGACAAGAGGTTTTAAAGATGTTACATAGATCTCACTTAGGGGTTTTTAAGACTAAAGGTATTGCAAAAAGCTTTGTCTGGTGGCCAAAAATTAATCAAGATTTGGAGAAAATAACGGAAAATTGTAGAGATTGTTTAGAAATTAAACCAGAATCACAAAAGAGTTCTTTAGCAGTGTGGCCATATGAACCTGAAGTATGGTTCAGGGTACATATTGATCATGGTAGTTTGTATAACAAAAATTTTTTAGTGGTGGTAGACTCTTCTTCAAAGTGGATTGAGTGTCTGGAAGTAAACAGTCTGTCTTCAAAAGAAAATATCGAAATACTTCATAGATTATTTTCGCAATTTGGTTTTCCTGCAACTTTAGTTAGTGATAATGGTACGTGTTTTTGTTCTGAGGATTTTGAAAATTTTTGTAAGAAAAATGGGATAGAACATATCACTAGTCCAGTCAATCACCCTAGTAGCAACGGGCAAGCTGAAGCTACAGTAAAGACTTGTAAAAATTTCCTTAAAAAAATTTGTAAACATAATGGATTTCCTTCAGATTATAAAGAAAAGTTAGGTAACTTTTTAGCAGACTATAGGAATACAGTTCACGCAACAACAGGATGTGAGCCATCTGTATTATTAATGGGTAGAAAAATTAGAACAGTATTTGACTCTCTGATTCCAAGGAAAATTGAGGATAGAACGGGTAGTTCAGGTTCTACTCGACGAAACAAAGTAATAAAAAAGGTTACTCAGAGCCAAAACAATCAGAAAAGACAATATAAGGGTAGAGTTAAATCAGGTTTTAATATAGGTCAGAAAGTAATGACTAGAGATTTCAGATCTCAGGGTAATAGGTTATGGGTCCCTGGGGTTATTGTGGATAAAAAAGGTAGTAAAATATATTTCATAAAAATTAACAAGTCTAATATGGTGTGGAAAAGACATTTAGACCAGCTAAAGGAATTACATGTTTCATGGCAGGAGGAAGATAACCAGGAATTCGCGTCTGACACGTTGGAATTGTCGACGGACGAATTAGATCTCTCCGGTATGTTACGTAATAGAAGTGTCTCTAATTCTGTTTCTCCATGTTTCAGGTCTAACCCATGGCAAGGAAGGCTTCGGCCCAGGTGACAGCACTTCGCAGTCGAAATGGACAGAAATGGACAGAAGGGAAACAGAAAGAACAAAAACAAATGTTTTGTTAATTTTTAATGTAATGTGTTAATTTTAAATGTGAAATATGAAATATAAAATATATTGTATGGAATATGTAGCTATAGGTATCACTTATGTAGCCAGGATTCTCCCGTTTAAGTAGGGGAGGATGTGAGAGAGGTTTTAGGGTGGCACACCTGTTTCCGGCCATACAAGAGCGAGACAGGTGATCCCGCATATAAAAGGAGATGCAGGCCTCTCCTCACTCTCTTTTTCCAACCGCCAACACGTTAGTTAGGACGTACTTATAGCCATTACTTATAATAAATATCCATATCGCCAATACGCGCATTATTTATAAATAACCTCGCCTACACTCGAGACTGTATTTAACAAATATACATTTCAGTATGTTACATATATATAGAAGATTACAGTAGGTACATGGTTACATATATATACACACGGTAGGTATAAAGGTGTAAGTATGTTATTAAATACTCGTGATGGTAATGCTTATTTGAGGTGATCAATGATTTTACTTTTAAATGCATTTTTGGATTGCGTGTTTCTAATTTCAGGAGGTAGAGAATTGAACAGCTTTGTTGCATTATATTTAAAACTTCTTTGCCCATAAGAGGTTTGACAAACTGGGATGTTAAAAGATTTTACATTTGACTCTTTTAAGGCTCTAGTGCTTATTCGTTCTTCAAACATGTGTGTATTTTTAAATTGATGAAGCAGGATATTTTTTTAATACAATTTTTGCAGGTTAGGAACATTCAGTGTCTTAAAAATAAAATTAGTGCTAGTTCTCAACGGGACTTTAAGAATGACTTTCAAAATTAGTTTTTGAATCTTTACTAAAGGCTCCAGGCAAGTATTTGCAGCACTTCCCCAGCTGATACCATATTCAAGTGATGATTGTATAAGAGCACAGTAAACTTATTTCGGTTGTTTTCTATTTAATGTGTCTCTAACATTTTTAAAGAAGTAGACGAGTTTCCTCAGTTTTGTCGTAAGGTTTGTAACATGTAAGTTCCATTTAAGAAGATCATCTATTTGAATAATGGATTACTGTTCCAAAATTAATCGACATGATATATTTCAATATCTTTAGTCTCCGGTAATTGGAACTGTAGTGACAACCTATTTCAGATATCAACCATCTTTGTTTTCGGGACTTCAAGCTACGTCATTATCCCAACGCGCTTTTATTTCAAAAAATGCCTTGTTAAACAAATTTTCTTCGAACCTTGCCCCAAGACTATACAAAATAATAGCATGTCATCAAAATGGCGACCGGATCACTCAACAATGTTGGCACTTCATTACTTCTTTGAAAAGACATTAAAAGTGATGAAAAAAAACTTGGTTTTAAATGGGTTACGTCAGGTTAGGTTATGGGCTATTTTTTTCATAACTTTTCAAGAGGGTGTTAATATGCCACCTCATTGAGTTGTCATGGAACCCTAAAAATATTCCCGTTTGAAATTCAATTTCAATTAGATTTCGTCGTTTTTTAACTTATCTTATTAACTTATTTTTTATATGGAAAAAGGCATGTGCAATTAAAAATTCTCATGTTTTGAACGCAAACGCATCTAAAGTTTTTTTTAAATTTTGTGGTGTTGTTAAAATCAAACCTTCACTGTTTTCCTTCATTTTCCATTATTTACTCGACTTCGGAAAAAAAACAATATTAATTTTAATGGGGTGTAAATAGCCCCAGACATGAGGGAATGCCACCCTGTGTAAATTAATGAAAGATGAACTCTTCCCTATGTGACACAAAACAGATTATACAGCAATTCCAAAATCCTCAGTGAAAACAAAATAAATACTCACTCAGAGAATGCAGCTCTCCACACGATGTCCAGACAAACGACATTAGTTTCCTTCGTATATTGATTTTGCCAAGGCAGTATTGTACAATCTCAACAGATGTTTATCACAGGAAGAAAGTTCACACAATGAATATGAATTTTGCGCATTAATCGTACGTGCTAAAACCTCACAACAATACTTCAATTGTGGGTTAATGATTTGATTAGGACTGACATCTATTGGCTTTCACCAACACTCACGTCGGAAGTAATTGCTTGCTCCACAGAGGTAAGAAAATACATGAATTAACTGAATTTCAATGTCACATAAGGAAATTCAATATAATACAACCACCATAGATGGCGCCCCCATGGTCCCATAGCATAAATTATTATTTTAAATGGGATTAATGCCCAAATATATTTAAATATATTTTATGGCGCATATCCATTAATTTAAAATCGATTTTTTTTTCTTAATGTATTGAAAATATAACACTTCGAAACAAGCTGTTAGTTTACATCCAAATTATTTGCGCGAGATTTAAAAAATATTTTAAAATACGTTGAAGAAATTCCATTCATAAATAATACATTTTTCTGTTCATTTTTAATTAAAACATCTATAAAATGGGTTAACCCCAATATGTGAAAAAATATTAAAATCGGTCCAATTTTGTAGAAGAATGCAAAACCTTAATTTTGACGATTTTATTTATTATTATTTGACCCGGCCACACGTTGCTGTGGCTAATGAAATACAACGTCACGCCGTTACCCAACCTTTTTAACCGGCGCCATCTGTTGAATTAAATCCACACCGCCCACTTGCCAGCACGCTGCCCGCTGCCAGCTTGCCAGCCCGCTCCCTTTATTTATATATTTCAATCATTTTACACAAAACCTTGACAAATTATATACTAAAAACTTCCTCATGAATCACTCTATCTATTGGTGAAAACCGAATGAAAATCCGTTGCGTAGTTTAAAATATCCAAGCGCACAGACAGCGGGAGTGACTTCATTTTATGCTATGTAAAGATAATCAGCCTTCTTGAGGAGCTTAAGGCCCATTAAATAGCGGCTAGGGAATGCAATCTCGACTCCAGATCGCAAATTCGAGATCTCACGAGATTAGAAATTACAATCTCGCGAGATCTCGGAATTTTCGGGATAATTATTAATTATGCGAAAATATTATTTGAAAGATAACAAAAACCTTTATTCTTTGATATTAGTTACTAAATAATTAAACGTTTTTTTTTAAATTAAAATAATGAAAAGAAAAAATTAAAGAGTAGTTACGGGTGATTTTGAAAGTAAAAAACAAAGCGTATTAAGGGTGCTATCTGTTAAACGGCATCTAATATCCGTTTTCGACATATTAAGGTATTAACAACGTAAGAATCAAAAATATTATGTTTATTTAACTCACATAAATAATAAAAAATGCATAATTTAAGAAAAAGTAAAGACCATAACTGCACAACTAAAACAAACAAATGGCTGCCTACACGCACGCAAGTATCACCTCCTCACTCACTCGACACAGTTTTGTATTATCTGTCCCGCTCGTCATCCGTCGCTAATATTCGTAAATAGTCGGAATAGTTTTCTTTCTTCGATCGACGCTCCCGCCCGACCGTCAGTCAGTCAGCGCACGACTCGCACCCCAAGTGGACGTGTGTAGCGTCGCTGACTACTGCCGCCCAATCCCGACGATCTCGAACGGGATCTCATCATATTATGCTTCGGGATTGATCCCGCGAGATCGGGATTGCATTCCCTAACAGCGCCCGAGAATTCAAATTTCGTCCAAAGGTGGTCTTGCGATCGTACCCTTGCAACTGCACAAGGAGGTTCCGATACGAAAGAATAATTATTTTCCGTAAATGCATTTTTAGCTGATATCTCAATAACGATTTTCTTTTATTAAAACTAGCTGAAGTCCCCGGCGATGCCTGGGCTTTACAGAGAGTTTTCGAAATTAAATGTAGACAGTGACCTTCCTCATGTTTTGAAGGTCACATATGCAAAATTTCATCAACCTTGGTATAAAACTGTAGATCCACACCGCCCACTAGCCAGCTGGCTCGTCCACCACATACAGACATTCTTCTTTATATATTATATATTGTAACCAATTTACACAAAACGTCGACAAATTATATACCTAAACCTTCCTCATGAATGACTCTATCTATTGGTGAAAACCATATGAAAATCCGTTCAGTAGTTTTTGAGTTTATCGCGAACAGACTGACAGTAGAGGTTTGCTTTAATTCATATCTACTTTCAAGATAGTAAAAAAATGCTCGAACACGTGACGGTAATTTTCGTTATTGGTTTTTGGGGTGTTATACCGTGTTGCGCTACCTCCTTCTTTAGCTAACGTTTCGGACATCGTTGCAATGTCCATCATCAGGGCAGATCCGGTAGATGTGTAATTTTAGTGGTGAAGTGTGTGCTTATTTACTTCGAAGCGATACCGTGTGGGCAACACAGCATAACACCCCAAAAACCAATAACGAAAATGCTTTCGGCCGTAAAAATCTTAAAACGTACGTGACGGTAAATTTATTAAAATTATATAATTTTTCTATTTATTTTTGATCATAAGTATTTATAATACGTCAATAATGTCTAAGCAAAATAAATGTGGAAAAAAATCTGAAATATATTAGTTTATAGGACTATAAATAAATGGACAAACTGAAGTATTTTCGTCACAAACACATGCGACGATTTTTTTTAATGATTTTATTTGAACTAAAATTAAAATTCTGAAAAGTAGCTTTACTGGATAATTTATTAATTTATTTTACCATTTCATTCATTTTTTTATGTGATTTGAAATGTGTATTGTATAATACAACATTTGATTCCAAAATTTAAAAAATCTACCAACGACCAACGTTATAATCATAAATATTATAATAAGCATAGTTTTTCAAAATTTAAAACCTGAATTTACTAGATAAAATAATAATCTTTCGAAATCAATATTTATAGGTACTTTGGAATCTAAAAAATTAGATATTTCTTTTTGAGTGTGGTTATTCCCTCTTAAGGAATTCTGTTATTTTTTTTCATTGCTAATTTTTTGTTTATCTGTGTAATTAAAAATGAATCGCCAAAATGTATGTACGCGCATAACTTCCGAACGACTACACCAAATTGGATAATTCTTTTTTTTTGTGTTCGTTATTGTCAGTACAAGGTTTGTATAAAACTACTGATGAGCTCTGTCATTATGAAATTTGTATAAAAAAATTGCAATGGGTGGCACGCGAGATGTTTGATAACAGAATGTACCGGGAATGAATATAAGAAATGCGGGAGGGGAGGGGAACGCGGGCATGGTGTTCGCGGGAGGGGAAACTGGGATGGGGGAGGGGAATCTGGGAGGGGGGAGGGGAACCTGGGAGGGGGTGGGGAACCTGAGAGGGGGAGGGGAACCGGGGAAGGGGGTTCGCGGGACTGGGAAAGGGGGGGGAGTGGAGTTGGGAGAGGGAAGGTGGAGGAGGCGGAGTAGAACGCGAGAGGGGACGGGGACGCGGGGTGGAAGGGGAGGCGGAAGTGGAACGGGACGAATGGGAAAGGACACGCAAGGAGAAATAATTTCTTTATTAATTGGCTTAGCGACGCATGCCGGGTACCAGCTAGTTTAAGATATTAAGTTCAACATTATGCATTGGTATATATTCTCTACGGAGGCTTCTCTCACGCTTATATATTGATCTTGGTACCATATTATGACCTTAGTCTTCTTGAGGTTAATCTATAATTCCATGACGTTGGGCAGTAAAATTGTGCAAGTAAAGTTAGTATTTTCATCAGATCTTTATTACGGTCACCTATTGGCATTATTCATTAGACATTTATGTAATTGACGTCAATACTAATTATCACATTTAATAGATGTAATAATTGCATAAATTATCGTGCTACTTTTTAACCAAAGAAATATCAATCACAACCCCTAGAATTAAAATAAGTTTTTTTCAGTTAGGGGTCGTCCATTAATCACGTGAGGCTCGAAAGCGGGGGGGGAGGGGTTCTGAAAAAATCACGAAATATCACGAGAAGGGGGGGTATAATGAGATATCACGTGTATTTATTTTTCGTGATAATATTCTGAACAATTCAAAATACTTCTAACACAGAAAACTTATTTTGTGGCACCATTTTGATTTAAATTAATAAATAACTTCGTTTTTACCACTTTTATGGTTTACAAAACCAACATGTTTCGTGAGCAATGCTCACTTCTTCAGGGTTTTTTATTGATACTAATTATAAATACGTCTATTATTTATAACTGGTATCAATAAAAAAAACCCTGAAGAAGTGAGCATTGCTCACGAAACATGTTGGTTTTGTAAACAATAAAAGTGGTAAAAACGAAGTAATTTATTAATTTAAATTCAAAATACTTTGTACAAAAAAATACACGTGATTTTGGGGAGGGGGGAGGGGTTAGTCTAAAACCTCACCACATATCACCAGGGGGGGGGGGGGGTTAAAAATTTGCTAAAAAACATCACGTGATTAATGGACGACCCCTTATTGCATTAATTTAAACATTACTGTTCAGTAAATATTATCGTTACATTATTATTACCGCCACCCGGGAACCATTTATTGGAAAACCTTGGATATTGGACTTAGCAGGGTTGCCCGGGTTAATTGAGTGAAATTTTATGTAGGTCTTGGCAGCGGATGATCCCAAATACCTACCCGTCCCTCTTTCCTTGCCTTTTTTCTTCCCAAATCATCCTCTCCTTCATTTTTTTTAAATACCCTCTACACAGCAGAAGTGAAATTATTTTCCTCAAGTCCTCCTGTTAATAAATAATACGAGGCAAATTTGTGGCACGTTCCAGAGTGGAATATACCCCCAGTATCGCCCTGTTGTAAGCCCACCATTCAGAATTGAAACGTTGCTTGAAATAGTTTTAAGCGTGTTTGGTGACCAGATCTGAATAGCCAGGTACTTTCCCACTTTCCTCTTCCAATCTCCCATCCCAACCCTCCCCATTGCCTTCAATATCACAACATACCCAGATTGGGGATGCCGTAGTCTCACTGGCTCCAGACGGGAGTAGTTGGGATTCATGTTTTACAATAAAAATAAATAAAAAAGATGAAGAAAAATTATTTTTATAGTGTCAATCGCTTTCATTTTTATATTTTCATATAAATAATGTATTTCGGGAAAATAAAATTATTCTTCAAATGAATAATAGCTAAAAAAATAATCAAGAAGTGTTATATGTATATAGGTATGTTTTCAAAAATAAAAATTTTTTTAATTTTTTTTTTAATTGTATAATGTGTGTTATTATAACGGTAAAAAGTTACTAAATAGTTTCAAAAATATTAAAAAAAAACATTTAGTTTACTGCCAACGCCATTATCCAACCTTTATAATTAACGCCATCTGTCAATTTGCATACATATCGACGGTTCCGAAGAACAAAGTCTAAACAACAATCTGCTAGAAATTTAAAATCGCGCTCTTGGCTTATTTTAAATTATATTTGTTGATTTTAAGTATCGGGAATTTTGGATGAAATTAAATTAAATGTATATATTTTTCTTAGATGTTATAATTCGTGATATCAAAAACAGCAAAAATTCTGAAAACAAACTTTAAACAGCTCTACTGCAAAACTACAAAATCTCACATCCGGCATTGTTCTTCGTGACCGTCGATATCAAATCCACACCGCCCGCTTGCCAATCCGCTGCCCTCTTGCCAGCCCGCTCCCTTTATATTATATATATATCAACCAATTTACACAAACTTGACAAATTATATACCTAAACCTTACTCATGAATCACTCTAACTATTGGTGAAACCGCATGAAAATCCGTTGCGTGGTTTAAAAGATCTAAGCGTACAGACAACGGGAGCGACTTTGCTTTATCTTATATATTAAAATCTCGTGTTACGGTGTTTGTGGTCGCATTCCTCCGAAACGGCTTCACCGATTTTTATGAATTTTTTATGTATATTTGGTAGGTATGAGAATAAGTTTTAAAGAATATTTCACTAGCTGGTTCCCGGCATGCGTTTCTATACCATTTAATAAAGAAATTGTTTCTCCCTGCGTGTCTTTTCCCATTCGTCCCGTTCCCGTCCCCCTTCCTCCTTCCTTTCCTCTCCCTCGTCCCCTTCCCCTCTTGCGTTCACCCTCCGTCTCCTCCACCTTTCCTCTCCGCACTCCACTCTCCCCCTTCCCCCGTCCCGCGAACCCCCCTCCACCCTCCCACCTCCCGCATTCCATACATACAGTCCCGGTACATTCAGTTTTCAAGCAGCTCGAGTGCCACCTATTGTAATACAAATTTCATAATGCCAGAGCTCACCAGTAGTTTTATACAAACCTTATCCTGACAATAACGAACACACAAAAAAAATAATTATCCTATTTGGTGCAGTCGTTCGGAAGTTATGCGCGTACATACATATCGGCGATTCATTTTTATTTATATAATAATATATAGATTATATAGATAGATAGATAGAATAGATAGATACCGCTAGGTGATTAGGGTGTCCCTACCCAGAAAAAAAACAATTTTTTTGACAATTTGTCATTTATATATATTTTTTTAATTTGGCATCAAAAAATACATATAATCCCAAATTTTAACCCTCCAATTTTTTCATAGAGATTTTAATATTTTTACGTGAACAAATTTAACCGTCTTTCGCATTTCAAACTGAACGAAATTATGTAAAGTTGTTGAATGACAGATGGCGCTACGACCGCCTCATGGAACTTTCATATACACGTGCAAATATCGTACACTCAATTGCTCTTCGAAATTCATATTGGTTTTTATTATTTCATAGTCCTACTTTAGTTAGTGTTTTTTTGCTTTTATCAGTGGTCATCGTCTACAGCACACACTTACAATACATTCGTTATTTTTTTTATTTAAGAAACAAAATATTCACTAGAAATAATTAATATGGCAGAACAACGTTTGTCGGGTCAGCTAGTACTATGTAAAGATATATTTTTGAAGTTTCGATTTTACGTTTGAAATTGATAAAAAATGCACAACATATTATAATTTTTAACATTTATAATTTTGGGGGGCCAACTGTCAGGTCACCATCTACCAATTATGGAAAGTGACGCAATCTAATTTTAAAGATAATATCACAAGTATCTACACTTCACAATGCGATAATCGGTAATATTGCGTATGTATCAAAACCTTTTGTTATTTTTTATAATTATTTTTTTAAGAGATGACTATTCAAAAACATTGTAACTTCTGTATTACTACAATTCAAAACAATACAAAACATGTCGGCTTCCAAGACATCTAAAATAAAAGTTTCTTTGTAAAGAAACCAAAGTACATAATCGTAAAACAAAAATACATTACCAGGAACACTGAGTGTTTTTACGCGAGATATAATTGTACCCATTGAAGCAATATATTCCATAGATTTTTTCAAGTCCCCAATATATATATAAAGCTGACAATCGTGTAATTGATCATTTAGCTACAGGTATTCCGCGTGATCGCTCTGTCTTATGGTAGATTTCACAAATTTCTTATAAACAATAGTTTTGTGAAGCTTCTTTTAAAGTTCTAACAAGTTTTCAATAGAAGTTATTTAATTTTATTTAAAATGTTTAAAGTAAACGTTTTCCTGTATTTTGTGATATTGCAAGCATTCTTCAGTGCCACTTTCGGAGGGGCTATACGTAAGTTATTCAAATCATTGTAAACATAGAATAGTATTTACAAATGTGAATGAAGCAAGAGGTGTGTCGGAATCTGTCCCCTCTGCTTACCACTGTAGGGAAATGGCGTGATGGTTAATTAATTACTTAGATTTATAATAATTATGTACTGTTAAGTACTTTATTGTAATCACAGAAATTTTCCACATGCAAGGTTATATCAAGAAACTAAGCAAGTCTCTAAAGGAACTTAGATAGTTAATATTGCTAAAAATGATTTCCATTAGTAGGGAAAGGAATTTTTTGAAGTTAATACAATAAAATTATAAAAATATATTTTTAATTATGTACAACATTTTGAAAAAACCTATTATATTATATTTAAATTTATATAAGTAGCCCTGTTTTCCAGAGTTGCTAATGTTTTCGATTGGGACATTTTTTTGTGAATCTCTCAAAAGAGTTCCAACTGCTCCCACCTGATTGAAGCCAGTGAGACTACGGCGTCCCCAATCGGGGTATGTTGTGGGCTGAAGGTAGTGGGGAGGTACCTGGCTATTCAGATATGATTACAAAACACAGCTAAAGCCATTAAAAGCAACTTTTCTATTCTGAATGTAGGTCGTATCTTCCACTCTGAAACGTACTGCTAGTTATTTATTATTATTTTTAATTAATTCATAGTGAAATAAAACGAATTAATCAAATAAAATTTATTTGCGCACGCTGGGATTTGAATCCGCGAACTGCGAATTGCTAGTCGACAACGTTACCCCTCGACCAAGGAGGCAGTCAAACATTATATGGATTGGAAGAAAATCGATTGAATTTTCACCTCAGGAAGACAAATTCATAAATATCTTTTGTTTCATTGAATTATAAAAAAGTTTACTATGTTAATTAATAACTTAAGTGACCCCACCATAAATGATACATTATTATCAATTCAAAAGGAGGTTAGAAATAACTTTAGCTATGTTCAGTGGCCAAATCAGCAAAGCCAGGTAATTCACAGCCTTCTTCTAACACTGTTTCATTCCCTTCGTTTAGCCTTACAACAATCATCCAAAAGTGGATGCCATAGTTCCTACAGATCTGGCAAAAAAAACATTTTATATTATAGCCAATGTTACAAGCAATGTTTACAAACTAGTTTGAAGTTATTTAATTGTCAAAGTATCATCCAGTGAATGCATTAATTCCTAGAACTCTGGCTATTTGCATTCAAAACATTCATACATTTTCACTTTCGTTCGGTGCCACTTTTAAATTATTTTGGGATTTTGGCAGTTACGTTCAGACACACAAATAAAGGTGAAACCATTTATATGTGAAAAGAACTTGCATAAGAATATAAATCAGCAAATTATAATAATGGTATTTTATTTCTAGTAAATCTTAGAAATACTAATGTAACTAAGCCACTAATCATTCGTTATTGAATGATGATGGTGGCTGAGTTGACTAATTCGTCTGGTCCCCGCCGTCGTGGATTCAAATTTTCGAATTTTTGTAGGTTATTCGTAACCTGGGAATGTTAATTTAATAAATTGGCTTTCTTTAAAAAAAAAGGAAAAGTATTTGCCTACGAATTTTCGTCACTTGTTGCGTCGTTATCATTATTATTAGTCGTAGAAAGGTGGCATAATTTTAGGTTTCATAATTTAATGGTTACCTTTTTATCAATGGGGTCAAGATGCCATTTTCTTATCAACATTTATGATGAATGTAACGATTTAGTAAGACAGTGTTAAGAAAATTGTTTAAAACTTTTTAAAATTGTTTAGTAACAGGTATTGTTTAGTAATATTGTGTATGTATTAGAAAAAAATATTGTGTAATTGGAATTTTAAATACCTTCAAAGATCTGTGGTATTTAATATTTGCTCTTCTTCGATATTTGGTCGATTACAATGTAAACAAAACACGAGTAAATAATAAACATTAGAAACAATCAATAATTTGGGAGGCGGGTCTGGGTACCGCCGCCCCGGGAACCTTTATTGAATAACCAACACCTCTGCCATAGGTCACCCCAAGTGGTTCGCTGCGTTTTGTGATTTAGCAGGGGTGCCCGGGTTCATGAGGTGAGATTTGTCTAGGTCTTGGAGGCGGATGACCAGAACACACTGGACCCCAGATTCCTACCCACCCATTAAATCCTTTTCCTTCCCAGAACTCTCCTCGCCTACTAAAAAAAACCTCCACACAGCATCCCCAAAGATGACGTAGGCCCTGAGAAAAATTATTTTCCCCAGGGCCTTCTGTCTGGAGCTCATCAAAAAAAACAATTAGAACAGTTTAAATTAGTACCTATCTATATTTTCTCCCTCTCGCATTCGTTCCCCTCCCAGAATTCCCTCTCGAACTTTCCCTGACTTTCCTCCCTGCCACTAAACTATTCGAAATACACATATTTTTGCGACAGCACTCATTATGTGGCTCATTTTGCCTTTTTACTATTACCATCTGATGGTTGTATTTAATTGATTGAATTTATGTTACATTAAATTAAATTAAATTATTACTGCGAGAAACTTCAGACACCCGGGTTCTCACAGTACTATACAATGCTTTGGTTAGGAGTAGGCTTGAGAGTGGCTCGGTGGTTTGGAGCCCACACCAAGAGAAGTATTCCCTCATGTTGGAGAGGGTTCAGAAGAAATTTCTGAGATTTCTTTACCTGTGGAAGTATGGCTACTATCCGTGGCTCTATCCTACCTACTTTCTCTTGGGCATGCTTGGTGTGAACCTTCTACGGGTCAGAAGGGATGCGCTCATTGTAACACATTTCTTCAGACTGATTTGTGGAAAGTTAGAAAACTCGGCTATCATGGAGAGCATTAGTTTCTATGTTCCCGATGGTTATCTCCGTCACCGACAGCATAGACTGTTTTATTTCCTGGCTTGCAGAACTAACTTGCCAATGGTTATGCCAATCGGGAGAGCTGTCTTGTTGTTAATTAGAATCACTTCGGATATCGATATGTATCAATGAAGCACAATTCAGACAAAAAGCTTTGTGGTTGTTAGTATGATTGTGCTTCATTGAAATATAAATTACTTAAACCTGTTTATATTTTAAATTAATACTCTTTTAAAACGCATTGCAATTTTATTTTGTAATGTTTTAAAATGAATAAATAATTGAATTGAATTAATTTCGTCATGAAGAAAAATTCGTAACTGGATACGAAATCTCATGCAAATTGCAATGAAAAAGAAACAATAAGTTCTGAACGTTTTTCTCAAATTTTATCGTGTATAAATATTTCATTTTTGGGCTGCTTCTTTTTGCTTTGAGTGGTTATGGTTATTCCTTATGGTTGCGGTACAAAAAAGCCAAATAAATGGAATATTTCCTAACGTATTCATGCATGCCAACTTAAAAAGGTTTTAAAAATGGCTCCTCTTAAGTTTTTTTAAAGTACTGATAGCGAAGAAGAATAAAAACACGTATCTACACATTTTATTTATTTATTACAAACCTTATTGACACTTAACTATTTTTTCATTCCGTAAAAAAATTATCAATAAAAAATTTTCAAAATTTCATAAATTTATTTCAAATTGCGATTTGGTTTCGCAAAGGTCTGCATTTTACTTATTTTGTTGTTAATTTTTATATTTGAATATAAAGCGTGTTATTTTCTTTTTTTGTTTATTTTTGGGGTGTTATGCCTTGTTGCGCTATCTCCTCCTTTAGCCAACGTTTTGGACAGCGTTACAGTGTCCATCATCAGGGCGATATTCCCTGGCCAATTCGTTCTCCTTACTTTTCCTTTGGGGGTACCTAAAAACAACCTATTCGTAATTATAATTGGTTTAATTTCTTAAATCTTTCAAAACCACTGGAGCGACCGCGCGTTTTATAACTTTTGGCCTCGATTGCTCGTGGCATTTCGAATTTTTTCCGCCGACATTGAAAAAATCATATCTCCGAATTTTAATATGAAGACATGCAAACTGATTATAGTTCTATATAGTTAATAAATTAACCTATCTTTTGTTGATTATCACATATTTGTAGGAATTATAAAAAAAATATTATAAAATCGTAAACTTTAAAAATGTGGGATTCCTGCGTGTTAATTCCTGTAAGATTGCCCTAAATTTTACTTTTTCAAGTCAACATTGGATATTTTTGATTTCTACACGTTGTCTAAACAAAATACAAGGTTTTTAATAAGATAATATATGATAAGAATACGCAGTACTAACCTTTTACAATATTTGCAATCATTTTGGCGAGATTCGCCATTTCCATTGTCACAAAAAATTTGCATCTGACAGCTAGCTTTCGTCGTCATATTCTAGATTAAAACTTTTCAAAGCTAATTGAAATTTAGATGTATATCTTTGTTAAGAATTCTTCTAATTGATAAACTATAGTTCGAATGCACACGTCAAGTAAGTAGGTCGATAATTGTAAAAATAAACACAAAAATCGAATGAAATTTAGATTTCAAATTCGATTTACGTAAAACATGTTAAAAATCACTAAATTCTCAGTTTGAACACTTGAAAACACGTTAACCACATGGATAATACATGGATAATTGAATTGTAATAACTGTTTGGTGTTAAAATGCAAAAACACAATCATTTACGGCATTTTAAAACATGTGTAAATTCATCCGGCCTGTCAAACAGTTTTGCGTCGGTGTTGAATATGAACTGTCAGATTTTAACCGCGAATTACGTTTTCCAGAAGCATCTAAATAGTAATAGTGTTGCCATAGATGAGAGACAATATTACCAGCTTTCCAACGGAATAAATATTGGCCAGGAACTGGTAAATAATTAAATAGTTTTTAATTGTTTACGAGTGGTACGTCATAAACGTCGAATTATTCGACGTGGGCAATCCTAGAAGAAAACAAAATGTCGAATTATTCGACATGGTCGCTCCAGTGGCTAAATATCCATGTCAAATGTTATTCAAAGTAATCTAAATCTAAATAAATAAAAATTAATCGCCGAAATGTATGTACGCGCATAACTTCCGAACGACTGCACCAAATTGGATCATTACTTTTTTGTGTGTTCGTTATTGTCAGGACAAGGTTTGTATAAAACTACTGGTGAGCTCTGGCGTTATGAAATTTGTATTAAAAAAATGCAATAGGTGGCACGTGAGCTGTTTGAAAACTGAATTTAACGGAAATGAATGTATGGAATGCGTGAGGTTGGAAGGGGGAGAGTAACTCGGGTAGGGGGTTCATGGGTGGGGGGAGGGGAACCCGGGAGGGGGGTGGAGAACCTGGGAGGGGGGAGGGAGGAAGGGAACTCGGAAGGGAGGTCGGAGGGAAGTTGGAGGAGGCGGAGTAGGAACGCGAGAAGGGAAGTGGACGCGGGAGAGGAAGGGGACGCGGGAGAGGAAGAGGAGGCGGAAGAGGAACGGGACAAATCGGAAAGGACACGCAGGGAGAACCAATTTCTTTATTAAATGGCGTAGCAACGCACGCCGGGTACCAGCTAGTGCATTAAATAATATAGACTTCGTTTCTTAGAATTCTTGGAGCAACTGAATTTATATATGCTAAAATCTATTGTCATTTTTTTGACACACTCTTTTCAATATTTGTTTGTAAATTTCAGTGAAAAATGTTTTATTGATTCAATAATGAAATAATGACTACATATTTATTCGTTAATGTGCATCCAAGAATATACGCGAAGTTTGAAGGTCGCGGTTGAAAATCACTTCCTAGTTTCGTGATGTTCTCTGATAGTGAATATTATTACGAGTGTAAATAAAAGGCTCTGCTTCATGTATTACAAAAATAACCTTTTGGTAGATGTATGCATAAGTTACCATACTTCCTATTATTAGTAACTTTTTCCCGCGGCTTCGCTAGCATGGTGTAAGGGGGGTTCCCACTCCGACTCCTCCACCTCCCCCCCTCCCCCCCTCTCACCGCCCACCCCCAGCAGATGGGTTAAAACATGTGTTTGTCGACACATCACATTGTAACACGCGGTCACGTGTCGACATATCACATTGTAACACGCGGTTTTAAGGTTATCCTTCCAGATAACCTTAAAACGGAGAAGAATATAAATACCCTTAAAAAACTATTTAAACTTAAGTTACTATACACTATTTTCTATATATACTACTTTACTATATATATATGCAATTTTCAATTTGGGAGGCGGGAATGGGTACCGCCGCCCCGGGAACCTTTATTGGATAACCAACACCTCTGCCATAGGTCACCCCAAGTGGTTCGCTACGTTTGGTGATTTAGCAGGCGTGCCCGGGTTCATGGGGTGAGGTTTATCCAGGTCTACACTGAACCCCAGATTCCTACTCACCCCTTAAACCTCTTTCCTTCCCTCTCCTCTCCTTCCTTTCCTTAAAAAAAACCTCCACACAGCATCCTCAAAGATGACATTGGCCCTGAGGGAAATTATTTTCCTCAGGGCCTCCTGTGTGGAGCTCATTTAAAAAAAAAATGCTCTGTTCTAAGGTTAAGAAAGCGAAATATATACATATATATATGTATATATATATACAAATTTTTTTTTAAATTAATGATAATAAAAATAATATATGGTCGAACGCTCTTCTTCACTTCACGTGACAAATATGTAAACATTTTTGAAAGTTTCGAATCGCATTGAACAAGAAGAAATTGCTGTGTTTTTCATAATATGGCATTATTTTATTAATAAAATTAATAATTATTATTAATCACATTTTAACTGAAGTTAATGATATATATACACACATCTTTCATAAAAGTGCAATTTTATCACGTTAAAGTTAAAAAAAAAACACGGTGGTGAATCAATAAAATGCTACTTTCCCACGTTTAGATATAAATTTATAAAAGTCTTTTAAGATTGCGACTACAAGCATAAAAATATCACTCACAAATATAGGTACATACTCACGTTTCTCAGGAACGTGCAAACATATCATTTTTTTCTGTAGTATATCTGTAGTCATTGTTATCTGTAGTATACGTAATTATACTAATTATCCATGTATTGGATTAATTCGGAAACGTTCGGGTTCCGCCGAACTTTGACGAACGTCTCGCGGGTCAGACAGCGTTCTCTCCCGTCGCAGCGCTCAGAACCATTTAAGTCGCCTTAGTAATCTAATCACTCGCTACGTTAGACATACAATACAGTACTATCGAATCATTTGTAACATCTCAATAAACAGACGAAAGAACTTACGTAATTATTAGCCACATATTATTATTGTGGCTAGTAAGGCCACCTATAAAGAACATTACATTATCCAAAGTAGATATTTTTACATCTACATTAGCCATAAAACGCGGTTATTGCAATTCAAAAAACCTTAGAGTTACGTTATACTTCCGTACCTCTACACAGGAAAACAGCGCGTTCCCGAAGAATTTTAACCAGCGACTCATGAGCATATTTGGAGAAGAAAGAGTATCACGTGACCCACTAGACTAAACACGACTACTCAGTTGCGAAGGGTAATGGAAAAAATATTTTTGTAATTTTTTTTTTTTAAATAACATGTAGACGTTATTTAAAAAAAAATTACAAAAATATTTTTTCCATTACCCTTCGCAACTGAGTAGTCGTGTTTAGTCTAGTGGGTCACGTGATACTCGGTAACGCATGAAACGGCGCGCGTATCACGTGGTCTCGTCGCGAAGTGTAGGTCCGTAATCAGTGGCAATGTGTGAATGAAAAAAATGTTTTTTTTTTGTTTTTAATAGAAAAATATATCATCGGATAGCAAAGGCAGCAGGACGGCCGGCCGTGGTCGAGGGGTAAGGTTCTTGACTTACAATCCGAAGGTCGCGTGATTGAATCCCGACGTGCGCAAATAAATTTTATTTGGTTAATTTGTGGTATTTCTCGATTAATTCATTTAAAAATATATTAAGTGTATTTGCAGCAATTGACATAGCATCGGTTGACATTCGTCACATGAGAACGGGTCGCTTTTTCGACTCGTTCTTGTGTTTAACAGCTCAGC
This sequence comes from Limnephilus marmoratus, assembly GCA_917880885.1. Taxonomy (NCBI): domain Eukaryota; kingdom Metazoa; phylum Arthropoda; class Insecta; order Trichoptera; family Limnephilidae; genus Limnephilus; species Limnephilus marmoratus. The sequence goes on along the minus strand of OU862929.1, from coordinate 36,433,366 downwards.
TGTTGAACGATTCGTCTGCCTTTGCGTTTTCTCCTACCTACTACATGAGTTTCTTCAAGGCTAATGTTCATCAATTCCTCTCCTCAAAAAGACCCTCCACACGGCATCTCAGATGACGTAGGCCCTGAGGGAAATTATTTTCCTCAGAGCCTCCTGTGTGGAGTAAATGTAAAAAAGCACGTTCAGAGTGGAAGTTACTCTCAGTATCGCCCTGGTGTAAGGCCACCAATCAGAATTGAAATGTTGCTTGAAATAGCTTTAGCCGTGTTTGGTGACCAGATCTGAATGGCCAGGTACTTCCCCACCCTCCTCTTTCCATCTCCTTCCCATCCCCACTACTTTCAGCCTCACAACATACCCCAATTGACGATGCCAAAGTCTCACTGGCTTCAGATGGGACTCTTGTGAGGTATTCACATAAAAAAATAAAAATCATACTGGAAGAAGGGGGTAGCGCAATACGGCATAACACTCCACAAATAAATAACGAAAAATAGTCCAACTAACAGAGAAAGTTTAGCAATATTCGTTAAAATTTGCATTATATTTTTTGATAAATACCATAGACATATGAATATTACTAGAACAGAACATAAAGGTGAGGGGTAGAAACCAACTACAGTGGGACGAAGACCGGGAAGATGACTTTGGTGATATGTGATTCGTAAATTAATCAATCTGAGAGTATATAGGCATCTCGCATTATAATATCACCAATTAGTTATTTAAGGTACACTCTGCTTTTGAATGAATAGACCTTTTTACATAGGAGCGCGAATTGCTCGCTACGTAATGAACAAATTTGCGAAGTCCAAATACGGCAAGTAGGTAATGTTCGCCTATTTTCAGATTCCAATATTTTGTTGCCATATTTAGTTAAGATACTTTTACAAATGTTTCATAATTTAATTACCCCACTAAATAGCGACGAGCACACGCCAAGTATCTCGGTGATAGCGTGTGTTACGAAAACGACCATATTATGTGATCTTAAATAAGCTTAAAATAAAGTAAAATAATGCTTGCCTAAGGAATGTAATACGACAATTGGGTTTATTCTCTTTTTCACTTCTATTTTTACACGTTTTCAAAACACAAGGCACTATTTTTGCCGTGTTGTTTCGTAAAATGCACCGATGAGTGCTCGACGCTGGCTCGCAGAAGAATGATGACGCCACATTTTTTTAGATTCACGCGAAGCCATACTCGATCCCAGCCGGTTCTGATGGAACCGGTATGGGGAGGGGGAAATAATACGCTTTTATCACTTATGGCAGTCTAGTTATATTCATATGTCCATGATAAATACAAAAGAAATATTAAAAATGACTTACTTTAATCAATGAGTAAATTATTTGTAGTGAAAAAATTTATCACTTGAAATTTTCTTCTCCGGTGAGTTTTTTTATGATCATACAACTTCAATATTCTACCTGTTGACACTAGTTACTTAGCCGAGTAACCGCCCAACCCTTCTCCCCAACACTTACTTTCTTAGTATTTTTTAAGGTTTTTACTCGAAAAAATGAACATCAAAAACGTCACCGGGCACTAAAATTTGGTATACATTTATTACACCAAATAAGTGTGGCTGAATTTTTTTATCAATGATTAAACCATCTTTTTACGATCTTAAATTAGCTGTTTTAAAAACACCTGTCGGTATGAGAACAAAATAAAAAAAGTAAACAACCAAAAAAATAGATTCGGTATGTTGACTTGACCCAAAACATTAGATATTTCCTGTCAGTCTTTCAGAAATAAACGCAATATAAAAATTACCATTCAAATTTATTTTACTTCGTCGTTTGGTCGTTTACTTGAAGGTTGCACGTGCATTATAGTATAAATTATAAGAAGATTCAACATTATTTTTTATTACTTTTATTATGCTGTTTCGATTGTTTAGAATACACATTATAGTTACTACTTATTTAGGTTCCAAAGGCTGTTAAAAAAATAACAATGGAAACAAGTTACATTACAATTTTTTTTATTAATAAGTGGTTTTCCTAATAATTACAATACAATGTATGTTATTTAAATAGCCTTCTATTGATGTGCTAACTAACCAACACGTCGTTTCCACTCAGGGATCGGCAGAGAGGATAGACTGCCACGCAACGCTGTTTTCGCGTGCACCCTTGCTTAATTAATATTCATTTTTCGTTTCACTATTGATATGACTCAACTCAAGTGTGTGTTTTACTTGCTCGTACCATATCCTCCTCGGGCATCCCTGACTTCTTCCGCCATTTCATTTACTCTATATGCCAAAAGCATCTAAGGGTTTCTTTCTTAAGAGGGTATTACCAGAGAAAACCAGAAATATGTCATTTTCAAATCAGATTTTAGACGTATTGACTCTTTTCCACAACAAAATTATAAATGAATTTCGAAAGATTGTTCTTTTATCTAGCATTCATAAATTTTGAGAATTTTTTTTTAATTTTTAGTATAATAAGGTTATTCCATAGGTCGTTGGCAGATTTGTTAAATTTTCAAAAAAGATTTTGTATTATACCACACCCATTTCAAATAATATAATCATGCAGTAAAATAAATCAATACATTATCTAGCAAACGCATGTTTTAGAATTTTAATTTTAGTTTTGATAAAATCATTAAAAAATATGTACGTACACGTGTTTCTTGACGAAAATTGGTCCATTTGTGTATTTATTTGCGCACTTACAAACTAATATATTTCAGATTTTTAACATTCTTATTAAGTTTAGACATTATTGAAAAATGATAAATACTTATAATCAAAAAATAATTACAAAAAGTACATTATTTTAATAGTTTTATCATCACGCCTTTCAGCATTTTTGGGTGAAGGTATAAATTTAAGCTAATTTAGATTGAAATAAATTCGATATTGAGTTATAATTTAATAAAGCTGGTACCGAGAATAATTAATCTTTCTCATTGTAACCGCCCTGCACGATCGTAAGAACAAATTTCGACGAAATGTGGATTTTGGTCCGCTGGCTGGTTAAACGCTCTTAATACTTAATACGTCTCAGATATCTCATTTCTATTGCATTCTACCACTGTCGGTTCTCTGCCTCACGACGATTGGTATCAGCACTTCATTGTGGACTGCCAGCTTCGCTTCTTTAGAAAATTTGTGACATGTTTATTATAATAAATGTATTATAGTGAATGGAAGAATTTGGGCACGTACAAGAAGACATTTGAGTCTAGAGTTGATATGATGCCCTTTTTAAACGATTTTCGAATGTGTATGAAGCAAAGATTGATATTTGACTTGTTCAGAGTTGTGTAGCGTTCCGTCTACTCTAAATAGCACTGTTTAGAAAATGCGTGAACTCCACAAAGCTTCCTCAAAGATGACATAGGCCCTAAGGGAAATTATTTTCCTCAAGGAAAAAAACAAACATTGTCAATTTTAAAGTCGATCAGAAATGAACCATTCGAATGAACACCGTTAGTAAACTTGAAAAATTCTGCTGTCAAAAATGCAAACAGAAGAATTAATTTATTAATTACTAGCGAGTTCCCGGCGTGCGTTGCTATTCCATTCAAAGAAATAAATTGATTCTCCCTGCATGTTTTTTGCATCCCCGTTAGTAATAATAATAATTGGATAATTTGTAGAGCACCGTTTTTGTGAAAAATCACCTCAAGGGCGCGTTCCCTTCCACCTTCCCCCTCCCTCTTGTCTTCCCTCTCCGTAAACCCCACCTTCCCCCTGCCTTTCCTCCCTGCCGCTAAAATATATGAAAAACACACATCCATCACAGTTTCAAAAATTGAATTTTGTTTGAACAATCATTGTTTTGAAGAATGTCATTCTCAAATCGTGACATTTTTGACAATTTTGTAAGAGTTTTTTAAATGATTAAAATAATCCAGAAACCTTCGCGAGGATGGAAAGAAGGTATTTTGAAAGTTTCAAACATTTCCTTTGCTTATTTATTTATTTTATTCAGGTTCTCCACAAAACAGTTTTACACTAAAAAATTATGGAGAAGATTACAATTTTTTTTTAAAGTGCATGGGGGCAGTTTAACTATGTTGTGACGTATGTCAAGAGATAGTTACTGAATTCTCTGTGGGTGACATTGAAGATATCGATGCTCAATGCACACTTAATATAGCAATACATAAACATCTCATATAAATACACCCAAGAGAGCATATTTTGATTTAGTTGTATGTTGTATATATATAGAAAATTAAATAATATTACACAATTACGGTATGTAATAATAAATCATTACATGAGTACATTTATTATATAATATTATTTAAACGGATTACCTTTAAAATGTCTATGTCTTGGGAACTGAGAGCAGAATAAACACAATAAATTAATTTACATGAAACAGCATTTTTACCTAGAACTCTTCAACCGTCGTATCGCTGGTCCAGGAGAAAAACGACACAAATAAAAAAGTCACGTTTTTCAGGAGACACAAAATAAGTTTCTTGAAATGATAGGTATATTAAATTTTTATCAGTAGATAACAATTGCGACTTTATTAATTCGACAATTAAAAATAAATAAAAAATTGCCAATATTTGAAACCTTTCTCGCATAAAAATATTTGCGTATAAAAAATATTGACGATAAATAATTGAAATGAATTATTAATAGTTAGAGTGTAAAATCGTCGCCTTAGTTTTCTTAATTGTCCAAACACTATTAGAAAATTTTACAGGAGGAGAATTATTTCTTTCATTATTTCAATGAAACATTACGATAGGTGTTTAAGATAAAGCTATTTCCGTAAAGGTAAAGGATAATTCTTATTTATGTGATTTTACAATTTGGGAGGCGGGGATGGGTACCGCGGCCCCGGGAACCTTTATTGGATAACCAACACCTCTGCCACAGGTCACCCCAAGTGGTTCGCTACGTTTGGTGATTTAGCAGAGGTGCCCGGGTCCATGGGGTGAGGTTTGTCTAGGTCTTGGAGGCGGATGATCTGGACACACTGAACCCCATATTCCTACCCACCTCTTTAATCCTTTTCCTTCCCAAAACTCTCCTCTCCTTCCTTTCCTTTAAAAAAAACCCTCCACACTACATCCCTAAAGATGACATAGGCCCTGAGGGAAATTATTTTCCTCTGGGCCTCCTGTGTGGTGCTCATGTAAAAATATATATATATATTATGGGCCTCCGCTCATGGGGAATCTAAAAAAATCAGTTCTCGACGCAATTGCGATCAACTTCCTTAACAACATAGATATGATCTGACGTGTCAAAACTTGACAGTTCGTGAGCCACTACCATGGCAATCTGTCAACAATGCAACTGGAAACAATGCAGCTGAAAAACCAGCACTATTTCAATTGCATTGTTGACAGGATGCCATGGTAGCGGCTCACGAACCAACAAGTTTTGACATGTCAAATCAGAATAATATCGATTTTGTTAAGGTTAAGGAGGTTGATTGCAATTGCAAATATTTTTTTGTTTGATAGTGATAATTCGTGGTGGAATTCCATTATAATAATGCAATAAAACGCATATAAAACTTGCGTTTTATTGTATTACTAGCTGATTCCCGGCATGCGTTGCTATGCCATTTAATAAAGAAATTGTTTTTCTCTGCGTGTCCTTTCCCATTCTTCGCGTCCCCCTTCCGCCCCCCCCCCCCTTCCTCTCCCGCGTCTCCTTCCCCTCTCGCGTTCCCACTTCGCCTCCTCCACCTTCCCTCTCCCCACTCCACTCCCCCCCTTCCCCCGTCCCGCGAATCCCCCTACCCCTTCCCCTCCCCCTCACGCGTTCCATACATTCATTCCCGATAAATTCAGCTTACAAACATCTCGCGTGCCACCTATTGCATTTTTTATACAAATTTCATGATGCCAGGGCTCACTAGTAGTTTTATACAAACCTTGTCCTGACAATAACGAACACAACAAAAAAAGAATTATCCAATTTGGTGCAGTCGTTCGGATATTATGCGCGTACATACATTTCGGCGATTCATTTTTATTTATATAGATAGATATAGATAGATAGATAGATAGATAGATAGATATATATATATATATAGATAGATAGATTATGGTTGTTGTGTTTCAAATGAATTGCAGATGTGAGGATCAATAGCGTTATTTGAAAGCAAAGAGTTGTGTTTCGATTTTCAGGTTGTCAGGGAGAAGGTTTAAGATATTAGGTAAGATGAATAAATTATCACTGTGCTGTCGAAATATGTAGTTTAGGCACATTGTAGTGTCGGTTGGTTATAGTTCTGATGATGTGCTTGTGTTGTATTTTTACAGGAAATGTGTAACTATAAATATTAAATTAATGTTTTTGACTTACAACGTTTTTCTTCAGAGCCGGCAATATTACGTTAAAAGAAGACTGAAGTAAGAGCCAACAATAAAACCCGCATAGTAATTAGCGGTACTGACGACAATCATGTTACGTAGTAGAATAAATAATACCAAGTACTTCCCTGACCTTACCGCTGACGAAGTAGCCATACTAATATATATCCGCTATTTGTTTGCGGTTAGAATACAAGGATAATTATATAGGCACGTTTTTATTTAAACCATACCTACCTACCTGTTCCTTTGAAATACTAACTTTTATTTACAAATATTTTAACAATTTACTACCAACTTACTTTAAAGACAAACTACAATACAATAAAGACTAGAGATGCCACGAATATTCGACTACTATTCGGTATTCGGCCTATTCGGCTACTTTTTTTACTACTCGGCATTCGGCCGAATAGTGTTCTTATTAGAGATTACTTCTTGGGAATAAATAGGTTCTGGTTCACTTATCTGGTTTTATTCAATACTTCGCCTATTACAACAATGACCTCGTTAGTCGACCTAAGTAGAAGCTGGCTAAATTGGTTCTAACGAGTGTTTTACAGAAAACAACCACTCTCAGCCCCCCGTCCCTCTTCTGGACAACTTAGGTACTAAGCTACCTGCCATCTAGCGGAATCTATTGACAGTTCTTATCACCGCCATCTATGTCTAAAAGCCGGAAGCATTTTAGATACACAACAATTGCGAACCATTCGGCCGAATACCGAATACCAAATCATGAAAAATATTAATTCAAATTTAATATTACCGTCTTCACCACAAATTTCATAATATTCCCAAATAGGTGATTTTTTTATTAAATGGTGGCATCTCTAATAAAGACTGCCACACGCACCATACACCAAAGAAAACCCAGACAAAAAAAAAAAAAAAACGCAGAAATGTGTACTGTATGGGAGAATCAAAATATATCATTTATTTACTAGTGAAATTAAAAAAGTTCCTAGTTTAAGAAACTTCAAAGAAATGTGTAAAAAATATTCATTTAGTACCCAGAATTTGGGATGCGGGTATGGGTACCGCCGCCCGGGAACCATTTATTAGATAACCAACACCTCTGCCATAGGTCACCCCAAGTGGTACGCTACGTTTGGTGACTTAACAGGGGTGCCCGGGTTCATGGGGAGAGGTGTGTCCGGATCTTGGCGGCGGACGCGTCTGCCCACCAGCGGCAGGCCGGATCGGGAGAGAAAGATTGAAGGAGTTCCTTTGACTTCTCCAGCGTACCCTCTCGGAACATCGCTTTGCGCCGCAGTTGGAGGTATCGATTAATGCTTCCTTCACTCCTGGACATACTGACCCCAGATTCCTACCCACCCCTAATACCCTTTTCCTTCCCAGAACTTCCTCTCCTTCCTTTCCTAAAAAGACCCTCCACTCAGCATCCCCAAAGATGACATAGGCCCTGCGGGGAATTTCCTCAGGGGCTCCTGTGTGAAGCTAATGTAAAAATAAAAATAAAAGTTTTATCGACGACCTGCGTGGTCGAGGGGTAAGAAGCATTTCAATTCTGAAAGCTGTAAGAAAGACCACCATTCAGAATTGAAATTTCGCGTTGTTTGAAATGGCTTTAGTCGTGTTTGGTAACCAGATCTGATAATCCGGATAAATTGCCAACTTCTTCTTCCATATTTCCTTCATATTTATAAGAAAACTTAAAAGTAGACAACAGTGGGGAGAACACGAAGCACCGCACAAAGATGAGATACTATCTCATTCTCTCGCAGGATAAAACATATAGATGTATGTGTTTGTCAAATCATAACGGTGCTAAAGAAGTTTTCACTTCAATAAATAAATAAAAGCTTGGCGGATCGCACATTTAAAACTTTACTGGCCACAGGAAGCTGTAGGGCTGCATTACACTATCAAGGGAATCAAATACTTGAGTCGGGCCATGTTAAGAGTACCTTTACATGAAGCTACGTATGAATGTGAATGAACCAAATACAAATGCAGGTAACTCCGCATTTATGGAGGACTAAACGCCGTTGGTGCTAACAAAAACTGTCATAAGAAGCGAAGCTAGCAGTCCACAATGGAGTGCTGGTATCAACCATGTATGGCAGTGAAGCTTGAAACTGGCAGAGGGAGGACTAAATACTATAGAATTGAGATCCCTGCGGCGTATGTGAGGTAAAGGCATGTATGATAGTGTGAGAAATATATGAAAAGAATGCAAGGCTGATGCAAGCGTAATAAATAAGATTAAGAAAGGGAATCTCAGATGGTTTAGACATGTAGAGCGAATGATTGAAGAAAGATTTTCTTGAAATTAATGAATTACTTCGTTTTTACCATTTTTATTGTTTATAAAACCGACATGTTTCGTCAGCAAAGCTGACTTCTTCAGGGTTTTGACAGAACTTAAAAGTAGACAACAGAGTTCTGTCAAAACCCTGAAGAAGTCAGCTTTGCTGACGAAACATGTCGGTTTTATAAACAATAAAAGTGGTAAAAACGAAGTAATTCATTAATTTCAATCATAATGGTGCCACAAAATAAGTTGGCTGTGTTAGAAGAAAAATTTTTCTTATATTTAGGGGCGGCCAAGGGGGGGGGGGGCAGATGTATCCGCCACTGGTATGAACAAGCTTGCTCAACCATTCCCTTAGTAATAATTTCAATAAAATTAGAGACCACGTTGCAAGTAACCATGGTTTGCTCTCTTGCCCAAGCGTTTATTTCAAAATGTGTGTGAATGATAAACGACAAAAAAGATGCACATTGAAGTGAAGGAGCAAAGTGTGTATGTATAAAATACAAATATGCAGATTTCAGTGACTTTCCGTTATTCTTCCTGAAAATTACTTACGATATGACTTGATAATTATATTAGTTATTTTCCATGCATTTTTCTACTAATGGAAATGTTTAAGGTCTAATTTATGTTTCTCATTAGTTACACTTATTCTTCTAGATATAACAATTTTTACAGCGTGACGACCGGCGTGGTCTAGCGGTAAGGCTCTTGACTCGCGATCCGAATCGAATCCGATCGCGGGATCGATTCCCGGCGTGGGGAAATAAATTTTATGTGATTAATTTGTGTTATTTCATAATTAATTCATTTAAAATAATACGAAGTATGTTTGCGGCACGTTCCAGAGGGGAAGATACTATCAGTATCGCCCTGGTGTAAGATCACCATTCAGAATTGAAACATTGCTTGAAACGGCTTTAGTCTGTTTGGTTACCTGATCTGAATAGCCAGGTACTTCCCCACCTTCCTCTTCCCCATCTCCTTCCCTTCCTTACTACCTTCAGCCTCATAACATACCCCAATTGGGGATGCCATAGTCTCACTGGCTCCAGACGGAAGCAGCTGAGACTCTTGTGAGGTATTCACATAAAAAAGCTCTGCACAGGAGGCCCTGAGTAAAAAAATCTCTGTAAGCCTATGGCATCTTTGGAGATGCCGTGCGGAGGGTCTTCATAGGAAGAGGCAGGAGAGGAACTTCTGGGAAGGAAAAATGTATGACCGGTAGGTAGTAATTTGTCCAGGAGTGACGGACGTACGAAATCAACCCTCTCACTGCGGTGCAAGGCGATGGGTCGATAAAGTCTGGCTGGATAGGCCTAGGTTAGGTCTCCCTCACCAGTCTCTCTCGATCCGGCCGGCCAGGCATAAGTGGGCAAACAAATCCGCCATCAAGACCTAGACAAAATGAACGATGAACACGGGCACCCTGGCTAAGTAACCAAACACTTGGGGTGCCCCATGGGAGGGGTATTGGTACCCATACCCGCCTCCTGCCTCCCAAATTCTATAATCTACATTGTGTGCTCTACTTGTTGACAAAACTTTTTGTATATTTCACAATAATGTTTGTTTTTGATATGAGTATTGTGATCATAACGGAAATAGGCCACTTGCATGGACTTCATAACGACTTGGAAAAAATCGTGTGGATAGAGTTTTTTACTAAGATTCCGAAAATGTTAGTAAAAATTTTTAGAAATGTACAGTTTTTTATATTTTAAAATAAATAAATCCATTATTTGGGCTCGTGACGTCACTACATGAAAATGTCCCGTCGCCGAAAATGTTCCTATTAATTTTATAAAATTCCACACTGATTTATTTTTTTATATGGCATCACTTTGATTTCAGGCGAATTTTTGAATTCGTTCACTAGATTTATTGTTTGTTCTCTGCGAACTTATCATTTGGTTTGATTTTTTGACAGAACCTGAAGTTCTGAAGAGAACCCCGTACAATTAATGGGTACGGGGTTCTCTTCAGAACGTGAAGAGGATGTCGGTACATGTTTTAGAGGTATAATGATTATGGTGCTGATTTTAACAAAATAAAATTTTATAATATTCTTATTATTATTACAATTTACAAGATCAAGTATATTACATTGAATTTAGTAATATAGACGCTGTACATTATAATGATTTATGATCAATAAGATGGATCAAGGAAAAAAATATTTATGAGATGTAATATTTTTGGTATGCCTCGTTATTCTCCTGTGCCATTCGTGTGGAAAACGTTCTTTTTTTTTAAATGATTTTCGGCTATGTAATTATCGTTTTTTCACACCTATAAAATTATGTCCCGTCTTTCCGGTTTATAAAAAATGGTCTGATTTTTCGTATTGAAATTTTCAAAAAATCCCCAGGGTTTCAAAAATACGATTAAAAAAAAAAAAAAAAACAGAATGTCTTAGAATATTTGCCTAAACCGGAAAATTTTTTAAAAAAATGTGATGCAAGTGGCCTATTGGTGACAACGTTTATTTTTTTATGCGATTACCTCACAAGAGTTCTAACTATCCGGCGCCAGTGTAACTATAGGATTGTGATTTTTCTCTGTTGCGATAGTTGTGTAAATTGTGCATTGTTATATTTAATTACCAATGTCAAGACCCAAGTTGCTAATGCTTGCAACAGCAAATATTGCTCTTTTATTACTTTCAATGTCACAACTACATAAAAAAACTTTCCATTCAACGTTATCTTGTGTGGCGTTAATGACAATTCTTCAGAAGAACTATATAACCAAGTTTAAACATTTCAATATAAATAATTATTTTAATTTGTGCGGTTTAGAAACTTTGGATATAAACAAAATAATGAAATAAAAAATCTCACATCTACCGGATCTGTCCTGATTATGGACACTGCAACGCTGTCCGAAACGTTGGCTAAAGGAGGAGGTAGCGCAACACGGCATAACACCCCTAAACAAATTAAAACAATAATAGCACCCGCCCTTATTAACAATGTTTCCATGTAATGTCGACTCCTCCTACCTTTTTTCCCCTCCCCCAAAATCACCCCTCCCACTACCCCCACCTAATTAAATCTAATGATTTTTGTATTTGTATAGAATTTTTATATTAGTTTTAAGTTTGCCAGTAAATGACATGGATGTTTCAAAACCGGTAGCAAAAAATTAATAACAAATGTACAAAAAAAAACTTTTCAAAACAAAAAGAACTATAAAGCGATAAAAAAGTAGGAATTCCCGGAGTAAGTGAAACCATTTTTTTACATAGACCTCATATAAAGAGGCCTTGAGGAAAATAATTTTCTTTAGAGCCAATATGATTTGGCGATACTGTATGGATCATCTTTTGAGGTACCGATAGAACAAGGACTGCAGTTCTGCAGATTACAATCCGTTTGCCAAGAGGAACGGTTGCATGTTCCTTTTCATACTAAACTTAAATTTTTGATTTTGGGCCAAAATACTCAACCAAAGTGAATAATATTTTTTTTTAAAAAGAAGATAACAATAATAATCTAAACGAAAATATAAAAGAGAACAAGACACAGAAAAATAGAAAAAGGCAATGGTCGCAACTGGGACTCGAACCCAGACCTCTCGTCTAACCGGGACGTGCGCGTTAACCAATGTCGCTATTGCCACCTTCTGTCATATATGTTATGTGAGGCTGGCGGAATTTCAGACTAAAACTGAATAGTGCTAGGAGTATTTACCTGGCATAGATAGGAAAAGGGATGACTTAGTTTGATCACGCAGAAAATCCGAGTTTAAATGGCAGTGACTCTTTTCTGTGTTGTTATATTTCATCGTTGTATTTTTTTCAATATACAGGGTGCTTAGACATGTGATTCCTTGGCATTATTTGGAGTAAAAATTATAAATTAAATTTTGGTCTACGGTGTCACCATCGTTGTTTTTTTTATTTTTATTATTCAATTTAAAACATTAAAAAATGGATATTTGGCAGCTAGGGTCGGAGTAAAGAGTCGCGCGAGTACTGGATTGAGTAATCAGTGATGGCATGTAAAAAAAATTTTAATGTTTGGTTTTGTAGAAAAAAAAAAAGAATTAAAAAATTTACCAGACACTGAAATTTTTTCATTAACATCACTGGTTAAAGGAATCACTGGTTAAAGTGAAGTCAAGAACGTCCCTCAACACCCTGAATATTGTTTTCATAATAAAATATATTATTAATTCCTAAGTTAACTAACAATTTATTTATTTAATTCTTTTAGCGGACTACATCCATGTTTGCAAGAGAGATCAGGACACCATTAGCAGTTGTGTACGAGAGTCCATAGAATATTTGCGGCCGAGACTAGCTGATGGAATTCCAGAACTGACTGTGCCTGGTATTGAGCCATTGATCATTCCTGAGGTAATTCATGTGCTGCTTTCTTCAATTCACCAACTTCTTCATATTATTGCATGTTAGAGATTATCCTTTCCTTCCTTGTACCTCCCCAAAATCTTTGGCGTAAGGCATACCACGAAAGGGATTGTTTAAAAAAAACAAATTTTGTACTAAGAGTGTCACTTTAGTGCAATTATAACCTAACCAAATTATAAGCGGGCGGGCCGGATCAAGAGAGACTGGTTGGGGGAAGTCTTTCGACTTCTCCAGCCGGACGCTCTCAATGGGTATTTCCACAAACGAGGGATTCTGTTGAAAATGTACGGAATATTTAAAGATAATTTTGCTGATTTTAAACATCCTACATGCAAAAAATATTTGTTTTATATGTTTTCATTCAATATTATTGATTTTAAAAACGGTCTAAAACTGACAAAATCAAAACGGCCCATGGTTTAAAAATCGGAATGTGAGACACAAGCGTAGCTCAGCTGGGCCAGCATAAATTAACACTGTCAGTGAACGTCCACGCTCATGACGTCACACGATAGCACCACCCCAATATATCGTTTTAGCGGTAATTAAAAAATGGGAAACTTTGACCCGCTGTGGAAAATTTATTCGTCAACATAAAAATAAAATATAAATGCTATAATCATCGTAATTTTTAAACGTGGAAATACCACATTGGAGGGATGAAATCATGCGTCTGTCACTCCTGGACCGACTCTCACATTCCTACCCATCCCTCATATCTTTTTCCTTCTTCCATCTTAAAAAGACCCTCAACATAGCATCCCATAAGACGACAATGGCCCTAAGGGAATTTATTTTCCTCAAGGCCTCCTGTGTGGAGCTAACGTAAAAAACTGTATTTTAGTGTGCCTCAACTATTATGCAATCCACCAAAAAACAAATTTTAAAAAATTGTTAGCTCATATTTAAAAAAATAACTTAACTAGGTATTATAAACCACGTTTAATCTGTATTTATAAAAATCAAAATATGTTTGTTTCTGGGTTTGTCTGTATGGGGCCTATGCGTTGCTAAACCATTCATCCGATTGCGATAAAACTTTGGGGATTTGATGTGCGCTTGCCCGCGATGGTTTCTGTATACAATAGTGAGAACTGGCATCACGAAATTACGCGTTGCTAAACCGTTCATCCGATTGCGATGATACTTTGGTGATTTGATACTGGGGAGGTGGAGGGGGAAAGTGGGGGGGGGGGTGAGGGGGAGAGGTGGAGGAGGTGGAGTGGGAACCCCCCTTACACCATGCGAGCGAAGCCGCGGGAAAAAGCTAGTACTTCATGTAATCATATATATTCATAACATCATCCGGCAATCATCAATAAACTTTTTATGCAATTATTTTCAAATGATTTTTATTATCAACAGTTGGTGGTTGATCAAGGAAACTTGGTGCAATTCAAAGCCGTGGGAAGGGATGTCAAAGTACACGGAGCTAGCAACTTTAAGCTGAAGAAATTAGAGTAAGTTTAAAATAAATATTTTTTAAGTGAAAACTTCTTTAGCACCGTTGAAACGAAAAAGCGACACTAAAAAGAGACAAAACCTACGTCTATAAGATTTAGCCTGCTAAAGATGAGATAGAATAATCGGTCTCTTCTTTATGCGATGCTTCGTAGCTCATCGGTCTCATCATTGTGCGGTGCTTTGTAGCCTCCTCACTCTTGTCTACTTTAGTTTTCTAAAGGTTTCACTTCTACCGCGTGTTAACTGCACACTTGTATTTTTTTTTAATTAAGCTGATATTCGAGTATCATTGAAGAAGAAGATAACACTAATATTCTAAACGAAAATATGAAAGAGAACAAGACACAGAAAAATAGGAAAAGATAATGGTCGCAACTGGGAATTGATTCCAGAACCTCTCGTCTAACCATGACGTGTTGGAAAAAATTGAGAAGATTATATTGTTAATTTTAAAATATAAAAAATTAGAGATTGACAACTATGACGGTTTGACGAAAGGCGGCAATGGCTAAATTGGTAAAAGCGCAGGTTAGACGAGAGGTTCTGGGTTCGAGTCCTAGTTGCGACCAATATCTTTTTCTGTTTTTCTGTGTCTTGTTCTCTTTCATGTTTTCGTTTAGATTATTAGTGTTCTCTTCTTCTTCAATTTTATATATATTACTTTGATAGGAATAGCCTTCAAAAGTTATAAAAAGAGAGTTGTTCTTATAAAAAATTAAATAAGCTGATGTAAATTATGATCATTAGAATATTAAATAGTTATATAAATATTTTCGAAGAAAAAACTGTATTTATTCTAAAGATTTGTTAATTTTGTAAGAACCAAGAAATTAAATTATATCCGACTCGATGGACCAATTTCTATTCAACGTTGCGCAGTAAGAAATCATTAATTTTCATATATGGATTCTAGGATAGTCATTGTTCATCGTTATAATATGGGCAGATAATTACTTGACTTCAAATTTAACCTTTTGTACAATATATTAACCTGTTATACTGAATACAATAAGGTCTTATCCATTCCATGACGCTTTTATCCCACTTCAACACTTAATGATTACTAAATTTCAATATAGTTATTGAAGTGAAACTTCTTTAGCCCGTAGTGATTTTAAATTCGAATAAAACGGAAATGCGTCACAAAAATTATTATTTGACGGTCCTCGGTTCTAATACAATGCGGTAAATTCACGACTATAGCAGGCCTCCAATAATAGCGCCGTGGTATGAAGCGCCTGACAGTCAGCGACATCCAGAAAAAATGTATATTTTAATTTTTTTTAATCAATATCCAATCTTCAAACCACTTTAAAATAAGCAGGCAAAATAAAAAAGCGACATCTATCGACTTTCTAGTTTCACTTCTGCTGCGGGTGAATTGCACGCTCTGATTTTTTTCTTAGCCTATTTCCGTTTTGTACAGAGGAAAAGTTCCTGATGTTGAAACAAATAAAGTGTTTCAATTGCAATTCAAGAGGTTCCCAAGCATAAAATAATTACAACCGTTCTTACAATAAATGTTTCTGCTTTTTACGATATTCTGGGGGTATTTCACCATCCTCTTGATAACTATCCATTTTAATAAGTAAATACTTTAATATGGTAGAAAACATAACTGACTTATTCGACATAATATATAGCCACTGTTCATGGATCGAGTACTGAATAGTAAAGTCGGAAAATTGTAATATATTCGTTATCCTGTAGAGTGTTTTTGGTACCTTATTGGTAGGATGGTGAAATATCCCCCCTTAGAGATGTATAAGACACGTGGACGTTATGATTTAAATAATTTGGTTTTCAGGGTTGATCTGGACCGCCTAGAGGTCAGGGCCAGAATCTATTTCCCCCGTCTCGAGATCGACGGCAAATATGACCTGGACGCCAGGCTGGTCGTCGTGGCGCCCATTCACGGAAAGGGAGACATCAGAGCCAATGCCAGTAAGTGTGCTTTCTAACGTTAGGAAAATAATTTTTGTAATAAGGTAAAACTTACCAACCAGTAATGAAAATTATTGTATTTAATATGGAGCTATATTTTAGGGTAACAAACAAACCTTGCGACGTGAAAAGAGTGAGGCTAGATAGTAGAAATAGTCCACAATATTGAGTTCTGAAATAAACTCTGGTACATGGCAAGGTGGTGTGAATCTGGCAGAAAATGAATGAACATAGACTGAATGTAGAAGATATTAACGGCCTTACAAAAAAACACTATTCATCCTTTTAACGATATTAAGTTACACATTGTGTAAAGTCTGTACAATTTAAAATCTCGCTAAAATGCATTTTAGTTATTGTGTAGTTAAAATAAATCGAAGCCTGGCAACATTGTTTTAAGCAGCGCGGCGCATGCGCGTTTGACTGTGTGTCGTCAACATACCTACTTCTTCGTAAACCTATTATCGAATTGATTTAGGCATTTTCATATGTGTATGCCTATGAGGGCGTAATGTCAATGCCATTATAGCATTAGTGTCCAAAATGTCAAAAACTGGTATACTTTCTGAAATATAAAGTTAAATTAATAATCGTTAAGAACAATTAGTCTTAGTAAGTAATGCGCAGTTTTATATGATTTTTCCATATTTTTTTAATTAATCTTAAAAATATAGAATAAACTGTGAAATATAGGTGCATTCAATGCCTATATAAAACAATAAACAGTTAATATGTTTGGATTTTAAAATTTGGAAGAATAATTTTTTGAAAGAGGACGGTGAATTTCCAAACCAATTTTTTTTTTGTATATAAGCCCCACACAGGAGGCCCTAAGAAAAATAATTCATCTCAGGGCCTATGTCATACTTGGGGATGCTGTGTGGAGGGTATTTTTAGGAAAGGAATGAGACGACGTTCTAGGAAGGAAAAGGGTATTAGGGGTGGGTAGAAATCTGGGGGTCAGTGTATCCAGGAGTGACAGACGTATGAATCCATTCCTCCCACTGCGGAGAGAGTACGGATAGAGAGTCAAAGTGACTCCCTCAATCATTCTCCCCGATCCGGCGAACCTCACACCATGAACCCGGCACCCCTGCTAAGTCACCAAACGTAGCAAACTACTTGGGATGACCTATGGCAGAGGTGTTGGTTATCCAATAAATGGTTCCCGAGGCGGCGGTACCCATACCCGTCTCCCAAATTGTAAGTGGATAAAGAACGTAATGTATAAAAATGGTTTGGAGGCTATCTGCATTTAGTGCATACTGTGCTGAATTTTTTTTTTTTTTTAAAGAAGGATAAACATTCCCGGGTTACGAATAACCCAACAATGTTTGAAAATCTCCTACTACCACCACAGAGGTAGTTGTGATGGAGGACTTGCTTGTGTTGTGATGGAGGACTTAGCCAGTCGAGGAATCGCACACGCGACGCCCAGGTGGGACCCAAGCGCTATGCCACTCAACCACTGACCGGTCGAATGTTGTCAAGTGATTTGTTTCTGGTACTAATTATCCTATTTTTGTATTACAGCAAAGTGCGTAGCTGACGTTGTCATCCACGTAAAGGTAATTGAGAAGAAAGGAGAAGAATATCTGAAATTCACTCAGGTGGATTTGGACATCGATGTCGGCGACTTTACAGTGGAAATCACCAACCTGTTCAATGGAGATGTCCAACTAGGTAAATATGGATTTTAAAAATAAAATTATAATACATTAAAGCCATATGTTGAGCGAGAAATCTCGGTTTTTCAATGATGAGCTTAAAAAAGAAGAATTCATATATTTTTTTAAATTTTATAAAAACCC
Organism: Limnephilus marmoratus; assembly: GCA_917880885.1. Taxonomy (NCBI): domain Eukaryota; kingdom Metazoa; phylum Arthropoda; class Insecta; order Trichoptera; family Limnephilidae; genus Limnephilus; species Limnephilus marmoratus. The sequence goes on along the minus strand of OU862929.1, from coordinate 36,415,173 downwards.
CGTTGGCAGTCAACGCGTTAAATTAACAAATAAACATGCTAAGTCATGCTATATAATGTATTTGAATGATTATATCACTACTTTAACAAATTATTGCAAGTAATGCAACTACTACTGAAGAAATTGAATAGCTACATAGTAATTATTACCCTGCAAAAGATATCTATCACTCATGATAGGTGTTATAACTCCGAGATTGTCTTAAACTCTCAATAAAAACTTTGGAGCCACCAAAACACTTTCGATTTTGTTGTGATAGATTGACGATGGGCCCTGATTATCTTATTTACGAGGCAGTTTAAATAATAAATGAAACAATGTTACTTTGTTTGAACCACTTGTATATTTGAGTAAAGCCGACCGGTTTCAGAACGACCGTTCCTTCTTCGGGCCAAACGTATAGTGATTTGACAGTTACAAAATAGTGGATGGGAACAATGTATTATTACTAAGGATTGTGGTAGGGATGGAGGCGTTGCTAGGGATTAATGAAGAGTGGGTGGGGGAACATATCCATAATTGAGCTGTAAGACAATATTTTTTGTTTGTTGATAATAGATTCATTATTTTTAATGGATTTTTTTATTTATTTCCAAGGCTTCTAAGTTATCTAAGTGTTTTCCTTTATAATTAATATGAAGAATATTTAACCCGGTATTTTTTCAAAACTATGGTTATTTTCAAAACTATGGTTAGATATGGTTAGCGAACTCAGAAAAATTATTATTATTAAGACACCTTAAATATTCTTTGATTCTGATTTCAAAATTACGAGTTGTTTTTCCAATGTAAAATGAGTGACAGTCATTACATTTGAGTTTATACATTCCGGAATTAGACAATTTATGGTCGTATCTTTAGTAACATTGTTTAATTTATCTATAATGGATAACCATAAAGTTATAGGCACATTCAAAAGTAGTTTAAATAATCTTTATAATTAATAATTAACAAGATATTGAAGGAATTTTCATTAAAAATATGGAAACGTAAGAAATACAAACCTACAAGAAATGTATGAAACACATAAATATGAACCATGAATATCATTTTGAACATAAATTTATGCGACTAAAGATATCTTTTTATAAAACAAATACATTATTCTTACATGGGGGACGTGTCAGTATACTCTGTCTAGCATTATTGCAAAATATCTAAAATTCATTTGGCCAAATGTTGCTTTGGCAAAAGTGATAAGCAAGACATTATGCCCTTTGGTTCTAGTATGACGAGTAGTTCGGACATCGATAAACAGCCATTGACATCCTAATTTGTTGATTCGAATCTGCATAGTTGTCGATATGCTTGTTCCAGGTTCCTAGATCTTGTTAACTTTATTTATAACAATATGTTTTCATTTTCTAGGTGATATCGCTAACCAACTCGTAATGGCCAACAAAGCAGAGTTCCTCCGCGCTGCCAAGCCCTACATCGAGAGGACTACGGCTAACATCGTGAAGAAGATTGCCAACAGGATTGCCAGTGGATACAAATACGATGATATTCTGCCTCTGCCCTAGATGCACCTGCTTTGCGTTATTCTTTTTTTTTATACAACCATGTGATATTTTTAATGTTTATTTTTTCTTTTGTTGCAATTTAAATGTAAATCTTACTATTGAAACCATTAAAGTTTTGTTTTAAAACTCGTTTTTATAATGCCTCATGGATTCGTAGATATATGTATTATAATCAGAAACGAAATGAAGCGCCCACATTTAGTAGCTCCAGTCAAATGAGTCCATTGGGTCACACAGCTTTACTCAGAACTTTGGTGATATTGAACAAAAAGATCACTAGAAATGCCTTCCGTATAGATTTGAATGGAAACCAATGTCTTAAAGCCTTTTGGTTCTAGCCCATTGAGCATGCGTTTTTGTCTCTCTTAAGCCTCGATTACATTGAGCGAGTTTACAAGATACTATCTACTAAGTTTAAAAGCGGGTGAATCGGTGAGTAAGATTGTCATGATGACACACAAAACTATCCACTCGCTCAGTAGTGTAGGAAACTGAGCTCGTAGGTCGCTGCTAGCGCCACAGCTACCCAGTAGCGAGAATAACGACGCCTAGGTGATCTAATTCTGTCAGACGTTTGACAGTCAAAATCAGCTGTTTGTTGGCCGCCATTTTGAGCGCATTAATAAACCAATCACGAGTAAGCGAGTAGCAGGTAAAGTTGACGACCTTTCAACTTTTTTCGTAGATTGTCAACAATATACTAGATAGTTTTATGAGTAATACGATTATACTGAGCGAATTTACTAACAGATAGTGAATTTCCCTGGGTTAATTGGCTGAGTGACCAGTGATGACATTTGGAAGTTTTTTTGTTTGGTTTTAAAGAAAAAAATGTAAATAAAAAACATCATTAATAGTCACCGGTGAAAAGAATTTCGTTTACATTTTTTTTACTCTAAATAATGTCAGGAAACACTGAAGTTCGTCCCTTAACACCCTGTATAAATGGAAGAAAAATAAAAGTAAGGCCATCAATCAATTTAAGAAACGTTCTCATCGTGAGTTGAGTATTGGATACAATAAAAAATAATTATATAACATTATAAAAAATAATTATTTTACATTACAAAAATGTAGTACATATTATAAATAATAAAAATTGAATGGCATAAAACAATGTAAAAAATTGTTGTTAGGTTCAACAGATGATGTAGATGTCTCTATTGTCAATCCCTTGACCTCTTGACGGACTTTGAATATAATACTTAATGTCATCGCGAAAATCAGTGCCAGCGCTAGGACATAGCCACCGAATGGCTAAACCAATATTTTTATTATTATTGTACAACAGAATAATACCAATTACAGTACATTAAGTTATCCTGTCAACATTTAGGCAAGTGACTGTTCAATAATATTCTTAAGGCATATAAACAACAGTTACATCCAAATGGTTTGCAATTTCATTTAACAGCGCCATTCCCCTTGTCATGCTATGCTTTGCCAAGACGTCTGTTCTGCCGTTCGGTTCTTTAAATATGTCATGATGTAGACTTCGGCTGTAGTGGTCTGGTAGATACGTATAAATCATAGTATCCTAAGAGAAATGGGCTATCGATGAAATTGTTCCAAATTTTAAAAGACAGAATCGCGAGACTTGCTTTCCGCCTAGTTTCTAGACTCACAGAATCAGTTTCCTCAATTAAGTCAATATGATGCATGTACCTTGGATAGTTTCCATCCTTCCGCTTATAAACATACCTGAGAAATTTCTTCTGGACTTGCTCTAACATATGAATGTACTTCTGGTGGTACGGTGCCCAAACATCGCTCGCGTACTCCAGCTTGCTTCTCAGTATGCCGTCGAATAACGCTAGCATAGCTTCTTGATTATCAAACTGCTTACAAGTCCTGATGATGAACCCAAGAATTTTGTAGCAAGACTGAGTGAGCTGCGATATATGGCAAGAGAATGTCAGTTCGGGATCAAAGGCGGCACCGAGATACTTCACGGACGTTTCGCCCTTTATTTTATAATCATAAACTATAATGTTTTTACAACGAGTGACGGACATTGTGACACATTTTTTGTGTTAAAATCTAATTTAATAATTATTGAGCAATTTCTATACAAAAAAAAGAATAGCGGTAAAACAAAACGACAAAACAGAAAAGTCACAAAATTTACCAGAGCTAGAACAGAACGGTGAACAGTAGAAAACTAATTTTCAACTAGTTTAATTTTCAATGTACATTTGTTATTTTATTTTTTTACCACCGGTTTCGATACATTCGTGTCATTCACCAGCAAACTTAAAACGTTTTAAGTTTGCTAGTGAATGACATGGATGTGTCAAAACCGGTAGCAGAAAATTTAAAATTTAAAGTAAAAAATGTATATTGAAAATTAAAACTCTTCAAAATAAAATGTCTAGAAATTGTTACGTACGAGTAGATAATGCCCTGTTTTGTCACTATCTTCACTTTCCTATATATTTTTTTACATTATTTATTTATTTATTATTTATTTATTAACGCCCTTTTTCGGGGCTTTTACATATGAATAGTAAGAAATACACAGTATTTATTGTACATAACTGAACTGCCTTCGTAACAATATTTTATATTTGTTTAAAGATAAATTGAAGATGTCCACTGACTTGGTATACTTGTTTCCCTCCATTAGTATTCTGGGCAAAGAGGAATACATATGGTAGTTAGTTCCAGAATTACTGCACTGAAATAAATCCTGACTTCTAGTATTACGTATTGGAATCCGGAAGCTTATCAATTCGAGCAATATCGGACTGTCAACTAAATCATTTAGAATTTTATACAGAAATACCAAGTCAGTGAAAGTTCTTCTGTCTGACAATTTGAGCATATTCATATCATTCAAAATAGTATTGTAGTTCGACATAATTGCTGGAATACCCATTTTAAAATTAAGAAAACGTAAGAATTTGTTTTGTATTCTTTCAACAGCTTGTACATGTATATTGTAATATGGGTTCCAGACGGGAGAATTGTATTCAAGTTGACTTCTAACATATGCAAAATATAAAAGTTTTATACACTTAATATTGTTAAATTTTCTAGTTAGCCTAGTTATAAATCCCAACATTTTTAAGGCCTTATTAGAGATTTCTGTTATGTGGTTAACAAATGAAAGATTAGATTGAAAAGTGATGCCCAAGTCTTTAATTTGTGTTAATGTCTCCAGAGTATTGTTATCAATGTTGTAATTGAAGATCACTGGATTTTTTATTCGAGAAAATCTAACTATATGACATTTTGAGATATTTAAGTAAAGTCTATTTTCATTACACCAAATTAACAATTTGTTGATATTATCTTGAAGAATGTTGCAATGGTAAATATTTTGAATTATTCTAAAAATTTTGAGGTCATCAGCAAAAAGTAAGATAAATACATCATGAAATATTTTTGTAAGATCATTTATAAACAAGATAAATAATATTGGGCCAAGGTGTGAACCCTGTGGAACTCCACTTGTTGCATAAATTTTTTCCGACAATGAGGATTTTATTCTAACAATTTGTTGTCTTCCAGTAAGATAGCTTTCAAACCAGGCTAATATACTGCCACGTATACCAAGCTTTTCTAATTTCCAAATGAGAATTTTATGGGAAACTGAATCAAAGGCTTTACTAAAATCAGTATAGACAGAGTCTACTTGTTTTTTTTTCTTTAAAAGCATTGGTTATAAAATTTTCATAAATAATCAAGTTAGAGAGTGTACTTCTACCTGGCATAAATCCAAACTGGTAAGGTGATATTACAGGTTTTATTTGGGCAAAAAGTTTGTCAAGTATTAGGCTCTCAAATAGTTTCGGTATGGTGGATTGAATGCATATTGGTCTATAATTACAAACATCACTTTTATCGCCCTTTTTGAAAATTGGAGTCAAATAACTATTTTTCCACATATCGGGAAAAATTCCACTGGATAAAGATAAATTAAAAAGTTTGGTTAATGGAAGAGCAATTACTTTGATACATTCTTTGATAAATATTGTGGGGATATTATCCGGTCCTGCAGATTTGTTGATATCTAATGATTTAACTTTAGTTACTACATCAGAGAGACTTATGGTACACTGCGAAATATCAAGAGTTTCATCTAGAGTTGTTGATGGAAGAGGAGCATTATTTGCGTCTGTTGAATAAACACTTTTAAAAAATTTTGCAAACAAGTTAACAATACCATCAGTATTATTGCTATGGCTGCCATTTAGGTGCATAATGCTCGGGAATTCAGAATCATCTTCTTTAAGAGATTTCGAATATTTCCAAAAATAATTAACATTGTTTATTATGGAGTTTTGAATTTCATTTATATGGTTACAGTAGCAAGTCATAGACATTTTTTTACACAAATTTCTTAAATATTTAAATTCACTGTAATCAGAATTTTTTTTATATAATTTATATTCTTTATGTTTAAGTTTTTTGGTGATAAGTAGATTTATAAGTTCTTTGGTGTAACATTTTGGATAGGTGTTTGGCTTACATATTACGGTTGGAACATAGATGCTAATAGCCTTTCCCAAAACAGAATAAAATTTATTTGTAGCTGTGTTAATATCATCATATTGCACAGATATTAGATACATTAGTTCCATATAGGAGGCTGTGGGGTAAATTAATCTTCTTTGAAAATACTCTATGGTGGGTCTTTTTAGGAAAGGAAGGAGAGGACGTTCTGGGACAGCGAGATAACCCGGGCGGAGTTTTGTTCATACAAACGTATTCCACAATTTGATCTCTGGATTTAGACTCTAGTGAAAATGTTTTTTTAATATAATATAGACATTGACCAATGACATATGTGTACGTTTTGCCTTATTTGATAAGTTAGTTTTGATAAGTCTTAAATGAGTTAGGACCCTCCAAAAATCATAAAAAATTGCCTTCAAAAACGCCATCAACAGACGATCATATTATAATACATATACATAATACATGATACATGATACATGATACATAATACATAATACATAATACATAATACTGTAATGGTCCGCCACTCCTGGCTTTTGACACCAATTGTGATGAACCCTACCTAGCTGATTTACTTTTCTAAGCTTCTACCTCGTAGTTTAAATCTCGTAGCTCCTGTCTCGTAGCCACGCTCATAATTCTACCCTTATGTCCTACTGATCACACCACTAGGTATGATGGCCTGACTCAACCCTCCTTTCGGTTTATTTCTACCTCAGGCTCGTGATTTCTAAACCCCTATACCTTATAATCTAGCTAAACCTACCCTATCTTCTTAAATCCCTGCGATTTTCTCACAGTAATCAAGATTTAAGATTTTAGTTCACATTATTTCTATAATCTGCGTTGTGTGATTTTTTATTTTAGATTTTACATCTGTTTGCATACTTAATATGCACACATATGTAGAGAAGATAATGTATTACGTGTGGTAACCCCTAGATTCTTTTAGAGAAAGGGTGAGAATTTTCCGATCAATTTATTTATTATTATTTTTGAATATTTAACCGAGTTTGATAAACTAACCCCGCCTTTAACTTTGTGTCTATTTGATTTCCGTAGGAATTTAGTGTGTTTATTTAATTCTTCCTATCACCGCTGATACACCGATAACATAAACAACAGTCAATAAATTAAACATTTCAAGATAACAAACCTTACCTTACCGGTGTAGGATGATCGTACTCGAAGGTCCAGTTTTCTCAATTGAAGTCCTTGTCTGCAACCTCCCCTAACATAATGTTTTGTATACATAGTTAGTGTTATTTGTTAGTATTCGCAAAACTGTTGAAATAGTAAGGATGGATGGATATGGGGAGGGGGATAATATGTTTGCTGAAAAGTCGGCTCCTCCGCTAACCAAGTGAAAACCGATGAACAACAATTACAAACTCGAATTCTCCCAGTACGTTTGCTAGGCTTGTCCTTAGATCCGAGTTTTACTCTCTTCGACGAGCGTCTCATGCTATGAAAGGGGCCCTTCACGCCAGCAGGGGGAATACCAAGTCTTCATGCCGTTTTTCTGTCCCACTCCGACTTCCGACGCCTCCGGGTTGAATTTAACTCTACTGAGTCTAGAAGGGGTATTTCATGTCTTCCCTTATCATGCCTCTATCCGTTGAATGTGGCGTAAGCTTGTGACGGGCAGATCCTTCCTCCCACGTGACCGACCCAGCGTTACACTCCACCTCTGACTAGCTGACATAAAACTCACCTCGTGAACCTTATGTTTGCTTTCAGGTTCGACAAGACTCACGGTATGCAAATAACCTGTGGCTTTAATGCCGCGTCAGCGTACTGTCCGCATACGTCCTTCCTCTTCCCCGCATGCCCACCTCGACAATACCGCCACAAGATCAAAGCCGTCCGTTCGAGAAAGGTTGACACTTACATTTCCAGATGGCTCATACCTACATACAGGAGCCTTGAAGCTTACATTCGAAGACAAGTTAGGATTCAGGACTGTATGAGTATTTGAACACCAGTGTTGTTTAAATGAGGTCACTAGCTCCTCGTGTGTTAGGTATTTAGGATAATGGGTATTTATGGGTTCTTGGATACCTACTTCCTATAAAAAGGATTTAAAAATGAGATAAATCAAGTTGTCATTGAATTAATGACCTCCTGGATAATTGTGATGAGCTCTCTTAGAGTTTGAAGCTAGTCGCAGTACTTTACTTTGCGAAAATTTTGCATGCTAAAACAATGCTACCTATTGGCGATCGCTCTAGTACAGATAAGTCGTTTAGAATTGAGTGAATTTAGCGTCAATGTCGTCTTCACATTTTTACCGCAGATTTCATCGCAAGCTATAATTGATAAACTTGTCCCTGACGTTAAGTTTTGTTTTGTTTATTCGTTAATGAATTTAGGTGACTGGGTCAATGGGGGACATTGAACTCAAATCGAAATTTTTGGTACACTATCGAAGGTCATATAACCATACCCTAATCGTGCTAGTGAAAAGAAGCGATAGGTATTTACTTTGTAAATACGCTAAGATACCAAAATTGATTAAGCGATGCGTTTCTATCTAATTATGTGTTAAGTATTTGTTTAGCAACACTTCATTCTGTATGGGAGGTGTGACATGCGAATGCTAATAAATTGGTTAGTTATTAACTTACCCTTACTTGGCGTTACGTTCATCAGTGTCAGGATATCCACAGGAACCTGTAAAAGCTTAAATATTGTAAGGACTCACCAAAGCTCTAATGTCTTAAATTCAGCTCCATCGGGTAATATCATCGATATGAATTTTATTAGAGCATCCAGACTACCTGTGTAACTTATCTCACTTTTATTTCGGTTTCCCACTTTTAACGATTTAACCCTACAAGACCCGGAATTCATTTCCTTCCCTTCCCCTTTTCTTCCATATTTGATTTCAATCTAAAGAAGAGAATCGATTCTTAATAATCGTTCGCTCGAATATTATTTGATATATATAACTATACTTATTTACTCTTTAATAAATTAATTTATTAATTCGAATTTTCTTTAATTTTGTGTTATTCCACTTTATAAAATATTTAAGTTTTATTTTTTTTTTTTCTCAATTTAAATCATATTTCCTTTTTATAAAACTAAAGATTTTCTTTAAATTTGAATTATTTCACTTAAGGACAAAGTTAAAGTTTATTTATTTTTTCCAATTTAAATAAGAATCCTCTTATAACGAATAACTAAAAATTAGTCTTCACCCAATTTACAACAAAACTGAAAGGACCACTTCCACTTTATTTTATAACACTTTCGTTTAGCAACAAATTAATAATTGGGATTATTTATTAGAACTTCGGGTTAAGTATTTTCCAGATTTCGGATCAATTATTATTATTGCGTTGTCACCTAACGATAATTAATATCTCGTAATAAAATTTCCAACTTTCGACCTAAACGTAAATTTTTTAATTTAATGAAACTTATTAGACTGTAATTTTCTTTATTTAACCTCGGACTAAATAACTTTATTTTAATCTTCATAGAACAGATTTAAATCAATTCAAACACACTCTATTAAACTCCTTCCGCATTGAATTCGTAATTAATTAATTAATTATTAGATTTTATTGAATCGGAGACTATTGCAAACACTGATTTTAAGATTTATTATAAGGTCATACACTCCGTTAAATTGCACGATTAACCGTATCCGGACACTCCACTCTCTGTTTTATCAAAGTATAAAACTGATTGTAGACTCTATTTTACCACTGAATTTTTAAAGTATAAAACTGACGCTATTTTTCCACTGTATTTTTAAAGTGTAAAACTGACGCTATTTTTCCACTGTATTTTCAAAGTATGAACTGATTCTAAACTCTATTAATTAATCATTAGGGTGATTCTCACGACACGCGCGACGTTTTAAGCAACCTTGCCAGTTGTCGAAGGACTCCCGAATGTCATTTAATTCTTATTTACTGACTTTAAACACTTTCATTATAAAACACCCGAACTTTCACGAAGTATTATTTTAAGGCACTTTATCGGACTTTTATTTCTCAATTTTAAGAGGAAAATAAATCACTGCATTTACTATTTTTTGCAAACACTTCATTTTTCAACTCTACTAGAAGCACTAGTTTACTAGTCTTCTTCGCGCACCTTTACATTTTTCTTGATCGCACACTTCCCGTTATTTCATCCGAACTCTCCCCCAATCTCCCAACGAATTCCCCTTCTTTATCAAACCATGGTCTTTTAAAGACTTTTTAGAGCTCTCCTTTCATAGAAAAATGACTCCTGATCGCCCAGACTTTCATAGGAAAAGGACCAAATTCGGTTCCTCCGTATATGACCTTTTGTCAAATCTCTGTTAATCTCCTATCTCATGTCTTAGAACCAAATTTGTCTACTATCTCCCTCCCGTAGGAAATCACATAAATTTTCTCATTGACATGTATCTATAACAAAAATTTCATGTACTTGCCCGTAATTCATTTTTAATGCCTACACCATAAAAAGTAATGTTTTTATTTTAGAGTAAATATTCGTATTTAACTTGTATCATTTTGTTTAGGTCGTTTCGTGTTAATGATACCCTTAATTGCTTGAAATCATGTTCTATAATTTTATTTGGATAAAGTCATATCAACAAAGTGATAGCCAACCTTTTTTCTCTAGTCAAACGGTTAGCGATTCCTTCGACGGTTCACGCGCATTTCCCAGTGTCAGGCTACGTTAAGCATCTTTTCCTGTGATTTGATTTAATTGTAGAGTGACCAAAATGTACCGTGGCCTTTGATATGCAATATTTTCAATATCCTGTTTATCGTGAATAGTGTTGTCAGATCAGAGTAATCCTTATATCGGTACCTATTAAAGTCAATTTAAGTAGTTCCAATCAGTTTTCTTTTGAGATATTTGGCTCTAATAACTTCGTTTCACCATTCCATTTCCATATCAATAGATTTTCCCACTTTTTCAGGTTATTATATTCAGTTTGTGAAAATTTCCGAGATTCTACCCGTTTTTTGTGATCATTCCAGATCGGTTTTAATTAAATCGACCCCTGGGACCATTCATGTTACGTTTTCCGTGCCCTTATTGATGATTTTTCATTTACTTATTTTCAACATTCCCGTCTAAGATTTTTTTGTGTTTCCGTTTAAAATTTTAGGCACCCAAAATCTCCAGTTCCCGATCGCGTCTTATGTAAACACGACCCGGAGTCAATAATCCTCCAGCTCTTTGTCTTTAGTTCTGTTTACAATTCCGTTCGTTGAACTTTCGTTCCTGTGGGAAAGAATTCAAGGCCGCTCAATCTGATCAAAGCCCACTAAAACGATACACGCCTATAGTTTCTCTGATTGGTTCAAATTATTTTTAATCGCCTTATCCACTCCCTCATTGGCAGAATTCAAACTTCCTTTGTCCTCGAGATAGCTATGATATGGGGGTTCCCTCGCTCCAGTCTCTATGCAGATTTCTGTAATAGTTCCCAACTGCTCGGACAGATGTCGCCGAATGTACCATTTTCTCTACATAATATTTAGAGGAAAATTTTTTTTTCTTGTAGGCTTCTCGTAGGTTGAAGGTTGGCATTCATCACAATACATAATACATAATACATAATACATAATACATAATACATAATACATAATACATAATACATAATACATAATACATAATACATAATACATAATACATAATACATAATACATAATACATAATACATAATACATAATACATAATACATAATACATAATACATAATACATAATACATAATACATAATACATAATACATAATACATAATACATAATACATAATACATAATACATAATACATAATACATAATACATAATACATAATACATAATACGTAATACATAATACGTAATACGTAATACGTAACACATAATACATAATACATAATACAAACTTCATAATGCATAGTTTTTAAATGCAAAACGTACATACATAGAACGTTTTTTGCAGATACAGTCGGTGAAAAAAATATTAATAATCGATAAAATTTAGGAGGAGAAAATAAGGGAATAGAAATTCTCAATTTTATTTAGATATAATCAGCCTGAGGAGCTTTCGCGTAGTATTCGGGGAGGTAACAACAACAGTTTGGTGAAATACCTGTTATTCAAATTTCTCAACACCCGTGTTTCCTCTTGCTCTTGAAGAGAACACGAAGTCAATTGGCCACCTGCAGCCGCCTCGTGTTTCGGCCGCTCTTGTACACCGCACACATTGTGCAGGAGGATGTTTCATCACTGATTATAATAAATAATTGTTTTATCTGATGGAGATGTTACTAAGATGAAAAACATTATGATAATTAAAATAAGCGTTTCTTATATTGAAAGAGATAGAGCTAAAATTACCAACGTTAAGAAGTAAGCAAAAAATGTTGACGTTTGATAAAACAGATCTAATAAGATTTTTTTATTTATTTAACGTCCAGAGGGATTTTACATGTTTGGTAGTACAATTAATTCATGACAGATATTTTGAATTTTGAAATACAATTTTGAAACAAAAAAAGAAATAGTAAAAATAAAATTACCTAAAAAATGCACACAAGTCATAAAAATACAAAAAATAGCGATTTGATAGGTTTTGACCTAATTAACCTTACCAACAAAATCAGTACTATAATATCAATCTGCAAAAATTTAGATATTATTTTATCGACGAAAAAAAGACACGAGATATTTTTCACAGCGTCCCTTGAAATCAAATTCCATTTATGCATTAGTTCTGGTCATTATACTTTTATTACGTTTTCATTGCATAAATAGGGCAATCTCCATTGTTTCTTAAACATTGTAATAAAACCATCGCAACATCCATTATATTCCTCCTTTTTGCGTATATTTTACTCTCGTCAAAAAAATCCACAAACTATACCGTCCAATAAGAAGCAGTGAAAATCAATTAATGATTATCGTATGAAATTAGTGTCACAAAATGTCATCAGTGAGGCTGTTTTTCGTTTTCGTGGCTCTGCAGTCACTATGCAGTGGATTTTTGGCAGCTACGATTCGTAAGTTTTTCTTTCTTTTTAGTTCCTGAGTGGAAGATTCTCTCAGTAACGCCCTGGTGTCAAGACCACTATTCTGAATTGAAACGTTGCTTGAAATGGCTTTAGCCGTATTTGGTGACCAGATCTGAATAGCCAGGTACTTCCCCACTTTCCTCTTCCCTATCTCCATTCCCTCCTCACTACCTTCAGCCTCACAACCAACCCCAATTGGGGATGCCGTAGTCTCATTGGCCTTGCAAGTTACTCACATAAAAACAAGTCAGAGTGTACAGATCACACGCGGTAGAAGTGAAACTAGAAAGTCGTTTCTTTTCTCTTGTCTGTTTGAAGATTGGATATTGATTTTACAAAAAAAAACTTTTTTTTTGGATTTCTAACCTGCGTTCGCTGGATGTCTCTCTGGCCGCTGAGATTTGTTAGATACCTTCCTCCCCTGCTCTATCGGAGGCTCACGCAGAATCGTAAATTTACCGCTTTAAATTAGAACCGAAGACCCGTAAAATAATACATTTTAGAGTCGCACTTCCGTTTCATCCGAATTTCAAAGCTTAAAAAACCGTATTCCGGAGAAATTTGCGTAGAAGGCATTCACTTACTTAGATTAAGTTTTCCACTGGCAACATGTCACACGATATCCAGTGTTTCCGAAATTCCCGTTTCATCTATTATATGTATTACTCTTCATCTCCCGATCTTCCGCAATGGGGCAAACATTTACCGATTTTTATTTCGGTTTACAATTCACCGGTCTGGAACCCACATTAAAATATTCAAGTACAAGCTATTGAAAGCTATGAAAAAAATGCAGTGATACAAGTTAGTAAACTAAAATTGGCTCAAAAAAGGGAATAGGTTTTGTTAGGGGACTCAAATCTCAGCGGGCCGCCCATCCTGCCTTCGACGATGCTGCGATGAACGTGAAGATGTCGCGAAACGAAGTACTCGTATGATTCAGGACTTTACTTAATTTCACTGAATTTTTGTTACCAGTACCATCGCCCTCTGTGGAATAAAGTGAATACATTTGGTTTGGCACTTAGCTAAAACCTAGCTTCGTTTTAATGAACTGATCTTCATAACATAGTCGAACAGATTTCTCTGGCCGAACCTAGAATGTCATTTTGATATGACAGTTGTATGTTTGTTTTCCTTTTTTGACACGACAGTTGTATGTTTGACATTGTGTATGACTGTCCTGAAACGGGAATACTCCTTAGTCAAAACATTTATAAATAACTAACTGACACTGCAAACGTTGTTCTGACATATAAATTATTCATAATCAGCCTAGCATGGTGGTCGAAAAATCCACTAATTAATGTAGCCATAATATTTATGCGATTAATAAAGAAAAAAATTGTATTTGGGGATGACTATGTCGCGATTAAAAAATGGGAGGGTGAGGGTAGGAGGGTGAAAATTTGGGGTTAAAGATATTTTATGATGCCAAAAAAAAGTACAACAAAAAAAATTGTCAAAAAAAATTTTTTTTTCTGGTTAGGGACACCCTAACCGCCCAGCGGTATGAATTATACTTTACGACCTTTTCTCATACCTACCAAATTAAAATATTTCAAGTTGATGTTTTACTCATTTAGTATCTATCTCTACATCTCTACATATTATTAATTTAAGTCCTCCGCCGCGTCTGTCTATATGTTCGCAATAAACTCAAAAACTTCTGAACAGATTTCCATGCAGTTTTCACCAATAGATAGAGTTATTCATGAGGAAGGTTTAAGTATATGATTTGTCAAGGTTTTATGTAAATCGGTTGATACATCACGGACAGGACGAGCGAGCTGGGACCAAGCGGGTGGTATGGATTTAATTAGTATGCAAATTAACAGATGCAGAAATCAGTAGATGGCGTTATTTTTTTATTTATTTATTTATTTCAACGCCATAAAATGGCTATTACAATACAGTGATACATGATACACAGTGGTACACAGGAGGGTAATTACTACGATAAAAATGTACATTAAACAAAGTACATATGTATGATAACAACTAAAATTTAGTAATAGGATACAAAATGTTATGCAGAGTAAAAATATGTAAATAAAGGTGACTTAGAATAATTCTCAACATCAAGTATAATATACCTACTTTACTTTTATTTGTACATATTGTTGGATTCTAGGAATTGGCTAAAATGGAGTAACTTAGTATAATGATATTATTGTTACCTTCAGTTGAAATTACTGCAGTTTGAAATGACTATGACACTAGAGGTACTGCTAATTAGTTCTGCTTTTCAGGGATGTCAGTTAGAGAATCAATAATAAATCCTTGGTTTAAAAATACTTACTAATTTTGACAAAAAATTTTACATTTACTAGTCTGTCTGATAGTTGATATAAATGAAGTAAGTAGTTAGGAATCTATAGAGTATGATGTAGATGCTGTGCAGACGAATACTTTTATACCTAAAATTAATTAATGTGATTGAGGTATGATATTATAGCCTTCTTATAACTGTATTCAGTGCAGTTGAACACATCTACTACTTCTGAGAAAGCATTGCCAACTGCATGCAATCTAGGTATAAGCGAGTATCTAAATGACTCAGTCCTGATATTTTTGTTGCAATTAAAAAGAATTTTGGATCGAGTAGTTCTAGTAGGTATGTGGAAGGTAATTAGGTTTAATAATTCAGGACTGTCTATAATACCATTAACAATTTTAAAAATAAAAGTCAAGTCGGAAATAAGTCTTCTATCTGAAAGTTTGAGTAAGTTTAATTCTTTCAACAAGTGATTGTAATTTATTGATTCTATTGGTAGACCAAGTTTATAGTTAATGAATCTTAAGAATTTATGCTGAATTTTTTCAATGGAATCGGAGTGGATTTTGTAGTGAGGGGACCAAATAGAAGAATTATATTCGACTTGACTTCGAACTAGAGAGGAATATAGGATTTTTAATGTAGAGATATTTTGAAAGTCTCTGCCATTTCGAAGAATGAAACCTAGCATTTTTAATCCTTTATTGGTTACTGTAGTTATATGTGGAAGAAAGTTAAATTTGGAATCGAAAATAATACCAAGATCGTTAATCTCACTGACAGAGGTGAGGGAGACATTATTAATTTTATATTGATAGTTAATGGGTTGATTTGCTCTGAAAAACCTTATTATCTGACATTTACTTATATTCAGATAAAGTTTATTAGTTTTACACCAGTCTTGTAGTTTATTTAAATTTAATTGAATGTGAATACAGTCATTTAATGTTTTAATAAGTTTGAATAGTTTTAAGTCGTCTGCGAAAAGCAACACTTCACTAACTTCAATTGCAAACTTATGTTGTGTCAGCGAGTTAAAAATAAGTAAATGTTATTGATGGCACAAAATGACACTGCACGTGCAATGCGATGGAAGATTGAATTAATTTCTCTATTATATTATTATGAAAGAGGAGTTTAGTGTCTCTTTATTTCAATTAATCGCATGCGACGTTTAACGTTTCCATTATAATGTTCATCAGAAAATTAATGTCATCTCTTATCTTGAAATACAATAATTTGCATCGTAATTAGCTACTAATGGCGTGTAGGGTAGGAAGGTATAATAAAAGAAGCAAGTCTTAACAAATAATGATCTAAGTATTTTATCATTGAAGAAGAAGATAACAATAATAATCTAAACGAAAATATGAAAGAGAACAAGACACAGAAAAACAGAAAAATATAATGGTCGTAACTGGGACTCGAACCCAGACCTCTCGTCTAATTAACCTCACATGCTCATAAAACCAGATCCAAACAAACAAACATACTTAATATACCAAAAAGTAATTCTTCATTTGGACAAAAAAGTTCTGAATTTTTAGCAGTAAAGTTGTATGATAAACTCCTACTTGGTATCAAACAAATTAAAACAAAAAATAGCTACATTAAGGACATTAAATGTTGGCTGAAGGAACTATCGGAAAATGAACTTACTACTATACTTAAAACATCGTCAGGAAGTTTCTGGAAAACCTTATCCAAACAAAGAAGTTAAGGCGATCCAATAGTCCAGGAAAAAATCGAAATCGCAATTCACGCCCTTTTATGGGAGGAGTTTAAAAATACTTGAGAAAAAGCTTTTGGAAAGGTTGGAAAATTTATTTGAGAATTTTTGTTTACAGGTTGATTTCGTAAAGGCCTGTAAAAAACATTAACTCATTTTTTACGCATATTTTATTGTAAAAAAACAGAATTTTAAAATTGATTTCACGGAACAAAGTGACGCGGAGCCTGACGTCCGTTGCCCGCTCCGTTCGGGGGCAAACTGATAAAAAAAACGGGCGTGACTTAGGGCTTCCAATTCCGGAATACCGAGATCTCGGTATTGCGGGATCCCGCGCCATTTTCCAGTCCCGCGTGATGCGGGATTACGGGCGCGGGATCCGCGGGATTTGCGGGACTGAAAAATGCTTTCGCTGGAAGATTAAACTTTTCATCTTCCAGCGAAAAGTTTACTTCGAAAAGAAATTAAAGATTGCGTAACGAGAATGAACTTCAGCCTTTTAAATTAATCTGAGAGCAATTATGACAAAGAGGCTGATCAAGTAAGAAACGTCAAATTAGATGTTCCGTCATCGGGTTCCGGTCTTGATCTTACATTGCAACAGGAGTTGCATTTTAGTGCATTTTTTTAAGTCGTTTTTTTGTTTTGTTAAAACTTTTTAATTATTATGATTTTATTTGAACTAAAATTAAAATTCTGAAAAGTAGCTTTACCAAATAATTTATTTTCGTTATTTGTTTTTGGGGTGTTATTCCGTGTTGCGCTACCTCCTTCTTTAGCCAACGTTTCGGACAGCGTTGCAGTGTCCATCATCATGGCAGATCCGGCAGATCCGGTAGATCCGTTGGCTAAAGAAAATACTTTTGGCCGTGAAAATCTTAAAAAAATATATTTATTAATTTATTTTTCTGCAAGATTATATGATTTGAAATGTACGTTATATAATATAAAATTTTGTTTGAGAAATTTAAAAAATCTGCCAACCACCGAGAGTAAAACCTTATTGTACTAAAAATAAACATATTTTCTCAAAATTTAAAACATAGCATTACTAGATAAAATAACAGTCTTTCGACATCAATTATTTTTTGTGGAAAAGAGTCAATATGTCTAAAATTTGATTTAAAAATGGCATATTTTCGGTTTTGTATGGTTATTCCCACGTTACACGCGTTTGGAAAGAGTTGAAGTATATTCCCGTTTCGTAATTGCGTAGGTATCTAGTTCTGCTAAATAATTCAAAGACGTGTTTTATTGAAATTTAAACAATAAAATTGAACTAATTATGATATATCTTTAACAGCGGACTACATCCACCTGTGTAAGAGGGACCAAAACAGTATATCTGAATGCGTTCTACACTCCATAGAATACCTGAAACCCAGGCTGGAAAAAGGTATACCAGAGCTAAATGTTCCAGGAATTGAACCGCTAGTCATCAAGGAGGTAAGTTGACTCACCTCTCCTTTAATCCTTAATTTTTTTACCTAAAATGTTATGTCTGTATTAAAATTGGGTTAACTTTGGAGATGACTGGACATGTTTAACTAACTAACTAACTAACCATCACGCCGTTTCCCCGCAGGGATAGGCAGAGAGGACGCACCGCCAAACAACTCGGTCTTGGCACACACTCTTTCCCTCACTCACATTCATACATCGTCTCATGCATTCTCTTCTATTATTCTGACTTTTGACATGGCCCGACTCAAGTATTTGATTCACTTGATCGTGCCACGTCTTCCTCGGGCGTCCCCGGCTTCTTCTACCATTCACATTCGCGTCGTATATTCTTCTTACACTACTTTCTTCGTTCATTCGCTCTACATGCCCAAACCATCTGAAGGTCCCTTTCTTAATCTTACTCACTATGCTTACATCAGCCTTACATTCTTTGCGGATATCCACATTTCTCACACGATCATACGTTGTTTAACCACACATACGTCTAAGGGATCTCATTTCAACAGCATTCAGCTTACTTTCATCCTTCCTCTGCCAGTTCCATGCCTCACTGCCATACATCAGGGTAGGTACCAGGACTCCATTGTGGACTGCTAGCTTCGCTTCTTTTGACAGTTTTTTATTAGCGCCAACGGCATTCAATCCACCGTTAATGGAGTTACCGGCATTCACCCTTCTTTCAACATCTCTATCAGCCTTCCCATCTCTCGTAAACACACTACCCAGATACACAAACTCATCCACCTGCTCCAAGTATTCATCATTCACAACTATGTTGCATACTGTTTTCGTACTCTCTCTTTCAAACACCATGACTTTAGACATGTTTAATACGAATATATTTTTTAGAAATAATAGCCTTTTGATTGTTCTTAATTGTTATAAAAGACAAAAAAAAATATGCGGTTTTTATTTAATTTAAAGTAACTATAACATCGTTTATTGGTTGTGAAGTATTTTTTATAAGGCTGAATAAAAATAAATGCTTACCAATAAACAGTTCACAATGTAACTTTTATTTATTTTAGTTGGTGTTAGACTTTGGGAATGTCTTCAAGGCGGTTGGGAGGGACGTGAAAATAAGAGGAACCAGCAACTTCGACATCAAGAAATTTGAGTAAGTATTCCAAAGAACATTTTTTTTTCTGAATGGTCGGATGCTACGTGTTTTAGATATTATTTTATGGAATGGAAGCATGGACGCTTACTGAAGAACTAATTAGGTAACTTGAAGCATTCGAGATGTGGATCTACAGAAGAATACTTAAAATAAGCTGAACGGACAGGGTTACGAAGGAAGATGTTATGGTTCAGATGAATAAAGGAAAAGAAGTTATTTAAACTATAAAAGTCCGAAAACTTCAATATCTTTGACATGTGATGAGACATCCAGAGAAGTACAAGATCTTGCATCTCATAATGCAGGGAAAATTACCGGAAGACGGGGCTCTGGAAGAAGGAGAACCTGATGGCTGAAAAACCTGAGACAGTATTTTGGCCAGTCTACTGTAGAGCCGCAGTAAAAAAAGTCCACATAGCCAACATGATAGTCAATGTCCAATGAACGGACAGGGCACAAGAAGAAAAAGAAGGTTTTTTTTATTCTTTTTTTTTTACTTTGAGTAAAATCTCGAATTGTAATATTTGACTAAATGAAGACAATATTAGCGAAACTCAATCGAAAATCTGGAAACAGAAAAATCATAAAAAGATATTGGCACATCTGGGACTCGAACCCGGGACCATTGGCTTTCCGGGCCGCGACTCTAATAACTGAGCTACCAAAAATAATGTTGATAGTTTTTAGTCGAAGTATGATGCAGTTAAAAATGACCGAATCGAATTGGGATACGTTAGCTCAGTTGGTAGAGTTGCGGCCCAGAAAGCCGATTATCCTAGGTTCGAGTCCCAGATGTACCAATATCTTTTTCTGATTTTTCTGTTGTCAGATTTTTTTTCTGATGCCATACGAGAATTCTACTGTGTGAAGCCAGTGAACTATGATACCAAAATGTATGGATTGTTGTGAAATGAAAGGGAATCGGGAGAAGGAAGTTGGGAAAAGATCAGATCAGTTTTTTTACATTAACTCAACCAGGAGCCCCATTTCCCTGAGGGTACATATCATCTTTGAAAACGCTGTGTGGGGTTAATTTTTAAGTAAAGGAAGGAGATGAAGTTCTGAGAATGAAAAAGGTATCAGAGGGTGGATAGAAATCTAGGGGTCATCGGGTCCAGGAGTGATAGGAGTATGAATCCATTCCTCTCACTGAGGTCCAAGGCGTTGGTCGAGAGACTCCTACTAGAGAGGTCAAATGGTTTCCCTCAACAAGTCTAGAGAGTAACGAGACCCGCCACGTGGTAAATGAGCAGACTATTCACCGCCAAAACCTACATAGACAAACCTCAACCAATAACCCAGACACCTTTGCTAACTCTCCGGTCGTTGATGGAAAGAAATTGGGATTGGGAGAGGGTCATTAATTTTTTTTTATTTCAATTACTTTATTTATTTTAAGAACCTCACAAACTTAGTATTTCAATTAGTTTTTAAAAGATGCGAAAATAATAAGTTTCCTAATGATAAACGCGCTCATCACCAATACAACTGACAAACAACAATTAAGGTATCGTAAATGGCTCACCTAATGACACCATTAATCATAATTGCAATATTTTTCGCTTGACGGTTTCGATCCACCAAAATATTCTCTGGGCAGTATGTTAAATTACAAGTTAAAATTGGGTTATAATTTATAAGCTGTTGAAATAATACTGATTCATGTCATGTTTCAGGGTTGATTTGGACCGGCTAGAGATGAAAACGAAAATACTCATGCCCCTCATAATTCAGGATGGCGACTACGAAGTGGATGCAAAACTCCTCATGATTCCTGCCATTCATAGCAAGGGTCATATCCACTCCAACGCAAGTGAGTCCGGTCTCTCTTGACTAATAAACTAATACCCAGATGTACTGAACTCAAGGATATTAAGGCCTCCACAGAACTGTAAAAAATGAGCGCCAGCACACAGAGACGCCCGACTATTACGATGTCTTGATAGAGATATTTTGTTCGCTTTGACAGCTGTTGAAGTGCCGGGTAGTGCGCAGCTTGGGTGTGTGTTACTATAGCACGCATAGTGCGTTATATGGATAGAGTACCCGGTTACCGAGGCATCTATACTAGGCAGGTATCTTTCGCGCATTAGATAAAGTGTTATATCGTAGCATCCAAGGTTGCAGTAGACGCCGGGTGTGCATTCCAGGTAAAACCCTGGTGCTGCGAGTGGCCCAGTTTAGTCAGGAGTGCGGCTAGCATTCGAGGCGGGCTGAGCACTAGATGTTGTCTGGTATGAGGCTGGCCTGATCGCTTCAAGTCAAAGCGTACAGCGCTTCAGATGTTATGTGGGCTTGAGTTGCTGCATATCCAGCACCAGCATCCAAGGCCAGGTCGGTCGCAGCGATCTCACGAGTACACAGACTTGCAAGTCCATTGTTTGTAGTTTTAGGAGTTTTGGCGAAAGTATAGACTAATTTTGTTTTTTGTGTAGTTTTAATGTCTCTCAATCGATTTCGTTATAAAAGATAGTTATACAATATGGGCCTGTGCCTAGCATGGTGGTCGAAAAATCCTCAATTCAGTAACAAACAATTCAATGAATAAAGAAAACTTTAAAAAAATACGTAGTTTAAGGTGTCTCTTCAGAGGTCAGAAGTTATAATATATGAGAGAGACAACTATCGTCTGGTCGGGTCTAAAACTCGAACAGTTACGAAGATATCTGATCATGTTCGACAGACAGGAGAGCCGCTCATTGAGCGGCGGTCCGCGCCACGGGCCGCAGATCAACACAGAGGTAAGTGTTTTTGTATATTTATGACACAGAGCACCGTTAAGAACGGACATTTGTGTCGAATAAATAATTTATTTATTTATCTATATAAAGTACGTTTACAATAGGTTTTCAATGCCTGTCTCACTAGGATATATACCAGTGTCAAGACGAGCGTAGAGGTACATAAATTAATTAAATGGTTAAAAACATATTAATTTGAATACAATTAAAACAGAAAGATGATTGAATGTGTGGGTAAATCCTATAAAGAGAGTGATCTTATAAATGTCGGAAGACATGAAGTAAAGTAGTAAATCCGGTCAAATCTATTTATGGAGTTAGATTATTCAGGATTGTATAATTTTTATTTGTTTCAAATTAGTAAAGACGTATGTAAATTGATATTTCCATCTATTTGTAATTTATTTTGCAGATGTTTGCAGTAGTGTGACGTCCAATATTTAAATTCATTTCTTTATTATCTTGTTTGAATTTGGTCATTGATTCAGTTTGTCTAATCGTAGCTGTTAGTGTATTGTGTAGTTCGCAAGCTATGTATTTAAAGTGTCTTTGTCCAAAGGTGATTTTTAAAAAAGTAGTTTGGAGAAGTTTTTGTTTTGGCTCGGGTATTGTTTATCGTTTGTGTTGCTTTGTGTAGGGTTTTATAGTGTTTGTGTAAATTATCTAAGTTGGATCTTACGTAGAGCTGTTTTATGTCCATAACGTTGAAAGTATTGAAGATCGTATCAGTGCTGGTGGTAAGAGGAAGTTTAAGAATTATTTTTATGATTGGTTTTTGTGCTTTAATGATGGGGTCGAGGGGGCTAGAAAAAGTATTACCCCAAGTCAAAATTCCGTATTCTATGTGTGATTGACACAGTGAGTAATACACTATTTTTAAAAGTTTTAGGTTAAGGAATTTGCGTTTTTGTTTGGAAAAGTATATAGATTTGCGGATTTTGTTGTTGAAATGTTGCTTCCAATTTAGGAGTGTATCAAAGGTAATTCCTAAATACTTGATAATGTTTGCTTGTTCTAGGCATGGGCATATTTACGGTTCAGATATTAGTTTCTACATTCGTGTATTTTTAATGATGGGTGTAGGTTTTATTTTGGAATATTGGTGAGACTAGACAATAAATATTTTGTTTTCTGTACATTAAGAGTTAGTGTGTTCGAGTCAAGCCAATATTTAACCTTTTGAATTCCTTCCTCCGCTTTCAAATATACGGTAGGCTAGTCTTTCGTTTGGAATAGTAGGACTGTATCATCGGCAAAACTGACAATAGTGGCATCGATATCTAAGTTATCATCATCATCATCATCTTCTTCCCCTTATCCTATTGCATCGACAAATCGGGACCCATTGCATCGACAAGGCTCCTCCATATGTCCCTGTCTTGTGCTGATTGTTCGGCCTCTGTCCATGGTAGCCCCATCCTCTCCTCACACAGTTTCTGGATTACCTCGCCCAACTGTGTCTGGGGCGGCCCACTGGACGTCTACCCTCTGGAATCGCACTCAGTATCTTCCTCGGAATTCGGTCATCAGACATTCTTAGTACATGCCCAAGCCACCTCAGTTGCGATTTTTCTACGAAGAGTAGCAGTGGATCAATGCTTAGATCATCTCGGATCGTGGAGTTTCTTATATGATCCCATTTCGTAACCCCTGCCACTCCTCTCAAGTACCTCATTTCGGCAGCTTGGACTCTAGAGCGTGTATAATCTAAGTTATACAACTCGTTAATGTATATTAGGAAGAGCGTTGGAACTATAACACTGCCTTGTGGGACACCGTAACTAATGGACAAATCCTGACTCTTTGTTGCTCTGTGTATTCGCATTGGGATCTCTCAGATAAGAAACTGGAGAGGAAGCTTAATTCTTTATACCTACCTATATATACCTAAACACGATAAAGATAATAAACACACAGTCTTGACGAACAAAGTGTTTTTTAACCCTCCCGATCTCCAACTGCAATCCTTATCAGTGGATAATCCAGGACACCGCATTTGGTAATGTGTTGATTATTTAGATTATTTAGCACGTTCATTGTTTACTGTTATATTTATTGCTATAATATTCTGATACAAAAATGTCTTCATTATTTGTGAACTAGTATTGTGTTCATTTTCTGTTATTTATTTAGAGTCCGATTAGAGCTAAATCAATAAATTACTTTCAAAATGCCCATATATTTTTCAGCTGGGTGCCTTTCCGACATCGTGCTGAAAAGCGCACTAGAGGAGAGAAATGGATCCAAATACCTGAAATTAGTGAAAGTCGATATGAAAGTTGATGTTAACGACTATGATATTTATGTATCTGACCTATTCAAAGGAAATCCAGATTTAGGTAAGAATACATTGTTTTTTTTTTAATTGAAGAAGAACAGAAGAATGTATAATTTAAGTTGTTGGCTTGAAATCGAGGAGTGATTGAGCCTTTAATTTACCGAGACCAACAAGAAAGCGTTAGATGTGGACGCTTTGGGGTAACTTATTTAGGTGTTTGGTCCCCAGCCCGGCCTGGAAAAGGTGCATCAATTTTTTATGGTGATCACATATATTTTATTTATTTTTAATCATTGAGTATTATCTGAATATATCCACTTGAATAATTAAACGTTTTACTTTGTGCTGCGTATTTCCAAAGAAAATATACATAAATTTTGTTTGACCGAAGCTACTACGGCAATTACAAGTTATTCTAAAGATGTGATAAATCACTTAATTTTCCTGACAAGTGTTTGAGAAATTATATTTGTGGAATTAAGTCTATGAAATTTTGTCAATGAGAGGCTTAAGATAAAGTATTGTTATGAAAAGGTTGGAAAAAATTTGGTAAATGAAACTCCTTCAAACTTATCCTTCAAATTTCTCGAAACTTATGAAACTTCACTAAACTTATGAAACTTTTGAAACTTCTCCAAGCTCATGAAACGCCTCCAACCGTTACTTCAAATTTTAAAACTTCTCCAAAATTATGAAACTCCTATAAACTTATGAAACTTTCGAAACTTCCCCAAACTTGCGAAACTCCACCAAACTTATGGAAGTCTTTCAAACTTACATAACTCCTCCATAATTATGAAACTCCTTGAAATCTATGAAACACCTCCTGTTGCGGCGGGTAGCAAATGATCCCTCTCAAGATCGAGGGATCAAATGCTGCGGTATGTTTTGGACTGTATGCGTGGTTCTTATCTATTTTATTATATTTTATCTCACTTACCCAGACTGCTTCCCTCTTAGATTTTGTGTTCACTGGGAAGGTAGGTATGTTAGTATGGGAGATTTTGGAAGGAATGGCGACTGGGAATGAACAATTAATTGATCGCGAAATCATTAGCGAGAGTAAGTGACGCGTGGCGATGATACTCGATAATAGCTGCGGTTTTAGAATTACGTTTGTGGTTTGATTATTTAAGTGTAAAGCGGTGCGGTATAGGACTTGTGTCCCTTGCGGCGAGGCGAATTCAACTCAACTGATTATAGCAGAGGGCATTCAATCGGTAGTTCCAAAGAACCACATGCAACAATAAAAGGCGCGAACACCTCCAATATACAAATCTCCGCGAAACCACACGAAACTCCTCAAAACTTCTCCAATTGCTCGAAACTCCTCCAATTGTATGTAATTATTTCAAACATAGCAAACTCCTCCAATTGTATGTAATTATTTCAAACATAGCAAACTCCTCCAATCAACCACTGGAGCGATCACGCGAAATAAATAAATTTTTATAAAGATATTTATTTTTAATTTTTCGCCAACATTAAAAAAATCATACCTTCGAATTTTAACATGAAGACATAAAAACTTATTATAGTGCTACATAGCCAATGAATTAAGCTGTATTTTAACGTTTAATTCATATTTGCAGGATTTATAAAAAAAATCGTTAATTTATAACCGCGCGAATCCTGCGTGTTTTGTTACTTTGAAACTGCCATGAGGGGTACTTATTCGAGTCAACATAGAATATTTTAGATTTCTGTATGTTGTCTGCGGTATTTTAAATAATAAAAGGTGCAAATCTATGGAAAAAGGACTTAATTTTAACCGAAACAGCCGATCAAAAATCGCACATGAAAAAAATATTTAAAAAATTTATTTTCAACATCGTTCTAAAATAGTCTACGAAGTTCGGATTTGCGATATTTATGGTCATAATAGATAAAAAATTTCAATAGCTTCGTTTTAAAATAAATGGCTGGCCGGGTAAATGTTTAAAATAATTACAATAATAGTTTTACGAATGATAGGAAAAAATGGTCTAATTTTGGACCGCCATCAATGGCAGAAAAATAAAAGTGGTCCGTTTTTCGACCATAATCGCTCCAGTGGTTGTAATTCTTCCAATATCATGTAACTCTTACAAACTTATGAAACTTTCAAACTTGTGAAACTCTTCCAAACTTACGAAACCCCTCCAAAACTTCCATGACTTGGACACTAAAAATATGTTTCTAATTTCTAGGTAAAGTTGTGAATTCCATTGTAAGTGATAACAAGGAAGATTTCCTAAAGGCATCCATGCCCTTCCTGGAGAGAACCACCGCCCATTACCTGAAGAAAGTTGGCAACAAAATCCTCTCCAAATTCACGTTCGACGAAGTGCTACCACTTCCGTAGTAACACCCGACAATGCTATGTGATATTTTTTTGTTCAATGTTGAACAAAATGACTCCCAAAAATTGTATTAGTAAAATAATGAAGAATTCGGTTAGATATAGACTAGATAAATTAGATGGGGAACTACTCAACATAAATAATGATGTGATAAAAAATAAGTATTGTACAAAGTACTTGAAGGTCAATTTTATTTTTCGATAAAATGCTATTGGAAACATTTGTGTGGTTTTATTTTCAACTTCTATCATTTCGCTGACAGTGACCGTATTTCATGCTTCCCCCAATCTCTGAAAATGTCAAAAAGATGATTACATGGAATATACTCTCAGCATCGCCCTGGCAGCAAGGTACTTCCCCACCTTCCTCTTTCCCATCACACCTCCACTAATTTCATTCTCATGTAAAATATGAATCGCTAAAATTTTTTTTTTCTACATTAAATTCATACCTGAAGAAAAAAATCTCTATAGGCCTTGTCATCTTTGAGGTATTTTTATGGAAAGGAAGGGGGGAAGTTCTGCGAAAGGAAAAGGGTATGAGGGGTGGATAGGAATCTGGGTGTGTACTGTGTCCAGGAGTGACGGACGTATGAATCCACCCTGCCACTGCGGTGTAAGGCGATGGGTCGATAAAAACCGGCTGTAGAGGTCAAAAGGTCTCCCTCAACCAGTCTCTCCCTATCCGGCTCGCCGCGCAGTAGGTGGGTAAAAGCATCCACCGCTAAGACCTAGACAAACCTCACCCCATGAATCCGGGCACCCCTGCTAAGTCACCAAACTTAGCGAACCACTTGGAAACCTACCTGTGGAAATTGGGGGATCTGATATAAAAAAGATGAAATATTGGAAAGAAGATAACAAAATCAAGGAATGAGATCGTTTTGTTATTATTTTAAATCAGGACAAATTTCTGAAAAAATGTACAACCTCTCCATTTTTTTTCATGAGGAATTGGCTGATTTTAAAAACAATTATTATAAAATTATAACAATTTCCCATTCAAATGTAAAGAAGACGAAGACCCTCCAGAAATATAAATTAATTCTTAAGGAGATGAATAAAAAGTTATAATATTTAAATAAATAATATAATATTTTTTAATTCGCTAAAACGACATCTCTGAATAAAAGTTCAAACCTCGTTTATGAAATATTGTAGCTAGGATTATTTTATTGTTTTGCAATAATATGCCGGCACGATTTCATTCGTGTGTTCATTATTATTTGGTTCTTTAATATAATAAAATACTTTGTCTGTAGATGTCTCTAAATTATAAAATTTGCAGATATAATATTTTGATTTAGTTTTGTTGTTTTTCAATAATATGTCGTCACGATTTCATTCGTGTGTTCATTATTATTTGGTTCTTTAATATAATAAAATACTTTGTCTGAAGATGTCTCTAAATTATAAAATTTGCAGATATAATATTTTGATTTAGTTTTGTTGTTTTGCAATAATATGCCGTCACGATTTCATTCGTGTGTTCATTATTATTTGGTTCCATAATATAATAAAATACTTTGTCTGTAGATGTCTCTAAATTATAAAATTTACAGATATAATATTTTGATTCAGTTCCAACACAGAAAATCGACAGTGGTTGAAGACACAAAATGAAAACTTGGCAGGAGACGATAACAACAAATATTTAGATATTCGTAAAACCTTTGGAAAACTTGAAATTTATATGAGTCGTGTTTTGTTTTTCAGAACTTCGGTGTAAAATGTTGCAATTCTATTTAACGCTTCAGGCCACGGACATATGAATATATCTGGACCTGCCCTAAGTGATAAAAACGTATTATTTCCCCCTCCCCATGGAGCCGGCTGGAGCTCCTCCTTGGAACCAGCTCGGTCCATGGGGAGGGGATAGAGCCTCGCTTGAATCTAAAATAAGTGACGTCATCATTCTTGCCGTGACCAGCGCGAAGCTAACATCCATACATTTAACGAAATAACACGCCAAAACGGTAGCTTGTGCTATACAATATACCTACATATCAATGTGCACATAGCGAATGTGGGCGGTTCTCCAGTGTGCTCGTCGCTGGTTACAGGGGTAAGTAAATTATGAAACATTTGTAAAAGTGTTTTAACTAAACACGGCAACAAAATATTGCTATGTGTATTGGGGCGAATCTTTTTGGGGCGAGCATTTGGCCTTAACAAATATCTTATTAATGTGGCAAGCAATTCGCGCTCCCATGTAAAAAGGTCTATTCATTCAAAGCAGATTTCGCTTTTAAATGGTGATATTGTAATGCGAGATGCCTATAGTCAGATTGATTTTTTAACGAATCACAGTCATCTTCCTCTCTTCGCCCCCCATAGTTTGGTTTTACCCCCTCGTCTGTATCTTCTGGTCTATTGAATTCTGATGTCTATGCTTCAGGCTAATTTTTTCGGTTTGTTTTAATCTCAGGTCTCACAGAAATCGTACTGTCTCCCTTATCTCAAATATGAGAAAGAGAGAAAACACTACGTTTTATATTAAAATCTTAAAGTTAACCGCAAAATAACTTCATTTATAAATCCAAAGTTTCCAACCGCAATTTGAAAAAAAAGAAACTTTGGGAATTTTTTATCAACTACGACCATAACGTTTATAATATATTTGCCTATAAATATGTGTGTGTATTTTAATTTTTTTCATTATCAAAATATTAAAATTCTCGCTTCAAATTATTTATAAGTACTCAATTCTTTTTTTATTGCATTTCATGCAAGGATGACAATAATAGCGATGATTTTGTTTTTCAAAAACAAAAAAAAAACGAAAAAAATCTTGAATAATTTTCGCAATGAAACCAGGAACTAAAGCTTTCTTGATACTAAAAAAATGTTGAAATTTAAAAATGCTAGACGAAATCATCTGTGGTTCCTGATTTCACCACAAACAATCTCTCGCTAGTAGCACACGCAACATGCGGTTTTATACACGGTGTCCAAATTCTCGCCGTACAAGCGGCAGACAGAGAACCTAAAAAAACTATTTTTTCAACCTGAGCATTTTTCCTGTTTTAAGTTTACCTACTAAATTATATAAAAAAAAAATTAAGACTCTCTACCCTTGGTCTTTTATTAGAAAAACAGCTAATATTTGCGATCGTTTTTTTTAAATATGACCTAAAAACGACCGGACTCTGAAACGAAAGCTAAAATCAAAATCAGTTATTTTTTAAGCGAAAACTTCTTTAGCACCGTTGTGATTTGAAACTCGATGAAACGAAAAATTGCGACACTAAAAAGAGACAAACACACACATATAAAGGATTTAGCCAACGATGGAATGAGACAGTATAATCGGACTCCTCTTTGTTCGGTAATGCTTCGTAACCAATCGGTCTCCTATTTGTGCGTTGCTTCGTAGCCTCCCCGCTCACGTCTTCTTTAGTTTTCTGAAGGTTTCACTTCTACCACGTGTGAATGGCACTTCCTGATTTTTTGTTTTTTTTTTATCTGCTTCTGGTTTCGACACATCCGTGTAACTAACTTATATGTATATGTACAGAACGTATAACTAACTTATATATGTACAAAAATGATTATATTTTATTAGGTGAGTGTAATGTAGTGGGAAAGATGACTTTGGGGAAGGGGTAGAATGGTGGGAGGAGTCAATATAACAGGGGAACATTGTCTAGAAAATGTTTAAAAATTGTTACATCGTTAATGCCCGAGAAATACATAAAATAAGTTATACTACACAAAATAAGTTATATATACTACTCAAAATAAGTTATACTATTCAAAATAAGTTATGCTACGCAAAATAAGTTATGCTACACAAAATAAGTTATAGATACTACTCAAAATAAGTTATAGATAGGTACTACACAAAATAAGTTATGCCACGCAAAATAAGTTATGCTACACAAAATAAGTTATAGATACTACTCAAAATAAGTTATAGGTAGGTACTACACAAAATAAGTTATGCCACGCAAAATAAGTTATGCTACACAAAATAAGTTACAGATACTACTCAAAATAAGTTATACTACACAAAATAAGTTATGCTACGCAAAATAAGTTATACTCTTTTTTACATGAATACCGCACAAGAGTACCAACTGCTCCCGTCTGGAGCCAGTGAGACTATGGCATCCCCAAATGGGGTATGTTGTGAGGCTGAAGGTAGCGGGGAGGGAAGGAGGTAGGGAAGAGAAAGGTGGGAAAGTACCTGGCTATTCAGATCTGGTCACCAAACACGGCTAAAGCCATTTCAGGCAACGTTTCAATTCTGAATGGTGGTCTTACACCAGGGCGATACTGAAAGTATCTTCCACTCCGGAACGTGTCGTAAATACACTATGTATTATTTTAAATGAATAAATTGTAAAATACACAGATTCGATCCCGCGACCTTCGGAATACTAGTCAAGCGCCTTACCTCTGCACTATGCCGGCCGTCAGATACTGCACAAAATAACTTATAGATACTACTACACAAATAAGTTATACTACACAAAATAAGTTATAGATACTACTCAAAATAAGTTATACTACACAAATAAGTTATACTACACAAATAAGTTATACTACACAAAATAAGTTATAGATACTACTCAAAATAAGTTATACTACACAAATAAGTTATACTACACAAAATAAGTTATAGATACTACTCAAAATAAGTTATACTACACAAATAAGTTATACTACACAAAATAAATTATAGATACTACTCAAAATAAGTTATACTACACAAATAAGTTATACTACACAAAATAAGTTATAGATACTACTCAAAATAAGTTATACAACACAAAATAAGTTATTATACATAAAATATGTCATACTACAAAATCGACTCCAAATGTGATGTAGATTCACCAGTTTCTCGGTTGTACTACGAGTTTCTGGAAACTCTGTATAATTGTCTTATGTTTGGAAAACATGTGACGCAAAAGGCACGACGGTGAATCAAACACTCGTGTCTGGCCATGTCAAAATTTAGAACAGGGCATGAGACGATGCATGAATGTGAATGAAACAAGGAGTGGAGGAATAGTCACGTACTTCCCAATATTCCTCTATCCATCTCCTTCCTTTCCCCATTCCATACCGCCAAACAATACATCCCGATAAGGTTGATAGTCCCACAGATTTTGGACATACGAGAGCAGTTGGGACTCTACTGCAGGACGCGGTAATCTTAATATATGTATAATTTTATATTTGACGGCATATACGTTCGAGGGATCAAACTATCGACTGTGAATTCGGAGGTCGCGGGCTCTAATCCCGTGGTGCGCAAGTAGGATATTTTATTTAATTGACGTTATTTTCCAATAATTGGTTTATTTTAAAATAATTGAGAGTAGAAAATACCCTAATTTCTGCTCTAGTGAAAGACCACCATTCAGAACTAGATCGTTGCTTGAAATGGCTTTAGTTGTGTTTGGTGACCAGATCTGAATAGCCAGATAGTTCCCCCACCTTCCTCTACCCCATATCCTTCCCTCCTACTACCTTCAGCCCCACAACTCACACCGTGCCCCTGTTAGGAATGACGTAGGCGCTCATTGACGTTAAGATTCCGACATTGGAAGCAGTTGAGATTCTTGTGCGGCATTCACGTTTTTTGTTAATAACTAGCGAGTTCCCGGCATGCGTTGCTATTCCACTTAAAAAAAAAAACGAATTACGAAAATTACTGATTACGAAAAAAAATAATAACACAAATCTATTGTATTGGTCAAATATGTTATTGTCACCTCACGTTTTTGTTATTCCATGTAAAAATAATTAATAAAAAATTCCCATAGTTAAAATTTTTTTCAAATTGCAATCCGAAACTATGGTTTCATAAAGGTGTAAATTTTACTGCTTTTGTAGTTAAGTTTTAGATTTGAATATAAAGTGTGATGTTTTTTCTTCGTAACACCGTTTAGATAATATTTCTCACTATGATAGTAAGTCAGAACGATTTTGTAACATATCTATTTCGTGAGCAGGTACTGCTCAAAATAGGTACTGTTTATTGTCTATGCTTTATTTTATTTTTATTTATTTTTTTTAACTTTGTTGGTTGGCCAAACCGCAAGGGGACCGGAAACGTCATTCGAGGAAAGATGGCGGCGGTCGTCACGTAATTTTTTGAGGCGAGAGGAGATTTTTGAGGAGGAGTTTTTGTTA
Organism: Limnephilus marmoratus; assembly: GCA_917880885.1. NCBI lineage: Eukaryota > Metazoa > Arthropoda > Insecta > Trichoptera > Limnephilidae > Limnephilus > Limnephilus marmoratus. The sequence continues at coordinate 36,382,072 of OU862929.1, read as the reverse complement.
TGAAAGATTCTAGTGCGATGTAGCCTAGAAAGAGTTTTATTTTTCGTTCTGTGAGTGTGTGACGACTCAAATGGCATAGAAGCCTTATTATTTTATTTAATTCCTCGCCGGATGCCGATATGAGACCTACATGAGTTGTTTCGAAAAGCGAATAAATTAGCCAAGCGGGTTAAAAGGTATTTTAATTACTCGTATATTCTGCGTAAGGTCAAATTGCACGAGTTTGCCATAAACTTTTACTACCTCTAGAAGTTCTTGAAAAAAATCAAAGTCCATAATTAACATTAAAGACCATAATCACACATTAATAAAATGATTTATTGACACCTGTATACCAAAATAAATAAATGTTTTTTTTATAACTTTTATTTATTTATTTAAAAAAAACAACAATTTTTTGCGTTAAATATAAATGGACCAATTACAACATGAAGATAAATAAAGACAAAACAAAGCTGCTGACTGTAGGCCGAACGCAACATCAGATGAGAGTAGGATGTCAGGAGTTCCACTAAAGAACACCAAGGAGTTTGTCTACCTCGGGAGCAAAATAACATGGGATGGTCGGTCTAAGAGCGAGGTCGACAGCCGTATACACCAGGCTAGGCTTGCATTCAATAAAAGGTCGAAAATAATAGAATCGAATAATATAGACCTAAAACTGAGAATACTCCTCATCAAGACCTATGTATGGAGTATCTTGAAGTACGGCTGCGAAACATGGTGCCTATCCAAAAGAGATAAACGGAGACTATAGGCTTTTGAGATATGGTCCTATAGAAGACTATTAGGAATTTCCTGGAGAGACCACATCACAAATGAGGAGGTTCTCCAAAGAATCGAAGGAGGAAGGCACCTGCTCAGGACCTTGTCCGAAAGGCGCGCAAGATGGATCGGCCATGTAATAAGACAAGAAGGCCTCTTGCATGCCATAATGGAGGGTATGACCGAGGGGACAAACGCTAGGGGACGCCCACGCCGAGAGTACCTGGAGGACCTGCTGGTGGACGTGCGCTGCTCATCATATGCAGACTTCAAAAAAACCGCACAAGACATATTATTATTTTTTGTGTTTGTTATTATAAAGTGTATGAGGCGAAGTGGAAACACGAGATGGGAAGCGGGAGAGGAACGGGACGAATGGGAAAGGACAGGCAGGGAGAAAAAAATCTTTATTAAATGGCATAGCAACGCATGCCGAGAACCAACTAATTTTTAAAAAAATTGTTTGTTTTAAAGAAGTAATATAAAAAAAATATTATTTTTTCACATACTTCAATTATTGTTTTTATTTTAATTTTATTTATTTTATTTAACACGGGTTAACTGTCTGAATAAGTGTAAAAAATAAGCCAAATAACAGTAAACAATCGATTTTTAGCATGTCTAAAAAAGTTTCGGTTTCGGTCAGAACTGAGACAGACACCGAAGATGCGGTTTCGGTGGAAAATCCTGTTTCGGTCGGACACTAATTATAACAATTTTGGGCTAAAAGATTGCATTCCCCGGTTCGTGGATCAGTAGTACAAAACTATATATTTATGTTTGATCAATGAACGTGACGCTGCGTTAAAATGTACATATATTATTTATTTATATTCTGTATATGCAGAAATTATACAGGACCATACTTACCTGCGAGGTCACTTGAGATAAAAACTGTTTATTGTTTATTATGGAGACTTACATGCAGAGGGCATAATTGGGAATGTCATTTTAAACGCTATTATTAAACCCTGGTATATATTTTAATACTAGCTGGTTCCCGGCATGCGTTGCTATTCCATTTAATAAAGAAATTGTTTCTCCCAGAGTGTCCTTTCTCATTCGTCCCGTTCCCGTTCCCCTTCCTCCTCCCTTTCCTCTCCCTCGTCCCCTTCCTCTCTTGCGTTCACAATCCGTCTCCTCCGCCTTTCCTCTCCCCACTCCACTCTCCCCCCTACCCCCGTCTCGCGAACCCCCCTCCACCCTCCCACCTCCCGCATACTTTCAGTCCCGGTACATTCAGTTTTCATTACAACAGCTCGCGTGCCACCAGGGTGAAAACGCGCGGTATCATTCTGGGTATCAATATTCTGGGGAATTTTATCCACGAATTTTCCAGCCACCCTTTCCCCTCCTCCGGGATACGAAAAAGAAAAATATTATACAAATCCTTGTACTATTGTACCGCCATTCACTATTTTTTTCTTTGGCTTTCCCAAACACTTACATTAACCCTCGAAGAGTCGCGCGGGGTCGCCAAGGACCCCAAAAATAAGTATGATTAAATTGTTTTTAACATTTTATATGTTATTTTACTGATTATAGTCGAGTGATAGGGGTTGCATTGAAATAAAAAAGAAATAATTAAAAATTGGATATTTAATATAAAAGTTTAAAAATCAACAAGGAAATTTTTTTTATAATTTTGAATCACAATTATTCTTATCCAAATAATTTCTATCAAACTTGTAACTATTTAAGATCGATACAGACTTATCATTATTACAACAAAATATCATGAAAAAACTTGTAAACTTGTTTTTTCAGTGCATTTGGTTGATTTTTTTGAGCCTCGCGGACGCCGAAACACACGTCTGTCGCTCACTGACTCATAAATATACCAAACCACCGCATACTGAATGTCGGCGGCGCGGGCTATAGCGTAAGTATAGCGTTTTTTTTAGGAAGCTACCTAAATTAAGAAATCAGTGGGAACATCTAAAGTGTACAAAATTACCATTTCTGTAAAACCTAGGTTTTTAAAGACCCGAGGCGATGGGTCGAGGGTTAAAGAACGTATTCGATATTAATCTATCTTCTATCTTCTATCTTCTATCTTCTATCTTCTATCTTCTATCTTCTATCTTCTATCTTCTATCTTCTATCTTCTATCTTCTATCTTCTATCTTCTATCTTCTATCTTCTATCTTCTATCTTCTATCTTCTATCTTCTATCTTCTATCTTCTATCTTCTATCTTCTATCTTCTATCTTCTATCTTCTATCTTCTATCTTCTATCTTCTATCTTCTATCTTCTATCTTCTATCTTCTATCTTCTATCTTCTATCTTCTATCTTCTATCTTCTATCTTCTATCTTCTATCTTCTATCTTCTATCTTCTATCTTCTATCTTCTATCTTCTATCTTCTATCTTCTATCTTCTATCTTCTATCTTCTATCTTCTATCTTCTATCTTCTATCTTATATCTTCTATGGTGGTCCGATGCTCTGTAGGGAACCCGCTTGCACAGCGCGGGTATAAACTGTGCGCCCTAAAGTTTAAGTTTAGACTTACGGAATTCAGTACTTCGTTTGTGTGAAAGCACTATGAAACAATACATGATTATTATTATTACTTCTATCTTCTATAAAAATGAATCGCCGAAATGTATGTACGCGCATAACTTCCGAACGACTGCACCAAATCGGATAATTCTTTTTTTGTGTGTTCGTTATTGTCAGGACAAGGTTTGTATTAAACTACTGGTGAGCTCTGGCATTATGAAATTTGTATAAAAAAATTGTATACAATAGGTGGCACGCGAGCTGTTGTATACAAGAGGCAGAAAGAAAGAAATGCCACACTTCTCTGTTTTACTTCATTCAGATTCATACATACTCTTCTGTTATTCTGACTCTTGACATGGCCCTACTTAAGTATTTGATTCACTTGATTGTGCCGTGTCTTCTTTGGCCGTCTCCGACTTCTACCATTCATTTCCGCTTCATATATTGTTCTTACTCTTTTCTACATTCGTCCGTTCTACTTGTCCAAACCCATCTAAGGGTCCCTTTCTTAATCTTGTCTACTATGCTTACATCAGTCTTGCATTCTTTCCGGATCTTTGCATTTTTAGCATTTAGCATGGTCGGTCATTCATGGTTTTAGCACACACAAGGGATCTTATTTCTGTAGCATTCAGTCTACTTTCACCCTTAATTGAAATTGGCAAGTAAAACCTCAAATTGTAATATTTAATTAAACGAAGACAATATAAGCGAAAGTCAGTCGAAAATCTGAGAACAGAAAAATCAGAAAAAGATATTGACACCGCTGGGACTTGAACCCAGGACCTCTTGCTTTCCGGGCAAACGCGCTAACCGCCACCGTCGGATTTCGCAAACCGGATTTGTACCGATTTATTACATATTTCCCTTAAACACGGTAAGTTTTAAAGCTCTTAAAAATATATGTTATTCTTGTAGATAATATCTAGACTTTGCCCGCGTCGAAACGCAAATTATATAAAATTCCCTCGATAGAGAAAAATCGCAAAGTATGCTCCAAAAATTATTGTTAACACGTTTGTTTCAGTTATTTTTATATGTATGAAAAAATTCACAGTGTTTCTTTAAATGCTGTTTAAGATAATAGCCGCGAGATTTTTGCTCTATTTTAAACGAGTCGTGTTTTATTAAACATTTTCGCAATTTTCGTCGCTGTAAATGTTAGCGTTCTCCTCTAACATTCGTAATTTCGTATCTCTCCATCTTCTTCTTTTCGGGCTTGGTTGCAGAGCCTTAAGATTGCGTCTCTGTTAGCAAACTGCAGTATCTGTTTACGGCTTGAAAAATTAATATTAAGCTTGTTGTTGACTAGAACTTAGGGGATGCTCCGCATCCAAAACATTTATGGAGGGAGTACCCGGCTATTCAGATCTAGTAACTAAATACGGTTACGGGTTCATAAGTAAATTTTAGATTCTGAATAGTGGTCCTTCACCACAGAGATAGATGCAGAGAGTAACGAACAGTCTCATTGCAGAATCACTTTCTTGAAATATGCAATAGTAGTAAAACATGGAAGAAGTATTGCAAATACATTTTCGTATAAAAATGTATGCGGGCCGTATTTATGCGCAGGTTACCAAGGCCCATGAGCCCACACCACAAATACGGATATGAAGATACTGTAAATTATAAGTATTGTTATGTGCCACGTTGCGCGCCCGTTGTTATGATGGGCCCTAAACATGTCCCAGGCCAGCTCACAGCAGAGACAAAAGTACCCTCTATTCCAGGGGCAGGTCGCACGAATGCTTCGGAACTCTCATCTCCCCACGGTCGTCCGGGAAATACACTCTAGGAAATGCTCCTGCCGAGGCAGAATAACAACAGGATTGAGTTAAATAGATTCATGTATTGCAAATTCAAAACACAGTTTCATAGGTTATTACAGTACAATTCAACACAAGAAATGCATATTACACAAACCTAGCTATCGTGTTTATACCTCGTGATCTCTGAAACGAAACTCCCTGAGTGATGGCTTTTCGCGAGGGTTTACAGTCTATCGTTAAAGGACACAAACAGAAGAGGGAATATTTGTACAGCTTACATGATGTTCGGGGATCCACGCCTTCCGGGTTCAGCAGGGGGCACTTCCGAGTCTAGGACAGGACCCGAAGTTCACACAGGCATGGCAGAATACCAGCGCTAAAACCCGTATGTACTTCAATTAACATCGCAGATGTAATTGCGTTCAAATTGGTCGACAGAAATTAGCCGCGAACTCGGTGTTCGATCCGGGGGAGCGTAACGTGTTCCCGAGGCCGCTTGCAATTCTCGACTGGCGGGACGCGTTGGTGCGCGCGGGCGTGCAGAGAGGGGAGGAGGTAGGAAGCAGGAAACAGGGGGGAGCGGGGTGTTGCTGTCCGCGGTGGAGCTCCCGTGGGCTCGAATTCTGTCGTTTAGGGCGTACCATAACAGTATGTAGCTTCATCAGTACAGTATTGAGTACCTCATAAAAGATGCACAAATTTATCGTACAAAAATGAGAGGTGAATGTGTTTGGCACTACATTTCGTGTATGCAACATTTTTTTATATTCAAGACCTATTTTTTCCACGAATTCTTCAGCCACCCCCCTCCCCTCCCCGGGATACGAACATATTCTTGGGAAAATATACTTCGGCTGTACTTCTTAGTAATTTTTTTTTTTTTTGTAATCAAGCCAAATTCTGGGTGTTTCAACGCGTCTTCTTCCCCCGACAAAATATCCCCGACCAAATATCCACCAATATTATATCCCTTCTACAAAAAGTCACCGACCGCCACTGCCGGGTAGGTACTTCCCTACCTTCCTCTTTCACATCCGCTTCCCCTTTCCACTTCCTCTCTGGATTTTGACACCGGTGAAAATCTTTTTTTGACTTTGAGTTTCATCACTTTTATTCAAACCAACATTTTTCAAAGAGAATTCAACTTATTGTCCATTTTTATATAAAACTAAACGTAACATCTTCTAAATTTTCAATCATAACAAACACATATTACAACAGTTTTTTTTTCTACAACTAATCTTAGTACTTGTGAAAAATAGTAACGCGGAGCGCTAGTTGGATAAAACTCACCCGCCGACTACTTTGACGACATCTAACTACCTTGCTGAAGGGTGGTTGACTAAATCCTTGTTTTTTACGCTCCCTTACCTCTCCCTTAGAGCTACTAAGGGTCACGGAACAGTTGAGCGAGGTAAACTAAAATTATCGAGCAACATAAATTGCCTCGGGTAAATTTTACCCAACCTTACGCTCGCCGGGTTAACTGGTTTCGGACAGTTGGGAATCCTGTCAGTTATTCACACATTACTGTTTTTTTTATGAACCAAAAAGCGTTCGCCAAAACAGAGTTCTATGAGAGTTCAACCTCTCTACCAACCTCTGGTTGTTAGTTAGTTTCAAAGCAATGATAGACAACTGGATAAAATAACAATATCGCAGGAAATCAATATCTACTGCTGTAACCGCCACTACCTACGAAAATACTTTTTATTCACCATTTTGCAGGTTTTTTTTTGTGTCGATCTATCTAGATCCCGTGACTCTACGACTTGTTACAAAACTTACCGTTTTGTCAACAATACGTTTTTTAACTAGTGTACGCACCTCCTGTGTTTTTTTACGTTTGGCGGTTACGACAATATTCGATATTTAAATTTTTATATGATTGCATTTAAGTGTTCGTGGCGGTTGCGATATTTTATTTGTTTGGTTCCTAATGCGTGTTAGAAGAATTAGCATGAAGTTCTGTTTTCTTCTTTTACTTACTTGTTTTTATCTCATTATAATTCAAATTTGTCTTCTGTGGTATAATAGTTTGTACTGTTAACATTTTAAAAGTTTCTAAAATAAAGATCAGATACTTGAGACGGGCCATGTCAAAAGTCAGAATAATAGAAGAGTATGTATGAGACGATGTATGAATGTGAGTGAGGCAAAGAGTGTGTGCCAAGACCGAGTTGTTTGGTGGTCCGTCCTCTCTGCCTACCCCTGCGGGGAAACGGCGTGATGGTTAGTTAGTTAGTTAGTTAAAATAAAGATTGTCAATTACATTTACATCATTTTCATTTCAAACACATTTTTTTGTAAGTTATAAACCAAACGAATTTAGCCCAAAAAAAATATCGACTCACATTTACAGCTATTCAAAATTTTAATATATTTTTTTTTTTTTTTTTTTTAAAGAAAGACAAACATTCCCGGGTTACGAATAACCCAACAATGTTTGAAAATCTCCTACTACCACCACAGAAAGCCGAAAATGTTGCTTGTGTTGTGATGGAGGACTTAGCCAGCCGAGGAATCGAACACGCGACGCTCGGGTGGGACCCAAGCGCTATGCCCACTCAACCACTGACCAGTCTATATGGATATACTTTGGCGATTTTGTTTACCAGCGAGTGTTTACGACATTTTAGGCGTGCACAAAAAAAATTGTCAACTGCTGTCAATGCCAAAAACATTGTCCTTCTTCACGTATAAAAGATTTGAATATTATATTTTTTCAAATAAGCGTTTTAAAAATGGAATTTCCGTAACTACTGGTTTAAAAGTTACGATTTTTTTCTAAAATCTGATTTTTGGCTGTTACAGCAGTATCGCTTTCTTGCGACGTTATTAAAATCAGTAAGGTAGTTAGGTTCAGGTTTGTAGATTGATTATAAGTTAGAGTAATCTGTCTACGCAGTGATTTAATACGTGTTATTTTAGATTAGTGATTTATTTGAGCTATAATTATTTCAATCAGAAGAAGCGTCACGTGTAATTAATCTACAATGTTATTTTCGAATTCTTCGGAGTGGTAATGTCAAACGCTTGCTTCATCTTGATTGCCAGGTATTAGATATGTTACCAGGTTCTTGGAATTTTTTCCGTAAATGGATTGTAATGTCACAGTTTAATCATCATTTGATCAACCCATAATTATTATTACCAGATGTCCGGAATTCCCTTAAAGGTAATGACAACCAGATTCTTGAGTTTCTAGATAAATTATTTTAATTTATTCTTTATATTATATTTGCAATTTAAGGGGGTATTCTAGTCTAGAAAAAAAATCTTCTCATTTTTTCATAGTTAAGTTATTCAAAAATATCTCCTTAAAGGTATTTTTAGACATTCGAATTATTTTTAAAGTTATAACCATTTTAGTGTCATGGTTTAGACGGAATCTAACTAGAATCTTAATAGAATAAAAACTATAAAGGCATTTTACTCGAAACTACTTTTTTCGAGACGTTTGACACGATATCTCAAGTTCTACTGAACCAATTTACTTGAAATTTGGTGTTTTACACTACTCTATCGCACGAACCAAAACTATAACAAAATTTAAATTTTTACCATTTTTAAAAAATTTGGAGGAGTAAAGAAAACTAGTTAAAATATGTCTTTTTATTTCACACAGACCATAGAAATCCAAATACAATAGACCAGAAGATCAGATGAGGGGTAAAACCAAACTATGGGAGGCGAAGAAGGGAAAGATGACTGTGATTCGTTAAAAAATCAATCTGACAGTATATAGGCATCTCGCATTATAATATCACCATTTAGTTCTTAAAAGCAAAATCTGCTTTTGAATGAATAGACCTTTTTACATGGGAGCGCGAATTGCTTGCCACGTTAATAACATATTTGCGAAAGCCAAATGCTCGCCCCGAAAAGGTTCGCCCCTATTCACATAGCAATATTTTGTTGCCGTATTTAGTTAAGACACTTTTACAAATGTTTCATAATTTACTTACCCCTGTAACCAGTGACAAGCTCACTGGAGAAACGCCCACAGCACCTATACCTTTTTGAATTTTGAATTTTTTCGTTTGTTTTTTTTTACGTATTCATTAATGTTTAATAAATATTTGGTGAAATAATGGCAACTAAAATATATATATATATATTTTTTTTTATTTTTTTTTTATTGTTCCTGTAACAATACCTATAATTTAGGCTTCTAGACTTGAATACCCCCTTAATCCGTATAAATAATGTAGATATTATATGGGTTACCAGAGGAAATGTCGTACTTAGTATTATGGTATAATAGCTGACCTCAAGATCTATTTCTAGGTTTAAGTATAGTTCTAAAAAGAAAAGAAAAATTGTGTGCCACCGAAAATTGAACTTAATACCTTGGTACAAATCAAAGATATTGGAATATAAGTAGATGTTGTTTACCAATTAACAAATAAACTAAAAGAACAAATAATTAACGAATAAACCAAACGAACATTAAACTAAATGAACGAATTCTTTCCTTATTCAAAATATATTGTTAACCAATATTAATGCACATTTTCAAAAAATCAACGGAATGAACAAATTCTTTTTGTATGAAAACTACGCTAATTAGCGCGTAGTCCGGCTGCAGTTGCGCGGACACCATAGCATATCTCTTCTGTATTAGAATATCTTTGGTACAAATCGTAAATTTGAAAAATTATTATTATTATTATTGAAGAAAAAGATAACAATAATAATCTAAATGAAAATAAATACTCGTTCCTAGTATAAGACATGGAATGCCAAGAACTATTCACAGATTTCAAGAAATCTTTAGAAATACCTTGACGGAGCGCACAGCATTGCATGCTATTAATGATATCTCTTGCGTAATTCAACCTGAACATAATTGCATAGAAAAATGACTAGGAGATTAGATGATATTATGCAGTTTCTTGTGTTCAGACCAGACTGCGCAAATTAGTAGCGATGATGGCTGATAAACGTGTGCTTGTTACACATTATTATTGTTATAATATGACACATTTCAGAGGGTAATTAGCCGGTACTTAAAGGTTATAAGAAGCGTGTCACGCCAGGTGTAATTATATAAAAATAATTTATGCCTTCGAGCGAGAATTAATTTTAATGGGATTGGGTCGGAAGTCAAGAGAACGGGAAGTGATTGCAAAATTTAGGTGTTTTGTTTCTGACCGCGTATGTCCTTTCCCATTCGTCTTGCGTGTCCTTTCCCCTTCCTCTCCCGCGTCCCCTTCTCCCACTTCTCTCTCCGCCTTCCCTCTCGCAACTCCCCCTTCCCGCTTCCCTCGTCCAGCAAACCCCCCTCCAGCGTTTCACACATTCAGTCCCGGTACGTTCAGTTTTCAAACAGCTTGCGTGCCACCTATTGCAATTTTTTTGAGCTTTGCACACAATAACTCACCAAAGTTTCATCGCAATCGGATGAATGATTTTGCAACGCATAATTTCATGACGCCAGAGCTTACTATTATATTTATTTAGAAACCATCACGGGCATGCTCACATCAAATCCCCAAAGTTTCATCGCGATCGGATGAATGGTTAGATGAAAAAAAAATGTCAGATGAAAATCGGTTAGCAACGCATAATTTCATAACGCCATAGCTCACTATTGTATATAGAAAGCATCGCGGGCATGCGCACATCAAATCCCCAAAGTTTCATCTCAATCGGATAAATGGTTAGTAATGCATAATTTCATGACGCCATAGCTTACTATTGTAGAAACCATCGCAGGCATGCGCACATAAATCCCCAAAGTTTCATCTCAATCGGATGAATGGTTAATAATGCATAATTTCATGACGCCATAGCTTACTATTGTAGAAACCATCGCAGGCATGCGCACATAAATCCCCAAAGTTTCATCTCAATCGGATGAATGGCTAGTAATGCATAATTTCATGACGCCATAGCTTACTATTGTAGAAACCATCGCGGGCATGCGCACATAAATCCCCAAAGTTTCATCTCAATCGGATGAATGGTTAGTAATGCATAATTTCATGACGCCATAGCTGACTATTGTAGAAACCATCGCGGGCATGCGCACATAAATCCCCAAAGTTTCATCTCAATCGGATGAATGGTTAGTAATGCATAATTTCATGACGCCATAGCTTACTTTTGTAGAAACCATCGCGGGCATGCGCACATAAATCCCCAAAGTTTCATCTCAATCGGATGAATGGTTAGTAATGCATAATTTCATGACGCCATAGCTTACTATTGTAGAAACCATCGCGGGCATGCGCACATAAATCCCCAAAGTTTCATCTCAATCGGATGAATGGTTAGTAATGCATAATTTCATGACGCCATAGCTTACTATTGTAGAAACCATCGCGGGCATGCGCACATAAATCCCCAAAGTTTCATCTCAATCGGATGAATGGTTAGTAATGCATAATTTCATGACGCCATAGCTTACTATTGTAGAAACCATCGCGGGCATGCGCACATAAATCCCCAAAGTTTCATCTCAATCGGATGAATGGTTAGTAATGCATAATTTCATGACGCCATAGCTTACTTTTGTAGAAACCATCGCGGGCATGCGCACATAAATCCCCAAAGTTTCATCTCAATCGGATGAATGGTTAGTAATGCATAATTTCATGACGCCATAGCTTACTATTGTAGAAACCATCGCGGGCATGCGCACATAAATCCCCAAAGTTTCATCTCAATCGGATGAATGGTTAGTAATGCATAATTTCATGACGCCATAGCTTACTTTTGTAGAAAACATCGCGGGCATGCGCACATAAATCCCCAAAGTTTCATCTCAATCGGATGAATGGTTAGTAATGCATAATTTCATGACGCCATAGCTTACTATTGTAGAAACCATCGCGGGCATGCGCACATAAATCCCCAAAGTTTCATCTCAATCGGATGAATGGTTAGTAATGCATAATTTCATGACGCCATAGCTTACTATTGTAGAAACCATCGCAGGCATGCGCACATAAATCCCCAAAGTTTCATCTCAATCGGATGAATGGTTAGTAATGCATAATTTCATGACGCCATAGCTTAGTATTGTAGAAACCATCGCGGGCATGCGCACATCAAATCCCCAAAGTTTCATCTCAATCGGATGAATGGCTAGTAATGCATAATTTCATGACGCCATAGCTTACTTTTGTAGAAACCATCGCGGGCATGCGCACATCAAATCCCCAAAGTTTCATCTCAATCGGATGAATGGCTAGTAATGCATAATTTCATGACGCCATAGCTTACTTTTGTAGAAACCATCGCGGGCATGCGCACATAAATCCCCAAAGTTTAATCTCAATCGGATGAATGGTTAGTAATGCATAATTTCATGATGCCATAGCTTACTATTGTAGAAACCATCGCGGGCATGCGCACATAAATCCCCAAAGTTTCATCTCAATCGGATGAATGGTTAGTAATGCATAATTTCATGACGCCATAGCTTACTATTGTAGAAACCATCGCGGGCATGCGCACATAAATCCCCAAAGTTTCATCGCATTCGGATGAATGGTTAGCAACGCATAATTTCATGACTTTAGAGCTCACTTTTATATATAGAAACCATCGCGGGCATGCGCACATCATATCCGCAAAGTTTCATCTCAACATGATGAATGGTTAGCAATGCATGACCGCAATGGTTCAGCAATGCATAAGAAACATACATCCAACCAAGCATATTTTCATTTGTATACATATAGATTTATTACACGCCCTAATGGGCTCTTTCATTCGAGTGTATAAGTTGAGTATCGCTGTTATTTTAAATACTACAAAAAACTAAAACAATAAAGAAAATATGATACAATTTAAATAATGTTACAACAAGAGCACATAATAAAATAAAATAGATTGGTAAATATGATAAGAATTCTCACACAAATATATATTCAATATAATCAAAAATTTCAAAGATTATATTCGTACATGTCTATTTGTGCCTAGATATACGAGGCATATCCAGAAAGTAAGTGTACTGTAACCACAACGGGCGGAGGTTTTTAGTTTTTTGAGGGTTGGCAACACTTAGTGGTATAGGGGGTCTCCTGACCAGAAAGAGCATCGCAGAAACATTGTTGTAAACTCACGTTTTAGTGTCCAGTTGCGTGAAACTTGTCGGCAAAAAATTCCGCCAAGTGCTGTGATCTGCTTTTTACTCACAGAAGAAATAACACCTACAAGAAAAACAGGTGAGGATTTCTGAGCTCTATTGCTACTGGAGATGAAAGTGGGTGACTTATTACATGCCTGGGAAAAAAAAAACAGTCGTCAAAGTGGCGTCACACCAATTCCCCACCTGTGAAATAGTCGAAAATCACAATTTTGAGCAAAAAAAATCATGGCCTCAGTGTTTTAGGACCGAAAAGGCATCATTTTGTTCAAATTTCGGTCTCAGGTTGAGATCATCAATGCACAACAATATTGTGTACCCTAAAAAAACTCAAAAGGAACATTCAAAACAAAAGGAGGGGAATGCTGACCAGAGAAGGGTGACTTTTTTACGAAAACGTCCGACCTCACAAAGCCACCAATAAGATCATAGACTCATTTGATTGGGATGTTATGAACCACTCCCCGTAATCACCTGACTTGGCGTCTTTTCATCATCTTTTCACCTTCCTAAAGGCATGTATGGATGAAAATAAATATTCAACCGACGAGCAGGTGCAGAAAATGGCCCTGAAGAGGGGGACGGAGCTTCTTCTTCTTGTTGTGCCTTGTCCGTTCAACGGACGTTGGCTATCATGTTGGCTATGCGGACTTTGTTTACTGCGGCCCGGAACAGCTCCACGGTAGACTGGCCAAACCACTGTCTCAGGTTTTTCAGCCATGAGGTTCTCCTTCTTCCAGGGCCCCGTCTTCCGGCAATCTTTCCCTGCATTATGAGATGCAGGATCTCATACTTCTCTGGATGTCTCATCACGTGTCCAAGATATTGAAGTTTTCGGATTTTTATGGTTTTAATAACTTCCTTTTCTTTATTCATCCGAACCATAACATCTTCATTTGTGACCCTGTCCATCCAGCTTATTTTAAGTATTCTTCTGTAGATCCACATCTCGAATGCCTCAAGTCGCCTAATTAATTCTTCAGTAAGCGTCCATGCTTCCATTCCATAAAATAATATTGAAAATACGTAGCATCTGACCATTCGCATTCGTAATCCAAGGTTGAGATCATGACTGCAGAACATTTTTTTCATGCGGATAAAGGTTGCACGAGCTTGCTCAATGCGGCATTTGATTTCAACTGAAGGATCCCATCTATCATTTACATTGCAGCCCAAGTATACAATACTTTGTACCTTCTCCAGTTTTGTTCCAGCAATATAAAGATGTTCATCCAATGCGTTATTTTTGCTTATGAGCATGTATTTTGTTTTATTTATATTCAGTTCTAGCCCAAAATTCTCACAAGTCTTCACTACTTGATTCAGCAAAAGTTGTAACTCCTCAATGTTACTTGTTAGAAGTACCGTATCATCTGCATAACGCAGGTTGTTTAGAATCTTCCCATTTATAACAAGTCCTTGAGTAGCTTCTTGCAGAGCTTCATTGAATATTTCTTCTGAATATAAGTTGAACAGCATAGGTGAAAGAATACAACCCTGTCGCACGCCTCTCTTTATTTCTACTTCGTCTGTTAGACATTGCTCTACGGAGACATTGCTCTCGGGACGGAGCTGGCGGGAGAATTCTTCGAGAAGGGCAAAAAAAACTTGTGCCACGGCTCACCACATGCATTGAACGGGTTAGAAATTATTTGGAAAAATAGTCAACAAGTTTATCAACAATTTCCTGTATTTTTTTTTTCTAATACACTTTTTCAAAAAAAAACAGTACAGTTACTTTCTGGATATGCCTCGTATATAAAACAATTGGAATAAAAATGTTTATACTGGTTATTTTTAAGGGGAAATATATCTCCCAGCCAGATCCGAATATTTATTTCTGTGACTGTAAGACGGTGTGCTGGTGTTGTTAAAGTAAAAAAGATAGTAAATGTCGGCAAGATTTTTTGGGAATTTGGATGTTGATTAATTGTATCGGGAAAATGGACTCAGGTTTGTGGGAGGTAATTTTTCTGTCATGTAAGGTAAATAAAAATGAAAAAGAGTTGACTTCTTATTTAGTATATTTCAATACATAAGACAATGTGCTTATGGAACAGAACAAAGAAAAGAAAAACATTACCAAAAATGAATAGTTTACCATGGTGCCAAGATCTTAAAATAAATTATAACATCGTAAATACCTGGTGGACCTAAGATATAGCTAGACTAGGTTTTCACTTCAAGCTGAACCGCACGCCAAAACAAATCCCCAGCAAACAGGTACGGGAATACCGCCATCACAAGATTCGCAATCTCCTTCAAAAAAAGGGAACGTGACATCTTTCAGAGTAGGAACATCGAACTTCCTCCAAGGTATGACTCCATCATAAGAATCGCAACCTCCTTCAAAAAAGGGAACGTGACATCTTTCAGAGTAGGAACATCGAACTTCCTCCAAGGTATGACTCAGCGTCGTCTCTGCGATATTGCCTGAAGGCCATGCATGAAAGGACCTCCATATAAGATGCCTATATCGTGGTCTTAATTCTTCCAAAGGGCCACAAATATATAGATCGAAATCCGGCCAATGCCAAGCACAGCAATTGCGCGTTCAACTTTCAAAAGAAACTCCATCCCAGACAGCGGATGGATTTGATTCACGCGGAAAAAAGGCCATTCCTCGGCCGCGCGAGAATTATTCACGCAAGTGCCAAAACACACACTTTTTTATTAAAGAAATACGGATCTTCACATTTTACGATCCCGTAACATTAGATCTGACACACGGCACTATCTTCTATACCTCTCAAGGCTTTTATATCTCCATTATTTAAAACTTTAAAACCCAGCGGACCAATTTCACATCAGATGCCCCGGTCTGATGTGGAGGAAGTCGCCATAGACAAGAAAAACTTTTTACTCCCAAAAAAAAATTGCCAGTCTCCAAAAAAAAAACCCATAGACAAAATAACAAAAAAAGGCAAGAACTGCACTATTTACATAATATTTATGTGACATAATTTAATGTTTATTATTTATATATTTATACAGGAAGTAACAGCACGTACCGGAATGATTTTAATAAAGCGATTGTTAAGCATATTTAGAGTAAAAGGTGTAAAATAGGATACTTTAATCCTATGTCCAGAATATGTCGATCATACAATGATCTTGTCAAAATACACACTTTTATAGATATTTTTCTAAACAATGTAACATGTTTCAAAAAATATCTCCACGATTTGTGCACCTAAAAAAAAAATAATAATAATAATTTATTTGTTGTTTTATTACATCTCAGGAAATACTTCATAAATATTGTATACTTATAATGTATTTCAATTTTGTATTTAGTTTTTGTTTTTAAAGTTATGTATAAATAATACTTGCATTGTTTTTCATGTGTTTGCCTCTGTAAATATTCAAATGTGATTACTGCAGACACATTAGTCTAGGGATATTTATATTTGTATTTTAATTTATTATATTTAACCCACAAAATTTTTTATAAATATCCTGTTTGTGTCTCAAATAAATAAAAAAAAAAAATAAAAAAAATATATCATTTTACTGTCCGCTGATATATTTTTTTTAAATAAAAACGATGAAATTGTTTTTTTTATCACACGACGCAACTAATTAGTGTGGTATAGCCTAACGGATCACGTGATAAGCACTCCGTCTCGTTCCAGCACCACGTTAACAAATGAAACAATATACGTATCAGGTGATCCCGTCGCGAAGTGTAGTGGCAACGTGTGTCAATGTTTTTACTTTTTTAAAAAAAAAAATCATCGGATAAAATCGTTAAAATCCTTCGGGTACGTGCTTGTACACACGAATAATAAAAGTGTATAATAAGAATATAATATAGTATGAATAACTAACTTTAAAAAAAGAAAAATAGTGGATTTATCTTTTAAATGAATATTCAATATTTTTAAAGTGGAATAAGTTATGCATGAAATTTATAAATGTAATAATATGTATTCTACAAAGAAAATATTAACGACTCTCAAACGAAAAATGTGAATTTTTTTGGTAGGGGGTTATGGATACCGCCGCCCCGGTAATCATTGATTAGATAACCAAAGTCTCCGTCATAGATTTATTTATTATTAGTTTCAATAGCAAGGTTTGTACATATATGTATAATGTATAGTATAAGTATAGATTCTTTTTTTTTTTCACAGACCTCCTCACTAGGATTTCCTGTTCTGAGGTTGCCTGTAGTTTTTTAAAATATTTGGTTATGGATAGTCTTTATATAATCTTCATGATGTTTGTAATTTTATTATCACTTTGATCTCTCATCCATGTTTTTACTTTTGTTTTAAATATATTCATTTCCTTTATATTTTTGATTTGATCTGGTAGAGCATTGTATAATTTCATAGCATGGAATTTATTATTTCTCTGTTCAAACTGGGAGTAACCAGGATGTTATTGCTTACTGCCCTGGTTGAGTATTTATGTTGGGCAGTGGAGTATTCATATATGTTTTTTTTTCAGTTTAAATAAAATATTTTTTGAATAAAGTTTCTGTACATTGAAGACTTGAAAGTTATTAAAAATTTCTTCCGTCGGAGTTCTAAGCGGAACTTTCAGTATTGTCTTTAGTACTCCTTTTTGGGCTATATTGAGTCGCTCTGTGTGAGTGCTCAAGGCAGACCCCCATCCAGTTATACCGTATTAGTTAGATTACCCCAAGTGGTTCGCTAAACAGTGTTAAAAAAAGAAAGGGTTAACGTGCTCTCTCTCCAAAGACGACATAGGCACCGAAGGGCATCCTTGGGGCATCCTGCGTGGATTAATGCAAAACAAGATATAATATTATGAAATAGATCCAAGGTCAGTGTTATTTCCTAACAACCCATTATCTAAATTGCAAGCATTAAAATAATTACTGGAAAAAATACTTTTCAAACATTGCTAAAGTGCAAACTTCTGGTTGTAATTGTTTTGAAGGGCATTCCGGACATCTGCTAGTAATATTATACCATCCGGTAGTTCCTGTCTTAAAGAAAATATCTAGTCTCGCGGAATCCTTTTAATCAAAATGAATACAATCTCATTCAGTCTGACGAACGTGACTGAACAAAATTGAAAAAACACTAAGGACGGGTTTTCTTCAAATGATTATGGCTTTCACCTTTAAAGCTGTTCTAGATATATCATCATTTCAAATATGGAGAGAGGGAAGGTGAATGTATATATAGATGTTTATTTGAATTAAATTAGCAAATTTAATAATTATTAATGATTGGAATCGAGTTAATGTTTAAAACAGAAGAGATGTTGAGCGTAGGGGAGACAATTTTTAATTAGGTTTGATAGAAGAGAGAATAATTGGTGAACGAGGGACAACCAAAAAATTAAGTTTCCACTTCCAGACCACGGAAGATATAATCTGGGGAGTCAAGTACGTGAACTTTAAAAAGGTGACATGGAATAGAACAATGCCCAATTCTCATTTGAATAAGTGAGGATTTTTCTTTTTTGAAAAAATTTAGAAAATGCTATACGATGAGAAAGTACTTTGAATTCAGGTATAGCAGGCTCATTTGGATTGACAAGCAATGTGCCTATACTTTGCCCAAGCATTGCGAGATCTATCTTTGAGGATGGAAAAACGTCAGATAGGGGAATGTGGTTTATGAGGGAAAAAAGAGAGTTGGTTGCTACTAAGAACTTAACAATTCATAAAATTTCACAGTGAATATTCAAGTCCTGTTATTATCAAAGCAATTTAAAATAAACGACCCGTGTGAAAATAATAATAGAACTTGAAATGGACTTTCACACAACTTAGTAGAATCGTTCAACTTATGTGAAACGACTCGTCCTAAGAATTCCTCCAGGAGAAAGCCCCCATCAGCAATCCCGCAATAAGGAACTCCAGTTAAAAATATTATGGCTTTAAAAAAAATATGTTCATACAGACCAATAAACGCTGATTCTGAATACATAAGTTTTATTTCATAATATTAAACGTGGAGTTCTTAAAAAATTATGAAAAAGTGCATTTTTAAACCTCTGGTCAAAACACACTGTAAAGTTGGTATTACTGAATGGTTAGTGCTGACGTCATGCGTCACCACCAGTCATTGTATTGAAATCTTTGATTATGTAGGTATGACAAAAGCCATCAGTATTAACAACATTTCATGTTATTCGTTATTTCATACTGTTTATAGAGATTTAGTTGTTGTGTTTAATGAAACAGTATTTAAGCCTAAATAAGTCAGTATCAAAAATAGGGGTATCTCTATTAGTTTATCTCTATTATTTAAAATATTGAAAAACTACTGCACAAAAAATAGTAATGCTACTTCTAGGGAGAATGCTTCGAATAACGGTATTCAAAATGGCGGCACTTGATCAGCTGATTGCCCAATCCTATAGCAATTTTTCAAGAGTAATGACGTCACACGATTCACCGTACATACGGTGGTCTTAGGGGGATCTTGAAAAATTAAAACTTTGACAATTATTTTAACTATTAAAACTAACTCTAAATATAAAAATAAAAATGCAGTTATTTAAGTTAGAAGGTCATTATTCATTAAAAAAATTAAAAACTTTGACTGGAGTTCTCTATTGTATATGTGATGTTTTCACATAACCAAAACAAATTATTTAATTACTAAGTATTAACATTTATCCCTTCCCATACACAAGCAAATGCTTTCAATGTAAGGGTAGTAAAGAATCTGACTTGTAAAATTATCATGTAAATACCATGTAAAACATTATTATTATATTTTTTCAATATTAAAAAAAATAATAATAAAATAAATAAAAAATAAAAATATGTTTCTAAAATACATAATTGGCCACTTGCATGGGTTTCATACCACTTAAATATCGTCTACCCATCGACACTTGGTCGATGCGTCTACTACAAAAAAGATTAATTCAATTAATATTTTTTTTAAATATAGGTTTGTTGAAGGACTTACTTTAACCAGTGATTGATGACATAATTTGGAGTAAAAAAAGGAAATGAATTTTTGCTCTCCGGTGACATTTTTGATGTTTTTTTTCCACTTTAAAACATAAAAAAACAGAAGGTCTTTGGACACTTAAGGTAGGGGTGAGGGTTTGTTTGGTTACTCGGCTGAGTGACCAGGGATTGTACTGGTATTAAAGAAGAAAAGTGTGTATTAAGACGCGGCATACCCCATTTCTACCGATTTATTACACATGTATGTACCAATACGTTTTAAAGCTCTTAAAAAAATTTGTGTTTTTCTTGAAGATAATATCTATACCTATACATTCCCCGTGCCGAAACGCAATATATGAAATTTCCCTTGATTGAAAAAAATCGGAATGTATGCTCCAAAAATTATTGAAAACACGTTTTTTCAGTTATTTTACAAGTTATATGTATTAAAAAATAAACAGTGTTTCTGTAAATGCTTTTTTAGACAACCCCCACGAGATTTTTTCTCTATTTTAAACGAGTCGTGTTTTATTTAACATTTTCACAATTTTCGCGGAGACGAAAATTTCATTCACATTTTTAACCTCAAATTATGTCAGGAATCGCTGGTTAAGGCGCCGTATCCCCGGTAAAAAGAAGAAGATGGAGAGATATATAATTACGAATGTTGAAGAGAGCACGCTAATATTTAAAACGATAAAATTGAAGCGAAAATTGTGAAAATGTTTAATGAAACACGACTTGTTTTTTAAAACGGGTCGTGTTTTATACCACAATAAAGCAAAAAATCTCTTGGGGGCTGCCTAAAACAGCATTTAAAGAAACACTGTCATTTTTTTCATACATAATATATATTAACACAAAACAAACGTGTTTATAATAATTTTCGAAGCATACTTTGCGATTTTTCTCTATCGAGGGAATTTCATATTATTTGCATTTCGGCGTGGGGAATGTATAGATATTATCTTCAAGAATAACATATATATTTTTAACATCTTTAAAACTTAAACAGCCTTACTAATAACAAAACGCCTTAACGAGCGGTCAATTGCAAATTTGTTGCTTGCGCGGTGATCTGCGTTTTTACACCTTTACCAATAACACTATCACGAATTTTATGATTTTTATGTTGGTCCACTTGAATCTCACATAGATCTGCGCAGGCGCCGCGGCCATCTTGTTTTATAAACTTCGCGGTAAAACAATGTTTGACAATGTTCAGTTGTACTTCCAGTTAAGTTTTTGAAGATAATTTTCGTTTAAATGGCCAATTCACTGTGATATTAGTGTAATTCAACATAATTACCACTGCTAGCGTAACTTTTTTTTCAGTTTTAGTCCTTTAAATATTGTTTTGTTGATGATTTAGTTTCGTTAACGATAGGTTTTAGGTTATTTCTGAAATTTTATATTTTTAACGACTTTTCTGCGTGAATTTAATAAAACTTCCATAAAAGTAATATTATTTAATAATGTATAAGCCTCATGCAAGTGTAAATAAAAACAAATTCGAGAAATCTACGTATTAATTACGTAAAAATGAATCCAATATGTCAGATTTTTTCAGTTGTTTTTTTGGAATTATTATTATATTTTTTTATCATGTTTAATTGTATGAACGAGATAAAAAGTGAAGTGACAGTTTTCTTCCAAATAGGCCACTTGCATGGATTTCATAACGACTTGGAAAAAATCGTGTGGATAGATCTTTTTACTAACATTAAGAAAATGTTAGTAAAATTGTTTAGAAATGTACAGATTTTTTTATTTTTAAATAAATAAATCCATTATTTGGGCTCGTGACGTCACTACATGAAAATGTCCCGTCTCCGAAAATGTTCCTATTAATTTTGTATAATTCCACACTGATATATTTTTTTTTATGGCATCACTTTGATTTCAGGCGAATTTTTGAATTCGTTCACTAGATTTATTGTTTGTTCTCTGCGAACTTATCATTTGGTTTCACTTTTTGACAGATGTTCTGAAGAGAACCCCGTACAATTACTGATGTACGGGGTTCTCTTCAGAACGTGAAGATGATGTCGGTACGTGTTTTAGAGGTATAATGATTATGGTGCTGATTTTAACAAAATTAAATTTTATAATATTCTTATTATTATTATAATTTACAAGTACAAGTATATTACATTGAATTTAGTAATATAGACGCTATACATTATAATGGGTGGTTGCGGGACGGGGGAGCGGGAGAGGGGAGAGGGTAGGTAGGGAAGGTCGAAGGAAAACACGGGAGGGGAAGGGGATGCGGAAGGGGAACGGGGATGCACGGGAAAGGACATGCTGGGAGGGACAACTTATTTCTTTGAATATGGCATTGCAAGGCATGCCGGGAACCAGCTAATTCTTAATAATATCCACGTGCTTTAGTTTCAGGGTGTTCCGAAAGTTGTAGTAGGTTAGGAAGGCGAAGAGGATGGACCGCCACCCAATCTTTGCACACACTCCTTTCATTTACATTCATCCATCAACTCTGACTGTTGACACGGCCCGTTTCAAGTATTCGATTCCTTCAATTCAATTCATTATCGTTCTAAAAACATTTTAAAAAAATAATACATTTTAGTGCGTTTTTAAATATATTTGTAAAAGACAGTTACAATTATGACGGCCACCGTTATCGAGCGGATAAGACTCCTGACTTGCAATCCGAAGGTCGCAGGATCGAATCCCAGCGTGCGCAAATAAATTTTATTCGATTTTTTTGTGTTATTTCACAATTAATTTATTTTTAAATAATGTATAGCGTTTTCGCGGCACGTTCCAGAGTCGAAGAAACTCTCAGTATCGCTCTGGTGTAAGACCACCATTCATTTGAAACGTTACTTGAAATGGCTTTAGCCGGTTTTGGTGATCTGTTCTGAATAGCCAGGAACTTTCCCGCCTTCCTCTTCCTCATCTCCTTCCCTATCCCACTACCTTTTAAGAAATATTTAGCATAAAGTTTAGCATAGGTAGTGAGGCAGATAATAAATAAGTCTTCAATGTTATAATTATTTTTATTTTCACGGAACTATCATTTAGTGGTGTTTGCATTAATTAAAAACACATAACAAAGGGAATGTCATAAATTGCTCATAAAACGACAAGTTGACCCATAAAGCTATAAAATTAGAGTCAGCAATACATTGATTCTAGCAAATTAATAATCACTTGAAGCTTCGGATTCAAAAACAGACTGTACAAGGTTTTCCAACAAAATAAAATAAATATTAATAAAATTCCCAAAAATCCTATAAATATTAATAGAGACGACGGAGCTAAGCTCAATAGTTCTTGGTATCCGGTAATTGACGGTTACATCAAGGCTAAATGCAAAAAAACATGTTGAAGTATATTGTAGCACCAGCTCGTAGAGGAGTGGAGCTGGCGACACGGTATCGCTCCTAAGTAGATAAGTACAAACATCACCCCTAACTATTACACATCTGCCCTGATGATGGACACTGCAACGCTGTCCGAAACGTTGGCTAAAGAAGGAGGTGGCGCAACACGGCATAATACCCCAAAAACTAATAACAAAAATATTGTTTTTTAAATGTAAATAGAATATGATCTACGAACTTAGAGTGACAAATATTGTGCAACGGGAGGAAAATGACAGGGAAGGACGAATAGATATTATATTCGATAATACCTATTCAATTTGGAAATATCTGGCAATTAGAAAATAATTATTTTTTTTACATGATTTCCACATAGGAGGCCCTAAGGAAAATATTTTCCCTGAGGGCCTATGTCATCTTTGGGGATGCTGTGAGGAGGATTTTTTTTAGGGAAAGGAAGGAGAGGAGAGTTCTGGGAAGGAAAAGGGGTGGGTAGGAATCTGGGGTTCAGTGTGTCCTGGTCATCCACCTCCAAGACCTAGACAAACATCATCCCATTAACCCGGGCACCCCTGCTAAATCACCAAACGTAGCGAACTACCTGGGGTGGGTGCGGTACCCATTCCCGCCTCCCAAATTGAACCCGTGTTTAATACACCATTATGTTTTAATACATATATGTGCCACAACACCGGCATGGTGGTCGAAAAATCCTCATTTGATGTAACAAATAATTCAACGAATAAAGAAAACTTAAAAAAAAATATTACAGAGATTGAGACTTTTCAAAAATCGTTTCGAATGATTTGTAGTTTTCCAAAAAGTAATTTTAATGCATTTTTCATTATTTTCCTGTAAAAAGGGTTTATAAAATAATGACGGGTACGTATTGTGATAACTTTAAAGACATTGTAAAGTTAAGTCATATTTCAAGCATTATCACAACACCTAAATGGCAGTGCCTATATGAATATGCCCATTTTTCCCGTTTGACCGGAATCGAACCAAAGCCCCCCTGTCTCAAAATAACACATGTATGCATATATATAACTACAACCATTTGACAGCCTAAATTTTAAAATTCTGTAGTATTGGAACTCCTAACTTCCACAAAAGAAAGTATAAAGAATACAACAAGCTTTTGAAGTGAAACTTCTTTAGATCCGTTAGTGATTTGAAATTCGGGTGAAACGGAAGTGCGTCACTATTTTTTTTTTTATTTGACGGGTCGTCGGTTCTAATAGAATGTGGTAAATTCGCACCTTGGCGCGGGCCTCTCACAGCGCATCGGATAAGGCGCTTGACAGCAAATTAACAAATTACAGCACCTGCGAAGCATCAAACTGTGCCCATTGTCCACTGTGATTATGATGTTCCTTTTCAAGGCACCTATTGGTTGAGATTGTGTTGGTTAAGTTTCGCTTCTACCACGTGTGGACTACACTCAATTTTTTATTTAATCTTTCAACAAATTAGAAAATTGTTCGTGTGGTAGATACTTTCAGTACTGCCATGGTGAAAAAGCATCGAAATGGCTTTTGTCATGTTTTGCAGACTGCAGATCAGCAAAACAGCCAGGCTAATCTTAACCTCCCTCTACCCCATCATCATCACCTCCGTTTCCTTTCCCTCACCACACAATTCATCCTCATAACATTCCCAAATGGGGTTGCCATAGTCCCACTAACTCCAGGCACTCCGGTCGCTTCACATTTCTTACTATCAAACAAATTATTCAGTTTTGTAATACTTCAATATAAAAATTAAAAAGAAAATTAAGAATAAAGGAATTAATTATTACTTCTTCTAACACAGCAAACTTATTTTGTGGCACCATTATGATTGAAATTAATAGATTACTTCGTTTTTACCACTTTTATTGTTTATAAAACCGACATGTTTCGTCAGCAAAGCTGACTTCTTCAGGGTTTTGACAGAACTTCTGTCAAAACCCTGAAGAAGTCAGCTTTGCTGACGAAACATGTCGGTTTTATAAACAATAAAAGTGGTAAAAACGAAGTAATCTATTAATTTCAATTATTACTTCATTGTTTTCGTGTTTATTTTGTAGAACTCCATTTTAATATAATTAATATTAAATTTCATAATATTATTATCGAGTTCTGCAAGTATTTGAGTATGTATTTTTATTACAGCTGTTTCGGTTTACAAATTGAAAATGGTCTTGTAAACCGAAACAGCGGTAACAAAAATACATACTAAAATACTTGCAGAACTCGATAATAATATTATCAAATTTAATTTTAACTAACTAACTAACCATCACGCCGTTTCCCCGCAGGGGTAGGCAGAGAGGACGGACCGCCAAACAGCTCGGTCTTGGCACACACTCTTTGCCTCACTCACATTCATACATCGTCTCATTCATACTCTTCTATTATTCTGACTTTTGACATGGCCGTCTCAAGTATCTGATTAACTTGATCGTGCCATGTCTTCCTCGTGCGTCCCCGACTTCTTCTACCATTCACATAAAAAATAAGAATTAAAATATTGTTCAATACATTCTAATGATTTAAAGATATGATTTTAGATTTTCACGGCCAAAAGTATTTTCGATATTTATTTTTGGGGTGTTATGCCGTGTTTCGTTACCTCCTTCTTTAGCCAACGTTTCGGACTGCGTTGCAGTATTTTTTTACATGAGCTCCACACAGGAGGCCCTGAGGAAAATAATTTCCCTCAGGGCCCATGTCATTTTTGGGGATGCTGTGTGGAGGGTTTTTTAAGAAAAGGAAGGAGTGGAGAGTTCTGGCAAGGAAAAGGGTTTAAGGGATGGGTATTAATCTGGGGTTCAGTGTGTCCTGATCATCTGCCTCCAAGACCTGGACAAACCTCAATCCCATGAACCCGGGCACCCCTGCTAAATCACCAAACGTAATGAACCACTTGGGGTGACCTATGGCAGAGGTGATGGTTATCCAATAAAGGCTCCCGGGACGGGGGTACCCATTCCCGCCTCCCAAATTGTGTATCCATCATCAGTGTCATTACAGTGTCATGCCCTGATGATGGACACTGTAACGCTGGCCGAAACTTTGGCTAAAGAAGGAGGTAACGCAACACGGCATAACACCCTAATGATTAAAAAAATGTATGATTTTAAAATCGTCGAATCAAAACATGCGCGAAGCCAGGTCGTAACTATTAATAAAATAACATTTTGGTAAATTATGGACTTGAGAAGTTTTCAAACTAACCGACTCAATCCTTACAGAGTGTTGAAATGGCTAGTCCAGGCAAGCTAGACTTCATTATTGCAACCACTCCACTCCTCAGTAGACTAGCTTACTGCGAACTGGAGTTAAAGTTACTGACTACTGGAGTAACGTCTTCAGCAAGTTAACCCAACAAACCCCAACCTAATTCAGAGTAAAGTCGGTTAACTTTGATTCCGGTCTGGATTTTATAATTGTTTTTTCTTTGAGAGTGGTTGTGATTGAAAATTGTTGAAAATGACGGGCTTTGGATTTGTGATTTTATGCGTTTCGTTGTTTATTGGAGTCAACGCAGTAATACGTAAGTTATTTTATACTTTATTCAAATTTTTTTAATGTTTGGCGCTATTAAAATCAGTTCCATACCAACTCAGAAAAAAATATTAAAAAATAGCCCATAACCTAACCTAACGTAACATATTTAACTAATTTTTAATATATTTTTTTCTTTATTTTTTATGATTTTCCAAAGGAGGTGTTAAGTTGATTTAATTCTGAGTTGTCAGGTCACAATTAAAATCATCAATACACAAGCGGTTTTCGTGAGTATCACAACAAAAACAATGAACGCGTGCCCAACATTTGTACGCGGTTGACATTTGTCACATGAGAACAGGTCGTTTCTTCGACTCGTTCTTGTGTTCAACAGCTCGGCTGTGGAATGATTTGCCGGCCTCTGTGTTTCCTCCTTCCTACAACATGGGTCTCTTCAAGACCAATGTTCATTCCTTCCTCTCCTCAAAAAGACCCTCCTCACAGCATCCCAGATGACATAGGCCCTGAGAGAAATTATTTTCCTCAGGGCCTCCTGTGTGGAGTTAATGTAAAAAAAAAATTGTTTTATAAGTTTTTACAAGAGTTTATTTTTTAATACATCTCACACGATAAATTATTGTGTTCGATCTTTAAATAAAATTCAAAATATAAGTCGTTTTTATGGCGGAATATCCTAAATTAGTAAAATGTTAAAGTGTAATATTTAATCATTTTAGATAGTATTAACGAATCTCAAACAAAAAAATTGTTACTGAAAGGACAGAAAAAGATTAAGTCGCGTCCAGGAATTGAACCCAGGATCTTTTCATTGCCGGGGAAGAAAGAGGTCCTGGATTAATTTCCTTTTCGATACTCGGTACTCGATAATCGATATTCACTGATGCCTAGATTACACGGCAATTGGCAATTTGATTGATTTGAACTTAAAATAATATTAGGCATATTTGCGGTATGTAACTGAGTGGAATATACGCTTTAATCGCCCTGTTGTAAGACCACCATTCAGAATTGAAACGTTGCTTGAATGTTACTTGGCTTTAGCCGTGTTTGGTGACTAATTCTGTATAGCCAAGTACTTCCCCATCTTCCTCTTCTCCTGCCCACTTACCTTCAGCCGCACAACATACCCCAATTAGGGATGCCGTAGTCTTACTGGCTCCAGGAAGGAGCGTTTAGGACTCTTGTGAGGTATTCACGATAATATACGTCTTCAATTTTTTTTTTTTTTTTATTATTTTTTAGCATATAAAATATAATGTACATTTAGATGATGCATTAATTTGCTTACATGTTCATATTCAAATATGTTAATACCACTCTTCCATTGAAGCTTTAGCTTGTGTCTGCAATGTACATGCAATGTTAAATATATTTAAGTTCTTAAATTACAATGTGAATGTAAAAAACAATAAGTTGTAAGTTCAGTGATATGTAATTATAAGTATTTATCTACTATCAAAACAATTTTACTATTTGGATAATGTATCTGGAATTATTGTAATTAGTTGCTAAAAACAATACAAAATTTAACTTATTTGAAGAACGGAGTATCACTTGGAAACTGAGTTATAAGTAGTTATTCTTGAGATTAGATTAGTCAGAAACTTTTTTTTTTGAGATTATCTTTAAAATATTTTTTAACTGTGTTTATTAATTGGATTTTATCATTAATTTTTCTAATTTCATCCGGTAATCGGTTGAAAATAAGTCTTCCTTGATAAGTATAATAATTTTGTGCGAAGGAAATGTTTAATTTTGGGCATGAAAAAATATATTTATGTCTAGTACGGTTTTCAATTCTAAATTGATACTTTTCTTTTTTTTATAATTTGAATCAATGCATTTCTATTGTATAGATCTTTGAAAGATGGTACTTGGAATTCCTTAAATAATTGATCCGTTGGGAAGTCAGAAGGTTTTTTTAATATGATTTTAATTATTAGGCTCTGCACAACTTCAATTATTACCAACATATTAATTTTATTTATGAATTTTATTTATGACGTCCAATAGTTCATCAAAACCGTGGTTTAAAAAATTCCCCCATTTTTCCAAAAAAGAAATCTCCTCACTTACCTGAAAGAGAATCTAACATTATTCCATTCCTCCTCATCTTTTTTAAAATTCACGTCCTAGACTCCCCAGATTGTACATTCTGTACTAGATGTGGGAACTTTAGATCACATATTTTTTGGTTGTCCCTCTCTAAATAAATATCCTCTCTTCTACCAAGCGTTATCTAAAATTGCCTCCCCTCCATTCAACATCTCATCTCTTCCAGTACTGAACTCTACTCCAGTCTTCCATATAATTCTGAAATTTGCCTATTTAAATAAAATTCACCTTTTCTTTCTCTGTAATTTGGAACGATGGCCTAGAACACCCTTGAAGGGAGAAAGCCAAAAATAATTGAAAAAAAAACTAATTCCAGATTACAAAATCTTTTCCATTACGAGCATAGAAAATAATCTTAATATATAAAACAAAGTCAGATTAGTTACACCATTTATAACTCAAGAACGGCTGAACCGATTTTTATGATCTTTGATTTGTTGGATTTGCCTCCGCTCTGAATAGCAGAATAGCTATTAAAACATCGGAAAAATTCTCGAAAAAAAATTGTGAAGAAATTTTTTTTCCTCATGGATACATTTTGTATGGAACGAATTCTTATCTTTTGAAAGAGCTGTAGTAATATTGTCATAAATATAAAATTGAGCAGTGAGTGAATTCCAAAAATTCAAAAACCTCAAATGTCAATGCGCTGATTGTTTTGCTTTTGTTCGTAAACATATTATAATGCTGCTCCTCTTTCTTACACAACAATAGTTGAAAATGAGACAAACGGTGAACGTATGTCTGCACCCCTCCAAAGGAAAAATACAATAATTATTAATCTCCCTCACACGAAGTGAAAATAATTCCCCTCAGTACCTATATCATCTTTGGGGATGTTGTGTGGAGGTTCTTTTTAGGAAAGGACGGAGAGGAAGAACTTAATAAAAAAACTTAATTTAATTCAGCTAATAAGTTAATGCAACAGTTATTGATTCTGAGGTAGTACGAAGTTTGCCGGGCAGTTAGTTGGTTATAAAAATTTGTATAAAGGGGTGCTAGATAGTTTGTTCTAGATTTTTTCTTTTGTTCTAATATACATATATTTTAAATTGAGTTTGCATACGAGTGAAACCCAATGGTAAAATAAATAATATCAGAGATTTCAATGCCAAAATGGATTACGCTGCAATCTGAAAATATTTTGGATGATCTAGATGTGCTTGACAGAAAAAAGTTATACTAGGTACTTATCAAGGCACTAGGAGGTCAAGCGTGGACCATAGAGAAAACCCTATATCGAAACGATATTGTCCAAATCCGTCATCTATGGTTAGTTATCAATATAATACATAGCTTGCAAACTATACAATACACTACCAACTACGATCAGACAAAGTGACTCCTTTACAAAATTCAAACAAGATATTAAAAAATGGATTATAAGTATTGGACGCCACACTATCACAAATATCTGTAAAATAAATCACACATAGACAGAAATAACTATTCACATACAACCTAACCCATATATAATAAATGAAAATAATGGAACCCTGTCAAATTTAACCAATAAATAGATTAGGCAGAATTTATTTCATTACCCCATCTCCAACATTTATAAAATAACTCTCTTTAAAAGATTTACCACCCTTCCAATCACCCTTCTGTTTTAATTCTATTCATAATATGTATTTTACCTGAAATATCCTTGTAACTACTATATTCATTTATATACCTGTTCGCCTGTCTCGACACAGGTATACCCTAGTGAGACAGGCATACAAATAAAACCATTGTAAATATATTTTATTATAGATAAATAAATAAATAAATAAAATATTTGCGAGCACGGTCAACAATTGATTGGTTGCGACCGAGGATTGATAAATTTCATAGTATCAGATGAGTTTCGGTTAACTATCAATTATACACACGTTTTTGAATTATGTCGTTAGTTATGCAAAATTATTGGCTTATTTAATGAACGTATTGGACTAACGAAGCTCTTAAAAATAAAAGAAGTCGTATACTCGATCGGTAGACTTAAATAATGCATCTAAGACGCAATCAATTTATTCCGTTCAATCTGTGAGAAACGAAAATGGTTGAAATACGAATAAAGACCTCAATACTTAATAAACTCACAATTAGTGTCAAAAAGTAAATGCGAACTGCCAATGCATATTTAGGTTAGTATTTCAATTCAACATTGTCAATTTATTAAGAGCGTTTAACCAGCCAGCGGACGACAATCCACATTTCGTCGAAAGTTGTTCTTACGATCGTGCAGGGCGGTTACAATGAGAAAGATTAATTTTTCTCCGTACCAGCTTTTTAAAATTATAACTCAATATCGAATTTATTTCAATTCAAATTAGCTTTAATTTATACCTTCATCCAAAAATGCTGAAAGGCGTGATGATAAAACTATTAAAATAATGTACTTTTTGTAGTTATTTTTTGATTATAAGTGTTTATCATTTTTCAATAATGTCTAAATTTCATAAGAATGTTAAAAAAATCTGAAATATATTAGTTTGTAAGTGCGCAAATAAATACACAAACGGACCAATTTTCGCCAAGAAACACATCTACGTACATATTTTTGAATGATTTTATTGAAACTAAAATTAAAATTCTAAAACATATGTTTGCTAGATAATGTATTTATTTATTTTACTGCATGATTTTATTATTTGAAATGGGTGTGGTATAATACAAAAACTTTTTTGAAAATTGAACAAATCTGCCAACGACCTATGGAATAACCTTATTATACTAAAAATTAAAATAAAAATCTCAAAATTTATTAAATACGAATGCTAGATAAAAGAACAATCTTTCGAAATCCATTTATAATTTTTTGTGGAAAAGAGTCAATACGTCTAAAAACTTTTTTGAAAATGACGTATTACCGGTTTTCTCTGGTAATGCCCTCTTAATATTTTTTCGTAATTGTTTGACGTTTCGGAAAGTGAATTTACACTCGTGTTTCCAGCCTTCATCGATTTCTTATTTATTCCCGATCAATATCAGTTTGGCTGTGAAAAGTGAAACCGTGCTCGCTATATTGATATAAAATGGTCGGAAATTATGTCTATGGATCGGATATTGAAAATTTATCGATTTCTCTGTGGTAAACCCTCGAACTTATTGTGCGACTGTTTCAGCTGCTGTATACAAACAGATTTATGCTACTTAAATTTACGCGCCCGTGAGGTGAATCAGCACCCTTGAGGTGATTTTTCACAAAAGCAGCGCTATATAAATCTTCTAAGTATTATTAAAACAAATAAAATCACCAAATTCTGTTCTATCGGAATTATTCGTCCATTAGCTATTTTTATTTTGCAAATTAACGTTTAATAAAAATATCTTTGTGATTATTTTAACGTTTAATCTTGACATTGAAACCAGTTCGCCAAGTTCGCCAAAAAGTTGATTATTTGTTCTATAACTAAGAAATAATTCTAAATTATTATAAAGCCATCATTGATTTCCTTTTTTAACGCTGCAAGAATTTGTTCAAACTTGTTTGTATAATTTTGTGCAAACGATGCATTAAAATTATACGTTAGTTGACACAAATAATATGTTATCAACAATACGAAAATAAAAATAAAAACTGCCTTATGCAGGTATTATGAAATATTAGGTTGCCGGCCTCCGTGATCGACGGGAGGCTATCGACTAGCAACCCGGAAGTGCACAAGTAAATTTAATTTAATTGGTTTGTGTTATATCACAGTGTACCACCTCAGAACAGGCTCAGCCTAGTGAGGTGGTATATACCAAAAAATAAATAAATAATATATATGTATATGTACATATATTGTATATATTGTTATGTTGTTCTTGGTTAATAAATAATTTTAAAAAAAAATTTAAAAAATTAAACAGTTTAAATAATATCAAGATATATTTGCGGCACGTTCCATGGTGGAAAATACTCTCAGTATTGTCCTGGTGTAAGACCACCCAGTGACGTAGCGAGGGGGGGGTGACCGCCCCTGGTGCCACCCGGAGGGGGGTGGGTGCCACTCGACCAAGATATTGCATACACATGACACGGTCTGTTATTTATATTTCCGTAACGCTATAGCTCCCCCGTGGGGAGTGCCCCGAATTCTGTGTCGGTCGGTCTTTTATAGGCGGAGTAGGCTATATTCTGAAATTCTCTAGCCACCCCCCCCCCCCCCCCCTCAGGATAAACCAATTTTATGAAATCGGAATATTAGCTTTTTGATTTTCTTAAGTTAGCTTTAATAGGGGGGGGGGGTGACACTACGCCCCAGGGGGTGACATCCGCCCCAGGTGCCACCCATGCTAGCTACGCCACTGAGACCACAATTATGAATTGAAATGTTGCTGGTTGGTTTGCTACGTTTGGTGACCTTGCACGGGTTCATCAGATTAGGTGTGCAGTTCCTGGCGGCGGTTGCGTCTGCCTACCATTTGTGTGGCAGGCCAGATAGGGAAAGGCCGGTTCGGGGAGACCCTTTGAATTCTCCAGCTGGTCTCTCTCGACCCATCGTCTTGCACCGCAGCGGGAGGGTTGGATTCATACGTCCTTCAATCCTGAACACATTAACCTCTACATTACTAACCATCCGTTATACCTGTTTCCTACCTAGAACTTCTTCCTCTTATTTTTCTTAAAAAGACTCTCCAGATAGTGTTGGGTGGGATTAATGTAAAAAAAAATCATTTTAAAAAACTGCAAATAAATCCTCCAGTATGATCAGTCTCCTTTACTCATTTAGCAGGTAATATTTGCGTTATTTCTTTTTGGGGTGTTATGCCGTGTTGCGCTACCTCC
Organism: Limnephilus marmoratus; assembly: GCA_917880885.1. Taxonomy (NCBI): domain Eukaryota; kingdom Metazoa; phylum Arthropoda; class Insecta; order Trichoptera; family Limnephilidae; genus Limnephilus; species Limnephilus marmoratus. The sequence continues at coordinate 36,348,289 of OU862929.1, read as the reverse complement.
TTCTTTAGCCAACGTTTCGGACATCGTTGCAGTGTCCATCTGCCGGATCTGCCTTGAAAATGGACACTGCAACGATGTCCGAAACGTTGGCTAAAGAAGGAGGTTGCGCAACACGGCATAACACCCCAAAAACGAATAACCAAAATGCTTTTGGCCGTGAAAATCTTAAATCGTATCAGGTAATATTTGGTTTAAAATACATCTTTTTCAGTTGCTTGAGATGGCTTTTTGATGATTTTATTATTAAGTATTAGGTAAATGTCTTCATACTTAAGTTGATCTTCAGATTATGTTTGAAATTCACAATCCCTCGTGCTAATTTTTTGACTCACAAAGGTCTCATAGAAATTGTTGAATCTCCCTTACTGTCATGGTGAGAAATATGAACTTAATATTCTTTACTAATTACTTAACTTTAACTTTAATAAGTTAATAAACATTATATTCGAATCTACGAGTTAACCACGGAAAAGTGAACCTTTGAGAAACCAAAGTTTCCGATCGCAATTTGAGAAAAAAAAATGAAACTTCGTAATTTTTTTGTCACTAAAGCCTCGATGACACAGGGCGAGTTTACAAGCTACTATCTGGGAAATTCACTATCTGTTAGTAAACTCGCCCAGTGTCATCGTGTTACTTGCTAACTAGCAGCGACTAGCAGATTGTTGACAATCTACGAAAAAAAGTTGAAAGGTCGTCAACTTTACTCGCCTGGCTTCCGATAAACAGCTGATTTCGACTGTCAAATATCTGAAGAATTATTTCACGCAGGTGTCGTTATTCTTGTTACTGGCGCTAGCAGCGGCCTCAGTTTCCTACGCTTCTGAGCGAGTGGACAGTTTTGTGTGTCATCATGACAATCTCACTCGCCGATTTACCCGCTTTTAAAACTTAGTAGATGGTAGCTTGTAACTCGCCGTGTGTCATCGAGGCTTAAACTACAAAAAAGTGAGGTGACAATAATGATTAGGTATAATACATTTTTCTTACAAGATATGTGTTTGTTTTTCTTCTTTTTTATTACCAGTAATTTTAGCTTACCAAAACGTGAGGCGAGCCATTTTACAAAAGAATGTATATTTGCATTCAAAGGATTTTATTGCAGAGGAAATTTTCTGACCTTCTGACAGAAAATGCCAGGGGTTTCCGAGTGATAAAAATAAGCAACACTTAAGCGAGCCATTTTAAAAAAATGTATGTTTGTTGTTTCAAAAATTATTTTTAATAATATGTATTTGAAAACATATTTAATCGCCTTTCTAAAACCGGTTTTAGTTTTCGAATAGCTACATTAAAAATATTCAAATCATTTTAAGTAAATTGTTTCAGATATTTCGAAATCCAGCTGTAGCCTATGAATTAAAAAGCCGGCGACCCATATTTTTAGAGATCATGTAATATAATGTTAAAATATGTGTTGTACCTTATATAATTTTTAAAAAATGAATTATTATAATCATCTCGATTTATTTTTACGATATTATGCTGCGTTGCGCTACCTACGTCTTTAGTCAACATTTTGAAGTGCGTTCAGAGAAACCGGGCGGCGCGCGGCGTTACGTCCATCCAAACGAATTCCCAATTTTCCTATCTGGCCTTTGACACTAGTGCAATTTTTTTAATACAATGTAGAGATCGACCACAAGCATGCTGTACACTTTACTTTTTTGATAAATTACTTCTTATAGTAGTTAGAGATGAGCTCTATACTTTGTTTAAGGAGCTAAACGTCGCAAAATTTATAAAATTGGGAAGACTTCGGTGGCTGGGTCATGTGGAGAGAATGACCGAGCATCAAGCACCAAAGTCCCTGCTGAATTCAAGACCAATAGGGCGAAGGAGCCTGGGAAGGCCAAGACTAAGATGGAGCGACAACGTCCTCAAAGACATATCTATCTTGGTGCTTCCAAACTGGAGAGAGCTGGCACAAAACCGAGATGAGTGGAGGAAGACTCTTGAGGAGGCCAAGACCCACTAGGAGTTGTAGAGCCAATAGTGATGATGATGATGATAGTAGTTAGGAACCTCCAAAAATCATTCAAATTGCCTTGTTTGAAAGCCATCAACAGGCGTTCCATTTACAAACCAGGCAATGTACGAGTATAAAAAAAAGCAAACCTACAGACACAGAACATTTTCTTCTAAATACAGTTGATAAAAAAATCTTTAATATTGGTCCTGTTTTGGAAGAGAAAAATTGGAACACAAAAAAGATTTTGACAATTTTATTTAGGTATTATCAGCCTCAGTTGCCGTTGTCCCTTTCGCTCAGTATTTCAGTATTTAAGAACGATATTTTCGTAAAATACCTATTAAAATACCAAATATGTAGGCGACCTCGTTTCCGCACCGGGAACCATTTATTGGATGATCAACACCTCTGCCATAGGTCACCCCAAGTGATTCGCTAAGTTTGGTGACTTGCTGGGGTGGCAGGCAAGTTTGGTGGCAGGCCGGATCGGGAGAGACTGGTTGTGGGAGGCCTTATGACCTCTCAAGCAGAACTCTTTTATAACATCACCTTGTACCGCAGTGGGAGGGATGGATTCAAACGGTCAGTCACTCCTGGATCTACTGACCCCTAGATTCCTACCCACCCCTCATACCTTATCCTTCCCAGAACTTTCTCTCCTTGCTTTCCTTTAAAAGACCTTTTCACAGCATCCCCAAAGATGACGTGTGCTCTGAGGGAAAATATTTTCCTCAGATGTATAGCTTTTCCTTATATAAAGCTACTGCAAAAAAAAATTTAAATATGAAAAATTTTCAGTGTTTCATTAAGTGCAACTTTGTCGTGCGATTTTTGTTCTGTTTTTTTAATAAGTCCTACTTTAATAAATACTAGCTGGTTCCCGGCTTGCGTTGCAATTCCATATTCAAAGAAATAAATAGTTTCTCCCTGAATCACCTTTCCCGTGCGTCCCCGTTCTCCTCCCGCGTCCCCTTCCTAACTAGCCTTATATAAATAAGCTATAGCCTATATAAATTATAGCCTACGTGTTATTCTGATGTATGAGCTATATTATTGTAAAGTTTTATTAAAATCCATTCAGTAGTTTTTGCGTGAAAGAGTAACAAACACACATACATCTATACAAACTTTCTCGTTTATAATATTATAGTAAGATTGTATTTTTCCTTTGGAGGGGTGCAGACATACGTTCACCGTTCGTCCCTTTTTCGACTGTTGACATTAAGTGTGTAAGAAAGAGGGGCAGCATTATATGTTTAAGAACAAAAGCAAAACAATCAGCGCATTGAAATTTGACGTTTTTGAATTTTTGGAATTCACTCACTACTCAATATTATACTTATTACAATATTCCTGTAGCTCTTTCAAATGATGAGAAATCGTTCCACACAAAATGTATGAGGAAAATTATTTTTTTATTATTTTTTTTTCGAGAATTTTTCCGATGTTTTAATAGCTATTCTACTATTCGGGCGGAGACAAATCCAACAAATCAAAGATCATAAAAATTGGTCCAGCCGTTCTCGAGTTATAAATGATGTACCTAACCCGACTTTGTTTTACATATACATATTAAGATTTAAAGGTATTCGTACCGTAAATAAATAAATAATATTATTTAAATTAAATTGATATTAATCTTTTATCCTGATGAAGAAAACTTTGTTCATGAACATGTCGATAATTTAGAATATATATTGGTGTTATATAAAGCAGGCCGCTGTGTAAGATTTTCTTCATGTATTTTTCAGTGCAGACCTTCGACCAAGTATATCTAGACAGGGCGTGTAGGTCTTAAAAATGACACCGGAACCAAAAATATTGGTTTACGAAAACATTTATCAAAAAGAAAATCCTTTATCTCGCTGTCAAAAGAACGCAAGAAGCATTGGTTTGTACCTTTAGTTGGTTTGCGTGGAGATAATTTATTTTCCAGCAAGTTCGCGGTAACGGAATTACTAGCTTTGCGAAGATCATTTTTAAAACACAAATTTCAGGCAGTTAGAAATATTTTAGGTATGGGCTATCGCGGACTTTATTATTAACAATTCAATCAGTTATATGAATATCTAAAAAAATATGTACATAACATATAAATTCGAGGCAGCGTATCGAGAAAAATAACATTTGATAAAAAAAAAAAATTCCTAGTAAAACAACTACGTCACGCAAGAGATGCAACGGAATTTGATGGGTAGTCGTATTATGAAATTTCTCGTAGGTGGTGTCACTTTGGGATTGGAATTGGGTATAGGAGGGCTAATCTATAGTTATTATATCGATGGTGCGGACCCATAGACTATAGACATTGTGGATGTCGATGTGCGATGTCTATGACCTCTTTTTTTCGTGATGACTTTGATAATCAGATTCTATGTAAGTTATTCTTCGTTAGCTGGATATGGAAGGTTCCTTAGAGCGGGTTTCTAATCGCAACGGAATTCAGGCGCAGGTACCTTCTACCTGCTGCACTCAGAAACTGTTTCAAGGCAGGCGAGACACAGGCAATCGCGTTGCACATGCACCAGACACCGGTAAGCCGGCCGCGTCCGTTGCACTTTACTCGAAATCCATACTGCAGCAGAAAGGACCGGACTAACAACAAATTATTATTTGCAATCACCTAGTCCTATGACCTAAGTCTGAAATAAAAAAAGTATCTTTTATCTCATAAAGGTTAAACGTCACGTACGTTATAATCTACGCATTCACAGATGGCGACAATTAAATTATTTTATGTTTTTAATACATTTTGCACGTTACGCTTTAAAATATTAATGTGAATTAATTGTTTGCGCCCGTACACATTTAATATGAATAATATAAATAAATAGTTTTGTCCATAAACAAACCCAAATCCTTCAAGAAAGGCTGACAAATACAATATTGGATTGAGTCACCGATAAAAAATTGAATTTTTCAGCCTTTCTTGAAAGATTTCGGTTTGTTTATGGACAAAACTATTTATTTATATTCATATTAAATATGTACAGGCGCAAACTATTAATTCACGTTAATATTTTAAAGCATAACTTGCAAAAAGTATTAAAAACATAAAATAATTTAATTGACGCCATCTGTGAATGCGTTGATTATAACGTACGTGACGTTTAACCTTAAGAGGGCATTACCAGAGAAAACCAGAAATATGTCATTTTCAAATCAGATTTTGGACGTATCGACTCTTTTCCACAAAAAATTATAAATGGATTTCGAAAGATTGTTCTTTTATCTAGCATTCACATGTAATAAATTTTGAGAAAATTTTTTAATTTTTAGTATAATAAGGTTATTCCATAGGTCGTTGGCAGATTTGTTAAATTTTCAAAAAAGATTTTGTATTATACCACACCCATTTCAAATAATATAATCATGCAGTAAAATAAATCAATACATTATCTAGCAAACGCATGTTTAAGAATTTTAATTTTAGTTTCAATAAAATCATTAAAAAATATGTACGTACATGTGTTTCTTGACGAAAATTGGTCCATTTGTGTATTTATTTGCGCACTTACAAACTGATATATTTCAGATTTTTTTAACATTTTTATTAAATTTAGACATTATTGAAAAATGATAAATACTTATAATCAAAAAATAATTACAAAAAGTACATTATTTTAATAGTTTTATCATCACGCCTTTCAGCATTTTTGGATGAAGGTATTAATTAAAGCTAATTTGGATTGAAATGCATTCGATATTGAGTTATAATTTAAAAAAGCTGGTACGGAGAATAATTAATCTTTCTCATTGTAACCGCCCTGCATGATCGTAAGACCAACTTTCGACGAAATGTGGATTTTCGTCCGCTGGCTGGTTAAACGCTCTTAACGTACTGATTATAGGACCTTAGCTCTTTTAAAATGGTGAAATATTTTTGACCGTCGAATTCAGTTTTTTTTTTTCATTAATATCTTTTATAATTACTAGACTTCACTTTTTGGTATCATTTTAAATGAACTGAAAATAACAAAGTTTGTTTAAACCTCTATTTTTGTTCACTGTCTGTATAAAAGTAAAGGCAGGGGTATTATGTCGCCACCCGTTTGCTCAGCATTATGTGACGGGCTAAGGTCATTACTTGCATTGCACATGTAGTTTGGTATTAGTGATCTATGAACCGGTGGAAACAATCTGTTGCCAAAATAGTTTGTCTAGTCTGTAGTTAGTGATAAGATAGAGCTTTGTAGAAATACATTATAAATTTGTACAGCGCCTTTCAGGTGATTTTTTTACCAAAACGGCGTTATGAAAATCATTCAAATATTATTATTAAAAGGCTTATGAAATTTTTTCTTAATGTTTACATTAGAGAAACAGTTTTTATGCATTTCTACACAAATTTTGATCAAACGTTGAGCAATTTTAACGATTTTCCGGCCTGGTTAAACGTTTCATCTGCACCTAATGGTCAATCCAGTCCTGACTGCATATAACTATTAGATAAGGCAGAGGTGGACCCATCGGCTATCAGCAAATACTTTGTTAACTGACATCGTAAGAGAGATAACGCCTGGAGTAGATACATTAAAACTCCAGTAAGTAACATGTAAAGGTAAAAATGTCCACCCGAGTTCTAGTTTTTTTTTTTTATTTATCACGTTTACGCATTTTGTATTGCCTAGGTCAATAATACGCCAGTGCAATTAGCGATCCGCGATCGGAATTATTCCGGTTGTCCCAATTTTTTATATGTTTTGTATGCTCATCTCCTGATGTAAAATCTGAGTTTTCGACCTTGGGTCCTTCCACCGCCTTTCACCGTAGGGAGGGATGGAGTCTTACGTCCGCCTTAGTCACGCCTGGATACACTGACCCCCAGATTCCTACCCACCTCTCATACCTTTTCCCTTCCCAGAATTTCCGCTCCCTCCTTTCCTTAAGAAGTCTCTCCGCACAGCAACTCGAATGATAACATATGCCCTGAAGGCAATTATTTTCCTTTAGACCTCCTGTAAAAAATATCAAATACAGTATTAGAGAAACAATTGATTTATGTTTTTGTATCGAATATCCCAAACATCGCCAGCACGCAACGCCGGCCATATGTATGAAAAATTAAGCTGTATTGGTGTGCCACCCGGCGGCCTTTATCATACAAACTTAAATTTGGATTTAAGGTCAAAATACTTAACCAAACTGAATAATTCTTTTTTTAATCAAAAGGTACAGCAAATACCTAAATTTTACATATATTTGCTTTTTTATTGATTGGTGTTTTAAATTATAAAACGCAGATCATTAAGGATGGAGTCTTACGTCCGCCTTAGTCACTCCTGGATACACTGACCCCCAGATTCCTACCCACCTCTCATACCTTTTCCCTTCCCAGAACCTCCACTCCTTCCTTTCCTTCAGAAATCTCTCCGCACAGCATTCCGAATGATAACATATGCCCTGAAGGTAATTATTTTCCTTTAGACCTCCTGTAAAAAATATCAAATACAGTATTAGAGAAACAATTGATTTCGTGCATTAATTTTGACTGCTTTTATTTATATGTTAGTTGGGAGCGGCTCAATATGTTGTGCGGGCTTCGTATGTACGAATGCAATCATATTTACGGTGCCAGTATTTCACAGGAATTAATACTCCACCAAATTTCCCAAACTTTAAGATTGCCAGTACGACTCTGGACAGAGATATCGATTCAACTCAATTTTCATACGGCAAGGAAGTGGAAAATTATGCAATTTTCCGATTTTCGCCATCGCTCGTTCCTTGTACTTGCGTGGTATCATGATCTACCATGATTAGAATAAGATTTTGCGATTTGTTCGATTTAATTATTTGATGCAATCACCCGCTCGTACCAAAATTACTAGGTAATAACGCGAAATACGGGCGAAGTTATAGAGAATCGCTTGACATTATTATTTAAGAGCCAAAATTTAATGCCGAGAATTTAAATTTCGTCAAACGAGGATCTTGCAATCGTACCCTTACAAGATTAATTATTATCCATACCAGCATTTTAACATAATAACTCAATATCGATTTTATTTCATTCAAAATTTGTTTTGATAACCTACATTCAAAATGCTCAAACTCGTGATGATAAAACTATCAAAATTATGTAATTTTTGTAATATTTTTTGATCATAAGTATTTATAATTTTTCAATAATGTCTAAGCAAAATAAGAATGTAATTTTTTTAATATATTAGTTTATAAGACTGTAAATAAATAGACAAACTGAAGTATTTTCGTCACAAAACAAGGGCGAGAATTTTTTTTTAAATTTTATTTTAACTAAAATTAAAATTCTGAAAAGTAACTTTTCAAATTAATTTATTGATTTATTTTCTGCGTAATTATATGATTTGAAATGTATGTTGTACAATACAAAATTTTGTTTGAAAATTTAACAGATCTGCCAACGACCCACGGTAAAACCTTATTGTACTAAAAATAAACATATTTTCTCAAAATTTAAAACTTAGCTTTACCAGATAAAAGAACAGTCTATCGAAATCAATTTATTGGTTTTTTGTGGAAAAGAGTCAATAAAATTGTATTTAAAAATGACATATTTCCGGTTTTGTCTGGTTATTCCTTCTTAAAACATTTTTTTCAGTTATTTCCTAGAATAAATATGCGATAAGTGTTTTATTCTTTGACTTAGGTCGTTATTTTTCCAAAAGGTGAAGTAAATTATATCGCACATCCCGTAGAAAAGTGTCGTTAGTCAAAAACTTAATTTTACAGGAGAGCGAAAATAAATAAATGAATGATGAACAAGAGGCACTAGCGACATCTTGCGGAGATGGAGTGATCTAACTTAAATACGGTTTCCGTTGGGCATAGATAATTACAATCACTTTGCTTTTCAAAGATAAAACTTAAAATAGAAAATTTTGACATACAACACTTTTCTATTACGTATTTTATAATGGTGTGAAGGTATATGGTAAATAGACATATAGTAGAAAAAAGTTTAAAAGAAGAAATTAAAAAGATGAACTACTTTTGTTTGGCTGTAAGAGATTAAATTTCAAGTAAGTTAAGGCTGTTAATATTTAGGCTGTAACGGCCGCTGTTCCAATCCCACTAATCAACTGCTCAAATGCACAACTAGGCTCTTTCCAACATACAAGCATCGCTTAAGAATTGCTTAATCTGAGGAAGCCGGACAAGTGGATAAAGTTCGAATGCAAAGTTATAAAAAGTGTTAACAGAGTGGCGCTAACGCCACGAGGTACCGACGCGCCAGCGGCAAAGTTCAAACTAACAATTTATTTGTAATATATTTTATATATCTGTTTAAAAAATATAAAATGCCAGTTTATGGATAACAGTATTTAAAAGAAATTATGTGTGTTAATAATAAATGCACTATTAAACTCTTTAACATTAATTTGACATCGAAAGTTTTTACTTTGATGCCATTTTGGGCGGGGATAAAGTGGGCGGGGTCACTTAAGATAATCGACGCTAAAATATTTGGGAACAACGAGAATCAAGCGTTATCTTTAAAATACTTACAAATCGCTTAACCGATGGTAGACTCAGATTGGTCGATCGAAATGTTGGGAACAACGGCCGTAAGAGTTTTAAAATTATTCACTGCTACTTGGAAATAATAGTAAACAGACATACAATTAAGAATGTTTTTAATAAATGTAGGTTATGGCTAACCTTTGGTCAAACCGAGCTAAAACCGCAAAGTGTGATCCGCAGAAACAAGATACGAGTATTGTATCCATTATATTTGATCAATAGATATCTTAAGTGGAATACACATTGCCTACTTATCACGAATAAACTTAGAAATCACATATTTATTTCTTCAAAAACATTAGAAACATACTAGATTCCAAATGTATGAAAATTGTTTATTACTCTCTTTGTCAATAAATCATTGAATATGGAATAATCGCATGGGGAGGTGCAACACTATCAGCTATAGATACATTATCGAAGGCACAAAAATTAATTATGAAAGTTATTCTTAAAGTTTCCATAATAACAAGTTCTGTAGATGTATTCAACAAATTCCCTGTATTAGATATTCGACAAATTTACACAAAAACAATCTTAACTCATCTGTTTAAAAGTAAAACACATACATTTTATGAAAATACCCAAAATATTGTGAACACGCGGCACAAAACCAAAGAACTCATACAAACACCTAAAACAAACACAACATTTGGTCAAAGAAATTTCAAATACATTGCGCCTAAAATATACAATGACAAAACAAGACAATCGAATAATATTAACAAATACAAAATCCTGATCAAACAATGGATCATCGAAAAAGGTTGTGCAATAATTAGTCATCTCACCCAAATATAATCCTCTATCTCATTATTGTTACCACTACCAACCATCCCGAAAATTTTTGTCAAATATTTTTGCTTTATTGAAAAATTTACTTTATTTAATGTTTATGAAATATTTGTAAACTAGTCTGTCTCGACACAGGATTTCCTAGTGAGACAGGCAAGGCCAAAAAAATATATGTAAACCTTTTCATATTGATGCACATAATAAATAAATAAAATTATGCCTTTTGCCATTTTCCGCCCTAGTTGTAATCAGTTCGAATCATATATATACAATAGAAACAAGGGAGATGGGCCTTGCACCATTATTACTATGAAAACCGCGCGCACACCGTTGCTAACGGTTCCAGGCCAACTCAGAACCAACTCAACTCAACAACACTTCTTTAAAAGTCTTTAAAAACTATGAAAAAAAAATTAAAAATAGCCCATCACCTAAACTAACCCATTTAACCAATTTTTTAAATATGTTTTCATCACTTTTCAAAGGAGGTGTTGAGTTGAGTTGAAACTCGAAGAAACTCGACGGGCACGAATGGAACAACCTATTACGCATAGTTTTATTTCCGAATATTTATACACTGTTACCTTATTATGATCCCTGAAGCATAGGTGTGGTAAATATTTTGTATGCGCATATTAAAAATGTGAAAAACTGGAAAGTATGAATGGCTGATGAAAGAGTAATGGATGCTCAGGAGAGTGATTCTGTATATTTGGTGTTAAATCAGCATTACGAGACAATTAAGGCAAAAATGCCAAATTCGTCGGGTGCCGGAAGGCGTTCGTCTTGCGTTATCGGCTATCAATTCATCACTCAATTGAGAATTTACTTGTGTAAAATAAATTGATTTAAACAAATAATATAAGAAATAATATTTATGTTAGGGGAGAAGGTAAAAGATGCATTAACCACTGAACACATCAGCTTTTTTCACGATAATATACCAAAATGTGTACAGCCGATTTAATTTAGATGTTAGGCTGTCGTAAATGATACAGAACCACCCTTCGATTGTTTAAGCACATTGAGCCGACTAACGAAGAAAACAGAATGAGTATAAAATGTGAAATTGAATGGTAGATGAAATCGGGGACATAGTGGGAAGATACAGCACAATCAAATAGTCGGTCTCAACAATCCGACGATATGATAATGTGAATGGAAAGGAGAGTGTTACCATACATTACAATGTTTGGTCCCTGATATGATTTTATTCTCCTTCTGTTTCAGCCGACTACATTAAGATCTGCCACAGAACGGATCCGGACGTAGACGCCTGCATCATCCGGTCCATCGATGCCATAAAGACGAAGCTGGGAGCGGTTAGTATCATTCTTTCATTACCGTTCTATCACACCAACTTTATATGAAATTTACTGAAAAACAAAGAAGCAATGTTAAAATTTCGATACGGATCCAATGACATTACCATAGACACGTTGTAGAAATCTCAAAAGTGGCAAGCGAAAGATGCAGTGATTGTCATACTTTCGATTAGTGTTAAACTGTCACACATCGCATGAGGTCGCTTGCTATATCTAACCATATCTCTTAAATACATTTAAAAAAGTCAATTTCATTTCATTCAAAAATACTTACAAATTACATAAATACTATAATTATTTTCGTTGTACAGCGAAGATTTTAAACGCCATTTGAGAAAGTGAGGTAGCCATAATTAAGATAGCGTGTACAGCGATAACTATATAAGATGTCCAATACGAATAAGGACAACCTACTGGCAGTAAGGTCGTCTCACGCAGCGTTCCTTATTCGTCTTAATATAAATGAGTAAACGTAGAGTCATCTCAATCACATTTGTAATGTGGAATGTGTAGAATGGTATTCCACGCATCGTTCAAGTTAATGTGCTCTGTTCTATATCTATTTCGTGCACATATTCTTTGTCATAACTGAACAACGTTTGAATGAAAAAATTTTAAAAGTGCCACTTTTTGTGTGATAATAACGTGTCTAGATATTGTAATTTTATTGTAAACATCACATAATACAAAAGTATGAAAAGTATGGTGAAATACGGCGGGCCAGAAGGTTTGCGCGATAGGTCAGTGGTTAGGTCAGATGCTCATAAAACAAAAAAAAATGTATAATAACCTTCCTATCGCTTGATTGAAAGTAGAAGGACTACATATATATAGAATCCTCAATAAGGGATATCTTTGGGACAAATATAAGGAGAAATAATTGTTACATGTAACCATTTAAATATTCGGTTAGCAAGAAAAAATATCCATTAAATTATTTGAACATCATTCTATGTTTTGTCGGCAGAGAAAAACTATCGTGGTTTGGTTGGGTCAAGTAAGGCTAAGTTTACTTGCGTTAAGTTAGAGTGGGTTACATTACGTTAGGGGTTGACATTATTTACTGAACAATCTTGTTCTACTTGCAGACCACTAGTGGCTGCTGGTGACCTGACAGTTGATACCCCGAAATTATTTTTATTATAAATTGTATAATTTTGTATGCAATTTTTATCAATCTCAAACCTACTCGTACAATCGACCTCAAAAATTCTTTTAATTCTTCTTCTTTCGTATGATGGGGGGTCAGAGGTGAACATCTAGGTCTGCGAGTCACTCTAGGGCCTCAGGCGTTGCCCTGTGGACCTCATCAATCCCGCCGGGGAATGAATGGAGCGGGCATTCGTTGACCACATGTCGGTGGTCTGCACCGCACTGCATTCACACATCGCTGACTCTTTAAGGCCCCATCTATGCATCGTGTGACCACAGCGGCTATGGGAGCACCTTATCCTATTGATAGCCGGCAATTCTTTTAATAATTAGTTGGAATGAATTTAAAACGAATTTATTTATGGTGTGTAAGTAGTATTTATTTGGTGCGTTTAAATGAAAATATGTTATATACTTTTGTTGTTCGGCGGTACATCTTCTCTGCACACCAATTACGTCTTATAATTGAACAAGTATACCATATTTTCTCTTTTTTTTACATAAACTCCACACAGGAGGCCCTGAGAAAAATCATTTCCCTCAGGGTCTATATCATCCTGGGGATGCTGTGCGGAGGGTTTTTTAAGGAAAGGAAGGAGAGGAGAGTTCTGGGAAGGAAAAGGGTTTAAGGGGTGGGTAGGAATTTGGGGTTCAGTATGTCCTGGTCATCCGCCTCGAAGACCTAGACAAACCTCACCCCGTGAATCCGGGCACCTCTGCTAAATCACCGAACGTAGCGAACCACTTGAGGTGACTTATGGCAGAGGTGTTGGTTATCCAATTAAGGTTCCCGAGGCGGCGGTACCCATTCCCGCCTCCCAAATTGAATCCCTTAATCAACTGTATATTGTTTATAAGTATGCCGGGGGCCAACTGTCGGGGGACCAACTGGCATGGCACCGTAGCTGCTATACTGCTTTCCCGGCAGAAAACATTCTAAAGCTGGCCAAAATCACAATATTATGCTGAGCATTTAAATGATAGCCTAAACGAAGTTTCAGATAAATTTAAATATTGAAATCAGTTATGTACACGGATCTAAGGGAACGTACCCATACTACGTGACACGTTTAGGGGGGGGGGGGGTCTTCAAAATGTCACGCTCCATACAAATGAGCGGCGGGTTGCTTAGGATTTTGGTCACCGGGGGGGGGGGGGTTAAAAATTTCAAAAAGTTGGTCACGTAGTATGGGTACGTTCCCTAATGTACATATCATTTGCAGAAGTAAATGAAAGTGACGATAATTTGGATTAGTTAACAAACAATAAAGTTGATGTTTTTTCACTTCCAACCATTTTTCGATAATATATTGTTATGAAGCAATTTTTAATAATTTATTATTCCTTCAAGTACTTTCGTAAGCTATAGAAAAAATGATAATGTTGGCGAAACTCTCTTGATTTCGGTGTCTATGCGAAGCGCGGGAGCGGGTTCCGGTTCCGCTTCACACTTTGATTTGGAAGCGAGTAGAGCTGCTCGCTTTGTAAATCGATGGGTCACACATTGTGAGAAAAATGTGCTAATTATACGGGAAGGAGTGAAATGAAGTATACGTGGGCGACAATCGATTTTTAGTGAAATTTAATAATGGTTTTCATGGTAAAACCCTCAAAAAACACGCGAGTGAGTTCGTGATGTACCGTGGCGAGTAAAATTCTACCGCATGTTATTGTGGCGGGCGCTCGGGGATTGTAATCGGTAATGATCAGAGTCATCCTGTCGGAATATAAAACATTACGCGAATAATAATCATTTTCCCGCGGCCGGCAAACCCGCGGAGTACGCCATTTTTAAGAGTTCGCGCTGTAAGCGAGCGAGAGTGTCGCTACCATTTGGGATAGGACCGGTAATCAGGAGAGGGTCATGGGTCCCCACCAGCAGTGATCGTTTGACTCCAGAGCCGAGGCCAGAAGAGGAAGCAGGAGGACCGGCATCCCGCAGAGGGTCATGGGATTCCACCTGGTATAGCCGAGGGGATCCCGAGCTGAGTTCCGCCGATGGTGGAGAGAGTCTGGGCCTCCCCTTCGGTAAGAACTCACACCAGGCATCTCCGGTTGAGGCCTCAGGGGCCTGCCACTCTCAGCCGCAGTCCGGGGGGTAGATAGATAGATAGGTTAGGATTAGTTGGATACGTGGTCCCGGGTGAGTCTTTTTATGTATCATGTATTTATCACCGGTCTTCCTTTGTACAATATATCCTACTTATGTTCTCATTTAATACTGGGTTTTATTGGCAAAGTCCAACACCCCACTCCTTTCCAGGGATGTTATATTAAGAATGCCCACGCCGTGAAGGGAGAGTCTCGGGCCTGCAGCAAATTGACATTCCACGACTGTATAGTCGAGGATTGGCGTCCATAGGTTCCATTAGAACCAAAGTTGATATGTGGTGAGCGGGAGAGAGATGTAATTGGCTGGCATCTGCTACTTACAGCCTCCCACGCAAACTGCGATCTACATAGTAGATAGCACTTCATTTATTCTACCTAATTAACTTGCTATTCAACATAGTAATTAGCTACTTAACAATGTACTAAAAGTGCAATTTATCAATAAGAAGAGCAAAATTTTACAAATTTCAATCTGGATATCTGTTGGTCGTGAAGTTACAATAAGAGGAAATCAATACAAGAACACTTTTAAATACATTTCGGGTTTTGTATTCAATATTACGACAAACTCAATCGACCGTATTAGTAAAGTTTCATATTAAATAGTGTTCTGTTATTTTACCTTAATTTATTTTATTTTAGTTTATTTTATTTTAGTTATTTTACGACTCAACCAATAACATTATCTTTAATCTCAAACCTGACATTTGAAGAGGTAAAGAGGAAGGTTATGAACTTCTTGACAAATCATATATCGTTAATAAGTTCGGATTAAGCCATTATGTTTACCTAATGTTTCTACTTTTTGTTAATGTTTACCTAATTATTATTACCTAATGTTTCTACTTTTTGTTAATCTCTTACCAGCGCGATATTGAGAGTATGTTCTCCTTTACGACATTGATGATGTATTACTATTTATTAGAATAATAAACGTAATTAATTCATCGTTTTATTACACGTGATATCTGTCTTTGATATTGACCTTGATCATAACCTTCAGTCAATACTGCATACATTTCCTCAAAGATCAATTTTATTGAAGGGCAGGTACATGCCAATAACAAGAGTGTCAACATAAATACTTATTCTTTAATTTAATTCTGGAAAGTTCCCTTCAAACTAGAATTGTGAATTAGTTAATTTTTCTTAACCTACTGCCAATAAATTCAACCATATTCTAATGATCAATTAATACCGTGTGACGACAAAAAGGTAAAGATATTATTATTTTCTATTGATTTTATAGGGATCAATTACTAGTTCGAACCCTACGAAAAACATCTCTAAATTTCCTAAGAATTCCCTTGAGGGTACAATGCTTAATACGTTTTAAAGCGAAGCACTATTTTCTTCCCTGCACTATCCCAACTCATTGCCAGGACAAGCTGTTGGGGTCGGCTCTTCTCTTTCTCAGGCTGTTTCTTCTTCGGTTCCGGGTATCGCTTTTATCCAGGCCGTTTCTCTGTAATATTTTTGAGCATTGAGTCATCCAGGAGTTCTTTGGTTTTCCTCTGGATAACTGTCAATGAAGCTCCATAGACATTGCCTGCTTCATTATGTGGTCTGGTGGTCTCCGTCTTATGTTCCCGTATGTGCCATCTCAACTGTCGTTCCTCCAGCTTACTGTTTATGTCCGTGGCACCCAGGCTACCACGAATGCGTGAACTTTTAATCCCATCTTCCAGTGATACTTCTACGTACTATTTCGAGTTGCTTAAAGTAGGAGTTGTACGTAGTCAAGCATTCGGAGCCATACATTATTGCGGGTCTAACGTTGGTACACACTTCCTTTAAGTTTTATAGGCATTTTCAGGTCACACAAGATTCGTGTTACGGATCTAAATCACATCCATCCCACATCTATAATAACAATGCTAAATCACGTATTTTGAGTTTGAAAATTGCATCGCTCAGAATATTTTTAGATAGTTTAATTAAATTCTGCGTGTGGAACATATGAAAAAATGGAGAATTTTTTAATTAGTTTTTTGATAAGTCCATAAATGAAATAAAGCATCAGGCGCATAAAAACTGCTTTAAACTTTAAAATCTGCTTACGCACCGATTTTTGTGTTACTATTTCATCGAATAATCTCGCGAATAAATTTATTTAGAAAATTATCGAAAAATGTTTAAATATTTGTGCCTGAACAACGGAAAATACAATAAACACACGTTTTTACAGGTTTTTGGTGGTCTAGAAGATTTGGAAATCAAAATGGTCAGCTGGTGTTAACGGAAATTTAAACCCTATCGCTCATCTACATGAGGAGTGTTATTGCTAGCGGCCCGATTACAAATTTTGACGACGTGATTCATTACCATACTGTTTTTTTAGTATTCCGTCCTACCAACTAACCGACTAAGTAAACAGGGAATGATATAGTCAAAATAAATAGAACGCAAGGCTCGATGTCTTTTAATTCTCTAAAAAGACCCTACTATGGAGCCATGCATACGGTTTCTTCTGTCCTATTCAAAATCCTATTAAAGCTTTTATCTTGCGCTATATCCTAGGTTAAGAAGGTTTAAAACTTACGATACCTCAGTTTCGGCTTTGATATCATATTAATATTTATTATAGTAATAACTATCAGAATGAATTCATTATTTTGTTACACGTGTTCTCTACTTTTGATATAGACCTTGGTCATATCGTCTGTCAAACCCGTTGAGCTTCCTGCTCCAATTACACCTTCAGAAGACCTTTCGTAATTATATACATACTTAGTAGGTAGTCTAGTTCAACGTTGAACAAAAGGGCCTCGCACGCACAATATAATTATTAAAGAATGCAATAATGTGGCAACACAGTGATTTGTATAATTTATTTAATTGCGATTACTTAAAATAACATGGAGTTTTTAGTAAGCATAATCATAAAAAGCTTTGATCATAAAACCTAAAATTTTCCTACTCATAATTAAACTAGTCCCAATCTGTCGACCTTGTGGAACGCTTTCTGAGGGTTTTATAGACACGTAGTCACGTAGGTATTTTTTTTACATGCGAGTATTTACGCTAAAGAAAACTTGGATAATTAAATATCCGACTCGTTTTCTTCTTGATATTAGCGTAATAAGGCCATTAAAATACCACCTAGTTATGTCTTACATAATAAAATTAACAATCAATAATTGCAAATTCCCTTAGTGGCGTCATTTCAATTAAATGAAAATAACAAACGTTTACGTCGTATCCGGATGATGAAACCAATGATCTAGAAAAATGCTGATAATTCATCTGATGGTATTATTATCTTGATGACTGTACAATTGAGGATTGTTGTAAAAGGAAGTGGCGCCTTTTGTTATTTTCAAAAGGAACCGTTGAAGTTTTCAAGCATTAAGTATCCCCAACGACAAAATGTCAAAAATAAAATATTCAACACTTTTACACAGGTTCCCGATCCATTTTCTAACCATTTTTCCGAGAAAATTTTTTTCCAATTACATGAAGGAATTTTTTGGTAAAATTTTCTTTAACAAAGTTTTCCAACATGAAAATTTTCAAACTTCGTATGACAAAATCAAAAAGATAAATGTTTTTATAAAAATTTCCAGACCCGCTTTCCGACCAAGCTTAATTTTTTCCGTTTTTTTTGTAAAAGTAAAAGAATCATTGAATTTTTCAGTAAAATAAGAACCTAAAATGGAAAACTACCAAGCTTCACATATCATCAAATAGAAATTTAAATTTAAATATCAAATTTAAATATTTAAACATCAAATATAAATTTAAATATATAAAAATCTCGTCCTATTTTCCGACCAATTTTCTCAAAAGTTATTTTCCACGAAAATTAAATCAACTACAAAGAACAACATCAAAAAGATAAATGTCTCACCTATGTCAAACAAAATTTAAAAAAAAAATATAAAAATTGAAAATAAAAAAATCTAACTTATGATTCGGTTCCGTTTGGCTTTTATAAAACTCAAAAATTTGAAAAAAAATGTTGCGAAAATGATAAAATCCATATAATAAAAATGAATCCCTGTTTCCCTTGGTCACACCATAACTTCAGAACGAATTTAGCTATTTCATTCATCTTTTTTTCTAAGTTTTCTACCACTTTGTAGAAGGTTCTTAAAGGTTCGAAAGAAAAATTAAGAAAATTGCGCCGAAAGTTGGATAATTTCAGAAAACTTAACGACTATTTTAACTTCGCACGACAGTTCCCGCGTTTGATCTTAGCAGGCAGCTATTTTTTTTTTAGACATAAGAATTGTCTATGGATTTTGTAAATTATAGATATTTAAAATAGGTACCTACGTTACGTAACAAATTAGATTGATTGTTCTTATCAAATGCAAAAACGATAACAGATGAAAAATGAAAATTTGAATAAAAAAAGTAATAGGTGGCACGCGAGCTGTTTGAAAGCTGAATGTACTGGGACTGAATATATGGAACACGGGAGGGGAGAGAGTAGGCGGGGAAGGTGGAAGTGGACCGCGGGAGGGGAAATGGAGGACATGCAGGCAGAAACAATTTATTTATTTGAATGTGATATGGCAACGCATGCCGGGAACCAGCTAGTACGAGTATAATAAGGATAATATTGAAATTTTAGAGCTCTCAATCCGATTTGGTTAAAAAATTCTAAAGGGGGATTAGAGGGGTAAACTCAAATTTTATGTCAAAATACACTATTTCGTAGGCGTTCTTTAATTTCTTGAGATCTGATTGACAGTAAATTTCTAAGTTAATGGATGTTTGTTATTTAGTAGAAATTAACTGTCATTCTTTCAGTGAGTTACACGACATAGAAGTAATACATAGACAATCACAAATAGTGTAGTAGTAGGATAGAAAAATGATATGATATGTAAATTTTTGCACACATTCTAATAATTGCAGTTGTACATACAACGGGGCAAAACTCTACTACTAGAGAAACTTACTAAATTTGGCGAAGACCATTGAAAAGACGCCTGCAAATAGTTTTTTTTTATTAAATAGTGGTGTAAACGAAGTTTGTTATTTTCATTTAATTAAAATTAACGTAAAATTATTAAGTATTTAAGAGCTTTTTCTTACTGACATTCAGCTAATATTTTAATTCATGATACCAAAAAAATTTAAAATTTCTCAGAGCTTTTATTTCAAACGCCGGCATCCAGAAGCAGAACGGATTTCACTGATGAAGTTTAAATTTAAACGACATTTGTGTAGCAATTTTTGCTAAATGTTATTTTGCGTACTTTGTTTAAACGATGATGGGTAACATACTACTTTAACGAAGGTCGCACATTTATTGCACAATTGCACAATTATTTTTCTCTGGACCTACCGTGTGTCTTACAAATTCGGTCAAATAATTAAGCCCACCAATAAAACCAAACATTTAATTCTGTCCCTCCGCTTTGAAAGCATAATATCTCGAAAGACAAATGTTGTCCTTGCAGACCAACAAAAGATTAATCTTAATTCTTAAGAGTTGCGATCTTTTGACTGCCGAATAAAGCACAATCTTTTTGATAACTAAGGTTTTCGTAACCCAATTGTTCCAAGCAATAATTTTGATTTTGGTGTCATTTTTAACATCCACACTCCCTAGACTTTGTTGGTCAATGCATATCATGAAATAGATCTTACGGTCAATGTTACTTCCTTCCAATGTTACATTATACAAATTGCAAGTAAGAGTATTATAATAATTACAGTATATATAAATATTTTTCCGAGAATTGTATTTAATTTTAATTCGTAAATATCTGGTTGTGATTCCTGCTCATTTGATGGTATTATACCATTCAGTAATTATTGTCTTAAAAAATATCAAGTGGCGTGAAATCCTTCCAAACAAACGCATATAGCCTCGTCCAGTATGTCGAATGTGACTGGACAAAGATGAAAAACACTAATGACGCGTTTTTTTTTCAAAGTTAATTTCTGGGACATCACTTAAAATTATGAAGAGAGGAATTTACACTTTATTTTTTTTAAATGGACAAATCTCAAATAATAAGTAAGATTACACTTCCTTCTAGAATAATGTTCATGGAGGGCATGTTCTGTCAGATGGTCAAAAAATTTACGCTTTGCAATAAAATCCAAATAAATGGAACATTTCTGGATATATCGGAAAAATATAAAAAGGCGATGAAATACGCTTTTAAATTTTATTATTGTAAAAAAATATATAATTTTTGAAACATTAAAATTTTTATGCAAGCATACAATTTTGGCTCAGTTTACGATTTACCTAACTAAAATTACTGATAATAAAAAAAAAGAAAAACACGCTCATATTTTATTAAACAAATGTAATATAAGCGTTATCATCACCTCACTTTTTTATCCATTCATTAAAAAATAATTAATGTAAAATTTTGTAGTTTCACAAATTTGTCTCATAATGCGATCTGAAACTTTGGTTTTATAAAAGTGCACAATTTAATTTTTCTGTGGTTGAATTCTAGATTCGAACACAAAGCATGGTATTTTCTCTTTCTACCACCGTTTAAATCTTATTGCTCACCATGTCAGTAAGGGAGATACAACGATTTCTATGAGACCTATATAAGCTCTTCCCAAAAGAGAACAATTTAGCCTGAGAGGTTAGTGAATTCAAAATCGATAAGCTATTCGTCAGTTAAAATGACTCTAGCTTTGTTAAGTAATACTTTACTAAGTATTACTTTACTAAGTATTACTTTACTAAGTATTACTTTACTAAGTATTACTATAGTAATACCGATACTTTCTTCAATCCTATTCTTTATTCCTTATTCATTCCTTTTCCCATTCATCAATTCCTTCTGCATCTCTCATTTGGTACGAGTATATAAAATCTAGGGTTAACTTCCATTCAATTTTCCACCCACTGTTACTCAAACTGAACTCTTTCTTAAAAGTCCATTTGTTCTTTAACATACAATTAACTTCTAATTTCAGGGTATCCCCGAGTTGGACGTGCCCCCCATGGAGCCCCTGAACATGAAAGAGATAGTCCTGTCTAGGGGGCCCAAGGGGGCACTGCTGGAGGCGACCATGTCAAACCTTAAGGTCTGGGGGCCCAGTCACTTCGTCGTGCAGGAACTCAAGTAATACTCTCATCTCAATAATCACTCTTATACTACTCTTCAGTGTGCTGAATTGTGGAGGGAAGATTAAGAATTCAAATCTATTCCAATCTATTTAAAAATATTTAGTAAATGTCAATTCAAATCTATTCCAACCTATTTAAAAATATCTAGTAAATGTCAATTCAAATCTATTCCAACCTATTTAAAAATATCTAGTAAATGTCAATTCAAATCTATTCCAACCTATTTAAAAATATCTAGTAAATGTCAATTCAAATCTATTCCAACCTATTTAAAAATATCTAGTAAATGTCAATTCAAATCTATTCCAACCTATTTAAAAATATCTAGTAAATGTCAATTCAAATCTATTCCAACCTATTTAAAAATATCTAGTAAATGTCAATTCAAATCTATTCCAACCTATTTAAAAATATCTAGTAAATGTCAATTCAAATCTATTCCAAAACTGTTCCATGTCTATTTTAATTTTAATTACAATCTATTCAAAATCCATTTCAAATTGATTTAAAAAAAGTCAAAATCTATTATCTATTTAAATCTATTTTTAAAAATCCAGATCTCTTAAGTTTCTCTTCACATCTATTTAAAATGTATCCAGTTCTATTCATAATCTCTTTAATAACTTTTTTTCGATATTTGTTTTTGGGGTGTTATGCCGTGTTGCGCTACCTCCTTGTTTAGCCAACGTTTCGGACAGCGTAGCCCATCGTCAGTCCAGATCCGGCAGTTGTATCATTAAACACATGCCCTGATGATGAACGTGTAAGAAGGAGGTAGCGTAACACGGCATAATACCCCAAAAACAAATAACGAAAATAATTTTGGCCGTGAAAATCCAAAAACGTATCTATTTAATAACTGCTCAAAATCTGAAATGATTTAAGATTTTCAAAGCCAAAAGTAGGTATTATAGTGATTTATTTTTAGGGTATTATGCCGTGTTGGGCTACCTGCTTCTTACATGTTCATCATCAGAGCATGTGTTTAATGACATACTCTGGGAGAGCATTAGGCTCTCTGAGACCTAAGCAAGAATCAAGAAAGCATCTGCCCTGATGATGGTCACTGTAACGCTGTCCGAAACGTTAACTGAAGCGGGAAGTAGCACTACACGGCGTAATAAATCACGATAATTGGTCAAAAGCTGTTAAAAATCTTGGCACCTAAATAGAATGTTGCAGAACCCTCAAAAAAAATTTTTTTTTCATTTTAACGGATAGTAATGAAATATGACTGCAATAATCAGAGCCTCTACAAAAGTAAAACACTAAACATACCCATAACACATACCTCACACGGGCAAAGTACTAAGCAATCAAACTATTTAACTGCATGCCCACAACACAGAAACAGCTACTAACTGCAAATAATATACATATGTACTATTATTCACAAAAAACTTATAACAGACTGGATGAAAAAACAAGGTATTCACTTTACTCAAATCATTATAAAGCATAACCAAACTTACCCCAAACCAAACGATAAAAAAGGCTTTATTTCGGAATACTACCATAACATTGCTTATGTCAGTGGCATGTGGTCCATAGAAAAATATACCTACCTGCTTTTCAAGATAATAATTATTTATCTAACTTTAATTATTATTTTTAATTGTTAAACTAACGGTTAAGACAAGATTTTTATGCATAGCACAAAGGGTAACAATTATTATGAGCAGTAATTATCAGCCTGAAACACTCATCCACATTGAAAAATCTTCCGAGAAAAGATACATGACGCCAACGGGACTTGAACCCGTGCCCTTCTGATTGCCGGTCAGCTGCTCTCCCAATTGAGCTATGGCGGCTTATCTTATACCCGCCAAATGATTCAATATATACTAGTGAAATACTACTAATGAAACACTAGTATATATTGAATCATTTGGCGGGTAGGTATAAGATAAGCCGCCATAGCTCAATTGGGAGAGCAGCTGACCGGCAATCAGAAGGGCACGGGTTCATGTCTCGTTGGCGTCATGTATCTTTTCTCGGAAGATTTTTCAATGTGGATGAGTGTTTCAGGCTGATAATTATTGCTTATAATAATTGTTATCTAACTTTAACTGCTATTAACCTTAAATTTGTACATAAGTTACTGCCGCTATGGGTCGAACCATGTGCACTTCTTGACAATATCAAGACAATACTGTGTTTTACTTATATCGACAGAATAGCACTTAAGAGGGAATAACCAAACAAAACCGTAAATATGTCATTTTTAAATCAAATTTTAGACGTATTGACTCTTTTCCATAAAAAATTATAAATTGACTTTGGAAGACTGTTCTTTTATGTAGAAAAGTTTTAAATTGTGAGAAAATATGTTTATTTTTTAGCACAATAAGGTTTTGCCGTAGGTCGTTGGCAGATTTGTTAAATTTTCAAACAACATTTTGTATTATACAACACACATTTTAAATTATATAATCATGCAGTAAAATATATCAATAAATTATTTGGGAAAGCTGCTTTTCAGAATTTTAATTTTAGTTCAAATAGAAAAAAATATATATATCTGCGCTCTTGTTTTGTGACGAAAATACTTCAATTTGTCTATTTATTTACGGTCTTACAAACTAATATTTGAAGAAAAAAAAATGTGTACTTAATTTGGTTCGACATTATTTAAAAATTATAAATATTTATGATCAAAAAATAATTCCAAAAAGTACATAATACTAATAGTTTTATCATCACGAGTATGAGCATTTTTGAAAGCAAATTTACCAAAGCAAATTTTGAATGAAATAAAATCGATATTGAGTTATTACATTAAAATGCTGGAATAGAGAATAATTAATCTTTCTTATCGGAACCGCCCTGTACAGTTGCAGGGGTACGATTGCAAGATCATCGTTCGACGAAATTTAAATTTTAGGCCTCTGGTTAATGGCTCTTAATACTAAACTCAGCACAAGTTTTCCCAGTGAGGTCTTCACAAAATGTTACAACTAACCTTTTCACAAACAGATAATGAATATTAACAGTTTTTTGTACATTTAAACCAATGTAATCATTTATAAAATGTATGTTCAAGAATAGATTTAAATAAATAATTGTTAATTTGTAGGTCTGACCTGAATAAGAACCGTTTTGACTTCCGCGTGCACTTGCCCCGCCTGCACTTCGAGGGGAACTACAAGATGGACATGCAGATTCTGCTCTTCCAACTTCACGGGAAAGGAGACATTAAGGGCAACTTTAGTAAGTTTGCATTAATAATAATAACGTTGTATTTAAATAGCGCAGTTTTATGATATTTCACTTCAAGGGCGCTTAATTATAATATACTTAAAAGTAATCATATAGTGCTCCTTATGAGTCCTGACAAAAATAGATTAAATAGTGTAACAAAGAATATACAGTATATACAAAGCAATGCCAAAAGAATAATATTAACAACACAGTGCTGTTTTGGCGCAGGATATGATAAACAATAACGGTGCCATTAAACAAGAATCATTAAAACTAAAATATAATACAGAATAGGAGGCAGTTTACGTTTAGAAAAAATACAAATTCGGAGTGAACATAAAAGTATAGTAAGGTGGTTATCGAAACCAAACAATTGCCGGAAACTTCAGGAACGTGGCTTATTAGAGTGGATATATCGAAAAGGAGTTAAAATTCATGAAAGATATGAGTTTTTAAATAAGTTTGTTTTCAAAGCCCTTTTGAATTCAACCAAGTTCTGAATATTAGTAAGAGCTGAGGGAGGTTTATTTCAAAATGAGCGGGCCAGTTACATGAAAACATCGACCACTGTAAACGGCTCGATTTGATCTAGAAAGTTCATTACATCTGTTACATCTGGTCATTTAAGACTTAGAACGCACCATCTTTGGAAGTTTGACGTCAACCAAAACTTTACCCCTAAGGCCTATGATCTGTTTTTTCGGAAGGTCAAAATATTTCTGCTTTGTGAAAAATCCAAATAAATGGTATGTTTCTGAAGGCACCGACAACTTAAAACTGTTTTTGAAAGATTTCGCTTTCAAATTTTATATTAATCTTCTTTAATATATAAAACAAATTCGGGTCAGTTACACCATTTATAACTCAAGAACGGCTTGACTGATTTTTATGATCTTTGATTTGTTATTTTTTCCTAGCAGAATAGCTATTAAAACATCGAAAAAATTCACGAAAAAAAATTATGAAAAAAATTATTTTACTCATGCATTTTTTATGGAACGAATTCACGTCTTTTGAAAGAGCTGCAGCAATATTGTGATAAGTATAATATTGAATAATGAGTGAGTTCCAAAACTTCAAAAACGTCAAATGTCAATTGTTTTGCTTTTGTTCTTAAACATATAATACTGCCCCTCTTTCTTACACTCTAAATGTCAACATTCCAAAACGAGACAAACGATGAACGTATTTCTGCACCCCTCCAAAGTAAAAGTAAAATTATTATAATAAATCTCCCTCACACTTTTAAAGAAAATGAAACGCAATTCCCGGAAGTAAGTTGAAAAGTACGAAAATCACCAAAAATATAAATCCGTACACAACGCCATCTCTTACACTGACAAAAACAAAACACGGACAGTTGCGCATCGATAATTGCTTCATTGTGTAATTTTTAACTTAAAAAAAACGGAATTTAATTCAGCTATAAGTTTACACAACAGTTATTGATTCTGAGGAGGTACAAAGTTCGCCGGGTCAGCTAGTTAGAAATAAAATTTGAATTTAATTTTTTTCTAAGCGAACATAAATCTTACATTTTTTGTAACTAAAATTACTAATAACGAAAAATAATAAAAACATGTACCTATATATTTTATTAAGAAATGTATTATAAACGTTTTCGTCAACTCACTTTTTTGTCGTTTGATGTGAAATTAATCAATGAAAAATTCTCAAATTTCGTTATTTTTTTTTTTAAATTGCGGTAGGAAATTTTGGTTTCATAAATTATTTTGTGGTTAGCTTTTATATTTTATTATAAAGCGTGGTGTTTTCTCCTTCTAACACCGTTTAGATCATATTTCCTACCATGGTAATAAAGGAGACAACGATTTCTGTGAGACCGAAAAGAATTGTGCCGAAAACCGAACAAAATAACCTGAGGGGTTGTCATTATAATCGAAACGATCGATCAAGAAACATCTAATTATGTAGGTATATTTAAAACCAGTTTCTATTAATCGATGATCGCATCAATTAACCAATTAGATTTTGCTTTAGGTGACAATTATACCAATTTGATTAATATAATTGTTCTAATATGGAACGGGTAAAGATCTGTCCCAAAGCAATTAATATTATGCTGACAAAGACACTTGAATCCTTGACACCAAATATGTGATCTTTATGGTTAATAACTAGACCCATTGGTATGCTTGAATGTCGAAGGCATTAATAAATTATTCAATTAGTCTAAGTGTATTTATAATAATATTATGTCATACATCTCTGTTGCTATTAGACGTGCGTCTAGTTGACATTGACAGACATAGAACATATAATGGTATGCTTTAATCTGTATTGACAGGTCTCGAAGTTCGTTGCCACTTTTAGAATTAGCTACCTAAATAATACTGATCCAATCTTTTTTGTGTATACAGACATAGTGATCCTTGAATATGCCCAAAGAAATTGAAATATAAGAGATGTGCTATCCACAGTTTTTACTGGGTGGGACTGTGTTGCGTCACCGATATTTTTAACCAATACTACTGCATATCTTCAAAAAGTCAACTAAAACGAATTCTTTCCGTATTCAAAATATGCACATTAGGTAAAAGTCCGTTGACGATCGGGCGGCCATCATAGCATATCTCTGTTATTTTAATGTCTTTGAATATGCCAATACTCTTTTATTAACTCATTTCCCAGAAGAATGTGTAGATACGAATACTGTACGAAGCCGATGGAACTAAGGTTACCCTGTCTATATATAGTATAGTGTGTACAACCACCCAGTTAGGCATCGTTGTAGGTAGGGTTAAGTAAGGAGCAGTAGGAAGAGACTTATTAATGCGGGTCTTGAAGAGGCCTCAAGCAACAACGAGTCGGAGAAACGACCTGTTCTCATGAAGCTGACATCACCTGTGAAAGGATGTTCCATTCGTGTCCGTCGTGTTTCGCATGTGTGCACTCGTGCCCAGGGAATCAATGCTTCTAAAGCCTTCGAGCAGGCTCCATTGGAATACCTATAGAATAGACTCCGTATGCAGAATTGCGTATGTGCATTAGAAATGAAAATATTAAAATCGGTCCGATGACAACACATGGTCGATCAGATCAAAGAGATTTTGTCCAGGTTTGGAAACAGGTCACTTGAAGAATCTTCTAGCCCTATTCAAGTAGGGTTGCCATATGTCCGGAATTTTTCGGACAAGTCCGGAAATATAGGTCTTTGTTCGGAATGCGGGGGGAGTCCTAATCAGTCCGGAATTTCTACAATTAAGTGGAGATTGATATAAAAAATGAAATAAACCAAATTATTTTTATTGCAAATCAAAGTATAAACATCACTTCTGATATTTAATGCTCCCAGAAATGTTATTCAACACTTCCGAATCTTTAATAATAGTTTTGTAGAACATTTCGCAAGTCATATTTTTTTAATTATACGGTGTTAAGAGAATCTACTTGACGGACTCTACAGTTCCTTTCTTTTGACCATTGGGTTCCCATTAAGAAAAAGACCCTTTCAATATTGGCATTTTGTGCCTGCGTCACAAATATATAAGAGCATATTATCGTTGTTAATTCCGTCCGGAATTTTTATCAAATGTCAGGATTTTCATCCAGAATTTTGATTTTTTGATCTGGGAACCCTAAATACAAGACGCTCAGTTTCTTGGAAGTCAAATTTGCTCTTTTACTTGGGCTGGTCTGAGATACATACTCCAAGCATTTTAATGGAGTCACTCTTCTACGTGGCTAGTGTCACATCAAGCAAGCAAGCGATTCCTTTAGCAAAAAGAAAAACTCGCCAAACACTTTTAGAAGATTGACAAGTAGTTACATGAGAACGGTTGTTTCTTTGGCTCATTCTTGTATTGTTTTCTCCCTCCTACAACACGATTTTCTTTACGATCCAGGTTGATACCTTCCTATCCTCAAAAATATCGTCCACCCCAAACATATTGAAATACAAGAGCCAAACACTGTCGGCGGACGGTTCCATACCAACTCAGAATGAAATAAACTCAGAAACACCTCAGAAAGGTCATTAAAAGCTAAAAAATAATAATTTTAAAATAGCCGGTAACTATAACCTAACTTAACCTATTTAGCCATTTTTTATATTTTTTTATCATCACTCTTAATGACCTTTCTGAGGTGCTTCTGAGTTAGTTTCCGGTCACCGTCGCGCGTCGGCGGACTACAACCTAATGGGAACAGTTTGAATACGGAAAGAATTCGTTCATTTAGTTGATTTTTTAAGGTGTGCCGTAGTATTGGTTAACAATATCGGCAACGCCAGGAAACACAGTCCCACCCAGTAAAAACTGCGGATAGCACTTCTCTTATATTTCAATATCTTTGGTCCACCCACACATAATCCACCAAAATATAGAAATAGTTTTTGATATAGGTCTTCTGCATAGACTATCGATTTTGAAAGGCTATGATGAGAAAATGGGTGACTGGACAACTCAGAATGAAACCAACTCAGAAGCACCTCAGAAAGGTTTATTTTTTATTTGAATACCAAACAAGAGTCCCAACTGCTCCCGTCTGAAGCCAGTGAGATTATGGCATCCCCAATTGGGGTATGTTGTGAGGCTGAAGGTAGTGGGGAGGGGAAGGAGATAGGGAAGAGGAAGTTGGGGAAGTACCTGGCTATTCAGATCTGGTCACCAAATACGGCTAATGCCATTTCAAGCAACGTTTCAATTCTGAACGGTGGTCTTACACCAGGGCAAAATTGAGAGTATCTTCCACTCTGGAAAGTGCCGCAAATATACTATATATTATTTTAAATGAATGAATTGTGAAATAACATAAATTAAGCAAATACAATTTATTTGCCACGCCGGGATTCGATCCCGCGACCTTCGGTGTGCAAGTCAAGAGCCTTACCGCTGGACTACGTCGGTCGGTCATTAAGAGTGATGATAAAAAATATTTAAAAAACAGTTAAATAGGTTAAGTTAGGTTAGGGTTACCGGCTATTTTAAAATTATTTTTTTCATAGCTTTTAATGACCTTTCTGAGGTGTTTCTGAGTTGGTTTCATTCTGAGTTCGCATGGAACCGAGAATATGTATCACACTGACATCATTCAATTGACCAATCATTTGATTTTCAAAACCTTCAACACGAAAAGTTTCAAAGTAACCGGCAAGTTTTTTGTAAAGGCAGGAAATTATTACCGACAAAATATATACAATCAAATACATCCTCCTAAAACACATAACATCGATAATTTGCAGCACGAGAGTACTGAACACGAACCAAGTAATTACCATTGCAAATGCACAACCAAGTTCTTAAAATTTCGTCATAAGACTTCTAATAACCGTTGGTTCTGCATGATCTGTCGTAATAAATGTGCTCAATTGAAAGTTCAGGTTTGAATACGTAATAATTCGTTTCCTTTGCCTCGTATTAATTTTTGGATTTCAAAGACATAGATAATTTCAAAATCTATTAAAATGCAAACTACGTTATTGTATAAATGCACAAATATTTCAGTTTAAAACTGAATAATTTCTGATCTTGAAAAATTAAAACTTTGGCAATTATTTTAATTATTAAAACTTACTCTAAAAATAAAAATAAAAATGTCGTTATTTAAGTTTATTCGTTAATTTTTTTTTTAAATTAGACTGGAGTTCTCTATTATATTGAAGTTAGGAGTCCAGTTCAGACTTAGAAGAGATAAGATGTTGAACAGAGGGAAGACAAAGAAGCTTGAAGAGGGGATATTTGATTAGGGAGAAACAATTAAAAATGATGTAATCAGTTACCACGACTAGATAACAGAAAGAAAAATATGGAGAGTCAAGCACGTAAATTTTTAAAATATAAGAGGGGACGGAGCAACATCCAATAATTCTCATTGGAATAAATGAGAAAATTTCTTTTTTGGAAAAAATGAGGAATTGTTGAAACTGTGGTTTTCCTATTCTTTTCTCTTTCTTTTCTATGGGTTAGTCTTAGTCCTTTATGTAGATGCATAGTGGACTCCCTTAGATAGAATAGCAATAAACTAATACTCTGACCAAATATTACGGGATCTATCTTTGAGAATGGAAAAAATGTCAGATGTGGGTAATGATAGTTAATTGTTGCTAAATATGAATATTATGTACATTTTTTTGTTATTTGTTTTTGGGTTATTATGCCGTGTTGCGCTACCTCCTCCTTTATCCAACGTTTTGGACAGCATTACAGTGTCCATCTTCAGGGTAGATGTGTAAATGTTAGTGGTGAAATGTGTGCTTAAGTACTTAGAAGCAAAACCACGACCAAAATACAAGACCTACTGAGGTCTGCAAAGACCTAGTTTCCTCTGGAAACAGATGGAGCATATAAACTCAGCTATTCCGGATGTGACAAGGTCTATGTGGGCCAGACAGAGAGGACGATCTCCAAAAGGATATCAGAACACTTTCGAGCGTGTAAACTTGGCCACCCTGACAAATCAGCAATCGCCGAGCATTTACTTGAAACCGGTGATTACTTTGGATTTATTCCTGAAGTCCTGGGAAGACCCAAAACTTATACAGCACGCCTAATTACAGAGACAATTGAAATTCACAAAAATCCTATTGACATTAATAGAGACGACGGAGCTAAGCTCAACAGCTCTTGGTATCCGGTAATTGACCGCTACACCAAATCTAAATGCAGAAAACCATCTTGAAGTATACTGTAATGCCAGCTCGTAGTGCAGTGGAGCTGGCAACACGGTATTGCTTCTAAGTACGTAAGCACACATTTCACCGCTAACATTTACACATCTGTCCTGATTATGGACACTGTAACGCTGTCCGAAACGTTGGCTAAAGGAGGAGGTAGCGCAACACGGCATAACACCCCAAAAACAAAAATACTTTTGGCCGTGAAAATCTAAAATCATATTATTATGTGCATATGTTCGAAAGTACTCTTTTAGTGAAGATACTGGTATTAAAAAATGGTTTCTGTGGCTTCTTTGCCTCCAAACCGCCGGATTTATTCAGCATTCCCAGATTACTACTGACTTCCAAACTCTCTTTTACATCTCTATCTACTTCCCATATCTTCTTCCCTTATCCACTCCCTTCAGCCTCAAAATATATCCCAATAATTGGGGATACCATAGTCCACTATCCGTGGAGAGTTGGAGGCATTTGATACTCTTGTGTGGTATTTACATAAATAAAAACCCACTGGATTTCTTCAGTCGTCAAATTCATTTGAAACATTGAATTTCGGCAGTCAATCCTCAGCAATGCAAGAGAATAAAAATAATAATAATAATTGAATGATTTGTGAAGCGCCGTCTTGTAAAAAATCACCTCAAGGACATTGTACAAATCATTATGAATTTTTAGACCTATCTAATTTTATTCTTTACAAATATATTCAAAAATAACCGATAAACACACTTTAATTAGAAAGTTTATGCTTGGAGAAGATACGACTTTGCACGCGGAGGACATAATATTTAAAACACTGGACATTGCATGATTTTACATATGCTACTCCCATCACCGTTGATATTACATATATAAGAAGATTAGTTAATATTTATTTCGAAAGACTGTAGAATTAAGTATAGTTGGTTGATATTTTGATATTGATGTATTTTATTTGATTGTTAGTCTCAATGATACGGGGGTTTCTCACCATCCTCCTAATAGCTTATCCATACACATAACGAATATTAATAAAAAAAAAAACAAAATAAATACTAGCAACAGGTAAAAACTTCGGCTAATTTATCCTATATGTAGCCATTGTTCATAGGTTCAAATACCGAATATTAAACTCAGACTTTTTAAATAAATAAATCCTAATAATCCAAAATGTTCATTATGTGTATGGATAAGCTATTGGGAGGATGGCTAATATAATTTAATAAAAATGCTACGAACTATAAATCAACCTATTTCACACTTTTTTTCTTTGGGTGAATTTTGTAGGTCCATTTTATATGTTTAAATAAACGAATTGTTATATGTAACAATCTCCCTATTCGATTCTAACTGTGTTGATTTTCAGTATTTTATAAATTTCTCAAGAATGGTTGAAGAAAACCAAACAGCGACATCTTTGAAACGTTCCGTCAATGAAATTCACCGCTTTACAAGAACAAGAATAATATTACAAAGTGTTTAACATTCTTTGTACCATTGTCAGTAAGAATGCAATATTTTGAAATAGTTGTGTAATAATTACATTAATTCGTATTTATGATTATCAATTTTTTAATTTAAGGTATGTTTTTGCGTATTTAATAACTAGCTGACCCGGAGAACTTCTTACCGCCCCAGAATAAATAACTGTTGTGTTAATTTATTGTGAATTTAATTCAGTTTTTTTATTAAGTTAAAAATTACACAATGAAGCAATTATCGTTGCGCAGCAACTGTCCATGTTTTTATTTTGTCAGATGGCGTTGCGTATTTATACTTTTTGTGATTTTCTTATTTTTCCACTTATGAGAATTGCGTTTCATTTTCTTTATAAGTGTGAGGGAGATTTATTATAATTATTGTATTTTTCCTTTGGAGGGATGCAGACATACGTTCACCGTTTGTCTCATTTTCGACTGTTGACATTTAGTGCGTAAGAAAGAGGGGCAGCATTATATGAACAAAAGCAAAACAATCAGCGCATTTACATTTGATGTTTTTGAATTTTTGGAATTCACTCACTATTCAAAATTACCTATACTTATTACAATATTCCTGCAGCTCCTTCAAAATATGAGAATTCATTCCATACAAAATGTATGAAAATATTAATTTTCTTTATAACTTTTTTTCGTGAATTTTTCCGATGTTTTAATAGTTATTCTGCTATTCGAGCGGAGACGAATCCAACAAATCAAAGATCATAAAAATCAGTCTAGCCGTTCTCAAGTTATAAATGGTGTAACTCACCCGATTTTTTATATATTAAGATAATCATCATCATTCAATTTATTAAAAAAAAGGTTTTTTTAATGCTCTGTTGAAAATTTTTTTTTTTCATTTTGAAAAAATGTTAAAAAAAAATTTCATTTTCTGCTGAGTAATTATTTTTTTTTAATTTGGCAATGCCTTCAGAAGACGAAACAGCTAAACAGCTGTCACGAATAACAATAGTTACACAGCACAACCTATTTATAATCGAACTGTATTTAAATACATCTTTTTTTTATTTCACTTTTGTTTTCTTGTTTGAATGAATTAAATGCCCGTGTGGAAAATAGACCACTTCCCGACGTCCTATCGAGCAGAAACTCAGCAGAAAAACTCGTTGTTGATGACAATGTATTCTGTCAACGTTTGGTGGTATTCACGCGCACACACGTGGACATATTATACGCCTCTTTCCGAAGATCTAAGAAATTAAAGCACTGTTAATATACGAAATTAATGTCGGCTTTACCAACTCGCGATTTGGCACGATCAGTTCCAATCACTGGGTAGCAAGATTCAAACCTAACTAAACAAAAAAAAATAATAAGTTTTAAAAAGCATTTGAAAATACGTAAATGTATTGCAGTAAAATCTTTGTTTTTATGGGGTGATATTTTTTTTATGTTTGACAATTAAAATCCATAATTTTATTATTGTTCGTGTTTAATATTTCTATTATTTTCACTGTTATTGTAAAATGCCAAATAATGGTTCAACATTTTTTTAGGCAAAATGGGCGTTCCTTGCTTCATTCGCATTGAAACATACCGACGCGTCGGTCGTCTCGTACGTTCTCGTCTTATTCTGACTCTTGCCGTGATCCAACTATTCGATTTACTTGATAGTGCCATGTGTTTCTCGGACGTCCCAGACTTTTAAATTTAATTTAGGGTGATTAAATTATATCGTACGACTTTGTCAGAAAATATTTTGTTCCTAAAAAGTATCTAGGTTGTTAAAACAATATCAAATCAAATAAAGAGGAGGGTACGGGTACATCCGCCACGATAACCATTTATTGAATAACCAACCACCCTAAGTGGTTTACTACGTTTAGTGACTTAGCAAGGGTGCCCGGGTTCATGGGGTGAGGTTTGTCCAGGTTTCGGCGGCGCAGGTGCGTCTGAGGGACTAGTTAAAAGAGGCCTTTGACCTCTCCAGCCTGACTCTCTCGACGCATCGCCTTGCACCACAGTTAGAGGGATGGATTCATTCATCTCTCACTCCTGATCTCGCACGGTCGATCGATAAGGATTGATAGGATAACTTTCGGTAAATTGATCTTTCGATCGACCGTGCTAAGGGGAAACCCCACATTCCCACCCACCCTTAAAAAGACGCTGCACACAGTAACCCTTAAGATGACATTAGACCTGATGGAAATTGTTTTTCTCAATGCCTCCTGTACAATGCTGAGATAAAATAAAAAATATAAACAGATACATATTCTGCAATATTGTCTAATCCATAGATTCTCAACCTTTTTTTGCCCACCGCCCACATTGAGAATATTTTTATTTCTAGCGCCCCCCTAATGAAGCGACACAATGGGATACCACGATAGGATTACATTTGCCACAGTGGAGGGGGCGAGACGAGATACCACGACGAAGGGGTCGTAATGGGATACCGCGATGTGGTTACATTTGCTACAACGGAGGGGGCGTAATGGGAAAGGGAATATTTTATCGTGGATGGATGGGCCCTAATGGGATGGAATGAGGCAAAATAGGATGGGTTTTTTTCTCTGGGTCTCCTACCCAACGCTCCATCAATTTTCTCTTGGTCTTCTACCGCCCCCCTGAAGTTCTAAAACCCCTCCAAAGGGGCGTTATCGACCACGTTAAGAACCTATGATCTAATCTCACGAAGTAATAAAATAATATGAGTTACAAAATACACAAAAAGGCATTAAATATTTGTTTGTTTACTTAATAAAAGGTTTTTTGTTGAGACTAAGTAGTAGATTTCTACTATAGGTCTTAATAATGGTATCGCGTGTTAGAAAACAGTTCTTTTGTAATAAAATGAGTGTCACATTTTCTCTTTTTTTCCAGTTTTTTTTAAGTCAAGTACACTTTATAATAACCGTAAAAAGTTACACTTGTTAAATTATTTCCTAAACTCATTAGTCGTGTAGCGCAAAGGGGTCAAATCCAAAATATTTTTCTGTTATTGTAGAAAGTAAACATGGCCTCATAAAAAAATATTGAAGACCTAAAGAATATGTCGTAAGGCCTTAAAACTGCTAAATGGTCCTACAGAAGATATAATTTAAAATTTTCGCGGGCAAAACCATTATCATGGATTATTTTTGGGAATTTGTGGCGTGTTACGCTATCTCCTTTTTAGCCAACGTTTCGGACAACATTACAGTGCCATCATCATTACACATCTGACCTGATGATGGTTACTGCAATGCTGTCCAAAACGTTGGCTAAAGAAGGAGGTAGCGTAAAACGGCGTTCCAAAAATAAATCACGACATTACAATATATAACATATACTCTTTATAGCTTTCTAAATCCCAGATTAAATTATTACAAAGACAAATAAATAATTAATAGTTATCAAAACGTAGGAGAACGATTTCCTTCAGGGCATACATCATCTTTGGCAATGCTATGAAGAGGGTGTTTTTAAAAAAAGGAAGGAGAGGACGTTTTGGTAAGGAAAAAGCTATGAATAGGAATTTTCTGTAGAAGAAATTGTCAGTGAGAGTGACGTTTCATTGGGCAAACTTTATAATTCCCTGTTTAAAATTTTCGGGATAATGGTTTAAAATTGAATAGGTGGGTTAAGTGCATACTTGTAAATCTTTTGACTTCAGAGGAAATTTTGGTTTTGATTTTTTAATTAATAGAAAATTACAGACAATTTTTTGGGCACGAGGACTTCTGTTCACAGAATAATTAGTAAGGTATATTAGTGGCCGAGTAACTAACCAAATTCCTGGTAACATCTTCTAACCGTCTTATCTCCTTCTAGCCAACTACGATTGCAACGTGACAATGAAAGGCCACAAGAAACAACGCGACGGAAAAGACTACCTCGAATTCGACAAGATGAAGATCCACCTGAACGTCGGAGGAGGAGATATCTACATGTCCAACCTCTTCAACGGGGATGCGCTCCTCGGAGATGCTACCAACCGCATCCTCAACGAGAATTCAATGGTCTTCTTCAATGAAATAACGCCGGTCCTAGAGAAGGCCCTTGCGGATCTCTTCACAGATATCTCTAACAGAATCACTTCCAGGTTCACGTATGAAGAACTCTTCCCTTAATTTGTTTGGTTTTTGGTCTTAATAAATTTTGTTT
Organism: Limnephilus marmoratus; assembly: GCA_917880885.1. Lineage (NCBI taxonomy): Eukaryota > Metazoa > Arthropoda > Insecta > Trichoptera > Limnephilidae > Limnephilus > Limnephilus marmoratus. Next base: position 36,310,959 of record OU862929.1, on the reverse strand, counting down.
ATATTCTGTTTTATTTCGTGTTTTATTTTATGTGTACCTTTTTTCCTTTAGTCTCCCCAAAGATAATCCAGACTCAGCACCGGACCCTGAGGAAACCCGCATGATTCCCTTAAGGGGGCTATATTTAAATCAATTTATGAGCTTGTGTATTACGATAAATTTTAGGAACTGCGGCATAAAACGAATTTGTGACTTTTCGTCAATTAAGAATCATCATCTTCTGGTACCTACCGTCTATTCAGAATTTCAAACGTTCAGAATTGAAACGTTGCTCTAAATGTTTTTAACCGTGTTTGGTGACCAGATCTGAATAGCCAGGTACTTCCCCACCCTCCTCCTCCCCATCTCCCCATCCCCTCCTCAATTGGGGATGCCACAGCAGCTGGGACTCTTGTGAGATATTCACATAAAATATTTTTTTTAAATTCGGCTGTGGAACGATTTTCCGGCCTCTGTGTTTCCTCCCTCCTACAACATGGGTCTCTTCAAGACCCATGTCTTCGCATCTAAAAGACCCTCCACACAGCATCCACAAAGATGACATAGGCCCCCGAGGTAAATTATTTTTCTCTGGGCCTCCTGTGTGGGGTTAAGGTAAAAAAAAACAAATAGGTAGTGTTCAACAATAAATTTGACTTTGAATGTGTCAAAGTTAAAATCTAAAATGTAAGCGACATTTATAAGTTCATTGCCCACTTATGTATTCTCTCCATAACGGAATTTAACACAAAGTTATTGTTGTGAAATTATATTATATTCCATCAAATATGCTTCTGTAATACATGTGTCGATAGCAAATTTATAGGGTCTTGGCGGTCAAATATTGAATTAAAAATTATGAGCGATAAAAGAAAATCGAATGGTTTTCGCCTTTCAGATAATTTCATAAAATTGAGTTTACTTCGTAAATTTTCATAATTTTTTGATTTCATTTATAGGAAAATCAATTAAATGAATGGAGCGCAATCGATTTGTAAGCAATGAGAGATAACATGAGGAGACCAAATGCATGAATTATATTCTATCTGACTTCTAACCAAAGATATACGAGAATGTAAATAATTGTTGACTGGGTTCTGCTAACTGGTCTGAATTGTTCTGATCTAATGCTTGCGTAATGTATCGAGCTACGGATGGACTGGTATACAAACGGTTTCTTGACAACACAGAACAAAAGTGAAGAAAAAGTGAAAGAAAAAATCACATAACCTAACCTAACTAAACGTGGTACAATGAATTTATTTATGTGATTCCTAAAATCTGAATTTACTGCACTCAATTGCAGTGTATTGTCGTAACTAGATGGAAAGTTATTAGATTTTACATTGGTACTTAAAATGATATCAAAATGTTATAAACTATAAAGTTAATGTGTTGGAAGATTGAGAGAAGCAACAACAGAAAATTTTCCTCTTTCCTTACTTATCTATAGAAAATATATTATTTATTTCATTTGAATATTTCATATTAAAAAAAGTCAGCTGTCTATTATTTCAATTCTCAATTCCTCAATTTAGGAGGTCATTATTCCCCAATAAATGGATACCGCTGCCCATTTATTGGATTAACCAACACCTCTGCTATAAGTCACCCCAAGTGGTTCGATGCGTTTGCTGACTTAGCAGAGGTACCCGGGATCATGGGATGATTTTTATCTATGTCTTGATATCTGTGAGAGGATGCATATCCAAACTCCTGCACCCACTGATCCCGGATTCCTACTCACCCCTCATACCTTTTTACTTCCCAAAACTTCGTCTCCTTCCTTTTCCTAAAAAACCCTCCGCCCAGCATTCTCAAAGATGACATAGGCCCTGAGGGAAATTATTTTTTAGGGCCTCTTGTGTGAAGCTTTTAAATATAAAGGAATAACTTTTTTCAGAAAAATCATTTAAATTTTTTTTAAATTCAGGACCCAATTCTTTTTTTAAATATAAAAGCAATTTGATGACCCAGATGCAATGATAGCCATGTTCGATGGAGTCATAAGAAGTAAGCTGGAGTATGCTAGTGGTGTGTGGACTCCGCACCAAGCTAAATATATTAATATGCTAGAACAAATTCAGAAAAAGTTCCTTAGGTATGTCTATATGCGGATGAATGGAACGTACCCGAGATTCATGCACCATATGGAATTACTTGAGGCAACAGATAGATTTAGCTTGGAAACTAGACGTTATGCAAATCTTGCAATTCTTAGTTTTAACATAATCCATAATCGTATTGACAGCCCATTCCTCTTGGAATGTTATGGCTTGTACGTGCCTGAAAATTTCAGCCGTAGTCGTTGACACGACTTGTTCAAAATACCATACGGCAGAACAGATGTTCTAGCACAGCATAGCATGACAAGAGGAATGGTGCTGTTGAACGAAATATCGGAAACACTAGATATATATAACTCGTCTTTAGATAGCCTTAAGATTTTTTTGTATAATCTTCCTAGGTGTTAAGACTGTCAAAATGAGAAAATTGTACAGTAATTGGATAAAAAATCTGTTGTACAATTAAAAAAATAAAATAAAAAATAAACCGATACCCAAAATAAAAAAGAATATATTTCAATCTTTGAAATTTCTAAGTCGACTACAGTATTTTGTTTCTTTGAAAATAGAATGAGACGATGTATGAATGTGAACGAGGCAAGGAGTGTGTGCCAAGACCGAGTTGTTTGGCGGTCCGTCCTCTCTGCCTTCCCCTGCGGAGAAACGGCGTGATAGTTAGTTAGTTAGTTTTAGAAAATAGAATAGAATCGAGCGATCTGTCGCTGAATGTCAATTATTCCTTATCTTAGCTTTCGCTCAGTTTTGCTTGGTGCAAAGCAGGCACCAATGTCATTGCCGTATTTCCAACAAACAGGTGTTGAAAGTAAACATTCGTAGAGTTTCAAATGCAGCCTAGACCGTTATGTCAATACGGGATTATTTGTATGTCAACCACTGATTTACGACATGGTTTTCAAACGAGAATGTAAGTGGTTATTGACTGGGTTCTGCTAACCGGTCTGAACTGACCCGATCTAATGCTTGCGTAACGAGTCGAGCTACGGATGGTATAAACAGTTTCATGACAAAACATAACAAAAGTGAGGAAAAAGTTAAGGAAAAAATCACCTGACCTATACCTTAACGTTGTACAACGAATATATTGAAATAGTGATTCCAGAATTCTGAGTGTACACCACTCAGGTGAGATATATTGTCGTGTCTAAAGGGAATTTTTTTTGGATTTTGACCTGCTCACATTTGTATGGCAGACAATATGCCGAAAGCGGAAGTCTACCGGTATACCCGCTCTAAAAGAAGATGATGGAAACATATACCAGAAAAAATTAGAAACATGAATACAAGAATAAAAGAATTTAAAATTCACCTTAAAAATTATACTGAAAACTTGAACTGAATCATGTCAAATAAAATACACACAAGCCCTTTTTTTTTTTACAGTGAATACCGCACAAGAATCTCTACTGCTCCCGTCTGGAGCCAGTGAGACTATGGCATCCCCAATTGGGGTATGTTGTGAGGCTGAAGGTAGTGGGGAGGGAAAGGAGGTGGGGAAGGGGAAGGTTGGGAAGTACCTGGCTATTCAGATCTGGTCACCAAACACGGCTAAAGCCATTTTCAAGCAACTTTTCAATTCTGAATGGTGGTCTTACACCAGGGCGATACTGATAGTATCTTCCACTCTGGAACATGCCGCAAATATACTATATATTATTTTAAATGAATTAATTGTGAAATAACACAAATTAATCAAATAAAATTTATTTGCGCATGCCGGGTTCGAACCCGCGACCTCCGCATTGTGAGTCAAGAGTCTTACCCACTGGACTACGGAGGTCGTCGGAGGGAGCCCTGCTTATTTATGGGGGTAAAACAAATACATCTATTATGTAATTAATTACTGTATAAAATTTATTTGTGATTGATGTACCTTTTTGTGACTACTTAAAAATAAATAAATAAAATATATACATACGAATGTTAAAGAGAGCGCGCTAATGTTAAAATCGACAATATTTAAGCGAAATTTGTGAAAATGTTAAACAAAACACGACTCGTTTAAAATTAAATGGAATTTCATATAATTTGCGTTTCGGCGTGGAACGCATCTAGATATTATTATTAAGAATAATATATATTTTTTGGAGCTTTAAAACTTAAGGAACATGTGCAATAAATCGACAGAAATGGGGTATGCCGCGGCTTAAGCCGCCGCTACCCGAACTTCTACCGATTTCTTACATATCTCCCTTAAATATTTGAAGTTTTTAATCTCTTAAAAAAATATATTAATTTTTTAAGATAATATCTACACGCGTTCCTTCGATAGAAAAAAATCGCAAAGTATTATAAACACATTTATTTCACTTATTTTACAAGTTATAGTTGTGAAAATTTTCACAATGTTTCTTTAAATGGCTCTTAAGACGCCTTCCACGAGATTTTTGCCCTATTTTAAACGAGTCGTGTTTTTATTAAACATTTTCACATCACCAATTTGATTCCAACGTTTGATCTTCAAATCACACAGAAAATCTATGCCAAAAACATTCTAGTACATCACCTCATAAACGGTTCAGAGGCAGACACCTCACATGCTCATTAAACCAGAGCCAAACAAACAGACATACTTAATATACCAAAGTGTAACTCTTCGTTTGGACAAAGAAGTTCTGAATTTTCATCAGTAAAGTTATATAACAAACACCCACTTATTGTCAAACAAATTAAAACAAAAAACAGCTACATTAAGGACTAATTAGGCGACTTGAGGCATTCGAGATGTGGATCTACAGAAGAATACTTAAAATAAGCTGGATAGACAGGATTACAAACGAAGATGTTATGGTTCGGATGAATAAAGAAAAGGAAGTAATTAAAACTATAAAAATCCGAAAACTTCAATATCTTGGACATGTGATGAGATATCCGGAGAAGTATGAGATCTGGATGAAGGAGAACCTCATGGCTGAAAAACCTGAGACAGTGGTTTGGCCAGTCTACCGTGGAGCTGTTCCGGGTCGCAATAAACAAAGTCCGCATAGCCAACATGATAGCCAACGTCCGTTAAACGGACAGGGCACAAGAAGAAGAAGAAGGACATAAAATGTTGGCTGAAGGAACTATCGGAAAATGAACTTACTAGTATACTTATAACATAGTCGTAGAAGTTTCTGGAAAACCTAATCATGACCATAAACCATAGAAGTGGCTGAAAACTTATCCAAAACCTAGTTCCCCTCAGCACAGGATCTCCTAGTGAGGAGGACTATGAATATAATTTCTATTTTACATAATATATACCTAGCATGTTTCATATAAAAATGTAAAAAAAATAATTAATATATAGTTACTAAAATAAAAAATATAAAAATTTACTGGTAAGGTTTTGTATGAGAGAAAATTATGTGAAAAAAATAATAAAAGTAATAAAAGTTGGAAGTGAAATAAACGCACACAACTAACATAATCGACAATTAAAAGATCGTTCAAGAATAGAAACTGTGTGAAACATGATATCGATTAGTTACATCTAGACGCAACGTAATCTTACCGTATTTTTAATGTTGACGATTATTACTAACTTGGCTAACATTACCGGTAAAGTTTCCGTATCCGGTCTGGTGCTGCCTTTTACTGGCGGACGAGAGTGAAAGGCAGTTTTTGCTAGTGGGGTGTTTACAGCCTGCTGCATTATGCAAATTGCCTAGTGCAAGATCACATTGAACCCAATGCTATTCCAGATGGAGATCTGAAATCTGTTTTGACAGTTTCTATAAATAATATGCACACAATTTTATGTACCCAAGACTTATCCGACTGAACACAAATAACCGAATAATGAATTAAAATGTCATAAATATTTCTAAATATTTCTGTTCTTAACTTGATTTGTTTTCGATGTTTTTTCTTCATTTTCTGGTGATTCCTCTTCATGCATAAGACTAAACTGAAAGTCTTATTCAAGTACGCGAAACAGCCGAGTCAATATGAAATAATAACAGAACTTGATTTTTATTTTTTAATTTGACGAGTTTTTCATTCTGTGAAACGGTTGGGTAGCATCTCTACACTACCGTTAGTTTTTGTGTGAACACGTCTTTCGTTCGTCACTTAGCATAATTTATGTTTTTTTCTGTTCAGCTTGCTTTTTAAAGCACCCCAAGATCTACACGACGACGCACAAATACCTAATGTAACCCTTTCCGTTGCGGAGTTACGACTGATTTTTTGGTCATGCCGAGTGAATTTAGGCTCTTATCTGACCCCTCTCCTCCTTTGATGACGTTGGCGCACTAAGCAACGGTCAATGGTCTATTTTAGATTATATACGCCACTTGTCACCACAACCCTTGGGCCATGAGATAGATTTGTATATTTGGCGACAACAGTAGCATATCATAGTATCAACAGTATCAAACATTGTAACCTTTGGCGCATAAATAAATAAAGTTATTGTCCATCCACGGACCATGAGAGAGAAAATGGTTAGCGTTAATGTACCAATTAATAATACATAACACATATGACTCAACGCTGAAAAAAATGACAGAACTGAAATGGGTTTGAGCAAACCATTCAGCAAAAAAAAAATACAGATCATCAGAAGAACACCCTGCCAAATTGGAGGCCAGAAAGAAAAAGCCTCTGGAATGATAGCAATAGGTGAGAAGTGATGCTTTAAAGAGATACAGAGGGCCAAAACAGCAGACCATGGCCTAAAATAATCGACTTTGGAAGGGCAGGAAGGAGGTTTTTACGCAGCAAAGGGTACAACAAGGCTGAATCACAGAAGCAAGTCTCTCAATGGTGGAGGCTACCTACTTTATTGTTTGTTTAAAAAATGTTATCGTGTTACTTCATTTGATGAGCTACAAGGACGTGACATGATAACCTACTAAATAACAATATATTAATTAAACTAATCAAAAATTAACGTTAGCATTTCAATGGTGTTTAACATGTTCGATGGCATCCTAAGATAGACAGCCAAAAAAAAGACGCTTAAGGAGGCCGCCTTCATCACGACAAGCCCAATTAAACTCTTCTTTCAGTTTTCCACGTAATAGAAGATAATACGACTAATGTAGATGGTATTCGTTGAATAATTAAAGATTAGAATTGTGTATCGTAATTTTATCCTATGCCACAACTATGGTCCAAACCACGGAAGAAAACACAGCGCACAAAAACCCCTAAATTTGAAACACAGTGACATAACAAAAGACAGAGTATATTTGGGAAGTGGGTTTGGGTACCGCCTGGGTACCATTAATTGGATAACCAACACCTTTGCCATAGATCACCCCCAAGTGGTTTGTTACGTTTGGTAATTTAGCAAGGGTGTCCGTGTTTGTTGGATGAAGTATGTTCGGGTATTAGCGTCTGATGCATCTGCCCCTCAGAGGCAGGTTTAGGAAGACTTTTGACCTCTCCATCTGGTCTCTTTCGACCCTTTGCCTTGCACTGTAGCGAGAGGGATAGATTCATGTCATGCTCGACACACTCTCCCCTAGATTCCTACCATCCCTACATTTTCCCAGAGCTTCCTCTCTTTCCTTTCCTTAAAAAATACTCTCCATACAGCCATATCCCCAAAGATCACGTAGGTCCTGAGAGAAAATAATTTCCTCGTAGCCTCCTGCGTGAGGTTAATGCAAAAAAAGATTTGATAATATTTCTATGATTTAGAAATACCATTTGTTTGTTAAATTTGTTCATTAATTGGGGTGACATATTACTCCAAATAACATCAGTTACTAACTTTTACATTCTCTCGATTATAATATTTTGTCGATTTAGAAGTAAATATTCGAAGGACTATAGTTGTGTATTTCATAACACAACAGTCAAAAGTTATGGGCCTATCAAAGAATTTTAATATCAATTCCCAATTGAAGAAAACCCTTTTAAGGATATATTTTAGGAGTTATGGTTCATTATTGTGATTTTGCAGCGTAGTTGTATGAAATTACAGTACTTATCTACTATATCATAACTACAAAGAGGAAAGATTTGATTGTTTGCATTGAATAGGCTCCGAAACTCTCTCTCTGGTTTCAATCCTGGGATTGGTTTGCAGCAATTTCATCTATTCGTTTCTTCCACTCTTCCCTGTCTTGTGCGGCTCTTTTGAAGTCTGCATATGATAAGCAGCGCACGTCCACCAGCAGGTCCTCCAGGTACTCTCGGCGTGGGCGTCCCCTAGCGTTTGTCCCCTCGGTCATACCCTCCATTATGGCATGCAAGAGGCCTTCTTGCCTTATTGCATGGCCGATCCATCTTGCGCGCCTTTCGGACAAGGTCCTGAGCAGGTGCCTTCCTCATTCGATTCTTTGAAGAACCTCCTCATTTGTGATGTGGTCTCTCCAGGAAATTCCTAGTAGTCTTCTATAGGACCACATCTCAAAAGCCTCTAGTCTCCGTTTATCTCTTTCGGATAGGCACCATGTTTCGCAGCCGTACATTAAGATACTCCATACATAGGTCTTGATGAGGAGTATTCTCAGTTTCAGGTCTATATTATTCGATTCTATTATTTTCGACCTTTTATTGAATGCAAGCCTAGCCTGGTGTATACGGCTGTCGACCTCGCTTTTAGACCGACCGTCCCATGTTATTTTGCTCCCGAGGTAGACAAACTCCTTGGTGTTCTTTAGTGGAACTCCTGACATCTCTACTCTCATCTGAAGTTGCGTTCGGCCTACAGTCAGCAGCTTTGTTTTGTCTTTATTTATCTTCATGTTGTGATTGTTTTGAAGAATGCTTTGCATGTTTGTTAAGGCCTCTTGCAGTTCTTCTTCGCTTTCAGCAACCAAAGCAATATCGTCAGCAAACCTTATCATATCCACCTTTTGCCCGTGTATCTTTACACCTTTTCTGTGACTCATTCTCTCTCTCAAGTCATCAATCGCACTTTGTATATAAGCGTTAAAAAGAACAGGTGACAGAGAGCATCCCTGTCTCACCCCTTGTCTTATACTGGCTTCTTTTGTATCATTGTCACATCTAATTATAGCGGCCTCATTCTTGTATAGCGCCTGGATTATTCGTCTATCTCTATATTTGATGTCAATTCTCTTCAGAATCTCGAAGAGTCTTTTCCATTCAACTTTGTCGAAAGCCTTCTCCAGGCCTATGAATGCGATGAATGTGTTTTGGTTTCTTTTTATTCTTTTTTCAAGTAGTATTCGTAGCGACAATATTGCTTCTCCGGTTCCTACACCTCTTCTAAAGCCAAACTGGTCTCCGGAAAGGATGTTTTCTACTTTTGGTTCGATTCTTTTTAGAATGATATTAGTCAATATTTTTGAGGCATGGGATATTAGGCTAAGAGTTCTGTGTTGTTCACATTTCGTCGTGCCCGCCGTCTTTGGTAATGCGACAATTAGGTATTTCTCGAAATCCTCTGGTATCTTTCCAGTCTTATACATTGTCTGTATCATTTTAAACAGGGCATCTATAGTTCCTTTTCCTGCTGGTTTAATTAGTTCAGCCGGAACGTCATCGATTCCGAAACTACTGAACCGATTTGAAAAATTCTTTTACCAATAGAAAGCTACATTATCAGCGAGTAACATAGGCATATAATGGTAAGCTCTGGCGTTATGAAATTTGTATAAATGAAAATGTGTGTATGTCACATACTTTAGCGGCAGGGAAGCAAGGCAGGGGAAGGTGGGGTTTACGGAGATGGAAGGCACGAGGGAAGGGAAAGGTGGAAGGGAACGGGGATGCACGAAAAAGGACATGCAGGGAGAAACGATTTATTTCTTTGAATGGTAAAGCAACGCATGCCGGGTACCAGCTAGTTAGAAATAGAATTGCAAATTTACAATATCTTCGCCTTAGCCAAAGGGACGTCAAATGCAAGGACACTTATTTAGTAAAATTGTTGAAAAACGAGGTAAAGGTGGACGCCGTGCTTCATGGATTCAAAACTTGCGAAACTGGCACCAGTGCACTTCTGCTGAGTTGTTCCAAGCTACAGTCTGTAGGGTAAAGATTGTCTTGCTTAAAGCCAGCCTCTGTTAGCCAGCACCAGTAGAAGAAAAACACAATTAGAGTCAAATATCGTCAAATGAATTCTACCAAACATAATTTTTTTCAATGCCCTTCTCTAAAATACGAGCTGACAACGTTTCGTTGTTTAGGACTTTGACGTTGTTTTAGCTTGAAGATAAACTGACATTTCTTTCATACCGTCTCCAAGTTTGGAATTCGGGTATGGGTACCGCCGCCTCGAGAATCATTTATTGAATAACCAACACCTCCGTCACAGGTCATAGGTCGTTTGGTGATTTAACAGAGGTGCCCGGGTTCATGGGGTGAGGCAGATGCATCTGCTGCATGGCGGGCTGGATCGGGAGGGACTGGTTGAAGGAAGCCTTTTGACTTCACCAACTCAACCCATCGCCTTGCTCCGCAATTGGAGGGATGATTTCCTAAGTCAGTCACTCCTGGACACTCACCCATATTCCTACCCACCCATCATACCTATTTTCCTTCCCAGAACTTCCTCTCCTTTCTTCCATTAAAAAGACTCTCCTTACAGCATTCACCAAGATGACATAGGCTCTGAGGGGAATTATTTTCCTCAGAGCCTGTGTGAAGCTAATATAAAAAAGCATTAGCCTTATTTTACCAAATACAGTTATTTGATTCATGTCTTTCTAAGGCGTCCCCGACCTTTTCTACTATTCACTTCGTGTAGCGTCATAAAAAATACTACATTATATAAACTTTAATTCATCTGCACATCTCATTCCAGTGCAGAGATAATGCTAAATAATGAAACAAACAAACAAACATTCGTGTAAAAAAAGAATTAAAAATAGCCAATTGTCTCTGGCCATTCGGAACTCTTGTACTAATTAAAATAAGAATTGAAAAGTTATTCTCTTGGTTTTTAGAAACTTCAGACTTTATGTCCGGATTAAATCTTCCCCACAGAAAAAACTAAACCCTTTCACACACTTTTCCACGAATGATCATCTAGTCAATTCACGCTATGCAATAATTGCACTATATAAGTATAGTAAATACAAAACAATACAAGAACAACATGTCAACCTACCAGAGACCAAATAGAAAAATAATTCACCGACTCCAGATATTTTCATATCAGAGGGTTCGGCTCTGTGGAATTCCTAATTGGACCTATAAATCCTACTGATCCCTCAATATAAATATATAATATGTTGAGAGGTTTAATTCCTTTCTATTAATTTATAAATAAAACACTTGTGTTGCAAAGTTTTTTAACAAAGAAACGACATTTATGTCTATTTATATCACTTTCTTTTGAATGGTTTCTTCTAAGAAAAACTCATATTTTACAATCAAATAATAGAAAAACAAAACAAGTGACAATTGGTGATTGAATTCTAACTGACACTATAGGATTCAAATTTAAAGGGAATATATTTAAAAAATCTTATGTAATCCTACATGTATTTAAAATTTGCATTTTTGCTTTTTTGTGATTTTTTGCATTTTTGTATATAAATTCTTTGACAAATATAGTATGCCTAAATTTTAAATGAGAGAGCTAGGTATAATGCCAGTAGCAATATTTATTACATAATTATTATTGCATGTTTGTAAATAGGTAATTAAAATACATAACAGCCGTGTTTTTATGCAACTCAAAGACTGCTCTCTTAAGATTCATCCATCCGTAAAAGCCTAACGAGGTCGCAAAAGCATAGTGTCTGTTTTCGCATCCACTGAAAAATTGTACATTTTGCAATTGGTATGCATAAATCTATGAATAATTTATGCGATATTGAACCTTACTAGCTTATAAATGTAGGTGCAGTCGGAACAAGCAAGCAGTTGCAAAATTTAGTTTTTTTTTTCTTTAATAGGATACGTTGCGGCTTATTTATTACTTATAATTATTTCGTAATTGCTAAACGGTCAAATAGCAGAGGCGCCTCGTGCGACGCACTTATTCACTTTTAGATAATTATTATTTTCAAGCCGAAAATAATAATAATTGGATAATTGGATCGGTCTTAATATTCGAAGATGAAACATGGCAATCAGTTATTAACAAAACTAATAATGCTTTAATAAAAGTAAAGAATTGGCTTGACACAAACCTCCTCAAACTTAACATCTACAAAACACAATATATGACATTTTCCATATGCAAATACAATATACCCAACAACTGTCCTAAACCAATCATCCACTCGTGTCAACTCAATTTAGAAAATCCAGAAACCACATCTAATATTAATTGTACGTGTTCGACCCTCAAATCATCAAAAGTAGTTAAATATTTGGGAATAATCATAGACAACCAACTACGTTGGGAAGCTCTCACAGCGCCGGATCTGCCATACGTTCAAAAACGTGCAAAAACCTGGCGCCAACTCCGAAGGGGCGCCGTGAGAAAATAAATATTGTATTAAAATTTAGTTATAATATTCCCTGCATCGTTTAAAAATTACCCATATTACGAAATAATTATTACGCTCTAGCAACACTTTCTTAAGAAACAGAATGCGCACGCATCAGGTTGGTATCAACGGCTTACGAATTTATAGTCAGTTACAGAATTTTTTTACAAATTCCATATATTTAGTTTAAACGTAAGATCTATTTTTCCATATATCTTTTACCGTCTTTTACGACGAATAGGTGCGATCCAAATTCAATAACCAATCACAACGCGGTATTTTTGTTCGTAAGCCGTTGATACCATACGTCAGTGTTTAATGTTTGTTCGCTCAACGCAGGGGAAATGCAAGGTACAAATTTGAGGTTATATTCTTATTATCACTGCTCTCTGTCTCTCGTCGGGACTGCCTGTTGCTAGTCAGAAGTTGTAGATGCTATTCTTATGTTGTACGTTGCCATGAGAACCAGTGTGAGAGCTACCACCAGGTCACTTGGAAAAGTTACACCCTTTATATGTCTTGATTTTATTTGATAAATTAGTGAAAAAAAAAATTAAATAAAAAAATTGGGGTGAACGCATTTTTAATCAAAATAAAAATGTAGGGGGGGGGGGGCGCCATCGGTACCTACTGCACAGGGTGCCAGATTTCGTAGATCCGGCCCTGCTCTCATCGATAACACAGTACAAAAACTTCGTAAACTCTGCCATATTTTCTGCTCCCTTAGGTCTATCTTAGATTTACAAACTCTAAGAAGCGTATACTTTGCCCTTTTCCAATCCATAGCAACATACGGTATAGTGGGATGGAGTGGTTGTGCTGAATCCATTATTAGACCAATTATTTTAGTTCAAAAACTAATTCTGAGAATTATATTTAAATGTCAACCTACCCACCCGTCAAATGAACTCTTTGCAAAAATCAGAGTCTTAGATAATCGACAGCTATTTACTAAGATGAGCATATGTTATATATACCAAAATAATCTGCTTGTGGCTCCACAACATCAAGCACACACACGCTTCTTAGCAAACCTGGGTTGCGTGGTCCCTAAAACTCAAACTTCTTTCGCTCAACGACAATTCTGGTATATCGCTCCTAAAATGTATAATGCTTTGAGTGTCGATATAAAGTCACATAATTCTAAATCTCTCTTTAAATCCCGTATCAATCATTGGATATTTGAAAAGGGAAGAGATTTCTTCAAACAACACACGAGAGCTTAATATTACAATAAAAAACAAATAATATTAATATTAATTTAAAAAATATTACAAATTTAATTAATCAATTACTTTAATTTAATATTGCATTTTAAAAAAATCAAACAAAAAATTTTCTAACACTCTTTCCAATTTCTTTCATAGAACGAATATCAAAAATGACTACAAACATGTACTCTCGTGCAGAAGATTACTTACCAAATTTTATTTCTATTTTTATTTCAAGAAGAATAATCCTCACTAATGTTTATATCATCTTCTTTAAATTTTCTTTATTTCTTAGATAACTTGCAATTCTTATATTTTTATCTGATTTTAGTGTTATTTATCCCTAAATATGTTATTTTTTTCTTTTCTCTTCCTTTATTTTATTATCTGTTTATATAAAATTATATTACATGTATTACTACCACAACACGGGCAATAGCCTAGTATGGTAGTCAAAAATGTAACATTTAATCATTTATGAAATAATAAAAAAATAAAAATAAAAACTCGTAGAGCGATGTTTTTGTGAAAATCACCTCAAGAGCGCTGTAGATTTTATTATTAATTCTAAGGCTCTATCGTATTTTACTATTTACAAATAGATACACAAAACATACTTACCTATGATATTATTACTACGTTGTTCGTTAGTAGAATGTTCAGTTTAGTTATTGGGAACTGAATAGTATCTGAAGCTAAAAGTAAATAAAATAAATTTTATAATTTTAGTTGCTGAAGCTAAAAGGTAAATAAAATAAATTTTATTATTTTAACCTCTCTTTCACCGAAAAACAATTTTATTTCGATTCCCCCCCCCCCCCCCCCCCCCCGTCCCTATTACACGTCGTGCGTCCCGTCTGTGACGTGATGACCCCCCCATACCCATTGTCACACTTCTCTCCCCCCCCCCCCCCTCCCCTTATGGGCCGGCAACCGGGATTTCTACCGATTTATTACATATTTCCCTTAAACACGGTAAGTTTTAAAGCTCTTAAATATATATATATGTTATTCTTGAAGATAACATCTAGACTTTGCCCGCGCCGAAACGCAAATTATATAAAATTCCCTCGATAGAAAAAATTCACGAAGTATGCTCCAAAAATTATTATTAACACGTTTGTTTCAGTTATTTTACAAGTTATATGTATGAAAAAATTCACAGTGTTTTTTTAATGCTGTTTAAGATGATGCCCGCGAGATTTTTGCTCTATTTTAAACGAGTCGTGTTTTATTAAACATTTTCGCAATTTTTAATTTTGTCGCTGTAAATGTTAGCGCTCTCCTCTAACATTCGTAATTTCGTATCTCTCCATCTTCTTCTTTTCGAGCCCGGTTGCAGAGCCTCAATTAGCCGTATTCCGTAATTTGTGGATGGCCCCTAATTTATTGCAGAAATACGCACATCACAGACAACCGAAATTGGTATTTTTGATGATTGATTTTGTGACTAAACTAAATAGTTGAACGCGTGGTTAAGAAGGAAACCCTAATTTTTACCCAGAGGTATTGGTTTTCCAATTAATGGTTCCTGGGGCAGTGGTACCTATACCCGCCTCCCTTGATTGTAAAAAATAATATCGCTCAGATAAAAAAATGGCTTTTTTGAGTTCTCCGTGTGATGCAGATTCGCCAGTTTCCTTCTCGTACTATGAGTTTCTGAACGCTTATATATATATATATACATTTTTTAGGTGAAGCACGGCACTGGTTTACGAATGATGCAACTAACTTGGTACAAGTTTGTAAGCAAATAACGATAATGATTGATGATTATGAACCAAAAAAAATGTTAACTTAATTGCAACTGCATTCTATGTATGGATCTTACCGCTTCGGGTTCAATACCTGGTGAATCACTCTTCATTTCATTTTTTTGTGTGGCAATACTTTTTAATTTGTACACATTGTAAACAAAATTCATTCCTAACCATTCACTGCTGCCAGTTTTTGGATGTTGTAAAAAAACAATAACGGATTACAAATAACCAGTTAATATTTGAAAAACTTCTATTATTATTTTGTTTATTGGTACGCCAGCATAAATTATTACATTATTCATTATTATTACGTACTATCTCTTGCCCCCGGCTTCGCATGCGCCCCCCCCCCCCCCCACCCTCCTCCATAGCCGTTACATTCATTTTTCAATCAGCTCGCGTGCCACCTATTAAAACGTAACAATCAAACAAGCGCGGTAAATTTAAGTATCAAAGGGATCTCCATAATAACCTTAACAAATAACAAAATGACAGCGCACGTCAAACAATTACTTAACAATCATTTGCTTTTCGTCTGGTTTTTTTAATAGTTTATCTAACATTTTTTAATATTTAACAATGGTGGGTTTTTACGTGAAATTTCAAAGTCAATCCGGAGGAAGAAGATGATATCCAAATATTATTAAAAAAATTACGTGATTTTATATCTCCATTTAACACCCCTTTATCACTATTAGACAAATCAAAACAAAATATTTTTTTCCCATACAGTCGTGACCCACCCTATTGTATACGTAAAATAAGCTAGCGGAGGAATTAAACCACACGACACCTGGATGAGAACCAGATGCATTTCTGAATTCAGGTACTATCCTGTCAATTTTCAATTGATAAAACTTGCTGCAAGTTTTGCAATAAATCAAGACTACAATCTTCAAAAGAATACCTTGTTCAGATATGCTCCGATGTTCATTTTTTTAATCCGCAGATGAATCACAATTGCTCTCGACTATCCGTTCCGAGTCAGTGGACTATGGAACTCCAGTATTTTGTGATGCTGAAGAGAGTGGATAACTCAAAGCAATGGAGAAGAAGACGATTGGGAAGTAGGTACCTCGATTTTTAGATCTGGTTCAAGAACGCAATTAACAAACGTGTCGATTCTAAATGGTGTTCTTTTGTCAGGGCGTTCCTAAGAGCATCTAATACTCTGAAAATAATTATAATTTTTAACTTCATTGAACGAATTTTACGTGTCTTTTGATCCAAGTAGTATCAGTATCACCTTTTTCCAGAAGGCTTGTACGGACAAATTTTCCACTTATACTACAAGTTTTCAGATCGATAAAATTAGTCATGCCAAATAGAGTATGGTTCAGCGTAATTCAGGGCCCGAATATCTATACATATATATATATAAAATGAATCCCTGTTTCCCTTGGACACGCCCTAACTTCAGAACGACTTTATCTATTCCATTCATCTTTTTTTAAAGTTTTCTAATACTTTGTGGAAGGTGCTTACGGAAAGAAAAATTAAGAAGATTGCGCAGAAAATTGGATAATTTCAGAAAACTTAAAGAGTATTTTAACTTCGCACGTTATTAATTTAGCAGGCAGCTGTTTTTTTGTTGTAACAAAAGAATTGTTTATGGATTTTTTAAATTATAGATATTTTAAATAGGTATCTATTTTAATCGAATTTCATTGATTGTTCTTATAATATACAAAAATGAATATTTATAATATATGAAAAATGAAAATTTTAATAATAAAATTGTAATAGGTGGCACGCGAGCTGTTTAAAAACTGAATGTACCGGGACTGAGTATATGGAATGCGGGAGAGGAGTTGGTGGGACGGGGTAGCGGGAGAGGGGAGGGGGTAGGCCGGGAAGGTGGAAGGGGAACGCGGGAGGGGAAGGGGATGCGGGAGGGGAACGGGGACGCACGGGAAAGGACATGCAGGGAGAAACAATTTATTTCTTTGAATAAGGTATTGCAATTTATACCGAGAATGAGCTAGTTACTAAATAAACTTAAAATCTGAATTTATTATAGAGAAATAAAATTTTATACAGGAAAATTAAATAAAATCTTTCACCACGAGGAAGTTTCAGAAATTGTAGTCTAATGTGTTGTGGAAATGATACTGTTGTAATTTTAGGAACATAAATTAAAGAGAAAAACATGCAATATCTGGTAACACGTGGAATCCATTCTAAATTTACAAATAGGAACAGTATTTAGCAAAGACGCAATAACGTTAGAGACTGTTTCTTTTAAAATTCATAAAAAATGTTTGAATCAAAGAAATGTAGAAGAGTCAGTACATATTGAATCAATTCTGAAAATTTTAACATTTTACTAAGTAATGATCAAATAGATAGGCAACGCTTCATCGAATCAGGAAATAAGGTATGTAACAACTTGAGCGACAACTTTTTTGTTTGGGATGGCGATTTCTAAAGTATTATTAATTTACATGCAGCATAACATTTTGTACCATTATCATAAGTATTTAAATTATAAAGCATGAAATAACTAAAAAAATATAATTTAAAAAGCATTAAATAACATCCAAAAGGTGGGTATAAAAAGTTGTAAGCATAAAGTTTAAGAAAATATAACCTATAAAAAAGTACAAAAAGTATTAAGTAATATACAAAATGTGCCAATAAAAAGTGGTAAGTATAAAGCTTAACTACGAAAAGTTCAAAAAGTATTAAATAATATACAATAGGTAAGTATAAAAGTTTTAAGTATAAATCTTAAGAAAGTATCAACTACTAAAATTACAAAAAGTATTAAATAATATGCAATAGGTAAGTATAAAAAGTTTTAAGTATAAAGCTTTGGAAAGTACAAACTACAAAAAGTCTTAAATAATATACAAAAAGTAGGTATAATAAGTTGTAAGTGTAAATTGTAAGTATAAATATTAAACAATTTACAAAGAGTAAAGGTATAAAAAGTAAGTATAAAATTGAAGAAAGTATAAATTAACAAAAAATGTGTGATTTTAGATTTTCATGGCCAAACGAATTTTCGTTATTTATTTTTGGAATGATATGCCGTGTTGCGTTGCCGTTGCCGCTTTTTCTTTAGCCAACGTTTCGGACAGTGTTACAGTACCCATCATCACACATCTGCCCTGATTAAATAATGCATTAATGTAGATATAAAAGTTAGAAGAAAATTTTATAGTAATTAAACGGCACCAGATTTAAATGTCCGGGTTAAATTTTCCCCACAGGAAAAACTAAACCCTTTCACACACTTCCCCAAATGATCATCTAGTCAATCCACGCTATGCAATTGCACCAAATAAGTTTTATAAATGCAAAACAATACAAGAACAACATGTCGACCTACCAGAGACCAAATGGGAAAATAATTCACCGACTCCAGATATTTTCATATCAGAGGGTTCGGCTCTGTAGAACTCCTAATTGGACCTATAAATCCTACTGATCCCTCAATATAAATATTTTAAAAATCTTTTGTAATCCTGCATCTATTTAAAATGACTGATTTTTGCATTTTTATATATAAATTCTTTAACAAATCTAATATGCCTTAATTTTGAATGAGAGAGCTAGGTATAATTCCAGTAGCCGAAATTATAAATATTAATATTTTTATAGTCTGTGAATGCCAAATTCTTTTAATCTCAATTTTTTTTAAATTAATAATATCATCAGGTTAATATCATTGACATGGTATTTTAAACAATATTATCGAAAAATACTGTTTTACGAGTTCATTCTGTAATCAGCCTTATTGGTCAAATATAGGCGAACGCGAATCAAATTCGAATATTACAGTAAAAGAAATTAAGATCGCCTGACAAATTTAAAACACGCCATAATGGACCGTAGAGCAATATGGGGAGTGGGAAACGCGAGTGAAATGATTTGAATTTCGACAGATTTTTATAGTCATCAAACGGATTGATGGAGAAAAGGGGTTTTCTTTTAATTTTGAGAAACACTTAAACTATTTTTGGGTTTTGCACTTCGCTGGCATTTGAGCAAGTGAGTGGACAACAACTAACCAATGTTGCACAAAACATAAGGTCAAGCAATGACCCCATATGCAAATAGAGCTACCTTTGCCTACGCCTGAGAGGATTTATTACCAACAACAGAGAACTCGATCTCTACAGGAGTAAATGCTTGGAATACTGACCGGTTTTCACACCCCACAAGTATTGGGAAATCAGATGTATACATTTTTGGTTATATGATTAAATAACTGAAGTGGATGCTGGTAGGCTCATATATGATAAATTAAATTTGTGGAAAAGGAAAATCGCATCAAATAAGTGATTGGGATATCAATCAAAAATTAATTTGGGAGGGAGATTTGGGTATGGGTAATGCTGCCCCTGGAACCATTTATTCGATGCTTAACACTTCTGAGGTCACCCCAAGCGGTTTGCTACGTTTACCTACTGCGTGGCGAACCGGATCGGGATATTGGTTAAGGGAGACCTTTTCACCTCTTCGACCCATCGCCTTACACAGCAGTGGGAGGGATGTATTTTTTTTATATAAGTACCTCACAAGAGTCTCAGCTGCTCCCGTATGGAGCCAGTGAGACTATGGCATCCTGATTTGGGGTATGTTGTGACGCTGAAGGTAGTGGGAAGGTAAGAAGATGGGGAAGAGGAAGGTGTGGAAAAACCTGGCTTTTCATATTTGGTCACCAAACACGGCTAAAGCCATTTCAAGCAACGTTTCAATTCTGAATGTTGGTCTTACACTAGGGCGATACTGAGGGTGTCTTCCACTCTGGAAAGTACCGTAAATGTACTATATATTATTTTTAATTAATTAATTGTTAAATAATACAAATCAATCAAATAAAATTTATTTTCCAAGCCTGGATTCACTAATCAACAAACAGGGCAATCACCTAACCTAACAAATCCTCAATTAACTAATACTTACTCGTATATTAAAACATGTCGGTATAGAATAACATTAACCTAAGCAACTCCATAAAACAAAATTGTAAGTGTACCTACGGAGCGTTTTTAAAGGCAAAAAAACTCAAGTGGCGGTCGAGTATATTAGTTGGAATTTAGGGCATATAAATAATCCCCCCCGTACTTGTAGGTGGCTTGCTGGAGTCCGATCTCGGTTGCGCAGTTGTCACTTTTCTTTCGGCCGGTACGGATCGGACTGGGACGAATTCTCAAACTAATTTTAACAGGCCGATTCGCAACGAGAAGGTAGGACTTTGAATTATTTATTTATCTATGGAATAAAAAAGATGTTAGTTAATTAACTTACCAAGAGAAAACATTTTTACTTCATTTTATGTGTTGAATATTAAAGATGTTAATAAATTATCTTATTAAGAGGGGAAAAATTGAAGGTGTAAATTGTTTTTTCTGTGGATTTGAAGGTGTTAATTTATTAATTTTTAAAGGGGTTCCCCGATTAACATATTAATTTAATTTCTCTTTTTTGAAGATTTTTAAAGGTGTCAGTAATTGAATTTATTGCATTTTTTATTAAATTTTATCTGTGGATAATTAAAGATGTTATTTAATTAACTTTTTTAATGGGGATTCCTCTATTCACATACTAATTTGATTTTCAATGTTCAACGAATTGACGGGCCCTTTAGTCAGTATAACAGTTTTTTTTAAATCTTTCGAAACTGTTACGTCTTCTTATGATGTCTTTCCCTATCGAGGGTTTGCTAAGATCTAGAATCCTGCTGGAACAACTCAGTAGAACTAGAACTGTACATAGTGACTTTTTAACCGCCGTATCATTTTTTTAAATCGATATTTATTGAATAGCCAAATAATTTTGTAAAACCTATCTTTATTGAACCGCCGTATAATTATATAAAATTATCTTTTTAGACATACGTGTTTATCTTTATAAGTCAAAATTTCTTTTAAATCGGTCTTTATAGATCAGCCTTATTAAATCTGCAAATTTCGGTTGTCGGTGCATGGGTGTGTGATTTGAAATTGTAATGTTTAAAATACGATATTTTTATAATGTCATTGGACAGAATTCGTAATTTTTCAGGTCTATTAATATTCGAAAGGCAAATAAATTTCTTCTTCTTAAAGGCAATGATCCTGAAACAAACATTTTTCTTTTAATAAATATCCCTAGTGTCATAAGTCCTACAAATTTTATATTCTGTGATTTTTCAAGAGCAATTTTATAAAATCGATCTTTATGGACATTTGAACAGCCATATCTACTATATATAAATGTTTCATTGTTTGTCCCTCATTATTTCCTATACCATTCATCAGATTGTTATTAAACTTTGGTGAGTTGTTGTGCGCACGCCCGCCAAGATTTCTATATATAATGATGAGCTCAGATTTCTATATATAATGAATTTTTCGAAAAATTTGCGTATTTTACATAGTTTAGCGGCAGGGAGGATCGAAGGAGGAAGAGGATTATCCGGAAGATGGTGAGGCGATTGAAGGAGGGGAGGGGGTTCGCGGGAAGAAGGACGAGGAAGAGAGAAAATGGCGAAGGTGTGAGGGAACGCGGGAGGGGAAGGAGACGTGGAATGGGAACGGGTGCGGGAACGGGAACGCATAGGAAAGGACACGCCGGGCAGGGTGACGGAAGGGTGTGAAGGGACGAGGGAAGGGCAGACAGTGGGACTGGAAATGAGACATAGTAGCGGTAGGGGATAGCAGTAGGTAAATTTTAAAAATTCGTGCTTCTCACACTGCAAGTTGTATGTGGCCTGCTAACGTCGGAAAGTCTTCTGATTTCTTCATGGACACACCAAACGGAAAAACCAAAAGTATTGTCTATCCAAAAGTACTTCAATAAACAGAATTAAAACACAAACACTTTCTTTCTCTGAGTGGCTTTGCAACGCACGTCGGGTACTCGCTAGTCATTTAATAAGTTTTCAGATTTTATGTCAGGGTTAAATCTTCTCCACAGGAAAAACGAAACCCTTTCACACACTCTTCCACAGATGATCATCTAGTCAATTCACGCTATGCAATTGCACTATATAAGTATAATAAATTCAAAACTATACTAGAACAACATGTCAACCTACCAGAGACCAAATGGGAAAATAATTCACCGACTCTAGGTATTTTCATATCATGGGCTCGGTGGAACTCCTAATTGGACCTATAAACACTACTGATATATATTTACATATTATTATATTTACTGCAACATTATTATTATTTGTATTACGAAAGTCAACAGGCTTTTTTGTAAATGAAGGCAATTAAATTATTTTGAATTGTTATTTGCAGATTTAATGTCCATAAGAAGCGTCTACCTTTACCTGAGAAAAGTTCTGCTGAGGAGAAAGGAGTTGACGACCTGATCTCATAGTTATAATACAAGATAAACTAATATTGACTGAAAATTTTTCAAAAAAGATCCAAGATGAAACTGTTTTTGATGCTAGCCGTCATCTGCATCTGCGATGTGAGCTCCAAAATTCTTCGTAAGTACCATTTTAACTTTTATTTTAGAAATGAGGAGTTCCAAAAATTTGAAACATCGAAAACAATTTTAAATCTAATCGTATAAGACAATGTTAACCACTCTCAAACGAAAAACGGGAAACAGAAAAATATTCAGTATCATCTGGGAATCGAACCCAAAACCTATGCCTTGTCGGGGCATTGATGTGACTACTGAGCTAATTCGACCATATTAATCTGAGTAATTTACTTATCATTTTTAGCCTCTTTTACTGTATATCGTCGACTAAAAACTACCAACATTATATATTTTTTTGTTTATTAACCCTTCAAAAATTTGACATTTTTTTGATGGTCAAAATATTTTCGCTTTTCAATAAAATGCAAATATTTGGAATTTTTCTGAGCACATTCAAAAACCAAAAACTGTTTTAGAAAGGTGATGAAATACACTTTCAAATTATAGAATACATAAAAAACATATTTTTTTTAATTATGAAAATTTTGCATACAAACATAAAAAAGTTTTCAAAATGGCTCACCTTACTTTTTTTCTAACTAAAGCTACTGATAATAAAAAATTAAAAAAACACATACATATTTTATTAGACAAATATGTCACAAACACATATTGTAACCTCACTTTTTTGCGTTCTATGTAAAATAATTTATAAAAAATTCCCGAAGTTTCAAATTTTTTTTTCAATTTGTGATTCAAAACTTTGTGTACATAAAAGTGTACATTTTACTTTTTTGGTGGCTATTTTTTAGATTGGAATATAAAGTGTTGTGTTTTTCCTTTCTAACACCGATTAGAACATATTTCTAACTATAATAGTAAGGGAGTTACAGCGTTTTATATGAGACCTATGTGCGTTGGGACAAATATGGTCTCCTATGATTAAACGGGAAAAATTAAAAAATTAAACGCCTTTTTTAGGGAAATAGTAATTATACTTATACATAGTTAATAATTACACATAGTTATCATACGTAACTGAACTGCCTCAGTAAGAACACTGACTTGAAATAATATTTACCTTCCATTAGTATTCTGGGCAAGGAACGCATATGGTAGTTAATCCATTGGTGCACTGAAATAAATCCCAACTTCTAGTATTGAGTAGTTGAATCTGATAGCTTATCAATGCAAGCAAAGCATCATTTAGAATTTTTAAAATACCAAAAATCATTATACTTATTTAACCATTTTCTTGAAGCATATTTTTTGCCTGCTATCTTTATGTTTAATTGGTTTATTGTGTATTTTTGGTTTGTAAGTGGTTAATATAATCTTTAATTTACAATTTCAGGTTTTACTTAATAAGTAATTAAGTTATATATATATATATATATATATATATTTATTATTTTTTTGCTAATGTTAGGGTTAATGTTAAAGTTTATTTTAATGTTGATGTGGATTTTGCTGTTGGTCAATGATAATGATCAATGTTGTAGTTCATTTTGCTATTAGTCAATGGAAATTATTAATGTTAATGTTGATTTTGCTGTTAGTTAATGCTTATGATCAATTTTTATGTTGATTTTGCTGTTATTCAACGTTAATGATCAATGTTGAAGTTCATTTTGCTGTTAGTCAATGGAAATTATCAATGTTGTTGTTGATTTTGTTGTTAGTTAATGCTTACGATCAATGTTGATGTTGATTATGCTGTTATTCGATGTTTATGATCAATTTTGAAGTTCATTTTGCTATTAGTCAATGGAAATTATCAATGTTGATGTTGATCTTGTTGTTAGTTACTGCTTACGATCGTTGATGTTGATTTTGAATTAGTCAATTTTAATGATCATTGTTGATTTAAATGTTGCCATTAGTCAACGTTAATGATCTATATTAGTGTTTATTTTGGAGTTAGTCATCAATAATGATCAATTTTGATGTTGTTAAAAAGTCGATCAATGTTGATGTTTATTTCGTTGTTAGTCAACGTTAATGATCAATGATGATAGTTTTAAAACCTTAATCAACGTGATGTTATTATTAATCTCAGATAATGGAAAAAATGGGAGATAGGGCCATTAACTGAACATTTTAACCCATACTACCATTTTAACCCATACTACCTATACTAGTGCAAATCACAGCGACGCACAGCAGCTCCCCGCCTTTGTTTCCAAAGAGATCTAAACCAGATCCAAACTTTCTTTGATGGCTTTCATCAATTTTGAAAGCTTTTTGAAGGAGTGATGAATTGCCACTTTGTCGAGTTGTCCGGTTACAGGTTTAGTCAAAGCGATCATGTCCACGTTAAATTTACACTTGAATATTCACTGGACATTAGATACTTATCATTTTTACTATCTCGCGTGTCCCATAGAAGGTGCAACCGCCCATTGTAGTAACGCGAAAGGCTATCAAATAGTGTCATTGTTATACAGCTCACTAGGCATTCTTACTGAACAGAAGATACCAGCAGGTACTAAAATTACAAATAATACACATTACCGAAGATAAAGATAATGATTTTTAAAGTGTGAATACCGCGTAAGAGTCCTTACTTGGGAGCAGTGGGACTAATAGCATTCCTAGTTGGGATATGTTGTGAGGCTAAAGGGAGTGGAAAGGGGAAGGTGATGAGATATTCAACATTTTTGGATAAGGATAAACCGTTAGTTTATACTTTTAAATCAATGGCAAATATCGAAAAAAGTTATATAGGTGTCCGGAAAGTCGCAATACATGAGGGAAACTGGCGAATCTTCATCAAACAGAGAACACAAAAAAACTTCTTTTTTAAATTTTTTATAAAGAACTCCAGTGAAAAATATTATGGCTTTAAAAAGATATGTTCATATGGACCGATAAACTCTGATTCTGAATATATAAGTTTTATTAAATAATAGTTTTTAATAAAATACTAAAAAGTCCATTTTTAATCGTGTCATTGAAACACGCTATCAAGTTAGTATTATTGAATCTTTAGTGCTAATCACCATAATTTTCAAGTCATTGTTATGAAATGTATGATACAAGCCATCGGTATTAACAACATTTCATGTTATTCGCTTATTTTCATACTGTTTATAGAGATTTAGTTGTTGTGTTTATTGAAACATTATTTAGGCCTAAATAATTCAGTATCAATAATAGAGGTATCTCTATTAGTTTAACTCTGTTGTTTAAAATATTCAAAAACTTTTAACTGTTAAAAAAAATAGTAATGCTACTTCCACGGCCACGAACTCAGAATTCCAAAATGGCGGAAATCGAACAGCTGTTCCGGCGCCGCATCTTACCAGTTGCCTGCCGATGCTTCGTTTTTCGATTTTTCGATTAGTGAAGGTAAAAAAATGATTATTTCAAACAATTTTTATACCATTCCGTAATAATATTGAAAAATATAATAAATATAATATAATAAATAAATAATTCCACCTAAAGGTTTTTACTTATTGAATGGTTTCATAGCTTCTTCCATATAACTGTCATACAAAATGACAACACCCGTTGAAAATAAAACAAATTTTGGTGAGTGATGACGTCACACGATTCACCATACGTACGGTGGTTTTCGGGATCTTGAAAAATTAAAACTTTGAAAATTATTTTAACTATTAAAACTCACTCTAAAAATAAATATGAAGTTATTTAAGTTAAAAGGTTCTTTAAAAAAAAAAATTGCGCTGGAGTTTCTTATTCAGGGATGTCAGGGAATTAAAATGAAAAATGACATTAGATACCAATCAGACAGCTTCATTCATTTTAGATTTTTTTTAGGCAGTTATTGTTTATATTTTCAATAATTGAAGTTAATAATTGATGTCTCGAAAATTTGTGCTGTATTTATCCAATGGAATTTGAGTGAACCTTGTAATGCTGTACCTCCATCGAGCAGATTGTTGTTAACTTATCGTTTTTTCTAGGTTACATTGGATAAATAAGTTACAAACATTATTTCCTTAACCTTTTTTTCAAGAGTCGTGTCGATACCAGTCAGCGTTTCTTTTCTTTTGTTGTAAAATAATAACTTTCATCAAGCATAAGAAATGAAACGTAATGAAAGATATTTTAAAAACGTAATGAAAGATATTTTAAAAACGTAATGAAAGATATTTTAAAAACGTAATGAAAGATATTTTAAAAACGTAATGAAAGATATTTTAAAAACGTAATGAAAGATATTTTAAAAACGTAATGAAAGATATTTTAAAAACGTAATGAAAGATATTTTAAAAACGTAATGAAAGATATTTTAAAAACGTAATGAAAGATATTTTAAAAACGTAATGAAAGATATTTTAAAAACGTAATGAAAGATATTTTAAAAACGTAATGAAAGATATTTTAAAAACGTAATGTAAGATATTTTCGATGTGCTGATTTTTGTAGCCGAGTGGTTCAAAGTGTTGGATTCCCACCCTTCGCGGATTCAATCCTCTACAAGCTAAATCCTCAATCATTTTTAATTCAACAAATGGGAGGCGGGCCACTGCCCGAGATCACCAACACCTCTGCCATTGGTAACCCCAAGTGGTTCGCTGCGTCAGGTTTGTCTAAGTCCTGGCGGTGAATATGTTGCTTACTGCGTGGCAGGCCGGATCGGTAGAGACTGCTTGAGGGAGACCTAATCTATACTCTCCAGCCGGAATCTCTGGTCGCAGTGGGAGGGATGAATTCATACGTCGTCGCTCCTCGACAAATTGACACCCAGATTCTTTCCCAACCCTGACACCATTTTCCTTCCCAGAACTTCCTATCCTTCATACCCCTTAAATGAACCTCCACACAGCATCCCCCAAAGATGACGTAGACCCTCAGGGAATTTTTTTCCTCGGGGCCTAATGGAGCTAATGTAAAAAAATCAATGCCCAAGCAAGAATTTCATTGTTAAAATGAGAAAACAGAAGGTTAAAAATGTTCAGATTTCGTAACCGACCTGGGAATATTTGTGTTTAAAAACAACAAAGAACGTTGCCCCCAAATTTAGATTAAAAAAAGCATTCTGTTTAATCTTAATCATATTCCGTTTAGTCATTGATTCTAAATTTTAAAGAAAAAAATTTCACTGAGGAATTTTGATAATGTCCTTTTTGCCCACCGACAATTTATATATTTTTCTGTGGATATGTTCTTACTATATTCAAAGACTGTCAGATTTATAAATATCTATGAATATCCGTCAACACGCCGACATTTCTAGCGAGGTTGGCGAAAAAGTATTATACAATTTTGCTAAGATTTTTGCTTGAAATTAAATCTTTTTCCAGCTGATTACATGCCACAATGCAAGCGCAAAGACCCTGAATTCGTCAAGTGCGTCCTGGCCGCCGTTGAGAAGGTCCGCCCCTACCTCGCCAAGGGTATCCCCCAGATCAAGGTGCCCCCTTACGAGCCCCTCGAGATCCCCCACCTCACTGTGGACAGGAACCTCGAGGCCATCCAGGTCAAGGCCAAGATGACCAACATGAAGACGTACGGGGCAAGTGCTTTCAGGATCAAGAATCTCAAGTGAGTTAACTGATTCTGCTAAATTTTACTTTGACTAAATCAAGACTCCTAAATACTCTAACGGGGGTGATTATTGTTGCGTTGTTAATCAAATAAGCAACATTTTGAACCTACAGATTTATTAACCCCTTCGTGAATGAGGGCGGGTATCTCATACCCACCGATTTGTAAAACACTAAATATTTCTTAACTGTGCGATTCCTGGAACTCAGCTGACTCGGTAGCTGGAGGGGGTGGCGTGGGGAGTAATTTTAAGCGACAGTAACAGTGTTGCGCCAGAGCGGCGGAGTAAACTACATGCGCAAAAGTAGAGAGGGTACGTAATACCCGACCTCATAGTAGGTAACTATTTTTGTTACATATAAGACAGAAGTAACTATTGTATACGGTGTAACTATTTTGTGCTTCTGTATTAGACAGATTTATTATTTAATTTTGTGTTTACAGTCGATCTCAATTTCCCATTTTTTTTAGATATTAAGTCATAGTTTCTAAATATTGTTGATTTGTCATTAAAAAAATACTACTCTGTTTTTTATAGAAATATGAGTACCTACTTTTATAACTCGAAATAGGTTATTTTATCATATTACCTCATTTCCCTAATGCTAATTAATATATTACAGTAAAAAGTATTATTCTAAAGTCATTTCAGTTATCAAAAACGACAATTCTATATTAGGGTATGTCATACCCACCTCACAGCTGGTGTAACAATTTTTCACCTCATTCACGCCGTAAACAATATTCAATCTGATAATTTACATATGTATAAGACTAATTATCAGAAAGTGGGAAGCGAACTGGAGCTATTCGCTGGTGGTTGAATCGACGGCAATCGGAAACAGAATGAATTGCAATTGCGTCGCGCGTCGTGTCGCTGGTGATAAAAGGTTCGAGTCAGCTATTGGCTTACGAATAGCCAATAAAAGGTAATTTTTCATGAAAGTGCTGCATTGTTCGCATGCCACACTTTTAAAGAAAGATCATTCTAAAATCTCCCATAAGGACGTCGACAAAAAAGATATTTTTCAGTCCCAAACATACAAAATATCTTTGCTCGGTCAGCATGGGATTCCGAAATCCGATAGACAAAAGTTGCCTACTGAAGCGCGGCGCCTTGACTATCACTGAACTGTCAATTTTAAACAACTTTTTGAATAATGTCATTCATTTTGCCAAATTGTTGACTTATTAATGAACGGAAACACACGAATGAAGCTTGTAGAGTTAAATGACGTCTTATTCGCGATTAATTGAATTTAGAGGAACGGAATTCAAAAAGTGGTTGAAATATCTCGAGTCATGGCTAAAGACCTCATTAACCAATTAACTCCCTTTTTAATGCCAAAAAGTACACGCGGACAGCAAATGTAAACAATTTATTCATATTTTCACGTGGCGGTTTGAAGTTTAAGAATACCGATCCATAGATATTACATCGTAAAACGTTTTATTATATATTTCGTTGTCAATATTGGCTTGGCTATCGATAGACCAATCGATATGAAATCGTCATCAGTTAAGATCTATCTAACCGAATATTGAAGTTATCGCTTTGACCGAGTAGACCACTGAGTAAACACCCCAAGAGATCCACTTATATTGTTCTATTTTCTGTATTTTAACGTTTAATCAACGATATTCATCTTTCCAGAGTCGACCTCAACAAGTACACCGCTGAGCTGTCAGTAGCACTCCCCCACCTGTACGTGACGTCAGAGTATGACGTGCAAGGAAGGCTGCTGCTCATTCCCCTGGGAGGAAAGGGAATCATGGAGGGGAATTTCAGTAAGGCCATTACTTAATATTCATTGTGTTATTTTAATTATTATTGAGAATAGAAAAATTCTATTAACTACACCAAAATTACATTATTATAATATAGAACGCATTACAGATTGACTGCATCGATAACGAGTATCAACTCTAGATAGGGCACCTCTTAAAAATTTGTTCGAATAATTCGACCCAGCAATGAGTAATTTTATAATCAAACTCCCCATCTGATTCCGTCGATTCACTTCAAAACCATAATAAATAAGGGGCAAATTTGTTCCTTACGGACCAACAAATGATAAAATTAATATTTAATGCGATCTTTTGAATGCAAAATAGTTCTCTTTATTTTTAATAAATATTTTCGTAATCCTATTTTTTGGTTTTGGTGTCATTTGCCAATAGTTTTTGTTTTGGTTTCTTTACGTAAGGCGAAAAATAGTGCGTATTTTGCGTTTGCATGTTAACCCTTAATTTTGTTCGCTTTTCGGAACAACTTATATGGGTTTCACATAAATCATTGGGCCTCCCTTACTACCATAGGGATATATATGATACAAACGGTATGAGAAGGAGAAAACACCCCGCTTTATATTCAAATCTAAAAATTAACCACAAAATAAATAAAATGTACACATTTATGAAACCAAAACCAAAATTGCAATTTGAAAATAATTTATGAAACTTGAAAAATGATTAAAAAATAATTACATAAAGTACATTATTTTAATAGTTTTATCATCACGGGTTTGGGCATTTTTGAATGTAGGTATTTATTAAAGCAAATTGTGAATTAAATTAAATCGATTTTGAGATATTTTGTTAAAATGCTGGCATGGAGAATAATTAATCTTTCTCTTCGGAACCGCCCTGTACAGTTGCAAGGGTACGGTCGTAAGATCATCGTTTGACGAAATTTAAATTCTCGGCCGCTGGTTAATGGCTCTTAACAGTAACAAAAAATGCGAAATCAGTTGGCGTCAGCCTTTTTGCATGCTCGAAAGAAGAAATAAATAATTATATCATGAAAAAGAGCCATATTTGCCTAAGTACAAAACATGCCTTATTGCATGGAAAAAGCACTCATTATTCTTATGCAGCGAATTATTTGAATTGATCGTTTTGCAATGAATCATTGGAACACTTTCATTTTTCTGTGATATAATCCCACAGCAAATAATTAACCGTTAAAAAACCATCCTCGGTCATTCGGTAGCTGCTGTTATGTTATTTAAGAGGTTGTTGCTCGATGTGCTATATACTTATGTAACACGAGACGTTAATGACGCCATTAGTGCATGACTGTCACTTTCCGTCAGTGGCGTCCATTCCTTAAACACCGAAAAACGAACGTAAAAATAAATTCAATAAGAATATTAATTTGCTTTATACAGTTTGTACACATATATTGACGACCTCAGCGGTCGGGGGGTAAGGCTCTTGAAGCAATCCGAAGGTCGCAGGTTCAAATCCTCACAATTTAATCATTTAATATAAGCTTTATATATGCGGTAAGTTCCACCATTCAGAATAGAAACCTTGCTTCAAATGGCTTTTAGCTATGTTTGGTGACCAGATCTGAATGGCCAGGTACTTCCCGTTTGTCTTCCCGATCTCATTCCCCTCCACTATACCTGTAGCCTTACAACATTCCCCAATAGGCCACTTGCATGGAATTCATAACGACTTGGAAAAAATCGTGTGGATAGAGTTTTTTACTAAGATTACGAAAATGTTAGTAAAAATTTTTAGAAATGTACAGTTTTTTTTATTTTTAAATAAATAAATCCATTATTTGGGCTCGTGACGTCACTACATGAAAATGTCCCGTCGCCGAAAATGTTCCAATTAATTTTATAAAATTCCACACTGATTTATTTTTTTATATGGCATCACTTTGATTTCAGGCGAATTTTTTAATTCGTTCACTAGATTTATTGTTTGTTCTCTGCGAACTTATCATTTGGTTTGATTTTTTGACAGATGTTCTGAAGAGAACCCCGTACAATTAATGGCTACGGGGTTCTCTTCAGAACGTGAAGATGATGTCGGTACATGTTTTAGAGATATAATGATTATGGTGCTGATTTTAACAAAATAAAATTTTATAATATTCTTATTATTATTACAATTTACAAGTTCAAGTATATTACTTTGAATTTAGTAATAAAGACGCTGTACATTATAATGATTTATGATCAATATGATGGATCAAGGAAAAAAATATTTATGAGATGTAATATTTTTCGTATGCCTCGTTATTCTCCTGTGCCATTCGTGTGGAAAACGTTCTTTTTTTTAAATGATTTTCGGCTATGTAATTATCGTTTTTTCACACCTATAAAATTATGTCCCGTCTTTCCGGTTTATAAAAAATGGTCTGATTTTTCGGTTTGAAATTTTCAAAAAATCCCCAGGGTTTCAAAAATACGATTAAAAAAAAAAAATACAGAATGTCTTAAAATATTTGCCTAAACCGGAAAAAACTTTAAAAAAATGTGATGCAAGTGGCCTATTGCGGATGCCATAGTCTCACTGACTACAGGCGGTTGAGAGCAGTTTTGACTCTTGTGCGGTATTCACTTTTCTTCTTTTTCTTAATCCTACACCCTTTTAGAGATATTCCACTACATAAAATATAGTGATCACATTCACAAAAAATATTTAAATACCTACACAAAATCAATAAAAAATAACAGAGCTCAATTAATTGTAAAATGTAAACATAAAACTTTCAGAAACATTGTATATGTGAATTTTAATAAATAAATGGGCGAATTAAATTATAATGCGTATTGTTACGCACATTTTTTTCAATTATATTAATTGCTGGCAACCGGGCGTATGTTAAGATAAAATATTCTGATGAAAGTTAGTTACTAGACGATGTCTGTTCTGAGACGGGTAATAGTACAAAAACCTTAAATATATTATTTAAAATAAACAAAAATTTTAACAAAACAAAAAACGACTTCAAAAAATGCACTAAAAAGTAAAAAAATAATTTCGTATTCTTCTACAACTTCATAATCAACTTACTTTTTCTACTCATCAATATGTAGGTACGATTGATATTTTTGGAGTCGGTGTCAGTCAAGGTAGGTTTGTTACTACATACATAGTTATAGGTGAGATGTGCTTGTGTCGCACAAGCGACTTGACGAGGCGAGAGCGGGGCCGGGGCGGGAGGGGAGCTGTCAAGTGAACTCGCCGCGCCGGGCCGGGTACCTTTGCTGACACCGACTCCAAAAATAACAATCGTACCTACATATTGATGAGTAGAAAAAGTAAGTCGATTATGAAGTTGTAGAAGAATACGAAATTATTTTTTTACTTTTTAGTGCATTTTTTAAAGTCGTTTTTTGTTTTGTTTTAATTTTTGTTTATTTTTTGATTTTTAGTGAATCCGAAGTACACTAATTTGTCGGAATATGGGTAGATCTACTAAACGTGCTGCTCATATGAGACAGACATAATTTGACCATAACGACATTAGGGTCAAATTAAGAGATTCGGCCGAGTTTCGTTAATTTGCTCCTAAGAATTGAAGAGTTCCGTTACTTTGTCATGGATCCGATAATCAGAACCTAACCAAACTCTCATCAATTTATCCTTGAAGTACATCCTTTCCAATAAAAAAAGAATCATTGAAATCGGTTGGCGTGATATTGAGTTATTCGTCCATTTGTCGCGCACATACTTAATGCAAATTTAAGACTTATATGGTTTTCTCATGGATGCCATTAGCAAAACTGGACCAAATTAAAATGAAACCACACGGAAAGTATCAACTTTCAAATAAAAAAAGAATCTTCAATATCGGTTCACCCAGTCGAAAGTTCTGAGGTAACAAACATAAAATTTAAAAAAATACAGTCGAATTGAGAACCTCCTCCTTTTTGAAGTCGTTTAAAAAGAAAGACGAATTCATAAAATTTACACAAAATAAACCTGAAAACACAAATTGTGTGAACCAAGAGTAAAAAAAAGACAAAAGTGTGTAAAATATCTTCTTAAATGATAAATGCTTGCTTATGTATCTATTATTTAAAAGGAATTGTTGAAAAATGTTTAACAATTTTAAAACGTACGAAAAATCATGGTAAATACATAATTTAACTGTGACAATTTTTTTTTCAGAAACACGTAGAAATGCATGCATCTAAATCTACTTTTAAACCATCAATTAAAAATCGAAAAAAGCAGTATTAAAAAGAAAAACTAGATATCTTCATTTATGTAAATAAAACATAAATAGGGTTGTAAACGATGCGAAAAATGTGTTTAGATGTTATGAGAATTAGCGATTTCCAGTTACTTGGTGATGCATTAAACGCACAAATTACACGCTGTTTTGTGTAGTAACCATGTATTAAATAGGTCAGGGTTTTGTTAGCTCATTTATTCTGTTGCCCGCAACATTGAGGCAGACATGATAATAATGTCAATTTTCAAATACTCAACGCTAAATAAAATTCATATCTTAATTTTAAAAACTGCGCAACTACTTTTGTCCGTGCACGCTACTGCTCTCCGTTCTACTTTCGGGGAATTAATGGACATGCAATGTGACGCCTTTCTACAGTAGCGTAACAATGAACTGTTGGGCTCCAGGGTAAACAGGCGCCTATCTAAAGTGTCTAATCCTCTACAAAATAATATTTAAACCATCTCGTTAACTATAAAACAGTAATGCAATCCTATGTTTAACTACCTACCCCAAGTTCAATGAAGATTTAGGTATCTAATATATATATATTTTTTTTTTGAAATGCGTAATGAGTAAAATCTCAAATTGTAATATTTAATCAATATTAGTGACTCTCAAACAAAAATTTGAAACTTAAACAAAAGGCAGAACCCCAGCAAGGCTAAGGTCCTGAGATCAATTCCTAGATGCGACTGTTTTTTTTCTGATTTTTCTGTTTCAAATGTTCGTTTGAGAGTCGCTTATATTGTCTTCAGTGATTAAATACTATGCCATAAGTAAATTCCACCTTTTCCTTCTACACCCCACACAGCATCTTCAAAGATGACATGGCCCTGGGGAAATTATTTTACTCAGGGTCACCTGTAAAAAAAATATAAATATATATAACATAAATACAACACAACATCGTTCTCAATCAGCACATTAAAGACCGGCATTTAAATCAGCCAGAACGAAGTTAGCCTCCCAAAAACTGGGCGTACTGTACAGGGCCCGCAGATACTTTAATAGTACACAACTGCTAACACTGTACAAATCACAAGTGCGCCCCACGGTTGAATTTGGCAGTCACCTCTGGTCTGGAGCTTCAAAATACCTGAAAAATACCCTTGACTCTGTGCAAAAACGGGCGGTCCGCTTAATAGATTCTTCCATCTTAACAGACGGATTCCAATCTTTAGAGCACAGGCGTCGGGTGGGAATGCTATCCTAGTTCTACCGGGATTTCAATGGAAGATGCTCCGAGGAACTAGCGTCATTGATCCCTTTGGCACCGGTGCATAGTCGGGAAACACGCTCGGCTGTGGAATGATTTGCCGGCCTCTGTGTTTCCTCCTTCCTACAACATGGGTCTCTTCAAGACCAATGTTCATTCCTTCCTCTCCTCAAAAAGACCCTCCACACAGCATCCCAGATGACACAGGCCCTGAGGGAAATTATTTTCCTCAGGGCCTCTTGTGTGGAGTTAATGTAAAAAAAAAACATTACTAAAGTTGATCGTTTCTCCATTTACGGAGTACATTAGAATGCATTTTTATGTTTGACTTTTGGTAGAAGCCGGTTTTGATATTTGAAATTGAAAGACGTTTTTATAGAAGGGGAAATATTAACCAGAAATTTTAAAAATCGGTAGAAATTCACGCTCTAATAATTGAGTTGGAAAAGGAAGAATTCGTAAAAAATTGTTGACATTTCAGAAAAAATCTCTAAATCAATCGATTTGGCCAACATTCAAGCATCCGTATAGGAAAAAAAACGCCTGTTTGGTTTTTGAATTATTAGTACCTAATGGAATATTTTTCGGGGGCTGGGTCATGTAGAGAGAATGACCGAGTATCAAGCACCAAAGTCCCTGCTGAACTCAAGACCGATAGGGCGAAGGAGCCTGGGAAGACCAACGTTAAGATGGAGCGACAACGTCCTCAAAGATATATCTACCTTGGAGCTTCTAAACTGGAGAGAGCTGGCATAAAATTGAGATGAGTGGAGGAAGACCCTTGAGAAGGCCAAGACCCACCAGGGGTTGTAGAGCAGAGCCAAGAGTGATGATGATTTTTGAAAAACTTTAAAGCTTATTAAATTATTGCAGAGTTGCAATGATGGTTCTTAAGCCTCTCTTTTTGGATAACCGGATAAAACAGAACAGTGACAAAACAGAACCCGATGAAGGACTAGATTCGGTAGGTTAGGTAAAGTTATGTTAGGTTAGGTAAGTTTTCATTACTCTTCTTAATTTTGTTCAATGTTACTTTTTATCATGGAACCCTCTTGTTGGCACCTGCCCATGTCGCCCAGGCTATCGCTACGCCACTTTAATCGACTTTTGGTAAAGAAATGCTGTTTTTTGCATAAGATATGACTTGTCATAAATACAATCATAATTATTCAGAAGATACTTACTTATTGAAGTTTTATTTTTAGGGTTTAATACCGAACTATACCTAAAGCTAAAAATATCATGTCTTAACCCGTCTGCTTGGTTCAATATATTCGCACCTCACAATCCGGAAGCCTCAGTACCGCGCGTAAATTCTGAAACCGTCACTTTGGATCGAGATTGTAAAATATCTACGCAAGATAGCTTTTCATATTACAACGACAATAATAAGCATTATTTCATTCTCTTTTTGGTTAAAAGAAAAAATACTTATGTTGGAATGAGAGGAAGAGAGATATATAGCTTTTCAAATGTAAGGTCGCTCAGGATGTTTTTGGTCTTATGAAAGTATAATGCGATTACGTGTTTTGGGATGTATTTATTCCTAAACAAGCAGACGGGTTAATCAAGAATTCCGTAATATTCAATTAACCAGAAAATAAGAAATTAATGTTAAACAAAGATATACAACAAAACACGTAATTTCAACCACGGTTTATTGAACTCGAATTGTATTCGAAACTATGCCATAGTCCCTTCTTCGGGACCGGGACACAATGTACGCAATGAAAATGGTGGCACAAACTAATTTTACCATAATTATTGAAAAGAAGATAATATCATTAAAATAGTACGCCATACCTATTCGTTGTTCCATAGTTTAAAAAAAGTCCTATATATTCTATAGAACCGGATTGTCCAGACCCTTTAATTCAATTATTTATTCATTTTAAAACAACTATAAGAAGCTAAAATACCGACTATAAGAAGCGCCTACAGAATTTGAAAATAGAAACATTAAAATGAACGTCGTTTGTGACAAAAACCAAGTCAAATTTATTTTCAAAGTTATAAATTACCGTGTAGAATCTTCCCTCTTGGCCATAATCAAAATCAATATCAATCACAGTCTACTAAGAAACCCTGAAACTTTCCATATTCCTTTCCAAAAAACCAATTCAACCTTCTCGTACAACCTCTTGTGGGAATGGTGTCGACTATAAAGATAGCATCCATTTTAGCGGCAAGATTTCCGACATATTTTGTGATAGGCACCAGAACTTTACAAAATTTCTTGAATCTATTGTTTTTAATTGACTTCACTTGACTAAAACTTTACTGATTCTTGTTTTTTTTTATATTAGGTACACATAACTTCATGTTTACATAATATATTGTTGTTTATTTGACGGTTTTTATTTATTCCTTGTATTTTTAATGTTTGTTGTGTACATTAAGACACCCCGAATTTCTACAATTTTATAAAATAATACTAGCTGGTCCGGGCTTGCGTTGCTATGCCATTTAATAAAGAAATTGCTTCTCCCCGAGTGTCCTTTCCCATTCGTCCCGTTCCCTTCTTCTCCTGCGTCCTCTTCCCCTCTCGCGTTCCCACTCCGTCACCTCCACCTTCCCTCTCCCCACTCCACTCCCCTCCCTTCCCCCGAACCCCCCTCCCGAGTTCCCCTCCCCCCTCACACGTCCCCTTCCCCTCCAGCGTTCCCCTTCCACCTTCCCCGCCTTCCCTCTTCCCTTTCCCGCTTTCCCGCCAACCCTCCTCCCGCGTTCCATATATTCAATCCCAGTACATTCAGCTTTAAACGGCCCGAGTGCCACCTTTTACAATTTTTATTCAAATTTCCATTTTTCATGTAGGTATGTTAAATTTGGTACCTAACATAGGTACCTATTTAAAATATCTTGAGGCGATTTTTCGCGAAAACAGCGCTATATAAGTTGTCCAAATTTATTATTAATATTATTATCTAAAATTCTTGATACGATTCAAACTATTAGGAGAGTATCTACTTTAAATAAATTTATCAACTTAAAGATTTTCAAAAATAGAATTGTTTTGCAAAATATCATTCTCAAACACGCGAACTGTCAAACGTGCGATAGTCTGAAATTATCCAATTTTCTGCGCAATTTTCTTGATTTTTTTTTTGATTTTTCTCTCCGTAAGAACCACCCTCGTATTTCAAAGAATATTCTAAAAAAAGAATTAGCGAAATCGGTTCTGCTGCTCTCGAGATTTGCGCTTAGCAACACATACAGCGATTAATTTTTATATTTAAGATTATATATAGAATATTTCAGATTTTTGAGCTCTAAATAAAATATAAGTAATTTTTTAAGATAATCTCTATACATATATTTGCCTAGTAAAAAGGAATTGTATGAAATTCCGTCGTTAAAAAAAACGTTAAGTATGCTCCTAAAATTATGAAAAAACGCATTTCGTTTTGTTATTATCATGCTATATATATATTTTAAAAAATTAAGTGTTTCTTTAAATGCTGCTTCAAGAGATGCTTGCTCACGAAGGTATGGAGGTCATCCTTGATCACGGAGGCCAAAAGGTATTAATATGTTTTTTTTTTTAAATCAGGTGAATTAATTTATTCGTTTTGTCTTTTAGCCGACTGTTCAGCATTCGTGAAGGGCGGCGGTAAGGTGGTAAAAAGGAAGGGCATCGAGTACATGCAGGTGGACAAGTTCAGCTCCAAGATTAAGGTCGGCAACGGAAGGGTGCGCTTTGTGGATAAGGATGGGGCTACGGCCGTTATTGGTAAGTTTCCGTGTATTTTCTCAGTCTCCGAGACACATATTACACCTATTTCATTAATGCTTTGGCCGATGCTTTTTGGAGGATCTTTCAAAGAAAGGAAGGAATGAATCTTGGTTTGAAATAGGACCATTTTGTAGGTCACTTAACGTATATAGACATGTTGAGATGATTGATGATACAATGGTCATTATGTCTATACAGGAATCCATCTTCTTGTAATTCATGGCAGTCAATATTAAAATTAATAGGATGGAATATTTTCGTTGGCGAAGACTAGAAAACTTGCAAAATTAAACATTTTATAATGTCATTGATTAAAAATACAAACATCGACGGTCCCAGGGGAGATCCTTGGGGCACACCTGAAAGTATATTTAGAATCTCAGAAGCCATTGATCGTTAAAATTACTTGGAGACTAACCATCGATACAAAAATAGCTGTTGAATACAAGAACCTGTGGCTAATGTCAACCGTATAAAAATATTCGTCGCACACAGTTGGTGCTTTGCATGTCTCCCGGCTGCGTATTTACAAAACCTATACCGATTCAGTCGCGGTAACGACAATTTACATTTTAAATATACCTCTATATTGGTTATTTTTTATCACATTGCAAAAACAAAAATTGTTCTAAAATCTAGATAAAATAATCTTTCTGATTTGTATATTAGAAATTAATAATTTTATTTCTAAATATTTAAATTTTAATATTATTCCCATATATTGTAAATACACCTCTATATTGATAATTTTTTATCACTTTGCAAAAACAAAAATTGTTCTAAAATCTGGATAAAATAATCTTTCCAATGTGTATACTAGAAATTAATAATTTTATTTCTAAATATTTAAATTTTGATATTGAAAAATTAAAGCGACTGAAACGCGGTAGGGATTGTAAATACGCCTCCCGACTGTGCCAGGGGGCTTAATTACGCTAATTCTTCATTAAACCGCTTAATTTATATCCTGGAAGGCTAGAATATTTTTCCTTTCATGTCTATGTTTTAAAGTTCAAATTACATGGGTTTTTGCACATTACGGTATATTTCCAACCTGTTGGAAAAATGGCATCCATTATTTTATTAGATTAACTCCGCACAGGATGTCCTAAAACTAACTAACTAACTAACCATCACTATTCGTACTACACATCACTAATCGTAAAAATGACCGTTTTCACTTGACAAATCTCTACACATGTTGGGTGCACGTTTTGGTGTGTTTCCTGACTATGCACCGGTGCTGAAAGGATCATTAGCGCTAGTTCCACAGAGCATATTCCATTGAAATACCGGTAGAAAACACTCCCATCTGACACTTATTCTCTAAAGATTGCAATACGTTTGTTAAGATGGCTGAATGTTTCTGCACAGAGTCATGGATTTTTTCTAGTATTTTGGGACTCCAGAGTTGGATGCCAAATTCAACAGGGCACAGTTGTGATTTTACAGGGTCGGCAGTTGTGTACTGTTTAACAATCACTTTAATAATATTAATATTATGCCAACATCGACGATCAAAGTGTCAGGGTTAATTAAAATGGCTTTGGCTTTCAGTAACAAGATTTGAACACCTTATTATTTGATCATCACAACAATCTTCTAATTGGAGAGGCCATTGTTTAGTTGCCTTCAGGCAGTCCGGATATGGGGGATTTACCATGTTTATTTTTTATAACTTTTCTTTTTTTAATATTTTCAGCCGAGACAGCAGCCACCTTCTTCAACGGCAACCCTCGCTTGGTACTGGATATCATAAACCCCATCATCGAGGATACGGCCAACGTCATCTTCAAGACATACATCAACAGAATCTTCGCCACCATCCCCCTTGCAGAGATGATCCTGGAGGACTAGTTCCATATCATCATTTAACTTAAGTTCATCGTCGTTATCAATATGAATCCAATTTTATTATCTTATTCCTTGTTCATTGAAGGCACCTTGCATCTAACTATGCAAAAGTCTGATTCAGTAAATAGGGCATGTGAATCACAAAATTATAAGCGAAACCAAAAATAT
This sequence comes from Limnephilus marmoratus, assembly GCA_917880885.1. Taxonomy (NCBI): domain Eukaryota; kingdom Metazoa; phylum Arthropoda; class Insecta; order Trichoptera; family Limnephilidae; genus Limnephilus; species Limnephilus marmoratus. Next base: position 36,269,719 of record OU862929.1, on the reverse strand, counting down.
TGGTTTAAGAAAACATTTATCAAAAACAAAGTGCAATATTTCGCTGCCGAAAGATCGGAAGATGCATTGGTTTTTACCATTTGATGGTCTGCACTTTTTTTGTTTTGTCTTTCAGCAAGTTCATCCTAACGTTCACTGGAATATCTGTGAAGGTCATTTTTCAGACCAGAAATTCAGACAGTTATTGTAATATTTAGCCTAAGTATTCTGTTGAATTCATAATCCGTAAAAAAATTTCATCGCTAAAGTCGTGAATATCTCCAATTTCATCAATTCTTTGCCGATCCGCTGCCATTTTTACGGTGACCGGACAACTCAGAATGGATTCAACTCAACATTTCCTTTGAAAAGTCTGAAAAAGTGTATAAAAAATTGGTTAAATGGGTTACGTTAGGTTAGGTTACGGTCTTTTTTCAATTTATTTTTTTCGCTTTTAATGACTTTTCAAAGAGTTTTTGAGTTGAGTTGATTCTTCATAAACCTTTGAGCGTCCAGTTTTGACCTCCTTCAAACAGTGTGTACTATTTTTGCCATTTTTGGCGGCATTCATCAAAATTTGCGTTTTACCTAATCCAGACATTCTTTAATAACATGTTTTCTTCATAAGTCTTCTAGATGTTATTTTTTTTTCAAATTCCAATCAAAAGTCAATTATACAATGCTACAAATTATATAATTTATTACAAACTATATATAGTCTGTCAAATAAGAGTAGAAAACATAAAAAAATGGAACTAAAAATTTGTAGGCTAGCAACACCAATTTAACTGTCAAATATTCTTTTAAAGTGTAATGACACTGAGCACATTTGTAATATTACATTACTTACGTAATACGCGTCCAGTTTTGACCTCCCTCAAACATTGTGTACTATTTTTGCCATTTTTGGCGGCATTCATCAAAATTTGTGTTTTACCTAACCCAGACATTCTTTAATAACATGTTTTCTTCATAAGTCTTCTAGATGTTATTTTTTTTTTCAAATTCCAATCAAAAGTCAATTATACAATGCTACAAATTATATAATTTATTACAAACTATATATAGTCTGTCAAATAAGAGTAGAAAACATAAAAAAAATGGAACTACAAATTTGTAGGCTAGCAACACCAATTTAACTGACAAATATTCTTTTAAAGTGCAATGACACTGAACAGTGGCGGTTCTTCACAGGGGGATAATGGGGACAGTCCCCACCAGTTTCACTCAAAATCTACTAAAGGCTTATGGAATTAATAGTCGATGATTTGTCTTCACCAAAATGAACGAATTATTTAAACATAAAAGTAATTAACATTTGTAGAAATAAAATACAATTATTCCGAATGATTTTACTATGACCCTACGCGCGTACAGCGAACGGCGCAAAAAACGGCGGGTCTATTTCTCAGTGCGCAGAATTTACTGCGCACTTGGGGGACGATCCGAACTATCCTCGTACTTTTCTTGCGTAGTGTCGCGATCGTATGCAACTGCGCATGCGCACTCGTATGTGAATTCAAATGCCAAGGGGACAGTTCTTTGGATCCCCACTTAACCATTTGTTTGCGCAGTTACGGGAGGGAGTCGCTCGCATTCAAATTTGTTCGATAATCATCTTGCAAGATAAAACTTTATTTTTATTATTCTGTATTATAAATTGGCATATATCTACAGATATTTTATATTATTTTGTGTTTAGATATCCGACTAGCATGATTAGACCATCAAAAATTTTTTTTTGAGAAATTTTATATTATATTCTACGGGTGGTGAGATTACGATACAGTACGTAAAATATGTCGATCCCCACCACTAAAGAAGTGCTCGAGCCGCCACTGACACTGAATGTATAGAACACAGTAAGCCACATTTTAAAAAACATTTTTTTTTCATGACATAAATTTGATTAAAGGGTGTATTGTAAAGCGATTTACTTTCATTTAATTTAACATAAATTTGTTTTTAACAGTAGATAGAAATCACTAATGGTGAATTTAGTTACACTACTTTTAGATCTGAATGAGTTCCATATATTCAGATCTAAAATTAGAGACACGATCTAAAGCCCGGGCAATGCTGGGTACTTAAGCTAATGTTAAATAAATGTGAGCAATTTCGAAAGTGTGCTTTATATTTTATTACATTATCGTTGTTCTTTATTATGTTATACAAAATTACAAAGGTATAATAATTATTAATAATATACCTATGTGCAATTCTAATATTACAACGAAAAAATATTTTTTTCACTTTTATGAATTTTTAATTTTTTATAAAAATGTAGGTTACACAGCTTTACATTAACACCATGAGTTATATGTTTAGTATTGCCATTTGAACAACAGTGGCGGCTTCCTATGTTTTCTACTCTTATTTGACAAACTGTAATTTTATTACAAACTGTAAAGTGTACAATATTATGATCTAAGAACTAAGAAAATATTATATTGAGTGTATAAGTAAAATATTACGAGAGGAGCAAAATAATAAAATAAAAACATGTACCTCACCTGTTTTGTCCTTTTATTTGTACCTAACCTGTTTTTGTCCTTTTATTTGTACCTCACCTATTTTTTGTCCTTTTATTTGTGCCGAACCTGTTTTTGTCTTTTTATTTGTACCTTATCTGTTTTACCCACTTATTGTACTTAGTCTGTTTTTGTCCTTTAATTTGTACCCAACCTGTTTTCATCCTCTAATTTGTACCTAACCTGCTTTAGTCATTTTATTTGTACCTAACCTTTTTTCTGTCCTCTTGTTTGTACCTAGCCTGTTTTTGTCCTTTTATTTGTATTGCGTAAGTCCAAATATCCAGAAATCCATCAACTATCTTCCTTTTCAATCATTCTTGGATAGTGGAAATACTCTCAGCATAACCTTGGTGAAGTACCATCATTTACAAATACCACCGCGCACCGGCCTCCGTGGTCGAGGTGTAAGGCTCTCGACCAGCAATCCCGGAGTGCGCAAATAATTTTTTTTCTGATTGATTTGTGTCACTTCACAATTTAATCATTCAGAATAATATAAGGTATATTTGCGACACGTTCCAAAGTGGAAGATACTCTCGGTATCGACCTGTTCCCCTAGCATGGTCGATCGATAGGGATTGATAGGATAATTTTCGTTAACTTCTCATCGTTCCCTAGGACAACTGCATATCGCTAACGTACAAACAACAGTTGACGTCGGATATATTAAGGATACTTAATCATTGTGAACTGTTATTTATTCGGTGGCAATCTGAAGTCACGCTAGGTAGATATGAGAATTACCTAAAATTATCCTATCAATCCTTATCGATCGACTGTGCTAGGGTGCCTAGTGTAAGACCACCATTCAGAATTGGAACGTTGCTTGAAATGACTTTAGCCGTGCTTGGTGACTAGATCTGATTAATCAGGAACTTTCCCGCCTTACTTTTTCATTTCTCCTTCCCGTCCCCACTACCTTAAGCCTCACAACTTAACCCAATTGTGGATGTCGTAGTCTAACAGCCTCCAGGCGGTTGGGAGCAGTAAAAATAAAATTAGAATTTAAACGTTGCTTGAAATGGCGTTGGCCATGTTTGGTGACTAGATTTTAAAATCCAGATACATCCCTATCTTTCTGTTCCCGTCTCTTTCCCTTTCCCACTATTTCCAGCCTCATAATATATCCCAATCAGGGATGCTATAGTCTTACTTGCTCTGGAGAGTCAAGAGCAGTCGGAACTCTAGTTTAAAATATCGAAAATCTTTCACGAACTAATAATCATTGGTCTATCTGAAATTTAAAGAAGGTCTTATGTAAATTGGCGAGATCAGTTTTCTTTCAAATATATTTCGATATTATATGAGGGGAGGTTGAAAAGTAACTGAAGGCAGTGATACAGCAGCCAGGGTAAACAACAGTTATATTGGGTAAAACACTTGCGCATACACAATATCACAATAATGCATACAGAGTAATACAGGGTAGCAACAACAGTTCTGTCTAAAATGGAGGAATCTGTCCCTATAATCTCTCTGGAAGGGGTTATTTATCTCCGCGGTGAATTTACAGCGAACACACGCAAATATGAGGGAATATAACGGCTTGGGTACTCACAGTGAGCGTCTGGACTCTTGTATCTTCAGTGTCGGGAAAGAATTCGGCCATTCTTGGTGTCCTAGTGTATCACTTAGCAAAACACGTTCCATTGTTGTCGCGCGGAACCTTCTAGAATGGGCGCGGAACGGTCCTCACACTATACGTGCTTACTAGACCGGGAGCTGCGGGCGAGAGAGTGGCGGTTGGCGGCTGGCTACCCGGTGGCTTGGGTTCCGCCGCCGGTAGCGCGCCGGCAAGCTAGCGGAGGGGGAGCGAAACTGTAGTTTGCGCAGTGGCGTGCGCTACAACTTGGGAGGAGGGGCCGAGTAATTTGCAGGGGCGTATTTGTGTATCGTAACAGGTGTTATGCCGTGTTGCGCTACCTCCTTCTTTAGCCAACGTTTCGGACAGCGTTACAGTGTCCATCATTAGGGTAGATTCGGCAGATCCGGTAGAAAATGTTAACTACTTCTTGAAATAAAAATTTGTCAATAATCAACACTTACATTATAAAGGAAGGACCTCATTAATTGATTATTTTAATTATAATTGCGTTTGAAATAAAAATTAAAAAATCAAAATTGAAGTACCTATGTGAAAAAATAATAACAAAAATTATAAAAATTATCAAACGTGTTGACTACTTCTTGGAACTAAAATGTATCAATAATCAACTCTAACATTTCACACAAGCCACGAACTCACCCGAAGTCAGCCGAACGACGAGCGATATTTTCACGAACGCAGAGTTTCGGTGCGGCCGAAGGTTCGGCAGATTTTCTGCCGAAACCGAAACTAACGCCGAAACTAGATTTTTTTGCCGAATTTTGCCGAAACCGAAACCAAAACCGAACCTTCGGTCGGGCACTAACCAGAAGGTTTTGGCTGTACCAGCATGTGTGCATTGTTTTTCAGCTTACCCTGTTACATGACACCCAGGGCCGGATCTACGAAATCTAGCGCCCTGTGCAGTAGGTACCGATGGCGCCCCCCCCCCTCCTACATTTTTATTTTGATTAAAAATACGTTTACCCCAATTTTTTTTTTAATTTATTTTTTTTTTTTACACTAATTTATCAAATAAAATCAAGACATATAAAGGGTGTAACTCTATCTAAAGTTTTCGAATAAATAAGCCACGATCTATGTAATTCTTCTCCATTAGGCAGTTTCTTCTAATAATACTTAGTATTAAATTTACGCTTGTTCGTAATAGGAAAATCAAAATCTTTCAATTGTACAGGACCTTCCTGAACTAATAAACTAATGGAATTTTGAGATAACTTTGGCCAGCATCCGGGATCTTTCAATTCAAGCTCTGAAAACATTTAAACTGCTATCAGTAACGTTATTTTTATCTTATAATAAAAATATTAATTCTATTCATTGTAATCCACAATCCACAACCTCTAACAACCAATAGAAATGTAGTTATAAATTAAAAAATCTAATAATATAACATATAACCTCAAATTTGTACCTTGCATTTCCATTTCCCCTGTGTTCTGTGTTGAGCGAACAAACACGAACGTATCTATGGTATCAACGGCTTACGAAAGACGCTTACACTGATTTTTAGTATTATTACTGACTGTAAAATAACAAATCTAATAGAAATTAATTATAGGTACATTTAAGGAACTTCAACTGTCAAAATAATGATGAAACTGTTAACAAGTTGCAACCTTGCAAACCGTGCGATGTTTATGCTAATGGAATTTTGAATTTACTGAAGATTTCATAAGAAAATGGTCTTTAACCATATTCTCCTAGAGACTTAAATCGTGCAAAAGCACTTTGAAAGGCGCCGTCGGTTTGTTTGTTCTGTTGAATAAAAGTACGGCGCTGTGATTGGTTAATCAATTTGGATCGCACTCATTCGTCGTAAAAGACAGTAAAAGATATATGGAAAAATAGATTTTACGTTTAAACTAAATATATGGAATTTGTAAAAAAATTCTGTAACTGACTATAAATTCGTAAATCGTTGAATTTCGTTGAATTAAAACCAGATGCGTGCGCAGTCTGTATCTTTGGAAAGTGTTGCTAGAGCGTAATATTTATTTCGTACTATGGGTAATTTTTAAACGATTCAGGGAATATTATAACAAATTTTTAATACAATATTTATTTTCTCACGGCGCCCCTTCGGAGTTGGCGCCAGGTTTTTTGCACGTTTTTGAACGTATGGCAGATCCGGCGCTGATGACACCTCTAGGGAGTATTGATTCAGTTGTTATTGCTCAACACGATGACGTAATCCAAAACCTTACTAGATATATTTTTATCCATGTCATTTTAATCATGGGTCATATCTGCGTTTATAGAAAAATGTCTAATTGCAAATTTTTACACCAAGAACAGAAATTAATCATCTCGGTCATTGCCAAGCTTGTAGGTATACTAACAATAATTATTTTATTAATCATGCGTGTATCCGTACATGCAAGCAGATAGGCCTAGGCGGTGCCATTGGGCCTGGAGCGATGTTACTCATAGAACTATTATACAACTCACACAGACCTAATGATTGATTGATTACGTAACAATTTTTTTTCAATTCTGGAAGATAGTTTTTCTTGATAACCTATTTGGTGGTTTGAAGCGAGGATGAGAAATGAAAATAAAATATTGTAACGATACGAATCAGCACGAGCCCGTTCTTTTCCGCTTTTCCACAGCTGGTAATTCACTAATCAGTGGCTCGACCTTCTGCTAAATACGGAACAGCCTGTTTAAGCCAATGTACAGCCTTGAACCAGCAGAGATCCAGAGCCCGCTTGTGTTTTCACACGTAGATCCCCTAAAAGGCCGCCTATCATCCACTTGTTCTGAAAAAATGTCCCTTGGAAAAAATACATAACCCTTGACAGTAACTTGGCAAAAGCATATAACCGAAACAAAACCCTACCAGCGCTTTACCCAAAGTTATGTAAAAGAAATTTTTAAAATAAACTCCTTGTATTCAAATCAACGATTTAGCCAAAACTAACTTACGCAAGCCTAATCTGGGCCCACGCCGCAGAGTCCCATTTGAAAAAAACTGCAAACGTTTCAAAATAAAGCCATCTGAATAGCCATGGGGGCTCTACCAGGACTTTGAAGTCCCTCTCCTTAAAGATCACATCTTAAGTCTCGCGGAAACATTTTATTATTTATCTATCTATCTATCTATCTATCTATCTATCTATCTTCTATCTTCTTCTTCTATCTTCTATCTATCTATATATCTATCTATCTATCCATCTATCTATCTATCTATCTATCTATCTATCTATCTATCTATCTATCTATCTATCTATCTATCTATCTATCTATCTATCTATCTATCTATCTATCTATCTATCTATCTATCTATCTATCTATCTATCTATCTATCTATCTATCTATCTATCTATCTATCTATCTATCTATCTATCTATCTATCTATCTATCTATCTATCTATCTATCTATCTATCTATCTATCTATCTATCTATCTATCTATCTATCTATCTATCTATCTATCTATCTATCTATCTATCTATCTATCTATCTATCTTCTATCTTCTATCTATAAATCTATATAAATAAAAATGAATCGCCGAAATGTATGTACGCGCATAACTTTCGAACGACTGCACCAAATTGGATAATTCTTTTTTTGTGTGTTCGTTATTGTCAGGACAAGGTTTGTATAAAACTTTTGGTGAGCTCTGGCGTTATGACATTTGTATAAAAAAAATTGCTGAGGGGGCAGGCGAGCTGTTTGAAAACTGACTGTATGGAATGCGGGAGGGGGGAAGGGGGACGGGAACTCGTGTAGGGGATTTGCGGGAGGGGGGAGGGGAACCTTGGAGGGGGAGGGGGGCCTGGGAGGGGAGAGGGGAACTCGGGAGAGGGGTTCGCGAGACGGGGGAAGAGGGGGAGTGGAGTGGGGAGAGGGAAGGTGGAGGAGACGGAGTGGGAACGCGAAAGGGGAAGGGGACGCAGGAGATGAAGGGGAGGGGGATGGGGGACGGGACGAATGGGAAAGGACACGCAGGGAGAAACAATTTCTTTATTAAATGGCATAGCAACGCATGCCGGGTACCAGCTAGTTTGAAATAATATCTTACATTTCAAATATAATTCAGCAATTTCGGCCTCACCGGGCAGCTCACCTGTGCCTCAGCACAGGAGCTGCCTACATTGGCACCAAACATAGGGCTGTGTCAAAAAATGTTATAATGGTTTGTTATAATATATTTTTTTACAATGAAATAACTTAACGAGTAAAACCTCAAAATGTAATATTTCATCATTGACAATAATATTAACAATTCTCTAAACAAAAATTTTAAACAGAAACATTATAGGATTTGAACCCATGACAGCCTTGCGGCGCTTTGCTAAACCACTGAGCTAATTCGACCATATCTTCGGTCACATTTAACAGTATTTTCCTTAGACTAAGAATTACCAACATTTTCTCCATTTTCTTCGCGTATTGTAAAATCAAAATGGATGTATTTATCCAAGACACTATCTAGATTGCAATTAAACTCGGATAGAATCTTGCAAGCACGTACAGAAAAAATATGCATTTAGGAAATGAAGATATTGTTGGTAATTCTTTGTCAATTATGATACAATTAAGTTGATGTGGTCGAACTAGCTCAGTGGTTAGAGCAAAGCTCCGGCCAGGCTGGGGTCCGAGCCTGAGTTCAATTCCTAGGTGCGACCTATTTTTTTCTGATTTTTCTGTTTAACATGTTTCGTGTGAGAGTTGTTAATATAATCTTCAATGATAAAACATTTTTCTAGACCTGAAATAAGATATGAATTCATTGGAAAATACTACAAAAATTTATAATTCAATGAAATAAAAATATGTAATATCCAGATACAAAATTAAAAGAAGGATTAAAGCAGAAAAAAGCAATATTACAAAAAAATTAAAACATAAAAGAATAAAACCTACACACGTAATACACAGTACCATTATAAAACACGCATCATTATACACAATCGTACCTCATAATGTACGCCGATTTTTTTTCATTATCACCTTCATGTATTTCATTAAAATTAATTACTTCATCTTATTGAATTTTGTAAAATGGGGGCCTCAGCATGGATAAGCGATGAGGCCCACATTATCAAATTATGTTGTAAACTAAAGTTATTTTTCCATAATAAAATAAAAATAAATTATTAGTGGGTTAAAATTTATTAAAAAATATCTGATTTGAGCAATTTTATTTATTTGGGAATTCAATTTTTCAAAATTTTAGATGCAACTTTGGCAATTTTTTGTTAGATAATATTAATTATTAAAAAAATAAACTTTCTTGTGATAATAGATATAATGAACTACGAAACAATAAATTTTAAAATTCTTAAAAGGGACGTTTTTTGGCTTGAAATTTGCATTTATATAGGTGCAACAAATGTATGTTCAATGGTACGTCAGTCATTTGTAATTTAAATAATTCAAGACCATCAAAATGATTTTTTGATTATTTTCATTTTATATTTCGTCATTGCAGAAGAGTGTAGGACAAACACGTTTTTCTTGATAATTGTCAACTCACAAACGATTGCCAAAATAGCCTCTAAAATCGTGAAAAAATGATTTCTTTAAAAACGCCTAAATAAATAACATTGCTCAAATTATGTACCTAGATATTTTCACCATTTGATTTTTTTTAATATTCAGTTTGGATGTGTCTTTGGTCCTCAAATCCAAAATTAAATTATGTATGTTTGAAAAAGGTTGGGGAGCCGTTCTACTTAAGGCATGTAACTCTATTTTTATTTTATTATTTACTCGCCATTGTTTGGTCTAAAAGCTCCTGTTTATTATATTCCAGGTCCAATAAAATGCATTAGAAAAAATAAAACATAAAGGTTAGGTTAGCAAAGTAGGTGTCCTTTGAAAAGTAAATATATCTACCACTAATTATTGCCTGCTTACAGTGCTTACCCAAGAAGTATACAAATATGCAACCTCCAATAACAAGATCAAGTTCCTTCCTAAAATACAATAAAAATTCCATAAAACAATCCTAACACAAGATCACAGACACCTTCAAACCTCTATAAGGCATTTAACCCTAGTCCCATTACAAACACCATAATATAAATGACATTCGTAGGTGCAATACAAACAAGACGTTGACATTACATATAAATAAGAAAAACATCTCGAAAAAACCGCACAGACTTCTTTCTTACTCGGGTAGTTCAACACATTCAATCTAGAGTTTACTTTTATTAGATTGAATTTATTGTAAGAGTAGAAGTCAATATCTGTGATATTATTATTAATTATTAGTTTTTAATAATGGCGAGTTTAAATGTAATCGGAACCGTTGTAGAAGTTATTTTAGTTGTTTCTGCGACTTTTGCTTCTCCCTATCAAAGCAAGGAGGCTTCTAGTACGATTTCTCCTGATGAATTAGGTGAGTACCTTTTCAAGTCATTTGTTGTGTACTTTTGCTTATTTTCAGGAACCATCTGTGACTAGGTATAATAATTAGATATGCTATACATACTTAACCTGTTTTGTCTTTACCGTGATTTAAATTACTAATTCATATCAATTTTATACATTTTACTTCATTTAAAGTTCAAAACTATTTTATCTGTATTTTATTGCGTACAAAACATTTCCATACAGCGTATTTTCATACAAAACTTAATTTTGGATTTTAGGCCCAAATACTTAGCAAACTAAAAAATGTGTTTTCTAATCAAAAGGTATTGCAAATAATTAACACATATTTGCACTATTTTATTTATTTTTGTTATGAAATATATATATTTTTTTTATTTATTTAAGGAACATAAACAGTCTTAATAACATAATATACATAAGAAGATAACAAAAAACAGACCAATTATTAATGTTCACAGATAGGTATTTAGAAACATAAAAGTAACTGAATGTAAACTAGAATATTTAAGAAAAGAAAAAAAACAGGAAAAAGCAGCAATTAAAAAATATATATATATAATACAGGTGTAGATTCAACAAGTGATAAACCTAAATATAAAAACACAACAATAAAATAAATGCGATTATAAATGTAAAGAAAATAGGGTGCAAAACAGGTATTTGGATTGGGACGGGTAAGGGGAGGACAGGGATAAGGGAAAGTTGCCACGCAGGTAATTTAAAAATATTAGGTACAATTAATTTAATCATCATGAATATGTGTTATGTATTATTCGCACGTAGTATGTTATACAATGAAATTCTTTAGCGAAAGTAACTAGCAGTGATAATATGTCAGCAAATGTTTCTAAACGTGCAAATTTAATGTTATATTGGTCATTAAAGAGATTTTATGGACAACTTTGACATTTTTTTGTGAGTTAATCGTAATAGGCTACTTGCATCACATTTTTAAAAAAAAATTCCGGTTTAGGAAAATATTCTAAGACATTCTGTATTATTATTTTTTTTTAATCGTATTTTTGAAACCCTGGGGATTTTTTGAAAATTTCAATCCGAAAAATCAGACCTTTTTTTATAAACCGGAAAGACGGGACATAATTTTATAGGTGAGAAAAAACAATAATTACATAGCCGAAAATCATTTAAAAAAAAGAACGTTTTCCACACGAATGGCACGGAAGAATAACGAGGCATACCAAAAATATTACATCTCATAAATATTTTTTTCCTTGATCCATCTTATTGATCATAAACGTATTATCAAGTTTGTCCTGCAAAATGACAGAAATAATAGAGATATCAGCACTAATAATTTCAGTTGACACCATCTTGATTAAGAAGTTTGGTTCGATTTAAATTTATATGTATTAACGAAAACTTTTTCAATTTTTGTCATTCAATAAAAGTTGTCAAATCAAAAATCAAACAAAAAAAATCTTCAGCTTGTCGTCATTAACTTATTACCCCGTTCCCAACTCTTCAACACCTACAATTTATTTAGATTTTTGGCAAAAAAGCCCAAAATTTTATTTACAGTTTTTACTCCAAATAATGTCAGGAATCACTTAAGTTAAATTAAGTCATCTACGTGCCACATCCTGTATAAAAAACTTTAATTTTTAATTTCTTAATTCATCCACACACTCATTCACGGAGGCAACTCTTCGTAACCAAGCATCTTTGAGTGATCCTGAGTATTACTTATAAAACTTCTCATCACATGACAGATGAATAACTTTAAAACTTTTCCAGCTTCCATCATCCCAATATGCCACCGCGATCAAGATTTCTCGCAGTGCTTGCTGAACGCCACGGCGACCCTCAAGCAGCGCCTGATTGATGGAATTCCCGAGATAGGCCTCAAGTCGCTGGAGCCAATGAAGGTACCCACTGTTAAACTGCAGCAGGAGACGCAGAAACTGTCCTACAAGGCCGTGCTGATGGACGTGGAGCTGCACGGACTAACAGATTATGAGTTTAAAGATATCAAGTGAGTCGGTAACTAGATAAAATAGAACACCATAAAATATAAGTTAAGTTTTTCTGCTTCTTCAGTTATATGAACTCTTTTTCAATGTTCTGTTTTTCATGGAACCAATGTAAGTCCTCTAGCTTTGATTTTGTCTTGAAAGTACTTATCTGCTCGCTCTTCGCTTTGTCCTTGGTGGATGTTCACTACATCTTTACACAGTCTCCATGAGGGATAAGGCTCTCTTGACTAGCTATCCGGAGGTTGCGTGTTCAAATTACATATCTCGGAATAATCGTAGATAAAAACCTAAAATGGAAAGATCACATCGGACATACAATAAAAAGAATTAGGAAATTAATTTATATATTCTTACGAATTAGAAACTTTAATTAATTTATACTTTAACTTTAACTTTTAATCAACGAAAAATCTATACTCAATATTTTACGCACTAGTACAGTATATTCTTCAATATGCCATTATCAGTTGGGGAGCAGCTTACAAAACTAGTTTGACCCCCATAGAAATTGTTCAAAGACTCATTATAAAAATTATACTAAAAAAACCTCCAGACTTCCCCACTGAACGCATATTCGAAGAATTCAAAGTTCCAACATTTAAAAACTTATTTGAAAAAAATTCAATCATACAAATTATAAAAGAAAAAGATAAATTCTCATTCATAACTGAAAATCGTACAAGACTTACACATGTATATATATGCCCCAAACTAAACACGTCTTTTGCCCAACACCATTATACACACCAAGGAAAATACTTCTTTAATAACCTTCCAGTAGAAATCAGAAGCATTAATGACAAAGTACAATTGTTGAACTCCATCAAAAAACATTTGAGAGAAATCACCAACGGGAAAATTGCTGCTTCCCTCATCACCACATGAATGTCACACTAAAAATTATACCTATTTTACTTATTACTTACACAGCGCTCTTGAGGCGATTTTTCGCAAAAACAGCGCTATATAAGTTGTCCAAATTTATTATTATTATTACTGAATACATGTGGATGATTTTTTTATCTTTTAGTTTATGATTAAACTGTGTTTTAACGGTGTATTAACAGTATATTAACTGTGAATCTGTGCATATATTATGTGAAACACCTGACTGTATAAATTGTACATATTTAAAATGTATCCACAAGCTCCTCCATCCACAAGCAAATGCTTTTAATGGAGGAAAAGTAACACTGTAACATGTTCCATTTTTTAAGATAAATAAAATTATAAAAAAAAAATTAAAAAATCGCAGCGTGCACATGTAAATTTTATTTGATATATTTGTGTTATACAACAATTTAATCATTACTAGTATAATAAATATTTGCAGCACACAAAGGATATTTGCTATTCATTGTCGGACACTTGTCATGCCCAGCAACAGTGGCGAATTAAGTCGATTAGAGACCCCAGGCAGAAATTATTTCAAAGCTAATAATATTCAATTCCCCTTGTCTACCTTTCTTACCTCATTTTTCCTGACCAAAAGAAGCCCGGGTCAGTGAAATTCTGAAACTATCAAATTAAAATTGACAAAATGTTTTGTTACCTACATACTCCTCTTATGCCTCAATGGTTTCTATGAGTGTTTCCTTGCAATTTGAACTTCAAGAATTTTAAAGACATTATTTCAATATTTCAGAACCGACATGAAGAACCACACAGTGACATTGACTGCAAAGTTCAACCATGTCTACATTGACACAGAGTACATGCTGATTGGAAAGTTCGAGATGTTGCCAATAGAGGGCAGTGGTCGCTTCATGGCCAACTTCAGTAAGTCTCATTTCCTTCAACACACCCAAATAGCTTTCAGTTTCCATAATAAGATTTAAGTTGAACTCTAAAAATAGCTTAAGTTTTAGTGGCCAGACCTCTCCTACTTACTCACTAAAATGAGAATCCTGGAGGGGGAGGAAAATAACTTCCCTCGGGGCCTATGTCATATTTGTGTGGAGGATCTTTTTGAGGAGAGGAAGGGGTCTTGAAGAGACCCATGTTATAGGAGTAACAGCCGTTAAGCTCAAGAACGAGTCATAGAAATGACCTCTTCTCATGTGACATTTCAATCGTCCAGTTGATTATTCACACATCTCCAAATATTAAGTTTTGAGATAATGAGGAGAGCATTATTCGAACGCTCGCCATAAGTGAAATATTATTTTTATTTACAATTCGTCACATCCTATAAAATGCTATGAAATAACACTGAGAGACATAACAGTCCGGTACATCAGCATGACATTTGAAATATAATGGTGATTTCCCTACAAGTTATCCTACATTATAATTGATTTGGTGGGCTTTATGAGTAATCTGAGTATTGTACAAGACAGAGGGTACACTAACACATATTCAACTCCAATTTCGATTTTTCGGGTCTGATTATCAACTGGACGATTGATACATATATCAACCATATACAAATGTTGCACCGGTGCTGAAAGCTGACGCTAGTTCCTTGGAGCATCTTCCATTGAAATACCGGTAGAGCAAGGACAAAATTCCCTCCTTACACCACCTGTGCTTTAACCCATTGGCCACAGAATTAATGAGCTAAAAAATTGGCCTTCACCACTGAATTAATTTTGTACCAAAAATTAAAAACCTCCATTGGTGTACTAAATTTATTGTTACTTTTGAACTGTATATTCAAATGAGTTAATTTCTTTAAATTTGTTTACATATTGGATTAAGGTAAAAATAAAAAAAATTTAAATATTAAAATATGTGCAAATAAGGATACAAATATAACCTTCTCTTTTTTCATAAGTTTTTTTCCACATTTTTATTCAAAAAGTTACAAAAAAACATAATATTCATAAATCGAACAATATTTTTTTTTTAAATACATGTAAACTAATAACTAATAATAATTTGGTATGATAGTCCTCAAAGCAATCAGGAACGTTCAGGTTCACTACGGAAAGCCTAGAACCACTCGCAATTTTGAAGAAATTAAATGGCGGCTGGCCGCCACAAAACTTGGATCAGGGAAAAAACATAAGAAATATAATTATTGCCAATTCTATGATATTAATTATTAATTACCTACAGAGCATTCGGCATTTAAAATTTTATTCAAAAATGTCACTATCATGCTCGTTTTCCGTTTTTTGGCGGACCTACTCTAGCCCGTCAGCGTGCCGGGGTTAAGTACCTGAGTTGCACACCCGGTAGGCTGCTGGGGTTTGTGGCCAATGGGTTAAAGGTTGTCATGTGGGAATGTAGTCTTCCTTACTTTGTTAAGATCCACTGGCTCAGTTGAAATTCTTGTTTAGTATCACATTAAAAAAATTAATGAAACCATTTTCCTAACCGCACTTTCTTCTTTTTGTTTCCAGCTGACAATATCGCCGAGATCAAGATGACGGGAGCTCCGATAAAGAAAAAGGACAAAGAGTTCTTCATGATAAAGGACACAGAAGTGATGGTGTACGTGGGAGGAGCTCTTTCCGACTTTGAGAACCTTTACACCGGAGGAGAGATGAAAAGTAAGACCAATTCATTTTCACTCTCATCTCATCTTCTTCTTGTTCTCTTTGGGCTGGGGACCCATCTCTCCAACTTTCCTGTCTTGCATTAATTCGGCGGCATCTGTTCATAGTAGGCCCTGCCTCTTCTCGCACTGCCTCAGGAGTTGCTTCTTCCAACATTACTTGTTCGAATCACACTCAGTATTTTCAGGGGAATTCTTAGAATATGACCTTTTTGGGTGGCAGGTATAGGTACCGCCGCCCAAGGAACCATTTATTGGATAACCAACCCCTCTGACACAGTTGGCACCACCCTGAATGGTTCGCTACGTTTGGTGACTCACCAGGGGTGCCCAGGTTCATTGGGTGAGGTTTGTTTAGTGCTTAGCGGACCGGATTGGGGGAGACTGATTGAGGGAGACCTAATCTTTGGGAATGCTGCGTAGGGAGTCTTTTTAAGGAAAGGATGGAGAGGAAGCTCTGGGAAGGAAAAATGTATGAGGGGTGGGTAGTAATCTGGGAGTCAATCTGGGGATCTGGTCCAGGAGTGACGGATGTATGAATCAATCCTTCCACTGCGGTGTCGAGATGGGTGAGCTTTGCATTTCGCCGGAGGCCTCCGGGGCGTGCTTCCTTTTTAAAGTACTCGGATTCTAGGAGCGTGTCCTGGGTCCGAGTTCTTGGGTGCAGACTGAGTACTGGGTGCTGTTGCAGCTACCGAGATGCAAGGGTTCGACCGGAGTCGGACCTCGGAGCCAAATTTCGATAGAAACCAATGTAATAGGTTTGGATTCAAATCCTGGACCAGGTTCTATGGGAGTAGTCGATTTGAAAAGGGAGTAGGAGTGAGATCGGCTTCCTGCGAAGAACCCGGGTTCAAGAGCCCACTCTAGCTGAACCTGCACATGGCTACTGCGGGGCAAGGCGTAGGTCGAGAGAGCCCTGCTGGAGAGGTCAAATGGCCTCCCTCAACCATTCTTCCCCAATCCGTCCCGCCACTGGGCAGACACATACGCCGCCAAGACCTAGACAAACCTAGACAAATCCCCATGAACCCGGGCACCCCTGCTAGGTCACTAAACATAGCAAACCACTCGGCCTATACTTGAATTCATTGAAAGTACGTTTGAGTTCATTGAGCCAGTATTATTACTCAGGACGATCAAACAACCAGTATATATGATTGTAATTTTTACATTCCAGGTCAGATCACCGACCACATAGTCCAGATGCACTCCGCAGAGATCGTCAAGGAACTGAAGCCGGCCGTGGAGACAGTCCTCTCCATGTTGGTAGAAGATGTAGCAGGAAAATTCTTCAAGAGTCTGCCGTACGACCAGCTGTTCCCTAAATAAAAACATTACTTAACCCTTAAAAAAAATTGTTACAAAATGATTGTTAATTTATTATAATATTATTTATTGCTTTATGTACCGCTCCAATTTTTCCATCCCTAATTACTTTTCTTTTTTTGGATTAATGTTAAAACTGCTTAAAATGTTAGTCCTTGTGCACCTTAACTATGTTAAGGACTTTTCTAATGAATTTTTGATAGGTAATGCAGATATATAATTATGTACCTAATTATAGAAACTTAAAAAATAAATTAATTGTTTTTGTGTTTAATTCGTACAACTCCATTTAATTTTTTTAAATTTAACCCGGTGTCAATGATGTGAAAATAATTATGCGGTCAATGACGCCGTGTAAGCGTGACCCGAATTTTATGGGTGGGTTGTACCAAAACTGAAAGGGTTATCTTGATTTTTAAAATTATTTATTATTAATGGATTCTTTGCTCACAAAAAAAATATAAATAATACCAGTATATTTTATAAATTAACTTTTTATTATCTTAGTAATAAACATATGCAAAATCAACTATGAAAAAATAACTAAAGAATTTCATTTCAACCATAGGTCGTATTTACCCATTTTAACTTGACGCACGTGTATCTCCTTCCGCAAGCGGCGTCGCACTGAGCACGCCGGCGGTGCGGGTAGAAGGGGGTTGTATCTCCAGCTACTCAAGAGCTCAAGTCGAATGGTTGACGGGAAAAAAAAAATATGGCCGTTTTAAATCGCCTTGGGTCATTGTGACCCAGCGTCATCGAAGCCAGGTTAATTTAATAATGTTTTATTATCAAGCTCTGCAAGTATTTTAGTTAATATTAAACAATTAAGAAAACCTTAACATTTAGTGCGGGAAAAACAGATTCCGAAGTACCCCACATAAATGAGTGGCTAGCCACATAATCTACTCGTACTATTTCAATTATTTTCTCAGCAAATTGGTTTAACCCGTAATAAATCAATTTAGACACTTTCAAAAATTGACATTTAGAATCGTATAAATAAGTCTTATCAAAGTGGTTTAACCAGATTGAAAACGGCCTTGTTAAGCCGTTGCCTTGTTGCATGTTACATTACAGACTGCTGTAATGTAACATGCAATGTAACATGAAAGGACCATATCATAAGTGTGGACGCCTTGCGCGCAAGAACCGAGAATGTACCTACTCGCATCTGTTTCCGGCATGCGTGCGGTGAACATAGCTCAGTCTGCGGAGAACAAGTCGTCCACTGTTCGCGCGCGTTCTGCAGTATAGACACAAGCAACCTGTCCACACTGACGCTCCGTGCACACTGCGCACCCCTTTGTGTTCGGTGAAAAAACCGACACTTGGCGGATTGCGGCATGCACGAGTTGAAGTGCTCTGTTCGTGCGCGTAGTGTGCACGGTTCATGCGCGCAAAGCGTCCACACTATGGGAATTCTGTTACATTGCATGATACATTTCGACAATGTGGACGGCAAATTCTTTCATTGTGTGTTACATTTCATAAGTCTGTACCCGGCTTAAGCCGAAATAGCTCTCACAAAAATAAAAACTAAAAAACTAAGAACTTGATGATAACATTATAAAATTTAATTTAAATTTTATAAAATTTTAAAATATAATCAGCCAACAAAAATAATCTTGTGTATTTTTGCAGTTAGTTGATTAATTTAAAATTCTATTTATGTCGTTGAATCTCGCAGCTTCTGCTTGGTAAAAACATGCTAAAAATGATGTGATAATTAATTATTTGTCCCATACCCGGTAAGGGGTTAATTTAATTATGAAACATGTTTATAAAAAAAACTTATTGTGGGTATCTGGTATGCCTAAAGGTAGGGGAAATTGTCACTAGAAGATCATTTATAATTTTTCGCCAACACTAAAAAAATCGTACCTTCGAATTTTAACACGGAAACATAAAAACATATTATACTGCTATATAGCCAATGAATTAACGTGTATTTTATCTCATATTTGTAGGATTTATAAAAAAAATCGTAAAGTTTATAACCGCGTGAATCCTACGTGTTGTTACTGAGGGGTACTTATTCGAGTCAACATAGAATATTTTCGATTTCTGTATGTTGTCTGTGGTATGCTTGATAATGAAAGGTCCATATCTATGGAAAAGGGACTTCATTTTAACCATAAACAGCTGATCAAAAATTCGACATATTTAAAAAAAAAAAATTTTAACATAGTTCTAAAATAGTCTACGAAGTTTGGTTTTGCGGCATCCATGATCATAATAGATAAAGCATTCGTTTTAAAATAAATGGCTGACCGGGGAAAAGTTTTAAATAATTACAATAAATGTTTTACGAATGGTAAGAAAATGTAGTACAATTTTGGACCGCTATCACATAAAAATAAAAGTGGTCCATTTTTCGATTATTATCGCTCCAGTGATTAGCAAATATAGAAATTCTTTCTTGAATAGATAATAAGTTTCATTGGATATACAGGGTGCCCGGGGGTAAAGTGCATTAACTTCTAACTTCGGGAGGTGATTCTGCATGACAGTAGGAGTAAAAGAGATTAACAACTTTTTCCGAAATTCCATCATTTTTTTCCCATGCAAAAAGACACGTACCTACTAAAAATCCTTAGTGTGAGGTACGATCTTACTTGCCAGGCATAATTGTGGCAACATTACACGGTTGTGATTGACCAATATCATAACAGCGAAAATAATAAAGCTGGCCGCACACGTCGTTCTAATTTTATCTTTTTACCACAAAACTACCCATAAAATTTGAAATTAAAAAAAAAGTTATTTATCTTTTTTACTTGCACTTTTTTATTTTAAGTCAATGTACTTTACCTCCGGACACCTTGAATAGGGCTTACAGGTTGAAGAGACTCTTGTAAATTGAAGACAACAGTTTTCTTTCAATTCAGTATAAATCAAACTTCAGTGATCAATCTGCATTAAATGAATGACATATTGTATATTATATGTACAATACAATCTCACTAATCCGGCACTTCAATACACCGATACGTCCAATAATCTGGCACCCTCCGCCCGCGCCTCCCTCGCCCCTCTACGCCTATGCGCTCCATCGCCGTGTCATCGTCTAGCAGTCTAACCTCAAAACTTATCTCATGTGCATGTGCGTACAAATTTAACTGTTGTTTTGAAGTGTGAATAGTGTGTATATTCTCTTTTTAGAAATGCTTTGTTTTATTTATTATGATTTTTTTCTCTATAATCCAGTAAACTAAACATTCCAGTAATGCGGCAACCTCTGGTTTTTAATAGTGCCGGATTAGTGAGATTGTACTGTATATGATAATTTTAACACTTCCATTTTGCATTATCTGTAATAAAAATTATAAAATTAACATAAAAATGCGTTACAAAGTGATCTAGATAGGCTTTGCAAGTATTGCAAAGTTAACTGTTTAGATATCAATGTTTCCAAATGTCATACTATGACATTCACCAGAAATAAACATGTTATTAAGTACTCTTATTCACTCAATAATGAACCTGTCATCTCGAAAACGGAATGTAAAGATCTTGGTGTGTACCTCGATAGCAAACTTATATTTAATAAGCACATCGACTCAATCGTTCACAGGTCATATAAAATGCTTGGTTTTGTTCTTCGCATAAGTAAAATGTTCAATAACCCGCGTACAGTAATAATGTTATATTTTGCATTAGTCAGAAGTACACTGGAATATGCTTCGCCAATTTGGAACCCGCAATACAAAGTATACATAGATAGCATAGAAAATATTCAAAACAAATTTATAAAATATCTTACCTTTAAATTCAACAATAACTTTGAATGCACATTTCAAACATTGCAACAAAGGCGAGCAATAGCTGATTTGACATTTATACACAAAATTTTAAATAATAACATTGACTGTACCGAACTTCTTTCCCTAGTTAATTTTAATATACCCTTAAGACGTACACGTCATACAGAACTATTCCACACGCTTAATTACAAGACAAATGCAGCATCTAATTCACCAATCAATCGTGCTCTTCATAAGTTCAATATTATTGGTCTAAATTCCAACATCGACATTTTCTCTGATTCACTGCCCAAATTTAAAAAGAGCATCTTGCGAATATTATAATTTGTTCAATGCGCACACATACATACACACATACTAACACACTCACACACACCCTTGTTTGTCCATTCCCGATTTCGAGGACTTCAACTGGCTACCCGAATTCGAGGTCCTGTTATATTATATAAAGTAGACTAGTATTCCACACTTATACGTATACTCAAGTTAATCGTGATCGTTGCTGTCTATTCGGTTTCATCATACACCCGGTAAGCACCTAGAAAACGGTCTTCAAAAAACCGGAATACACACCCGGTAACTGAGGACTTCCCATATCCGAGGCCTGTCCACGTATTCAGGATTACACATACGTAAAATACACGGATCTCGGAAGGTCCTCGTTTTAGTGGTCTGTAGTTTTTGGAAGTCTTGGGTTTTTGTCTTGACTTTTTGAAGTCCTCGAAATAGTGTGGAACGAATTTCTTACACGTATCTTGGAAGCAGGCGCGGCTCGTCCTAACGTTCACTCGTGCGGTGAACAGGCAACAAAATTATACGCCTCATCGTATTCCTAAATATTTTATTTAAAATATAAATTTGCACAAAACTTTAAAAAAGGTTCAAAATAAAATTGAATTGCCTATCTAAATATATGAATTTGGTAAGAGATCATTACGGCTGACACCCGACAGGCAGTGCACCCCTCCACCCGCGCGCCCGGTGCAACAGCAGATCGGCTAGTAATCAGCGGTCGTAATACGGAAAGTACCGAAAACATCCGAACTGTTCCGACGACACGTCTCCAGCGAAATAGTATTCTCACTTAGGGTTTGAACAAGATACCATGTCTCTCGCAAAATGCAACCATTAGTCAACGGGTATTACGTGCGATATTATTGTGTTATATTATAAAGAACTTATGATTGTTAGTCCAGTCAAGGAATGAAATGTAGAGTGCGTGAGCAGGGACCTAAGCGATTCCTTCAGAAACTTGTTTAGGGTGCGTAGGGTGTGAACATACTAAAAGTCCTGACGTCTAGGTGGTGAGCTAGGGAGGGGGAGGGGGGGGGGGGGAGGTCCCAATTTTCGGGTTTCCGCTTGTATCTCAAAAAACGGTGCATCGCAGAGGAAATAAGCTTATAAAATTCTCTACAAATTTTATTCTATATAAATTTTCTAAATCCCAGCCGATTTTGAGTTACACGCTCCACAAATGTGGATATTTTCGAAAAAATCATTTTACTACACATTTTTCATCAAACGTTACTTCGTCTAAAATATTCATCACACATAGAAATTCACTTGAAAGAAGTTGTAAAGAATTTAATTCCCTTTTAGAATATGTATATATATATATGAACATAAATCTCCAACCAGTAAATATTTACTGCAATTTAAATTTCATCATGCCTGGAAGGAAAGAATATTGGTTCAATAACTTTAATTATAAACGACTTTGTTGTCAGACTACGTAAAAAACCATAATTTTTTTTAACGATTTTGTATGTTTTATTTGATGATAATGTTACGAAACGTTTGGTAATTTTTTCAGTAATTTTTTCCAACTCTTCAAGATCCGCATTAATAAAACCCTTCCTACAGCTCCTCCTTAACCCGCTTGACAACATCACCCATCCAGGTGGCGATATTCTTCCCTTGTCCTTAATAGGCCACTTACATGGATTTCATAACGACTTGGAAAAAATCATGTGGATAGATCTTTTTACTAAGATTAAGAAAATGTTAGTAAAATTGTTTAGAAGTGTACAGTTTATTTTTATTTTTAAATAAATAAATCCATTATTTGGGCTCGTGACGTCATTACATGAAAATGTCCCGTCTCCGAAAATGTTCCTATTAATTTTGTAAAATTCCACACTGATTTATTTTTTTATATGGCACCACTTTGATTTCAGGCGAATTTTTGAATTCGTTCACCAGATTTAGAGCTCGTTCACATTGAGCATATAAATATAAAAGATCATAGCACGCCACATATCGCTCTCCATATAATCCCTTCAGACCGTTCACACCTGAGCGCTTTATGCGCACATCAACCATAGACAATGCACATCTTATGCCGTAACCGCTCCTGAGGCGATATGCCAACAGTTAAGCGCCCCCCACTCCGACGAAAACAGGAGAGGGGGTCATTTTAATTACGGAGCTGCCAAGACCGGTGGGTGACAGATGTCAAGTTCATAGATTTAGTACAAAAAATGCGCACTCCGTGGCCGCTCGCTAATTCAACTGACCCCCTCTCCTACCATAGGAAGAAATATTTTATCTGCGCCGTGTGAACGGCTCGAAACATAAGCGCTCGCGATTCAACAGATACCTGCTAGCGGTTATATTAGATGTCTGAACACCCCTTTATTGTTTGTTCTCTGCGAACTTATCATTTGGTTTCACTTTTTGACAGATGTTCTGAAGAGAACCCCATACATTTAATGATGTACGGGGTTCTCTTCAGAACGTGAAGATGATGTCGGTACGTGTTTTAGAGGTATAATGATTATGGTGCTGATTTTAACAAAATAAAATTTTATAATATTCTTATTATTATTATAATTTACAAGTACAAGTATATTACATTGAATTTAGTAATATAGACGCTGTACGTTATAATGATTTATGACCAATAAGATGGATCAAGGAAAAAAATATTTATGAGATGTAATATTTTTGGTATGCCTCGTTATTCTCCTGAGCCATTCGTGTGGAAAACGTTCTTTTTTTTAAATGATTTTCGGCTATGTAATTATCGTTTTTTCACACCTATAAAAATATTATGTCCCGTCTTTCCGGTTTATAAAAAATGGTCTGATTTTTCGGATTGAAATTTTCAAAAAATCCCCTGGGTTTCAAAAATACGATTAAAAAAAAAATACAGAATGTCTTAGAATATTTGCCTAAACCGGATTTTTTTTTTTTAAATGTGATGATTCAGACAGAGGCGTTTTTGTGAGGTGTAGGTAATAGGGTCATAGAGCGGATTAACGAAGAATGGAGTGAAAGAAGAATATATGACGCGGATTAATCAAATACTTTAGCAGGTGTCCTAATTACTTATTAAATATTGCAATACCGTACAGTGAATTAAACAGTGTTACAGAACATAGTTCACAATACGAACTAAACGCAATATTGAATTTTGTTTCAACTGTCAAAAACTGAATTCCTTGTCGGCACAATCTTAATAACTTATTATATTCACATGCACGTAGGAATTTCGAACGACGGGTCCTCAGTTTAGGGCGTAGGTGAGATTTCTTGACACTCGAGCTTGCAGCGCCTCCTGGTGTTCACATTCCGGTGATCGGCACCTTTAACACGAAACCGAGGACTTTGAGAGAGTCCTCGGTTTAGGGTCTGTGTGTGATTTCCAGCATTAGCGGCGCCGCCCTGGTGGTCACACACCCGTACTAATGAAACACTAGCCAAATTAAACACGATATTTTTCACCACGAAAATGAGGACTCTCTCCGATTGGCCCAAAATTTCGACAGTTGACCAATCAGAACGCATAGATTATAGGTACATATTCAGTTTTTCGCATTTCGAATCCGAGGACGTCCTCGGATTCGTGTGAGTCCTCGGATTCTGGGTCTAAAGGCCTGTGAAGGTCCTCGAATAAAGGTGCATACCAACTCACACCTTCCCACTACATACATCACCCGGTAATTACTTAATACGCATACCATAAATAAGACACTACAATGAAACACATAATAGGTACCTACCATGTAATATACTTATAAATTGTAATTTTTTAAACAAATTATCTTTTGTACTGTTTGTTTCTGTTAATAAATAAAATAAAAATAAAAAATAAAATCTTTCATTTTTCGTTTCTAATGTAACCCAAAATCTGCAAAAGCAACATATATAAATAAAAGCAAAATGTCTTAAAACGTGAATATATTTAATATAAACATTTTAAAATGAGTTGGTACACACAATTGAAGAAAAAAATGTATTAATGTGATATTTTTTTAGTTTAATTATAAAGTGTAATACAATAATATAACAAGGTGTAAGGAAAACATACACAAATTATAAAACATCCTCCATTTATTTCTGGGAACATGAACATGGCAGTGGCGGTCAGTGAGTTTTCAGTGAGCTAGAGCGCTAAGGTTGAAAAATATGACGTTATCAACATTATTGTAGCTGAAAATGTATTTTTTTTTTTTTCAAAATTTCAACTTTTTGTATAAAAATCTTCAGAATTCTTTCAGTCAAGGTATGCGCCGCATCCACATACTATAGTCTTCATACAAAAAGTTGAAATTTTGAAAATAAAATTAATTTTCAGGTACATCGTCGTATTTTTCAATCTTAGCACTCTCGCTCACTGAAAACTCGCGGACCGCCACTGGAACATAGGTCAATTATTATAAGAATGGGTCGATAGAATCTGTAATAAATTCTAATTTATTGAAATAGAGTTTAATTTACTTAATCGGAATTCCTTTGGAATGAAAGGTAAATAAGTAATAGACCAGAATATTTTTCTCATATTAACCCGTCTGCTTGTTTAGGAATAAATACATCCCAAAACACGTAATCACGTTATACTTTCATAAGACTAAAAACATCCCGAGTGACATTATATTTTAAAAGCTATATAGCTCTCTTCCTCTCATGCATATATCAGTATTTTTCTTAACCAGAAAGAGAACGAAATAATGCTTCTTATTGTCTTTGAAATATGAAAGCTATCTTGCATAGATATTTTACAATCTCGATCCAAAGTGACGGTTTCTGATTTTTCGCACGAAACTGAGGCTTGCAGATTGTGAGGTGCGATAGAGGTTGAGGGAGCGGTCCGTATCGGTAGAGTATAAAAGCGAGCACGAGCCGCATGCAGTCTCAGTCTTAAGTCTAGTGTTTTCATTCATGGTTCGACAACTACACATCGGGCGGTGATTCAGTGTCGCTACGCAATATCCGCCCACGCGGGCTGATATCGTTCGAGCGCAGTCAGCAAGTGATACAACACATATCCAGTGTGACCCAGGAACATTCCAGCACCTTCGAGGAACTTCTCCGACTACCATCTCGACATGAGATGTCAACCAGCATCCTGCAACGAGCTGCAACCACAACCGGCAACGCGCCAGCATCCTCATCGCCTCTAAAGGTTCCTTCCTGCATCACGTGTGTGCTCCGACCCACTGGACACACAGCCGCCATACCTCGTCAACGCGACGACGGTCAACCGCCTGGACCAAGGTCATCTCTACACCGCCATGGTGTAGGGCAACACGCCGGCTTCCTGAAGACCAGTGATCTTCACCGCCGTAGTCTCCTGACCTTCCTTCACTCATCACCACTGTCACTCCGCTCCGCATCGACCTCCGCTACGTAGCAACAATAAAGACTGACTCATACATCGACTGACGCCTTTCATTTCTCTCACGCCCCGTCTCTGCCGATACTGCCCGCTCCCTCAACCAAGAAGGTTGAGGGAGCGGGCAGAACATTGAACGCTCATTGAACCAAGCAGACGGGTTAAAGGCTATTGTATATATCCAAACGAAGAGTTAGAATTAGAATGTAGAGTCCGGCGGTTAGAATGGAGAGGTCAAAAGGTCTCCCTCAAACAGTCTCTCCCAATCCAGCCCGCCACGCAATAGGTGTGCAAACGCATCCGCCACCAATACCTAAACAAACCTTACCCCATGAAACCCCTCACCCCACCAAAAGTAGGGAACCACTTGAGGAGAACCACAGAGGTCTTGGTTATCCGATAAATGGTTCCAAGGGCAGCGGCGAAATGTTAATTAATGTTATTGCACCCAGTTCTTCAATAACAAAATTTTACAGGAAGAAAACCAAAAACATTAAGTTTGTTTTTTATATTAATTGTTGTGCAATGTGCCAGATTATAAAAGACACATAGGTACAATTGGCTGGGCCATACAAATTAGAAAAATCGTTGCACTAAAATTCTCCAACGGGAGAATTTATGACAAAGTTCAAAAGTTAGAAATAACATGTACTCATAAATTCTCCTATCACAGAATTGATATAATAATATTGGATCATAATCTAAACAATTTTACGACGACAAGAAAACCATTAAAATTTAAGTTAATCTATCCAATTATTATTGTCATCTTGGGTTAAATAAGTGTAAAATGCAGGCCAATGTATCATTTCTCACTCATTCATTTCAAAACATTCACTAGAAAAATGAGAATAGATATTATAAATACAATACGACAGACATAGTAGGAAACTACATAGAAAGTTGATCTATAAAAGTTAGCAAATGGAAGTAGAGAGGAACAGAGTCTTATTGAAAAATACATAAGAATGTAATATTATACTATTTATTCATAAGAGAATCCTATAAAAATATTATCCAGGTTCCTTCAACAAAGGTGATATTTTCCTAAGCCTTTCCTGAAAGGTCATAATATTTGAAAATTTAATATAGTTGCTGTAATCTGAGCTATCTATCTAAAAGACCTTTTTTCCAGATTCAAAAATTCATACTTTATTTCAAAATTCCACCAATAGATGGCAGCACAGTTCATAAATTCATAAATTAAATGGGAATAGTAGTGATTGCAACGCTTTGCACCTTGACAATGATGACTTTGCAAATGGTGGCATAAAACTTAAGAAAAAAAACATCTTAAATTGAGCTCAGTCCATGAACACCAAAACCTTGAGAATAGTTTTTGGTGTCATTTTTCATAGATTTACGCGTTTGTATCTCTTTACATAATAAGAAATCAATCGTTTGAAGAAATCCAGATGAACACTACGCATATTTTGACAGCCAAATAAAATTTAAAAAAAAATGGCATCTTTAGTTCCTCTTCTGGCCACATGCAGAAATATCATTGTCAAGCTATTGTACTTCTTATAGAATTAATGAGTGTATAAACACGACCCACAAAATCAAACAGATGTGGAAATTTAACTACAAATATTTTATTTTAATTATTCAAGATAGGTAAGTACTTAATCCTTCATTAAAGATAAGCATTTTCTCATAGAGGCACTATTCACAATGGCATTCCATAGACAAAACTTTTCTTCAGTTCAATCATTAAATTTCCACCTATTTTATATTATGACTTATTGTTAAATTGGTGTCAACTTGGCAGAATATGATTTTAATTAGGTAGGTAGGTACTGTAAATATTTACTGTCATTTTTTTCCATGAGCAGAGAAGAATGGTATCTATATAAGATTGGGATTACAATTTCAATCGACAAGAAGTGCCATTTTGAATTTTCCAAATTTACGTTAAACGTTGTTTCTCGATCTATTTTAGCTTTAGATCAAATTGCAATCAGCTGACAGGCATGATGTAATAGGAGTTTTAAACGCCCCAACATATCAATACGAGTTGAAAAGAATTGAATAAACATTTGATTTGTAATAATTTATATCAGATCTTTTTCCTTAATTCCGAATTAGGACTCGTTTTCGTCAAAAGGATGGATAAATGGATGGAAAAAACTTCAGAATAGTCATAATTTTAATTTAAATCAATGATTTAAATGCAAACAAATTAGATTATCGATAATTCTTTTTTCCATCTATGAAATAATTTTCTAACAATAATCACAGCAATTTTTTTTTCACACTAGAAAATTAAACAATTCATTTAAAAGTAAAAATCTTTTCCTCGTTTTCTTTACCAATTTAAGTTTTACAAGTGGTGCTTAATTATAATAATAATATTTTGATCACTGCCCTCATTGTGAAAAATCACCTCAAGAGTGCTTTACAATAATCTATACATAATATAATATTGGTATGTGGGGAGTAAAGCCGTTCATACATGGAGATAGTTACAAGTGACTTGTGTTTTTTTTTTTTTTTAGCTCCACCATGAGGCCCAGAGGAAAATAATTTCCCTCAGGGCCTATGTCATCTTTGGGGATGCTGTGTGGAGGGTTTTTTTTTAAGAAAAGGAAGGAGAGGAGAGTTCTGGGAAGGAAAAGGGTTTAAGGGGTGGGTAGGAATATGGGGTTCAGTGTGTTCAGGTCATCCGCCTCCAAGACCTAGACAAACCTCACCCCATGGACCCATGTGTGCGTAGCATATGCGCTGCTCGTGAATACCCGCAATTTTTCTAGTGTTCGTACTACAGGTTTGACGTCAAATGTATGCTGCTGACAGTGCTGGTAGGTAGCATGCTACGCGAATTGCATTCGCATCTACTACTTTTTTGACAGAAATGGCGTCTGAACATGATATTGAATGTTAAATTTGTTCTGGAGGTGGAAAAATATCCATGTTTATATAAATATAATTTACCAGAATACATAAGAAAAAATTTATCGGAGAAGGCATGATTTGAGGTCAGAAAAAGTCAATTTGACAGCATTCTCATTTAGTTCCTTGGCGGCGACAAATGCCCTACAGTTATTATTTATTTCATTGTACGGGATTATTTTTTATGTTTGTAGAAATAAAGAAGAACAATATTATTGTCTTCATCGCTAGACTCATTTCACATAGTATTAATTCCCCAGCTGCACATTGAAAAATGATAAACTTCAGTATATTTCAGGTAACGCTGTGAACAGAAACTAGCAATAAAGAGTAGCGTATCGGTAGGCTACTTGTGGTAGCTTCACAGTCACGTAGCTTGCAAATATTTCCATGTACAAAGGGCCTAAGTGCCAATTAAATAGCATTGTTAAGATCACAAAATAATTTTTAAAAACCCTAAATTAAATTAAATCCACTTAAAGTAGCTCAAATATCACAAAATAAACAATACTTTTGGTACATGTTTTTGAGAAAAAAATCACAATAATACCTGATTGCCGAAATAACATATATACATAAAAAAATAACACAGAAAAGAGATTTCTCAATTAAGTCAAAGATTAGTTTCATTTGTTTCATCCTGCGTCACAATTGACTGATTTAAGGTCTAATTCTCGGCCTGTTTCAGCTTTTGATTAAAATGTGTTGATCATCGATTTGATCGCCAAACAAATATGTCGGACGTTGAAACAACCCAACCTAACATATTTATTAAGATTATAGAAATTAATAAAGTTTAAAAATAGTGTTTTGGGAATCTAAGTACATACTTATTTAATCAAATAATAGTAATGTAAAGGGTGAATTTTGTTAGTAATTTTGAGGGTTTTAGTAATAAATCACCGTACCTGTTGGAATTTGTATAACAAATTCTATTATTTTCATAATTGTGAATTCCAAGCTGACAAATAAAATTGGGGAAGGAACTCAAAAAATTTGTTTTATTTATTAATGCATCACTAATTATTTGTGTCACAATTATGTCTTTGGAGCGGATTTTGAAGTGCCCATTTTGCTAAAAAAAATTGTAAAATTGTGAAATAACGGTGAAAAACTTGGATCGTTGAAGGGAGCCGAAGAATAAGAGATCTCCTGGCGGAAATGTTACATTTATGCCCTTTCTTTAAAATAAAACATATATAATTTTAGAAGCAACTTAACTAAACACTCCCTGAACTAGAAAATAATATCACAAAATTTATTTTTTAAACAAACTAAGATTCTTTTCAGATCAGCTCACCGCACCACGAAAATAGTACATTTATGAAAAATATAATAAAAATTATTTTTATGAAAATTTTATTCACACATTTTTATCAGAAGATGATGACGATGACGTATTATATTGCATTTTGACCTGTGATCTCGGTAGGGCGAGCCTCTTCTAGCAAATCAGACTAAATCAACACTTCGAGATTCAATAAATTACATTTTATTATATTGTATTTGGTATTTTGGCTGTAATATTTGAAAAACATTACATTTTAGAATATCAGTAACAGATTTGTACAAACGTTTTTACACTATACGACTATGAAATATTCAGATTCCAATATAAATTTTGTTAATGTCACAATGTTACAATGCCACAATGTCGCAGTGTCACAATGTCGCAAAGTCACTACGTCATAACGTCACAATGTTGCAGTGTCACATTGTTACAATGTCACAATGCCATAACGTCACAATGTTGCAATGTCATAATGTCACAATGTCGCAATGTCACAATGTCATAATGTCACAATGTTGCAATATAATAACGTCATAATGTCGCAATGTCACAATGTCATAACGTCACAATGTTGCAATGTCATAATGTCACAATGTCGCAATGTCACAATGTCATAATGTCACAATGTTGCAATATAATAACGTCATAATGTCGCAATGTCACAATGTCATAACGTCACAATGTTGCAATGTCACAATGTCATAACGTCACAACGTCACAATGTCATAAACCACAATGTTGCAATGTCATAACGTCACAATGTCACAATGTCGCAATGTCGCAATGTCCTAACGTCACAATGGCGCAATGTCACAATGTCATAATGTCACAGTGTTGCAATGTCGCAATGTTACGATGCCACAATGTTACAATGTCACAATGTCACAATTTTACAATGTTATAATGTTACAATGTCACAAGTCATGATGTCACAAGTCACGATGTCACAATGTACATTATGGTAGCACACTAATGTGAAATTTTTATTTTTTTTATGTACTAGGGAAACAAACAGTAAAGGCGGCGACCGAAGACCGAGGCCAGAGACGGAGGCAGGCGACCGCGACAAGTGTCTCGGTCTCTTCGACACTACTGTGGGTGAAGACCAAAGACCGCGACCGCCTTCGCCTTCAGAGTTCAGTATAGCGCAGTCTGTCGATGAAGTCAGTTGTGTTGTACTGATAATTTACACTAATGGAAATCCAAGTAGAGTTACTAATGGAGGAAGAAGAAGACAATGATTTGTACTTATTTTAGGCGATTTTTCGTTCACCTATCATCTATTGTTTGACAATAATATGTTCAGGACTTATTTTAGGCTGAATAAAACACAGTTACAAAAAGAAATGTTTACAAAAGGAAGAATATTAATGAAAATAAATTTAATTTAATTTAATTTTGTAATTAATAATTTATTGATTTTTTAAATTTGTTAATTTAATTAATTTTTTTTTTTCGGAATCTAATTGTGCATTGTATATGCTGTCTGATCAGTTCAATCAGCTTCTCACAGTATTAGTCAGAAAAAGCGGTAATTTTTTACAACAAACACACATACTTATCAAGCGTGACGCGAGACACTACTTGTCCGGGGCGGCGACCGTCTTGCTGTCTCCCGTCTCCCGTCTCTGTCTCCTGCCTCGGTCGCGTGCACGAACTGGCCCCCATACAAAGCTATACAAACAAGTACCCGTTGCGGTCGCCTCTGGTCTCGAACAAAGACCGAGGTCTTTGTTCGCGGTCGCGGCGCGAACCGCCGCCTTTACACATTGTATGTTTTATTAAAATAATTACATGTCGCATGGTTGCATGAACCAGCGAAGTTTCAACATAAAATATACATTACAAATAAAACCTATGCGCGGCAGTTCAATACACCTTTCCAAAACTAAAAATAATTGGAATACATATTATAATATTTATGTAACATTATTTATAATAATTTTGTACTATGCATAATATTTAGTAATAGAAATCCAGTGAAACGTCTTGTGCAAAGTGCAAATCTTCAAAATTCGGCAGTCTTCCCGTTCAAACACATCCTCCGTGGATTTAATTAATATCATACTAAATATGGTATAAATTACTTAATGCAGTTTAAGGCCAATGAAATGTTAAACCTATATTTTTTTGATTTTATAAAAGAAAATTAAAAAATCATTAAATTTATAAATTCATAAAAATCAGCAACTTAAATTAGGGTAGCTATCGCTCGTGTGGCTAAAGATGTGATTGGTGATAATTTTAATTCAGAAACTAATGTTAATATTATTTAACCATTTAAGGGCTGTCTGTTTCAGATAGCTAGCTTCTTGCTAAAGTATAAGAAATTGCTAACATTATAATTATCCAAAATTCGTTTTTTTCAATCCATTTAACTGCCTGTTTTACGTTAGTTTTAACTTTTGCTTTTACTTTCTCGCCATTTTGACATATTTGACAGTTATAGTAGAGGTAAGGTACGAAATTGCGCGCTTCAACATTGATTATATTAATCATGATTAATATTATAGAAGATGATGATAGTGACAATTAATTCCTCATCCAATTTGTCTTGCAGCGAAAACCAAAAACATTTCGATCCCGTGATTATAATATGGTTATTTGAGACGATCCTGAATATTTGGTGCGGTATTGCCTCTCCAAAGATTTCATGTGACATATCAAATTCAAAGAGATATTACAACTAGTAGAGGAAAAAAAAATCCCTGTAGTATCATATATATTATAATAGGTCTTCATTAATTTTTAAATACTCACACAAATACTTAAGTACTTACTTTTTGCACTTTATCCTACAACCACGTAAAACAGTATACAGCGGGACATTTTGACAGTTGTGGTTTTCAAATTTAAATTTCGCTGTGGCCGCACCAAAAAATAATCAGGTGCGTTTTTTCACATAATTTTGTGAAATATTCTGCGTAGACTGCTCACAGTAGTAACTATTACTTTAGCAAAATTACACTTGAAACAGTGCATGATCCTATTTAGCATACAGTCCCTGGCCAAATTATTAGACGCACTGTATTTTTTTTGTAATTTTATGTTTCTTAAGAGTTTTTATGCAATAATGGTATATTTAAACTACAATATTGTTGATTTTTATTTAAAAGAATTGTTGTAGACTACATATTTGTATTTATTTTTAACATATGGCAACACTATGTTGACAAAGTGATACATGAACGTAAACAAGTAAAAACCTGTATCAGTCACGATCGGAATCGAGTCAGGTACGGACGTTTTTCTGTGGCTCTATGGACTGTGGTTGTTTGTTTAACAGTTTTATACTACTCAGTTATTTTTGTTTTATTTGGTATGCAGTGTTTTAAAAAAGTAATTGGACTATTTTCATTATGGGTAGAAAAGGCGATCTTTCACAACGTAAAAAAGCTGAAGTGAAGGCCCTTGTGATTGTGAAAACATTTACAAACCGAGAAATATCACGAAGATTGGGAGATTTCTGAAGCTAGTGTACGACGCATAAAAAAGAAAATTGAGTCAGGGGAGGAATTAAGCCCGAAAAGAAAGAAAATATGCGGTAGAAAACCAATTTTCACTCCACGGTCAGAGAGATGTTTGAAGAAAATTTGCCTAGAAAACAGGTTTGCTACCACAAAGGTAATAAAATCACAACTCCAGGATGCTAGCGTAAATTTTGATGAACAGTGCGCTCAGAAACAATTCTTTTAAATAAAAGTCAATAATATTGTAGTTTAAACACACCATTATTGAATAAAAACTCTTAAGAAACATAAAATTACAAAAAAAATACAGTGCGTCTAATAATTTGGCCAGGGACTGTACTTGTTACTTTAACTGACGGTTAAAATTCAAAATAAGCTCATGATTTAGCTTTCTGTTGAGACAGACGGCCCTTCGATACAAATTATAACGTCTTTCTGAAAACCGTCAGAGAAGTATTAAATGACAATAATAATAAGTAATTTTTTTAGAATACATACTCGTACTTAATTTGCCTTATCGACGTTTCACACGATTGCTAATACTCTATTGCCATCAATATTGCCGTCTGAGGCACTAAGGCACATATCCTGTCACCAGCGTTCAAATCACGTCTCCTCGTTGCGGGCCACCTCCGGCTGCAGATTGCTCAGGATGAATTGAGCTATATCGTAGTTGTTCCAATAACTCGTGTGCGAAGTTATAGCAGACAGGTAGTTGTTGGCCATTCCCATGTCTCGTAAAGTGTAATCCAGCCGGTACGGCAAAACGTTTTCTTCAACATCTGCTTGATTGCCAATGTTTGAAGTTAACGAGGATTTCTTCTTGCGTGAAATGTGCTCCTTTCTGCAGCCTCTTCCTTTGGAAGGTGACCGACTCAGTAACAGCTTATCGATGTCTGTTTTGTTCTGTTCCCTGTAATCGGCGCTTTTCGATCGAGAAGTCGTGCAGCATGTAGCGGTGGCGGAATCCGTGTCAATGACGGCGTGAGTTTCCACGATCATCGGAATGTTGATGGGAATATTGGAGGGAAGTAGCTCCATTTCCTTAGGCTCCTTGGAGGACTTGGAAGGACTCTCAGTGGGTGTTGAGGTCCCTGTCTCAGGTTTCTGCCAAGGGTGTTTCACGTAGGACCAGATCTTCCAAGGACCTGTGGGAAACATGTTTCAATAATTATTTCTATACATTAATTACACCATACATTATTTTTATAAATTCTTTATTAATTCCAGCTGTTTCACTTAACTACAATATTGCTTACATATATGTATACGAGGGGGACCCAAAAATAACGAGACTCGGGAGGTAGAGGGGAAAAGTGTACAGAAATGGCTGTTGTACAGAAACTCTTTCAGTCAGTGTGAAAAGCCGCATTGCTGTGGGACCATGCGATCATCCAAAGTTTATTTTTAAGTAAATCAAGATTTTTCTTTCAGCGAAAATGCGAAATTGCAGCCAAACTTGTGCCTCGTCTCCTCCCTGAGGATCAAAGAGAGTGTCGCCTTCAAGCCTGCTACGAATTGAAAAATCAGTTGGAAGGGGACGTGATTTTATGGGTACAATCCCGCCAAGCAACAGTCAAGCCAATGGAAGAGTGCTCTCTCTCCTCATATGAAAAAAGCGCGTCAGGTGAAATCGAACATCAAGACTTGAAAGGGAAACGTTTTCATACTGTAGAAGAAGTGAAAGATCTATTCAGTGTTATTTTATAATAAAAATTCATAATTTTAGGTCTACAAAAAAAGGAAAAATCTTTCTTTTTGCTCGCCTGTAATTTACATTATAAATTATGTACTTTTATGCTGTTATATTCAATTACAATTAAAAGTTAATTCCCTTTCTTTACAATTCATTATTATTTTAACCAAAAATTCTTTACATATGTGTGCAGCATAACACATTTCACGATGTAGACATTCTTAGCAATAACTTTCAGAAATGTCAAACAGAAGTAACATGTATTAAATTAATATCTCATCTCCTATCCTTATCCTGTATTTCTCTTCTTCACCCCAATTCCTACTAATTAGTTAAGACACAATAAAACTTCAATCTCTAAGCAACTTTATCATAAGAAACTTTTTTGGCTTAACTTTATAATATATACTATACCTACATATTCTATCTTTGCATTATATAAAAAATATATTTTTAATGTTTTTAATTGAAAAAAAAATGTCATCAGATAGCAAATGACATCAACATTTTACACTCCAAATTTGCTTAGGAATCTATGGTTAACATCCTTTGGGTATGTGTTATGTGTTACACCTTGTATATGCGTGGGAGCTATATTTATTTTAACAGTGCTGCACAGCGCGTTTTCAATATTCAGTAAGCGCAGATAGTTAGTTACATGCATACTGTGAAGAGATGCACTTACCCTTGGCTGGGGAAGAAGACAGACTGATGTTGCTGGAGGGAGAAGCGTAGTAAGGCAGAATGACCACGGGGCTTTGCTCGGCGTTATAGCGTGAGATCAGTGGTTCTAACCTGCAAGCAAATATTCAAATTATCCTAACTTGAATAATATAATAATAATAATATCCTAACTAATTATACTACCTTAACCTCAAATTAAACAAATTTAATTCATATTGCGTAGAAATTCAATAAAAACTGAGAGATACAATATGAATGATAGCAGATGTGACAATATAAAAAGCATTATTAACCTCTCAACTATCGCTGGCTCGCCGGCGGGCCAAAAAGCTATTTTTAAATGCGATTTTAACCCTTATGTATAAAGAAACTGTATGAAGGACAAGGTCAGAATCGCTTGCGCCACCATCTTTCTTGACATAACAGTTGATGTAATCTAGCTTCTCGGAATGATTTTAAATGAATTTTCTATGACTTTGTGAGTCACTTTTTAGCAGCTGTCAGTGGTAAAAACAACAATATTTTACATTTTCAAAAGAATATCAATGCCATTATTTATTTGAAAACACATTTGAATTGTTTTTTTTTAATGTAGGGTGTGTATTCAGGTTTGTGTAGAAATAATAAAAACAGTTTGTATTTGTATGAATATATTTATTTGATATTTGTTTGCCGAATGGGAAATTTTTTTTTTTAGTTAAAGTTAGCCATTCTGGGAAAACTTCTTATGATATTATCATGTCATATACACGAATAATAAGATATAATAATAATATAATATTTGCTGAACAAAAAATCGCAAAAAAAAATTCTTTGTCTTTATATTGATATTTGACCAGAACTCATCCAGGTAATTTTCGTGCTATTTTTCAAAATACCTTCCAACGTTCAACAGGTTAATGATAAATACAAATTGCTAATATACAGAAGATTTAAATTTTATTTTCCTGATTCTGATGATTGTACTAAAAATATGTAATTTTAACATTTTCATTAGTTAATTTCAAAAACCGCACATTCTGAACCAGTTCCAACTGTCTACAACGTCATTACGATGCAGAAAACTTTACTGGCTGTCCACCAACATTGCCCGGCATGTCGTTTTGGCGGCAAATCGAAAATGGCACATTAATCTTATAAAAATACCTTCATAATCGTAATTTTTTTCGAGAATAACAAAAACAGTAAAATACTCTATTTCGGTAATCCTAGAAAAAGTATTCAGTAATATAACTGCAAAAAAAAACAGTGTGCTTTAGACCATACGACTGAAGTAAAACTTCACCAACTTATATCACACTTTTCATAACGCTCTCGTCACGCATTCACCAGCTTACTCCCTAAGTCAAGCGTGTGTAAAGGCCCGACCATTCGCCTCGCCTGATCACACTTTTCGTAACGCTCTCGTCACACATTCACCAGCTTACTCCCCAAGTCAAGAGTGCGTAAAGAATTTTTATTTCAAAAATTGAACTGTTACGATTTTTTAAGGCTATCAAATTCTGCTTAAATACTCTCCCCCCTTCAATTGAGACTACCTCTAAGGATAAATTCCGACAATGATGACAATCTCCCTGGCACAGCTATAACTCTCTTGATAAGCATGGAAACAGTAAGAATAAAAGTAGCTTAGGCCCGGTTTATCAGCCATCCTTGCTATGTGCGACATTCCTGGCTCCAATTTAAGCGGGCTAAATCTACCGCTGAAACTTTGATCAGCCGCAGAATAGTTCTTATTTTAGACATTGAGGCACTAGTGGTCATAAGCCAAATCTGACATTTACGTAAATAATATTTGAATACTTCCCAAATTTACGAAAATTGCCTAATTTTACAAGTACATACAGACTATTATATTCATTGAGCGATGAAATAATTGACCGTGTTATGATAATTTAATGAATGATGACATTATTAATTGATAATAATCAATCAAAAATAGTCTGATAAGGGATTTAAAAAGTTTCAATGTCATGATAGTTTGTTTTCAGAGGTTGATTTTATTAACTTCTCTTCTTCTTCTTCTTCTTCAATGGCGCTACAGCCCAATTCGAGCCTTGGCCTCCTTCAAAATAAGCCTCCACCGCCCTCTGTCCTCGGCCGTCTTCTTCCAATCTGCAACCTGAAGTAATCCTCTTGCATCCTTCCTGACATCATCCTCCCATCTCAGTCTAGGTCTGCCCGCCTTTCGTTTACCTCCCGGGTGTCCTGTCAGAACCTTCTTCGGTACTCGTGTGCTTGGCATTCGGTGCACATGTCCGGCCCATCTTAATCTTTGGAGTCTTAAATGGGTGGAGAGTCTGGGAGCTTGGTAAATATCATAGAGCTCATTATTGTGGCGGATTCTCCATGCCTCTCCCTCTCGCACCGCTCCTAAGATTCTTCGAAGTACCTTTCTTTCGAAGATGCCCAGCCGTTCCGCTGACTTTGCTGTCAGTGTTCCCGCCTCACATCCATAGGCCAAGACCGTTCTGATAATTGTTTTATATAAGGTTATTTTGGTTTTCCTATGGACGTTTCGGGATTTGAACACTGGCAGCAACGCGAAGTAAGTTTTGTTAGCGGCTGTAATGCGCTTTCTTACTTCTACTGGGTCTTCATTGTCCTGCGTTATGATGGAGCCCAGGTAGGTAAACTCTTCGACCACTTCGAAATTATAATTGTCTTTGAATTTCACTTTGTCTTTTATTCTGCGGTGAGGGGTTCTGGTTTGCATCATGATTTTTGTTTTATTTTCATTGATTTGCAAACCCACCTCTCTTGCCGCAGTCTCCAAAGGGTCAAACACTTCTCTTACAGCCTGTAGGGATCTTCCGACAATGTTAAGGTCATCTGCGTAGCCAACTATTTGATTGCTTCTGTAGCAGATGTTTGAGTCGGTACTGATCATTGTCTTCCTCACGACGTGCTCCAGTACAATATTGAAAAGGGTGGGTGCTAAGCCATCACCTTGTTTCAGCCCCTGGGAAACGTTAAAATCCTCCGTTGTTTCACCTCCTATCCTTACTCGACACCGTGATCCGACCATTGTTGCTTTTACAAGCTTGACTATTTTGGGCGGTATTCCAAAATTGAGGAGTATTTCATATATTTTCTCCCTATCTATACTGTCATACGCCTGTTTGAAGTCAACAAATAGTTGATATATATCTATATCGAATTCCCAGCATTTTGTCAGGATTTGTCGAGTAGTGAAGAGTTGATCAGTGGTGGATCTCCCCCTCCTGAACCCTGCCTGATATTCTCCTAGTAAGTTTTCTGAGTAATATTCTAGTCTTTCTTTCAAAATCATTGTGAAAATTTTATACGCTGTACAAAGTAACGATATTCCTCTGTGATTTTCACACTTCAATTTGTCTCCCTTTTTATGTATGGGGCATATTATGCTGGTTTTCCATTCTTCTGGTACTCTTTCAGCGGTCCATATTTTCACAATGAGATTG
This sequence comes from Limnephilus marmoratus, assembly GCA_917880885.1. Taxonomy (NCBI): domain Eukaryota; kingdom Metazoa; phylum Arthropoda; class Insecta; order Trichoptera; family Limnephilidae; genus Limnephilus; species Limnephilus marmoratus. Next base: position 36,229,561 of record OU862929.1, on the reverse strand, counting down.
TGTAGCAGGTTCTTCAGTTGTTCGTTTCCATATTTATAGAGCTCTGCAGGGATATTGATTTTATTAACTAGAGTAAAACAAATACTAATTAAAATTAGGGTACTCGCACATAACAAGCAACATACTGATTGAACTGGGAAACTTTATCAAAAATCAACTCGTAAATTAAACTCGCCTAAAAATAAACTGCCGTCGTTTTTGAAATATCACGATCATGACATCGCGATTTCCCAGCGCATAGAGATGTCTCGATGAAGATGACAGTAGAGAGCATAGATGTACCATTATGTAGACAGCAGATTTTTTTTACAAAGAAAAAAAATCAGAGTGTGTAATTCACACGCAAAGAAGTGAAACTAGAAAGTCGCTAGATTTTGCTTTCTTTTCTTTTGCCTGTTTATTTTAAAGCGGTTAGAAGATTGGATATTGATTTACAAAAATAAAAATAATTATTTTTTTTGGATTTTGTAGGATTTCTGGATTTCTCTGGCCGTTGAGATTTGCGAAGCTCTATAGCGCTGCGCTACCGGACGCTCACGCGGAGTTGTTAACTAACCGCATTATATTAGAACCGAGGACCTGTCATATAATTAATTTTAGTGACGCATTTCAAATCACTAACGGGGTTAAAGAATTTTCACTTCAAAATGAAACACGTTCCTCTGTTAAATTCATAGATGTAATATTGGTGACATCTAGGCTTTCGACCTGCATACGGATTATGTTCCAAGCTGTGCTAAGCTCGATTCCAACTAAGCCGAGCTTATAACTAACTGATATATCAGGCCTTAGAAACCATAATATATAATTCAATATACGAAACAAAAAGCTAGGAGAGTTCGAGTACATTATAATATGTTTGTATTACAGATGGAATTTGTGATAACTGCATGAATCAGTTACCTGTAGGCCACAGGATCAGACAAATGGAAGACATTGAAGAGGCGCGGGGTGAACTCCTTGGGCAGCACGGCCTGCAGCGAGGGGTTGGGGTGGCGCATCGCCAGGAACACCGACAGCGGGGAGCCCAGACAGAACAGCTGCTGCAGCGGGAACAGCAGACGCTGCTTCGGCAGATTTTGCTGAAAGGAATACAACAAATGTTATACAGCTCCTTACGCATGTCTTCTTGCACTAATAGCGCGTTTGATGTTGGCTCACCGTTCCGGCGCACTTCTCGCAGCCCAGTTGGTAGTCGATGATGATGTCGTAGAGGATGACGCTGCCGAGGGAGTGCGCCACGGCGCTGAAGTGCCCGGTGAAGTGGGGGTTGCGTGCCATGAACATGGTGTAGAGCCGGTTCAGCTCCTTGCGCAGGTCATCTTGAACCTGGCGGAAAAAATGATCGTCAAGTATTTACAGATGGTACATGGAAAAACTATCAGTTTTAGTATTTATCATTATTAAGAGGCGGCCAAGTGGCAGCTATTACAGAGCCGTACTCTAGGGAAGACATAACTTAATTTTTAAACTCGCAAAAAAAGCTTAGGTACCTATTAAATACTCATTTTTAAATAGTCCCAGAGGTGCCAACATCTTTTTCTGATTTTTCTGTCTCCAGATTTTTGATTTAGTTTCGCTAATATTGTCTTCATTTTATTAAATATTACAATATGAGGTTTTGATGTTAAAAAAAAATATTTTTTATGTGAATACCGCACAAGAATCCTAATTGCTCCCAACCGTCTTGTGCTAGTGAGGCTATGGCAGCCCAAATCGGAGTGCATTGTGAGGCTTAAGGTAGTGGGGAGGGGAAGGTTGGGAATCACCTGGCTATTCTGATCTGGTCATCAAACACGGCCAAAGTCATTTCAAGCAACATTTGAATTCCGAATGGTTGTCTCACACTAGGCTGGAGAGTTTTTTCCACTCTGGCTTACAGGCTTTATATAATGGAAAGCTCTAGCGTTTTGAAAATTTGTATAAATGAAAATGTGTATATTTTAGTGCCATGGAGGAAAGGCAGGAAGAGGAGGGGAACGGGGGAGGTGGGGTTCGCGGGAGGGGTGACGAGGGAGGGGGAATTCGGGGAAGGTGAAAGGGAAACGTGGGAGGGGAAGGGGACTCGGGAGGTGAACGGGGAAAGAACATGCAGGGAGAATCAATGAATTTCTTTCAATGGCATTGCAACGCATGCCGGGTACCAGCTGGGGAACGCGGGGTGGGAAGGGGACTCGGGAGGTGAACGGGGATGCACGGGAAAGAACATGCAGGGAGAATCAATTTATTTCTTTCAATGGTACCAGCTGGGGAACGCGGGATGGGAAGGGGCAGGGGCGTGCACAGAACTTTTAGTGAGCTAGAGTGCTAAGATTGAAAAAAACGACATTATCGATGTTGTTATAGCTGAAAATGAATTTTTTTTTTTTCGAAATTTTGATTTTTTCTATGAAGATTTTTTACTCAGGGTAGGCAAATGCCTACCCTAGATAAAAAATCTTCATACAAAAAATTGAAATTTCGAAAAAAAAAAAAATTCATTTTCAGCTACAACAACATCAATAATGTCGTTTTTTTTTAATCTTAGCGCTCTAGCTCACCAAAAGTTCTGTGCACGCCACTGGGAAGGGGGACTCGGGAGGTGAACGGGGATGCACCCGAAAGAACATGCAGATAGAATCAATTTATTTCTTTCAATGGCATTGCAACGCATTCCGGGTACCAGCTGGGGAACGCGGGATGGGAAGGGAGGTGACTCGGGAGGTGAACAGGGATGCACGGGAAAGAACGTGCAGGGAGAATCGATTTATTTCTTTCAATGGCATTGCAACGCATGCCGGGTACCAGCTAGTTTTTAATAATTTTAAAATTTACACGTCCGACATTTCTCACATTAGAATGGGTCATTCCCGTTCTTGAGTTCAACATCTTGGCTCTGGAACGATTTGCCGGCGTCTTTGTTTCCTCCCTTCTGTCTTTTCAAGACCCATGTCCACTCTTTCCTTTTCAAAAAAGATCCTCCACACACCAGCCCCAAGGGTTGACAGACCCGGAGACAAATTATTTTCCTAAGGGCGTATGTCATCTTCATACGTCAGATTTGAACCCGTGACCACCGGATTGCTAGTCAAGACCCTTACCCCTCGATCGCACATGCCGTAGAATTTTATTTCCAATAGCTGCACACAGGAGGCCCTGAGGAAAATATTTTCCCTCAGAGCCCATGTCATCTTTGGAGATGCTTTGTGGAGGGTCTTTTAAAGGAAAGGAAGAAGAGGAAGTTCTGGGAAGGATAAGGTTTGAGGAGTGGGTAGGAATCTTGGGGTCAGTGGGTCCAGGAGTGACGAGTGCAAGGCGATGTTCCAAAAGAGGTCACAAGGTCTACCTCAACCAGACACATCCGCCGCCAAGACTCGGACAAACCAAGACTCGGACGAACCCGGGCACTCCTGCTAAGTCACCAAACGTAGCGAACCACTTAAGGTGGTTGAGGTGTTCGCTATCCAATAAATGGTTCCCGGGGTGATGGTACCTATACCCGCCAAAGGTATAAGGTATGGGTAGGAACCTGGGGGTCGGTGGTCTCCCTCAACCATGCATCCCGATTCAGCCTGCCACACTGTAATGGGCAGAGGCGTCCGCCGCCAAGAACCAGACAAACCTCACTCATGAACCCGGGCACCCCTGCCAACGTCACCAAACGTAGCAAACCACTTGGGGTGACTTATGGCCACAGATTAGAGAAACCAAGGGGAGATATGCTATAGGTAATTTGAACCATTTAGAACTGTTTATCCTCGTGTCGCCGATATTATTAACCAATACTATTGCATACCTTCGCTTACGCTAAAGTATCCGCCCCTTTTCGAACTCACACTTAAAACTTGTCGTTTTCGTTGGCACTAATACTTAGAAAAGATATCTATGCGTACACGTTTCGAATGCATTCGCGATTAGCAATACATACAAATGACAACAAGTAAAGCTTGCACGAATACAAATCGATAGAAATCGACATTTTAATTATAAAATTATTCCAGTTAAAATTTTGATGAAAAATTCATATTCTCAGAACCGATAAATTGGAATAAGAGTGTTCTGTTCACAAAACCGATAAATCGGAATAAGTGTGATCGTAACAAATCCATATAAATTGTTTCTAATCTATAATTATATAAATGAATTTTAACAGTTTTTGGTTTAGTTCAATAATGGTAATCACAATAACACTCACAATGTGTTTTTGTTGTTGTAAAAATCCATAAATAAGTAATTCTCATTTTTTACTAATGTAATTTATTTTGAATTTAAGTACTTCACATTACAATCCCATCTGCTCCCAACCATCTGGAGCCAGTGAGACTAGGGCATCCGCAATAGGGGTATGTTGTTAGGTTTCAGGTGGTGGGGAGGAAAAGAAACCAAGGAAAAGGAAGCTGGGGAAGTACCCGGTTATTCAGAGCTGGTCGCCAAACACGGCTAAAAAATTTAAAGCAACGTTTCTATTCTGAATGGTAGTCATTAACCAGGGTTATACTGAAAGTATTTACTATTCTGTTTCACAAGTAATAATTTTACAATAATAATGACAAGTATTTTGGGAAACGCTGGGTGCTCTACCCGTGTTAGGGCCTTTATTTTGCGATTTCATATTTTGTTTCATGATCTATTTATTACCCGTGTTTTACAGGCAGTTTTTTTTTTAATAAGATGTAGACAGTTATTTTCCCCCTCTTTTATATGTCAAGAGTGCTAGTTTTCACCAAACAATAAATTAAAATAAAAAAACAACCCACCCGGGTATACTCTTCTTTAAATACCTGCACAACGATGTCAACAAATAAACAAAAATATATGCAAAAACAGGGTGTCCCAAAAGAAAGTTGATTTTTGTTTTGCTTTCTGTGTGAACGCAACTTTTCCGAGGGGCGCGGGGGGTATGTCAATCAGTAGTCTGGCTCTTGGGAATTTAGGCGGGGATTTCCCGGAATTTCCCGGGAGCGACCGCGCGTTGTGCGTGCGTGAGTTTTACAAAAATGGTGATTCGGCGGCTGTAGCGCGTAGAAGATTCTGCAATTTTTGAGGTTTTCGTCAATTCAATGATGCACCAAGCATTCCTCTCATTCGAAAATGGGTCAAAAAGTTTAAAGAGATCGGTACAACGCTGGCAAAACCAAAATCCGGGCGACCAAGGTCATCGAGAACGGTAGAAAACGTAGAGAGTTGTTTATCAGTCTTTTCGTGACGACTCAAACTTTTCGATTCGGAAGCGCGCAAGTGCTTTAAATGTGCATAGATTATCGTTACATACATAGACATATGAATATTAATAGACCTGCCCTAAGCGATAAAGGCGTATTATTTCCCCCTCGACATACCGGTTCCATTGGAACCGGCTGGGATCGAGTATGGCTTCGCGTGAATCTAAAAAATGTGAAGTCATCATTCTTCTGCGAGCCCGCGTCGAGCACTCATTGATGCATTTTACGAAATAACACGGCAAAAATAGTGGCTTGTGTTTTGAAAACGTGTAAAAATAGAAGTGAAAAAGAGAATAAACCCAATTGTCGTATTACATTCCATAGGAAAGCATTATTTTACTTTATTTATAAGCTTATTCAGATCACATAATATGGTCGTTTTTGTAACACACACTATCACTCGAGACACATTGCGTGTTCTTGTCGCTATTTTGTGGGGTAAATAAATTATGAAACTTGTGCAAGCACGAGGATAAAATATTTATTTCTAAAATATGCTTTGTAAAAACTAAATAGAAAACACACCGAATCATAGGGTCAGTGGGCCGGTTGTGGCCATTGGGCCGGTTCTGGCCATTTTCAACTTTACAAGTCGAAATATAAGCTAAATAAAATCGAATCTTTTTTTACTCTATGGCAAAATGCATATTTGTCAATGGTCTTCGTTGACAAGTGACACAATAAATCTTATTGTTAACAGTTTGTGTTTGGTCGATGCGAATAAGTGTTGCAGAATTTTTTATTGAGATTGTTATCCAAAACCTTAAGGAACCCACTGTAAGTAATCTTAATATATATTTGTAATCCTTTTGATGTTTTATTTGAAAACAAGTTGTACCCATTATAAAAGGGTAAAGTAATATGTTTTTGAGGTTATTTTTAGCAAATTGGTTGTTTAAATATGATTTTTCGATGTGGCCATTACTGACACAAGAATTTATACAAATGTATGGGTTGTGGCCACGTTGGTGGCCACAAGTGGCTCCCATACAGTACTAGTTTTGGCCATTATCTAAAAAAATGTACATATCCGCTAATTTTGTTATTATAACTTAATAAATTATCTTGTTTCTTCTTCAGAACTGTGAAAATGACTCCGGCAAATAAGAAGAAAGATGCTATTGAGCACTCAAAACGCAAATTTTTTTGTTATTAACCATCGAAAGTGATTTTGGCACTCGATGCTATAAAAGAAGGTATGAAGGTATCTACTGCTAGTAAAAACTACAAAGTCCCCGTAGTACTTTGCGTAACAAAATATGTGGACGTGCAAAAAAAAAAAACAAAAAAATATTTAAAAAAAAAAAAAATATGTGGACGTGCGTGTAAATTTGCGCTAAATCTTATTTTTTATAATTTTATTGTATGACTTGAATAATAAACATCGATTTATAATCATTACTGTGTTTAATTTAGATAAAAATGTAAGTTCCCTACATAGATTTATGTGGCCAAAACCGGCACACGGGTGTGGCCAGAACTGATTAAATTGTGGCCACAACTAATGCACAGGTCCAGTTCAATGAAAAAAAATAATTTAAAAATAATTAAAGAACTGTTACTGGATATATTTACATATATTAAAGACAGGTATTTTTATTGTACATTAATGTTGGAAAAATTATAATTTACATTTATATGCAAGTTTGGTGCTCATTCAAAAACGAAAAAATCCTTAAGGTGGCCACAACCGGCCCACTGACCCTATATAAGTGGCAGTTTGAGTGTAGGAACAGCCCACGCAAAAAGGTTCCGAATTTTTGTTGCTGGTTTAAAATCATTTTGGCCAAAGTGAGACGAGCAAATGTTGAATGAATCTAGACCTCCTGTGTCCTTGCTTGCGTTGTTAGTAAGCAGTATGCAAGTGCTTAACAGGAAAAACAACGTGCAAAAAAATAGGTTAGTAAGACAAAGATAAATTAAACAGGGCAAAAGAAAAACTCATTCATGGGGCTCCATGAGACGGCATTGCATCTATAAAAACCTGCAAGCACCTGCATAAAATAGGGAACATAATTAATACAATAAATCTCAAATCAATTGGCAAGTACCAACAAAAAATGTGAATGACATTCGGTCTGACCATAAACTACACTTAGCTTCCGTGTCCTTTAGCTAACCAAAAGCTTTTTAACAGTAGATAACAATACGATATACAGTAGTGAAAGGTACAGAAAGTCGGTAAAAAGGTACAAAAGGATAAACAAAATCTAAAGGGGTCGCCGGAGAAAGACTCGGCACGATGAAGGGAAACAAATGCTTAACGTAATGATAAATTAGGCGTAGGTACGTAATGAACGAATAATTGGATGTAAGGATAAAGTATGTCGTGGAATTAAATAATAGGACGACCGAGAACGACAAGGCGTAATCGTAACAAAACTTCAGTCAGTTTTCAGATACACCTGAATTCACAACCTTAAAACTACTTCAAACCGTTAATAGCCCCGAGTAATGCCAAGTAATCTATTAATTTTGGTTTGTACACACCATTGCATACATTTATCCATCGTTTTTGTCAGTTACATGAGCACTATGGCGAGTCGGAAACCAGTTTCCCTTTCTCCGCGTCGCGTCAATCCATTTTTCTTTAATTTTTCCGTTCTCCGGAAATCTGAAATAATTAAAATACCATAAGTTACTACATTTAAAAACGGATATAAATTATACTTTACCTAAGATAAAGAAATTATCACGCTTTTTTGTTATGCTTCTCCCCGTCCCGCGAAACTCCCCCCCTCATCATTCTCTCACCCCCGCCAACCCCCTCCTTCGTTTCCCTCCTCCACCCACATAACCCTCCCCTTATCGGATCCCTCGTCCCGGATTCCCTTCCCCTTCGCTTCCTCCCGCTTAACTATGTAAAATACACACATTTTCAAACTGATCACGCGCCAAAAAATATACAAATTTCATAACACCAGACCTTACCAGGACGTGCCCACAACAAAACACCAAAGTTTCATCCCAATCGGATGAATGGTGTAGGAAATAATTTCATAATGCTAGAGCCCACCATTATACTCGTATATAAGAAACCTCCGCGGGTTCGGGCTCAAAAAATCACCAAAGTTTCATTGAAAATCGGATAAATGATACACGAACGCATGCGGCACATACACAAATAATTATTAATTTTATAAATAAAGATTTTACAAGAAAAGCATTGCATTTGTTTCTACCACCAATCAGTATCTACAACAATAATTATCTACAAAATAGTTCAAAATAAATAATATGTTTGTACATACATTATAGCCCTGCTAATATTGTGAAATATCGATAGTCGGTATTTAAAAGAATTCGCGTCCCCATCACTAGCATCGTAATGGCGGCGATGTTTGCTTTTCCGGGCCTTACGTCAAAATAAACTTCGAATAATAATTAAAAATGGATAATGTACTCTAATTTTGTACTTACCGGTGAAATGAAACTCCATTTATCTTGAAGTTCACATTGCTTGTCGTATTTTTACATAGTTGTACTGAACAAGACGGCATTTTCAACAAAACGGGCTCGAACTGTGCTCGGTTACCACACAAAGTCAACTAAACTAACGAATTCTTTCCGTATTCATACCCCGCTAATAACGCCGTAGTCCGGCCACGGTCCGGCGGCCAACATAGCATATCTTCCTTAGTTTCTATTATCTGTGCCTATGGCAGAGGTGTTGGTTATCCTATAAATGGTTCCTGGGGCGGCGGTACCCATACAATTTGGAAGGCGGGTATGGGAAACGCCGTCCCGGGAACCATTTATTGGATAAAAGATTTCTTAAAAATACTGCCTACATATTTCAATAATAAATAAATCGATATTATTTTCCAATACTAATTCGTATTAGAAGATTATGAAAATTACGAAAACCCTTCCAGTTGCTCTTGTATTTAACAAAGGATTGTTTTTATAGTAAAGCGGCCTACACACGACACTGCATTTAGTCACTAAATGTAGAAATGGCTGCATATTGTGTGGTGAGGAGTCACAACCGCCTGCGAATTGGAACAAATCATCAGCTGTATTATTATTTTCCTTCTGCCGGGACCCCCCACTCCTTAAAATTGGGCCGAACAGCCAGCCGTATTATTATTTACCGTCTGCGAATTCTCTGTTGGGGCCAGCCGCAGAAGGAACGCCCCCGAATGGACGTGTTACGACACGTGATTTATTCATTTCTCATCGGAGAGCGTCGCGTGCGGTCGTTAACAGCGACTTGTACCAGAACGCGTATTTTCAAAACCTATACCGGTTCAGTCGCGGTAGCGACAATTTATATTTTAAAAACATCTCTATATTGGTTATTTTTTATTACTTTGCAAAAACAAAAATGGTTCTAAAATCTGGCGAAAATAATCTTTTCAATGTGTGAATTAGAAATGAATAATTTTATTTCTAAATGTTTTAATTTTGATATTATTTCCATGTAAAGTAAATACACCTCTAAATTGGTTATTTTTATCACTTTGCAAAAACAAAATTTGTTCTAAAATAAAGATATAATAATCTTTCCAATGTGTATTATAGAAATAAATCATTTTATTTCTAAGTAGGTATTTACATTTTGGTATTGAAAATGTAAATTGTCACTCCCGCGTCTGAACCGGTGTATGTTTTGGAAATACGCTACCAGTACAGCAATTACGATATAAATATTATTATTTTACTCATCATGGTTGTTATTATTTTTGTCTGTAATTCTCAGAAAAAGGAATAATCATTTTTTTACATTGTTGTTCTAATTTTTGCCTGTAATCTCAGAATAAGGAAGAATATTTTTTTACATCATCTTTTTTATTATTAATAGAACAGCGCATGAGACGATGTATGAATGTGAACGGGGCAAGGAGTGTGTGCCGAGACCGAGTTGTTTGGCGGTCCGTCCTCTCTGCCTACCCCTGCGGAGAAACGGCATGATGGTTAGTTAGTTAGAGTGGAAGATACTCTCAGTATTGCCCTTCAGAATTGAAACGTTGCTTGAAATGACTTCTGCCGTGTTTGGTGACTAGATCTGAATAGCCAGGTACTTCCCCACCTTCCTCTTCCATATCTCCTTCCCATCCACACTGCCTTCAACCTCACATACCCCAATTGGGGATGCCATAGTCCCGCTGGCTCCAGACGGGAGCAGTTGGGACTCTTGTGCGGTATTCATGTAAAAAAAGATAAGTTTTATTATTTTTGCCAGTAATTCTCAGAAGAAGGAATTTTTTTTTTCATCACTGTTATTATTTTTGTCTGTAATACCCAACAGAAGGATTAATATTTTCTTAACTGAGGGAATTTTTTAATTAATTGTTTTTACATGAAACGACAAAAAAGAGTAATGTTCATAATAAATTTGCCTAATAAAATATATTATGTGGGTGTTTTTATTTTTTTAGTTGTATGTAATTTTAGTTAGAAAAATACATAAGGTGGGATATTTTTAAACTTTTTATGTTTGCCTGCAAAAAAGTTATGTTTCAAAAATTATGCAGGGTGGAACAGTACGCACCCGAGAGATTTTAACCAGCGATTCCCGAGCTTAGAGTAAAAAATATTAAAGTCATTTCTCTGTCCGATGACACTTTTTATCTATTAAAACATTTAAAATATTATTCCATCACACGCCGCAACTGAGTACTCAGGAGTATAACTTGTTTATAGTGTAGCGGTCATTTGAAAAGCGTTGCGTCTCGTTCTAACGGCATATCGTTCAAACGAGACAGCGCTAGTTCGCTTAAACCCATCCCGTCGTGATGGGATCAGTAGCGACATGTGATCGAAAAACTTTTTTTGTTGTTTATTAATAGAAAAAATATATCATCGGACAACAAAATGACATCTACATTTTTTATTGATCATTGTCTGTTGTCAATAAAGCCAACGCAAATCCAATACGTTGAAATTTCGAAAGTGACGGAGCCATGACACGTTTGCGCACAGCGCGAGCGATCCGAACACGTGCGCACAGCGCAAAAGCTAAGACCTTTCTGCAAATTGGATGGTGTGGTGGAAACCGCCAATCTGGCTGGCCAGCAAGAAGTGACTAGAAATTGGATGGTGAGGAGGCCACTTAAACAGGCGGACAATAAGTGTCTGTTCTCTTCCGTATGTTATGTATAGAAGAGAAAGAGACAAAAATAATATTATTATCACGTTTTATAATATTGTAAAAAATGGTATCATATTTCATGTTAAGCGGCCTCCTCACCATCCAATTTCTAGTGACTGCAAAGAGCGTGGAGTTGAGCGAACTAGCGCTGTCTCGTTCTAGCGGCTCTTTAACAAACGAGACAGCGCTAGTTCGTTAGTGTTAGTGCCCACACTCTGTCCTTTTTGTGCTAAAAATTACTTAGCACAAAAAGGACAGAGTGTGGAGAATACGATGTAATATTATTTTAGTATAATTGATTTATCCCTTTCCATTTGTACTCAACTTTTGCATGTCATAATATTTTGTATGATATATTACAGTAGTTCCCTCTGCACCTGCGTGCTAATGCCAGCGACAAAACTGGAATATCGTTATTATTAAATTTTCTATTTATTTCCTACATACTTGTAATAATATTTCATTAAAATAACACAATAATTGATATCACACAACCTCCAAACTGAAAATCTAATATATTTGTATGCGCAAAAGTGTTGTGTATACGAATTCTCTGTTTGAAAACCAATTTCGTCAAAAATAATGCAAAATTGAAAAATTGTTCACACCAAATCTCTCGTTGTATTCACTAGCCACCTGCACAACTACACTCTGTTTAGAACAAATTTGAACGGTTAAATAACGAAAATTTAATTGTTTTGCCTTTAATAATGAGCGGCTCTGGAATTTTACGTTTTGCCACCACTATCCGCCGCATAATCATTATTAATCTTTCAGAATTCAATAGTTGAATTTTATAATTTTTTATATTATACCAAAAATACAACCTATTATAAATTTCCTCCTTGTATTTTAAGAAATGGACAGAATTATATAAAACTAGCTGACCCGGCCACGCGTTGCTATGGATAATTAAACACAACGCCATCTACTGGATGGTTATCCAACCTTTATAACCACCGCCATCTTCGAGTTTATTGCGAAGAAACAGACAGTCAGACGCCGTGGAGGACTTTAATTTATAATATGTAGAGATGGTGCGAAAGCTTATAATATTGTGCATGAAATGCTTGAGGTAACTAACGTATTTAAGTTAATAAGGATTAATACTATATCCGTCTAAATAACTTTCCAATTACCGCATTTTACGTGATAGAATGGGTATAGTAAGCTATCTGCAAAAGATAGACATATGCCACCGCGACTTTTTTGTAGATCTATAAAAGAGGAATATCCCACCATGCATTGTTTTGTTATATCTTAAAGGGATTAGGCAGTGTTTTCGATGTAAGCTGCCAGGCGGCCTGACATTTTCCGACACTTCTAACAATTATCGTTATGTTTCAACGAATTTGAACAAATCCTTGACAAATTATATACCTAAACCTTCCTCACGAAACACTCTATCTACTGGTGAAAACCGCATGAAAATCCGTTCAGTAGTTTTTGGATTAATCGCGAACAGACAGACGACGTGGAGGACTTTAATTTATAAATAAAAAAAACAAAGGAAGTCAGAAGACGGAAGTCACGATCTGCCGATTGGTAAAAGGATGCGGAAGCTGTATTAGGATGCATTTAAATAAAGAGATAATATTTAAACAGATATGAACTTTCGTTAAACACTCAAATTTACGAAAGCGATTTTATCAGTACAATGATATTTATTACGAACGACACTTGAGACAGAATGGTGGTTTGTTTCAAAACTGCTCTGTCATTCAGAAGGGCGGTCCAACGCATATGCGTTTCAGTGCCAATTAAATTAATATTGCCAGTATTAAAAATTAAATTACAAGTAGTTTCTACAATATTACAATACAGGGTATCCGGGGGTAAAGTGCATTAACTTCGGGAGGTGATTCTACATGATGGTAGGAGTAAAAAAGATTAACAACTTTTTACAAAATTCCAACTTTTTTTTTCCCATACAAAAAGACGTACCTACTAAAAATCCTTAGTGTGAGGTACGATCTTACTTGCCGAGAGCCTGCCGGGCGCCCGACTCGATTATGATTGGCCCGTATCGTAACAGCAGAAAATAATAAATCTGGCCGGACGCCGGACTAATTTTATCTTTTTACCTAAAAATTACCCCTAAGCGTTAGAATTTCGAAAAAAGTTATTTATCTTTTTTACTTGTACTATCATGTAGAATCACCTCCCGAAGTTAATGCACTTTACCCCCGGACACCTGTATAATAAGAAGACAGGAATACAATTAAAAGTTACTCATTACATGCTAAGACTTTTTTTATGGACTTTTTATATTTATTCAGCTCACAATTGAAAATGATCACTTTCGATAATATGTTACTAATATTATAAACGTGAAAGTTTGTATGATGTGTATGTGTTTGTTACTCTTTCACGCAAAAACTACTGAATGGATTTTAATGAAACTTTGCAATAATATAGCCATACATCAGAATAACATACAGGCTGTAATTTATAAAGTAGCTGGGAAGGGGACGCGGGAGGGGAACGGGGACGCACGGGAAAGGTGATTCAGGGAGAAACAATGTATTTCTTTGAATATGGCATTGCAATGCATTCCGGGAACCAGCTAGTGTAATTATAATTATTACCTTAGTCTTTTCAATGAAGAATTTTGATTTCAGTATGTTTTGCATTGGTCAACTTTAAATAGGAGAGGAGAGCATCCGGAGTGCACAGGTATATTAAATTGAATCTTATTTAGTAACTCCAGGCATAGAATATAGCATTGAAATAAGATAAATTAAAAAAATCTCACCTGTCTCCCGTAGAGGGGGCTAGTATAATACATGACGTCCATAGCAGCCTCGTTGATGGCCCTGCGCAAAGCAGGGGCGCCCGGTGGGGCAGCGGCTGCCAGCAGCCCTGCCGCTCGCCCCCTGGCGCCCGCCCGCCATCGCGCCGGGAACAGCTCGGCGCGCCCGTGGCCCCCGCACGGGTGGTGCACGCGGAGCCATTCGCAGATCACGCGCAAACTGAAGATTCAAATAATGTATAATTACTATTAGAGCCAACGCACGTTTATAAATTCTACAGGATGGTTGGTATTTTCCTTGTTCAGTAAATACACTTACCAGCTGCAATGTACAGATGAAAGAGTACGACGAGGTCAGTAAGTTTACATTGCGCTACACATGGCTGAGCGCTCCGCACTATTCGCGTTCTATCTTAAAAACAATTAAGCTTATAAAAAATTATTTTAGACAAAACTTGTAGAGAATTTTATACTCTACAACTTTTATAAAGAATGCAAATACGATTTAAGGCAGAGGAAGCAAGATATTTCCAAAAAACTGATTTTGGCGACCTTTGACCTTGAATATCAAAGGACGCTCACACGTGACCTTATGAGACTTTTGAAACGACATTTAGAATGCCAAAATAAAGGTTTATAAAAATTTTCAGCTTATTCTATTTCATTTCGAGGTTAACTCCTTTTTTAGCTTAACCCTTTCCCTGTGGGAAGCACACCACTGCGCCGCCCGTATGTGCCCTGTACGCGGGCGGCGAGTCTGTGCGCCGCGAAGTTTCTCCGGCGTTATGTATACGAAACATACTTGAATATTGTAAAAATTATACTCCTAAAAATTCTCAAAACTTTACCCTACTGACATCTTGCGATATTTTTCCGTAATATGTATCCTAATCAGAGTTACAGAGATTTGAAGGGACCTCCCAACTCAGAGCAAAAATTGAATTAGTTTGAATTCTTCCCGCGTCTTTTCACACACTATTGCGCAGGCGCCTCTCATAAGCACTCGTAAGATTCTCAAGCGAAGACGCTCGCCGAGTAATACATTATCATATTGAATTATTGTTTGCTTTTTTCGTTGATGCGAACTATCGTGATTACTGTGGACATTTATCTGATTTATCATATTTAAAAATAAGTTTTTTTATGAATATACTAAAGATACTTTCAAACTGTGGTAGAAATATAAAATTTCATCAGTGTTAGATTATTTTCAAATAAAAATAAGTGATTAAGAGTGTTTTTAGTTGACAATCAAGTGTAGTGATTTTATAACTCTTTACGAAAAGTTGTAAGACGTTTGACTTTTTATCAATAATTGAAATTATTTTTATTACCAACATACAAAATGTCGGGTCGTAGTCTTAATGACGACGAAATAATTAGTGCAACTTTAGAAATAGATTTAGATTTCGAACTTAGTGAAAGTGACGAAGATAACAATTGCGAAGCTGCAGTTGTTTTTATTATACAACCCTTTTTAAGTGTGTGTCAATATTTTATGCATCTAGCCAATCGAGACATCGCACCACAGTTGGAGAGCTGTACTCCGGTATGTTGACGTGCTTATTGTGTTGCCCTTGAAATATTAATATGGCCACCCGACCCAAACGTATTCATTACACTACTGAGATAAACGTGGAAGATTTACAGAGTCCCTTTGAAAATCGGAATGTTTATTTACACTTAAAAAAATACTTCAAGACATAATTGACTTATTTTTTAAAACAAATATTAAAATCCATGTGTGATTATTGTTTAAAGCCATAAATTAGATTAATGATAAATAGGCCCGCGTGTGAACAAAGTGATACATATTTTTGACGCGTAGAAAAGGTTAAGTGACTGGACTTTTTTTTATTTTTCTTTATTCATTGCATATTATGGTTACATCATTTGTGGATTTTTTGACTACCATGCTAGGCTGATGCCCATGTTATGATGGTCGTAGTATTATGCCCTAAATGTGCCATTCATCGTTGTTTATGCAAAGACAATACTGTATTTGTATATGTATGATTTGCATCCCTAAACAATCTTTTAATGATTGAGGTACTCACGAATTGGTGTTACGAATAATCCTTCCTTCATCCATCTTCTGTCCGATGCCGTGTATGACAAACACCACGTGGGTTATGTCTGGAGGTCTCTCCGACTCCGAGGCCAGGCTCCTGTAGCCTCTCCTCAGGCGATATCCAGTAGCTAGAAGCACACAGACACTAAATTATTGAAACAATTAGAAACAATCGTTTAGTAGCTGAGTAGGCAAATGGATCGGGTTCCCACCCGGACATTGTGAGTCCTATCCTCTGATAGCTAAATCCCCCTCTAACATCTTCAGCTTATAATGATGGTAATATGAGGTTTTCAAATGTTGTCAGGTTATTTGTAACACGGTAATGTTTCTTTCTTAAAAAAACTTTTTTTTTGACCACTCTGGTATTTTGCGATTATGTAAGTTTTTTGTCTTAAACCAACTATCAGATTCATAAAAACTTTCTGTTTTTACCGCTTCGCAATTTATTTCTTTATTTACGGACAAATAGTCCAATTAACAATATAACAATAACACGAACAGAAAAGAAAAAAAGAGAAATCACAATGAAAGGAGATTACATATAGATGAAGAGCATTGACAAAATACATATAATATAAAAGTACATAGAGAACATAACTACAAGTAGCTTTAAGATGGATTTAAAAAGACTTTAAAAAACCACATTGCGTAACGACTGCCGAAAGTCATTCAGGCTTACACCAAAAAATTCAATGCTTGCAATTAAAGCTCTATAAATGTAACATTTCTGAACGTAGCCGAATACTAAAAAATGTTTTTGAAAGGTTATGAAATAAATATTAACATTTGTAAATATTAAAATTTAGAATGCAAACATAAAAAAATTGTAAAAATTACTCACGCTATGTTTTTTTGTGAAAACAGTACTAAAATCACAGAACATGTAAAAAAAAAACACTTTTTCTATTGTATCTCTATAAATAAAAATGAATCCCTTCCTGAATGAATAACTTCCGAACGGCTGCACCAAATTGTATAATTCTTTTATTTTTGTGTTCGTTATTGTCAGGACAAGGTTTGTATAAAACTACTGGTGAGCTCTGGCGTTATGAAATTTGTATAAAAAATTGTAATAGGCACGCGAGCTGTTTGAAAACTGAATATATGGAATGCGGGAGCGGGGAGGGGGGAGGGGGAACTCGGGAGGAGGGTTCACGGGAAAGGGGGAGAGGGGGAGAGGAGTGGGGAGAGGGAAGGTTGAGGAGGCGGAGTGGGAACGCGTGAGGGGAAGGGGACGCGGGAGAGGAAGGGGAGGTGGAAGGGGAACGGGACAAATGGGAAAGGACACGCAGGGAGAAACAATTTCTTTATTAAATGGCATAGCAACGCATGCCGGGAACCAGCTAGTGAATGTATAATTAACAATTTTGTCACCTCACTTTTTTACCATTTAATACAAGAATATTTAATAAAAAATTAACAATGTCTAACGGTGCATAGGCGATTTGGCGGATGAAAACTGTTTCTACAAAACAAGTCTTTTTTATGTACTTTTATGGATAACTTTGAGTAATGTGAAGCTTGATTCAATATGGACCTACTACTACTTTTTGTTTTAGGGTTGTCACTGGAACAATAACAGAGTTATAACAATTTCTGTGGAAACACACGCATTAACGTGAAAACACGCTTATTGTACTTGACTGCTATTGTTATACTGTCGTGTAAATATGCTTACGGGTGGGAGTGGTTAAATAATAGATGATTCATATTTTCATTAACGCATCTCGTGATAATCGGTGAATTTATTTATTATACTATAAACAAAAATTAATAATATGATATTTTGTTGCTTAGTACGAAAAAAAAACTTTATAAAAATATTAAACGCATAAACATATAATTATAATATATTTATATAATAAATATAATATATTTTATAATGCATTTTTTATTAATAATTAATATAATATATTTTATAATTGCTTAAATAAATATTTTGTGCGTTCAGTGCGTTATTGTCCTCTTTTCCAAGCCTATTCCTTATTTCTAGTTATAACTGCTACTCATGAATCAATAAAGAAACCAGAATACATTGAATGCATATACCAATGTTTACATAAGCTTGGGAGGGGGGGTAAGAGCTTTGCTTTCTTTTGCTGATGAGGGGGAGGGGGAGGTTAATAATTGCAAAAAATCTGCTTACGTAATACTTGAATGGCCCCAAAGCCATAATAAATTTGAATGAAGAAATTTCTCAGAATTAAATTGTATACTGGTTCAAAGCTTATGCTATCAATCAAACTTAAAATCAATTCCAACCAATACAATGCAATATATAAATCAAATTCCAATAATAATTACGATGCAAACGAATTCCAAGCATTACAAGCTTTTATTACCTTTCTACGTTTCAATGGCAAGATATTACATAATAAATCACAGTGAGCATTCCGTAATATGGCAAAATCGATTCTTTACAAAAATAGATTGGCATGAAATTACACAAACCTACTTAGAAGGCTGGTTATTCTAAATCAAGTTTATAATAACTAATAATTCCAGTCTATTTGTATATGTAATAGGATTTCAACCAACAACTTAAATTGAGCGAACTATGACAATCGAAATAATATCTAGGGATAGGTATATGCTCTATTTCTTTCTTGTGATTTGGATTTGCGGGTTGAGGATTTCACAACGTTAATTACTCAAATTTAATGTACACAAAATTCAACAAAAACTGTTCACACAAACAATAGCTTTCCGAGAACTCTTTAAATTAAAATAAAAAACAGAGTGCAGTTCACATGCCGTAGAAGTGAAACCTTCAGAAAACTAAAGTAGACAAGAGTGGGGAGGCTACGAAACACCACACATTCTATCTCATTTTCTCGCACGCTAAATCCTATAGATTTATGTGTTTGTCTCTTTTTAGTGTCGCGTTTTCATTTCATCAAGTTTCAAATCACAACGGTGCTAAAGAAGTTTTCACTTCAAAAAAATCAAAAATCGGAGTGAAACTCAAAGTAAATGAAAAACCGAAAATGTGTATTATTTAAAATCTATTATTAAATTTTACATCTCACCAAGAAATTAAGGTTTTACCACAGACATATGAATATATCTGGACCTGCCCTAAGTGATAAAAACATATTATTTCCCCCTCCCCATGGAGCCGGCTGGAGCTCCTCCTTGGACCCAGCTGGGCTTTACGAGAGCCTCGCTTGAATAAAAAAAATGTGATGTCATCATTCTTGTCCTGAGCGCAGAGGTAACATCATACATTTTACGAAATAACACGGTAAAATATGAGAGCTTGTGCTATAGACTTACCTAGAACATAGCGAATGTGGGCGTTTCTCTAGTGAGCTCGTCGCAGGTTACAGGGGTAAGTAAATTATGAAACATTTGTAAAAGTGTCTTAACTAAACACGGCAACAAAATATTGCTATGCGAATATGAGCGAACCTTTTCGGGGCAAACATTTGTCCTTCTCAAATATGTTATTAACGTGGCAAGCAATTTGCGCTCCCATGTAAAAAGGTCTATTCATTCAAAGCAGATTTTGCTTTTAAGAACTAAATGGTGATATTATAATGCGAGATGCCTATATACTGTCAGATTGATTTTTTAACGAATCACAGTCATTTTTCCCCTCTTCGCCCCCCATAGTTTGGTTTTACCCCTCATCTGTACCTTCTGGTCTATTGAATTTGGATGTCTATGGGTTTTACTCAATTCTATCTTCATAAGATGCAACAACCTTATTTATAATGTATTTTTCACATCAAACATACACTGTTCTACTGCAGCATACACAAGCGCAACCGCATTGTTAACTATTCAATACAATGGTTTCACTTTGGGAAATCAATATTAAGATGTCATATTCACATTAGCATTCAAATTATGTACATAGTTTCTATGTCTTTTTTATTATTACATTTTTGGTGACAGTTAATCGAACAATACTTTTTATTTATTTTTTATTTATTTACTAGCTGGTTCTCGGCATGCGTTGATATACCATTTTTAAAGAAATAAATTGTTTTCCTTTTCCCCTCCCGCATTTCCTTCCCCTCCCGCGGTCCCTTTCCACCTTCCTCGCCTACCCCCTTCCACTTCCCCATCCCGCCAATCCCTACCCCTACCGCGTTCCATATAACAGTATGCGTTGCTATGCCATTTAATAAACTTACCCTCTCAAGTTCCCCTCCCCCCTCCTGGGTTCCCCTCCCCCCCCTCCCGCGAACCCCGTAACCGGGTTCCCCTCCCTCCTCCCCCCCTGTCCCCTCCCGCATTCCATACATTCAGTCTTGGTACATTCTGCTTTCAAACAGCTCGCGTGCCACCTATTTTTTTTGTACAAATTTCATAATGCCAGAGCTCAGCAGAAGTTTTATACAAACCTTGTCCTGACAATAACGAACACACAAAAAAAAAGAATTATCCAATTTGGTGCAGTCGTTCGAAAGTTATGCGCGTACATACATTTCGGCAATTCATTTTTATTTATATACGCGACATAGATGCTATATAGATTTGTTGGCTTGCCAACAGAATATATCACATATAATTATTACATCAGTTAACAATTTTAATATGGTTACAGTGATAATTCCAATGAGGTGAGCACACCATTCATCACAACATTCTTAAATTAGTTGTAATACATAATAATAAATTAAAGTACATACATAAAACAAGAAGAATCAATAATTACAAAATATATTCACACATGAACATATACATACATTTATACACATTTTTATAGGTCTAGGAGATCATCAGGGATGTGTAAGTATAAGTTCCTTCTGAAGGTAGCGATTGAGTTTGAAAATACATCTAAGTCTTCATGTTTGCAATATTTATCGTATAACCGAGTCATTCTCGAGGTTGGTTTGAAGAAACTTGTATTAATACGGCAAGTATCGATCCAAAAGGTTTCAAGGTTTCTCGTGAATTTCGGCCTTTTATTAAGATTAATTTGATTAATTAAATATGAATCATACATATTGTTTGTGATTTTAAACAGGGAGATCAAATCTGAAATGTGCCTTCTTTTGACGAGTGAGACTTCTCTAAAGTGAGTTAGTCTCTCAGCATAGTTATCTAGATTCCGATGTACTCCAGATTTGTAAGCTAGTATTCTTAAGTATTTTTTTTGAACAGACTCCACTTTATTGCTATGAATTGCATAGTGTGGGGACCAAATCACGGTGCCATACTCTAAGATACTTCTTACTTAACCCGTTTAATCACAGGAGACCCAAGTTGTCCCAAAACATCATATGCCGTTATAATAACAGGAGACCCAGATTGTCCCAGAGCGACCGTGCATTATTAAAAGTTAGATATCTCTCTTTCTGCAATGCGAATATTTGTGATTTCTTTTATGTTAGAAACGGAAAGAAATAATGCTTCTCATTGTCTTGAGCTAGGTTGTTCAGATATTTTACAAACCTGATCAAAAGTGACGGTTTGATTTTGCGCCTATTTGTGACGTAACCCACATTTAATTTTAAAATAAAATTGTATGAAAGTGATAAAAAGTGAGGTGACAGTTTTATTACAAATTTTGTTTAGAAAAGGAATCTGAATTTAAAATATAAGTTTATTCTATTTTAATTAATTTAATTCAAATATTCGCAGGTATGCATTTTTTAGCCAATTTACATTTCCAATATTAAAATTTTAATATTTATAAACAAAAATGTTGATTTCTAATAAACATATCGGAAAGATTATTATATGTAAATTTTAGAACAATTTTTATTTTTGCAAAAGCGTTAAAAAAAACTAATAAATAGGAACATTTAAAATGCATGGGAAGAACCAGGAATTTTGCGTGCAAACTTTGACAGGGAAAAGTTGACAGAAAATTATTTTCTTATTATTCGAAGGGTTAACCCTTTAAAACCCTAGGAAACAGAAAATATCTATTTTCGAGTCTCAGAAGGTTACTCCTTGGCTCCTCATTTTTCATACTACCTTAGAAGTTAAAGAAGATGGAAAGGCTTACATTGGTAGAAGCCGAGTTTCTGCGTGACGCTCCTCACCAACTGCCTGGGAGCCCCGCCCCAGTACAGATAGATCTCGCAGTTGGACATCCACTCCACGTGGAACTGGCTAAAGTGTTGCGAATGGACGGCAACTCCTGAATATGACAAAACAATATATTATCTGCTATGAGTTTAGATTTTCACAGCCAAAAATATTATCGCGATTTATTTTTGGGTTATCATACTGTGTTGCGCTTCGTCTTTTTTTAGCCAACGCTTCGGACAGCATTACATTGTTCAGCATTGGGGCAGATGTGTAGATTATGGTGAAGGAAATGTGAGGCGATATCATGTTGCGCACTCCAATACCCTTAAGACCATACCTTAATAATTTATAAAACTATTTACAAAAAGAAGAGTGTCTATGGCGGTTGGGCGAGGTGGAATTAATTATACAAATCTACAGTTTTATTTCGGTATCGATGAAATTTTGCACACTTGACTTTCAAAACAACAGGAAGGTCGTTTTCTTTAATTGGTGTTTGTTTTTTTCTACTTTTTTTTTTATCGTTAACTGTTTTGCAAATACATTACATTTATCAGAAAGGACTGCATTCCATTGCCATGAGCGCAATATGAAGTTGAAAAAATGTAGAAATGGGTCTTGTCTATTAAAGTAGGTATGTAGTTGGAAATAAGTGAATAATAACCTGGTGGTGTAGCAGTCCTCTCAACATTCTCGCCAATCTTCTGTCCGAAGAGTCGCAGGTGCTCTGCCTCCAGGATCTCGCCATGACACCTCTCCAGGGGCTGCCAGCTGCCGTCGTAGAAATACAGGCCCCTACAAATAGGCAAATGTATGTTCATCCTTACAAACTTAATCTTAATTGCGAGATTGTCGCAAGTGTGCTATCGGCTATCCCCGTAAACGGATATCGCATAACATACGAATTCATAAATTTCACTAAAACATAAACAAAAAACGTTTCGCTAAATATATAAGTTACTATTCTGGGGAAAAAATGTAGGGTAGATTACATACTATTTTTTTAAATTGATTACATAGTATAAAGCAAAGTCGCTCCCGCTGTCTGTATGCTTAGATCTTTTAACCTGTCAAAGGCCGGAGACGCGAAAAAAAAGGCGTCATATGCGCATGCGCGAGAAAATAATTCAAATATTTGAATAATATTGTCGATGAAAACTTTTGGTCTGCGATTTTGACCCTTCTATGTACAGAATTTGTATGAAGAACAGTGTCAGAATCGCTTGCGCCATCATTACTCTAGGTGATGCTAAAAGTTTCATTCACCTAGTCACCCTGGAATATTTTTAAAACGATTTCATCCATTACAATGCGCTGTCATAAATTGCCGAATTGAATTTAACGGTTGCAATAAATGCGTGTATCGCGAATAAAACATCATAAAACCTATTAATTTACTTAATAAGTGCAAGTAATGTGGTTTTGGTGGATAGTTTATTGTGTTGTGAACGTGTTTCAGTCAATAAAATATACAATAGCTCAAAATTTATCAACAAAACATTCAATTCAAAATTCAAAGTGGTGGTTTTTTTGTGTTTTTTTGTGAAGTTCTGCGAATTTCCGCGAAATGGCCTGGCGTTTGACGAGTTAAACTATGCAACGGATTTTCATGCAGTGTTCACCAATAGATAGAGTGATTCATGAGGAAGGTTTAGGTATATAATTTCAAGATTTTGTGTAAATTGGTTGAAATACATAATATATAAAGGGAGTGGGCTGGCAAGCGGGCGGTGTAGATTTGATATGTATGCAAATTAACATACTGCGTTGGTTATCCACAGCAACGTGTGGCCAGGTCTGCTATAATATACGTTATCTGTTAAGATGTTATCAGCTGGCGTGCACAGCAAAAATTTTAGATTGGTACACGAGGGTTAACGGTTCAGTAAACATTATTGTTCAAATGTGAAATAATTGTGTATATATTAAAAAAATAGGAAAATATTTAAGTATCTGCTTACAAATCTTATAATTTCGTAGAAAATTTTGGTTTTGATTCAAAATAAGAGAAAATTAAAAACATACTTTTTTGGATGCGAGATCTTACTGTTCACGGAAGTACTCGTTACAGTCTATCGACTATTACTCTGACATCCAAATGTGTAAAATGTAAAATTATACAAAAGGCTAAGATATCGTAATCTTATTTGGACAAAGTTCTAACTGACATTTTTTTCAAAACTGACCTTTGAATTCCAAACCATTTCTTTCGCTCATTTCTATAACCAAAATATTTTTCAGAGTAATCTTTGTCATATTTCCGTAGATACACTTGTATGACGAAATTCTGACATCAAGTTTTTAAAGCTTCCATTTATTTTACAAGATTCTAACATCACTTTGAAGCCATTTCGTTTACATACAGATGATCATTTTTACGAGGCGCATTATAGTTCGTCACTTTGGTTGTATATCAATAGGGTACTAGCTCTGCCTTACCATGTTCTGAGGTGTCAAAGTTTGCAAAGACGATTTCTCATAATCTATTTATTGATATCTGACTTTGAGGTTCAATCTTGTGTCAAGTATTTTAGTTTAACATATTTTAAGGGAAAATATTTAATTAGAATGTGGCCTTATCTTGGAATGGCATTAGCGCAATGTACTCAGAATCTTATGCAATGAATTATTGTGTTATTAAAAGATTAGTGTAAGTCCTATTTAAATATTTTCCTTTCAAATATGTAAAACTAAAATGCTGTACACAAGACTCGACCTCAAAATCAGAAATCGGTAAATAGATAATGAGAAATCGTCTTTGCAAACATTGACACCTCATATCTGAGAATAAGGTGAAGTGAAGTTAGAACGCAAAAAGTGTTCAAATCCCGAAACGTCCATAGGAAAACCAAAATAACCTTATATAAAACAATTATCAGAACGGTCTTGGCCTACGGATGTGAGACGGGAACACTGACAGCAAAGTCAGCGGAACAGCTGGACAGAAGGTACTTCGAAGAATCTTAGGAGCGGTGCGAAAGGGAGAGGCATGGAGAATCCGCCACAATAATGAGCTCTATGATATTTTCCAAGCTCCCAGACTCTCCACCCATTTAAGGCTCCAAAGATTAAGATGGGCCGGACATGTGCACCGAACGCCAAGCACACGAGAACCGAAGAAGGTTCTGACAGGACACCCGGGAGGTAAACGAAAGGCGGGCAGACCTAGACTGAGATGGGAGGATGATGTCAGGAAGGATGCAAGAGGATTACTCCGTGTTGCAGATTGGAAGACGACGGCCGAGGACAGAGGGCGGTGGAGGCTAATTTTGAAGGAGGCCAAGGCTCGAAATGGGCTGTAGCGCCATTGAAGAAGAAGAAGAAGTTAGAACCCTGTCCAACCAAAGTGACGATATGACAATAACATTCAGCTATCTTCCAAAGGAAGCTTGGATGAAAAAAAAAGAATATATAAAAAAGTAAACATTCCAACATAAACACATATTTTAATTTGTGACCTTTAGAAACCTTAGAAATAAACAAAACTATTTAATCAAAAGTTAACTTATTTGATAAAATAATAGCACCCTGTATATCACCCTTATTAACAATGTTCCCATGTTATGATAACTCCTCCCACCATTCTTCCCCTCCCCCGAAATCACTCCTCCCACTAGTCCCACCTAATTAAATCTAATAATTTCTGCACTTGTATAAAAATTTTAATTACTTTTAAGTTTGCTAGGGAATAACACGGATGTGGCGAAACCGATAGCAAAAAATTTAAAATTTAAGTAATAAATGGACACGAAAAGTAAAACTCTTCAAAACAAAATGTATAAAAAAAGTAAACTGAAGACTGCGAATGTAGTGATGATACATGGATGTACATTAAGGCGTATATAGGGTGTCCCGGAGCACATTTCGAAGTTTAAATTTAAATATTTGTAAAACCGTTGCACGGGTAAGAGGGAAGGGGGTATTTTTTTTTTTTACATTAACTCCACACAGGAAGCCCTGAGGAAAATAATTTCCCTCAGGGCCTATGTCATCTGGGATGCTGTGTGGAGGGTCTTTTTGAGGAGAGGAAGGGATGAACATTGGTCTTGAAGAGACCCATGTTGTAGGAAGAAGGAAACACAGAGGCCGGCAAATCATTCCACAGCCGAGCTGTTGAACACAAGAACGAGTCGAAGAAACGACCCGTTCTCATGTGACAAATGTCAACTGTGTACAAATGTTGGGCACGCATTTGGCGTGTTTCCCGACTATGCACCGGTGCCGAAGGGATCAATGTTGCTAGTTCCTCGGAGCATCTTCCATTGTAATACCGGTAGAACAAGGATAGCATTTCCACCCGACGCCTGTGCTCTAAAGATTGCAATCCGTCTGTTAAGATGGGAGAATCTATCAAACGGACCGCCTGTTTCTGCACAGAGTCGAGGGTATTTTTCAGGTATTTTGGAGCTCCGGACCAGAGATGGCTGCCAAATTCAACCGTGGGGCGCACTTGTGATTTGTACAGGGTTAGCAGTTGTGTACTATTAAAGTATCTGCGGGCCCTGTACAGTACGTAAAGTTTTTGGGAGGCTAACTTTACTCTGGCTATGGAATGGTTCTGCGCAGCATTCGTGCGGGTTGTTTAATCACGATGTCGCTGTGGACTAGTGACCTTCACGCGTTTGCAGTAGAAGCTTATTTAAAGCCAATGGTTCGAGTACCGTTGCCGATTTTGATTTTGTACGCGGTTCAATATTCGTTGTTTCAAGTGTTAACAAGCAAAACTGCCGCTATTGGGCGCCAAAAGGACAAACCCTTGGTTTAAACTCCAACAGGCTCTGCACAGCCCAAAAGTAACCGTTTGGGCTGCTCTATCCACAAATGGAATCAGACCATTTTTCTTCGAAACTTCTCATGGAGCAATCATAACAGTAGACGGTGATTCTTACCGCAGCATGATAAGCGATTATTAAATGCCAAAACTTCAAGAGAATAATTTGCACAGTTTACACACGTGGTTTCAACAAGATGGCGCAACACCTCACACAGCTAGAGCCACCACGAGCCTCCTCCGTGAACAATTCCTTAAAAAACTGATATGTCGATATGGAGATATCGTGTGGCCACCCAGATCTCCGGATCTCACCCCCATGGACTTTTTTTCTGTGGAGATATCTTAAGGCTAAAGTGTACGATAGCAGCCCAAAGACATATCGGAGTTCAAAGAAAATATTGTGCGAGAAGTGAACGCAATTTCCCAATCTCAGTTGCTAAAGGTCGTTCGAAAAACTGCCAAAAGATTCCGTGAGTGTGTTCGCCGTGACGGAAAACATTTGGACGATATAATTAAAAAAAAAAAATTAATTTGATAATAAATACATAATTCCTTATCGCTTACAATGTATATTTATTTCACTTACAAATCCAAAATCTGCCATAGGACACTCGATATTATAATATGTAAAATGTACCTTGTGATGGTGTATTTCTCCCCAGGCCAGTAGATAGATTCACAGATCATCTTAGTGACATCAACTTCATATAAACCTATAAAGAGTTAGTAGTTAGTGAGTTAGATATCTATTGTTGTGTACTCTGTGAGTTGTTTTCTCTGATGACCGGGAGTTTCAATAATAATTCGGTTCGTCTGGATTACGAGTCATGTTTATTATCTTCTTATTTACAACGAATATTTAACTGGACTTAATGTCCGTTCTAAATGATGCTCTGTGTGATCTAGAGCAGAGGAAATGGTCACTGAAGGTGCCCACCTATAGATCGTATGTAATCGGCTATCTTCGTAACCGATCGGATATTAGACAACATTGAAATTACATATGTACTACATAACATACACTAAATAATACATAAAATATGCGGTTTATAATTAAGTACAGTTTGGCAATTAAGTCTAGAAATGTATTAAATTGGAACTAAATTTTTTCATTACAATGGCAACACCGAATTACTCGCTTTGACTATGACGTTTCGTATGGC
This sequence comes from Limnephilus marmoratus, assembly GCA_917880885.1. Taxonomy (NCBI): domain Eukaryota; kingdom Metazoa; phylum Arthropoda; class Insecta; order Trichoptera; family Limnephilidae; genus Limnephilus; species Limnephilus marmoratus. Next base: position 36,201,512 of record OU862929.1, on the reverse strand, counting down.
TGTCATGTTATGTTAATTTACTGTCTTAAACCCGTGTAGAAGATACTGAAGATCGCTCATTTAATAAAAAAAAATGTCATTGTTTGCCTGCGCATTGTTTGAATTGAATTAAAATGAACAAACCAATACGTAGTGGTGCAAGAGTAGTTATATACTGCGTTTTTCAACGCTGCCTAGCTGAATATTGCGTGAAGAAGCTCCTATCTAATTTGGAAGGCGTTTACAAACGAACTGCAGAAATGACTGGTGCGTATTAGAGTTTTTTAATCAATTTCATTAGTGTTGCAAGATTTATGCCAATTTTCGAGCGATTACAACCATTACAATCTGATTTGAGGTTATGCTTAAAAATCCGAATTTAACACTTCCATTTGACAGTTAATATGAGGCCACAGGAAAAAGGGAATAACTCAATTGAAAAAAAAAAAATAATAATAATATGCAACTTCTTTAAACTCGTAGAAATGTAACTTTTTTCTTAATTTTCTCTTTCTTTCTTTCTAAATGAATATTATCTAGTGTGTTTTTTTAAACTACCTTCTATAGAATGATAATTTTAGTGATGTTTTCCACACACAGGTAAATCTGAATCAACGGTAAGATGAATCGTTAAGGAAGGAGAAAAGGCAGATGGAAAATTTTAAACACCGGGAAAACGGAAAATAGCATAAGTGTTGATGATTGGAAAAATTGTTGCAAACATGTGATGAAAATCGAGGCAGAATATTATGCACGAGGAAGTACTCTATATGATGATATCGATGAACTGATAATACGTTTAGATGAAGATGAAGATACGGAAGAAGAAGAATCATACGAGGATAAAGAATATTAGAACAATAATTACATGTCGGGTGTTGAATTAATAGACTCAGATTTTTAAATACCTATGTACCTACGTTTTTATAACGAAATAAACGCCCACTTAAAACTTGTTTTGCTTTATTTTATTCTATTAAATTATGGTTTTTAGTGCTAAATTTTTGAAAATACAAATATGTTATGAAATATGCATTTTGGTCGAAGTGTTTTTTAAAACATACATTCTTTGTCTTATGAGCCATCTTGATGTTGCCATTTAAAACCTAGAAAACGATTGCAGCGCCATAATTTATTTTCTACACTTAATTGCCAAACTGTAGATAGGTACTTAAGTACAAATTATTACAATTACAAATCTTATGATTTCAGAGGAAATTTTGGTTTTGATTTATTACATAAGATAAAATTAGAAACAATTCTTTTTGGAAGTGAGGTCTGCTTAACTGTTCACAGATGTATAGTCTGTCAAAAAAGAGTAGAAAATATAAAAACTTGAACTACTAAATTTGTAGACTGGCAACACCAATTTAACTGTCAAATATTTTTTTGAAGTGTAATGACACTGAATGTATAGAACACAGTAAACCACATTTTAAAAAACATTTTTTCTTTATGACATAAATTTGATTAAAAGGTGATTTATAAAGTGATTTGCTTTAATTTAATTTAACATAAATTTGAATTTAACAATAGATAGAAAGGAAGAATCACTAATGGTATGTTTAGTTACACTACTTTTAGATCTGAATGAGTTAAATATATTCAGATCTAAAATTAGAGACATGATCTAAAGCCCAGGCAACGCTAGGTACTTTATCTAGTATTAAATAAATGTGAGCAATTTCTAAACTGTGCTTTATATTTTATTACATTATAGTTATTCTTCATTATGTTAACACAAAATTGCAAAGGTATAATAATAATATACCTATACACAATTCTAATTTTGAGATCGGTGGGTATCTAGGTAAAAAATATTTTTTCTACTATTATGCCTTTTGAATTTTTTATAAAAATGTAGGTTACACAGCTTTACTTTAACACCATCAGTTATGTGTTTAGTATTGCCATTTGATCAACAGTGGCGCCCTCATATATTTTCTACTCTTATTTGACAAACTGTACTACATAGTTATTATTGTTTTAGTGAGTTATATAGTTTTAAATTAGGAAACTCTATATTAAAGCAACTAAATAAAACTATTTATCTTAAATATTTACCTCCTCTGACCACAATCCTATCGGAGTTTATGGAACTGTCATCCTCGAAGCTCTCTTCTGAGGAATCTTCCGAATTCAACTTCTGATGGTCGGCCCTCGAGAATCTGCGGTTAGATGATCTGTCATGGCTTTCACTGGCTCGTCTAGAATGTCATACAAAGTTCATGTTGAAATAAGTAATAGGTAAATGTTACAATAATAATAAAGTTACTAGCAGTTAAAAACTCACTCCACAGGTTTTTACTGCTAGGCCCTGCGGGCGGCTTTTGGTTCGATTTCGCCCAGTTTAAGTGTTGGTGACCATTTTATAAATCCGATAGGAACTGGTTCCAAAAAAACCGATTACTCGAAAAAAATAATCTCAGGCAATCCAGTGACAGCTAGTCACCGGGACAAAGTAACCGCGACAGGCAATGATGTCATATATAATATACAACGTGTCCAGAAACTCATAGTACATGCGGGAAACTGGTGAATCTACATCACGTAGAGAACCCAAAAAACTTATTTTTTTCGATCTGAGCATTTCGATTTTAATATTATTTTTTTTCTATTTTTCCATTTTTTCGGCAACTAAAGGGTTAAAAAAATTTTTGAGCCCGGTTTACCCTTCGTTGCATTTTATAAGACATTACACAGCTGAAATTAACCCCCTAGTGAAAATTTTTTTCAAATTTAACCAAAAAAATTCCACCTTCGGACCCGATTTACTCGAAAACGAAAGATCAAATCAAAAAAAGTTAAACCACAAAATCGACTCCAAATGTGATGTGGATTCTCCAGTTTCCCGCTTGTACTACGAGTTTCCGGACACCTTGTATAGACGTGTGGTATTATTATTCACAACTGCCACAATTTCAACCGTACAGTCGCTAGCGTAATAATAATTCAGATGGGGTGTTGGAATGTTACAGAGAAATTCAAATGTAACATTTTGACTTTTGAAAGATCGTTAAACTTTGGTTCTAGGTCAGCTCTTCAAAAAAATTTACAAATTGTGATCAGCTTATGTATAAAAATATCTGACCTGGTCTCCTCTGACCCTTTCTTTGGGCTCTGAACTCCGTGAGGGTCCCTCCTGGGAGTGCCAGGACCCGTGGTGCTCTGCTGTTCTTCTTCATCGCTGGACAGCTTGGGCGCTGGAGCCAGCAACTCCTCGGCGGGGAGTGTGGTGAGGGGAACCTCCACGAAGGGGATAGGTGGGAGACTGCGGTACTTCTCTTCAAGGAGGAGGGAGTCGTAGCCGTTGAACACAGTCCAGACCTTGTCATCTTTGGCTTTGTAGAACCATCGCACCTGAAAAGATAATAGTTTAAAATACAAAATGTATAATTTGGGAGGCGGGTATGGGTACCGCCACCCCGGGAACCATTTATTGGATAACCAACACCTCTGCCATAGGTCACCCCAAGTTTGGTGACTTTGCAGGGGTGCCCGGGGTCTTGGTGGCGAATGCGTCTGCCCGCCAACTGCATGGCAGGCCAGATCGGGAGAGTGGTTTAGGGAGTCCCTTTGACTTCTCCAGCCGTACTCTCTCGAAACATCGTCTTGCACCGCAGTAGGAGGGATGGATTCATGCTGGATTCGTCCATCACTCCTAGATACACTGACCCCCAGATTCCTACCCACCCCTCTTACACTTTTCCTTCCCAGAACTTCCCCTCTCCTTCCTTTCCTATAAAGAACCTCCGCAAAGCATTCCCAAAGATGACATAGGTTCTGAGGGAAATTATTTTCTTCAGTACCTCCCGTATGGAGCTAATGAAAAAAAAATTAAGATTATTTGCGATCATACAGAGGCCCCATAATGATCATTATATCCAATCAAACATAGCCCCATAATGATCATTACCCCCCATACACACAAGCCCTGCTTATTTAAGGGGGTACATCAAATACATATATTATGTAATTAATTATAGTATAAAATTTATTATAATGTATGTATCTTTTTGTGAAAAAAAAAAAATATATATATATCCAATCACACATAGCCCCATAATGATCATTATATCCAATCAAACATAGCCACACAATGATGATCATTATATTCAATCAAATATGGCCCCATAATGATCATTAAATCCAATCAAACCATAGCCCCACAATGATGATTCAATCAAACATGGCCCCATAATGATCATTAAATCCAATCAAACATAGCCCCATAATGATCATTAAATCCAATCAAACATAGCCCCATAATGATCATTATATCCAATCAAACATAGCCCCATAATGATCATTATATCCAATCAAACGTAGTTCCATAATGATCATTATATCTTATCAAACATAGCTCCATAATAATCATTATATCTAATCAAACATAGTCCCATAATGATCGTTATATCCAATCAAACATAGCCCCATAATGATCACTATATCCAATCAAACATAGCCCCATAATGATCATTATGTCCAATCAAACATTATATCCAATCAAACATAGCCCTACAATGATGATCATTATATCCAATCAACCATGGCCCCATAATGATCATTATATCCAATCAAACATAGCCCCATAATGATCACTATATCCAATCAAACATAGCCCCATAATGATCATTATGTCCAATCAAACATTATATCCAATCAAACATAGCCCTACAATGATGATCATTATATCCAATCAACCATGGCCCCATAATGATCATTATATCCAATCAAACATAGCCCCATAATGATCATTATATCCAATCAAACATAGCCCCATAATGATCATCATATCCAATCAACAGCCCCATGTTTTCAAGGTTTGATGAAAGTTTGGTTTTTCGGTCCCTACAAGACTATATTTGAAAAATGTCCTAATTTATCCCACATTATAAGATTTGCGGCTTAAGAACTTTTTGTTTCTGGTCGCTTGGAAATCTTCGCCGTATTATAGTATGTTAAACAATCACATCAAATGGAAAAGTGTTTATTTATGTTAATGACAAGATTCCACTAAGTGGCTAGAAATAACGTGACTAAACTGACTTTACTTGGTTGTGGCTATTTTCATTTCAGTCGCAGAATGAATGTCGAAGAAGTAGTAGTGTATATACCTTAAATGTGAATATACTAGCTGAACCCGACCACGCTTCGCTGTGGCTTTGTCTGATTTTAATTATTAGAGGAGTTACCAAAAATTGTCTAGCAACTGTGCATTTTCCAAGAAGACACATTGCTTAATTGAATATCTACTGTGACTATGCTGTATTGTACAATATAAGGGAAGGAAAAAAAACATTCGTAAATTTTTTTAAATTATTTATTTATTCAGACCTTAAAGGCTTTTACAATATCACGTTATTATAGATATAGTTATTCAGGAGTATAATTATAAACATGTCGTATATAACACAATAAACTGAAAAAGTTGTACAAAGGAGTTTAGCATAATAAAGGTAAAACCGAAATGCTTAAGGTACGATGAAAGTAGTTATGAAAGTCATCTGAAAACATGAATTGTATTTTCTAATATTTTTGAGGAAATGTTTTGAATCATCGGTAATTCCTTGCAACAAATTTATTAGTGGTGCTATTGGCTGATCAATTTCAGGTAGCTTCACTTTGCCGCTTGCACAACACATTCCTTGAGTTTCTCCTTTAAATTTCATCGCTTTGCAGTGTGGACAAACTTTATCCATTTCACCGATTTGAACAAATTTACATGAGGTATTGTATTGAATATCTGGTTCGTATGAAAAAGCAATTCAATGGTACGAAGCATGGTTATTCAAAAGTTGCACTTGCATTCGTCTTCGGCGTTGATCTATTTCTTCTTGACGTTGTTGAGAAGAATGTGCTGCTCGTCTTTTTCGCGCTTCTACTCGTAAGCTTTTAAGTCTTTCTTCCGGACGATTCGCCAGTTCTTCTGCTCGCCTCTGAATAATTCTAACTCGAACATGTTCATTATCGTCTAAACGTTCTTAATCAGTGCGGTTTGATCTTCTCTGACGATTTGCGTTTGCGTGTCGAGTACGACAGCCTATGTTTGAACGTGAGCGAGGCATCCCACGAATGGTGATCAACTTTGAAAAAACTTACACATCAATCAACTGGTCACAGTTACACTTTTTTGACCCTTTGAAAATTTGTCATGTATAATTCGATTTGTTAATCTGATTTTTTGAAGGTTTTGCAAAGTTACGAACTGACATTCAGTACAATTATGAGTAAATTTTTAAACGCACAGAGAAAACAAATGAGTGAAAATAGTAATATAATTTGTTAGATATAATTCTACTTTTAAATCCGATTAAATTATTTTAATTCCTCATTGTAGTATCATAAATTTTTGTAACTTTTAATAAAATTAATAAAATGGCAACACTGTCTAGAACTGTCATTCCGTTTTTTACTATGACAAATTATAAGTCAATTTAAAACGCATAAAATTATCCTTTTCCTTTGGAGCTTCCAAATAAAAAGTATGTATAAACGCTCTTCTGCTAAAATGCAATGTTCTGTAAAAATTTTGAGTCAATCCATCGATTACTTTCCGAGATTAGCGAACGCAAACATACGGAACCTAAATTTTTATATATATAGATACGTGAAATCCTATTTAAATACTATTTTGATTAATCTTTACGACGAATCGTCATTTTGGAACTAATTATATTTTGAACCCAAACCACAGAAATTTACAATCAAATTGCTGGATTGTATTCTTCACGAATTTAATGTTGAATTCAAATCATGAAGATCAATGTAACATATAAAAAAAATTGTATTAAAAAATCAACTTTGAAACACAAAATACCTTCAGAAGAGTAGAAAATTAGTGAAATGACACGGTTGTCAAGTAAGCAATGAGATTAACCCGGAAAACAACTAATATCTATAGGTTATACTATTAAAAACGGTGCTAATTAAAAGAATTGTGTACCTCTTCTGGAGTTAAGGGCTCCACTATCCCCAGGGTATCCTCTGGGCTAGGAATCTCCCAAGTCTGGCTGGTGCTGTTCTCACAAGCAACTTGATTCACAAACATGACTTCATCTTCCTCCTGACCGATACGCGATTGATATTCAAGAAATTCTGCCCTGTCGACTTGATTTTCTACCAAAACACCTTCAGAAGACACTTCTTCCGACGAAATGCCCGGAAAATTTGTACCATTTCCACTAAAACCGGTGTATTTCTGAATAATTTCACCATTCGTCTGTTCGCCGGACGAATAAAACCGAGAAAACAATTTTTGATAATTCATTTTGCTAACTTGAAATTTGAGATTCGAATTTGCAGATAACAAAGAAACAATTTGTGCAATGTAATGAAAACAGGTACCGAGTGTAAATGGATGCCAAACAAATTGGCGACTAATCTAATTATAGACTACACACGTGTATTGGTATCTAAATGCTAGCTAAACTTATATACTATAAGATCGTAGATCAAATTCAATTTTTCTCGACTACATTTTCTATCGATCGTTATGGTGGGGAATTTGTTATCGTTAAACGTCAAAATGATTAGACTGTCAAAATGAGGCAAAGACAAAGTATTCCAAATTGGCGGGTGAGAATGCTGAGAATTTCAAAGCAATGTAATGAGAATGTTGACGTGAGATAATAATGTTAAACTAGCGCAGACCCGTGACTAATCACGGAATATTATCATATTGTAGGTTGTAGAATTTGTGAAGCTGAAATTTAGTATAAAAAATGGTTGGCCTTGGGAAAATTTTTTCAATTTCCACCCGTTTTTTCTTTTTGGGGTTGCGTTTGCTGTTCGTATTTTTTTGTATTGAAATGGGGTAAGGAAATTGGTTTTAAAAAAAAAAATTCAGCCGGATCCGCGGTTTGGGGGTAGTGGTAGCTGTTTTGGTATTTTTTTTATTGAAAAGAGGTTGTGAAATTAATTTTTGAAAATATAATTTCAGTCGGATCCGCCTAATTTTGCTTTTCCCCTCCCCCTCTTAAACATCCCTCAACCTTGACTTTTGTTTCAGATTCCATATCTAAAGTTAAGTAAGTAACTAATAAGTTTGTTCATTCTTATCTCTTATGGTTCACCAACTCCTCGGCAATCCACTGGGTCCGGCGAGTCCAGCTAAACGTGGGTTGATATATTTATGAGCTGAACGAACTCAATGAGCTTCATTTCAGCTGATTCAATGAGTTCGGCGCACCGAAAGGTATCAACAGCGTTTAGGTCGATTCGCCACACTAGTTACAAATGCACTCAGCAGCCTAAAAGAATACAGCTGATGGATCCGTATTAGTATCTCCCTCTTTCTTATAAACGGCGCATGCAACAGAAAGAGAGAAACAGCGGAGCTCTCAGGAACGACGTACGAACGTCAAATTGATCAGGTTCCCCAACCTTCCAGTAATGTCTGTTTGTCGGTTACTTTCATATTATTTATGGTCACTGTTTTGATTTGTCAGGTTGTCATGTTGATGTCAGGGCTTTTTATTTTGGTTATGTACCGCATTGTTTGTCAATATCAGTCAATTTAGTAGTTGGAAATATTTGCCCTTTTTCATCACATAACACCTATTTAGTCTTCAGTGACCGTAATTAATTACGTAAAGCTGTTAAAATGGATTCCGAAACAGGGAAAAAGCACAAAGGAGAGGGTGAGATAATGCGAGATAGTTTTGTGAAACAATACAATTTTCATACTCTTCATAAATAAACCAAACAAGACACGTCGGCTTACAGGCTTAATAAATGAATACACAAACACTCAGAGCGTTATTTATCAATTTTAATACTTTAATATAATATTAACTTATCTTCTTCTGTCAAAATTACTTGTCATTAGTCAAATTACAATCCATCACTTGTCATTAGCTAATTTGATTAATGCTCTGTGTATTTTCTCAACCAATAATAATAATGTAATTGCTATTATAAATAATTTCATATTTTGGACAAACGAAAATACGAACGTAATGTTTGAAAGTCCTTCATAAAAGCAGGATTAGTTCATGTTGTTATTGGAGAAAATCAATAATGGTTATGAGTCGACCTAATTAATCACATATTATTTGTGATGTGCAAATAATGTAATTGTTTTTTCAAGACGTAGCAGATTAGGTATCTAAATCATGGTGTTTTTAGTTTCCAATCTGATTGCAATTGTTTTTTACAGTCACTTCCCATAGGCTTGTCAAAATGCTTTTTTCTTTATGTGTAAAAAACAGTAGCTGATATTATGGGGCACTCCCATTGCCTTCACTCTGCTTCATTTCATCCTTTATTATGTATTTTTTGTGGCTCCCTTTCTCTATCTCCTCTGCTTCTTTTTGATTAATTTTATTTATTTTTAATTTTTAACTTTATGAGTAAAATATCAAATTACAATATTTAATTAAATGAAGACAATATTAGCGAAACTCAATCGAAAATGTGGAGACAGAAAAAGATATTGGCACCTCTTTGATATCGACACCTTAGCTCAGTTGGTAGAACACTTGCCATGTAAGCGAAGGATCCTGGGTTTGTGTCCCAGAGGTACCAATATCTTTTTCTGATTTTTCTGTCTCCACATTTTCGATTAAGTTTTGCTAATATTGACATTTAATTAAATATGATTAATTTTATATATTGACTTTACGGTTCGTTAGTTTTATGTACACCGTGTGACAGTTTGGTGCGAAGGGTCAGCCAAGGAGCCATGATAATATCTACCATAGCGCCCTTTAGGTTTTTACTAGCGCCAGGCGATGTTTGGCCCTAGGTACTATGTCTCTTTTGCAATCCCTCCCTCTGCCCCTCTCTCGTCCACCACCCCTCTGTCACTCCTCCCCTGCGTGTCCTTTCCCACGTTTCCCTTCCACCTTCCCCTCATCGCGAATACCCCTCCTCACGTGTTCCTCTTCCATCTTCCCTGCTCCCTCATCCCCCCTCCCACGAACTCTCTCTCCTTCATTTCCCTCTCCCCTCTGGGATTCCCCCGCCCCTTCTTCCATCCCTCCTTGCCGCTATACTTTATGAAATACACACCTTTTTCAAACAACATAATTTCATAACTACAGCTCACTATTATATGTAGAAACTTTAGCGGGCTTGCGCACAACTCACCAAAGTTTCATTGCAATCTGATAAATGAATAACAAACAAAGAAACATTAATTTTTTATACTATAAAATATTGTATTTTACATCGGTATTGGTATTTTTTATTTTAAAAAAGTCATGAATTTCAAATTTAATCCGCCAGGAGATCATCTGGAAGTGACGGGTGTCTCCCGCAGTGGGCGCGTACGCAAGAAGAGCTCCAAGCTGATGGACTTTGAATCCCCCGATGACCTGGAGGTGGGACGGCCCAAGAGGCCTGCCGGGCCCCCGCCTGTCTCCAGGGCCCCGCCCCCGCCCAGCCCCCAGCCCCGCCCCGGCTCACAGGGCCCCGTGGTGAAGGAGGAGCCGCACAGTGGGAGCGAATCGGATTACTTCGATCCTACACTTGATAACCCTAATGACAGGTAAACATATAAATACCATAACATGTAAGTGTTGCTACAAGTATAAATCAATGTAATCGAATTTACACTATGCAACTAGGTGACATAGGCCCCGAGGGGAATTATTTTCCCCGGGGCCTCTTGACATCAGTTGCACTGCTAGTTTCACATGTAAACATACAGTTTCATCATGCATGCATTAGTTTTATGCCACAAAATTAGAATCGCGCTAACTTAAAGTACGGCACCACTAGTGGTCGGCGAATAATAACTTAGTGTAAAAACGTGATGCAACTAGTGTCGCGAAAGCATTTTCTCAGCTGAGTGGACTTATGTGTTCGTTGTAACTGCGTGAGATTTTAAAGTTCAAAATGACTAATCAATACTGAAATTCTCAATAAAGTATTATAAAAAGGTTCACTCATTCGAAAATTGTTTTTATAGCTTTCAGGATCTTTATCTGCTAATTCAGAGATTAACTGCAGACGCTTTCTTGATAATCACCCTGGAATTTAACATCGTATACATCGTACAACAAGAAAGATTGCAAGACGCATTGCTTTTTACCTTTTGTTGCAAGAAGCAAATTTGTCTTCTAATATAATATTATTATGCTTTGCGAAGCGAGGTGACGAAATTAGTTGGGAATTTTGTTATGAAACTGCTCATTGGTGGGCCGAATTAGTCGACTGAATTCTTAACCCATCAAAGGCCGGCAAATTCCAGGAAAAACACGGAAATATCGTAACAAAACACGATTTTGAATTTTGAATTGAATGTTTTGTGGATTAATTTTGAGCTATCGTATATTTTATTGACCGAAACACATTCCTAGAACAATAAACTATGTACCAAAACAACATTACTTGCGTTAATTACGTAAATTAATAGGTTTTACGATGTTTTAGTCGAGGAACACGCTTCAAGTTTGACCATTAAAATTCACAGCAAATCTGACATTTCAATGCCACAGATTAAATCGTTTAAAAATATTCTGGGGTTACAAGGTGAATGAAATTTTTACCCATCATATGGGGTAATGTAGGCGCAAGCGATTCTGACCTTGTTCTTCATACAAATTCTGTACATAGAAGGGCCAAAATCGCAGACAAACATTTTTTGATCGAATTTTTTTTGAATTATCACACATCTGCCCTGATGATGGACACTGTAACGCTGTCCGAAACGTTGGCTAAAGGAGGAGGTAGCGCAACACGGCATAATACCCCAAAAGGAAATAACCAGACAATAATAACCTTTTTAACGCAATCTTTATTTATGTATTTTTTTTTATTTTATTATCATTGTACAACAGAATAATTCCAATTACAGTACAATTTAGTTACCCTATCAGCATTTAGGCAAGTGACTTTTCAATAATATTTTTGAGGCATATAAAGAACAGTCACTTACATCCAAATAGTTTGCAATTTCATTTAACAGCACCACTCCCCTCGTCATGCTATGCTTTGCCAAGACGTCTGTTCTGCTGTTCGGTACTTTAAATAAGTCATGATGTCGACTTTGGCTGTAGTGGTCTGGTACATATAAATCATTGCATCCCGAGAGAAATGGGCTATCGATTAAAGTTTTACAAATTTTGAAAGACAGAATAGCAAGACTTGCTTTCCGTCTAGTTTCTAGACTCACCGAATCAGTTTCCTCGAGTAAGTCAATATGGTGCATAAACCTTGGATAGGTTCCGTGCTTCCGCATATAAACATACCTGAGGAATTTCTTCTGGATTTGCTCTAACATTTCAATGTACTTCTGGTGGTACGGTGCCCAAACATCGCTCGCGTACTCCAGCTTGCTTCTCAGTATGCCATCGAATAACGCTAGCATAGCTTCTTGGTTATCAAACTGCTTACAAGTCCTGATGATGAACCCAAGAAGTTTGTGAGTGAGCTGCGATATATGGCAAGAGAATGTCAGTTCGGGATCAAAGACGACACCGAGATCCTTTCTCGGATTTTACATGTGATAACGTTTCGCCCTTTATTTTATAATCGTAAACTATAATGTTTTTACAATGAGTGAAGGAAATTGTGACACATATTTTTGTGTTAAAATCTAATTTGTTTGCCAGTGACTATTCAGATAGTGCATCCAGATCAGTTTGCATTTTAAGACAATCTTGTTGGCAGCTTATTTCCATCATAATTTTAAGGTCATCAGCAAATAGTAGACATTTGCTGTTCCTAACACAGTTTTGGATGTCATCTATTAGTATTAGAAACAACATAGGTCCGAGGTTAGACCCTTGAGGAATTCCAGATTACGTTTGGAATTTTACTATTTTAATCTATCCAATCCTCTTTACACTATGTGTGTGTTTTAGTTAAACTTCATTGTCAGCCAGATCTGGTTAAATTGGTGAACGGCCCGCAGAAAATGCAACGGGTAACACAGTCTGCAATCTACCCTGTCCTATAACTAAATACACCCGTACATATACATCTTGTCCTATTCGAGTCACGATAGTTCTGCAACCACCGTCCATAGCATGCCCAGCCTCTGGAGTTGTCACAGCCTACAACTTATACAGTAATTATTTTCAGTATGGACTCCCTGGACTCAGACGAAGTGGCTTCGGACGAGGATGCGCCGCTGCCCCGCGACACCCCTCGTCCCTCTCACTCGCTCTACATGATGGAGCAGTCCAACAAGAGAAAGCTGCTGATCAAGGATGGAAAGGTGGTGGGCAGGGCTAAAGCCCAGCGCAAAGACAAGGGTAACTAAAGGATTACTTGATTTCTCCAAAAATAGCAAACTTATCTTATGGCATAAATTTAATCTTTAACCCCTCATACCTAGCATCTGTGTTATCGGAAGGTCAAAATGTTTCCACTCTATAATAAAATCCAAATTAATGGAATATATCAAAACGCATCCGAAAATTATAAAGTTGACAGGTGATGAAATACACCTTCAAATTTATAATTCGAAATAAACGTATAATTTTTGAAATTTTTAATGCAAACAAAAGTTTTACAAATGACTCACCTTACATTTTTAACTAAAATTACTAATAATAGAAAAAAAAAACACTTGTTTTGCTGGGCAAATGTATTTATTATAAATTTTATCGTCAACTCACTTTTCTGTCATTTCATTAAAAAATAATTAATAAAATATTTCCAAAGTTTCGTAAATTTTTTATAAAGTTTCATAGAAATATGGACATTACATTTATTTATTTATGCGTATGGTATCCCCACTACGCAAGAAAACATCTCTGGATTGCTCCGACGTTGACCGAGCGATTATTCCGCTTCTAGTACTCGATCCGGTCGGCCACCCGCGTTATTTTACCTCTCTGCCTGTTTCATGCGCCAACACGAAATTTTGTAAATATTAACCTCAATAAATGTTAATCTCTCGAACATGAGCAAGTGTTATTAATCATCATCCAATACAATTTATGAACACCGGATCGCGGCCTGGAAGTACCGCAATCCTCAGGAGCCTACCTCTTTATGGTAAAGTATTGGTACTGCCTCGTCTGATGTGGAGACGGAGCACCAGGACAAACACTTTCCACCAACTCCTCAACCCTTCCAACAACACTTCCAACAGAAACTTTAGTAGAATGCAAGTTGAAAACGGTCAGATTCATTTTTGACCAGTCATCATTGAAAGGTTGATGCTAAATGTGAAATATTGTAAAAAAGTATATATATAAATAATATTATATTTCACATATAAATTTATGTTTAAATAAATAATGCAGTGATTCCCAAACATTTGACTACATCAATGTGGTTTTCAGTGGAATTTTTTTCCACTTTCTTGAAGAGTTATTATAAGTAATAATTATCAGCCTGAAACACTCATCTACATTGAAAAAATCTTCCGAGAAAAGATACTTGCCGCCAACAGGACTTGAACCCGTGTCCTTCTGATTGCCGGTCAGGTGCTCTGACCACTGAGCTATGGCGGCTTATCTAATACCCGCCAAATAATTCAATATATACTAGTGTTTCATTCAACAATTACTGTTTATTACATTTTTCCACCTGAAAACAACCAACTTTATTTTTGTGAGAGAGACATTGTTAGTGTTAAATCTCTCGCTAGGTGGCGTCGAGACAAATTATGTCTACATTTTTTGGGGAAATACTTGAACATGTCAAATATTAATTATTATTTTTTAATTGATAAACCAACGTTTAAGACAAGATTTTTATGCATAGCACAAAGGGTAACAATTATTATAAGCAATAATTATTATCAGCCTGAAACACTCATCTACATTGAAAAAATCTTCCAAGAAAAGATACTTGCCGCCAACGGGACTTGAACCCGTGTCCTTCTGATTGCCGGTCAGGTGCTCTGACCACTGAGCTATTGCACTTTTTTACCAGACGATTAGTTTTTAAAATTGAAAAGTTCAAAACTAGAAAGTAAGAAGATAACTGCACGCCCAGCTGAGTTTGAATATCTGACGACAACTAATGAAGAAATTGCTGCGAAGTGGCCGCCAGTAGCGATCGATGGATGAAAGAGAATGAAAACTGCGTACTTTAACCCGTCAAAGGCCAGCAAATTCCAGGAAAAATACGGAAATTTCGTAACAAAACACGATTTTGAATTTTGAATTAAATGTTTTGTGGATTAATTTTGAGCTATCGTATATTTTATTGACCGAAACACATTCCTAGAACAATAAACTATGTACCAAAACAACATTACTTGCGTTAATTACGTAAATTAATAGATTTTACGATGTTTTAGTCGAGGAACACGCATCAAGTTTGACCGTTAAAATGATTCACGGTAAATCTGACATTTCGATGCCACAGATAAAATCGTTTAAAAATATTCTGGGGTTGCAAAGTGAATGAAATTTTTACCCATCATATGGGGTAATGTTGGCGCAAGCGATTCTGACCTTGTTCTTCATACAAATTCTGTACATAGAAGGGCCAAAATCGCAGACAAACATTTTATGTTTGAATTTTTTTCGAATTATTTTAACGTGCATGCGCACATAAGAGATTAAACGATTGATGCGGTAAATTGATGCATAGAGGAAAGCAATATATTTTTGTGAATTTTGTGTGAAATTACTTTGGGACTGGAAGAAATAAACGGCATATTCGAGAAAACGAATGTTCGAGAAACGATTGATGAAGATTCACTGTAATTTATAATTTGGTTTGATTTACAGGAAAAAGCAGAGTGACTGCCTACATGCTGTGGGCCAAGGGTGTGAGGAATGACCTCCTGAAGCAGCATCCAGACATGGACTTCTCCGCAGTATCCAAAAGGCTTGGTGAAATGTGGGCTAATGTTAGTGCAAACATTAGCATTTTGAATTCTGATTATGTATGAAATCTGACAGGAGTATGCACGCTAGTAGCCATTTCTTTTTACATTAGCTCCACGTAGGAGGCCCTGAGGAAAATAATTCCCCTCAGGGCCTATGTCATCTTTGGGGATGCTGTGTAGAGGGTTTCTTTAGGAAAGGAAAGAAAGGAAATTCTGGGAGGGAAAGGGTATGAGGGGTGGGTTGGAATATGTGGGTAGGAGTGACGGACATGTGAATCCATCCCTCCCACTGTGGTGCAAGACAATATTCCGAGAGAGTACAGCTGGAGAAGTTAAACTCAACCATTCTCTCTCGATTGGGCCTGCCATGCAGCTGGTGGGCAGAAGCATCCGCCGCCAAGACCCAGACAAACCTCACCCTATGATCCCGGGCACCCCTGCTAAGTCACCAAAAGTAGCGAACCACTTGTGGTGACATTGACATGTCACTGTGAAACAAAAATCGTGGAGAGTAACCCTTTTTCATCCAAATAAATCCACTTGTTTTACCATAATTCACATAAATTAATGATTTTTTCTTTAAATGAAACAATGTAATTTTGTTTGAACCACTTGTATATTTGCAAACGTATACTGATTTGACAGTTACAAAATAGTGGATGGGAACAATATATTATTACTAAGGATTTTGGTAGGGTGGAGCCGTTGCTAGATATTAATGAAGAGTGGGTGGGTAGGGGAACATATGGCTTCTAAGTTATCTAAGCGTTTTCCTTTATGATTAATGTGAAGAATATTTATCCCCCTGTTTTTTATTATTAAGACACCTTAAATGTTCTTTGTTTCTGATTTCAAAATTATGAGTTGTTTTTTCAATATAAAATGAGGGACAGTCATTACATTTGAGTTTATATATTCTGGAATTAGTCAATTTATGGTCTTTATCTTTAGCGTTTCTCAAAAAATTACCGATATTTCTTGTATAAAAAGCTGATTTTTTCTTTTTTTAAATGGTTGGCCCATATATTTTAATAAATAACAATTAATTTTTTGCACAGGTTACCTACTTGGAAAGATACGTGTGGAAACGCAAGGCTAAACGTCTGGCTGCGAAGCAAGCAGGGCAGAATACTCCTAGCAAAAGTATCAATGGTAAGTTCCTTTTATTCTCATCATAATAATATAATATAATTTAACTATGCAGTCAACCACAAGCGGAACTAATGAAAGAATGAAATATATACTACATAATTTACTTTGGTTACCTTGTTGCCTACCACAATATCCTCAAGCAACACACACTGAAATCTTTTCCTAAATTGTTTGTTGCGCTATTTTGGTGAGAACCTGTCAGACAATTTTTTTTTAAATACATAAAAGGTTCATACTTAGATATGGAGTAGGTACTAAAATATTTTTTTTATATTTCGGTAAGAACCTACCTGCCAATTTATGCCATTTTATGGTAACTATTCCATTTTCAAAATCAAAACAAAGCTTTTGTTGGCTTCTTCTGTTTCAGACCTATTTTTTTTTTAAATAAAAGGTCTCACTTAGGTATGGAATAGGCACCAACATATATTAGTTTTATATTTCGGTAAGTACCTACCTGCCAACAATTTTATGGCAACTATTCCATTTTCAAATTCAACATGACGCTTTTTTGGCTTCTTCTGTTTCGAAATTAATTTCAAAACTTTTAGAGGCATTCATCTAATATTATATTATGTTTTTCCATTAAGTTTAACATTGTATTAAGATAGTATAATGTCATTGAAAAGGCATTTTTTCCCAAAATCAAGGCTTGATTGCGCCATTTTTAGAAGATCTGTAACTTTAAAGGTGGATTTCAAATCTAAATATTATGGTAATGATTTACTACTGTTTCATACATCAGCAATGCATATTTAAATCGTCATCATCAACCATTGTCAATAAGTTGTACATATTTACGTTAGATAAACATTTTATATTGTATCGGTCTTACTAATAAATCTGGTGAAAATTTAAATCACTTATTAAACAACTGTGAAAACCTTTCCGATAGAAATGTAAAATTAAAGCTGACTCTACACGCAACCCTTATTTTAAATAACTCTTGATTTCGACTTAATTACTACTGGAAATAACTATGAAGTTATTGTTATTTATTATTTTATTTGTTATTGTTGGGGAAGATGTAAATCGTAAGAATAAAATAGGGTATCCATTCTTAGTTTAGGTTATTTAACCCGTTGTTTGCCGGGGTAGTTGGGGTTGGTTGTCCACCAATTAGCGTCCGCAAAAAACGGCATCCATGACACCCAATGACATTTCGTGTCCAGCGATTCTGAAAGTGTCCTTGAGAAATTTTGTACAATAGAAAGATCAAAATCGGAGACAAAGGAATTTTTCCCGCGCATGCGCAAGAACTGCGCACATTCCCGCGCTCCGGTAAATTATTAATATAAATTATTTGGAGTGACCAGGCGCATTGCGGTTTTCTCTATGGTAAAGGGCGATAATAGAGCAAGCGATTCTGACCGTGTTCCTCATACACTTTCTTTATACATAAGGGTCAAAATCGCGTGTAAAATCTCAAACACACCGGTGCACGAACGGCATTCTAGCGGTTAAATTATTAATAAATTATTTCCTAACCTTCAAATTTTACTTAGAGAAAAAATGGAACTTTAACGCATCTTTTATCATCTTCCCCGACATTAATAATTGTTTCTGGTAGTAATTATGTTTAATCTGAGTTTATTTTTAGAAATTTTGCATATTATGGTGCAGCGCAGATCGGCAATTTTAGGCCCAGGTTACATGAGCGATTCTACCGATCAACAACGCTCTCTCGCACGAAATTATGCAATTGCGGAAACCGCTTGTGTAGTATGAACGTGGCGGTTATCCGCTGCGAGATAACCGCTGCATGCGGCAGTTGAATTTCTCCAGCCTGTGAACCGCTCGTGTAGAATGCGTCATACAACGCTCATAGTAAATTGTGTCTTCTACGGTTTACAGGCGGTTTCCAGCAGCGGGAGAACCGCTCGTGTAGCCTGGGCCTTACCCAAATTTTTATTGTTTATTTTATTATTTTTAATATACATATCTAAATTTTTTAATTTATAATTTTTCCAGTGCCAAGTGCGAAGCAAGACAGGGCCCCCAACCATATTGGGAACCAGAGCACCCCGGCAATCCTACACACCCCCATCGCCAAGAGCAGGCACCACAGCAAACCCGCTCCACATTCTAACAATTCTGTAAGTTTCATTAACTCACTTAACCCCCCTCAAGCTAATTTGTTGAGTTTTCAGATCAACTCATATAGGTCTCATCGAAATCATTGTGACTTCCTTACTATGATGCTTAAAAATATGTTCTAAATGTTGTTAGAAAAGGAAAACACCATGCTTTATATTCAGTAAAAGTTAATCGTAAAATAATTAAAATATACAACATCTTTATGGATCCAAAGTTTCCGACCACAATTTGAAAAAATTATGAAACTTTGGGAATTATTTATTAATTATTTTTACATGAAACGACAAAAAAGTGAGTTGACGATAATGTTTATAATATATATGCCTAATAAGATATGTGTTTTTATTTTTTTCAATTATCAATAATTTTAGTTGCAGTGCAAACACAAAAAAACTTTTTTATGTTTGAAATCTTGGGAAAGACTGGGAATGCCCCGTGCTGTGGTATTGGTATATTTGTGGTTGTGTCGCATACGAGACAGCGATCACGGCGAACTACGCAATGTCGATGTCAGACAACAACAGTGAATATAATATTGGCGAACAACAGGAGTGAGAGCTTTTATCGCTATTAATATCATTTTCCGTAATGCACCAGAGCTCTGGAAAGTAAAGTCACCGTTTTACTATAACAAAAATAAAAAAGCAATAACTGTAACGTGAATCACAAATGTTCTAAAAGTCTTGAATCCAAACTTCACGGAAAATGATTTGAAAAAAAAAAATAACTTAATTAGAACAAATTTCAATCGAGAATTAAATAAAAAGAAAACATCTATGAGGTCAGATGCCGTTCTGATGAAGTATATATGACAAAATTCTGGTATTTTGATGGAATGATATTCTTTGCGGAGTCAATGGACATTGCGAATTCTGAAAATTGGTTAAATTCACAGGTAAGTTGTATAACATATTTATAAACTATAAGTTTTAATTTTTTTTTTCGCAAAGTTAAGCAGAACATATTTAAGTTTATTACTTAACTCTTAAAAAATATTTTTTGGTCCAAGTTTAATATTTAAATTACAATTATGAAGATACTGCTTTATTCAAGGTGAAGCAAAAGTCATCACCCAATCAGAAGGAGCCATAATTTTTGCAAATGGCTGCAAATGTCAGTTCTGCTTTGACATTTGTTAAGGAAACAGATACAAAGTACACGTCAACAAGACATGAATCGCAGTACTCCTCAAGAATGCGGAAAAATTGTTTCGATTTTTTTGCAGAATAATTCTTCGGTGGTGTTGGCGCAGCGTGAATTTAGGCGCAGATTTCCCGAAAATCCGCATATAACCCATGAAGGGCCATTACACCCGCTCAAAGTTACTGCATGGTGTTTACACTGGAGACGTCATGGGGCTTATTTTTTGGAAAACGCCACGGGCCAATGTGGATGGTGATCGCTACAGCGCCATGCTCAACGACTTTCTCCTTCCTCAATTGGGTTTGGAGAACATGTGGTTCCAACTGGATGAAGTAACGTCGCATACTGCACGAGCCGCAACCAATATTCTGAGGTTACATTTCCAGGTCGCCTAATCTCTCATTTTGGTGATTTGCACTAGCCGGCAAGATCGCCCGATTTAACCATTCCAAACTGCTTTTTGTGGGGTTTCTTGAAGTCACGAGTCTATGTCAACAAGCCTCAGACTCTTGAAGCCCTCAAAGAGATTATTCGTCAAGAATGCAAGAACCTATCGCCAGAAGTTCTGAAAGGAGTGACGGAAAATGCCACAAATCGGGCCCGTATGGTCATCAATTCTGCACTTGGCCAATATCATTTTCTCAACTTAATGGAAAAAAATTAAAACATCAAATAAACACAATCCAAAAGCAGAACCATAATTTTTCATTCATAAAAGAAATTACAGCCAAAGAACATCGGGTGACAAATATTGCGTCACCAATCGATCTTGCCATAAAACTATGCGGTCCAAATTAAAATATTCACAATAATCATCTCTGACTTGTTTTGTCTCTCTGGCCATATTACCTCTCAAATCTTGTTAATCCAAAAGTTGCCTGTCTTCTTGTCTCCACAAACCTGGTTTGATTTTCCTGGTAACAGTGTCTTCAAAATCAATGTCTGCAAGTTGAATGTATCGGCTGTGTAACAACAAGCTATAACCATTTTACAAACTTTGTTTGGAGGCATAGGAATGGCTTTTTTTAAATAACTTAAACCGAGACAACAGTATGTCAAAAGCATTTTCCACGATTCAGTGTGCTTTTTGATAAGTCTCTAATTGAAAATTCTTCATTCTTCTGTCATAATAGCTTTATTATGACTTCATAAAATTTGTTGTTAATTGAAAAACTTCATCCCCAATAAATACAAAAGGCATTTTTTTTTGTCAACGTTATTGTAACTCCATCGATTCAGGAATATTGAGTTGGTTGTTAACCGGTCAGCAACGTAAGCAGATATATGCGTTAAAAATACGATAGCAGTCAAGTACAGTAAGCGTGTTTATACGTCAACAAGTGCGTCTCCATAGAAATCGTTCTAACTCCGTTATTGTTTTAGTGACAACCCTAAAACAAAAAGTAAAAGGTCGATAGTGGATCAAGCTGTACATCCCCATCAAGTTGTCCATAGAAATACATAACAAGAATATTCTGTCATTCGCGCGGTCTGACACATAATTTTACCTGCCAAATTTCCTACGGGCGGCTCGACCGCGCTCGACATTGTTAATTTTTATTAAATATTTTTATATGAAATGATAAAAAAGTGTGGTGACAAAAGTGTTTATTATACATTTATACAATAGAATAAGTATTGTTGTTTACATAATCTGTGATTGTAATACCGTTTTCACATAAAAACATCACGTGAGACATTTTTACATTTTTTTAATGTTTGCATTCTAAATTTTTATATTTACAAATGTTATTAATTATTTTGTAATATAACAATTTGAAAGCTTATTTTGTAACCTTTCTAAAACAGTTTTCACTATTCGGCTACGTTCAGAAATGTTTCATTTATAGAGCTTTAATTGTGAAGCGGTAATAACACAAAGTTTTCGTAATATGTCATTTCGTTTGAGACATTATAAGTGAATATTTGCGATTTTCGGACGGGTTAATAAGTAAGTGCTGGGTTAACTGGGTATTACCATTAGCACCGACATCAATCATCATAAACTCATAATCAGCATTTACCATTGCTATTAGAACGATACTGTGTGTGCCTTTATAATTGTAGTAATAGGACCCAGAATTTCCAGGTTTTTGTATTTCAACGTGCTTTCCAACGACACTGCCAAGACAGTGAGGGAAATTCCATTTATTTTCGAATTGATGAGCGATTTGCCTCCAACCTTCTGAATTGCTGTGAAATTAAATAATATTAGGGCCAGTTGTTTCGGAAAAAATCACGTCTGATGAACCGTCAAATCGCAAATGAATCGTCAATCAACGAAATTTGGGTTGTTTCACCGTCCGTCAAGTGCAATTTCGAATGAAATTTCATTTAAATCTGACCGGCCGAAATCCGGCAGTTAGCGGAGAATTGATTGAAGGCGCATGCGCAGACGTGCAAAACTTTGCTATCTGACAGCTTGTGCAGCTCTGTGGCATTCTGCACTACCGAAACTAGTGATTATGGTTGGACTGTTTTTGCATAAAACGTAAATAAAACATAACGATCAAAACTTTAGGATGGCAAAAGAACAAATGACTTTCTGGGAAGAAGTTTAGATATGTTTTCAATGTATAATATTGTCGAAAATCGTTTGTTTTAGAGATTGAAAATGACGTAAACACTGGTGAAAAAATTGAAAAAAATACAAACTTATTTCTTGTGTAAACCGATGATGTTACAATCTATTGCCATCTTATTCGTGTTATATTTATTCTAGAATAATTTATGAGTCTACAATAATTTATAATAAAATAAATATTTTCCTCGTGATTGACATTTTTCCCAATCTTTCCTGATTATTTACCTTGAGAGCATAGAGATTTTGTTGTATGTACATACGAGGTGACAACTGAAGGTTCCTTCTGATTTCTGTCAACTACCGATTTCATACAAGATATAAAAGAAGTTGAGTGTGTTAGTGAATTGCAATTATAAACAATTGGATACTTACATGATTTTTGGCCAAGTACCTGTATTAAAAACAGCGCTTCGGGCCACAGTAGAGTTCAAAAATACAGAATTAAGGACTGGCGCCATCACAATATTCTATATATAACTGGTTCAGCCCTCACAAAGAAAATTGCATTTTGGAAACTGGAGTCATGACTCATGACCCAGCATATTAACATAAACCTTTACCTGATATATAAGGCGATTAAAACACATGTCTTTATAAGACGTTTAAAATATGTTGTGTAAAGGAATCTTGAGTTAATTACCTCTAATCATAGCTGTATTAAATTTACAAAGTCATACCCAATATGAACAGTTTTTTATAATAAAAATCCTTTTAAGTACAAAATAAAACAAAACCATGTCAGTTTCAAATGTTTATTTATTTATATAAGTAAAACTTCTTCGTTATAAAAGTTGTAAGTAATAAGTATATGTATAATAAGTCAGTAATTATATTTAATTAGCTGATTTATGCGGGTTGATGATCCTAATCTGCCATCTTATTATGACAAGCAGTAATATGAAAACAATGTACCTACATCAAATTAAAAGTACATTATACAATGGTTCTTGCCGAGGAAAACCATTTATGCATTTCACGTGTCTTACATTACATTTCACTATTGTTGAAACACTATAGTTCCTTGGTTCTGCTTGGAGGTACCAACAACCAGTAACCAAAACGCAGACTCGTCAAAATATCGTAAATTCTGTTGTGTTCCTCCAGAACATATGCATTTCTCATTTGGACTGCAATGACCCTAAAACAAGAATCATAATGTATTTGTAATACGTTAGCATTTTATAAATAAAACAGGCAAACTTATTATTTCAAACATTTAATTATTTCAAACAATTGCACTCCCTATAAGAACACTTCGGAGCGCGCCACGCCGGCCGCCGCGCCGCGAAGTAAACAATAGCACTCCCTATAAGTACACTTCGGAGCGCGCCACGCCGGCCGCCGCGCAGTGAAGTACAGACACTGCGAGACTTTCCAGCGCGGGCGGTCTGAAGCGGCGCTCCGAAGTGTCCGTGTGGAGAGTGCTGATAGACTGATAGCTGACATATCAAGTGTTGATATATCAATAATACCGACAACAAACCGACCGAACGATATTATCATATTGTCTGCATAGTTGTAAATTGTATTAATTAACTATACACTTTAAACAATCGCATCAGACGTTGTTTAAGATAAGATATTTTATTCGCAAAAAAGGTCTCTGTCAAATGTCAAGTATATACACAACTAACCTGTATTTCAAAACGTGTTATGTGATCAAGCATAGCATGTTTATGTTTGACCGTCAGATAGTGAGCTTTAATTATAGTTTCCATAGGAATTTAATTCATTTCCTATATGGTTCTGGCGACATTTGAGCATTTCAACTGTGGCTGTTCTGGAGACTCGTAAAATTGATCTAAAAAGGAAGAATATTTAAGTAATACGATTGAATTTTACAATATTAACTTTACTGTACATGTAATTAATTGAATACTAATAAAAAAGCACTCACTCTTAAGCGTTTATGTTTTATTTGTAGATAAACATCACGCACGGCTAACAATACAAGTCGATAATCTCTGACAGGCGACGAATTTCATAAACAACTTGTGAGTGTTGCAAGCGTAAAAAAATATTCCTTTCGATTTCTCTGGAATAATTAGTCCGATTCGGCGGGGAACACTGTGTGAAATTTTCAAATGTAACGAATGATAAATAAAAGTTGAAACAACCCAATTCTGATTTTAGAAAAATCAACGGAATGATTGCGTTACATTTGAAAAATCAAGAAGAATCTGAACGATTGTTCAGGTTTTCCGAAACAACTGGCCCTTAATTTGTTACAGGATTCGTCAGATGTTGATTTCGGACGTAGTAGACAAAACTTTCACAGAAGAACTACAAAGTCAAAAACTCGTTCCGATATGCAGCTGAAATTGATGTCAATGGCATTATCATATTTTAATAAATCCGAGGATGAAGACAATGTATTAGCAAAGAATTGGGCTATGCAATTAAAAAAACTAACGGTTGATCAAAAGCTGTTTGCAAAAAAAATAATAAATGACGTGATATTTGAAGGCGAAATGGGTTCGCTAACAAGAAATGGTGTACATTTTTTAGCTAACGATCCAAATAATCCCTGTACTACATCAACTTTGTTACAATCACAGTCTAATTCTGCATCTCCTTCTTAGTTTCGCGTACCTCTCTCCTCCCCTTCACCCAATAGTTGCTCTTCAATGCCTACTCAGAACCTAATAAATCTCAATTCGTCTGTACCTCGAAATCCTGTATCATTTAGGCCCACCATAAGACTACTGTGTCCTAGGGATGTCGAAAGTGAAAAAAAATATTGATATATCGATATATCGGTCAAATTTTCAAGAGATTTTGCATTTTAAAATAATAGTGTATTCAGCTCAATATTATCAATAGTAATTTTTGTACACAATTTGCTTTTTAAAATGTACAAAAATCTCAATAAAAATTAAGGTATTTTTATCACTATTCATTTTTATTACGTAATAGTTACAAAAATATCAAAAACATAAAAAGCTTTCTTCTAACTTATGTGTTAACTGAGACGCATACAAACTTTGTAACATTCTATTGGTGTATTAATCTGTCAAAAAGGACTTCGTGTTTGGAACAAGGTATAGTCAATAATCATAGACAATTGGGAACCAACACATAGGAGTGGCTTAGAAAAAAATGGCGAAAAGAGATAGTATTGGTGATCACAAATACTAATGCAAAGACAACAGATTTTGAAGCTATTAATAGTTAAAATTTCAACCACCAGTTGTCATGACCCAATACAGTTACTTTTTTCCATTCGTTCCTATATGGTTTTGGATTCTAGTGACTTTAAATACATAAATTGAAAAAAATATCGATTTTATATTATATATGATATTTTGTATCGATATATCGGATCAAAATATCGATATATTGAATTAAAAATATCGATATATCGATACTTTTTAAACAAGCCTACTGTGTCCTAAGTCAATTTTTCCATTTAAAACTTCTAAATTCACAACAACATCTACATTTAATCTACAACCAAATCAGTTATACGCAATTATTGGGGAACTACTACCCCGTGAGTCCCCTAAGTCCCCGACATCGTTTCATTCATTTGCACCAATTCGGTCTCCTGTGTATCAGTCCCATACTCGTGGTCCATCACGACCACCTCGGCAATCTCTGAGTCCGGCAACTTTTCCGTATTGTGAATCCCCTTATCTAGATCAGTCACCTCCTTAAGCACAAATACTACAGGCCATTTTTGAAACAGATGGTTCTATCTAGCCATCTGACTAAGGAGTGCTTGTCAATGAAGACCAAGAGAATATGAGTGCCAGCGATTACATGAAGAATTATTCTTATTTTTAACTGCGATTTTTTTTTTTTTAATTTAGAATTCTTATTTTAGTTAAAAGGTATATAAATATTTCACTTTATAACAAATTACAAAATTCAAAGCTCTTTAATATGAATGTAACAATAATATTTTTACACAATACAGTGGTACCTCGAGATACGAGTGCCCCGACATACGAGATATTTGAGATATAAGCCGTCAGGCGAGCGAAGTTTTGCTTTGAAATACGAGCAACATTTGAGATACGAGTTGACGGCCGGTTGACTCACAGCATAAAAAAACCTTTTGCTTGTTATGACTACATATTCAACTTCTTTGAGATACGAGCAAGGTTACTAACTTGTATCTCGAGGTATCACAATACACAATATCTTGTCCTAAAGAGTATTCCATTTTAAAGTACATTATAATTTTGTTCACTAACTTAAGTTTGAATTATTTTTTTTAATCATTTATTTGATTCTCCGTTTTCATGCTATCGGAATGAGATTGTAAATGTGTGGCGTAAGCTTCTTTTACAATTTTCAGTCTTTACTCTATAATTTATTATGCTGTCTTGTATAGCGTTTGTGTGGTATTTTTATAATTGTTGTGTACATGTGTATAAAGTCCACATTGTATTTTGTATTATTTCAGCATATCGCTGAAATAGGCCAAGCCAAAACTGCTAGCGCTTTTAACGCTAGGTGTGACACCAGCATAATCTACAAAATACTAAGTATACACATGAATATTTTAATGCTAGGTGTGACACTAGCATAAAAGGCATTTGTCATATTCGTTTAAAACATATATTAATGTTGATGATTCTTTTAAATAAATAAACACTTTTTTACCTAAAAATGATATTTTAATACAGTTATAATTGCTTCACATGTTTCCCGCCAACTGTGTGGCAGGCTGGATCGGAAGAGACTGGTTGAGGGAGACTTGTAGATCTCTCCGGCAGGACTCTTGGAACATCACCTTTCCTGCAGTGGGAGGGGTTGATTTATATGTCCGTCACTCGTAGACTGATCCCCAGATTCCTACCCACCCCTTATTACCTATTTCCTTCCCACTACTTCCTGTCCTTCCTTTCCCTAAAAAGATACTCCACACAGCATCCTTAAAGATGACATAGGCCCCGAGGGGAATTATTTTCCTCAGGGTCCCTTGTGTGGAGCTAATGTAAAAAAAAAGCTAAGAATGTTTTGTCTTTGTAAGATTCCATTTCATTCCAGCTACAGAAAATTCACTTTCGACTATTGAAAATCACACAAACGCATAGACAAAGGTATAATATGTTTAAATGTCTCTCGCAAGAAATCACATGAAGGCATAGACAAAGGCTTGCGAATAATCTATTTTTAAATATCAACAAATGTAAATCGTTAACTTTCTGTCGAAACAATTCTCCAATACTATTCAATAAGCATATACAACTAAAGATATTAACTAAAATAAGAGACCTCAGAGTTATATTTGATGAAAAACTAGCATTTATCACCACATAAACACATTACAAACAAGAGTATGAAAACATTTGGATTTTTATTGAGAACCATGAAAATTTTATTTGTCTCATTAGTTTGTAGCCAATTGGTGTATAATTCCATTATTTGGTCACTCACTATAAAATACATATTAAAAATGTCGAAAGAATTCACTGAATGTTTCAACGATTTATTAATTTTAAATTTGCTACACTTTTTTTTATTAAATACCTTAAACTTTTAATCACTAAAAAAATATACCTAAGCAGTTGTCCCGAAGCGGCACATTCTTTCTCGATTGTCATTTTTACATAGACCCTTTTAGAAAACAAAATCATTATCTGGATTAATCCTAAAAACATTAATAAATCTTAATAACATCATCCTCCAATATCGAAGTATCAATAAACATTCTTTTGAGATAAACTGAAATTAAGATAACGCTATAATTGCGTTAATATTAAGGAGATAATCTCGACGAAAATATTAACGTCTTTTATGAACATCTATATAAAGCCATAGAAAACTTTGTTCCAATAAGCTATAAATTTTCTTCAAATTTCCCTACCTGATTTAGCAAGGACCTCATAAACACAGTAATCGAAAAGAAAAAAGCTCATAAAATTTACAAAGAAACAAAAAATCTTTCAGATTTTACAATTTTCAGCAAACTACGAAAAGACTGTAATAAACTATCAAACATTTGTTATAATAATTATATCAAGAATGTTGAATTTTCAATTGTTAACAATGTAAAACATTTCTTCAACTATTGTAAAACACAAAATAACAATAACCTTGGCGTACCTGAAACAATGCACTACAAACTGAAAACTTCGTGTAAAATCAAAGAAACTGTCAATTTATTTGCAGACTTTTTTAAAGATGTGTATGAAACTGATATCCCTGATGAACACATTCCAAACTTTGAGTCAGATATAAATTTACAACTGAGTCAGATACATATTGAGATTAAAGAAATTGCGGCATGTATTAAACTACTGGAACCTAAATCTTGCTCAGGGCCAGACAAAATTCCCCCCATATTTCTTAAAAACTGTGCAGGCAGTGTCTCTTACCCACTGTACCTACTCTTTAATCAATCACTTTTAACGGGTATGTTTCCGCAAATATGGAAAAACAGCTTTCTTACTCCAATATTTAAAAACGGAGACAAGTCTTTAGTTGAAAATTACAGACCAATATGCATACAATCGTCGATACCGAAAATTTTTGAAAAGTTAATACTTCAAAAAATATGTTCTTGTATAAAATTTAATATTTCATCATTTCAACACGGTTTTGTCTCTGGCCGATCTACCTTAACTAACCTTACACTGTACGAAAATTTCATCTCAGATGCCCTTGCTAATAGAGAACAAGTCGACTCGATTTATACGGATTTTAGTAAAGCCTTCGATAAGGTTTGCCATAAAATTCTTATAAATAAATTGTCTAAACTAGGAATAAGTGGTAAATTGTTATGTTGGATTAAGAATTACTTATCAAAACGTTTACTTACTGTCTGGATTTAAAGAACACTTGTCTTACGAATTTGAAGCCACTAGCGGCGTGCCTCAGGGTTCGCACCTTGGTCCAATATTATTTATACTATTTATAAACGATGTCACTTCCATATTCTCTAATGTTAACATATTATTATTTGTCGATGATATGAAAATATATAAAATCATTAAAAATACATATGACTGTTTGTCCCTACAAACCAATTTTATTAAATTCGCAGAGTGGTGTACAATTAACAAACTTACACTTAACATTAAAAAATGTCAAATTATGAGTTTCTTTAGAATTAAAAACCCTATCAAATATAGCTATTCACTTAACAATCACATTTTATTGTCAGTGCCTGTAATAAGGGACCTCGGAATAACCTTCGACACTAAACTACTATTTACCAACCATATTGATATCGTAACTAATAAAGCCATGAAAATGCTGGGTTTCATTCTAAGGTTATGTAAGGATTTCAAAAATATCCATACATTTAAAATACTATACACAACTCTGGTTAGGAGTCATTTGGAATATAATTCCCCCATATGGAATCCTTTCTACAAAAGCCACGCAAACTCCATTGAAAGAATCCAACGCAAATTTCTGAGATCAATTAATTTTAAATTAGGAATTCCCGCGGATGACATAAACTATAATTCTCTTTTACAAAAAATGCGACTCTTATCGTTAAAAGATAGAAGAATAATTAATGATCTTATATTTTTATTTAAAATACAGAATAACTGGTTTGACTCCCCTGAATTGGTATCGTTAATAAATTATCATGTACCTTGCAGACCAACTCGATTCCAAAACACCTTTTCACTGCAACAATAATAATACCAATGCAGGACAAAATTCAATCATTAATCGCCTGCATACTTTAGGCAATGCATTCGCTAATATTGATCACGCCGCCGGTAACCTGGCCTCATACAAAAGATGCATCAAACTAAATTTGTCTGCTAGAACCACGTAAACACAATAGGTACATCAGGTAAACATAATATGCCTACCAAATTAATGAATACCCTAGAAACCACAGGTACCTACTTGTAAAATTTATTATATCGGCGCCGTTGACATCAAGTTGACATAATCCATGATACCTACCTATTAATTATTTTACTTTTTATAAAAAAAAAAAAAAATTCTTGCTTTTAAGAGGATTTCTTACTTTTATAACTTTTTATATTTTATAACATTAAATATTTATTAATTTTTATAATTTATATTTAAAACTTTGTACCTTTCAAAGATATCTTATATTTCTAAAATTAATGAATACCTTAGAAATCACAGGTACCTACCTACTTGTAAAATTTATTATATTGGTTCACATCGTTGACATCAAGTTGACATAATCCATGATACCTACCTATTAATTATTTTTACTTTTTATAATTTTTTGTTCTTGCTCCTAAAAGGATTTCTTACTTCTATAACTTTTTGTATTTTATAACTTTTTATTAATTTTTTAATTTTTTTTAAATTTATTAATTTTTATAATTTACATATAAAACTTTGTACCCTTTAAGGATATCTTATATTTCTATATTTTTCTTTTACTATAATATTTTTAACTTTTAACTTTAGTTTTTACTGTTTTCTTAAAACTTTATACTTTGTACTCTTTACTTTATATTTTATACCTACTATGCTTTATATATACATGTATGTTAATGGCACTTGTTGTGCCGTGTATTTCAAAATAAATAAAATAAATATAAACACGCTGTGAATATCAACAAACAAAGCAATCTCTAACATGGCTGTCTCTAGCGACATATGACGTAACATATAGATACCTACTTACTCATGTGGTGAAATACGAGACGCGTCAAGAAGGGCGACTGTGCCGATGCTCTGTTTTTATTAATTGTTTTTGTGTTTAATTCGTAGAACTCTATTTAATTTTTTGTTTTTTTTTTTTTTAATTTTATTTGAATTTAAAAAAAGCTCTGGTTTTGGTTTATACTTATTTTTCTTAAGGTAACATTTGATTGACGTTTATGTTGTGTAATTATTTTATATTGTTTTCACAATAAATTTGCATTTAAGATCGACATTTTACAGCAGTAAAGCGCCGTAAAATGTTGATTTACGCGGTTGACTTCGACCTAATTCGTATCATTATTTTATATGTAAATCTAAATCGGTTTACACCGGAATGTCGTATTAAGCACCGGCTGCGGCAGAAATCGGCCGCAAATTTTGAATTTTGAGGATATTTACCGTATGTACAAATTGACTCGAAATATCTGAATTCAAAGGGCCGGCCGCTGTGGAAACGACCACAAAAGTTTGATTTACACAGAAATTATTGGTATTTTTACGAATTTACTACGAATATCTGAATTAGAATGGCCGTCTGCAATGGAAATCTACAGCGAAATTTTGATTTACGCGGAAATATTGTATTTTCTGTGAATTTATTTCAAACCGGTATCTAAATTTAGAGGGCCAGCCATGGCGGGATTCGGCTGCGAAATTTCGATTTACGCGGAAATATCATGTGTTTTTACAAATTTACTTCCAATTCCTGAATTAGAATGGCCGCCTGCAACGGAAATTCGGTGCAATATCGTATTGTTGTGAATTTATTTCAAATAGGTATCTAAATTTAGTGGGGCGGCCGCGATGGGATTCGGCTGCGAAGTTTCGATTCAAGTGGAAATGTATTGTATTTTTACAAATATCTAAATATGAAAAGCCGGTCACGGCGGCAATCAACCGCAAAAATTTGATTTACGCGCAAAATATGTGATATTTTTAGGAATTTATTACGAATAGATTTCTGAATTGAGGGCCGGCTGGTAAAGATGAGGATAGCAAAGTCAAAGGTTCAGCAGAAGAAGTTGATGGCTGAACTGACAGGATTGATCACTTTCATATTACTCATCAAAAACAATATCTGTATCATCATCACTTATTTCAAAATCACTATCCGAATCTAACAATATCAAAATCAGATAGGCCACGTGTCGACAATTAAAAAAAAAAAAGTTTTTAAAATTCATACGTAAACAAGATGTTTCTACAAAACAAGATGTTTTTAAAATTGAATTGGTCACTTACACAAAAAATAAAATAGATTTCAAAGTGGATATTATTGACGCACAAGTATTATTACGGTACGGGGTCCGCTCAAAAGAGATGAGCAGATTCGCGCGCGCTTTTTCAAAACTGACTGGCGGCTGGGGCCGCGCTCAGTTTTATTAATTTACTAAGATAAACAATGAAGTAGTTGATAAAGATTCTCAGAGAGGTCGCACCATAAATGAATAATATATTTTTAATATAAAAATTATCGAATGCGGCATACATGTGCTTAGAAAACGAAGTCGAAACTTAAAAAAATGACTGAAGTCAGCCGCCACGCGGTGTGAGCCACTTGAAGAAATGACTTATGTCAGCCACCGCGAGGAAAAGATTAAAAATATGTACGGGGATTGGCAAAAACTAAGTTATGAATTGTGTTGGTGATACGGATAAGGGGATCCGATATGTTAACCCGTCTAATCACAGGAGACCCAAGTTGTCCCAAAACATCATATGCCGTTATAATAACAGGAGACCCAGATTGTCTCAGAGCGACAGTGCATTATTAAAAGTTAGATATCTCTCTTCCTGTCATGCGAATATTTGTGATTTCTTTTATGTTAGAAACGGAATGAAATAATGCTTCTTCTCATTGTCTTAAAATTATATGACCTTGGTTTTTCAGATATTTTACAAACCCGATCAAAAGTGACAGTTTAATTTTTCACCAATTTGTGACGTATCACACATTTAATTTTAAAATAAAATTGTATGAAAGTGATAAAAAGTGAGGTGACAGTTTTATTACAAATTTTATTTAGAAAAGAAGTCTGTATATTAAATTTATTCTATTTTAATTACTTTAATTCGAATATTCGCAGGTATGCTTTTTTTAGCCAATTTAAATTTCCAATATTAAAATTTTAATATTTAGAAACAAAAATGTTGATTTCTAATAAACACACCGGAAAGATTGTTTTATCTAAATTTTAGAACAATTTTTGTTTTTGCAAAAGCGTTAAAAAAAACCAATAAATAGGAGCATTTAAATGAATGGGAAGAACCAGGAATTTTGCGCGCAAACCTTGATAGGCAAAATTTGACAGAAAATTATTTTCTTATTATTCGAAGGGTTAAAATGATACAGATGATAAAAACCCACCTTCAAAAATATTATTTGCGTAAAGTGTGAAAATTTATATTAAATTAAAAACGTATAATTTTCACAGACCGGGGGCAGTGGAGGTGGCCCCAATCCCAGCGGCGGTGGCGGGGGCGGAGGCGGGGTGTACCGGGTGGTGGGCGTGGGCCCCGCCGACATCGGGGCACATCTGCGCCTGCTCGGGGAGAGCCTCACTATCATCGGCGAGCGTCTCAAGGAGCATGAGGTCAGAATAAATTTATATATATAAAAATCAAAATATGTTTGTTTAAGGGTTTGTATATATGTGAGATGACTAGCGTTGCTAAACCATTCTCATCTTCATCCGAATGTGATGAAACTTTGGGGATTTGATGTGCGCATGCCTGCGATTTTTTCTATACACAATAGTGAGTTCTGGCATCATGAAAAGGCGTTGCTAAACCGTTCATCCGATTGTGAGGAAATTTTGATGAGTTGTTGTGAGCACGCTCGTGAAGATTTCTACATAATATACTGGGTGAGCTCTGCCATTATGAAATTTGTATAAAAAAAATCGCAATAGGTGGCATGCGAGCTGTTTGAAAACTGAATGTACCGGGACTGAATGTATGGAATGCGGGAGGAGGACGGGAACTCGAGAAGGGGGTTCGCAGGAAGGGGAAAGCGGGAGAGGGGAGTGGGATTAGATTTCCCCCTAATACCATGCCAGCGAAGCCACGGGTAAAAGCTAGTATTAAATAAAATTATAAACATTTTACAGTTCTTTAATTTTTTATGTAACAGATTTGGGAATCCTTTTACAATTCACATGAAATTTAACGATAATATATTTTACAGTTCTTGCCTAAATGGCGCTTGAAACATTCAAGGCTATTGTTGAAAATACCAAGAGACCTTGAGATATCATTTAGCAGCACCATAACTCTCGTCATGCTGTGCTAGGCCAGCACATCCGTTCTGCCATGTGGAATACATAGCGGTCATAGTGTTGACACTGGCGGTAGTTGTTCGGTACCAACAGTTTATAGCATTCCGTTGCATTTATTAATGTGTTATACATGAAATTGGACTAATACATGAGATTGGAATGCTGCAGAAATGACGTCCCTGTGAGGCATGTGTGTGATTAAATCATGTAAGACCTTGTTAAAAATGGAAGAATTAGAAAGAATGCAAAGCGGATGTAAGAGGAATGAATAAGAATAAGGAAGGGATGCTTAGATAGTTTGTGCATTTGCGAACAAAATAAAACAAAGTATACAGGGTGTTAAGGGACATTTTTCTTACTTTAACCAGTGATTCCTGACGTTATTTGGAGTAAAAAATGTTAATGAAATTTTGATCTCCGGTGACTTTTTTTAAGATTTTTTTTTATTCAAATTTTTTTTCTTACAAACCTAACAAGAAATACCTTTTGATTTTTATGTTTTAAATTGAAAAAAAAAACATCAAAAATTTCACCGGAGACTAAAACTTCATTTACATTTTTACTTCTACTAATGTCACTGGTAAAAGTAAGTCATGAACGTCCCTTAACAGGGTCCCGTAGAATAACAGAAGAGATTGTATGAATGTGGAGTATGTGTAAGGAGTGTGTGATGGTCTATCCTCTGCCTACCCCTGTGGAGAAACACCATAATGATTGACTAGTTAGAAGTTTGTTTTAATACTCGTTAACATGTTGCAGGGTCAAATAGCCGTGTCGGGTTCGGTGTCAGTCCTCCTGGATACGCTGCTGTGTTCGTTGGCGCCCCTGGTCTGCCTGACAGCCCACATCCCCGCCATTGCGCCGCCCATCCCGCTGCTGCAGGACACCCTACACAACATTGCGTACATCATGCCCGGACTCTAGAAGCCCCGCAGACAAACAAACAAATTACAGCCGGAAACGCATCACAAATGTTATGCTTCTATAATATTACAAAGAGAATTCATTTCTTGGCATTTTTTGTAGAAGCGAGAGGTTGGTACAACTAAGGTTAGGTTCATAGATAATAGAAATAAGGGGGATGGGCCAAGAACCATTGTTATTATGAAACCGCTGGCGGGCATTTGGTACAGGTTGTGTACCATGGTGTTAAATGGTTATTGTTACTGATTACTACAATAAATACACAGGGTCTACTCTATTTGGATTAATTTCATTTCATTAGAACTAGAGTTGAGAGAAGATCTTTTATTAAATTTAGTTCAACTTGCTTTCAATAGAGCGGTTGTCCTTCTCTTATTGGCTATCACTACTTTGTTAAGAATCTTCAGTTCTATTATCAACAGAAATATGACTTTTTGACCAGTTTTATCTGTTGATACTTTATTTTTATAATAAATAACTTTAGTTTTAATATGTAGATCTTTTATTTTTCTGTACCTACGCAGTGAAACTCTTATAAGGTTTTCTAAGGAACCATTAATGAAGCTGCGTGAGGATAGGCCGTGCCTACTGGACAGTCTGCTAAAATAGTACAGGACAGTCAACAGAGTGATTCGATATCTTTTGTGGGATCGTTATTAGATAACGGACGTGATCTCCTGTCAGATTTGTGATTTTTATGGCTGTTATTTGCTTTTTCTATGTACAACGTACATTAAATGAATAAATAATCATGCATACTTACATGAATTCGTGTTTGAAACGATCTAAACTAAAATATTTGACAGTAAATATGTTAAAAAAATTACAAATCTGACAGGAGATCACGTCCGTTATCTAATAACGATTCCACAAAAGATATAGAATCGCTCAGCAGGAGGCACCTTGTCAAAGCTACATGACCCAAATAAAACAAGGGGAAGAAGATGGTGATATAATTAAATATATACAGTTAAATTCATTCTCAGCATTCTCACGGAGATTCTTGACCCAGGTTAGGTGCAAAATTGAAGCAGCAAGAACTGCGTTCATTAACCGGTGAGAGGCCGGGACCCGGAATATGCGGGCCTACAATGCGCATGCGCGAGAAAATAATTCAAATATTTGAATAATATTGTCTTTGAAAAACTTTTGGTCTGTGATTTTGACCCTTATCTTGCGCCATCATTACTCTAGGTAGTGTTAAAGATTTCTCTCGAATTGACACACTGGATTATTTTTAAAACGATTTCTTCTATGACGATGCGCTGTCAGATTTTGCCGCGGAATTAACGGTCGAAATTACTGCGTGTATCGCGAATAAAACGTTGTAAAATCTATTAATTTACGTAATAAATGCAAGTAATGTGATTTTAGTGGATAGTTTATTGAGTTGTGAACGTGTTTCAGTCAATAAAATATACAATAGCTTAAAATTTATCAACAAAACATTCAATTCAAAATTCAAAGTGGTGGTTTTTTTGGTGTAGTTCCGCGAATTTCCGCGAAATGTTCCGACATCTGACCGGTTAAAATGAAATCCCTCTTCTGCAATGACAATATTAGTTTAAAACTAAGGCAGAGAATGCTAAAATGTTGTGTGTGGTTGATCTTGCTGTATGGATGTGAAACATGGACCTTGAAAGTGAATACCATGAACAGGTTAGAGACTTTTGAAATGTAGCTTCACCGGAGAATGCTCAAGGTCCTATGGACCGACATAATCACCAACATAGAAATTCTCAGGCGGGCTAGAGCAGATAGAGAGCTGCTTACATTAATAAAAATCAGGAAAATTTCATATCTGGGTCATATACTTCGAGGGGAGAAGTATCACTTGCTCCATTTGACGGCCTCCGTAGTCCAGTGGCTAAGACTCTTGACTCACATTCCGGAGGTCGCGGGTTCGAACCCGGCATGCGCAAATAAATTTTATTTGATTAATTTGTGTTATTTCACAATTAATTCATTTAAAATAATATATAGTATATTTGCGGCATGTTCCAGAGTGGAAGATACTATCAGTATCGCCCTGGTGTAAGACCACCATTCAGAATTGAAACGTTGCTTGAAAATGGCTTTAGCCGTGTTTAGTGACCAGATCTGAATAGCCAGGTACTTCCCAACCTTCCTCTTTCCCACCTCCTTCCCCTCCCCGCTACCTTCAGCCTCACAACATACCCCAATTGGGGATGCCATAGTCTCACTGGCTCCAGACGGGAGCAGTTGAGATTCTTGTGCGGTATTCACTGTAAAAAAAAAAAAAAAAATTTAATATTGAAAGGCAAGATAGAGTGTCGCCGAGGGCCTGGTAGGAGACAAATGACTTGGCTGCGAAATATACGAGAGTGGACCGGTATTAGAAGTGTGGAGGAGCTATTCCGGGCAGCGCAAGACAGAGACATTTTCAAGAGTGATCGCCAACATCGGGGGGACCTGATAGTTTTTATTAAGATAGGTAACAGAATATTTTTAACAGGATATTGTTTATAATAAAATTAATTGGACATCCAAATTGATAGACCGGCCCAACAGAGAAAGACAAATGAACCAATTTGCGCAGAACGGGGAGGCGGCATGATTGTCTCCCTTTCTGTGATTTGTCAATAAACGAATCTGACAATATTCAGGCAACTCACATTGTAATACGTATCACTTGTATTAAGTCTGCGAAAATTAAATCTGTATAGAAATTATTAGTTCTTTTTACAATGGTGCATTAATTGCTGGCTGCATAAAAAATCACAAATTGGCTAAACAAAGACACTTTTACAAATATGTTATAATTTACCCACATTACTCATTTTTAGCTGTAGGTGAACATTCAGATCCTACGCAGATAAGTCCCAAAATAAACTGCGCCACTGCAATTGTAGCCTTACTTTTCTGCAGAGGGTCAGGTTATTTCAATGTGCACTCTTCGGCGGTCAAAGTGTGTGATTAGGCATAATATGTTTTAGTTTTTTGATATCTCGATTCATATGATGAATTCATATTCATAAATTTAAAATAATTATTTATATAACAAGGTGGTTGATTGGCGGTCTCCGTGATATAAAATTTAGTTTGTTAACATGTTATTGCAACATGTCAAAAACACAAACTGCCTAATTATTGTGTATTTTACTCTCTTTAATCACGTGAGGCTCGAAAGGGGGGGGGGGGGGGGGGGGGGGGAAAATAATGAGACATCACGTGTATTGTTTAATTACCCTTATAAACTTTAAAAATATGTTAAGTCTAAATCCCTTCATAAGTTAAATTCTTAAGTTTGTAATAAGGATTTTTTTTTAAATAAGTTATTAACAAGTTGTCCTCTCCTAAACACAAGCATTTGCTTTATTAGGAGAGTGTATAAATATGTAAGCTATATTATGTAAATGTAAAAGAAATAAATATTAATAAAAAAAATAATAATATTCTGAAAATTTCAATATACTTTGTACTAAAAAATACACAGGATTTTTGGAATGGGGGGAGGGGGTGGGTTTAAACGTTGCTAAAAAACATCACGTGATTAATGGACTGGTCAGTGGTTGAGTGGTCATAGCGCTTGGGTCCCACCCGAGCATCGCGTGTTCGATTCCTCGGCTGGCTAAATCCTCCATCACAACACAAGCAACATTTTCGGCTTTCTGTGGTGGTAGTAGGAGATTTTCAAGCATTGTTGGGTTATTCGTAACCCGGGAATGTTTGTCTATCTTTTAAAAATTAAAAATTTAAAAAAATTAATGGACGACCCCTAACCTAATCGGTGTCTGTCGTAAAATATTATTGAATTGGGCGTGGCGAATCAAACTTGGACTGGAAAATAACATTAAATGCAGCAGCGCCACTCTAAGTTAGTGTCTCTTGTTATGCATTTAGACCAGTACCTTTTTCCATTTTGAAAAAATAATTTTTAAGGCATTATGCCCAGAGAGTTTTGGGGTTATTTACACATCCCAAGCTAACATATTTGTGATACAG
The DNA here is from genome assembly GCA_917880885.1 of Limnephilus marmoratus. NCBI lineage: Eukaryota > Metazoa > Arthropoda > Insecta > Trichoptera > Limnephilidae > Limnephilus > Limnephilus marmoratus. The sequence goes on along the minus strand of OU862929.1, from coordinate 36,162,040 downwards.
TACTACACACCCCAAGCTCACATATTTATGATACACAACTGATGTGGTTTACTCGAAGCATTCTCAAACCCTCCTGGTGCCCAAAATGTTCGCCTCCAGCTCATCGAAATGATATCTAGATTTCGTGTTGGGGCAAGTCTTCTCAATTTGGATGTCTTTGCTTGGATTTGAACACAGTTTTGCATCGTTTTTGGTATCACTGGCCTTTAAATATTTCCATAAACTCCGGCCCCAGAATCCGAAGATCTTCTTTGGGCAATGGTTGTGTTACAAGAAACTCATTTGGGGTAGGTCTGGGACGTACCTGGAATGCCAGAAGGATCATAGGAAGGCGCCTCACATTTTTAACACTTCCAAGCTGCTTTTTAGCTATCTCTTCTTCGAAAGACAGCTTGACGAAGTCCAGGAATCTGTTGCAAAAACTCATGCAACGATCGGGATCCCAGAATTTCTGCAACAGTTTAAAATTAATGTGAAACCAAATGACGCTGGGCAGGAGCTGTCAAAAACTCATTTTACCTTCAATTAGCCAACATATCAGTGTCTTAATAATAATTTAACCCCTCAGGCTAATTTGTTCACTTTTCTGCACAACTCATATAGGTCTCGTAGAAATCGTTGTGGCTCCCTTACTATCATGGTTAGAAATATGATCTAAACTGTGTTAAGCCGGGTACAGATTGCTGTAACGTAACATGCAATGTAACACGCAATGAAAGAATTTGCCGTCCACATTGTCGCAATGTATCATGCAATGTTATAGAATTCCCATAGTGTGGACGCCATGCGCGCACGAATCGTGCACACTAGGCACACGAACAGCATTTCAACTTGTGCGCGCCGCAATCCACAGTCTCGGTTTTTCGCCAAAGGGGCGTGCAGTGTGCACGGAGCGTCAGTGTGGACGGCTTGTTCGTGTCTGTACTGCAGAACGCGCGCGAACAATGGAGGATTTGTTCTCGGCAGACTGAGCTATGTTCACCGCGCGCATGCCGGAAACAAATGCGAGAAGGTACATGCTCGGTTCATGCGCGCGCTGCGTCCACACTTACGAAATGTTCCTTTCATATTACATTGCATGTTACGTTACAGCAATCTGTACCCGGCTTTAAGGCTCGATGACACAGAGCGAGTTTACAAGCTACTATCTACTAAGTTTAAAAGCGGGTAAATCGGCGAGTGAGATTGTCATGATGACACACAAAACTGTCCACTCGCTCAGTAGCGTAGGAAACTGAGGTCGCTGCTAGCACCAGTAACAAGAATAACGACGCCTGCGTGAACTAATTCTGTGATGTTTGACAGTCGAAATCAGCTGTTTATTGGCAGCCATCTTGAAAAAAATAAATAAACCAATCACGAGCAAGCGTGTAGCGAGTAAAGTTAACGACCTTTCAGATTTTTTCGTAGATTGTCAAGAATCTGCTAGTTAGTAAGTAACACAATGACACTGAGCGAGTTTACTAACAGATAGTGAATTTCCCAGATAGTAGCTTGTAAACTCGCTGTGTCATGACGCTTTAGAAAGAAAAAATACCACGCTTCATATTCAAAACTAAAAGTTAACCACAAAATAATTAAAAATGTACAACTTTCTGAAATCAAAGATCTAAAAGAGAATTTGAAAAATATTTATAAACTTTGTGAATTTTTTATTAATTATTTTTAAATGAAATGACAAAAAATTAGTTGATGATAACATTTATAATAAATTTGCTTAATACAACAAGTGTTTTTAAAAATTTATTTTTTGTTATCAATTTAGAAAAAACGTAATGTGAGCTATTTTTAAAACGTTTTTATGTTTGCATTCAAAAATGTTGTATTTCAAAAATTATGTTTTTTCAAATTATAAAATTTGAATGTGTATTTTATCACCTTTCAGCTTTTTTTTATTTTTGGATTTGTTCAGAAATATTCCGTTTATTTGGATTTATTGTAAAGCGGGAATATTTTGATCTTCCAACAAAATAGGCTCGAGGGGTTAACCCAGAAAATACACAAAACCACAAGAGTTCCAACAGCCCAGATCCAGTGTGACTGTCACATCAAGTTATGAGGCTGAGAAGCACCTGGCTATTCAGATACGATTTGAGATTTTCACGGCCAAAAATATTATAATGATTATTTTTGGGTATTATGCAGTGTTGTACTATCTCCTTCTTTACTTTCGGCTGATGTGATGAGATGGACAGATGGCATAATACCCCAAAAATAAATCACAATATAACTAAAGCCATTTCGGCAATGTTTGGATTCCGAATTATGGTCTTTCGCCAGGGCGACACTCAGTGGCGTAACGAGGGGGGGGCGGACCGCCCCGGGTGCCACCTGAAGAGGGGTGCCACTCGACCAAGATATTGCATATAGGTACATAACCAAGATATTGCATACACACAAACACGGACTGTTATTTATATTTTCGTAACTCTGTGGCTCCCCGTGGAGTGCACCGAATTTTGTGTCAGTCGGTCTTTTATAGGCGGAATAGCCTATATTCTGAAATTCTCTAGCCACCCTCCCTCCCAGGATGGACCAATTTTATGAAGTCGAAATTAGCGTTTTGAATTTATCAAGTCAACTTTCATAGGGGGGGGGGTGACATCCGCCCCGGGTACCACCCATACTAGCTACACTACTGGCAACACTCAGTCACAACATTCTGGAAAGTACCACATCTGGAAAGTAGTATATATGGTTGTACCTAAAATATTTTATTTTCACTATGTAAAAATGTCAACTATGTACATAAAATTTGATATTTAAATTTTATTTTATTTGTGTACAAAAAATTTACAACATTACAGATATTTTATCTAATTAATTGTAATAGTACCATTTTCACAGTGAGAATGTAGCGCCAAAAACCTCAAAAAACTCATTGAAATTTTCGAAGAATATGTCGAAATTTTTATCTAATATATTTAAATAGCGTATCGCTCTTCCCACGGGCGAATTCGGGTACAGATTTGTACAACTCAATCGGCAATATAATATGTTATGGCGACGTGCCCGAGAGTGAGACTCTGGTACAAATAAATTGATTTGCGCCAGAATCTCACCGAGACGAGGCCATTGATTAATTGAAAGAAATATTTTAGCAACGCAAAATATCTATGAGTTTCTAGAGAATGGTTGTTAGTCATACCTAGAATAAATCTCGATGGATACAAATATGGATATGTTCCATAGAGGCGTAAAAATAAAAAAATGCAGGAATTTTTTTATGAACTCTTTCAATGTTTAAAATATAGGATGCTTCAAATGGGGCCCAGATAATACAATTCGACTCCAGTACACTTAGCACCAGTGAGTTGTAAAGTAGCTTAATTGTTAGTGGGTTTTGAAATGAGAATGAATTACGAATGACAAAGCCCAGCAGTTTATATGCTCTGTTGCATAAGTCATTTGTGTGCTGGTGGAATGTCATTTTGCTGTCAAAAGTAACCCCTAGATCTTTTATTTGACTAAAGCGAAGAAAAATGTTACTGTTAATTGAATATTCAAATATGATAGTCTGTTTTGCCCTTGTGAAAGAGACTACATTGCATTTAGATGCACTGAAGCTTAGACAGTTAATTTTTGCCCAGTTTGCGACAGAGTTCACATCGATTTGTAGGAGGACACAGTCAGCGAGATTTTTTATTATGCGGTAGAGTTTTAGGTCATCAGCAAACAATAAATAAGAGGAATGAGTGATGATTGAGCCAATATCGTTGATGAACAACAAAAATAATAGCGGTCCAAGAATTGATCCTTGCGGAACTCCAGAAAAACCAGGAATTCAGCAGAACGAGACCCTTTTAAAAAACGTATTGTTTGCAATTAGTGAAGTATGAAGCAAAAAGTAGTAAAAGTTTTTTGGAAAAGCCAAACGTAGCTATTTTTTTTTAATAGGACATCGATATCGACCTTGTCAAAGGCCTTTTCAAGGTCAAAGTATGTAACATCTACATGGTTTCCTTGGTCGAGAGTTCTTGATAGTAAGTCGGAAATGCATAGTAGATTTGATGATACTGACATCTGGGGTCTAAACCCATGTTGACGATCGTCAAGAAGAGGTTTGACATGGCTGTACAAATGCCGATGAAGGATTTTTTCAAATATTTTCGCTACAGAGCAAAGAATTGCAACCGGCCGGTAGTTACGGATATCGCATTTAACACTCTTTTTATGTATCGGGGTTATTTTGGTAAGTTTCCATAATATGTCTGGAAAAGATCCAGTTTTTAAGCAAGTGTTAAAAAAATGACGCAATGGTAAAATAAATTGTAATATTTAATCATTAAAGTAGATATCAACAACTATTCTCATTAAAAACATGTCTCTTGAATTTTATAAGAAAAACTCTCTTTTTATAACTTTTGAAGGTTATTCCCATCAATGTAATATATCATTGAAGAAGAAGATAATAATAATCTAAACGAAAATATGAATGAGAACAAGACACAGAAAAAGACAATGGACTAGAACCCAGAACCTCTCGTTATGACGGCTTGACAGTAGGTGGCAATGGCGAAATTGGTAAATGCACGTCACGGATAGATGAGAGGTTCTGGGTTCGAATCCCAGTTGCGACCATTATCTTCTTCTGTTTTTCTGTATCTTGTTCTCTTTCATATTTTTGTTTAGATTATTATTATTAACTTCTTCAATAACAGATCTCTTGTTTTCATTGAGAATTGATAACATTATCTCCTTTAATGCTTAAAGAAATAAAATTTATTAGTACTGCCAGGTTTTGAACCCGAGAACCTTTGTGTATCTTAACCGATCGACCACAGACGTTTTGTTTTAACAGTCTTACTAATAATAAGGTTGTAAAGGTAAAGTGGGCCTTAAACTATGGTTAGGGCGGTTTTAACCGTACAAATGCCGTGATAATAAGTCAAGTTTTTCGCTATTATGCGCCGCATTTACACCCTGTTTAAGGGGGTAAGCAAATAAGTAATATTTCTCACCTCATTGTTCTTTGGAAGATCACCTGTTTTGAAATGTTGGATCTCTTCCACAATTCCTAATGTGTCATTCCGGAATCCACATAGAATACTCTTAACTCCAAGGTAGGTCCCTTGCAGCCACCAATGCAACATCTTCGTACTTCTGCAATTTTAAAAGTGGAACAGTAAGTGTCGGTTTGGCAAAAGAAATGTTCTCTCTTGAAAAAAATTTTTCTACTAAGATTATGAAAATGTTATCAATTTTTTTTAGAAATTTATAGTTTTGTTTTTTATAAATAAATCAGCTGTTTTTGGGCTTGTGACATCACTACATGAAAATATTCCATCTCCGATGATATTCAATTAATTTTGTAAAATTCCGCTGATTTTTTTTGTTATATGGCAACACTTTGATTTGTGGCGAATTTTTGAATTTGACACTTAAAATTCACTAGCTTTGTTGTTTGTACTCTGTGAACTTATCGTTTGGTTTGATGTTTTGACAGATGCTATGAAGTGAACATCGTAGTACATATTAAGCATTCTATAGCTGTCTTAAAAGCGTAATGATAAAACATGATTTAACAAAATAAAATTTTATAATAATTGTATTTTAAAAGTACAAGTTTATTACAGTGGATTTATTCATATATAGAGGTTGAACATTATAACGATAAATGATCAATAAAATGGATCAAGTAAAAATTCGTGCCATTCGTGTGGATTAAGTCAGTTTTTTTTAAAATGATTATTGTTTTGTCGCACCCATACGTCCTGTCTTTCCGGTTTATAAAAAATGGTTTGATTTTTCAGGATAAAATTTTCAAAAAATCGCTAGTGTTTCAAAAATACAATTAAAAAAAAATTATTTAGGCATCACACCGCTTACTCGTTAATATGGAATATTTTTTATTCAAACAGTTAGATTTAGCTTTATTAGGGGCCGTTCAGGTATTACGTAACGCACTTGGGGGGGAGGGGGGGTCTTGTGAAACATTACTGTGCGTTATGAGGGGGGAGGGGGAGGGGGTGTTCGAACAACGCGTTACGTAACATGTTTTTGCTTATTTAGATAAAAAACTAGAGAATTAAAATCTTCCAAGTTGGCAATCCAAACGCGATTAAAACCAGAAAAAAGATATTAAGTGACTTTCTAGTACTTTGCGCAATTTAATTGTGACTTTCAGGTAAAAATTGTCACTTGGGCGTTACGTAATGTTTAGGGGGGGTGGGGGTGGGGTGATATGGAAAAACGTTACGGCGCGTTACATGGGTCAAAAATTGCATTATGTAATACTCGAATGCCCCCTTATCACGAAAAGTGAGTATTTATGTTGGGGGAGACAAAAAACATGCAAAAAATATGCATTTAACATTTTAATTTTGTTTAAATTAATTCGCTTATGCGGTAACGCCATTTTTGTATGTATCGTAATCAAACATTTCAAAGACAAACAATCAATGCTGCCAATCATAGAAAAATATTATTGCCATGTAAAACAAAGTGAATGTATTTTTGACAAGTTTGTACCTGCATTTATAACAGCAGAACATGGTAAGAAATGTATTAGAATAATTACACAAACCCGCTAGACAAACCCTGCTTTGCCAACAAACTATTCAAAACCTGGGATGTTTTTTTAAATTATGATGACATAAGAGTTTATTTTAAAGAATTTATTTTATAAGATTGGTACTTCCGACAAATGTCATATTTGATTGTCTATTAGTTAAAAAAGGAATATTCGTATTATCCGTGCATCAAACTTCGAAAACACGAACATTCCGTATTATCCGTGAGGTGGACTAAATTCACATTTACCAAAAAAAAAAAAAACAGAATGTCTTAAATTTTTTGCCTAAACAGATTTTTTTTTTTTTAAAATGTAATGCAAGTGGCCTATTGATTGACACGCTCGAGAAAGAATTTCAATATTTGAAAATGTATAATCAATTACACCAGAAGTGGAAAAATTTTAGCCATGGGGCACACGGACTCGCCCACAAAAACATTTCTCTCTGTCTCTTTAATGGTAACAACATTATAATTATGTATCTACCTGAAGTAATTGTTTTGATAATCGTTGTATATATGTTGGTGTGTGTTTAATTTGGCAAACGGCAGATTCCTAATTTTCTCCAGGACATATAGGTTGGAGTGTTTGTGAGGCAGGAAGCCCTCTCCCAGGGGGATTCCCTCTGCGAGGAGTCCACTCATCTGCCCAGCGTAGACCAGGCGATGCTTGTTCAGATACGCCTCAAATACACAGGCGAAGTGTGAAGTTTCATCGACAGGAGCTTCTGTGTCTGGCTCCCTTGTTGGGTTATCTTAAAGACAGAAAATTCCTCAGTTAGAGCAGGATATTTAACATGGTCTTCTTCCTCTGTGGGTCGGGAACACATCGTTTTGACAATACGCCACCGGGCATCTCTGTCCTGGGCTGCTTCAGCGGCCTTCGTCCATTGCAAGTTCAGTCTCTGGAGCTGCGTTCCCCTGCTTTATCTGGGTCGGCCAATTGAATGCTCTGGAATTACTGCCAGTATTTAAAGTGTAAGTAAGTCTTCTGATATTCCACAGTATTACAGATTTATAAACTTATGTACATGTTCACCTCAAAGATAAGTTGTACACATGTCAATAATACGCTGTGAAAACAGTATTGGGGGAAATTTGTTCAAATATCGCCCAATATGTATGTATGTAATATCACAGTATGTCCCTCCTGAGAAAAATATATAAAATTAAGGACTTACAAACATAAGGCTGGAAATAGTGTCAAGCGTACCGTCAGTCGACCAAAGACTTAGCGCTGACGAGCTGGGTCGATAGTTCTCGTATGCAGAGCTAACGTATTACCAAAAACAACCGACGCGCGTTGGTAGGCATCACACTATATCTGGCCTAAAACTAGAACAGATATAGCATATATTTTTAGCTTAAAATAACATTACTACCTGAAAGCATGTATTGTTCGAATTTGTGACCCCAGGAATTCTTTTTAGTCGGTTTATCGGACCATTCCTCCTGTTCTTCTTCGGGCCTTAAGCGAGATATGTACAAAACCCCTCGGAATAAGCAAGCAGTTACTTTGTAGGGGGTTCTGTTCTTCTCGTATTGAACGCACGATACTTCCCGAAATATCCCCTGGTTTGCCACAAAAGGCACTTCATTGAGAGATATCTCACTAGAATCCAGCACATTTAAGCAATCTCTATGATCCTTTAGAAAGAGCTGCATGAATTTTAGTCTCGTTTGGGCGCAAACGTGCTTTTGAACTAGATCTAAATTATGATTTAAGTCAAAGTTGACGGGAACCCCATCGTAAGTGGAGTTGATGTATTTCAGCTGGGAAAAATCATTTAGATAGTTTTGCTGCGGCCCTGCGCTATAAAATCCGACCTTCCTCGGTTCCGAGAGTTCGGCGGGTTCAAATGGTTCATAAATAAACCAGTCATTAGATTGATAACTTCGTGGTTTTACTATGGACCAAGTGTCAACGCTATTTGACCATATACATACCTATATTTGACGACTTTTTATTCGATATGCGCAAAGATGTCGTCACACATACCATAGACAAGGGGATAGAGGAAACAAAATAAAAGGCTCGACCATAGACAATATAATTATCTTTCAGTACCTACCCAATTTATTAGCCTAAAATATTATTTTAAAAATAAAATTAAATGTCAAAATATTCCCCAGGGAACAGAGTTGGATCTGACAATCGCTGCCTTGAGAAAATGAGCTTACTTTTCTTTACTGCTCATTTTCTCCGGACAGAGCTTTGTCAGATTGAAACCCGTTGCCCTATGAAGAAACCAACTGTCGTAAAAATAACCTAAAATTACTTGAAATTTCAATCCCTTCAAAAGGTGAAGAACAATTTCAAATAAGATTTAGCTTTCCTACGATAGTATCGACTTTGACATTTCTCTGGTTTCAACAGAAAAATGAAAAACTCAATTAAACGTTTTAGTATTTTATTAAAAACAGGAAATACAAGAAAAACTAACTAAAAATCACGCCGTTTCCCCGCAGGGGTAGGCCGATAGGACGGACCGTCAAACAACTGGGTCTTGGCACACACTCTTTGCCTCATTCACACTCACACATCGACTCATACATACTATTTCTGACTCTTGACGTGGCCCGATGCAAGTATCGGATTCCCTTGATCGTGTCAGGTTTTCCTCTGGCGTCCCTGACTTCATCTACCACTCACATCTGCGTCATATATTCTACTTACACCCCACGCTTCGTTCATTCGCTCTACATGCCCAAACCATCTGAGGGTCCCTTTCAATCTTACTCATTATGATCAGCCTTGCATTGCATTGCTTGATCATAAATAATAATATTTGGATGATTTGTATAGCGCCATTTTTTGTAAAAAAATACCTCAAAGGTACTCTGCACAAACTTATATTTCTGCAATCTAATTCCAACTACAAAGTAGACAATCCATTATAACAACTTATGGATAAAACTTGCATCCACCGGTTCATCGATCATTGATATGAAACTACCTATACGTACAACGATTTGACCGATGAACGCTTTGCTGCATATAAAATGTACATATTATATTTTTTGTACTCTGTACAGGCAGAAAATATACAGTATCATACGTAGTTTTACCACACATCCTCAGGGGTGTCATTTCTACAGCATTCAGTCCACTTTCCTCTGCCAGTTCCATGCCTCACTGCCGTACATAAGGGTAGGTACCAGCATTCCGTTGTGGACTGCTAGTTTCACTTCTTTACACAGTTTTTTGTTAGCGCCAACAGCATTCAGGGGTGAAATGCAGATCCGGGCACAGTTTGGAAATTTAATAAAAAGGCACTTTCTAGATGAGAAAAGTATGGAGATGATGAATAAAAAATAAATTAAGGCGCGCTCGGCAAAATTGAGGGAGATACAGCCGTTCAAAGTATTTAAAAAATCACTTGGCGAACTGATATTGACAGTTCGTTGTTCGTTCGCCATGTTTTCACCGCTTAGGTATGTTGGATCCCAGACCTAATACAGAATTGATAGTACGCCAGAATCACAAACCATGTTACACAAACCTAGCGTAGCCGCTAAACCACTTGAAAACTGGGATGTTTTTCTTGCCTTGACGTGAGCAGGCGCTATAAAGGGGCACTTTTTTTGTATCACAAACCATGTTTAGCGTATTAGGTTATAAAAAAAATGGCGGGCGGACGCGGGCGAACTGTCAATATCAGTTTGTAAAGTGAAATTTTAAATACTTTGAACGGTTGTATCTCCCTCAATTTTGCCGAGCGCGCCTTAATTTTTGTTTTATTCAGCTTTTCCACACTTTTCTCATCTAGAAAGTGCCTTTTTATTAAATTTCCAAACTGTGCCCGGATCTGCATTCCTCCCGCATTCAGTCCTCCATTAATAGAATTACCTACATTTACCCTTCTTTCAATATCTCTATCAGCCTTCCCGTCTCTCATACACATACTTCCCACGATATACAAACTCATCCACCTGCTCCAAGTTCACAACTATATTGCACAATGTGTTCGTACTCTTTTTAACAATAAAAATAGAACAAATTTAGAAAAGCTAAGCGTACTGAGAATATATTGGTCCTGCTGCATCCTGGTCCAGGCCATGGAGTACTCTTCCTCCTTCTTATGTTCGCTCAAGAACAGCGGTGAAAGAGAGTGGTGGCACACGTCAGCCCCATCTCCTGACATGACACCACAACGTTACTGTCCCACATACCTACAACAATCATATGTCATTATTAAGGTGCTAAATTAATGCTTTTATATGTATTATTATAATAAGGTAAAATGCAAACAAACCCAGAGATCAGTAGGCGCAGGCCGTCGTTCGTGGAACGTGCTCTCTTCTCTAGGGGAATGACACCAGTAATCTCCACCGGCCTGTCAGCTGTAAGGATAGGATTTAGTGTTTCGAGCTGAAAATATTAAAGAAAACATCTTATGAGATACATCAAGACAGACCGACAGATAAAAACAAAACAAGATAAATGCAGAAATGTTTCATATAAATGTTTGTACCTTTTTGTTTGCAGGTTATAATGGTTTTCACGAGCATAATCATATCGCGAAATGAGACGTTTTGCGATACTAGTAGCCACAAACATATGCACGAGTTCTCAAAATTGGATAATAAACGTATTCAATTCTATTTCACTTGTTTAGGAAGCAAATTTTGAATTCCCGTCGCATTGAAATAAACCGTTGAGAGCAATCCGGATACATTATTTCACCCAGCTGTCAAAAGCTTAAATTCAAAGTTTTCCTATTGGCATCCAATTTCCCATTGGTGGAGAGAGATTGCGCAAAGATGACGTCACACAGTCATAGATATTATCTATCTTCGGTCTTGGTTGAAAATTTGGATCGAAGTTATACCCCCCTGAAATGGTTCAAAGGCATTTGGATAAATTTCCGACGCCATTTTTCAGGTTTTGAATCAACAATTTTTCGGCCGATGAAAAATACTCGTAGCCTGACTATGGCTTGCACAATCCACTCTTATTACAAACTGATTATTTAAACACACAAACCAATTACGAAAATAGTTCAATTTTAAAACTTTCAAATCGGACAGTTATTGTTCGCTGTTCGCGCCGTTCACGATTATTTTGTCTTCGTGCAAGATTGCCAATGGAGATATTCTAAAATACCCACATGAGATGTTCAAATTCCCCATAAAATTCCCACAAGTGCTTTTACCTCCAAACGAAACAAAATTCTATTGAAATTAGGCATTTATTTTTGAAGTGAAAACTTCTTTAGCACCATTGTGATTTAAAAATCGGTGAAACGAAAATTAGCTACACTAAAAAGAGGTAAACACATACATCTATAGGATTTAGCCTGCGAGAGAATGAGATAAGTGTCGTAAAGTCTCAGCTACTTGGCGTATTTCGACATATCGCTCGCCGTACATTCCCAATGCGAATATGTATATATATATATATTTTTTTTTTTTTTAACATTAACTCCACACAGGAGGCCCTGAGGAAAATTATTTCCCTCAGGGCCTATGTCATCTGGGATGCTGTGTGGAGGATCTTTTTGAGGAGAGGAAGGAATAAACATTGGTCTTGAAGAGACCTATGTTGTAGGAAGGAGGAAACACAGAGGCCGGCAAATCATTCCATAGCCGAGCTGTTGAACATAAGAACGAGTCGAAGAAACGATCCGTTCTCATGTGACAAATGTCAACCGTGTACAAATGTTGGGCACGCGTTTGGCGTGTTTCCCGACTATGCACCGGTACCGAAGGGATCAATGATGCTAGTTCCTCGGAGCATCTTCCATTGTAATACCGGTAGAACAAGGATAGCATTCCCACCCGACGCCTGTGCTCTAAAGATTGCAATCCGTCTGTTAGGATAGGAGAATCTATCAAACGGACCGCCCGTTTCTGCACAGAGTCTAGGGTATTTTTCAGGTATTTTGGAGCTCCAGACCAGAGGTGGCTGCCAAATTCAACCGTGGGGCGCACTTGCGATTTGTACAGGGTTAGCAGTTGTGCACTATTAAAGTGTCTGCGGGCCCTATACAGTACGCCCAGTTTCTGGGAGGCTAACTTTACTCTGGCTTCAATAGAGCCCCCATACCTGAGCTGGTCACTTAGGGTTTCACCAAGCATATCAATGGAGGGCCTGTTCGGAAGGTTGCTTCCGTTGAAAGATACTAGATTTTCATTTCGATCCCTTTTAGACGTAATCAGACAAGATTGGGTCTTTGAAACATTAAATTCAACGAGATTATTTTTACCCCAAGAGAAAACACTCTCGAGGTAACCGTCCATTCTTTGCTTCAAAGCCATACGAGCTGTTGGAGTTTGTGAGCCCTTTGGGGGCTTGTCAAACAAAAGCTATCATGAACTGTACTGTCATCCGCGTAACAATGAATTGGTGCACATGACAAAAAGTCGTTGATGTGCAACAAAAACAAAGTCGGACACAGAACCGATCCCTGCGGGACGCCAGCATTTATCGAGTGTGGGGAAGAGGTGAAACCATCGACTACCGTCTGAATCGACCTCTCCCTTAAGAAGTCGGCAATCCACGTACACAAGGATACGGGAAATCCATAAGAATGCAGTTTGTTGACAAGTCCTCGGTGCCAAAGCCGGTCAAAGGCCTTGGAGATGTCCAGTGCAACCGTTTGGGTCTCACCGAAACGTTCCAGGCACCGCCCCCAAACATGCGTCACATAAGCGAGAATATCACCGCACGAGCGGTTCCGCCGGAATCCGTATTGACGATCGTTAATAATTTTGTTCTTCTCGAGGTATGTGAGCAGTTTGTCGTTGATCACACGTTCCATCACCTTAGACAGAACTGATGTGATCGCTATGGGGCGGTAGTTGGCCGGGTTGGAGCGGTCACCCTTCTTTGGAATAGGATGGATAACCGCTTTTTTCCAACCAGAGGGCACAGAGTCAGTCTTCAGGGACATTTTAAAAAGCTTCGTCAAAATTGGAGCTATTTCTGCAGCGCACCTCTGCAGTACCAGGTCAGGTATTCCGTCAGGCCCACTAGCTTTATTAACATCAAGCCCTCGTAAAACATGGAGTACTTCCCGATGCCGGATCCTTAGCTTTTTCATATGAAAACCACAGTGAGGAACCGACGTCGGGACAGCACCTTGGTCATCGAGGGTTGAGTTATCCGCAAACATTTTACCTAATAAGTTAGCCTTTTTGGTGGCGGTGTTTGCTAATGAGCCGTCAGGTCTGGTAAGAGGCGGCAGACTGGATTTGCAGAAATTGCGACCTATTGAGCCCGCAAGCGACCAGAATTGCCTGCTGCCATGCGGGCATGCAGCCAGCTTACTGCTGATCTGCTGATCTGCTGATATGCTGAAATAAACCAAACCAAATAAAATCAGTGCTTTTATAACTAAGTGCGACGGCCCCCAGTATAATCGGATTCTCTTCGAGCGGTGCTTCGTAGCTTCTTGTCTACTTTTCTAAAGGTTTCACTTTTACCGCGTGTGAATTGCACACTCTGATTTGTTTTTATTATTTTTTGAAAAACGATTATGATACATTCTCGCAATTATTGTAAATATTATTTTTCAATATGGTTGAGTAGTAACAAATGGCCAGAATTCCCGTATTTTCCCCGCAAAAACGTTCTCCCCGCAAATTACCCAATTTTGAAAAATCTTAGAAATTCCGCTCAATTTGGGGTATTCTCCACGACTTGGCAGCCCTGATTCCGTGTTGTCGGTGTGGCTATCCGCAAAAACCTTCTTCTATGTAATTAGGGTATTTTCTAAATAAATAAATTTATGGTTATCAAAAGGTTTTTAAGAGGATGTCCGAGGAGAAAAGGAAGTCATGGATGTGCGCTAAATGTAAAACAAGACAATAGACAATCACCGCTCTCCAACAATCTCATCTCTATCGTCAATTCTTCTTAGCGAAATAAAAAAAATTTCCCCTCAATTGCACTCAATGAATTCAAAACTGGATTACTTTGAATAGATGATCGTTCACAATAACAGCACAATCGAAGACTACACCAATAAAACTGTGGTAAAGTAAAAAAAAAGAATAAGCTTGAAGCTGAAGTAATCGAATTAAAAAAAACGAGTGGGCTTTAGATAGGGTTGCCATCCGTCCGGGTTTCCCCGGATTTGTCCTAGTTTAGAAGGCGTCCGGGGAGCGTCCGGGCGGGGTTTCATTTGATGTCCGGGTTTAAAAAAAAAAATAAAGTCTTAAAATTTAAAGTCAAACGTATACGTTTGCCCTGAGGAAGGAACGGTCGTTCTGAAACCGGTCGGCTTTAAACAAATATAAAAGTGATTCAAACAAAGTAACATTGTTTCATTTATCTTTAATTAAAATTAAATTCAATTTCCAAGAATACAGCTGCATTGATTTTTACAAATTCCTTTTAAAAAGGGTAGATATTCTAAAAGCTATCGGAAAGAGTGATAAATACAAAAAAGTGAAAAGTAAAAAAGGCAAGAGGCTGAGGAAAAAACTATAATAGCTAGATAATCAACTAATGTACTTATGAGTGCAATAATTTCTTTTCATTTTTGTAGAGTTTTGATTGTTTTTATTACGTAAAATAAATTTACTATATGGCTGTTGATTAAAACTTTAAGGTGGTATAAATGAGTATAGTTTTTGGTTATTTTGTGCTTAAAAAAATTAGTGATGTAACTTACATTACAGTAAGTCTAAACTTTATAAAGTTTCAGTTTTGTTGCTGAAGATTTAAAAAGACTGAATTTAGTTCATATTATGTTGAGAGATATTTTGTTGTTTAAATGGCTGCTGATAAAAATTTAAAGATATAATTATTATTGAGTTAAAAGAGTTACCTCAAAAATTGTAAGACTGAATACTAAAATGGTCTCAGTACTTTTAAGTTTTTTGTTTTTTGTTAAAAATTTAATTGAATTTTGTTAGGCTTAATATTTAATAAGGTTTTGTTTTCATAACAGAGTATATTAATAATTTGTGTTTTATTTTAAGAATAAACTGATTATTAAAACAAATGTAACAAACTGTAATAAGATTCTGTTTTGTTAGGTACTTTTAAATTGATGATAAAAGATGACTAAATTTAATTTGAAAATAAATAAAAGGTGATTTATGACATTTTCAACTGTTTTCTATTACACTGACCATGTTTAAAAACCTGTTGACATGTCCGGGTTCTGGGCCTTAAAATCCGGGGTTTTCACGCGTCTTGTCCTGGTTTCCAAATTTTAGAGATGGCAACCCTAGCTTTAGACCACACGACTGAAATAAAACTACAAGACAAATCTACGACCTTGGGGTGACCTACGACCTTGGGGTGACCATCCTTAACCTTATCCTTAACCTTATCCTTATCCTTATCACTTCCCAAGTCAAGCGTGCGTAAAGGCCCGATCGTTCGCCTAGCAATCGATCACCGATGGCATTGATTACCGTGCGCATGACATTTTTCGTAACAATCACCACTTTTCGTAACGCATTCACCAGCTTACCTCCCAAGTCGAGCTTGTGTAAAGAAATTTTACTTCAAAAAGTTCGTTACGTATTTGGACAAACAAACAACGAAATAGAACAGCGGCTGCTCAACAATAACATTGAAATCTTCTATCTAAACGAAAAGGAAGATGAAAACCTAACCACCAGGTTAAATAATTGCATCGAACGTTGGACAAACTATTAAGGAAGAGGACATTGCATTTATTAGGTACTAGGCCAATCCACGTCAATATTCTCGAGATGGAATAGCAGCAGCTCCCCGTGACGCCCGCCCTCGGAACGTGGTGGCCATAAATAAAATGGTGGCTTTCATCTCCAAAAGGCAGAAGGACGAGCTGTTAGCGGCCAAAAGAAGAAGGGGGTTGACTTAAGAGGCTAGGTGTTGCAGGAGGTGTAAACTCTGTTTCATTTGTTATCTTTATTACCAGAAAAAACAAATTGCTGTTGAGATCAGCTCAAAAATTAGAAAATTTAAACAATTTTTTTAGCCTCGATTACATTGAGCGAGTTTACAAGCTACTAGTCGGTAAGTTTTAAAAGCGGGTGAATCGGCGAGTGAGATTGTCATGATAACACAAAACTGTCTACTTGCTCAGTAGCAGCTAAAATGTCGACTCTCGCGCGAACCCATTCTGTCGATATTTTGTAGAAAACTTGAACTTGCAGCTAGCACCACACGTTAGCCAGTAGCGAGAATTACGACTACCGCGCAAACAAATTCTGACAGTTACGAAATCAGCTGTTGGTGGGCCGCCATCTTGAGCGAGTAGCAAGTAAAGTTGACCACCTTTCAACTTTTTTCGTAGATTGTCCACAATCTGCCAGTTAGCCAGTAATACAATTACACTGAGCGAGTTTTCTAACAGATAGTGAATTTCCCAGCTATTAGCTTGTAAACTCGCTCAATGTCATTGAGGCTTTATAGGAACGGAATTAAAAAATTATGTAAGTTTTATAATTCTTGTTAATAATATCTATCATTTATTTGAAAATTTAAATAATTATTATCATTTTATGGGAACGGGACTGAAAATTTTTTATAAGAAAGAATTTATGTTACCTTACCAGAAAAAAACAAATTACTGTTGAGATCAGATCAAGAATTCGAAAATTGAAACATTTTTTTTTGTGGGAACGGAACTGAAAAATTTATATAAAAAAAATATACTTCTCTTGCTATCCTTGTCTCAGGCCATATCCTATTGAACATTTTAACATGTTAATTTGTTTTTAATTTAAATTTAACTTTATTTTAGGTTTTCAATTTATATCTACCCCTTTTCTGCTCAACTATATATATACACACATCACACAACTTACCCAATACACTACAAATACAAACATTCATTGTAGGTACCTTGGAACCATTTATTGGATAAACAACACCTCTGCCGTAGGTCGCCCTAAGTGGTTCGCTACGTTTAGTGACTTAGCAAGGGTGCATGGGTTCATGGGTGAGGTTTGTCCGGGTCTTGGCGGTGGATGCGTCTGCCCACCAGCTGCCTGGTAGGTCGGATCCGGAGAGAGAGGCTGGGGGAGTCCCTTTAACTTCTACAGTCGTACTCTCTCAGAACATCGCCTTGCACCGCAGTAGGAGGGATGGATTCATACGTCCGTCACTCCAGGACATACTGACCCACAGATTCCTACCCACCCCTCATCCCCTTCCTTCCCAGAACTTCCTCTCTTTTCTTCTCTATAAGGACCCTCCACACAGCATCACCAAAGATATCATAGGCCCTGAGGGGAATTATTTTCTCAGGGCCTCCTGTGTGAAGCTAATCTAAAAAAAATCATGTCTGCGCAAATTGATAAGGCTCGTTCACATTGAGCATATAAATATAAAATATCGTAGCACGCCACATATCGCTCTCCATACAATCCCTTCAGACCGTTCACACCTGAGCGCTTTATGCGCACATCAACCATAGACAATGCACATCTTATGCCGTAACCGCTCCTGAGGCGATATGCCAACAGTTAAGCGCCCCCCACTCCGACGAAAACAGGAGAGGGGGTCATTTTAATTAGGGAGCTGCCAAGACCGGTGGGTGACAGATGTCAAGTTCATAGATTCAGTACAAAAAATGCGCACTCCGTGGCCGCTCGCTAATTCAACTGACCCCCTCTCCTACCATAGGAAGAAATATTTTATCTGCATCGTGTGAACGGCACGAAACAAGCTGAAGTCACAAGGTTCACTCGGATGAAAGTTTACTCGATGAAATGTTCCATTCTCGTTTCACCGAGTGTTCAGACGGTTCCTTCGAAGGAAGAGTTCACTCGACATTCTCGCTACGAAGTCGTCGAGCATAAAGCCCATTCACGTGATTCATTTATCGTTCATTTCGTGATTTCATTCCGCCTCTTTCCCTCGAAATGAACCGTGTGAACACGAAAGTGAAGAGAGACAGTGCCGAATGAAGCATTCCAACAATGTTCCAACAATGTTGGAATGCTTCCTTCGGCACTGTTCACTCGCAACCGGAATTCAACATCACGTGACGCGAATGATGTGTGTGAACACTCAAGTGAACAGTCTTTCACTCGCAAATTAGTCGGCCGAAATGTTCTGGCGTGAGGACGTGTAGCCGGAGCGGCTTAAACGTCAAAATGCTCCGTTTAATTCGCTTTTCGAAATAACTCCTACACGTCTCATAGAAATCGTTGTTTCTCCCTTACTATCATAGTGAAAAATATGATCTAAACGGTATTGGAGAGAGAAAATAATGCTCTATATATTCAATATAACAATTAACCACAAAAGAATACGAATGTACACTTCTATGGAACCAAAGTTTCTGATCGAATTTGAAAAAAATTTATGAAACATTGTGAATTTTTTATGAATTATTTTTATATGAAACGACAAAAAAGTGAGGTGACAGAAACGTTTATAATTTATTTGTCTAACAAAATAAGTGTGTGTTTTAACATTTTTTTGTTACCAGCAATTTTAGTTAGAATAATAGCAAGGAGAGCCATTTTTTTAACTTTTAAAAGTTTACATTAAAAATTATTCTATTTAAAAAATTACGTGGTTATTTCTAATAATAAATTTTGGAAGCATATTTCATCACCTTTCCAAAACAGTTTTTAGTTTTTGGATACGTTAATAAATATTCCATTAATATGGATTTTATTGCAAGCCGAGGCCCATTTTGGAATAAAAATATTTTCATGGTGCAAAAATACTGGTACATATCAGTTTTCAGGTTATTATTTAACCATATGTTCAT
Organism: Limnephilus marmoratus; assembly: GCA_917880885.1. Lineage (NCBI taxonomy): Eukaryota > Metazoa > Arthropoda > Insecta > Trichoptera > Limnephilidae > Limnephilus > Limnephilus marmoratus. The sequence goes on along the minus strand of OU862929.1, from coordinate 36,142,853 downwards.
TTTATGATGCTGAAATTTATTTACTGTTTACAAGAATCGCCAATTTCTCGTAATTTAGTTCGACGTTATCGGAAATGTCAATTGAAATCGTAAATATTCCCGAACTTAGCCGTCAGCGCCGGACGAATTCCAATGCGCGCCGCGATTAAGTTTTTTGCGAGCGAAAGACTGTTCACTTGAGTGTTCACGAGAATTCGTCCGGCGCTGACAGCTATGTTCGGGAATATTTACGATTTCAATTGACATTTCCGATAACGTCGAACTAAATTACGAGAAATTGGCGATTCTTGTAAACAGTAAATAAATTTCAGCACCATAAAATGAACATATGGTTAAATAATAACCTGAAAACTGATATCTACCACTATTTTAGCACCATGAAAATATTTTTATTCCAAAATAGGCCTCGGCTTGCAATAAAATCCATATAAATGGAATATTTATTAACGTATCCCAAAACTAAAAACTGTTTTGGAAAGGTGATGAAAGATGCTTTCAAAATTTATTATTAGAAATAACCACGTAATTTTTTAAATAGAATAATTTTTAATGTAAACTTTTAAAAGTTTAAAAAATGGCTCTACTTGCTTTTATTCTAACTAAAATTACTGGTAACAAAAAATATATAAAAACACACATTTATTTTGTTAGACAAGTAAATTATAAACGTTTCTATCACCTCGCTTTTTTGTCGTTTCATATAAAAATAATTTATAAAAAATTCACAATGTTTCATAATTATTTTTTCAAATTCGATCAGAGACTTTGGTTCCATAGAAGTGTACATTCGTATTATTTTGTGGTTAATTGTTATATTGAATATATAGAGCATTATTTTCTCTTTCCAGTGCCGTTTAGATCATATTTTTCACTATGATAGTAAGGGAGAAACAACGATTTCTATGAGACGTGTAGGAGTTATTTCGAAAAGCGAACTAAACGGAGCATTTTGACGTTTAAGCCGCTCCGGCTACTCGTCCTCACGCCAGAACATTTCGGCCGACTAATTTGCGAGTGAAAGACTATTCACTTGAGTGTTCACACACATCATTCGCGTCACGTGATGTTAAATTCCGGTTGCGAGTGAACAGTGCCGAAGGAAGCATTCCAACATTGTTGGAATGCTTCATTCGGAACTGTCTCTATTCACTTTCGTGTTCACACGGTTCATTTCGAGGGAAAGAGGCTGAATGAAATCACGAAATGAACGATAAATGAATGGTGTGAATGGGCTAAGCGCTCGCGGTTCAACAGATACGCTAGCGGTTATATTAGACTCCAAAAATAACAATCGTACCTACATATTGATGAGTAGAAAAGGTAAGTTGATTATAAAGTTGTAGAAGAATACGAAATTATTTTTTTACTTTTTAGTGCATTTTTTGAAGTCGTTTTCTTGTTTTGTTAAAATTTTTGTTTATTTTTTGATTTTTAGTGAATCTGAAGTACACTAACTAATTCGATTAAGATTCGGCCGAGTATCGTAAATTTGTTCTTCAGAATTGGAGAGTTCCGTTACTTTGTCATGGATCTCATAATCAGAACCTAACCAAACTCTCATCAAACTACCCTTGAAGTACATCCTTTCCAATAAAAAAAAGAATCATCGAAATCGGTTGGCGTGATATTGAGTTATTCGTCATACTTGATGCAAATTTAAGACTTATATGATTTTCTCATGGATGCTATTGTCAGAACTGGACCAAATTAAAATGGGACATTATATGGCCATGGGATAATCCCTCTTAAGCGAAATCGACTGTATTCATTATTCATCGTATCAATAGTTAATCTGTATTCATTTTTAACAACTGCGATTTTATGTTGTATTATTTACATGATGCTGAAATGGAATCGTTCAAGGTTGGTAGCCATTGATATAATTTTTTTTACACTTCCCTGATTAAAAAAACAATACTAAACGCATGCCATGTTAAGTAATTTGTCCATAGATGTATGTTAGGAATTGTATGATTTTAATGATCACGCAAAGTAGGTACTAACACCAAAATCCCGATAGGAATATAAAGGCAATTGTGTAAATGTTTACATTAGTTTTTTCTGTTTGGTCACCATGTTCAGAAAAGAATTTCTACAAGGTTTGTGTCTGTTGGCATTTTACCAAGTAACATTTGTGTATTGTCTTGCACCTTTGCTGGTAAGTGTTTCAAAGACCCAATCGTGTCTGATAACGTCTAAAAGGGATCAAAATGAAAATCTAATCTCCTTCAACTTAAACAATCTTCCGAACAGATCGATATGCTTGGTGTAATTCTAAGTGACCAGCTTAGGTACGGGGGCTCCATCGAAACCAGAGTTTAGCCACTCAGAAACTGGGCGTACTGTACAGGACTCGCTGCAAACCCTGTACAAATCGCAAGTACGCCCCACGGTTGAACTTGGCAGCCACCTCTGATCTGGGCTCCAAAATACCTAAAAAAACCATGACTCTTTGCAGGTCCGTTTGATAGATTCTCCCATCTTAACAGAAGGATTGCAATCTTTAGAGCACATGCGTCAGGTGGGAATGCTGTCCTTGTTCTACCGGTATTACAATGGAAAACGCTCCGAGGAACAAGCGTCGTTGATCCCCTCGGTACCGGTGCGTAGTCGGGAAACACGCCAAACACGCGCCCAACATTTTTTACACGGTTGACATTAGTCACATGAGAACGGGTCGTTTCGACGACCCACCGGCCTCTGTGTTTCCTCCTGTCTCTTTAAGACCCATGTTCACTCATTCGTTTCCTCAAAAAGACCCTCCACACAGCATCTTCAAAGACGACATAGAGGGAAATTATTTTCTTCAGGGCCTCCTGTGTGGAGTTAACGTAAAAAAAAGTATTTTTGATTATTAGGTATTACTCCCGCAATTGCCTTATTGCGACTGTCCGTTAAGATATATTAGGTCCTTACATATGAAATTGGCGTTTTGCCGTACTGGCAACTTTGATTTCAAATATCTTCTCATTGGTTAGGAATCAGTGGCGGCCGCTACGCTGAAAACGTGGTGGTTCACTGATAATCCGTAACTATGAGATAACGATTACTAAGCAACATTAGGTTAAAATGATCCCACTAATCTTATTTGGAGAGAAGATGTATTTTAAGCTGTTTTCGAAGTTCGAAAACTTCTACATATCGCTTTTTAATTAAAAATTTTATTTTTCGGTACTAAGAAAATAAAAACACAATACTATTTTTTCGTAAATAAATCTTAATTTTCAACCCAAAAAACACTTATTTTTACAATGTTTAATTTATTTTATTTTATATTTCATAAAATAAAATAAATTTGAAAGTAGTGTAAGAAGAATATACGACGCAAATGTGAATGGTAGAAGAAGTCGGTAGCGCCCGAGGAAGACATAGCACGAGCAAGTTAATCAGATACTTGAGTCGGGCCATGTCGAAGTCGGAATAATAGAGGAGAATGTATAAATGTGAGTGAGGCAAAGAGTGTGTGCCAAGACCGAGTTATTTGGCGGTCCGTCCTCTCTGCCTACCCCTGTGGGGAAACGGCGTGATGGATGGTTAGTTAGTTTTATATTTCATTTTAAACAGGATACAAACAGTATTTATAAACAATGTATAAACAGCACGAGGGCAAAATTGTCAAAGTTACCTATAAAAAATTGTTTTTTTTTTATTTTTTTTTTTTTATTGAAAGAACAGATATACATATTAAAATCAACAAACAAGTCCTTATGATATGAAGTGTATTCCTTAATGATCAGCGTTTTATAATTTAAAACACCAATCAATAAAAAAAGTAAATATATGTAAAATTTAGGTATTTGCTGTACCTTTTAATTAAAAAAAGAATTATTCAGTTTGGTTAAGTATTTTTGCCTTAAATCCAAATTTAAGTTTGAATGATAAAGGCCGCCGGGCGGCACACCGATATAGCTTAATTTTTCATACATATGGCTGGCGTTGCGCGCTGGCGATGTTTGGGATATTCGATACAAAAACATAATTAGTTCCGCTTGCAATTGGCCTGCACACAGGACAGGGTAACTTCGCGCGGAACTTTGAGAATTTGCTCTCCCTGATTCATATTATATTATGCATTATATTGGTAGGTGATATTTTTAATGAAATTCATAGATTTTATATTTTTCGGTAAGATATTATAAAGTAATTTTAGACGATATAATTTACCAGTGCTGCACACAAACACACTGTTCAACCAGCCGCCCTTGTTAGGAATCCCAAATTTAAATTTATACAGCTATTTGTTCATGTATTTGTGTTTCGAAAATTATAATTCATTTGTTTTTTCCTTAATTGTTTTTTTTTCTTTGCGTCACTTAGTTTACAAAATGGAAAACTTGAAATATCGCGTTATTTACGAGTACGAGTTTCACCGTGGCACCAGTGCTGCAGAAACGGCTCGAAGGATTTAATTAATGATGTGTGTAACGGACGTGTTGCTCTCCCTCATTGTTTATTTATAATTTTATATGTCTTTCTAGTTATGTACAATGCCCCGGTGCAACCAATAAAGCTTGTGTGCCAAGTTGCCACCGGGAGACATTCTAGACTCCTATATTTTAATAATTTATGCTAATTTATGCTTATTTCCGCCTCCAAGGCAACCAGGCTACCTTGCCTCCCCTTTTTTACTTTATTTTTAATTAAGACCCCTTTGAGAGCCTTAATTTCCAGCCTTAGACTGAAGCCCTGAGAAGGGCCATTTGCCTTCCCTCCCTTGCCGTTCTGCTGTTATGGCACTGCAGGAGGCGGCAGCTCCGCCAAGCGGGCTGCTCTTTATATTTTAATTACGACCCTTTCGTTCTGGCCACTAAGTTCATTAATACCGTGCCGCCAGCAACGATCTTTTGCCAAACACATTTGATCATCTCTAAAATGTCTTTTTCTTTATACACAAATGCCCCGGTGCAACAAATAAAGCTTGTGTGCCAAGTTGCCACCGGGAGACATTCTAGAATCATTATTATTTCGCCTTCAGGGCCATTTTTCCGGCTACAAAGCCAAAAGACCCTAGTCAGGGCCCTCATATTGCTTGCAAAATAATATCATTTTGTAACATAACTTCATTCACACACCCCGTAGGACGCTGAAACTAAGACGTTTCAGTGCAGAGTCCTACGGGGCATCCAAAGACACATAAATCAACCCTGTAACTCTTAAACTGCCAACGCTATCAGCATTTGCGCAGATTTTCGAGACCTTTGCATCAAATCACTCTTTCTCCATTTTAAAAATCCCAGGACCTCGTAAGGCGACGGGACCAAAAGGTTTCGATAGCCAGGCTTACGGGGGACCTGGGAAAAATATTAACTTCTTCGTAACACTTCAGATACCTTGTTAAAATGTAAATACCTACCGACAAAATGTCGAACATTCTTAAAATCACCCTAAACTCATCAAACAAAAATTCTACGGATAAAGAATATCCGTATAAACACTTTAATATTAAGGCAAACATTGTATATACTGTAATATGACTTGTATAATTATTTTAAAAAACCAATTTTAGACGACCACTTTCAAGCAAGTAATTGCCAAAATAGGTGGCCCACAGAAAGGCACACCTTATATACATAACGAGCTAGGTAAATCCTCCCACCCTAAAATTGTACCACGTGACCGGCTTTCATCCCGAAATCGGGTATATAAGACCGGGCATTTTGGGTAATAAATCAGTTCTTCTTCAACAAGTCAACTCGTGTTATTATTCCCACTGGGAAAGTTTATTATCACCCGCTGCCTCCCCGCCGACCTCTGCCTAAGCTTTGCTCCTGGTGCCATCAGTCTCCTCAAGAAAGCCGGCCCTACTCCAGGCAACCGCCACGCACCAGGACTAGGCAGAGGATTAGGCACATCCAGTGTCCTCCACTCATCAGGCACTGGGTGCACGGGAGGTCAGTACCCTTATTGTTTTATCATTTTCATCCTGTTCGTGCACTGAGACCCGGTACTATTTTTCAGTCTTGTGGCGACGCTGATCCGTCTGTTACAATGTGTATGGCGACGGTGCCGCAAAAGAAAACACAGTGCGTTTTTGGTTCCAACGTTTTCGTTCTGGAAATTTCGACCTGCAGAACAAGCCCCGTGGACGGCCGGATACCAAAGTTGATAATGAAGAATTGAAGGCTATTGTGGAAGCGGATCCATCGCAAACCACGTCCGAGTTAGCTGCAGTCTGCGGTGTAAGTGATAAAACTGTTTTAATCCACTTGAATCAAATTGGGAAGGTGAAAAAGCTTGAAAAGTGGGTACCTCACGAATTGAGTGAAGCAAATCAACAAACGCGCGTTGACTGCTGCGTTGCATGACTCAACTGGCACAATAATGAAGTGATTTTAAATCGAATCATTCATTTACCTTTGATGAAAAGTGGATCCTGTACTATAATAAAAAACCAAGCCCCAAGCGATAATTGACTCCAAAAAAGTTACTTGTGAGCGTTTGGTGGACTAGTGCTGGTGTCGTTCACTACAGCTTTCTTAAATCTGGCCAGACGATTGCGGCAGATGTCTATTGTCAGCAACTGCAAACCATGATGGAAAAGCTAACTGCTAAACAACCGAGGCTGGTTAGTCGCTCTAGGCCACTGCTGCTTCATGACAACGCTAGACCACACACTGCACAGCAGACGGCTACCAAATTAGAGGAGCTTCAATTGGAATATCTAAGACATCCACCGTACTCTCCGGACCTTGCCCTAACAGATTACCATTTTTTTCGAAATTTGGATAACTTCTTGCAAGGGAAAAAATTCAACTCCGATGGGGCAGTCCAAACCGCCTTCAAAGATTTTATTGATTCCCGTCCGAATGGTTTTTTTAGTAAAGGGATCGATGAACTACCTATGAGATGGCAAAAGTGCATAGATAGCAATGGTGCATAGTTTGATTAAATAAATATATTGTATTTAAAAAAAATCAACTTTATGTTCCTCCCGTACAAACGCCAATTTCATATGTAAGGACCTAATCTTATTCGATTGAGACATTGCTTCCTCTAGGTCCCTGGTCGTCAAAGTGCGGCCCGCGGCGGATATTTGTGCGGCCCGCACAAATATCTGCCATTTTCTTTTTAAATGTATATTTTTTCATGTACAATTATAAATTATCCGTTTTTTGCGGCCCGCACAAACGTCTGCCGTTTTATTTTTAAATATATTTTTTTAAGTACAATCATATTATCCGTTTTTTTTTAATATTTTGTGTACGTTTACCCTTATGATTTTAAAACGTTAATTTTAATTGATTGATTTTTGATTTTAAAACGCCCAGCTGGATTTTAAACACATTCTACGTCGATTTTGAACACGCGCATAGTGTACGTCACAGGTTCTCAACGTGGGCGATAACGCCGACTCCAGATACTAATATCTACAGCCTGTATGTCTGACGAATATCTACAGCTCATATGTTGAACTAATATCTACGAACTTCAGAGTGTTGTCTAATATCTACAGAGCGTAGGTTGGACTAATCAGCTAAATGTGTTCAATAGTCCGATATTAGGGATTTTTACACACATACTTACATAAATTAAGTTTTTTCAACTGCATGCGCAATATTACGTTATTCCAATATGCTATACATAATTGCAAATCCAACCTCTGCCAGTGCTGTAGATATTCGTCAACACTTTGGTTCTCATAGATATTAATCAACAGTTTGAGCTGTAGATATTCGTCAACACTTTGATTCTCATAGATATTAGTTCGATTTTTTCAGTTTTTGGAATTCCTGTAGATATTAGTAGACGCCTCCATAACGCCTCCTTGTGGTCATTTGAAACTTTCAGGGGGGCAGTAGAAGACCCAGAGAAAATTAGAGGGCGTAGAGATGGCATAGTGAGAGCGTGGGTAGGTTAAGAAATGGTCTAAAAAAGACCAAAAAACACGCTTATCACGTACTAATAAAGCAAATTAAACTTTAATATTGTTTAATTTTTGTTATTGTATGTATTGTAATCATTTTTATCACGTGTGCGAAAATTCACACATTTCAATAGTTCGGGAAGTCGATGAAAATTTAACTGAAAGATTACATTTTATGATTTTACAAGTATTATTATTATTAAGAACTGACGATATATCATGCATACAAGAAGGAAGGAGGTAGCAACCCGGCACATAAATTCAAAAGAATGAACATGTACGCAAATTACTACATTATCTAAATGTATATTATATTTTATATGCTAAAAAAAATAAAAAAAAAAATAAAAAAAATTGCTTTTTAACATGCTGAACCAAAAGGTACAACACCCCCCTAAGTGTGCAGCCCGCGGTGATACCTCACATTGTCCTATGTGGCCCTTGACCAGAAAAGTGTGACGACCGCTGCACTCTAGGTACATCAGCGCCAGCGGTTCCCGAAGTGGATTCCAGAGTCTGCAGGGTTCCGCGGAGAACGCCACGGTTCCGCGTGGAGGTCGATAGGGTTCGGCGATGGTTTCTGACAATTGCTAAAGATTAAAAAAAAAACGTTTTTCCGCCGAAAAATTATTTTTCAATATGATGTACCTGAAACATAATATGCAGAATTTTAAGAAAATATTATGTAAGTACTTAATTTCCTATTGATAATATTTATTGTTTATTTCAGGGGCCTGCTGATATAATCGTTAAAAAAATATTGCAATGTGAAAACCCCGAGCAGTACCCCAGTTATTTTGTGATTGAAAAAAAAAAAGTAAACAGGACCCATGACATTTTCAACGGAGATGTGAAACTGGATGTGGACCTCGATCAAACAGTCGGGGTAATTCAACTAAATTACTATTTTCTTTGGACTTATTACTTTCTTCAGGATTTTTTTTTGCTTTACCAGTGGCCGTAAATTCAAGGCCGTAAAAATCTACCGATCGTCGTTTTTTAGAAATACCATTCTGTTTTTTTTTTCATATGAAACCAACACATTGTGACTTGACATTTGAAATAAATAAAAAGAAAATAGTTTTAAGTCACTTTATTGTTATTTTTTAGTCTACCGGTTTCGGTACCTCCGTACCATCATCAGGACTGTTATAAAAGTACTAACAAATACAGGATAATACACATATATATATTTAATAATAAGAATTTTTTTAAATAATAATAATACTCTCTTATTTAAAACATACCTATACCAGATAAAATAACAATCTTTCTAAAATTGGATTTTAAAATGACTGAATTTTAGCCCCCACTTAGTGTTATAAATCGCTTTCGAGATGATTTTTTAAAAAATTTTCTTTCCCATTCAGGACAGTTTTTTAAGATTTCACTTCCTGAATTTTGTTTTCGAAATCGTAAAATTAAAAAAAAAATAAAACAAAACTCATACACATATAAACAAAGCCCACTTGTCCTACGGTAAGCTATGTTATTGACTTATTGTCCGCTTTTTAGGTCTACTTAAATGCTGCGAAGTGGGGAGACGGGGGTTACAAACCCAACTACCTTGTATTTAACGATACAAATGCCTGTGCCGCTTTCTTCAGGTTCCTCGAAAACGACATGAGGCTTATAATGAGAGATGCCAGACGCCCTGAAAAATGTCCAATCAAGGCGGTATGTGGATATTTTTCTTCTTCTTCTTATAATCATTCATAACACTTACTGCCCAAAAGATATACTTAAACAAAGTATATTTTCGCCCAGAGCACTCGAATACATCTCGAGTTTCTAAACCATCCGCTGGCGGAGCTGAAGAAAGTCAATACAATGCGGCTAAGGAGGTTTTTGGGAAAACAAAAAAAAATCCCTTCAAAATAATGAATCTATTATCAACAAACAAAAAATATTATCTTACAGCCCAATCATGGATAGGTTCCCCCACCCACTCTTCATTAAACCCTAGCAACGCCTCCACCCCTACCACAATCCTTAGTAATAACACATTGTTCCCACCCACTATTTTTTAATTGTCAAAAAAAGGTCGAAAGTTCCGAAACCGGTCGGCTTTAAACAAATATACAAGTGGACAAGTGGTTCAAACAAAGTAATATTGTTTCATTTATCTATTTTTGGGAAAAGTTTGGCGTTGTAATAGTCCGACACTCTTGGCTTTTGACACCAATTGTGATGAACCCTACCTAGCTGATTTACTTTTCTAAGCTTCTACCTCGTAGTTCAAATCTCGTAGCTCCTGTCTCGTAGCCACGCTCATAATCCTACCCTTGTGTCCTACTGATCACACCACTAGGTATGATGGCCTAACTTAACCCTCCTTCCGGTTTGTTTTTACCTCAGGCTCGTGATTTTCAAACCCCTATACCTTTATAATCTAGCTAAACCTACCCTATCTTCTTAAATCCCTGCGATTTTCTCACAGTAATCAGGATTTAAGATTTTTGTTCACATTATTTCTATAATCTTCGTTGTGTAATTTTTTGTTTTAGATTTTACATCTGTTTGCATACTTAATATACACACATATGTAGAGAAGATAATGTATTACGTGTGGTAACCCTTAGATTCTTTTAGAGAAAGGGTGAGAATTTTCCGATATATTAATTATTATTATTTTAGTATCTTTTAACCGAGGTTGATAAACTAACCCCGCCTTTAACTTTGTGTCTATTTGATTTCCGTAGGAATTTAGTGTGTTTATTTAATTCTTCCTATCACCGCGGATACATCGATAACATAAAACAACAGTTAATAAATTAAACATTTCAAGAAAGCAAACCTTACCTTACCGATGTAGGATGATCGTACTCGAGGGTCCAGTTTTCTCAATTGGAGTTCTTGTCTGCAGCTTCTCCTAACATAATGTTTTGTCTTCATAGTTAGTATTCATAGTTAGTATTCACGAATAGTAAGGATGGATGGATATGGATAGTAAGGATGGATGGATATGGAGGGGATAATATGTTTGCTGAAAAGTCGGCTCCTCCGCTATTCAAGTGAAGACCGATGAACAACAATTACAAACCGGTTTCTCCCAGGTACGTTTGCTAAGCTTATCCTTAAGTCCGAGTTTTACTCTCTTCGACGAGCGTCTCTTGTTACGAAAGGGGCTCTTCACGCCAGATGGGGGAATTCCAAGTCTTCATGCCGCTTTTCTGTCTCACTCCGACTTCCGTCGCCTCCGGATTAAATTTAACTCTACTGATTCTAGAAGGGGTATTTCATGTCTTCCCTTATCATGCCTCTATCCGTTGAATGTGGCGTAAGCTTGTGACGGGCAGATCCTTCCTCCCACGTGACCGACCCAGCGTTACACTCCACCTCTGACTAGCTGACATAAAACGCACCTCGTGAGCCTTATGTTTGCTTTCAGGTTCGACAAGACTTACGGTATGCAAATAACCTGTAGCTTTAATACCGCGTCAGCGTACTGTCCGCATACGTCCTTCCTCTTCCCCGCATGCCCCAACTCGACAATACCGCCACAAGATCAAAGCCCTCCGTTCGAGAAAGGTTGACACTTACATTTCCAGATGGCTCATACCCACATACAGAAGCCTTGAAGCTTACGTTCGAGAAAATTTAGGATTCAGGACTGTATGAGTATTTGAACACCAGTGTTTTTTAAATGAGGTCACTAGCTCCTCGTGTGTTAGGTATTTAGGATTTTTGGGTATTTATGGGTTCTTGGATACCTACTTGCTATAAGAAAGATTTAAAATGAGGTAAATCAAGTTGTCATTGAATCAATGACCTCCTGAATAATTGTGATGAGCTCTCTTTGAGTTTGAAGCTAGTCGAGGTACTTTACTTTGCGAAATTTTGCATGCTAAAACAATGCTACCTATTGGCGATCGCTCTAGTACAAATAAGTTTGTTTAGAATTGAGTGAATTTAACGTCAATGTCGTCTTCACATTTTGACCGCAGATTTCGTCGCAAGCTATAATTGATAAACTTGTCCCTGACGTTGAAGCTTTGTTTTGTTTATTCGTTAATGAATTTAAGTGACTGGGTCAATGGGTGGCATTGAACTCAAATCGAAATTTTTGGTACACTATCGAAGGTCATATAACCATACCCTAATCGTGCTAGTGAAAAGAAGCGATAGGTATTTACTTTGCAAATACGCTAAGATACCAAAATTGATTTAGTGATGCGTTTCTATCTAATTATGTGTTAAGTATTTGTTTAGCAACATTTCATTCTGTATGGGAGGTGTGACATGCGAATGCTAATAATTGGTTAGTTATTTATTTACCCTTACTTGGTATCACGTTCATCAATGTCAGATTACCCACAGGAACCTGTAAAAATTTAAATATTGTAAGGACTCACCAAGCTCTAATGTCTTAATTTCAGCTCTACCGGGTTACTATCATCGGCAAGAAACTTATTAGAGCATCCAGACTACCTGTGTAACTTATCGCACTTTTATTTCGACTTCCCACTTTTAACAATTTAATCCTACAAGATCCGGAATTCATCTCCTTCCTTTCTCCTTTGAATAGATCTCTGATGTAAAAAATCCTCACCTTTTCCTTTGATATCTGCCGTTATTATTGAAGAAGAACGATTCTATCTAATTAACCCCGACAATCCTTACCTCCCTCCCCCTTCCTTCCATATTTGATTTCAATCTAAAGAGGGGAATCGATTCTTAATAATCGTTCGCTCGAATATTAATTTTTTATGTGGTATATAACTATACTTATTTAATCTTTAATGAATTAATTTATTAATTCGGATTTTCTTTAAATTTTAATTATTCCACTTTATAAAAATATTTAGCTTTATTTATTTTTTCTCAATTTAAATAATAGTTTTTTTTTTATAACAACTAAAGATTTTCTTTAAATTTGAATTATTCCACTTTGTAACAATAATTAAGGTTTATTTATTTTTTTTTTCGCTTTTAAATTATAGTTCTTTTATAACAAACTAAATATTATTCGTCACTCAAATTACAACAAAACTGAAAGAACCACTTTCACTTTATTTTATAACACTTTCGTTTAGCGACAAATTAACAATTTGGATTATTTATTTGAACTTCGGGTTTAGTATTTTCCAGGTTCCGGATCAATTATAATTATTACTTTGTCATCTAACGATAATTAATATCTCGTAATAAAATTTCCAACTTTCGACTTAAACGTAAATTTTTATTTAATAAAACTTATTAGACTCTAATTTTCTTTATTTAACCTCGGACTAAATAACTTTATTTTAACCTTCATAGAACAAATTTAAATCAATTCAAACACACTCTATTAAACTCCTTCCGCATTGAATTTGTAATTAATTAATTAATTATTAGATTTAATTGAATCGGAAACTATTGCAAACACTGATTTTTTAGATTTATTATAAGATCATACACTCCGTTAAATTGCACGATTAATCCTATCTGGACACTCCACTCTCTATTTTATCACTGAATTTTTTTATAAGTATAGACTGACTCTATTTTTCCACTGTATTTTTAAAGTATAAAAACTGATTCTAGACTCTAATTAATTACCAGGGTAATTCTCACGACATGCGCGACGTTTTAAGCAACCTTGCCAGTTGTCGAAGGACTCCCGAATAATCCCAAACACGCTATTTTATACCCATCACAGCTCCAAAAGGGCATAATCGTATTTTCCTTGACAAGAAAATATAATCTATAATAGCTCGAAATTTTTTGAAATCCCCATTTCGTTATGCTTTGTTCCTACATAAGATCTTTCGAGTTTTCGTCTTCGTAATTCTGGGTTCGTCCCACAACTTTGTCTCGCTTCCCTAAGGTTTATAGTCCCGGACTTAGTAAGCTGCCATCCAGTTTGCCCATTTTCCACATGTCTTCTGTCTTCATAATATATTTTATAAACATGGTTTAAATCTTGTTTTTTTTTCTCAATTTGAAACATGTCCATAAGTGATCTGCTCAAACTGTATTTTAATTGGCATAAATATTTGGGAAAACGTAGATTCTTCAGTCCCCTAGTTTTAAACGCTAATTTTCCTCTATGAATTTCCACGAAAATTCTTTCTTTTCCCCTAGTCTACGTAAGCAATTATGTCTCAGAACCGTATTTTCATTATTTATGTGGCGTATTTAACTTTTCCCTTTTTCCACCTAAATTTCCTTCAAGTAACGGTGTTTTAGCAACTATTCTTAAATGATTTTCCCTTCGTTGTTCATAAGGAATCATATCCTGGTTCCGTATCTACTCTACTTATAACGTTTTGAGTTTTTCCCATTTCCTTATCTGAGTTTTCCGGTTATGTCGGTTTTTCGTTCTCTCCCCCTCCCTAACTCATGATCCCTTATTGAAATTTGACGTTTGCCTTTTAGCCGTGATTTCATCTCCACGCTAAAATCCTTTTTCCCCTTTTTGATATATTATTTATGGTGTTTTTTTTTTACCCCATTTCTTATTTCTACACTGGAATATCTGTCAAGTTAACTACTTCGATCAAATTCCACCCAATTTTCTATCTCTCTCTTACTCAAAATCCCATAAACTGTAAGCTCTAATGTTTGTATACATTATAATTTCTACATACCTGGCAATAAATCCATTTTTATGTGTTTGTAATTAAGTTTTATGGAAAATCTCTAATCTAAATACCACGTAAGAGCAATGTTAATTTTTATGACCCTTTTTAATAGCTAATGGTGTTAATCTAAACAATTTCCATGTTCGAATATTCCTTGTTTATATCAACAATATACATGTGGGGTCGACAACCGTTGTAATGTCTCATTTTCCCTCGCAGTCTCGTGTAACTTTATGTTCTGATCCCTATTTTAATTACGTAAAATGACTCCTTTTTATGAATTAAATCTATCGCAATGTTTGCAGTATTTCCACCCCCCCCCCCCCCCCCTAGGTATGCTATTCCAATTTCCTTCCAAGCACCTGCTACTGCACCAAACCTTTGTTTCGTCCCCTTGTTCAATCGTTAAACTCTAAATTTTTTTGAAATTTTCCTTCTCAATTCGCTTTTCTAATCTCTCCGTTCCGTCTAGAATTGATAACAATAATTTTCCATTGTGTTATGTATGTTCATTTTCCTTTCGTACGTTTTTTCCTCGAATTTGGCATCTCGGCCGTCATATGTAGTTATTCTATAATTGAGAATCCTCCGGCAAGCATGCCCCCTCGTTTCCGCGTTTTCTACTCAATATATTACTGATAAATTTTTTTATCGTTATCCAAGTGTGTTTTTCCGCAACTAAAAAGGCCCCAATGCATCCGATAACTAAGGTTTCCGATCCCCTGAATGTGCTCGTTTTTAATAACATTACTCGGGTTCGTTGTACTAAAGTCCTTGAAGAATTCGATATTTATCTCTTAGTTCATTCAACCCTGATCTCTGTGGGAACGTCAAGACCATTAATCTCCTAATCACTCAGGCCAAAGTCCAATCTTTTATGTCCACAATGGGCACGGCCCTCTTCTCTCTGATTGGTTCAGATTATTTTTAATCGTCTTACTCAATCTCTTATTGGTAGAATTTAAGCTTTCTTTGTTCTCGAGATAGCTATGATATGGGGCTTCCCTCTCTCCAGTCTTTGTGCAGATTTCTGTAATAGTTCCCAACTGCTCGGACAGATGTCGCCGAATGTACCAATTTCTTTACATAATATTTAGGGAAAAAAAAAATTCTTGTAGGCTTATTGTAGGTTGAAGGTTGGCATTCATCACAGCGTTCAGCGATGGGATCAATTATTTCGAGTTCTACATTCTACAGAGCTGGAGAAACTCGCTACAACTACGATTTTATAAAAAGTTCCATTGCCGATCAATCTCATGAAGGTGATGCACCACCACCACGTAGTGTAACATTAACCAATAACACACCTTATGTAGATTATTGGAATAGTTCTTGGTATCCGGTTAAGAATTTTTTATTTTTTATTTTATTTTTCATTGTATTTTAAAATAAATATAGTAAAATTCTTATTTTTATGTTTTTCTTTTACTCACAAATAATTACCTAAGTTGCGTCCAAAATAATGAAACACAAAAATCTTTAATGGCCTATATCTTATAATTTAAAACAAAAATAAATAAAGTAACTCACATCCTAACTAGATATTTGCTATACGTTTTGATTACAAAAATAATTTTTGAGTTTGGTTGGGTATTTTGATCTCAAGTCCAAATCTAAGATTTGTATGAAACGGGTAAAAACGGCCGCCTACGCCTGTTTTCTTTTATTTAAGAAAAAACATCGCCAAAGATGCACAAATATATTATATTTTAATTTATTTCACGAAGAACTTATTTTTCAACGTATAAAATCATAACCGAAAAGGGTTTCGCAGGTAGGAGATTTTAAATATTAAAGCAGATTTCCCCAGATTCCCACCCACCCCTTAAACCCTTTTCCTTCCCAGAACTCTCCTCTACTTCCTTTCCTTAAAAAAACCCTCCACACAGCATCCCCGAAGATGACATAGGCCCTGAGGGAAATTATTTTCCTCAGGGCCTCCTGTGTGGAGCTCATTTAAAAAAAAAAAATCATAGAGTTATACTTTTTCTGGGCTTATAAAACGACTTTTCAAAGAAATACTCGATTATTTCAACGATAAAGATATGTTTTACTCACAATTTTTAAATTAAAGCATCTAAAATATTTCTAATCGGTAAAATTTTCAAACCAAAAACACATGATTTGGCATTACTTCGTGGTACTTCTTCTATCCAGCCAGAATTGAATCCAACATACGATTTGGCATTACTTCGTGGTACTTCTTCTAGCCCGCCAGAATTGAATCCAACATATGATTTGGCATTCCTTCGTGGTATCTACTTCTTCTAGCCAGCCAGAATTGAATCCAACATATGATTTGACATTACTTCGTGGTACTTCTTCTAGCCAGCCAGAATTGAATCCAACATACGATTTGGCATTACTTCGCGGTACTTCTTCTAGTCAGCCAGAATTGAATCTAACAATTATTCAATCGGCTTTGCTGTAATTTATTAAATAATATTTTAATTTTATTGTTATTTATTTCAGGGTTCCTTCCGCTTTGTCAACCACAGTGTTGATTACAGGAATGCTCCGCGAGAATCGCTGTTTGGAGATTTCAAAGGTCGGATGCTTCTTATTAAGGATGGGGTTACAAAATTGTGCCTCGAGGGTTATGTTGAATCTAAACCAAAGAAGCTTTGGTAGAGACTATAATAAAACAAATTAAAAATCACATAAACAAACAACATTTTCAACATTTCAAAAATAATGTTATTATAATATATTATAGAAGTAAAGTATATTATACTTGGTGATGACAACTTTTCTAACAGGTCACCTTTATTTACTTATTTTTATTCTGCTTAAATGAAATGTTCTAAATAATATAATATAACTAGCTGACCCAGCTAACGTTGTTCTGCCGTATAAATTATTTCTAGTGAATATTTTGGTTGTAAAATAAAAAAATAGCGAATGTATTGGTGTGTGGGGATGAAATCTATGACAGAAAGAGGAGCTCTGTAGACGATACCCGCCGATAAAAATAAAATAAAAACACCAACCATTCATTTTCCCAATTCAATGTATTTCATTAAAGTAACGGACATATTCATTGTTCGATCTCTTAAAAGTTAAATATAAATTGATAAAAAAGAAGTTTTTTTTTAATGGGAGGGTAGGGGAGGAGGGTGAAAATTTAGTGGTGTTATAGCTATTTTTGATGCTAAATAAAAATAAAAAAATACAAAAAACATTTTCAAAAAAACAAAAACAAACCTTATCACCTAGCGGCGTGAAATATACTTTAAAACCCATTCCCATACTTACCAAATATACGTAAAAAGTTCATAAAAATCGGTCGAGCCGTTTTGGAGTTTTTGAGTGCGACCACAAACACCATGACACGAGATTTTTTATATATATAACTAGCTGACCCGACAAATGTCGTTCTGCCATATAAATTATTTCTAGTGAATATTTTGGTTGTTAAATAAAAAATAACGAATGTATTTTGTGGGGTTGGGATCTATGACAGAAAGAGGAATTAAGCGCTGTAGACGATGACCGCCGATAAAATAAATAAAAAAAACACCAACTAAAGTAGGAAAATGAAATAGAGAAAAACAATATGAATTTCAAAGAGCAATTGAGTGTACGATATTTTTTATCAGTCCGTCTTTAGCCAACACAAATAAGCTAGATGGTTTGCCCACGCGAGAACATGATGCCGAATGAAATATCAAAATGACCCGACGCTTCTCATGAATATCTAGCGCATGTGTGAATGAAAGTTCAATGAGAAGGACGCAGCGCCACCTGTCATTCAACAACATAAATAATTTCGTTCTGTTTAAAATACGAAAGACGGTTACATTTGTTCGTACAAAAATACTAAAATCGCGATTAAAAATGGGAGGGAGGGGGTAGGAGGGTAAAAAATTTGAGGTTAGATATATCTATTTTTTATGTCAAATTAAAAAAAAACACAAAATAAATTTTTTGTCAAAAAAATTGAATTTATTTTCTGGATAGGGATACCCTAATCACCTAGCGGTATAAAATATACTTTAAAACCTATTCTCATACCTACCAAATATACATCCAAAATTTCATACAAATCGGTCAAGCCGTTTCGGAGGATTGCGGCCACATACACCGTGACACGAGATTTTTATATATAAGATTTTATATACAGGGTGTTAAGGGACGTAATTGTCTTACTTTAACCAGTGATTCCTGACATTATTTGAAGTAAAAAATGTAAATGAAATTTTGGTCTCCGGTGACATTTTTGATGTTTTTTTTTTCTACAAAAACATAAAAAAATGGTAGTTGTTGAACAGTGGTAAGGGGTTCGTCGGACACCCGGTTGAGTGACCAGTGACGACATGCGGAAGAAATTTTTTTTGTTTGAATTTGAAGAAAAAAAATTTGAAAAAAAAGGTCGTCAAAAAAAGTCACCGGAGACCAAAATTTAATTTTAATTTCACTCTGTATAAGATAGATAACAAAATATAACACGCTATAACTTAAGAGTTCAAATAAGGAACTCCAGTGAAAAATATTATGGCTTTAAAAAAATATGTTCATATAGACCAATAAACGCTGATTCTGAATATATAACTTTTATTTCATAATATTAAACGCAGAGTTTTTAAAAAATTATTAAAAAGTGCATTTTTCAACCTCTCCTGAAAACACAGCGTTAAGTTGGCATTACTGAAATGGTGAATGGTGAAGTCACGCGTCACACTCACCCACTGTCACCTGGTGATCGCGTTTATTGTATTGTATTGACATTTGAAATGACAAGTGCACATACGCAATTCAACATTTCGTGTTTTTGGTTTATTTTCATACTGTTTATAGAGATTTAGTTAAATAATAGTTATTGTGTTTATTGAAACATAATTTAGGCCCTCAACAATTTACGAAAGGGGCTATATTTGCGGAAAATCTGCAACAAATTTTGCCTATTGTCATATTTGACATTTGGTTGACGATACATCGATCGTATTTTCAAATTCTTTTTAGTATCAAGGGCTTTTTATACACACAATCGTCATGATCAGTATTAGGTATAAATACCAGTTTCTGTATGTGTTATACATAAAACAATGTACCTACAAAGTAACGCCTAACACAAAACACGATGTCACATGTATTAACAATGAAAGAGAGGGATTTATTGTTTTTATATTGCACTTTGATTAAATACAATAACAGTAGCGGTGAAATATGGACATTTTACCAATGTTTTCCAATATTAAAAGCAGTTAATCTTGAATAAAAAACGATTTCTCACACCTAATTGTCATAGTAGCCTCATGATTCATTATTTCGCCATATTGTTTATCATTTAAAACAGGGATGTTCTGCCCAAAAAAATTATTTCCCTAGATTTCGAAGTGAAATTTCCCTAGAATTTCACATTTACGCAATTACCTACGTAGCCACCTGATTGTGTAACACTAATCCTGTTATATGTTAATTAATATGATTAATTAATTGGAAAGATATCGGAACTTGGTAAATATACTAATAATACTGTGCTTTTCCAAATAAAACACTTTTTGCTACGTGAAGTAATAATTTAAAAGTACGAATGCACTCACCACTGAATTAGAAACTGAATTCCAAATAAAAAAAAACACTTTGCAAAATAAAAATTAACCACAATCACCGAAAAAACAGAACTTAAAACATAAATTAAATTTTTTTTCAGAGGTCCCATTTATCTTTTTAGATACATATAATATCATTTTGAGTTGTCAGTGTTAAAAATAACATTGCATGTAAGTACATGAAAAATAATTAAGATTCATAGGAATTCCAAAAAATATATATGTATACGTATATAATATATATATAAAAATACCAGTAATATTGTCATATGTAATAAACATTTTGCCAGAGTTCGAAATTTCCCTAGATTTTGTCCTGATTTCCCTTATCCCTAAAAAATATTTTTCTCCCCTAGATATAGGGAAATTTCCCTCGACATAACATCACTGATTCAATATGACAACTTGAAGGTTAATAAACTATCGGTGGGTGAAGACCATATCATCATATTAACAATCCACCATAGATATGGTGCTTTTCTGATGGTCTAGAAAAATTAAAACTTTGACAATTATTTTAACTATTAAAACTAACTATAAAAATAAAAATAAAAATGCAGTTATTTAAGTTTGAAGGTCTTTATTCATTAAAAAAATTAAAAAAATGGACTGGAGTTCTCTATTCTTGTTTTCTGTTATAAAACAAATTTGATAATAATAATAGGATAATTTGTATAGCGCCGTTTTTGTGAAAAATCACCCCAACGGCGCTGTACAATTTATTATGAATTCTTAGGCTCTATTTAATTTTATTATTTACAAATAGATACAGAAAACATACTTAACTGGCAGGTCACTTCCGATAAACACACTTTAATTAGAAAGTGAGAAGATATGGCTTTGCATACGGAGTACATTATATGTATTTAAAACACCGGACACGGCATGATTTTACATTTACTACGCGCTACGTCCATCACTGTTAGTATAACATTATTTATGATAAGATTAGTGGCAAAAGTATAGTTGATAATTATTTTGAAATACTGGAAAATTTAGTACTCTTTTAGGGCTGTAAAATTTTTATGAAATAACTTCCGCAAAAGTTTACAAACAATTTTTTTTACATTGTTACACAACTACTTATCTACAATGTCGCGGGAAGTAAAGATGAAGATGAAAGGTTTTTGACTTTATGGATAAGACTTTCTGAAAAGGTAAGTTTTAAGTTTGGCTCTAAATTCTGCTGAGTCTGTGATCATTGCTAGGTTATGTGGTCAGTGGCGGACTAAGCCCGTCAGAGGCCCGGGGCGGCAAAGCTGAATGAGGCCCCCCCCCCCCTCCACCCTAGTTGAAAAAGTTGGTAATTTTACAAGATTTTTATTTAGTTCACACGGGTCTCTGGTCCTGAGGGGCCTCCAAGCGTCTCCGTGTTCCCTTGATCAAATCTTAAACAAGGGCACCAGAGCACTTTAAAAAAAATTGTAATTTTTTTTTTAAATTTCTTTTTCTAAAAGGTGCATTTGTTAATACTGCTATCACTTAACGTTTTAAGGAATTCGTAAAATTGACGGAGACACATAATTTTATAAGAAACCGTTATTTGTTTGTATGTTGAATTATCCTTCAGCAAAACTTTGAACGCGTTTTTCATGAAGCTACGTTTTTCAACCTGGTTGACAACATATTAGAAAAACTATACATCCGATTGGCATGCACCAAGTCTTAGGGTAAAGGGGCCCTGAGACGTGCATTGATTAGGGGCCCCGAGGGTAAAGGGGCCCTGGGACGTACATTGCCCAGGGGCCTCGCATTGGGTAGGGGCCCCTAGGGTAAAGGGGCCTCGACGTGTTTAAGCCAGCCCTGGCAGGGCCGTATTGCCCACAAGGCAGTGGAGGCCACTGCCTAAGGGCCACGTATCAGCTAGGGTCCCCTATGGTAAAGGGGCCCCGAGACGTGCATTGCCTAGGGGCCCCAACATGCTTAATCCGGCCCTGACTGAGACACCATGTAGGGATTGTTTTATAAAGGGCCCCCTTCTACTTTTTTAATTTTTTCTGAACGACGAAAAATAATAAAAAATCGAAAATAAAATTCGCTGGTCCGCCATTTTTTATTTTTTTTTGATATTGAAAATCACCTAAATGGAGACACTAGATTTTCGAACAGTTTAAGAATTGGTGCAAATTGGATGTATAGTTTGTTTAATATGTTGTCAACCAGGTTGAAAAACGTGTTAAAAAGGTTTCGAGAAAAACACATTCAAAGTTTGGCTGAAGGATAATTCAACATACAAACTGTTTCAAAGGTTTCACATAAAATATTCTCTGTCAATTTTTCGATATTTGAAAAAAATGGTCAGAGCATTCTTAACAAGTGCATCTTCAAAAAAAAAATTTAAAAAAATCCTACTGCCTTAAAGCCTTGTTTAAGATTTGATCAAGGGAACATGAAGGTGTTTGGGGGCCCCCCGGGACCGGGGGCCCGGGGCGGACCGCCCCCCCCCCCCCCCCCCCCTTAGTCCGCCACTGTATGTGGTAGTCCATTCCAGGCTTTAGGTCCTGACACTCCGAAAGCGCGCTCACTGAACTTAGTATCTGGTGTGCGCTTTGGTTCCTTTAACCTTCCGATAGCTGATGACGCTGCTGACCTCAGGGTTGGCTGTCGATAATTAGATTTTTCTGGAATACACAATTTCGATAAGTAAGCCGGAGCCATTCCGTTAAGGGACTTAAATACCAACCAGCAGAACTTGAACTGGCACCTTTCAGGACATTTGAGTCAATTTTGAGATGCTCCGAAATATGGGAATATTTAGATAGGCCGGTGATAAGTCTTGCAGCGGCGCAGCGTTGAAAACATATTATATATATATATTATATTGTAATTTTTCGTTATTTGTTTTTGGGGTGTTATGTCATGTTGCGCTACCTCCTTCTTTAGCCAACGTTTCGGACAGCGTTGCAGTGTCCATCATCAGGGCAGATCCGGTAGATGTGTCTACCGGATGGCTAAAGAAGGCTAAAGAAGGAGGTAGCGCAACATGGCATAACACCCCAAAAACAAATAACGAATATACTTTTGGCCGTGAAAATCTTAAAACGTATCAGATTGTAATTTGTTGATTTGATATTTTGAGAGACTTGCATAAATTCCGTTGCAATAATCTAGACGTGAAACAACATACGGATTGAACAATAATTTTGTCGCCTCTCTTGGCAGGTTTCTCCGTACTGCTTTAATTTGCCTTAATTGAAAGAACCCCGTGCTTACAGTTCTGTTCACTTTGAGTTTTAAGGGAAAAATCAGCGTCCAGATTGACACCCAGTAGTTTTATACAAGTGTTTGGAGTGATGTCACTTCCTGAAATGGTTACTGGGGAGTTATCAAAATTACGCTGATGACTGTTTGTGGCGGTCCAGAGAAACTCAGTCTTTGCCGGATTCAATTTCTATCTATTTGAGGTCACCGAGCGGGTAATTGATTCTAGACACTCAATAGGCCACTTGCATCACATTTTTTAAAAAAAAATTCCGGTTTAGGCAAATATTCTAAGACATTCTGCATTTTTTTTAATCGTATTTTTGAAACCCTGGGGATTTTTTGAAAATTTCAATCCGAAAAATCAGACCATTTTTTTTAAACCGGAAAGACGGGACATAATTTTATAGGTGTGAAAAAAAGATAATTACATAGCCGTTGATCCATCTTATTGATCATAAATCATTATAATGTATAGCGTCTATATTACTAAATTCAATGTAATATACTTGTACTTGTAAATTATAATAATAATAAGAATATTATAAAATTTAATTTTGTTAAAATCAGCACCATAATCATTATACCTCTAAAACACGTACACCGACATCATCTTCACGTTCTGAAGAGAACCCCGTACATCAGTAAATGTACGGGGTTCTCTTCAGAACATCTGTCAAAAAGTGAAACCAAATGATAATTTCGCAGAGAACAAACAATAAATCTAGTGAACGAATTAAAAAATTCGCCTGGCATCAAAGTGATGCCATATAAAAAAATAAATCAGTGTGGAATTTTACAAAATTAATAGGAACACTTTCGGAGACGGGACATTTTCATGTAGTGACGTCACGAGCCCAAATAATGGATTTATTTATTTAAAAATAAAAAAATCTGTACATTTCTAAACAATTTTACTAACATTTTCTTAATCTTAGTAAAAAGATCTATCCACACGATTTTTTCCAAGTCGTTATGAAATCCATGCAAGTGGCCTATTATGGGAGTTTTTAGACTGTCTACTTCCTCTGGTAAGCAGTAAAAGAAAATTTGTTTGAAGGCCAAGTGATTCGATTATTTATAAGATGAAGAGAAGTGGGCCCAGAACAGACCGCTTGGGTACTCCAGGAGAAAGGGTTGCATATTTTGAATGGGTTTTTCAAATTAACAAATTACAATCAATCGTTTTAAGTTTTTCACGACCAAAAGTATTTTCGTTATTTGTTTTTGGGGTATTATGCCATGTTGCGCTACCTCCTTCTTTAGTTTTACTTGGAAAGTTTGTTGAAATAATGTATACCTAGATACAGATAGGTATTTTGTATAATAATTATAATAATAATTGGATAATTTTTATAGCGCCATTTTGTGAAAAATCACCTCAAGGGCGCTTAACAATTTATTATGATTTCTTAAGCTCTATCTAATTTTATTTATGTATGTGCCTGGTATTAAATTTTGGGATTTTAATATTGTTTTGATATCTTGCTGACAGATTGAAATGTATTTTTTTAGCAGTTTTTCTTTGAAAGTTTGTAGTACTGAATATTTTTGGTATGCATATTTTAAAATATCAACAGTATTATTTAAATCTTTCTCCAACTTTAAATTAACTTCCATAGGGGTTTCTGAAGTATCACAATCTGACATATTGAACTTATTTAAAATATTTAAATACTTATTCAAAAATTATCCAATTATTATACAAAATACCTATCTGAATCTAGGTATAAATTATTTCAACATACTCCAAGTATAACTAAAAACTATCGAAAATAAACGTAAATTCCAAATTAAATTAAAAAATTACCTGAAACAACTGTAAGAGTACTTTACCTACCATTATTAATATTTCATTTAAATCTTGAAATCTTTTTTGATATTATCTCATGTTTTTCCAGATTTAAATGTCCGGGTTAAATTTTCCCCAAAAAAAAAAAAAAAAGGAAAAAAAAGAAGGAAAAACTAAACCCTTTCACACACTTCCCCAAATGATCATCTAGTCAACCCACGCTATGCAATTGCACTATATAAGTATTATAAATACAAGAACAACATGTCAACCTACTAGAGACCAAATGGGAATATAATTCACCGACTCCAGATATTTTCATATCAGAGGGTTCGGCTCTGTGGCATTTCTAATTGAACCTATAAATCCTACCGATCCCTCAATATAAATATTTAAAAAATCCTTTGTAATCCTACATGTATTTAAAATGACTGATTTTTGCATTTTTATATACAAATTCTTTGACAAATCTAATATGCTTAAATTTTGAATCAGATTCCTAGGTATTATGCCAGTGGCCGAAATAACAAATGGCAATATTTTTATAGTCCGAGAATGCCAAATTCTTTTAATCTCATTTCCTAAATCTGTGTATTTTCTTATTTTTTTCAGAAATAGTTTTTTGAATATTACAGGAATTTGGAATAGCTACATCAATGATATAAGTTATTTTTTTAATTTTGTCATGTAAAACTATATCAGGTCTATTATGACTAATTGTTCTGTCTGTTAGTATAGTTTTATCATAATATATTTTATAAAATTCATTTTCTAAAAATGAATTTGGTTCATATTCATAATATGGTACTATATTACGGCAGTCAATCAAGTTATGTTTAATTACCAAACTTTGGTGAATTATTTTTAAAACCTGATTGTGCCTAAATGTATACTCGGAAGGCGCTAATGTAGAACATCCCGATATAATATGTTCTATAGTTTCGGGAAAAGCCAAACATTTTCTACATAAATCATCAATTTGATTATATGCTTTCTATAATTTTTAGTATTAATGACTCTATCTTGAATGGCAAGCATAAATCCTTCTATTTCTGCGCTCAACTCTCCAATACTCAACCATTTGTTTGACGAAAGTTTGTCAACATACGTTTGGTTGAGATAATTGAAGTGTTTTGCGTGAATAATTTTATTTGACCAGGAATCTAATAATTCCTGGTTAGTATTTATAAGAATGTTGGCATTCTCGTCATATAAATTTAAAGGTGTAATATTTCTATCTGCCTTGCAAATTATTTTGTGCATTTCTGAGCTATTAGCTTTCCTATGGAAAAAATTTCTAAGCATTTCTATCTGATTGTGTTTCAAAGATGTTATTTTGACTACACCTCTACCTCCTAAATTTCTAGGTAAATTAATTCGTTCTATAGCTGAATTTGGATGATGGCAATTAAATTTTGTTAACGTAGTTCTAATCAATCGTTCTAAACTATCTAAATCTGTATTGGACCATTTAATTATGCCAAATGAGTACGTTAGTAGAGGTATTGCCCAAGTATTTATTGCTTTTACTAAATTTTTAGCAGATATATTGCATTTTAAAATTTTTCTGATCCTAGTTTGAAATTTAATCCTAATATCATTTTTAATACTGGTGTGATCTAATCTATTCGATTGCGGGTATCCTAAATATTTATAAACCTCATCCCCTTTCATACTTTGAATTTTGAAATTTCTAAATATACCCTCGTCTCCATCTACAATTTTGCCTTTCTCTATATGGATAGTTTTACATTTATCTAAACCAAAAGTCATTTTTACGCACCAGATTTAAATGTCCGGGTTAAATTTTCCCCCAAAAAAAAAAAAAAAAAGAAGGAAAAACTAAACCCTTTCATACACTTCCCCAAATGATCATCTAGTGAATCCACGTTATGCAATTGCACTATATAAGTATTATAAATACAAAACAATACAAGAACAACATGTCAACCTACTAGAGACCAAATGGAAATATAATTCACCGACTCCAGATATTTTCATATCAGAGGGTTCGGCTCTGTGGCATTTCTAATTGAACCTATAAATCCTACTGATCCCTCAATATAAATATTTAAAAAATCTTTTGTAATCCTACATGTATTTAAAATTACTGCTTTTTGCATTTTTATATACAAATTCTTTGACAAATCTAATATGCTTAAATTTTGAATCAGATTCCTAGGTATTATGCCAGTGGCCGAAATAACAAATGGTAATATTTTTATAGTCCGAGAATGCCAAATTCTTTTAATCTCATTTCCTAAATCTGTGTATTTTCTAATTTTTTCAGAAACAGTTTTTTGAATATTACAGGAATTTGGAATAGCTACATCAATGATATAAGTTATTTTTTTAATTTTGTCATGTAAAACTATATCAGGTCTATTATGACTAATTGATCTTTATTATAAATATCTGTTATTATTAGTTGCAATATTATTATTCACTTACTCACTTACATATTATTCACTTACTCACTTACATATTATTCACTTACTCATGATATCAAATAATTGAGCATGAATTCAGTCACCAAACACAAGAGAATTGTTTCTTTATGGTAATGAAAGCAGTGGCGGCTCGAGCACTTTTTTAGTGGTGGGGATCTATATCTTTTTTACGTACTGTAACGCAATCTCACCACCCGTAGAATATAATATAAAATTTCTCAAAAAAATATTTTATGGTCTAATCATGCTAGTCGGATATCTAAACACAAAATAATATACAAATATCCAAAGATATATGCCAATTTACAATATAGTATAATAAAAATAAAGCTTTATCTTGCAAGATTATTATCAAATTAATTTGAACGCGAGCGATTCCCGCCCGAAACTTCGCAAACAAATGTTTCTGTGGGGATCCAAAGAATTGTCCCCGCGGGTATTTGAATTCACATACGACTGCGCATGGGCATGTGCATACGATCGCGAAACAACGCAAGGAAAGTATGGGGATACTTCGGATCGTCCCCCAAGTGCGCATTAGATTCTGCGCACTGAGAAATTGACCCGCTGTTTTATGCTCCGTACATTGTTCGCTGTACGCGCGTAGGGTCTTATTAAAATCATCCGGAATAATTATTTGTATTTTATTTCTGCAAATGTTAATTACTTTTATGTTTAAAGAATTCATTCATTTTGGTGAAGACAACGCATCGACTGTTATTTCCTTTTCCTTTAGTAGGTTTTGAGTGTAACTGGCGGGGACCGTCCCCATTGTCCCCCTGTGAAGAACCGCCACTGAATAAAAGGCTTTAATTATATTCATATTACAAATGTGTTTAACATGTAAAAAAATGTTTAATTATTGTAAAAACATACAAATATCAGATAAATAAAAAAATAAAAAAGCAGTTGGTAGGGAGTCTTATGTACCTATCTGTGTGTCTGTATTGACAAGACCGGATATTGATTATAGTGTAATTTATTTAAGTCAGTATAATAACTGTTATAATGAAAAGCATTGGGAACATTTAAAAAGATTGTTAAAATACCTACAGAAAACGAAAAGCTATGGTTTAGTTTATAAGAAAAATGACAACCCTTTACATGGTTTTGTTGATGCCGATTGGGCGTCATGTAGGTACCTTAGATAGAAGGTCATATACTGGATTCTGCTTCATAATGTGAGGATGTGTTATATCTTATGAATCCAGAAAGCAAAGAACAACTGATTTTCCAGTACAGAAGCGGAGTATATGGCTTTATCCGAAGTCTGCAAAGAGGCTATTTACTTAAAGAATTTATTATTAGATATGATTAAATAACATTACTTTTATGGAAGCTTTATTAAACTCAAGCGGAAAAGAATTTATCCGAAATAACCTATATTTTTATGTTAACAAAATTAAAGGAACAACATTATGAAACTGTCAAAAATAATGCAAATAAAAGTAATTATGTTCAATTATACTAATATAAAAGTGAATTGATCATTTAAATTAATGGTTTATCAAGTTCAAAAACATTAAAAGAAACTGAGTGTAAAATTCCACATGCCACAATATAAATTTTCCCGCGAATGAATGAAAAAATATGGCTGCCGAGCTTTGCGAAAATCTTGCAATATTCAATGCAGAAAATTCCTAAAATGTTTGAAAAGTTCTAAAAAATACATTTTCGGATTAAACCAAGTCATTTCTCCCGAACAACATGGTTTTGCTGCCGGAAAATCGACTATATCCATACTGATTTCAGTAAGGTTTTCGACAAAGTTAATTATGCTTTAATGCTTAATAAACTCGGTATTGTAGAGTAGATGGATCACTACATAAGTGGTGAAAAAGTTATTTAATCAACAGAGGACTGGCTGTCAAAATTGATGGCCTACCCATCATATAAATTCAAATTTAAAATCGCTACTGAGGGTCACATTTAAGACCAGTATTGTTATTTATGTTTTGTATATTTTCAATAATGTTCACGTCCTAATGTTTGCAGATAATCCAAAACTATTCAATGCAACAAGAACTATTAATGATTGTCATATACTATCAAGCAACTTTTGCAAACTTTGTATATGGTGTAGCGGTCCCAGGGGGGACGGGGCCACCTACCTTTTGCTCTCGGCTAGCTCACGTCGTCAGCAGGCAGGTACCCTCTCCTCGTCAAGGTCGTAGATAACTAGATTTAACCTGTCAAGGGCCAGGGTTTTTTACTTTACCTTTTTTAAATTACCTTAATAACAAGAATGGAGGAAGCTATTTTAAGCTTTATTTTATGTTATAAATTAATGGAATAAAATTTAAAATCGCATCCAAATTATTTGAATTAATATTCTTTTTTGAAATTCCAGTCTCGCGCGCGGGCGCGTTCCTGGCCTTTGAAAGGTTAAATGGTACATAGGTATTTGTCAAACCCGCCCACATGGTCCCATCAAATGAAAGAGAGAAAGAGAAAGAAATTTCCACGCGGAGAGGGTCATGTTCGCGACCTCGTATTTTTACTGTACAAATCGGGTTTTAACGGATCGCCGTTGCAATCGGCGCCGCGCGGGAATTTACGTACGGCGACCGACGCAGCTTCTCAGGCGATGGTCGGCGGGTTTCTGCGGAATGCCGCAGAGGGGTGCGGTGTGTTCTTTCTTGCGAGGGGGGAAGCGGAATACACCGGCCGCGCCGCAGCCGCTTGCGAGACTGTAACGTCATAATACTTGAAATGCGTACCGTAACAATAGCGTCAAGATAATAACTTACAAGTAAACTTTAAAAAATGTTAAATTTTTAGGTTTTATTGAATAATTAAACCAATATTTTTTTATAATTCTATTGGTAATGAATGTTTCGTTTGTTTCTGTCTCGGAAACTAAGGACTTGGGATTATGGTTTGACAGGAAACTCAATTGTGCCATACAGGATGAGACACACAAGAACTGTGAACATAGGCTGGAGGTCCCAATCCACGGAGACTCAAGATATCACTCCTTTCACCACGTATGACGAGAAAACGTAGTCTTTGTCGCCACTATAGAATTGATCCAGGGTATCAGCCGTACCAATGATAATGGTCATAATGGTCATCAACAGTGTTGCCAACTCGAAATCTCTTGTTCCCGCTAAATCGTGACGGATCATCGGTCAGAAATCCGTCAGATACACACATTTTCGTCCATTCTTGGGGGGGGGGGGTGGCTAGAGAATTCCAGGGATCAAAATTTCTCCATAAACATAGGCGATTTTCGCCTATAAAAGTATGTAATTTATTTATCACTTTTTTCGAATCCGCCAGAAAATCCGTCATACTGTAAATTCCGTTATACACACTCCAATCCGCCAGATATGACGGGAAATCCGTTTTAAGTTGGCAACACTGGTTATCAATGGCCCCGGGGCTACAGAGGTCCCTAACGTGTGTAAGCAAAAATTAGTAAAAAATTATCTACAATGTCACTTAATCTCATACATACGTGCCAATAGAATTTTCACTTCAGAAATGGCAAAAGTCAAAAAAGCAAACTCTTTTTTTCCCGGGTTAAGCGTGCGCCCAAAATTTGGCAACATCCTACATCGGCTATTGCAGGATTCCCCCGTTTAAGTCATTCCCTTAAACGGGGGAATCCCGCATAACCGATGTACAATGAC
Source organism: Limnephilus marmoratus (assembly GCA_917880885.1). NCBI lineage: Eukaryota > Metazoa > Arthropoda > Insecta > Trichoptera > Limnephilidae > Limnephilus > Limnephilus marmoratus. Next base: position 36,111,793 of record OU862929.1, on the reverse strand, counting down.
AAACCACGGAGAGCAATATTTGCGCGTTTTATTTCATTCCGGTTCAAACGTTATTTATTACACTGTAATACAATACAATCAGAGGCGTAGCTAGGTAACCAAGGGCCCTGGTGCAAAAAAAACTGGGGCCCTAACTAAACGGTTTAGGTTTTCTCAAGTCAAAATATAAATTTATATAAATACTTTAAAGATACAAAGCTACTAATTTATCATCAGCTCTTTAAGGTGCACTGAATGGCACAGCAAAACTGTTTAGGGGGCATACATTCATTAGGCGAACTGTTTTTTTTTTAAATTTAGACTCCTACTTCACCCCCCCTTCCCTCCTTGGTGAGATAAATGAGATTTGGTGGGACCCCCCCTCCCCCACACGTGAGATTTACACCATAGTCGTTAAATGACTACATTTATTTTAGTCGTTAAATGACTACATATTCTATCGAAATCAGAACTCATACAGGAGAATCTGCGAGCACGCACTCGAACAGGGACATAAAGCTAGAGCAATGGATAGATCTACTTATCAGAGAACCTACACTCCCTTCTGGCTCACAACTAAGATCAGAATCTCCATGGCAAGTAGCATTCATGGGAGCGGAGACCTCAACTTATACAAGCCAATCCAAAGGTGCCAACAAGACAAAAAATAATATTAATATATGTGATGACCGTGGCCGGTTATCTACATTACCACCTGGACTCCGTTGTATGGATCCAGATCTTCTTGGGATGGTGATCTCCGTACAGGGTGAGGTTGCCAATAATAATAGTGGGTAGACTATTTATGTTTATTCCGAGATTGTGTACAGGTGTGCTTCGTAGGAAGCGTAAATGCAAAGAGGACGGTAGACAGCAATCACACCCTTTTATACGTTCCTCATGCTGTCTCACTCATACACGCATGTCTCTTTCATACCGCAAGACATACGTTCACCACATCCCTCCACACTTAAATCCGAAGACAGTTACACAACATGAACTGATAATTATTTACAATACATAAAATATTCCAATATTTACAATGTAAGTAATTCATGTTGAGTCGAGAGCTGAGTGCTGCCTTCATTGACTCATCTGTGTGTTCGTGGTCGTAGTCGGTCCTTCCAATTTCCCGACGTTGACGCCACTGGATCACTGGAGCTGGAATGAGAAGGAGAAAAACCCATTAGACTGTCATCCAGGCCAAAGCTGGAGACATCGTATTCATCATACGACAGTCTAACAATTATTATAAGCAATAATTATCAGCCTGAAACACTCATCCACATTGAAAAATCTTCCGAGAAAAGATACATGACGCCAACGGGACTTGAACCCGTGTCCTCTCGATTGCCGGTCGATTGCTCTTGACCACTGAGCTATGGCGGCTTATCTCATACCCGCCAAATGATTCAATATATGCTAGTGTTTCATTCAACAATTACTGCTTATTATATTTTTTCCACCTGAAAACAACCAACTTTTTTTTTTTTATTTAACTTTATTTCAGGTGGAAAAAATATAATAAGCAGTAATTGTTGAATGAAACACTAGCATATATTGAATCATTTGGCGGGTATGAGATAAGCCGCCATAGCTCAGTGGTCAAGAGCAATCGACCGGCAATCGAGAGGACACGGGTTCAAGTCCCGTTGGCGTCATGTATCTTTTCTCGGAAGATTTTTCAATGTGGATGAGTGTTTCAGGCTGATAATTATTGCTTATAATAATTGTTACCCTTTGTGCTATGCATAAAAAATCTTGTCTTAAAAACGTTAGTTTTACAATTAAAAATAATAATACGACAGTCTCTTCGTCTCAGACGCTACATAAGGATTGCTGTGTTTCTTTTCCCATGACACACATAATTTAGACAACTGATCAAAATGCCTTTTCCAAAACATAATTTTACCATTTAAATTTACCTCAATTATATAAAGTTTTTTTCCTAATTGTTTATACACTTTCCCTGGTACCCATTTATCATTGTTTTGGTCTCTGAAATCTCTAACCATTACCTTTTGATTAATCGAAAAACCCACCGATTCTTTATTATTTCTTTTATAATAATATTTTTGATTTTCCTGACATTTAGACATTTTAATTTTTGTTTCTTTCTTAATTCTATTATCCTTATCTCTCCCCCCTCTCGGTACAAAACTGTTTAAGTTTGACCTTAGTTTCCTTCCAAACATTACAACTGCAGGTTCTAAGCCAGTTGTACAGTGTGGTGCATTTCTGTAATCAATTAAAAAATTTCCTAATTTTTCCTCATAACCTGACTGAAACTTATTTCTTATCATCATTTTTTTTTTTTAAATTTTACACGTTCGAACCGCGTTTTCTGCTAGACCATTTGATTTTGGATGATTTACCGGAGTAGTTAAATGTTTGATGTTATTCATCTCACAAAACTCTTTGAAGTCCGCTGACATGAAAGCGGCTCCATTATCTGAAACTATTGTCTGTACACTCCCGAAATAACTAAATAAACCCTTTAATATTTTAATAGTGTTATACGAATTTGGAGACTTTACTTCTACACAGTCTAACCATTTTGAGGTTGAGTCAATAATTACAAGAAAATATTTATTTGCAACTGGGCCCGCATAATCAATATGCACCCTACTCCATATTTCTTCCGTTATAGGCCACGGAGTCAATTCGCTCTTTGGTTGCGAAGGTTGAACCTCTGAACAAATTTCGCATCCTCTCGCTAAAAGTTCAATATTTCCATCTATCCCTGGCCACCAAAATATACCTCTGGCTAAACCTTTCATCTTTGCTATACCTAGATGCCGGATGCTATAACAAGTTTAAAATTTTTTCTCTTAAACTTACTGGAATTATTAGCCTATGATTCCAAAAAAAACAATCATCAATTATGGATAACTCATTCCGTTTAATCCAGTAAATCCATTTTGAATCCTCCTTGTTTATTTTATTTGGCCACCCTGTTCTGAGATAATGTTTAATTTCCAATAAAATTTTATCTGTACTTGATTCCGATTTAATTTCCTCTACATCTATAGGTAAATCTCTGTTATTTTTAAATAAACTTAGAATTTGAGTATCAAAGTCATTCTCTACGTGAACTGGTTCCTCGACAGGAACCCGAGACAAATAGTCCGAACAGTTCAATGCTGATTTCACGTACTGTACTTTGTAATTGAACGACGACAGAATTACCCCATAACGTTGAAGTCTGTTACACGCTAATACTGGAATACCTTTCTTATCACCAAAAATTCTACATAACGGTTCATTATCTATTTCTAAAATGAATTCCCTTCCATAAATATACTCAAAAAAATTTTTTAACGCAAACACTATAGCTGTTGCTTCTAAATCCAAAATTGAATATTTCTTTTCTGCTTCAGTTAATTTTCGAGAAACAAAAGAAATCGGTCTCTGTAAATTATTATCATAACAATGTAAAAGCGTCGCTCCTAACCCTTTTGTTGAGGCATCTGTAACAATCTTCAATGTTACATCCGGATCATAATGAGCTAGCACTCTATCATCACATAAAATTGACTTAATTTTATTAAAAGCTTCCAAGCAATCTTGATTAAACTCAAAATGTGTATTTTTCCTCAATAAATTATGTAACGGATCTAGAAGTACAGACATGTTAGGTACAAATGACCTGTAAAAGTTCACTAACCCCAAAAAACTTCGTAATTCCGTAATGTCTGTAGGTTGCGATACCTTACTAATCGCGATAGTTTTGTCTTTCAATGGTTTAATTCCTTCCTTTGAAACTTCAAACCCTAGAAAAGTTACTGATGACGCCTTAAAAATACACTTGTGAATATTTACACTAAATCCACAATCTTTTAATCTATTTAACACTGCTGTTAAATTCTCATTATGTTCTTCTTCCGAATCTCCTGTTACCACAATATCATCTAAAAATACCGCTGTTTTTTTCAAACCTTGCAAGCATGAAGCTATCGTTTTACAAAAAATAGCTGGTGCGCTATTAATCCCAAACACTAATCTCGTGAATTTAAACAATCCTAAATGAGTAGATATAGTTGTGAAATCCTGACTTTCCTCATCTAGTTCTAATTGTAGGTACGCTTGCCTCAAGTCAATCTTGGAAAAAATTATTCCACCCGCCATTTGAGAAAATAACCATTCTATCCGTGGCATCGGATATTTATCTACCACTAGCTGTGGATTTATTGTTGCCTTATAATCACCGCAAATCCTTATTTCGCCGTTAGTTTTTACTATGGGAACGATTTGTGACGCAAACTTACTATAGTTTACCGGAACTAAAATACCTTCCGATTGTAACCGGCCCAATTCCGCTTCAACCTTTGCTTTTAAGGCAAACGGTATATTTCTCGGATTGCAGAATTTCGGTTCCGCATTCTCTTTTAATTTCAAATGCACTTTATATTTATTGAATTTACCCAGTTTCTCCGAAAAAACCTCCGGGAATTTCCGAATTAAATTATCAATTACACTAGTATTATTCTCAACCATATTGTGAGAAACATTTTCACTTCCCTCCTGGGATAAAGTAGATTGTAAGCCCGTAAATCCAATATTAAACTTTTTAATGAAATCACGCCCTAGAACCGTAATTGTTCCCTGTTTTACTACGCAAAATTCTAACATTTCCCTATAACCGTTAAAATCAACTGTTAATAAGATACAACCCAATAAATTTAACTTACAGTTAGCGTAACCCATTAAGGTTAAATCCTTTGGTTTTAACATCAAATGTTTGAAATGTTTAACATAATCTTCGTCCGTTAAAATCGAAATTGCCGCCCCTGTGTCCAATAAACCGTTTAGTTCCACATTATTCACTAAAACTTTGCACAATATTGGTTCACAATATACTGCGTTTATCCGCAACATGTTTTTATGTTCCTGCGTATTTACGAACACTGAAGAAATGTTATTATATTTTAAACCGCGACATATCTTCCCAATATACCCTTTTACTCTGCATTTATAACAAAACACGTCTTTAAATTTACAGTTTACTGAATCGTGATAATTCCCGCAATGTTTACACTTTGTTCGGTCCGCTGACCTCGCTCTGTACGATGTAACATTCTTGTCCGAAGTTCTAAAAAAATGTTTACCTACCGAATTTTGTTTTTGTGACAAATTGTTCGATGTATTTTTAAATTTATTTACTAAATCAACACTTTCCGTTTTAATTTGCTTATTCATTACCTCGAATGAATCCATAGCAATAGCACATTCTATAACCTTTTTTAATGAAAAGTTTTCAGCCTCTACAAATAATTTCTCCTTAATACGCCCCACTCGAAGACCGGTGACAAAATCATCTTTTAAATTATATTCAAGTCTGTCCTCGAATTTGCAAAATCTAACGAGATTTCTTAACCGTGCTATATAATCATTAACCGATTCTGAACTTTTTTGTTTCGTAGCAAAAAAAATTTCGCGCTTTTTTGAACACATTTCGTTTGATACCTACATGATTCTCTAGTAATAACAATAAATTTTCGACCGTAATATCTGTAATTTTTTTAGGAAAACACAAATCCATCAATAAATCTATTGTCTCTGTGTGTAAATGAGATATTAAAACCGCTCTCTTTTTTTCTACCGAATTTAACTTGTCATCATTGACGAGGATGAACTGTTCGTATTGCAACACGAACGTCTCCAGTTTGTCCCTCAAATGACAAAACCTGGGCAGTTCTCCCCCTTCCATCTTCACACAGATACAATCAATAAAAGCAGAAAATTTTACAAACAGCACTCAACTCACGACTCTGTTGACTTGATGCTGCTGCTCCGATCTCGCCCTTCCGCGGACCGTCTCCTGGCTCCTGAACCCTGGTCGTCCTTCTAATGCGCCCTCCGTGAGGTCTGCACCTGTCCAGCTCTTCTCTTGAAGATCCGGACTTCTGTATCCCCGCCTTACGAGAATACTCCTCCAGGTTCTCGGCACTGAATAACCTTATCCAGCGCCTTGATGTTCCTCGGATGCCGATTCTGCTGCTCTTGCTCTTCCTTGCTCCGCAATGCTGTGGAGTCGTGATCTGGCCTGATTCTGCCCGATCACCTGTTGACCACTGTAGCCTCAATCTCGGGATGTTTGCTGCGTAAATTCTGTTCCTGCCAAATGTAATTTTGGCTGCTGCTAGTTCCTTTATCGGCTGCGCCAAATGTGATGACCGTGGCCGGTTATCTACATTACCACCTGGACTCCGTTGTATGGATCCAGATCTTCTTGGGATGGTGATCTCCGTACAGGGTGAGGTTGCCAATAATAATAGTGGGTAGACTATTTATGTTTATTCCGAGATTGTGTACAGGTGTGCTTCGTAGGAAGCGTAAATGCAAAGAGGACGGTAGACAGCAATCACACCCTTTTATACGTTCCTCATGCTGTCTCACTCATACACGCATGTCTCTTTCATACCGCAAGACATACGTTCACCACAATATAAAAATATAATATAATACATATTAAATATATTGCCAACAAGGCAAAAAAATAATCCGATGATGCGACTGATACCAAGGCCAGAAACCATTCTAATGTTGGGAATGCTACTATAAACGAAAGCCACCCCAACGTTGGGACTGTTTTATCATAAACCCAAAACCAACCCATTGCTACTATGTGCCTATTTTTGACATCATATTCTTCCATTTTGGGACTGCGCCAATAACTTCAAACCACTCCAACGTTCGGGCTGCTACCTTTATGGTCCAAAACCAACCCATTGTTGCTAATGTGCCTATTTTCAGAAAAGGCCCTGAAGGATGTAAAGGCCCCATATCAAGAATTTGGCGTTTTTCCTTATTTATTTATTAGTTTTTTATTGTGTAAGTCAGACAGGTAAGTCCACTTATGGTATAATTTTCTTACAACTAACAATACATGTACATAATTTTTTTTAAACATGGTATAGTGATATTAAACACATCTATATCTGCTGGTAGGGCATTAAGCAATGTCATACCTCTTGTCATGCTATGTTGAGCCATGACATCTGTCCAACCCTGCGGTATGCAGAATAGGGCGTGGCTACGAGTTCGACAGAATTTATCAGGAGCGAATAAGCCACAGCATGACAGGAGATGTGGATAATCGATAAGGTTTTTTTAGTAACTTTAATTCAAATACCATAAGTCCGGCATTACGCCTGGTCTCCAGGCTTTGATAATTTGTCTCATTTGGCAGTTCCACGTGATGCATGAATTTCGGATATATTCCGTATGATCGCATGTGAACATAGCTTAGGATTTTTTTTTAAATTTGTTCAATTATATTTATGTATTTAAGTTGATAAGGTATCCAGACAGTACTAGCGTACTCCAGCTTGCTTCTGACCACTCCGTTGAACATGGCGGTCATTTCTTCTATGTTATTGAATTGTTCGCAAGTTCTAATTACAAAACCAAGAATTTTGGAGCAAGCCGAAGTAAGCTGCACTATATGATTTGAAAATGTCAGCCTGGGATCAAAGATCACCCCAAGATCCTTGATGATATTTACTCGTGTTAGTAGTTCTCCATTCAATCTATACTGGTAGAATAACGGATTTTGTGAACGACTATAAGTCATAACGACGCATTTTTTTATATTGAAATTAAGTTTATTATCTAACGACCATTTCATGATTGAATCAAGGCCAGCCCGCAGTTTGGAATAATCGTCATCTGATTCGATTTCCATCATCAGTTTCATGTCATCCGCAAATAGGCGACACGAGCTATGACGTATGCAGTACTGAATGTCATCTATTAGAATAAGGAATAACATGGGACCAAGATTCGATCCTTGAGGAATTCCTGACAGAGCTACGAACTTATAGGAGTCGTATCCATTTACATTTACATACTGGCTTCTATCTTTTAAATATGACGCAAAAAATATCAGTAAAGGTTGATTAAAACCTATTTTGTGCATCTTTCTTAATAGAACATCGTGATTTACTCGGTCAAATGCCTTTGCGAAATCCGTGTAGATTACGTCCATCTGATGCCTACAGTCTAGGCCTTTTGCTACCCGTCGAGAGAAAGATGGTTACCGTTGATTTCCTCGGTAAGAAACCATGTTGATTTTCTCTTAAGAAAGGCGCGATTTGCGGACTGATTTTATCACAGTGTAAGGCGGGTTTTACTTATATTTTAATTTCCACTTTGCGGAAAATCCTTATGTGATGGGTCGAAATGGATGGCATTGTCGAATTCAGCATACCGAAATACATATAATTCACCCATTACCATTTAAAAAAAAAATTAAATGTCAATTTGCAGACCTATGTTATTACTACCACATGCTCTGAAGCAGTAATTATGTGTCTAAAATGTTTTATATATTATTCTCCCTTCTTCTTCTTCTTGTGCCCTGTCCGTTCAACGGACATTGGCTATCATGTTGGCTATGCGGACTTTGTTTACTGCGGCCCGGAACAGCTCCACGGTAGACTGACCAAACCACTGTCTCAGGTTTTTCAGCCATGAGGTTCTCCTTCTTCCAGGTCCCCGTCTTCCGGCAATCTTTCCCTGCATTATGAGATGCAAGATCTTATACTTCTCTGGATGTCTCATCACATGTCCAATGTATTGAAGTTTTCGGATTTTTGTAGTTTTAATTACTTCCTTTTCTTTATTCATCCGAACCATAACATCTTCGTTTGTAACCCTGTCCATCCAGCTTATTTTAAGTATCCTTCTGTAGATCCATATCTCGAATGCCTTATTATTATTCTCGAATTATTCCGAATGAATTATTCTCCCACATTTTCTCAATTTTGAATGGAATCTAAATGGTACTTTTTATAAAATGAAATAAAAACTGATTTCTCAAAAGCCTCAATGTTAAATGCAAAAAATTTCAAAGTACAATATCTTTTTACTGGTTCTCTGAAGTTTTTAATAGTATATTAAAATATAAGTGGATAAACAGGTCTTTAAAACACGCGCGATTTTTAAAGACCAGTTATCCACGAATACTTTACGCTATTTTTTTTTTATTGGTACACTTTGAAAACATAAATATTGATATTATTATTAAAAATTTGGAAATAAGAACTATTAATGAATTCGTGATGTGACATCACAATATCTTGTTGTCATGGAAATGAAAAACACAAACATTAATTTGCAATCTGTCACATAAGATTAATAGTTGACATCACAGTTTTTACTAGTTATTGTGTGTTGTAAAATGAGTTCTAACATTGATAATTTAAATACCAAAGCAGAATCGCGGTTAATACCTGAAAAATCCAAAGACGTTTATAAAAAAGAATATGAAAGGTTCATAACATGGATGGAGGAGCAAAACGTAGTAGATGTAGATGAACGAGTTGTGCTTTGTTGATGTTGCCATGGTAACTTTAAAAAACGCGCGTTCCATAAAGTGCGATTTAAACACGCTAGAGCGTACTTTAAATGAGTAAAAAAGGGCACCAATAAAAAAAAAATTTACGAGATCATTTTATAATAATCTATCTACTAATATGCAAAATTTTAGAAAATTTTAACCGACAGTGCTACCTTAAAGTCGTGTTGCAACTTATTTCATTTACATTCCAAAGGTGGGAGAATTTGTAGCTGGTTAATATGAAGTTTGCTGGTCAGGGTCCGAGGGCCCCCTGAGCTTGGAGGCCCCGGTCCCCGGCCCCTTGGATCATAAAGTCGTGTTGCAACCTATTTTATTTACATTCCAAAAGTGGTAGAATTTCTAGCTAGTTAAATTTGAGGTTTGCTGGTCAGGGTCCGGGGGGGGCCTGAGCTAGGGGGCCCCGGTGCACAGCACCCCCTAAAACCTTGTAGCTACGTCATTGAATACAAACTTGTTCTTCTGATTATTTATTGGTTAATTAGATTGATTTGTGAAAAGAATGAGTGAAAGGAAAAGAGATTATCCCAGTGAAGCTATGAATAGAAAAAGTAAACAAATAAACAAAAAATTTAACAAAACAAAAAAACGATTTCAAAAAATGCACTAAAAAGTTAAAAAATTATTTCGTATTCTTCTACAACTTCATAATCAACTTACTTTTTCTAATCATCAATATGTAGGTACGATTGTTACTTTTGGAGTCGGTTTCAGTCAAGGTAGGTTTGTAACTACATACATACATAGTTATAGGTGAGATGTGCTTCTGTTGCACGAGCGACTTGACGAGGCGAGAGGCGAGAGGCGAGAGCGGGGCCGCGGCGGGAGGGGAGCTGTCAAGTGAACACGCCGGGCCGGGTACCTTTGCTGACACCAACTCCAAAAATAACAATCGTACCTACATATTGATGATTAGAAAAAGTAAGTTGATTATGAAGTTGTAGAAGAATACGAAATTTTTTTTTTTACTTTTTAGTGCATTTTTTTAAGTCGTTTTTTGTTTTGTTAAAATTTTAGTTTATTTTTTGATTGTTAGTGAATCTGAAGTACACTAACTAATTTTTCTGAATATGGGTAAACCTACTAAACGTGCTGCTCATATGAGACAGACATAATTTGACCATGGCGACTTTAGGATCAAATTAAGAGATTCGGCCGAGTTTCGTTAATTTGTCATGGATCCGATAATCAGAACCTAACCAAACTCTCATCAAACTACCCTTGAAGTACATCTTTTCCAATAAAAAAAGAATCATGGAAATCCGTTGGCGTGATATTGAGTTATTCGTCCACTACCCTTGAAGTCACCTTGAAGTACATCCTTTCCAATAAAAAAAGAATCATCGAAATCGGTTGGCGTGATATTGAGTTATTCGTCGATTTGTCGCGCACATACTTAATGCAAATTTAAGACTTATATGGTTTTCTCATGGATGCCATTGGCGGAACTGGACCAAATTAAAATGGGACCACACGGAAAGCACCAGCTTTCAAATAAAAAAGAATCATCAATATCGGTTCACCCAGTCAAAAGTTCTGAGGTAACAAACATAATTTTTTTTTTAATGCAGTTGAATTGAGAACCTCCTCCTTTTTGAAATCGTTTAAAAAGGGAGGAGGTTATAAAAAAATGCCCCAAATTTCTTAATTTTTTCAACAATCAGCTTCTGTGAGTGATTTTCTTGTGAAGTTTTTGAAAATTACAACTGATAAATAATTACCTAAGGACTTCGATGGGACAGGAACGGCTATCAGACTTGTCACTATTGTCTATAGAGGCAGAAATTTTAGAAAAACTGAAATCGTCTTCAGCTATAGATGATTTAATAAATCATTTTGCCTAAAAAAGGGCAAGACAAGTGCATATTTAATTTGAACTGTTTGGCTAGCTCAATTTCTAGTAGGACGTGATAACTTATAATCAAAAAACATATTTTTTAAATTTAATGCAAGCATTTTTGTGTTTCTTGTGAGAAATTTTTACCCTTCATTTGGGCCTCTTAACTAATTTTGATACAGGGCCCCTCCAAGGCTCGTAATGTCACTAGGAGTGAAGTGATGGTCAGAAGAGAATTAAGGCGACTAGACGCCAAGTCGAAGCGAGGTATAGCGGCAAGCGGAGTAGAGAGGTGGCACTAGGCGATGGATGATGATGATCTGATTATGACTTGGGCTTGTTCTTGGATATTATTTATGTTCAGAGTTCCTAAAACAATTAATTTAATGACTAACGTATTTGCGAAATGGAAATATGTAAAGATACTTTACTTGGAAATGTTAATTTATAATATTATGGGTGGTTTGGGAAATGAATCTTAGTTCACTATGACATCCTATACTTCCTGAGCGTACGTGGGGTCCAAAGCTCCAAGGACGAATCCAAATTTGGTGGCATCGACTGTGACTTCTGCAGCCTCAAGACTTCTGCAGCCTCAAAACTTCTTTCCGCCATAGTGAACCACAGCTCCGTGTCGTTAGGGCAGAATGACGATATCCTTACCACTCCTTGATTAACCTCCGGCGGCGTAACTGTCGATGTCGATGCTACGGATGGAAGAGACATAGTATACTGCGACTTGTGACAGGATTTCACACTTTTCGGAGGATTACTTTTTTTTTATGTATTTGAATTTATCGTTCGTTATCGTTAAATATTTAACTGTATTTAAGCGAGAGAATTAATCGTGGGATTACCACGTCCGCCTCAGTTACCGGCGTAGAATTTCTCCGCTAATGTAATAATTAACTTCTTTATCCGAGGCATGTTTGTGTCGTTCTGAAGAGTATGATCCACTTGGGCGCTAATCTGGTGGCTTTGGTTTGCAAATTATTTAATTGAGTGTTGGCTGCGTGTCCCCAATTGAGTGCAGCGTGTGTAAAACCCGGCCTTATGGTCGTCTTGTAGATGAGAAGTTTATTGTTTGGTGATAATTGACTATTTCTACCTAGCATGGGGTAGAAAGCAGTTTTTGACTTATTTGCTGATTTTACTTTATCATTAATATGTTTTTGTCACGTTAATCTTATATCTATAGTGACCCCTAGGTGTTTGATTGATTTTTCCCATGACACTTTTTTCCCAGACATTATTACATTCAGTGGCTGTTAAAACCTTCTTCTTGTAAAGGACAGTGGCAGCACTTTTGGTGGAATTTATTGAAATTCGCCAGATTTTCAGTCGCCTTCGACTAGAGTGGCTTGGATCTGTATACGGCATGTAGAAGTGGAGCGACAGTCCAGTTTGGAATGTAATTGGTATTGTCGGCGAATTGAGTTATTTTTACGTGGTTAACTTTTTTTTTATGTTCTTTATTCAGTAAAGTTTATACATTACAGTAAATGGATAATTTTTTGGCCATCACACTAGGCACATGACACTGGTTTGGGAATGTCACTAGAATATGCATTATAGAGTTTAGGCGACAATGAGGAACTCTAGTGAAAAATATTATGAATTTAAAATAAAATAATAACTTTGTAAACACCGCTTTTATTTTTATACTTTATGCCGACCGGGTTTCGCTAGTAGAGTTTTACTCTAGTAGAGTATTATACTGCCCTGATGAAGCTACGATTGTAGCGAAACCCGGTCGGCATAAAGTATAAAAATAAAAGTGGTGTTTACAAAGTTATTGTTTTATTTTAAATTAATAATGTCACATCACAAAGTATCCGCTTCATATGAACAAAAAAAAATATTATGGCTTTAAAAAAATATGTTCATATAGACCAGGGGTGGGGAACCTTTTTAGCTTCGCGGGCCATTTGGATGTTCATACTTTAACCCCCGGGCCGCACTCTGATTTCCGTCAGGGGGGGGGGGGGGGTTCGAATCAAAGAACTGGTTTTACTAAAACTAATTAAAAAATAATTAATTACGAAACTGCCAACACTCTTTAACTATATTAAACATGCAAATGGTTTTCCTAAAATTCTGGCTGCTCATTGTCTGTACCCAGAATTTTATAACTGCACTTTGAACACGAGAATGGTTTCCGTCAAAACGCATCAGCAGGTGAAACCACAATTGAAATTTTTCATTGCATTCTGAACACGGTACTAGTTTCAATTTAGATTAAATTTGCTTGCGGGGAATTAAAAATACACTCAGAACATGAAAATAGCTTTCCTCTAATTCTGGCAGCATAAACTACGAAACTAGAATTTTATAAATGCACTTCCAACATGAGAAATGCGTCAGCAAATGAACTCACACCTGATGCGTTTTCGTTGCATTCTTAACACAATACTGGTTTAAATTACAGGTTGAATCTGTACGCGGGGAATCAAAACTATACTCAGAACGTGAAATTTCACTCCTCTAATACTGGCACCACATACGCAACTAGAAATTTATAACTGCACTTCACACAGGAGAATGGTTTCTTACGAAACGCGTTAGCGAGATTAAACCCCATCTGGAATTTTTTCGTTGCATTCTAAACACAGAACTGGTTTTAATTAAAAAGTGAGTTTGTACGCGGGGAATTAAAACTCCACTCATAACATGAAAATGGCTTTCTTCCAATCTGGCAGCATAAAGTACGCAACTATAATTTTATAAATTTTATTTATTTATTTAACTTCTCACCATACATTCTTATTTTTATGTTTACATACAAAACAAAATTAACCTCACTAGGACTAGGCCTGTGTTGAGGTTAACTTTTATAAATTTGAGTGATTTTACACACAAAATACTAAAATACACTACATTTAAAACACTAAAATATCATAATAAAGTAAGAAATAAAAATATCATATTAGTGACCAGATGGGTAATTTAAGTATGATTTGTAACAATATAGACCATAAATAAATCTTTAATTACTATACCCACCAAGAAACAAAGCTAATACAAAACATTTAGGGTGACACTCCAATTTTGGCAAATGGAACTCAAATAAAATCTAAATAGATTTTATTTGAGTTAAAAATAAATATTTAAAAAAAGCTTATTATTCAAAAAACAAATATTATTAAAAACAAATCTTATTACTTAAAAATTGAAATCTTATTATTTAAAAAAGGACAAGGATGAAAAACAGTATGCCAATCCTCTGTTAACACAAATATCTTAACATTCTTTTTAAATTTAGCTAATGAATTTGAAGATTTAATGTAGTCTGGCAGAATATTAAACATAATTGGAGCTTGGTATAAATAGTTTCTTTGGCCAAAAGATGTTTTAGTATGTATTACCATAAAGTTCATTGTTGAGCCAATTCTAGTGGTATGGATTTGTTGGGTTCTTTCTGCAGATTTAGAATTGATAAAAAATGTACAAAATATTTTAGTAATGTACAGCTGTTTTATACACATAACATTAGATTCCTTCTAACTTCTAACACGAGGAATAATTGAATGATTTCGTGCTGCAGGTTATCAGGCACATTCGATGGTTCGACGTTGAACCTTGTAGCAAATACTCGTATGTTCAAATCCGTTTGCTCTCTTTTCACGTCCTTCAATCGTTCATTAAAAGCCTCACTTAATTTCGCGCACTCACCAGCGTATTCAAACGATGTAGAAGGCTTTTATCCTTGCAGTTTTGGAAAATGCAAGGGCGGATTTAGGGGGAGGGGCACGGGGGCACGTGCCCCCCCCAGACGGTATTTTTGTAGAGATTTCTATAGAATCTCTATAGATTTCTATAGAGATTCCATCACAGTACTTAGAATACTTAGAAGCTAAAACTGTCTTTATTAAACATTTAATTTTTATATTGTTTTGATACTTTCATAAACCTTCCTATACATACTTGAACTTGTAGAAATAAACTTGAAGTATCATACTTCAAGTATCATACTTCAAGTACAGTAATTGTTGATTTTTTTTCCCGTCTGCCCCTTGTGCCCGCCCAGAAAAAAATCTAAGAGTAATTGTAGATTTTTTTGCCCATCCGCCCCTTGTGCCCCCCGCAGAAAAAATCCTAATAGTAATTGTTGATTTTTTTGCCCGTCCGCCCCTTGTGCCCGCCCAGAAAAAAAATAGAAAATAAATTGAAGTATCATACTTCAAGTTTATTTCTAACAGTAATTGTTGATTTTTTTGCTCATCCGCCCCTTGTGCCCCCCCCCCCCCCCAGAAAAAAATCCTAACAGAAGTTGTTGATTTTTTGTGCCCGTCCGCCCCTTGTGCCCCCCCCAGAAAAAATCCTGGATCCGCCCTTGGGAAAATGCGTCATGTTATTAATTTCTAGTTACATACTTTCCGCAGCCTTAATTGAGTTTCAAATGATTTCACTTTTCACTCAGCTTCAACTTTTCTTTTCTTCGTTGTTGTCATTAATAGGATTTAAAGTAAAGTGGATAGTACTTCGGCAACAATGACTTGAAAATAATGTTTTTGATAGACTGCCTAAGTTCCCCTCCGAATAGAGTTGCCATCAATCCTGAAATATTGGGACTGTCCCGTACAAGAAAATTAAAAGTTCCGATGGAATTGCACTATCGTTTCACAATAATAAATAAAAATAAAAGTAAAATGGGAGGTTATATCACGTTTTTATTTATATTTGAACTGCTTGCTAGTAACGATTTTGTAATAACGTCTTAAATTTGCATATGAAACACCGTGAAAGAACCACCCCGTTCTGAGTAATTTTTTGTGGTTCTTTCAGCAGGCCGCCCAAAAGGCCTCGTGGGCCGCAGGTTCCCCACCCCTGATATAGACCAATGAACGCTGATTCTGAATTTATAAGTTTTATTTCATAATATTAAACCTTGAGTTCTTAAAAATTATTAAAAAGTGCATTTTTAAACCTCTCGTCAAAACACACTGTAAAGTTGGTATTACTGAATGGTTAGTGCTGACGTCACGCGTCTAACGCGTCTCGCATATGACACAAGCCATCAGTATTAACAACATTTTATGTTATTCGTTATTTCATACTGTTTATAGAGATTTAGTTGTGTTTATTGAAACAATATTTAGGCCTAAATAATTCAGTATCAAAAATAAAGGTATCTCTATTAGTTTATCTCTATTATTTAAAATATTGAAAAACTTTAAACTGTACGAAAAAATCGTGTAATATTTTACATCAAAATGCTACCTAGAGATGGGCAAAGCGGCTCAGTTGAACGAGAATGGAAAGATCCGGTTCAGTGAATCGGCTCAATTGAACGGCTGAATAAAGCTACGGACACACTTGCTCATTAGAAGCCAAAGAGCATGCTACCTAGTAGCAATTGCTACCCGCTCACTCGTTCGCAAAGATCCGCGAACCGCGGGCAAGTGTGTCCGTAGCTTTGAAGATCGGTCTTACGGAACCGGATTTTACGGATCCGTATGAAGATCCGGATCACTGAGCCGACTCGTTCGCGAACGACTCACTTTTCTATGAACTTCGAATTCAAAATGGCCGTCGTCGGTCAGCTGGTAGGCGCTGTATCGCCTGTATATTATTTGCCTACAATTTTTGCAGTGTCGAGGTGATGCTCCGTTTGAGATAGTATTGAATTTAAAAGCTAAAAAAATAATAATTTCGAACAATTTCTATACCACTCTCCCGTAATAATATTGAAAAATATAATAACATAATTAATTTAATATAATAAATAAATAATTCCACCTAAATAATGTTTTAACTTATCGAATAGTACCATACTTTCTTCCGTATAACTGTCATACAAAATGAACACCTGTTGAAAAACTTTTCAGGAGTGATGACGTCACACGATTCACTATACGTGCGGTGTTTTTCGGGGGATCTTAAAAAAACTTAAAACTTTGAAAATTATTTAAACTATTGAAACAAACTAAAAAAAATGCAGTTATTTAAGTAAGAAGGTAAAGTTTTTTAAAAAAATTGACTGGAGTTCTCTATTGTCCGCCTTGGGGGACGCCAGCTTTTATTTACTTATTTCAACATACACGGCACAACTTATGAAATTAACATAATAAAATTAATATGTAAAATTTAGAAAAACAGAAAGAATGTAACAGGATAATGTAAAGTTAAATATTATTTACACGTGTCTGAATGAATGCTATGGGACAATATTTTATTACGCCAGAGCTCACTATTACAAATAGAAACCTTTGCGGGCACGCACCCAATAAATTACCAAAGTTTCATCGCAATCGGATGAATGACATAGGAAATCATTACAAAACATCAGATCTCACTATTACAAACAGAAACCTTTGCGGGAACGCACACAATAAATCACCAAAATTTCATCGCAATCGGATGAATGGCATAGGAAATCATTACAAAACATCAGAGCTCACTATTACAAATAGAAACCTTTGCGGGCACGCACACAATAAATCACCAAAGTTTCATCGCAATCGGATGAATGGCATAGGAAATCATTACAAAACATCAGAGCTCACTATTACAAATAGAAACCTTTGCGGGCACGCACACAATAAATCACCAAAGTTTCATCGCAATCGGATGAATGGCATAGGAAATCATTACAAAACATCAGAGCTCACTATTACAAATAGAAACCTTTGCGGGCACGCACACAATAAATCACCAAAGTTTCATCGCAATCGGATGAATGGCATAGGAAATCATTACAAAACATCAGATCTCACTATTACAAATAGAAACCTTTGCGGGCACGCACACAATAAATCACCAAAGTTTCATCGCAATCGGATGAATGGCATAGGAAATCATTACAAAACATCAGAGCTCACTATTACAAATAGAAACCTTTGCGGGCACGCACACAATAAATCACCAAAGTTTCATTGCAATCGGATGAATGGCATAGGAAATCATTACAAAACATCAGAGCTCACTTTTACAAATAGAAACCTTTGCGGGCACGCACACAATAAATCACCAAAGTTACATCGCAATCGGATGAATGGCATAGGAAATCATTACAAAACATCAGAGCTCACTATTACAAATAGAAACCTTTGCGGGCACGCACACAATAAATCACCAAAGTTTCATCGCAATCGGATGAATGGCATAGGAAATCATTACAAAACATCAGAGCTCACTATTACAAATAGAAACCTTTGCGGGCACGCACACAATAAATCACCAAAGTTTCATCGCAATCGGATGAATGGCATAGGAAATCATTACAAAACATCAGATCTCACTATTACAAATAGAAACCTTTGCGGGCACGCACACAATAAATCACCAAAGTTTCATCGCAATCGGATGAATGGCATAGGAAATCATTACAAAACATCAGAGCTCACTATTACAAATAGAAACCTTTGCGGGCACGCACACAATAAATCACCAAAGTTTCATCGCAATCGGATGAATGGCATAGGAAATCATTACAAAGCATCAGATCTCTCTATTACAAATAGAAACCTTTGCGGGCAAGCACACAATAAATCACCAAAGTTTCATCGCAATCGGATGAATGGCATAGGAAATCATTACAAAACATCAGAGCTCACTATTACAAATAGAAACCTTTGCGGGCAAGCACACAATAAATCACCAAAGTTTCATCGCAATCGGATGAATGGCATAGGAAATCATTACAAAACATCAGATCTCACTATTACAAATAGAAACCTTTGCGGGCAAGCACACAATAAATCACCAAAGTTTCATCGCAATCGGATGAATGGCATAGGAAATCATTACAAAACATCAGATCTCACTATTACAAATAGAAACCTTTGCGGGCAAGCACACAATAAATCACCAAAGTTTCATCGCAATCGGATGAATGGCATAGGAAATCATTACAAAACATCAGAGCTCACTATTACAAATAGAAACCTTTGCGGGCAAGCACACAATAAATCACCAAAGTTTCATCGCAATCGGATGAATGGCATAGGAAATCATTACAAAACATCAGAGCTCACTATTACAAAAAGAAACCTTTGCGGGCAAGCACACAATAAATCACCAAAGTTTCATCGCAATGGGATGAATGGCATAGGAAATCATTACAAAACATCAGATCTCACTATTACAAATAGAAACCTTTGCGGGCAAGCACACAATAAATCACCAAAGTTTCATCGCAATCAGATGAATGGCACAGGAAATCATTACAAACATCAGAGCTCACTATTACAAATAGAAACCCTTGCGGGCAAGCACACAATAAATCACCAAAGTTTCATCGCAATCGGATGAATGGCATAGGAAATCATTACAAAACATCAGAGCTCACTATTACAAATAGAAACCTTTGCGGGCAAGCACACAATAAATCACCAAAGTTTCATCGCAATCGAATGAATGGCATAGGAAATCATTACAAAACATCAGAGCTCACTATTACAAATAGAAACCTTTGCGGGCAAGCACACAATAAATCACCAAAGTTTCATCGCAATCGGATGAATGGCATAGGAAATCATTACAAAACATCAGATCTCACTATTACAAATAGAAACCTTTGCGGGCAAGCACACATTAAATCACCAAAGTTTCATCGCAATCGGATGAATGGCATAGGAAATCATTACAAAACATCAGAGCTCACTATTACAAATAGAAACCTTTGCGGGCACGCACACAATAAATCACCAAAGTTTCATCGCAATCGGATGAATGGCATATGAAATCATTACAAAACATCAGATCTCACTATTACAAATAGAAACCTTTGCGGGCACGCACACAATAAATCACCAAAGTTTCATCGCAATCGGATGAATGGCATAGGAAATCATTACAAAACATCAGATCTCACTATTACAAATAGAAACCTTTGCGGGCACGCACACAATAAATCACCAAAGTTTCATCGCAATCGAATGAATGGTATAGGAATGCATATGTGACAAGCAAAGGAACTTTTTTTATATATAACAATGATGCTCTGAATTGATATCGTGGAAAATTAGTAACCGACGACATGATTTTTAAAAAATATTTACCCTAATTAACTCCACAATGCTTATGTATATTATACTTTGTAATTTAATAATATTATTTGTGCATACACGCAAGTTAGGAATTAACAATTAATGTATCCGTCATGATCACGCAAAGTACCTAACAACAAAATATCGATAGGAACATGTTGGCATTGTGCAAATGTTTAGTTTAGTCTGTTCTGCTTGGTCACCATGTTCAGAAAAGAATTTCTACGAGTTTTGTGTCTGCTGACATTTTACCAAATATCATTTGTGTATTGCAATGCACCTATGCTTGTAAGTATTTTTAATTGATGGCTTTAGTTCATATAAATTTATCGCTACTAGCGGTGGTCCCAAAGGGTCATATTTGGGACTAATTTTATTTTTGATATTTGTGAAAGATGTTCTTACTATTTTTAACTATGTTCAAGTTTTAATGTTTGCGGACGATATGAAAATATACAAAGCTATAAAAAATATTAATGACCCTCAAACATTGTCAAATAACTCGTTTAAATTTTTTGTTTGGTGCCAACAGAACTACCTACAACTAAATTTAAACCCATGTCTAATTATGAGATTTCGTTGAATAAAATATACAGTAATTTATGAGTACTCCATCAATGATGTAGTGCTAACAGCTGTAACCGAGGTGAATGATTTAGGTGTAAACTTTGATCAACATCTGAAATTTATAAACCATAGTGAAATTACATCAAATACAGATTTGAAAATGTTGGGTTATGTAATAAGAAATTGCAACCAATTTTAAAATTATTCAAATATTCATGGTAATGAATTGCATTGGTTTATTGATTACTTAAAAATAGAAAACAAAGAACCAAAATTGGAGATGCTATCTCTGAAGAGCAACAAGTAAACCTTGGAGTTCCTCAAGGATCTGTTTTAGGACCGCGACTTTTTATTTTATGTATTAATGATATAGTGAAGTGCCTAAAGTACTGTTCCATCAAACTGTTTGTAGACGACACACTTTTATATATTTTAGCAAATAATATTGAAGATTCATTGTCAAAAACAAAGTGAACTTCATGAAATAAACAAATGGTTAAACATAAATAAACTGAAATTGAATGTAACTAAAAGTAAATTTATGTTATAGGTAAAAATACTAAACTAACTTATTTCCCTAAATACAGACAAACAAAATATTGAATAGAGAGAAGAAATTAAATATCATTATCGATAATATTGAATAATAAAAACTAACACTGAATTCGAAATGTTATCTAAAAAAAATTGCAAAAAAGGTTAGTTTTTTTAAGTAGGATAAAGGGTAACTTAAACATTGAAACAAGGAAATTGGTCTACAACACCACTGCAGCATCCTACCTAAATTACTGCACAAGTGTAATCTTTCTGTGCAATTAAGTTGAAATTTCAAACATAAGTTGAAATAATGGCAATAATTCGGAACAGAGGCGTGAGGTCTATATTATGCTGTAGCAAATATGCTAGGATAAAAACCATTCAGCGCCAACTCAATATCCTAAGTGTGTGTCAACGATTAGTATACATTACAAGTAAAAAACAAGTCATTACATGTCAAAAAAAAGTTACTTACCAGATTTTATGTGTAATAATGTTATAATTATTAGTTCAGTTCATTGTTATCCTACGAGAAACTGCAACAATTTTAGGCTTTCTAAAATAAATTTATCGGGAACATAAAACAATATTTATTATTAAGGTTTTTTTTCAGTGTCAAATGAACTCCCTGTAAATTTTAAGGAGGCTAAAAGTCTCGCAGTTTTTCGTAGATTATGTCTCAATATTGTGAAGTCCGGGGCTCAAAGTTTGGTAGGGTCACGGATATGCATTTTTTGCTGAGAAAAATGTTACACTCAAATACCGTGTAACGCCACAATTGCATTCCATCATCAACACTACCAGTAGGCCCACTCCTAGAGTCCACGAGTAGACTCTTAAGCCCTTCGAACTCTGGACCGTGTGGCCACTGGCAATACCATCAGCCATAGCAGATAGGTGAGGATGAATGGCAAATCTCCGGCGCCACAAAACCGGAACCCCGCAGCTAAGGGATGGAAACCCCTACAGAAAACTCTGACCCTCCTGGTAGGGGTTAACAATAACCCCTCCATGTAAAAGCAACGTTATTGTGAAACCCAACACGGAGCCTCGGACAACTGCTGGATTTGGGAAAGGACCCGGAAAACAAAATAAGGACTTGAAAATTACTACTTGGAATGCAAGGACTCTGTATAGAATTGTAGACCTAGGAGAGATCACTAAGGAGATAACAAAATAAAAGATTGACATACTGTCAGTGCAAGAAACAAGATGGATAGGATCAGAGCCATTTGGCACAAGAACACACTCGGTACATAGCGGAAATGAAAGACATCATAAATTCGGAGTGGCCTTCATTGTGGACCGGAAAATGGAAAAGTGAATATTAGACTTTAAACCCATTAAAGAAAAAAGTGCAGCTTACGTATAAAAATGAAATGTTTCAATGTATCACTGATCAATGTACATAAGAAGATAAAGATGACATAATGAAAGATTATAATAAGTATAAAGGCAATTTGGGAGGCGGGTATGGTACCGCCACCCCGGGAACCATTTATTGGATAACCAACACCTCTGCCATATGTCACTCCAAGTGGTTCGCTACGTTTGGATTTGATTTTGATTTCGATTTCGATTTCGAATTCGAATTCGAATTCGATTTCGATTTCGATTTCGATTCCGATTCCGATTTCGATTTCGATTTCGATTCCGATTTCGATTTCGATTTCGATTTCGATTTCGATTTCGATTTCGATTTCGATTTCGATTTCGATTTCGATTTCGATTCCGATTTCGATTTCGATTTCGATTCCGATTTCGATTTCGATTTCGATTTCGATTTCGATTTTCATTTTAATTTGGATTTTCTTTTCGTTTTTGATTTTGTTTAATTTGGTTTCTGATTTTGTTTTTTTTTTATATTGTTAGGCTCATTTAGATGTTGTTTGTGAAAAAAATAACATGTAAAACCCAGCCGGGCGTGGAATTCAAAATAAATAAATATTTATGTATTACGCGCGCAGTGGCCTTATTAGCAGGGCCGTAGCTAGGGGGGGGGGCATTAGGGGGCAATGCCCTACCTTAAAATACCTGTGCCCTACCTTAAGAAATACCATCGACTATGATAATATACTAGTAAACTGTTTGTTCATTGTGTGACATAATTGAAAAAAATACTTCCTATTAGGGTAGCGTAGCGACATCTAACTAAACAGCTTCGAATTAACCAAAGAATCATATTGTATCAATTCTTTATTCTGCCCATAGATGGAATTGAAGTAAGTGGTGAGAGGCTGTGCGCGTATTGCAATCACTGCTTAGGGGGAATTCCCAAACAGTTTGGGGATGTTATTCAACGGTTGAATCATAAATAAACCAATCCCTAGATCGATATCTTCGGGCCTTCTCCATACTAAACGGTTTGTCATCAGATCAAGCACTTGCATACTGCTCCCTAACAACGTATGCAGGGACAACAGGGTCTAGTTTTAGTTAATTATAATTGGAGGGTCGTTCTATAAAAAATAAGTGTCCTTGTTAAATAGTAACCTTCTCTTACTTACAAATTTACATTCTGACCACAAAACTGGTTTTACATTAAGGGTTAATCTGCTTGCGTGTCCACAGATTTAATTAGTATTACTCTAATATAATGCGTAGTATGGTTTTCCTACGAATTACGAATTTTGTGGAATGGTTTGAAATAAAAATTTTAACTCCACTCGAAATATTAGAAAGGTTTTCTTCGAAATGTGTCAGCAGATTAATCCGCTCCGCATAAGGGTCGCGGGTTCGGCGGAGAACGCCACGGTTCCGTATGGGGGTCGCGGGTTCGGCGGAGAACGCCACGGTTTCTGATATTTGCAAAACAGCAAAAAATAAACCAAACCAATTCAAATTTTCCATTCCGAAAAATGATGTATCTATGATTTTTCAAAAATTTAACAAAATATTAGTTAAGTAAAAATTAATGAAATACTTAGTTTTAATCACGTTTATTGTTTAAAAAACTGACATATTGTGTAAACAATGCTTATTTTCTCAGGATTTACTTAAAACTGATTACAACAGTGGGAAGGGGAATAAGCTTCGTAAGCAATGCTGGTTTTTAAAACCAATAAACATGGTTAAAACGAAGTATTCTATTAATTATACCAAAAAATAAGTTTTCTGTGTTTGAAAAAGTATGAGATTAGTATCTAATTTATTATTGATAATATTTATTGTTTATTTCAGGGGACTGCTGATGTAACCCTTAAAAATATATTGCAATGTGAAAATCCCGAGCAGTACCCCAGTTACTTTGTGGTCGATAGAAAAAAAGTAAACAGAACTCATGACGTTTTCAACGCAGATGTGAAACTGGATGTGGACCTCGATGAAACAGTCGGAGTAATTAAACCAAATTACTATTTTGTTTGAACTTACTACTTTCTCTAAAGCGTCGACGACACGTGGCGAGTATATAAGCTACTATCTACTAAGTTTAAAAGCGGGTAATTCGGCGAGTGAGATTGTCATGATGACACACAAAACTGTCCACTCGCTCAGAAGCGTAGGAAACTGAGGCCGCTGCTAGCGCCAGTAACAAGAATAACGACGCCAGCGTGAACTAATTCTTCAGATGTTTGACAGTCGAAATCAGCTGTTTATCGGAAGCCATGTTGGAAACATAAATAAACCAATCACGAGCAAACGGAGAAAGCGTGTAGGCGAGTTGACGACCTTTAGCCTCGATGACACACGGCGAATTTACAAGCTACTATCTGGGAAATTCACTATCTGTTAGTAAACTCGCCCAGTGTCATCGTGTTACTTGCTGACTAGCAGCGACTAGCAGATTGTTGACAATCTACGAAAAAAAGTTGAGAGGTCGTCAACTTTACTCGCCTATACGCTTGCTCCTCTTGCTCGTGATTGGTTTATTTATGTTTCCAACATGGCTTCCGATAAACAGCTGATTTCGACTGTCAAACATCTGAAGAATTAGTTCACGCAGGCGCCGTTATTCTTGTTACTGGCGCTAGCAGCGGTCTCAGTTTCCTACGCTTCTGAGCGAGTGGACAGTTTTGTGTGTCATCATGACAATCTCACTCGCCGATTTACCCGCTTTTAAACTTAGTAGATAGTAGCTTGTAAACTCGCCGTGTGTCATCGAGCCCTTTCAACTTTTTTTCGTAGATTGTCAACAATCTGCTAGTCGCTGCTAGTTAGCAAGTAACACGATGACACTGAGCGAGTTTACTAACAGATAGTAAATTTCCCAGATAGTAGCTTGTAAACTCGCCACGTGTCATCGACGCTATAGAAAATTTAAAAAAAGATTTTTTTAAACTAAAGCAGTACTTAGTGCTTTCGGGGCTTAGTTTTTTTTTCAAACAAAGCCTACTTGGCCTACAGTAAGAAATGCCTACTTGGCCTACAGTAAGAAAAGCCTACTTGGCCTACAGTAAGAAATGCTATTATCCGCTTTTTAGATTTACATTAATGTTGCAAAGTGGGGAGATGGGGGCTACAAGCCCAACTACTTCATCTTGAATGAAACAAATGCCTGTGAGTCTCTCTTCAAGTACATCGAAAACGACATGACGCTTTTGCTGAGAGCTGCCGGACGTTCTGAAAAATGTCCAATAATGGCGGTATGTGAATAATTTTCTTCCAACTAACTAACCATCACGCCGTTTCTCGGCAGGGGAAGGCAGAGAGGACGGACCGCCAAACAACTCGATCTTGGCACACACTCCTTGCCTCGTTCACATTCATACATCGTCTCATACATGCTCTTCTATTATTCCGACTCAAGTATCTGATTCACTTGGTCGTGCCATGTCTTCCACGGGCGTCCCCGACTTCTTCTACCATTCACATTTGCGTCATATATTCTCCTTACACTCCTTTCCTCGTTCATTCGTTCTACATACCCAAATCATTCATCTTTCTGTATTTCTTTATCTTACTCATTACGTTTACATCTGCCTTGCATTCTTCGCGGATCTCCACATTTATCACACGATCGAACATGGTTTTACCACACATACGCCTCAGGGATCTCATTTCTAGAGCATTCAGTCTACTTTCATCCTTCCTCTGCCAGTTCCATGCCTCAGGGTAGGTAGCAGCAATCCAGTATGGACGCCGGACGGCTAACTTCGCTTCTTTGGACTGTTTTTGTTGGCGCCAACGGCGTTCAGTCCTCCATTAATAGAGTTGCCTGCATTTACCCTTCTTTCGATATCTCTATCAGCCTTCCCAACTCTCGTAAACATACTTCCCAAGTACACAAACTCATTCACCTGCTCCAAATACTCATCATTCACAACTATGTAACACACTGTTTACATACTCTCTCTTTCAAATACCATGACTTTATATTGCACTCATTCTGCATGGAGGCGTCTACTAATATCTACAGGAATTCCAAAAACTGAAAAAATCGAACTAATATCTATGAGAATCAAAGTGTTGACGAATATCTACAGCTCAAACTGTTGATTAATATCTATGAGAACCAAAGTGTTGACGAATATCTACAGCACTGGCAGAGGTTGGATTTGCAATTGTGTATAGCACATTGGAATAACGTAATATTGCGTATGCAGTTTAAAAAACTTAATTTATGTAAGTATGTATGTAAAAATCCCTAATATCGGACTATTGGACACATTTAGCTGATTAGTCCAACCTACGCTCTGTAGATATTAGTTCAACCTAAGCTCTGTAGATATTAATCAACACTCTGAAGTTCGTAGATATTAGTTCAACATATGAGCTGTAGATATTCGTCAGACATACAGGCTGTAGATATTCTGGAGTCTTTTGCATACATACTTCGTTTATCCTAGACACGAGAGACTGTAGATCTTCCATACTGTTAGAAATTAGCACCGCATCATCAGCATACAACAGGCAACATACTTCCCGATTACTCAATTTCGTGCCCAATCCCATCTCTTTCAATTCTTGCTTACAATTATCCATGTATAGATTGGAATATCTATTTCCAACCAGTATAATGTTCTCAATATTAATGAAGTAATTAATGATTATGATGTTAATATTTTAAATATAAAATTTAAAGACGTAAATAAATTATCGCATTATATTGCTATTTATCCTACACATAAGTCTACAGTACAACAATTTATAGTAGAATCAAAAAACGTTTTATTGAATTTTAGAAATATAGATAATATTATTATACGAGATATGCATTTAAATATTGTAAATGATTATGCTAGTAATGATAAAAATGTGATCAATCAATATATGATCAATAAAAAACCGGAACATTCTTCAACAATCTCTACACATTATAAAATCCGTATTTGTATTACTAACTCTATGTCACACTCTACTTTGAAAATACTCTATATATTTAAAAGAAATCAATATCACATTAATATTTTTACTAAATGGATGACTTCATAGCTAATGAATTAGAAAATAATTTTAAAATACAAGAATATGAGTGTGTATACACCGATTCATGTAATGACATAATCTCAAAGAATCTCAATAATATTTTCATTTTTCATAGTAATATACGAAGTATGGAACGAAATTGGGATGAATTAATTCTAAAATTAAACAATCTAAATAAAAAACCTGACATCATAATATTATCAGAAACTTTTACTAATGACGAATCACCCACCTATCATTTACCAGAATATAATTATGTTACAACCAAAATAAACATCAATAAAAATAGTGGTCTCGTCATATTCATTCACGATAAATTTAGTATTGTCAAAATAACTGAACATCCTATACATCTAGTAAACTGTATTGAAATACAATTAAAACTCGACAAAACAAACTACCACATAATAGCTGTTTACAGAACACACGGTTCGAATATCTCGTCATTTATAAATGAATTTAAACACATACTGTTAAAATTTAGTAATAAACTTTGCTTTATTGCAGGAGACTTCAATTTAAACATTAATGAAAACGTAGAAAATAATTTCAAAAATGAATATATTAATTGTATGACTGAATTTAACTTCATATCGTGCATTAATAAAAATACGAGAGAGATAAAAAATCACACTCCATCTTGTTTAGACCATATATGGACTAACATAAATATTAAAGATATCGACAAAATCAAATCAATTGTTTGGAAAACGAATATAACTGACCACCATGCATGCATTCTTCTCTATGATAACAAAATTAAACATAAAAAATTTAATCTAACAAAGACAAATTCCTACACAAATATGACTATTTTATCCAAAAAACTAAGAAATGAACAATGGAACAACGTGTTAAATAGTTATGATACCGAGACTTGCTCAAAAAACTTTGAAAATATATTGTCTCAACACATAAAAAATTCAACTACTGAAACTACAGTCCGCATTAAATCTAAACTAAGAATTTTAAAGCCTTGGATAAAACAAGGACTTATAATATCAATTAGAAACAAAGAAAAACTTTATAAAACAGCATTGAAAAATCCTCTAAATGAAAAAGCATACACTTTTTACAAAAAATTTAAAAATAAATTAACAAACTGTATCAAAAAAAATAAAGAAGACTATTTCAAAAATAAAATACTTTCTACAGACAATAACAATAAACAAATATGGAAAACAGTCAACTTAGCCATGGATAACACTAAAAAAACACAAAAAATAAAATACATTGAACATGAAAATAAAATAATAGATGCTAATATTCAACCTAAACAATGCGCAAACATCTTTAATTCTTTTTTTGCTAATGTAGGAAAAAATCTTGCGAAAAATATCAATAAATCTTTTAACCCGAAAAAACAAACGATTGAAAATATACAAAATCAAAATAATTTATCAAAATTTGAAACAACCTCAGAAAGTGAAGTTTTAAAAATAATAGAAGGCATGAAAGGAGGTTCGTCTCCCGGATTTGACCTTATTACAGTACATTTTCTAAAATCCATGAAAATTCATTTGGTAAAACCAATTACTCATTTGATAAACTTAAGTTTAACAGAGGGAATATTTCCGACAAACTATAAAAATACAATTATTTCACCTATTTATAAATCTGGAGATCCTCAACAAGTAACTAACTATCGCCCAATTTGTCTAATCTCAAACATTGGAAAGATTTTTGAAAAAATTGTGAAAAACCAATTGGTCGGTTTCCTAGAAAGTAATAAAATTCTTCAAAAAAACCAATTTGGTTTTATAAAGTCACTCAGCACACTAGATGCTATTGCTAATGTAACCTCATACATCAATGAATCATTGGATAAAGGTGAAAAATGTGCCGGTATATTTATTGATCTCAGAAAAGCTTTTGATAGTATATCCCATGAGATTCTACTAAAAAAACTAAACAATATAGGTATAAAAGACAATGCAATTAAATGGATTTCGAACTACCTAAAAAATCGACCGCAAGTCGTAAAAATAAATCAGATTAATAGCGATAAAGAAATATCAGACTTTGGAATCCCTCAAGGTACAGTAATCGGACCAATCCTTTTCACCATATATGTTAATGACATTTTTTTTCAACCACTACATGGCCAAATTACTTCATACGCCGATGATACGGTACTAATAATTAGCGATAAAACTTGGGAAAAAGTAACATTTAAAGCCACCGAAGACATAAATATTTTAAAGAATTTCTTCGACGTAAATTTACTATCACTAAATGGTGATAAAACATTTGTAATTCTATTTGCAATACACAAAAATGATACCCCTAAAAACATTGATATCATCATCCATGATAATTCCAAAACACATAGTAAAAATTATTGTATCCAAAACTGCACAATATTAAAAACAACAAACACAATCAAATATTTAGGAGTCATTATCGATAAAAATTTGAAATGGAAGGAACAAATTTGTCAAGTTGTAAAAAAAATTAGAAAATTGATTTATATATTTTTAAGAATCAGAAATTTTTTATCTGTAAAAAACTTATATCTAATATATTACGCTTTGGTTCAATCAACTTTACAATATGCTATCATTAGCTGGGGATCCGCATACAAAACTAATCTTTCCCCAATTGAAGTTGTGCAGAGGCTAATAATTAAAATCATATTAAAAAAACCTTCTGACTACCCAACGGATCAATTATTTAAGGAATTCCAAGTACCATCTTTCAAAGATCTATACAATAGAAATGCATTGATTCAAATTATAAAAGAAAAAGAAAAATATCAATTTATAACTGAAAACCGTACTAGACATAAATATATTTTTTCATGCCCAAAATTAAACACTTCCTTTGCACAAAATTATTATACTTATCAAGGAAGACTTATTTTCAACCGATTACCGGATGAAATTAGAAAAATAAATGATAAAATCCAATTAATAAACACTGTAAAAAAATATTTTAAAGATAATCTCAAAAAAAAAAAAAAAAAACAGTTTCCGACTAATCTAATCTACTTATAACTCAGTTTCCAAGTGATACTCCATTCTTCAAATAAGTTAAATTTTGTATTGTTTTTAGCAACTAATTACAATAATTCTGGACACATTATCCAAACAGTAAAATTGTTTTGATAGTAGATAAATACTTATAATCACATATCACCGAACTTACAACTTATTGTTTTTTACATTCACATTGTAATTTAAGAACTTAAATATAGCATTAAAAAATGTACACTACTCTTCCAGACACAAGCTAATGCTTCCATGGAAGAGTGGTATTAACATATTTGAATATGAACATGTAAGCAAATTAATACATCATCTAAATGTACATTATATTTTATATGCTAAAAAATAATAAATAAAAAATAAAAAAATAAATAAATAAATAACCACGGTGACATTACGCAGCCCTGTTTAACGCCTTTTGTGATGTCAAACCATCCCGTAAAATCGCCGTTCACCCTAATACATGCAACATTAATTTTCTTACATATTTTAAATTAGATCCTTTGATCCATCTACACATATTTACCAATGTATAAAACAGTGTTTCACATTGAAATACTTTTGTATTAAATGTGCGCAAACAAGATCGGTTTGCAAGCCAACACAACAGAAAGTTTCACATAGTTTAAATCACCTGGTGTTTCACATTTTAAGTCAGTTAGATTTCTGAATAATAGTGAGTGCTGTAAAAAATATCTGTAATCAATAACAATCAATTTTTTAAAGTGTCGCCACCTTGCGTTACCATTGGTGGAAAGTGTTATCGTTGTCGGTTTGTGCTCAACGGATTGCTGCAATCAGGCGCTATTGCGATATAATTAAATAATTTTAAATAGTGATGCTAATATAATCAAACAGTATTAATAGTCTTGCGTCTGCGTACACACTCTATTGACAAATATATACAAATGGAAATGCTGCTATGTCTCATCAACAAACAGTATTAATAGCCTTCGTCTGCGTACACACTCGATTCACAAATATATACAAATGGAAATGCTGCCATCTATCGTCATCAAACAGTATTAATAGCCTTGCGTCTGCGTACACACTCGATTCGCAAACGAAAGTGCTGCCATCTATGTTTAATAGTCTTGCGTCTGTCGTGCACACTCGATTCACAAATAGATTTAAACGGAAATGCTGCCATCCATACTATTAATGCGCTAAAAAAGTTATTTTTGTAAATCGGTTTCGAATTCAAGAATTTGTCAAAGGATGGCGCCACTTACTTTAGCATGTCGGATGAGGACATGTCCCCCTGGGTATAAATACTACGGGTTTATAGAATTTAAGTATCTCTCCGGATATTTTATTTTATTTTATTGTTATTTTGCAGAAACAAACAGTACATTATTACATAATGGAAAATATTTACAAAGTTATAGAATTAATACAATAATTGGTACCAATGACATGTCGCTGTTATATACTTATATTTTTGTGAGATAAATAATAGGTACATTATACCTAAATCAAGTTAGTAACTTATTGAAGGAGAGGGGGTGTGTGAGAGCGTTTGTATGTGTGAAAATGCGCGTGTGAGTGTGTGGATGTGTGTGTTATGTGTGCGAATTCAGTGTGCTAAGAATGTTTTTCTTAAATAGAGGGGGGGAATCAAAAAATATATCGGCATTTGTGGTTTTTTGAATAGAGTTGAAACTTTGAAGGATGCGGGAAATGGGGGAGTTGGCTGCAGCGTTCGTATTATTACTGGTTGTGTAAGAAAGGTTGGTATGGCGAGTTCTTTTAGATGGAATGTTAAAATTTATTTGGGATAGAAGTTCTGGGCAGTCTATTTCGTTTTGTACAATTTTATGGAGAAATGTCATGTCAGCTACCGTTATATATACTTAATAAGTATCTCGAAATATTGCCGGTAATACTTGATCACGCGACTATGACGCCACTGCAGGGCCGTATTTACACTTTTCATCAGTATAGGCCACTTCATTTGTGCCGCCCCGTTCCTCCTTCTTAGATGTTGCCACTTGCCACCTACCATGATTACTCACTTGTAGGCTTTTATTAGGTGAGGCACAATTTTAAAAATAAATATTCAAATATACGTTAAGTAGGTATTCAAAAATGAAATAAAGAATGAATTATTCGTAAAATAAAAAAAAGAGTACCGTGAAATAAAAATTACAATTTTTTACGGGATTTTTTATTTGACAAAATCATTAGCTTCATAGTTGCTTCTGTGCATAGAAGATCCGAAGTATAAAGTTCTTCTTGCAAAAATGAAGGCCTTTGGTATTTTTTCACTTGCTTTAAACAGGAAAAACTCATTTCTCCAGAACAATTTGTGGCCGAAGTGCAAAGTGCGACGCGGAGAGCTATATTTAAGCTTGGGTAAACGTTGTACAGAAATGGTTTCCTCAAAAACATTCCTAAAAAAGATTCAGTAATGATGTAGATTCAGGTTTCTCTGCCGTCTTATTAGAGGAAACGTGACCTTGAAAGTGTACCCATTCCTGAACTAAATCGTCTTCTAAATCATCGCACAAGAGGCTGAGCTTTTTCTAAAACTCTCTGTGTTGAAAGTTCACCCATTTTAATTTATTTTATGTATTATGCCTTCATAGTATGCCTTATGCCTTCGCATAAGCCTCTCTCTAATTTAAATCTCAGCCAGGAAGTTGTTTCAATACCCTCATTTGATGTTTCGTCTATAAAGTTTTTCTGTTGGGGTCATCTTACTCTGAATGTCGCCCTCACATTGCTAAAGTGCGCTCATTTGAATTGCACTTTCTTCGAAATAATCCAAGTTTTCTTGCTCTGGTATAATAAACTCGAGAAGAGATCCACAAAAATCAGATACCGTCAGTAAATCAATAGATGAGCTCTTAATCTGAGCACTCATTTTATTTAGTCTTTCCAAAATACCATTCCAAAATACGATTAGTAACCAAATAAACGTTAACATTAACATAACGCTGCCCAAGCATTTTTTGTGAAATATTTGCACCATAATCGCACGACGCAAACTGCGGTGCCGCACGGGATCACTGGACGTGATTTAAGGGGGAAAAATGCTTAAAAAATTCACTTTTTTCATAAATCGATGGTAGAACCATTCAAAAATATTTTTTGAAAATTTCAAACCAAAATTCCACGCCATTTAAAAGTTATATGCGTTTGAGTGAGTGTCCCTCGGTCGAACTACCACTATTTTACTGCCACTCTTTTTTTCAAACGAATTTTTCTCGAAACCTCGAAACTACTATTTTCGAATTTGTGTAACCTCTAGCTCCTACAGTTTTTTTATCAATCTTTATCAACTCAGCACATAGTTTCTTTATATAAATGCGCTCTATTTGAACCCTAAATCCTAAACAATATCTTTTTTTATTGCAAAAAAAGTTTAAAAGAATGGTAAAAAATCATAAGTATTAATTATTAGTAAATTTTTACATTTCTCAAAAAAATATTAATTTCCGATTTTTCGTAAGAAATGAGGTTCCAATAGAAGAAACGCTTATAAAAAACTTTTTTTTTTTAAAATTGATTTCGGATGAAAATTGTGACCTCCAGGAGTTACAAAAATTGTCCAGCCGGATGGCGACTTACAATGCGCGGCAGTTGATATCTCTGTTATTTTTTGAGGAAAATATTTGAAAATTTTAGAATATACTCTTGAATGAACATTTTATGTAAAATGACCGCAAGACATTTTTAAAAAATCATGAAAATCACTTAAAATACGAGGTCCTACACCTATTACTCCCCTTAAACACTCGTGCAATAAAGGTAGCCCAATGCCAAAGCCTTTTTGTGAAATATTCACCGGTCCCGAATTGGACTGTTGGGCATTGAACGATACAAATCCGCGGTCCCGTACGTCTGGAGGGGCGTCTAAAGGTTAATAGATTGGAAAACTCTATCCACAGTGACTTCTATGTTGTTGTCTATAATCGTACACAAAATTAACGACTTACCAAAGCGAGCGAGCGCCGCCCCCTGAACTCTGCCGCCCCTAGGCCGCGGCCTATAAGGCCTATTGACAAATCCAGGACTGCGCCACTGCCTGTCGCGGTTTCTTTGTTCCGGTGAACAGCTATCACTGGATAACAGTGGATCCGAGGATCTGGCTATTTTTGGAACCAGTTCTTCAGTTCAGTTTTTTGGAATTAAAAACCGACTGCAAGGCCTAGCTGTTGATCATAAATAGCTGCGGAGTTTGCAAATCTACAATCTCACATGGTCCTCAATGCTCATCACGCAAAAATACTTCCACTACAAATGTGAAGGTGTTTCGAAAAAAAAGCTGAAGTTAGAACTGAGATCTGCTTGGCGGTGCAGCTGCTGCATGTCCTCGAACATTGCTGTCGGTCACGAGGATATCAGCACAATCAGCAGATATCAAAAGAATCCAGAGCGACTTATCATCCTTCAAGACTCTACACGAAGACATAAAAGTCCTACGCGAATGAGTTCAAAATTCGGTGGAGAGCTATCACATGGGCGTAACAGCATGCAGAAAGAGAATAAACACACTCGAAAAGCGTTTAGAGAAAGTTGAGAACCTGGAAACGGTGGTTACACATCTGCGAATGAATATGGTCTAAACGGCTCAATATTAATATTAACACAACAAAAGTTAAAGATTTGGAAGTACTTTGGACTCTGAGATAATATATGATATTCATATCGATTCAGTAACATGAAAAGCCTCGAAAAGGTTAGGATTAATTCTTAGAACATATAAAACATTCAGTAACCTAACTTTCATGCCTGTAAGCTTGGCCACCCTGACAAATCGTTAATCGCCGAGCACTTAATCGAAACCGGCCATTACTTTGGATTTGTCCCTGAGGTCCTGGGAAGACCCAAAACTCATAGAGCACGCCTATTACGGAGGCAATTGAAATTCACAAAAATCCTATAAATATTAATAGAGACGACGGAGCTAAGCTCAATAGTTCTTGGTATCCGGTAATTGACGGTTACATCAAGGCTAAACGCAAAAAAACAAGTTGAAGTATATTGTAGCGCCAGCTCGTAGAGGAGTGGAGCTGGCGACACGGTATCGCTCCTAAGTAGATAAGTACAAACATCGCCCCTACTACACATCTGCCCTGATGATGGACACTGCAACACTGTCCGAAACGTTGGCTAAAGAAGGAGGTAGCGTAACACGGCATAATACCCCAAAACTAATAACAAAAACGGCTTTCATTTGCTTAATACTTTTTTTCTGGGCTTTAATAAGCTTATAAGCTTAGTCTTTTAATAAAGACTTATCAAAAATACTCCATAATTTTGTAGCGCCCACTCTTGCCGAATTCATTGCGCCGCCACTGGCGCCGTAAGAATAAACGAGAATACTACGGCCCACACCACGTATACCTACACCGGTTAATAATTCCGCCACTTACGCGAAAAGCCTCGAATTAACGGCCGCTCAACACAACAGTCGCAGAACGTTCGAGCACTTTCTTCGCTTTGTGTGAATTCGCAACATTACCTGGCGCTCTCTAAACTACTTGCCCGGCCGGAACAGTATAAAAGCAAGCGACTAAACATTGCGCTGGTCAGTCCAATCCAGTCTCCATTCAGCGGTCGAGTCACATACACAGAGAAGTGATTACAACTGTACAGTGCCGCAACGTAGTATCAGCCCACGTGGGCTGATACTACGTTGCGCGCCCACATGCGCAAAAAGTGATTTACGCATATCCAGTGTGACTCCAGGAACATCTCCATAACACCTTCGAGGTCTTCATCTCTAACCACCATCTCGCTGTCCCATTCGCGCCTTGACATGAGATGTCACCCGACCTATCAACTACCAAGCACGCACTTGCTGTTCATATAGGTGCAACCCGTTCTCTGGCATTCGAAACCCATCGCGTTCCGCTGCCAGAGGTCATCCTCATCGCCTCTCAAGGTTCCTTCCTGCGTCACGTGTGTGCTCCGACTCAAAGGACACATGGCCGCCATATCCCGTCAACACGACGTCGATCGACCGCCCGAACCAAGGTCACTTCTACACCGCCACGGTGTAGAGCAACACGCCGGCTACCTAAAGACCAGTGATCTTCACCGCCGCAGCTTCCTGACCATCATCACGCAGCAGCAACACAGCAGCAACATTCACTGCACCTCTGTCACTCCGCTCCGCTTCGACCTTCGCTACGTAGCCCAATAAAGACTGACTTACTACTACGACTGCACGCCTTTCATTTATCACCCGTCTCTGCCGATCCGCAGTCCGCTCCCTCTATTTCAACGGTTACATGACGTGTTCTACTAGCAGTATTTAATTGAAGCATCTAAAATATTTCTAATCGATAAAATTTTCAAACCAAAAACACATGATTTGGCATTATTTCGTGATTCTTCTTCTCAAAAGTCAGAATTGAATCCAACGTAGCATAATTTAATCGGTTTCGCAGTAATTTATAAAATAAATAATACAAATTATTGTTATTTATTTCAGGGTTCCGCGCGTTTCATCAACTACAGCATTGATTACAGGAAGCTGCCGCAAGAATTGCTGTACGGAGATTTCAAAGCTCAGCTGCTTCTTTTGACGGATGGCGTTACAAAATTGTGCATCGAGATTTATGTTGAATGTAAACCAAAGAAGCCTTGGTAGAGACGATAAAAAAAATTATGTCACAAAAAAATTATTAACCCTTATGATAATATTATGGAATTTGGAAAAGACATCACTTAAGAATTATTACATTTATTGTTGCGATTTCCTTTTGATAGTCACCACAGATACATCAAATCTCAGACAAAAATACATGTTACCGATTCCGATATGTAAAAAATCTTTGGGTCAACAGAACTATAAATACAGGGGAACAAAAACCTTCAATGATTTACCAGAAAGGATAAGATTCTTCAATAAAGAATTCAATGCACAAAAAAATTAAAGATGTATATTTTTTAATTGAAATCGTAAAAACATCAATATTAGCATAAAACTTCTAGTTAACCTTTAAAACAACTCCCCCCCCCCCTTCCCCTCCATATTAATATGTTAACGCGATATGAAATTGGTCATTTATTTATTTATTTACGCCATTTTTGGGGCTTTTACATAAGTATGAAATTTACAAATTACACTATGATTAAATAATATATAAATACTATTTATTTCTTTAACAAAGAAATAAAATAGGTATTTTGTTATTTATTTATTTCACAAAGAAATAGAATAGGTATTTTGCAATGAAATATATAGTATTTATTGTACATAACTGAACTGCCTCAGTAACAGTATTTTGTGTTTGTTTAAAGATAAATTGAAGATGTTCACTGACTTGGTATAATTATTTCCCTCCATTAGTATTCTGGGCAAAGAGGAATACATATGGTAGTTAGTTCCAGAATTTCTGCACTGGAATAAATCCTGACTTCTGGTAGTGGAATAAATACATTCTAAAATACTTGCAGAACTCGATAATAACATTATCAAATTTAATTTTAATGAAATTTCTAAAAATTAAAATGGAATCCGGAAGCTTATCAATTCAAGCAATACTGGACTATCAACTAAATTATTTAGAATTTTATACAGAAATACCAAATCAGTGAAAATTCTTCTGTCTGACAATTTGAGCATATTCATATCATTTAAAATAGTGTGGTAGTTTAACATAATTGCTGGAATACAATTTATTCCAGATGGGAGAATTGCATTCAATTTGACTTCTAACATATGCAAAATATAACAGTTTAATACACTTTATATTGTTAAAATTTCTAGTTAGCCTAGTTATAAATCCCAACATTTTTAAGCCCTTGTTAGAGATTTCTGTTATGTGGTTAACAAATGAAAGATTTGTTTGAAAAGTGATGCCCAAGTCAATTAATTTGTGTTAATGTCTCGTGAATATTGTTAACAATGTTGTAATTAAAGATCACTGGATTTTTTATTTGAGAAAATCTAACGACTTGGCATGTTGAGATATTTAAGAAAAGTCTATTTTCATTACTCCAAATTAACAATTTGTTGATATTATCTTGAAGAATGTTGCAATTGTAAATATTTTGAATAATTCTAAACATTTTGAGGTCATCGGCAAAAACTAAGAAAAATACATAATGATATATTTTTGTTAGATCATTTATAAACAAGGTAAATAAGATTGGGCCAAGATGTGAACCCTGTGGAACTCCACTTGTTGCATAAATTTTTTCCGACAGGGAGGATTTTATTCTAACAATTTGTTGTCTTCCAGTAAGATAGCTTTCAAAACAGTTTAATATATTACCATGTGTACCAAGTTTTTCTGATTTCCAAATGAGAATTTTATGGGAAACGGAATCAAAAGCTTTACTATAATCAGTATAGACAGAGTACTTGTTTTTTTCTTTAAAAGCATTGGTTATAAAATTTTCATAAATAATTAAGTTGGAAAGAGTACTTCCACCTGGCATAAATCCAAACTGGTAAGGTGATATCACAGGTTTTATTTCTGTAAAAAATTTGTCAAGTATTAGGCTTTCAAAGAGTTTCGGTATGATGGATTGAATGCATATTGGTCTAATAAGAAATATCACTTTTATCGCCCGTTTTGGAAATTGGAGTCAAATAACCCCACTGGATAAAGATAGATTAAAAATTTGGTTAATGGGAGAGCAATAACATTGATATGTTCTTTGATAAATATTGTAGGGATATTATCTGGACCCGCAGATTTGTGGATATCTAAGGATTTAACTCTAGTAATTACATCAGAGAGACTTATGGTACACTGTGCAATATAAAGAGTTTCATCTAGAGTTGTTGTTGGAACAGGAGCATCGCTTGAGTCTTGAAATTTTGCAAACAAGTTTACAATACCGTAAAAGTATTATTGCTATGGCTGCCATTTAGGTGCATAATGCTCGGGAAATCAGAATCATCTTCTTTAAGAGATTTCCAGAGTATTTTCGGAAATAAATTTAAATTTTCGAGTATTTCCAAAAAACTAACATTATGAATTATTGAGTTTTGAATTTCATTAGTTACGGTAGCAGGTCATAGACATTTTTTTACATGAAGTTCTTAAATCTTTAAATTTAATGTAATCAGAATTATTTGACAAAATTCATATTCTTTATGTTTAAGTTTTTTAGTGATAAGTAGATTTATAAGTTCTTTGGAGTACCATTTTGGATAGGTGTTTGGCTTACATATCTTGGTTGGAATATACATGCTAATAGCATTTTCCAAAACAGAATAAAATTTATGCATTTAATAGTAGTTCATCTACTAACTGCAGTACTTTTATTTGGCGCGGATTTTGGAAATGACTCTACTTTTCAACTTAATTACTACAAGAAACAATTAATTACGTTTGGATAGATGGTAAAAGATTAATTAAAATTCCATTTTTATTAAAGTCAAAATTTCCGGTGTAAAATGATTCCTTTGGCGCCGTTTAAATTTTTTAATATGTATTTTTTGTATGTATCATTTGCGTCAGAATAATTTCAATCAAAATATCCATGAATTATGAATTACTTAGTTTACCCAAACTAAGAACCTAATAACCTATTTTTTTAATGTGCATACTCACAAGAGTCCCAACTGCTCTCGTCTGGAGCCAGTGAGACTACGACAACCCCAATTTGGGTATGTTGTGAATTGTGAGGCTGAAGGTAAGTGGGTAGGGAAAGGTGATGTAAAGAAAAGGCGGGGAAGTACCCGGCAATTCAGATCTAGTCATCGAACACGGCTGAAGCCATTTCAACCAAAATTTCAAATTTGAATGGTGGTCGTACACCAGAGCGATACTGACAGTATCGTCTACTCTAGATATAAATATTTTTTTCTCGCATAATTGTTCAAACGAAATTTTTTAGTTGCATAAGTGGTTTCCCCTAGATCTTGCGAAATCGAGGGAAATTTCGCCTTGAAATCTAGGAAAATAATTTTTTTGGACATACCAACCCTGCCGGGGAGCCTCAGTAACGAACGCAGTGTAGCGTTGGTAAGTTCCGCATTTTGCCGGATGCTTCCGAGGCTTACTTTCTTTTAAAAGTACTCAGGTTCTAGGAACAGGTCCCGGGTCCGAGTTTTTTGACGCGGATTGGGTACTGGGTGCTCTTGCGGCTACCGGGACGGGACGGGTTCAGCCGGAAACGGACTTCGGAGCCAGGACCCGCACAAGAACTCGAAACCCTAATAATTAGAATAACTTTTTTCATCAGCGCCCTTGAGGTGATCTTTCACAAAAACGGCGCTATACAAATTATCCAATTATTCTTTTTATTATTATTGCACTGTTACTGTAAATCCGTGAGTACAATGTATTTTTGTGTCAAATATGTTAAAGCTGTTTTTAAATCCAACAACTAAAAAAAACAACTCAACAATTACAAAAAAAAGAAGATAATGAGCCCAAACCAGTTTGAGTTTAGGGATAATCCATGTATCCTAGTATGTACAGATACTAGCTATGTACAGATCTCCTAACAAAAATAATATTACAAATTGCCTAACTGAACTTAATAATACATAAAATAATCTAAACAAATACAAACATATCATCATCATAGGAGACCTTAACATTAACACTCTTACAAAACGGACACCCACGAAACATAGAATACCTAACTATACTAGCACAGAATGGAATGGAGCCAACCATAAATGTCCAAACATGAGTCACACAAAATACTAAAAGCTGTATAGATCATATAATGATCAAGACAAAACTAAAAACCAAAACAGTAGTCCTTGAAAGCACAATTACAGATCACTACATGAATTTGATAGCAACAAAACAAAAAACACAAATTCGAACCAAAAAAAAATATAAAAAAAAAAAAATAATTGACTACACGATCATAATAGAAAAACTCCAAAAAGTAGACTGGAATACAATATACTTCAAAGAGATAATGTCGAAGAGGCCTGGAATAAATTTACAAATATATTAATGCAAGAAATAAATAATTACACAAATATAAAATATGCAAAACTTACACACAAAGCAAAAAAAAACTATGGATAACACAAGGAATATTAAACTGTATTCGTAAACGAGACAAAAGTCACAAACAAATTAGACACACACCGTATGACACGGAACAACTTAATTACTATAAAAGATTTAGAAACATCTGCACGAAAATTATTAGAGTATGTTATACAGAGAAAAAACCTTGAAAAGAAAACAATAACCCAAAGGAAATATAGAGATTATTAAAAGAAGTTACATACATACAAAAATACAAACAAGAAAAATACTATCGAACATCTAAATATTAACTCAAAAAAATTGATGCCAAAACAAATACAGAAATTATGGCAAACCATGTCAATAACTTCCTCGCAAGTATATGGAAAGTTTTAGCTAACCGTAAAATACATAACACAAATACACTAACATAAACAAAAAGATTGAACATCAATAAACAACCGACACAACACAGATTTATAATAAAAATAACTTTGAAAAAGGAAATTGACAAATTAATAAGCCCAATAAAAACCGGATTGCTCCTGGGTTAGATGAGATAAGAACGGATTGCATTAAAATAATAAAAATTGAAATATTAAAACCTATAACACACTTAATCAACCTTAGCATAACACACACCTAGTCTTCTAGTACTCTTAAAAAGGGACTTGTGATCCCTATTTATAAATCCGGAGACAAAATGGAAATAACTAACTACAGACCAATCACATTGTTAAACTCGCTGTCAAAGATTTTCGAAAGCGTATTAAAAATCCAAATTATAAAATACCTGGAAGAAAACAAATTTATCTCAGATAAACAATATGGATTTAGAGAAAAAATTGGCACAAAAGAAGCTTTGGCAAGTACCATAGATTATATACATAGCAAGTTAGATCAAGGGTATAAATGCATAGCGATATATCTAGATTTAGCTAAAGCCTTTGATTCAATCTGCCATAAAACACTTTTTAAAAAATTAGAAAATATAGGTATCAAAGACAAAGAACTCCAACTAATGAAAAGTTATATGTGCGATAGAACACAACAAGTAAACAAGCAAACCACTGCCGATTACACACGGAGTTCCACAAGGAAGCATACTGGGGCCGGTTATTTTTACTATTTACATAAATGAACTTTGCGGCTTGGAAATAGGCGATGAAATAATTAGTTATGCAGACGACACAGTTTTACTCTTTAAATCTAAGAATTGGAATAATGTATTTAACATAGCGAATCTAGGAATCACGCAAGTGAAAACATGGCTAGACTAGACTAGGA
The DNA here is from genome assembly GCA_917880885.1 of Limnephilus marmoratus. NCBI lineage: Eukaryota > Metazoa > Arthropoda > Insecta > Trichoptera > Limnephilidae > Limnephilus > Limnephilus marmoratus. Next base: position 36,068,972 of record OU862929.1, on the reverse strand, counting down.
AAACCACTTACACTAAACATATCGAAAACAAAATTCACAATGTACAGCATAAATAACACGTTCAGCCAAAAGACAAAACAAACACCATAAAAATACACGAATGCATAAACACCAACATCTGCGATTGCCCTCCTCTAGAAAAAAACAGAATAAATAAAGTATCTAGGAATCGTAATTGACCATAATCTTAGATAGACACATCATATCAAACAAATCAGAAATTAACTCCTCAGAACAATACACATTTTCCTAAACATATACAAAATAAAACAAATAAAAACAATATATTTTCCACTTGGTCAAACAATAATAGAATATGGAATAATTGCTTGGGGAGGAGCAACAAACGCAGCTATCGATCAAATAGAAATCGCGCAGAAAACGATCTTAAAGGTAACACTTAGAAAACATAGACTGACCGATACAAACCAAATATTCAAAAGTTGTGACGTATTAGATATACGGCAATTATATGCTAAATTATTACTAAACTACATTTTTGAACAAAAAAAACAAACTCACACTACCTTTGGACAAAGACACCATAAATACCACGCTATAAAAGAATTCAACAGTCTTTCACTTGAAACAAAAATGAGGAAAACAAAAATAAATTCAGTCACAAAATAAAAAAAAATGGGTTAAAGATCAAAAAATACAATATTACCAACATTTTATAACATAAAAGAATAAAACATATACACGCAGTGTAAGGTGTTTATTAATGATATGGGGATACATAGATATAAATATATATATCCAAATCAACTTTATTTCCGCACCGAAACTTGGACGCCAAACTACGACTATATAGACGTAGTATGCTGTTTTGCAGCAGAGCAGAGATTCCATCGCCTAAGGTCGTGGGCACTATTTTTAAGACAATCCTGAAAAAGATGTACGGTTTCTATCCATTGAAACAAGGTAAGTAGCTTTAAAGATTAAATCAGATTAATAATTATTATTAACTAGCTGGGTTACCCGGCTTCGCTCAGGACAACATTCAGGAGTATTCTGGAATCTTTTACAATGATATGGTATGTTCCAGTATGTTCCTGAACGTTCCATCCTATTCCCAAACATTCCACAACATTCCAGGATGTTCCGGGATGTTCTGGAATGTGGTGGAATACCCAAGAATACTCTGGAATGTTTTGAACTTTTCTAGAAATTTCAAGGGGGCAAAACATTCAGCCATTATATCTTTAAAAGCACACCCTTCAGGTAAAAACGGAAACTCCCGTTATCGTACCGGGACTCGTCTTTGAGTTTTAGCGGCATGCACATTGTACATTTTTTTAATAATGTACATTGATGATTAAGATTTTCCGACTTTCCAGAACCTTCTAGACCAGGGATGGCGAACTAATGGCACGCGTGCCATCAATGGCACGCGACACAATATTTTGGGCACGTCACTGATCAGTGATCACAAAATTTATTATGCACAACGAAAAAATGTGGGAAGTGATGGGACGTCATTTGATAAACTGAATTTGACCGCATTCGATTGGTTGGAAATTGATGAATTTGAAATGCATCTGATTGATTTCCAGTTTAGTGCAATATGGATTCAAAAATTGGTCGAAACAAGGAGAGAGTTAGAATTAATTGAAATAGAAAGATTGACAGGTAATATAAGTGAAAATGCTAATAACAAAATTTTCGAAATATGGAATGCGTTACCAGACACATTTAATTGTTTGAAGAAGCTGGCTAATGCTAAATTAACAATATTTTCTTCAACCTATGCCTGCGAGGCATTATTTTCAGAGATGAATAACATTAAAGACTCGTATTTACTGTTTGACGTATGACTCCAGTTCAGCATGCATTCTGCTAAAAGTAACATCTTACAACCCCAACATGTGTTATTTGTCATCTAATCTGCAACAACAGAAGTCCCACTAATTTTACTTTAATTTAAATTACGCGTATAATGCTAAATGTTCCTATTTACTACTAAATAAAGAGTTTTTAATTGATAGTAAGTATTTATTATTATTATTTTCCCAATAGTCACAAAGTCTAAATTATTTGATGGCACGTCTATGACCTCATTAAACATTTCTTTAGAAAAATGGCACGTTGATACGTAAAGGTTCGCCATCCCTGTTCTAGACTCACCGACACTCTCTGTCACTCATTTCTGAAAGCTTCTAGAACTGTCTCCTTCCATAATACCAGAGTAATAGGGAACCTTCCAGAACTATCTATAACCTTCTAGACTCACCGACACACTTCATCGCTTGTTTCGATAGGTATTGGAAGTTGTTATTTTCTTCCGCGGAGTCTGAAATCTCTACCTACCACTATTGGAACGAAAAGGATGAAGAGGAAAAAATGGGATGTCGACCGAAAACAAGATGATCCTACCTTGCTGGTATTATCCCGGGGTCCCACACTCATGCACTAAAGAAAACTCCACGGTTGAAAACACGTATCTTGCACGGATCCGGGTTTCGAATATAAGGCGACGAGACCAAAGTACTTGGCTGTCAGTACCGCGCGGGTGTTGAAATTGCACTGCTGGTCACGGTTAGAATCAATCGTCAACCGGTGACAATGGAAAGATGGATATATAAGGATAGGTAGGTAAGACGGGAGGAATACATGGGTTTAGGTACAAATATACCCGAACATCGCTCCTTCCAGAACTTTCTAGAGCTTTACCGAGCCTTCTAGAACTTTTCAGAACCTTCTAGACTCACCGACATACTTCGCTACTCCTTCCAGAACTTTCTACAGCTTTATCGAACCATATAGAACTTTCCGGAACCTTCAAGAATCACTGATGTACTCCGCCATTCCTTCCAAAACTTTCTACTGTTTTATTGAACCTTCTCGACTCGCTGACATACTCCTCCACTCCTTCCAGAACTTTCAAGAGTTTTATCGAACCGTATAGAACTTTCCGGAACCTTCTAGGCTCGCTGACATACTCCTCCACTCCTTCCAGAACTTTCCAGAGTTTTATCGAATCTTCTACAAGTTTCCGGAAATTTTTAGAGTCTTCTTGAAAATTTTAGAGTCTTCTTAGAACTTTCAGCCTTTATATCTTCAAAAGCACACCCTTTATGGGAAAATGGGTACCCTTATTCCCTAGGGGGAAAAGAGATTTATCGTACCATATATAACTCCCTTGATCGTACGGGGGACTCGTTTCTGAGTTTTTGCGTTCCGCACGTTTTTTTGGACTTTCTTTTATAATATATATTGATTAATAATAAAAAATATCTATTTTACCAGCATATCCTCCAGAAATATTACATCAGCTTTCGAACTCATGTTTGTAAGTACTTATTGTTGCATCTTTATTATTATGTACTTACTCTAACAATATTGTCAGCTCTCCCATTCCAAATATCAATATTTGAAACAACTCTATGTACTTGTGGAGGACGAACAAAGGACACTGATCTGCATCGTCCGGCCACCCGATTGGTCCCTCAGGCACCAATTGGATGCAGACCTTTCTTTAAGCAACTGTCCTCGCTTGCATCAAAAACTAACGATTCATTCTGCTTTAACTCTCGGTCAGGAGTCGCTGGTCTTTAATATTTGTTCGCCCTTCACATTACTTTATTATTGCATATATTTAAATTGGAGATTTATGTGTCTGTAAATAGTGTTAATAAACTTGGGAAAAAATTCGTTGTTTGGGAGAAATTCCTAAAAAATAAAACTAGTTATTTTTATACTAATTTGGGGTCGGGGAATCCGAATCTGAAAGAATTATGCGGCGGCAAGCAATATTAACTGAATTACACGACTTTAAAAATTTTTATACACATACAGGAAAATAGCCATTTTGGAAGTATTCTGATTCCTAGAAAATCAAACTAGTTATTTTTATACTAACCATGGGCCGGGGAATCCGAATCTGAAAGAATTAGGCGGCGGCAATCAATATTAACTGAATTACAAGACTTTAAAATTTTCTATACACACACACATGAAAATATTCATTTCGGAAACATTTTGACACACGCAGTACGAAAATCATAGAAAAACAAGAAATGTAGAAAAACATGTGCCGGCAGTGTTACCAGCTCTCAAAAATATTTATCCCTATATCAATAAAGTAAAACTTTCCGACACGATAATTCCTCACATTAACCTGATGAATTACGACTATCTCAACGGCCGTATTCTTAAACCAAAAGTATGAAAATTCGTAGTCTTAAAAATACGTAACCTAACCTAACCTAACGCTAGGTTTGTGTAACATGGTTTGTGCCCCTTTATACCGCCTGCTCGCGTCCCTAACCTAACCTAACCTAACCTAACGCTAGGTTTGTGCCCCTTTATACCGCCTGCTCGCGTCACGGCAAAAAAACATCCCTGTTTTCAAGTAGTTTAGCGGCTACGCTAGGTTTGTGTAACATGGTTTGTGCCCCGTTATACCGCCTGCTCGCGTCACGGCAAAAAAACATCCCTGTTTTCAAGTAGTTTAGCGGCTACGCTAGGTTTGTGTAACATGGTTTGTGCCCCTTTATACCGCCTGCTCGCGTCACGGCAAAAAAAATCCCTGTTTTCAAGTAGTTTAGCGGCTACGCTAGGTTTGTGTAACATGGTTTGTGCCCCTTTATACCGCCTGCTCGCGTCACGGCAAAAAAACATCCCTGTTTTCAAGTAGTTTAGCGGCTACGCTAAGTTTGTGTAACATGGTTTGTGCCCCTTTATACCGCCTGCTCGCGTCACAGCAAAAAAACATCCCTGTTTTCAAGTAGTTTAGCAGCTATGCTGGGTTTACGTAACATGGTTTGTGATACAAAAGTGAGTAAAATTTATAAAAAATAAGTACTTAAAATATAAACATGTTATTTTACGTTATTGATATTACTGCTTAATGGCAACACTTAATTTTGTGTGGTAAAAACATCTATGTTATCTTGTTTTTCTATGATTTTCGTACTGCGTGTGTCAAAATGTTTCCGAAATGAATATTTTCATGTGTGTGTGTATAGAAAATTTTAAAGTCGTGTAATTCAGTTAATATTGCTTGCCGCCGCATAATTCTTTCAGATTCGGATTCCCCGACCCCAAATTAGTATAAAAATAACTAGTTTTATTTTTTAGGAATTTCTCCCAAACACCGAACTTTAGCCTAAACTTGTATTGAATCTTTAGCCTAAACTTGTATTGTAAGTATTGAATCGTCTTATTTATTCGCTTTGCCATCTACACACTTACACCAATAAACACATAACTCCCAAAGTGGTGACCCCTGTGAATAAACGAATTACGCGAAATAATATCTTGTATATATTTGCAATCGTAATCAACACAAATTTAACTATAAAGTGAACCAACAACCAAGCCTCTTGACCGAAGGTTTAAGGCAGAATCCCGGGCGAATTAAATCTGTGAGTACCTTTATCATTTACCACTACTATCACTACTACAATAATTTATATTATATTGACATATTTTAAACATTCATATCGTAAATTACGATTTATTCAATTATTAATACTTTAAATTAACATTACCTACAACCAGTAACAAAGTACTACTGACACTGTTTTCTAATAATAAATTTATGTCGACCCACAATAAAAAAAACATTTTTTGCAACGGATTAAGCTTGCGTAAATTTACATTTCAGGCAATCCATCATCGAGGAATCTTCAGCTAAATACCTATCGAGCGCCTGAAGCCTGCGCCCGGAAACAAGCAGCCGCACAGAGCTGACCCATCATCTCGGGCCTACATCATTCCAGCGCTAGGCAATCAGCCTCAGCGCACGGCGAATTTACTTTAAAAAAGTATCCTTTTTAAACTTCTATAAGGTACTGTATCGCACCCCACAATATAGTGTCCTTTTGAAGATTGTATTTCAGGTTTTTAAATTAATATTTTATTGTCGCAAAAATATTTTCCACTGGTATTCAGTAATCTCAATCCACGGAAACATGTCTACCGACGAAGCAAACTCCTCAAATTCTTCAAGCAAACCTCAAGATGCTCCTGAATTACATCGTATTGGCGTCAAACTACCAGACCTCTGGAAACAAAATATCCTTCTCTGGTTTATTCAGGCTGAAGCTCAGTTCACCAACGCCCGAATAACCAGCGATTCCACCAAGAATTTCACCATCATAGCATCGTTGGATACCAAAGCACTAAAAACAGTCAGCGACCTGGTCACATCTCCGCCTGTTCAAGACAAATACCTAACGCTAAAAAACACGCTCATCTCCAGGTATCAGGAATCGGAAGATAAACGACTCACGTGTCTTCTGACAGAATTACAGTTGGGAGACTGAAAACCCTTCGAACTACTCCGCCACATCAAAGAATTGGTAGGTCCGGGTCTCGCCGACAACGCAATCACTCGTGCAATCTGGATGCAACGACTTCCGCAAAATGTTCAAGCTATCCTTTCTATATTACCGGAAGAACATCTCTCTATCGTGGCAGAAAAAGCCGACAAAATCCTCGAAGTTTACAACAAACCCAAAACATGCAGTATCGACAACTCACATCAAGGATTTCTCACCACTTCCAGCGAGAAACTCCTCATCACGCTCCAAAAACAAATCGCAGATTTAACCAGCGAAATCGAGCATTTGAAATCACAACATGGTCGAGGCTCACAACACCAGTCTCGCCGACAAACATTCTCTCGCCAGAAATCAGGCGACAATAATTATTCGCCAACTCGTGAGTTAACTTTTGATGTCGTGTAGTGTTAAAAAAATATACTGGTGGATAAATTATCCTTTATTGTTTAATTACACAATACAACTTAAAATAAGTACAATTTCAAAGGGAACTATTATGTGAGCAATACAACAAGCAAGTGCTTGGATTCAATGCACAAAATAGATTAACTAGTGGAAGTAAGAGTCGGGGTTTATATAGTCCCTGCTGGCGTGGTGGGGGGGCGTCGTCTTCCTATTTTCGGTGCTGCATGTCAAGGGGTCAATATGTTATCCTGATAATGGGGTTGTTGTCCCGATGCACGTGGATACGTGGGGTTTCGTAATCCAGTCTTTTATTTTGGGACTGTTCGGCGTGAGGGCTGCGTTAAGTACATCCAAATGTTTCGTTGGTTTGTCTATTAATGGTTTTCTTCGAGTTGGTATGTCGATTAAGGGATAGTGATTAGAGTATATCATCCCGGTAATGGTCCTCGGCTGGATGCAGCTGTTATCAATAAACATGTAGGGTTTATTAGTTTATTTTTAGGCAAGATGAAGTGCCGGTTGCAATGGGCGTACTGCGATGTCTTCTTGTAGGTGGGGGTCGTTTAGGGTGGTTAACTCTCCCCCCCTAAAATTGAAACTCCTTCGCACTGTGAAGAGTTTATATCTTCTCCAAAGGATATATCCGATGGCCGTAATTATCAGGCAGCTGGTAAGTGTTAGGTGTATAGTTCCTTCAAATCCCGTCGTAGTGGTAGGGATATCGAGTTCTCTGCGTGGTTCTTGTATTTCGTCAACATGTAGGATGGGTAGTTTTAGTACATGTAATTCTTCCTTCGAATATGTAATGAGTAATGTTTCTTGGTTAACGATTCTTCCCATAGTAAATGTTCTTCCTTGTATACTGCACTCGTCATTTGTTACAAGTACAGATTTGGAAATTACTATATTCTGTTGGTGTTGAGGGCATTGTGCTCGTAACGCTGTTGGTTCGTTGCGAAATAAGTACATCATATTATCTCCGATGACGTGTGTATATTCTTCTGGGCAAATAATCTGGCGTAGACTGCAGTTCTGTTCGCTGTGGTTTTCTAGTACGGTAGTTGTGCAGTCGTCGATGGAGTTGAGTTCCTTGTTGCATATGCTGAGGCTGTCTGTAATAACTTGGCACTTGTGTGCGTTATACATCTGCTTTCCATCTCTCAATAATCGTCTCGGTAGGAGGTGGGGTTGGAAACATTTATTGTTAGTTTTGGAGATGATGGGAATTATTTCGTTATACATATAGACGGTGCGTTCTACTAAAGTTAGAGAGAGAATAAAGTGCAAAGTTTGTTTAACTTTAATGAATTTAACTTGCAAAAAGCGTTGAATAATATCAAAATCTTTAGAAGGTAGCTGTTCAGGATTTACATGTGAAATAGATTCCATAAATACCTTTGGTTTTATAATGCTAGGGTGGTACATTCCATGAGAGGCAAACGTGATAGCTTCTGTAATTCTAGTAATTAATTCGGTGATAGTTTCCGTCTGATAAATTAAATGTGTAATCAACAAGTCTGTCTTATCTTCATAATGATCATGGCTCATTTGTGACCAGAGTACCATTTGGTTATGTGAAATATTTTTTAGTTTACCGTAATAATCCTCTAATGATCTTGAACTCAACGAGATTCTCTTTTCATTAATATTTTGGTTAGTTTCAATTCGTTGCACTAATTTATCTAAATCATTATCATCTAAGTTTCCCGTAATCCCTTTAATTATTGTACCGAGTCCGTTTATTAGGCCTCTTTTATATCTATTTACAACTAAATTGTCAATTATCTGATTATTATGATCTATTAAATATTTCAAACGTTCTAATCCTACATGTGGTAAAGTTACATTGTTACTTTTTATAAATTTCTCATAATTAATTCCTAGTTGTTGCGATTGTTCAATAAGTTCAGTTAAATCTAGGGTATGAATGACGTGCCACTGTCCTTCGACGGCTCGTGCATTTCCCAGAGGTGCGACGATGAAGTGCTCATTGTCCGCTAATTGACGGATCCGTAGCGCTTGCGTCATGGCCGTCAGCCTGAAACAATTTAACACTGTCTTTGTGAATTGTTGTTAGGCCTCTCAGACTTTTATATTCGAGTACATTATGTGGTAATATTTTAGTAATAGTGAACGGTCCTTTGAATTTATTTTTATGTTTACCCCGTGCGGTAACTTTTATAAGTATTTGTTGTCCTACGGACATCTCTTGGGGCGTACGTGTTTTGTTTACTCGTTCGCGTGTTTTATTTTTTGTTTTATGTTGTAAATCATGTATTATTTTGTTTAGTTCTTTACATTGATTTGCATGATCGGCTACGTAATTTTGGGTTATCACACCATTAGATTGTGGTGTTCGGTTCCCATGGCAAAAGTGTATTTCATTTGGTGTATGCTTAGTTACACCATGTATATTATTATTATAAGCATTTAAGGCTAAATTAATTTGAGTTTCCGATGTGACGTTCGGTATTGCCGTGCGTATTAATCTCAGTATTTCTGTTAGAGTGGAGTGAAAGCGTTCTATATCAGCTTTTGACTGTGAATGACCAGTAGTAGTCACATGTGTTTTAATATTGTACGTTTCTAATAATTCTCGTGTCGTAGTGGACGTAAACGTAGTTTCATGATCTAAATGTATTTCTTTCGGTATGCCGATTAATGAAAATATTTTTACTAGTATTTCGCATATTGCGACATTGTTGTCAACAGTGATTAAAGTGCAAGATGCCCATTTAGAGAATCTATCCACAATGGTTAAGAATTTTTGACGTCCGAAATGATAAGTGTCGATCTGCCATATCTCCATCGGACAATTAGGAGTAACAGTAGCCTCTAATGGGGCTGACGTGGGGTGCCTTTCGTATTTAGAATTTTGACATATTATACACGTTTTTAAAAAATCTTTTATTTTTGTCCGCATATTATTAAAATAGTGCGTCCGTTTTATTTTACTGAGTAGGGCATCTAGACCCATGTGACGCTGGTTCTCGACATGCGTCGAACGAATTATCTCCTTTTGTTCTTCTAATTTTATGGGTTCAATCTTAACATTTGTAAAACGTATTAATTTTAACGAGTTCTTATCAATATTTTTTCTATAACATTCGCTTAAACACTCATATAATCTATCGTTATTTATAATTACTGCATATTTATCTTTATCCAAACATGTTTTAATCAATTTTAAAAATATTGCTTCTGCATTTTCTAAAGGGATACACCATACAAGGTCCGTACCTTTTTCCTTAGCTCTCAAACTATGCTTCTCAATATCGCTTAGTTCAATAAAAATCCTATTCATACGCGGGGGTGGGTGTTCGTTACGAATTGGGATTCCACCCTCATGGTCATCCACATTGCTATGCACGGTGTCAGTGACACTCTGGGCGCCCGAGGTGGCTTCTACTCGTAATGAATCATGCTCCTCACCGTCCTCACTATAATGAATTTCGACTCTTGAAAGTGCGTCAGCTACATGGTTATTACAACCTCGCTTATGTCTAATCGTATAATCATATTCCTGGAGTTTGAGTCTCCACCTAGTAAGTTTGGCGTTTGGTTCTTTTAACTTGGTTAACCATACTAACGGTTGGTGATCCGTTTCTATGATAAAATGTTTACCATAAATATACGGACGGAATTGCTGGAGGGACCATAGTATACCAAGCAATTCCTTTTCCGTCGTATTGTATTTAGTTTCCGTTTTTGACAGTGTCCTAGAAATATAGGCAATAGGTTGAGTTTTTTCTCGACTATATGGACAGGGCTTGCCCAAGGCGAATCGCTTGGTCGGCTGATTCCATCCTTTAGAAGTTGGGCGACTTGCCTTTCAACTTCAAGCCTCTGCTCATACGGTAACCGATAAGCGCGTTGATACACAGGTTCTTCTTTAATTAATTTTATTTCATGTTTTACATGAGGTGAGCAATTAGCTACCAGTTCCTCAGAAAACAAATCTCTATTTTTCTCCAATAACTCATCAAGTCTATTTATATCCATTACATGGAACAACTGAACTTGTCTGGTTGGAGTTTTTAAAATATTATTACAGTTATTTAAAATTAATGTTGCATTCATTAATTTCAACATATCTATCCCCATTAACACATCGTATTTGTGGGAAAAGTCAAAATTATAAAAATGCATTTCAGCATTATTATTGCCGAATACTCTTTTCCAAAATGGAGTCACGACGGCACCTCTATGGGTAGTCGTAGAGTGTGCTGTTTGTACAGTAAACTCTTCGTTTACATATCTACAGTCACGAAATAATCTATTATACACATTTTTATTCATGAATGATTTGGAGCTTCCCGTATCAATCAGAATTTTTATATTTAATGGCGCTACTACATATGGTAGGCCATTGTTAATATGATTCAGGTGGACTAGGTTTCTCGGGGAGATTCTTGGTCTTCCCACAAATCCGGCCGTTCCTGATCATTCCCGTCTGTATAAAATAGCTCTTGTGCCGTACGTCCATTGCCGAGGTCGATGACCGGGCCTTTAGGAGGTCGAGGCATTGGGGCCGTTCTCATACTGACATCACCGGAACGCGCATGATGCGTATTAAAATTATTATTATTATTTCCTTGCCACGGGCGGTTTTGTACGTACTTATGCGTTTGGTTATTATTATGCCACGGTTTATTATTATAATTGTTAAGGTGATTATGATTATTATGATTAAAGTTATTATGAGGTTTGAACGAATTTTGCGTTTGCGGTGGAAAAAAGTTAGGGCGAGTAAAAGGTTTATTTGATTGGTTTTGTCCTGGCCGCATGAAATTAGATGGTCCTGCTTGTGGAAACACAAGATTTTGCTTAGACCGTTGATGGAGCTCGCCATGAGCCTCCAGCATTCTTATTTCCGTGCACAGGGCATCATAATTTTTGGTTAAGTTTGCGCATTTAATGTGCGTTGGCATTAGATTCAACAATGTATTTCTTGCTGTATCTTTGTATGGTTCCATCAATATGTGGGCACTAGGTCCTCCATATTGATCAGAAATTTTTATTTTAATTGAAAAAAGAATTTGATTGATTTCGTGGATCGTTGAGGAGAAATCCTTTTGACCGCGGTTGAAGTTGATTAGTTCGGTTTGCAATAATGTAACAGACTTATTGTCCCCACATTCATTTTTTAGCGTCTCTAATATGGTTTCAATATTGTTATCATGATCGCACATGAGAATTACGTGAAGTGCTTTGCCACGTAATCTTGAGATTATTTTCTCAACATTACTAGGTGTATTGCCGTTTCTAGTAATGAACCCCCTGGCTGATTTTATGAATAAGTTGATGTCTTGGGGAGAGCCACTATACTCCAATATCGACTCTGCGTATTGGGGAGCGGGTCTCTCATTTGGCTGTGCCATTTTTCAAAAAAGTAAAAAAAAATAGAAATATACAAAGTGACTTTAAAAAATTTAGTTTTCTCTCTAACCTTTTGGATAAGGTAGGGAAGGGATCTATCGTACGTATGGGATAGACGATCAATTGAAAATGTACTCACAGAAGTATTGATGCGACGATCTTCATTGCCAAGTTAACAAATTTTTTGGTGTGTGGTCCTTTCGCGTTGAGATATTAAAATATCTAGGGAGTCCTAGTTTTGGCCAATTTTCAGACTTCCTCGAATTGACCCACGTGCTGGGCGCCAGTTAACTTTTGATGTCGTGTAGTGTTAAAAAAATATACTGGTGGATAAATTATCCTTTATTGTTTAATTACACAATACAACTTAAAATAAGTACAATTTCAAAGGGAACTATTATGTGAGCAATACAACAAGCAAGTGCTTGGATTCAATGCACAAAATAGATTAACTAGTGGAAGTAAGAGTCGGGGTTTATATAGTCCCTGCTGGCGTGGTGGGGGGGCGTCGTCTTCCTATTTTCGGTGCTGCATGTCAAGGGGTCAATATGTTATCCTGATAATGGGGTTGTTGTCCCGATGCACGTGGATACGTGGGGTTTCGTAATCCAGTCTTTTATTTTGGGACTGTTCGGCGTGAGGGCTGCGTTAAGTACATCCAAATGTTTCGTTGGTTTGTCTATTAATGGTTTTCTTCGAGTTGGTATGTCGATTAAGGGATAGTGATTAGAGTATATCATCCCGGTAATGGTCCTCGGCTGGATGCAGCTGTTATCAATAAACATGTAGGGTTTATTAGTTTATTTTTAGGCAAGATGAAGTGCCGGTTGCAATGGGCGTACTGCGATGTCTTCTTGTAGGTGGGGGTCGTTTAGGGTGGTTAACTCGTGCGAACTACTCAACCAGACGGAACTCGTCTCAACGAAATGGAACTTCAAACCAATATTGTTTTTACCACAATCAATTTGGAAGAAAAGCCTACAAATGTATAGCGCCGTGCACATTCAATTCGAGTAATTTCGAAAAATCTTTGCCCTTATTGCGATATTTCAAAAATCTTCAACAACTTTATTTATTTATTTATTTGAGACACAAACAGGATATTTATATAACATTTTTGTGCGTAGTATATAATAAATTAAAATACAAATATAAGTATCCCTAGATTAATGTGTCTGCATTATTCACATATGCATTTTCACAGAAGCAAACTCTTGAAAAACAACGCAAGTATTATTTATACATAAGTTGAAAACTTAAGTACAAAATTGAAATACATAATAACAACAAGTATACAATATTTATAAAGTATTTACTGAAAAGTATCTAATGTAACTTTTTTTTTTTAAGTGCACAAATTGTGGAGATATTTTTTGAAATATGTTATATTATTTGCAAAAATATCTATGGAACTGTGTATTTTGACAAGATCGTTGTATGACCGAGACATTCTAGATATAGGATTAAAATATCCAGTATTATTTGTAAAAATTTCAGTCCAAAATATGTTAAGGGTTCTTGTAGATTTGGGCCTGGCGTATAACTTAATTTGGTTAACTAAGTTACTGTCTACACGATTATTCACAATTTTATAGAGCATTAAGAGGTCATTTATGTTTCGTCTTTTAACTAGACTCTCTAATTTGAAATATGTAAGTCTTTGTTCATACCCGTCTAGAAGATGGTGGACACCTGATCGGTAAGACAAAATCCGTGTAAATTTTCTTTGGACTGATTCGAGTCTAGATACCTGTGTAATATAATGTGGATTCCAGACTGTTGACCCGTACTCAAGAACACTTCGGATTAAGGAATTGAATAAATTATTAGGCTATTAGAATTCTTAAACAGTTTGGTTGATCTTACAATAAAACCTAGTAATTTATTTGATTTACTCACAATATATTCAATGTGCTGATTGAATGTCAGTTTGTTGTCAAATATAATTCCTAAATCTTTTATTAATTCAACTGTTTCGAGATTGTGACCACATATGCTACATGAATATAGAATTTTGTTGGTGTTCTTGGTGAAGTTTATAACTTTGCACTTAGCAATATTCAGTTCCATTTCATTGTCAACACACCAGGTAGATATTGTGTTAAGGTCTTGTTGTAAGAGTTCACAATCTTTCATAGATTTAATTTCTTTATATAATTTGAGGTCATCAGCATATAGAGAAAAATTACAGCGGAGTTTATGTGTAAGGTCGTTAATAAAGATTAAGAACAGTAAGGGTCCAAGGTGGGATCCTTGTGGTACGCCCGACGTAACTAATATTGGGGAAGAGTTAAATCCGTTAATAGTAACTAATTGACTTCTATGTGATAAATATGATTCTAACCAACGAAGCAGGTTTCCGTGAATGCCGATTTTATCGAGTTTATTAATTAAGATAGAGTGACTAACTTTGTCAAAGGCCTTACTGAAGTCGGTGTACACGGCATCTACTTGTGTTTTATTATTTATCGATTTACACAGAAAGTCCATATATTCGAGTAAATTAGTATTTGTGGATCTTTTAGCTACAAATCCATGTTGGAAAGGACTAAGTATATGTGTTACATGGTTAAAAATGGTTTTATATACAATGGACTCGAATATTTTGCCAAAACAAGATAAAAGGCTGATAGGATGGTAGTTAGTTACATCATTTTTACTGCCAGATTTGTGGATTGGAATTACGTGGGCAACCTTCCACAGATCTGGAAATACCCCATCGTTCAGACTTTTGATGAATATTTTGTGTAATGGTGTTGCAAGCTGATCTGCACAATTTCGAATAAATAGTGGAGGAATTCCATCTGGGCCGGAACCCTTATTGATATCAACAGTGTTTAATTTTGCTTTGACCTCGTCTAACGTTATATTGATATGAGACAGTGGATAATTATAGAGTGGGGATGAAAGTTTAGAGTCACTCTTAGAATTGGATGGTGGGGTAAAAACAGAAGAGAAGTAAGTAGATAACAGCTCACACGTATCTTCTCCATTTGTTGCTGATTTGTCGTGGAGATGCATGATTTTGGGGAGAGAATTTGAAATTCTTTTCGAATTAATGAGAGTTGAAAGATTTTTGATACTGTTAGGGAGAGAATTTTCTACTGAATCTACATAGGCTTTAAGGCATGTACGTATGGATACTTTTACTCTAGCCCTCAAGATAGAAAAACTGTCATAGTCACATTGATTTTTGTATTTTTTCCATTTCTTTCTAAACTCTTCTTTTTCTCTGAGTTGGTGGATGAGAACACTGCTAAACCAAATTGGAAACTTATTATTCCTGATTCTTAAGCGCGGAGTGTGTTTTTCAATTGATAGCCATAACAAGTTATAAAAATGTAGTAGGGAGTCATTACAATTCAGGGTATTAAGATCGTCCCAGTTATGAAGTGACAACATTTCATTGCATTTAATGTAATCCGTTTTTTTGAAGTTATATTTGATGTGATCTGGATTGGTGGGTAGGGGTCTGTATTTGGACATTAAAAAATCAAATTCAATGGGAGGATGATAATAGTCAATTTTGGATAGCACATGTGAAGCAATTTGAATGTTGAGGTTATGGTTGGAAAACACTAAATCTAAAATTCGACCTATGTTGTTAGAGACGTAATTGAATTGCTTAAGTCCGGTCAACTTTGGCACAACAATCATAATCCACGGCGCGCGGTGTGAAGCATGTCGCTTTTTTCACTCACAGAAG
Organism: Limnephilus marmoratus; assembly: GCA_917880885.1. Lineage (NCBI taxonomy): Eukaryota > Metazoa > Arthropoda > Insecta > Trichoptera > Limnephilidae > Limnephilus > Limnephilus marmoratus. The sequence continues at coordinate 36,053,192 of OU862929.1, read as the reverse complement.
TATCACGCTACGACAACTAGTCTAGCTAACTCTGCTCCTGTTCAACCAGAACAGGCAGAGGGCCTTGCCTCTGTTCAAACAGAACAAGCAGCCAAACTGGTTTCGCGGCAGCAACTAGCCCCCGCAAACCAACTCCACCATTGCTAACCGCACCTCGCGGCAATGCTGGATCCAGCATAATTTTTCGGTTCTGCACGTAACAACGTATCGTCACTTGGAGACACCAGAGAAAACAAACCTTGCACCTACGGCTTGACTACTTCCAGAGCAAACAACATTACACAGCTCCTGCAAAAACATGTCCAAAACCATTGCCCGTATCACTCGACAGCAACCAGCAATCAGTCGCATCGTCATGTTACTCAAGAAAGAAGAAAGAATATTTTTCTCAAAAAAAAAAAAAAAACAACAATAATCCAAATAAAATAATTTTTTGTGCACTTCCATATAAAAAAAAAAACAAACAAAAACATTTTTTCTAATAGCAATTATCCCTGTCATAACTTAACTGAATTTAAATTAACATCTTGCATTTATTTTCAAGTAGTCAAATTTACTGCATTCCTAACACTATTATTATTTGTTCAAAATGAGTTTATCGCTTAATAATAAATACTATCAGCAAGTAATTAGCGAGCGCACAGTCTACTTATACAGAAATATTATTTACTTAAAATCAACAATAGGCAGCGAACACTATTATTATTAGCATTACGAGCTCTTTCAATGTAAACATTAGGTACCTATTTACTCCAGTCCTTTAATGCGCTGCGCTTGGCCGGGTACCTACCTTCTTACCTATCATGAGTCATTTATTTTATAACAGTTACTCATTGCAAGCAACTTGAGCTGTTATTAATTTCAATTAGAGTTAGAAACTTTTTTAAATATTATCTTCTTTTATCAAATAATATTTAACCAAATAAGTCTGATAAAATAATTTTTCAAATTTTTTAAATCTTTAAACAAAATTATTATAATAAATTAAAACTCAACTCAATTCAAACTTTGTTATATCTCAGCCAATATAAGAGACTAATACATTGTCATAATAGGTACATTTCTTGAATTTTCTAACAATTCACTTTCCATGCCCACAGGTCCCGACGTTGACCAACCCCCGGAGCCTTCTCACTAGGGGTTGTAATGGTGTAGGAGTCTTCGGGAAGGGGGTTGATGTGAAGGACGAACAAAGGACACTGATCTGCATCGTCCGGCCACCCGATTGTTCCCTCAGGCACCAATTGGATGCAGACCTTTCCTCAAGCAACTGTCCTCGCTTGCATCAAAAACTAACGATTCATTCTGCTTTAACTCTCGGTCAGGAGTCGCTGGTCTTTAATATTTGTTCGCCCTTCACATTACTTTATTATTGCATATATTTAAATTGGAGATTTATGTGCCTGTAAATAGTGTTAATAAACTTGTAAGTATTGAATCGTCTTACTTATTCGCTTTGCCATCTACACACTTACACAAATAAACACATAACCCCCAAATACTTACCACTTACCTATTAAGTAAATGTAATAATATTTTTTTATATTTATACTAGGTACATCTGTTTCTTAATTGATTTAACATATATTCTATATTGTATGTCTAATTTTAGTTACTCTTATATTATTCAAGGTCCATTTTGTAGACTTGTTAGGTTTATTTATTTCTTACTAGCTTTTGCACCCGGCTTCGCACCCATATTCGCCCCCCCCCCCCCTCCTCAATCCCCCCCCCTTCCATACCGGCCACATTCATTTTTCAAACAGCTCGCGTGCCACCTATTAAAACATAACTATCAAACACGCGCAGTTTCACATTCATAATATTAGTATAGCTGTTGGCTGAGGTCAAAGTGTAGATTAGTACCTATTTTATACATATTTGAATTTTCACTATCAAAGGAATCTCCTCAGTAACCCAAACAAATAACAAAATGACAGCGCACGTCAAACAATTAGTTAGCAACGCTTTGCTTTTCGTCCGGACAATAAACGTATAATAAATAATTTCATAACGCCAGAGCTTATTCATAACGCCAGAGCTTACCAATATATACAGCCTATATTACTCGCAAATAATGTTGCTTTCTATTAGTGAAAAAAATTTAAAGTCCATTCAGTATTTATTGCGTGAAAGAGTACCAAACATCCAAACATCAAACATACAAACTTTCTCCTTTATAATATTAAAAATAATAAATAATAATAATAGGATTTCAAATAATATAATTTCTGTATCAATTTTATGATGGCAAATTCAAACACAGGAAATGTTTTCTCTATTGAGTTGGGTACTTTCCAACAAGAAATTAATTTATTGTACATAATTAGTTTTAAAAACCATTTTTTATTTTTTTTTTGTTATATTTATGTTTGTATTTTATTTATTTTTTTAAATACATAAATAAATAAAAAACGTATAATTTAAAAAATATATAAAAAAGAAAAAAAAAGTTGCAATAGCGTGTTTCTGAAAAGCGAATATTGCGTATTGTTGTTTTTAAATCCTATTCATGACCAAATTAAAGACAAAATACCTCAAAGGACTATTAGGTAAGCATGTCATTTTAAAATAAATATATCACGGAATTATTGTATTCACATCAATTTAAAAAAAAAATTACAATAGTGTATTGCATTTAAGTTTGCGTTTACATTTACGTTTTATTTCATTGTTTTCAGGAATTATGCTGAACAAACAATCGTCCAATTATTAATTGTTGAAAATATACTGTGGGTAGTTCAGATGCGGTAGAAGCGAAACCTTCAGAAAACTAAAGTAGACAAAAAAGGGAGGCTACGAAGCACTGAATAAAGAGGAGACCGATTATTCTATCTCACCCTCTCGCAGGCTAAATCCTAAAGATGTCATTGTTTGTTTCTTTTTCGTTTCATCGAGTTTCAAATCACAACGGTGCTAGAGAAGTTTTCACTTCAAAAATAAAACTGAATGGCGGGAACTTTGTCAGTTTGTGTTGATGCTTGTAATTCTTATATGGGACCTTGTTTTGTGGTGAAATGGTGGTCGGTTTACGACCATGTTTTTCCTATGGATAAAGTTACGTGACTCATAGATATAATCAACTTTTTAAGAGTTGCAGATTATACTTTTGGAATATTGCCTACTTTTTTAGAAAATGAATATAAGTATAGGTCATGTCAAGTCACTTCAATTTCATCTAGGGTGGTGGACTTTTTTTATTGTAAAACACTTTTTTTAATGAAGAGTCGTTTTATTTACAAACACTTTTGAGTAACAATGAAATCAACACTTTTTGTAACTAATTTTGGCCCGGACCTCGCCTGGGCAGTACTCTAAGTATCGGTTAATGCGAGAGAGAAAAATATTTTAAATGACACCCCTTTTATACTGCTAAAAACTGTAAAAATACCGTCCTTCAGACTATTAAAAAGATGATAATAACAATAACACAGGTATTAGATATCTACTGGGGTCACGTGGTCCATTCTAATTAGTCGGTAACAATAGCTTCTATAAAATTCATCCAGAGGTCTCTAACATTCATACTCTCTTAATAAGCTAAGAAAAAATAAATCAATGTGATTAACTACAGTATTTATCTCATAGATGTCACTATTCTTAACAGGTCAAATGTATAAATGAGTTTATAAAGCGCCTTTGAAGTGATCGAACAGGAGCATGTTAGCGTCTGCGTGGTTGAAATTTAAAAACCCGGCTTTGAGTGCATAGCCGACGCCATATAAACATCTGCGTACGTGAAATTTCAAACAAAGCTACCGTTGTAATTTAATACCGGTTTCGAATTCAAGAATTCGTCAAAGGATGGCGCCACTTCCGTTAATAGGTCGCATGCAACGTGCCCCCCCTATGTATAAGTACTACATCACAGTATATTTGAGGAACGTGCTATTTTTGGAACCAGTTAATCAACACTCTAACCGGGCGGAGTCGCACTAAAAGCCGTTATATTATTGGTTCCATGACAGTTCATCCTGCGACAATTCATCCGGCGACAGTTCATCCTGCGACAGTTCATCCGGCCGACAGTTCATCCTGCCGACAGTTCATCCTGCCGACAGTTCATCCCGCCGACAATTCATCCGGCGACAATTCATCCTGACAATTAAACCTAACCTAACCTAACCTATAAGTATAAGTATGTCGTATTTTGTTATTCACGCATGCTTCTTTGGAGAGTCGAATTTATTGTTAGTAAAAATATTTTTACAGCGGATTTCCACTCCAGATGCCTTCAGATACAAGTATATCGATTTTGGTTGTACGGCCGTATATCCTCTTTGCATACTTACTTAATAAAAATCTTCTAAATGATCAGGCAGGATGAATTGTCGCCGGATGAATTGTCGGCGGGATAAAGTGTCGGCAGGATGAACTGTCGGCAGGATGAACTGTCGGTCGGATGAACTGTCGCAGGATGAACTGTCGCCGGATGAATTGTCGCAGGACGAATTGTCGGGTCACCATCATTATGAAACCACCTACCTATCTCTCCAGCTCGGACAGCAATAATCGCAAAGACTCCCTTCTCACCTTCTCAGGTTGCTATTTTGTGGAGAGTGCGGTGAATGTGATGCGATGTGACAAGGAAGGGTGAAAAAAAAACCCTCACATGATATTTAAATTAAAATTAAAACCCTTATTATTGTTACAATGTAAATCTTACTACTATGTTTAGAAGTGTGAAGAGAAAGGAGGAGCCGATTAATTATTTAAATTAACTCACTTTCGTAATTTTTATAAATTGAATCGATGACCGGAATCATGTCTTACCAATAGCTCAATCGATTTTATAATTTTCTTAATGCAAAAACAATTTAAACTGATATATTTTTTAAATTGATAAATTGATTGTATATCGACAATTATCAGATACGATGATGCTAAATAAAATCGTAAATAACATTACGTTGACCGTGCTCAATTATTAAATATAATTGATTTCAAAGTACCGACACGACATACACGTGCATGTAATCTTTTAAAATGTATCATACCATTATTATATCAAGCTTTTATTTAATCTGGTATTGAAATCTATAATTGGTTTCTCAGATAGGTAAATTATACAATGTATTTATTAATCAAATTGTAAACCGTTGATTTCCTTAAAATAAAATAAATAAACAAATAAAAGAAAACATTTTGAAACAAATTCAAATCAAAATTCTTGCATTTTAAGACTGCATCAGAGCGCGCGGCGTCAGAGTTGCATTCTTAGCTGGATTTTTAAATTTCAACCGTACAGACGTAAGCCCATTAAAAGCGTGCGATACTCTATTAAAAATGTATTTCATAAGAACCACACTACATAAAATGTAATGAATTATTTTGTAATATAATCTATTATGTAGTATCTCCTGTTATGTATAGACTCTTAGCTTTGTTTTGAGAGTTGCAAAAGATTTCAATGATTTAGGCACATTTATTATGTTATATAAAACCCTTGTCAGATGCCAACTTGAATATAACTCTACGTTATGGTCTCCCTTTTACAACATTCATTCAGACAACATTGAAAAGATTCAACGGAAGTTTCTAAGGTTTATAAACTATAAATTGCATATTCCTATACTAAACATTGATTACAATTACCTCCTGGATAAAATGTCTCTATTGAAACTTTCAGAAAGAAGAATAAGCACAGATTTAATACTATTACATAAAATACTGCATTGCAAAATTGATTGTCCTGAATTACTTGAATTTGTCAATATCCATGTTCCCAAAAAAATCAAGTCGACATTTATTACTCTTTTACTTCAATAACACCAGGACACTAGCTTATCAAAATTCTCCGTTTCCGAGACTTCACAGTCTCGGAAATAAATATTCTAATCTATGTGATATATTTCATCTTAAAACTAATCACAATCAGTGTAAATGTTGTATATTATACTTTTATTCTTCTAGACACAAATAGATTTACATAATTTCTGCAATTTTTGTTTATATTGTTACGTTACGGAATTGTTTCCCGTGCGAGCTAATAGCGAATTGACCCCTTGCACAGGCCCTCCGCCCCCTCTCCCCGCACCGCGCGGCGCCCGTGCCAAGCGCCGAGCGGCTCCCCGCTCCCATTCCTTCGCCGGCCTTCGGCAGAATAACTGTGTTCCCCGTGATTCGCGCTAGGCGCTCTCCGTAAACGCTCACGATGTTTTACTTTAATTGTGTATTGTGTTTAAAGAGGTTTACGCCTACCCAGAATCCTGTCTGCCGACCGCCTATCTCCTGCTTGTGAGTACCAATGAACCTTGCTACCCCTCTGTGTGCTAAGAACTGACATTTAAATTCACTAAACACGTGTAGAGAGAGTTGAGAGAAGCTCCCCCCGTTATGATAGAATTAATTAGAGATAGCCAAAAACTCATGTGTGTAGTGCCGATGCTGGCCTTTTGTAGAACCCTGTTCACCTTTAATTGAATAAAACCCTTTTTCGTGCATAACAACTGTGTTCTGATTGAGGAAGGAGACCTGGAGATTTTGAGGAAAGGAAGGGGAGTAGGAATTAACAAGCGAACCACAGACACTCGCCCTGGGTTTAAGAGGGACCTTGCTCGCGCCGGCTGTGCAGAGCTAGCCGCCGGCTTGTTTATTGCATGTCCTTTCCAGGTTTTGGGTTTAGCGTTGGCCGCAAGTAGCGCCAATGCTAGCACTGGGCCCAACGTGGTGCTTTTTTTTTGCGTTTTGATGCTAGCACTGTCGCCCGACGTGTGGCATTTTTTTTTCCTCCCTCTTCACGGTCCCACGGTCACAGTCTCGTTCTTCAATCAGCAATTGTTTAAACTTTATAATGTATAATGTTTTGTCTTGTTACTCCCAATTTGTCTAGCATTTCCATCAAGAACCCCGGCGCGATTGTAACTTCGAATTGCAATTTAAATTATCACGGGCACGATTCCTTCATTTTCGAGTCGTCACTCGACAAAACATTATCACCGGTATTCCTACGTAAAGTGCTCAACCAAGAAAGTTGCCGTCGTGAATAATATAGTGTTTACAAGTGTCGACCGACTAAATTTGCTAGTTTCAAATACAAGATTAATAGTGGAAATGTACACAAATATTTAAAACAAAGTTATTCAACAATTAAAATCCTGTATATGATAAACCAATTACCCGCTTCGTTTCCCGAAAGTTAATTAACCAGTTTTTATTAATAAACTTATTCCGCAGAGTGCTGGTCTGTATTTGATATCGACATATTCTGCGAATAGGGGACTATTTCGCAAAATACTGGCCTGTATATATAACGGCATATTTTGCAGCTTAAGGGAAACAAGTGGATTAAATTCTTTCTACCTTTTGACAATTGAGCATTTTTCTAATTTTGCCGCCTGTTTCATCATTTAGCTTTTTTTTCTTTCGTAAGAAACAGACGACATAATTTGAAAGACGTTCGGTTCGCGTTGACGTCGATTCCTCGAGTCAGGCATTACATTACGTATGCACATTTCTGCATATAACTTGTTATGACAAAAGGAAGTCGGCGGATAAATACCAATAATTGGTGATGCTCAAATCAGGCTACAGTCTAGCCACGTAAATAAATAAAGAAACGATTCCCCAAGACATTGTTGAATTTTCAAACAAATACTTCCACGAAAACTTGTATAAAAGAAAAAATATTTCTTTCCTTTTCTGAAGAACCCCCCTTTGGAAAGGAAATGGAAATATTCTAAAAACATGTTCGTTTAAGGCGAACCTCGTTTCCGTTTTTTATTTCCGGACTTTTGCAAATTTGCAAACATTTTTCAAAAACATCGGAATAAATTCTAAAAACGTGTTTCATTAAGGTGAATCCCGGCCCGTGAAATTTTCATATCCGGACTTTGAAAATTTTCAACAAATTTCCAAAACATCTGGATTTTTTCACAAAATCACGTTTTTTAAGGGAAACCGCTGCCCAAATTTTTCTCGTTTTTGGACTTTGAAAAATTTTCAACAAATTTCCAAAACATCTGGATTTTTTCACAAAATCACGTTTTTTAAGGGAAACCGCTGCCCAAATTTTTCTCGTTTTCGGACTTTAAAAAATTTTCAAGAAATTCCCAAAACATCTGGATTTTTTCACAAAATCACGTTTTTTAAGGGAAACCGCTGCCCAAATTTTTCTCGTTTATGGACTTTGAAAATTTTCAACAAATTTCCAAAACAGCTGGATTTTTTCACAAAATCACGTTTTTTAAGGGAAACCGCTGCCCAAATTTTTCTCGTTCTTGGACTTTGAAAATTTTCAACCAATTTCCAAAACAGCTGGATTTTTTCACAAAATCACGTTTTTTAAGGGAAACCGCTGCCCAATTTTTTCTCGTTCTCGGACTTTGAAAATTTTCAACAAATTTCCAAAACACCTGGATTTTTTCACAAAATCACGTTTTTTAAGGGAAACCGCTGCCCAAATTTTTCTCGTTCTTGGACTTTGAAAATTTTCAAGAAATTTCCAAAACATCTGGATTTTTTCACAAAATCACGTTTTTTGAGGCAAACCCCTGCACAAATTTTTCTCGTTTTTGGACTTTGAAAAATTTTCAACAAATTTCCAAAACATCTGGATTTTTTCACAAAATCACGTTTTTTAAGGGAAACCGCTGCCCAATTTTTTCTCGTTTTTGGACTTTGAAAATTTTCAACAAATTTTCAAAACGTCTGGATTTTTTCACAAAATCACATTTTTTGAGGCAAACCCCTGCCCAAATTTTCAAATAAACCAAACACTTATAAAAAACGCGTTTTTTTTCAAAAACTTTTTGTAAAAATACGTCCCCAGTGGTCAATCTCTGCCCAATTTCTTTCCAATTGCGAGTCTAGTTCTCACTTTTTCCAACATAAGGTCACTCTGATACGATCTTATACACCATGGAAGTTCCTCAAGTTACGCTGGGTATAATCCCGCACGTCTTTACTTCAAGAAAGGAAGAATTACTACAGGCCCTGAGAAATAGAAAGATTTCTCCTAGGAATAATTCCAAAATGCCTTACTGTGTCGGAATCAGTAAATTCCATCACATCAAGTACTCAGGCGTAATCAAATTGGCAAAACTCTTGTCATAAGTGACGTGAGTTACATGTAAATATTAAATGTAAATAATCACCCATATGGGCATTCGTAAGGTAATCCTTACACCCGAAGGCACATTAATGTCAACGGTAGCCTAACTCCTGTACATTCTTTTTCTTTTTGCATAATTTTATATGTTCTTGTACATCCTGCGTGCCTTGCCTGCTGTACCACAAGAGCACCTCTTGAGGCACCGTTTTCATACTTGTATGCATCCTCTTCCGAAATTGGTCACTTCGGGAAAGGGCCTCCTTTTCCTCCTACCATCAACGGTTCCGGAAAACTCCTGCTCCAAGACGTCGCTTTCCTTTTCACAATTCTTGCAGCATCCGCGCGTTTTTTTTCTCACCTCATCGCCTCATCTTGTCATATCACCTTTTTTTAATTGTTTTGTGTCGGGTTTTTGCCGTACCAGTACGTCCCTACCCTAATGTTGTAAATATAAAATCATAAGTGCAAGTCTGTATAATAACCATTGGTTTCAGACCATTGCCGCAGCTCACTACTATGGTCACAGCACCATATTGTAAGAATGTCGCGACGATTTCCGTATAATAGGAAATCCTCCCGTTTTTTCTTTTTTCTTTTTCCTCTTCACCCCATCCTAACACATTCATAGTAATGTTGTATATTGGGGATCGTTTCGAATACACCAAATGTACACACCTATCAGGTCACATTCGCTGGATTCGAAACAATTCAAGGGCAACCTTGTTGCTACTTGTGGTTTTTCTTCTTTTTCCAAAAATTAGAATGGCGCTCAACCCAATTGCTCTATTTTTTTCCAGAATCGTATTTTGTCGGATTCTGAGAAAAATATTTGTTATAAAAGTGACAATACGTTTCGTCCCTTCATTAACATTGTTCTTTGTACATATACAACTTCATTATGAGGTACAATATTTTATCATGACATCAGTTTCTTTTGTCCTTTATTGTACCATTATTCTTGTTTGAAGTTTAAAATCTTGGCCAGATCTTCAATAAAATTTGTGTTTATCGCCTTTTGGCAAGTCTTGTAACGTATGCTAATATGAAATTATTAAGCTACAGCAGTGCCGTATTAATTACATCATTGCAAACCGCCGTCTGTATTGAATGGGGACCCACATTTTCGAACGTAAACTTTTGTAACATTATAGGCGCGAGCCTTACAATATCTACTATTATAGGTGTGAACCTTACAATATCCACTGCTATAGATGCGAATCTCATAATATCTTTGTGTTTTTACACGTCACGGGGAGTCCGTCATAACTACTCATTATTTGCTCGTCAACACAGGGTTGTTGATCGAGAGGGTGATTTATCTCATTAAATTGTTTTAAATACCTATTGGGTTACTGTCTTTCAATACTGGGCAAAATTTGTTGTAAATCGTTCATTCCTGTACATGAGACGTGAAGACGTTACAATACTCACCATGAATCGTGCGAACGAAATAATATCTACCCCATGTTTGTGTGACCTACCAAGCGTAGATCACACGCCTTTTATTTTCTGTTATCAGAAAATTATTGCTTTTGCAGCAGAGTACTCATTAACATGCCCGTGGACTTCCTGTCACAAGAACCCAGGAACTATCCACTATCTCAAAAGGACTAATCATACGCTTCACTCATGATTATGGGGCATCGTGTCGTAGGAGTTAAGTTGATGGACACAAAAACACCTAACTCGTTGTCTGGGGGACGAACAAGAAAACCCCCAGGTTTGTGAGATTTGAGCAAGGGTCTGTCATTTCTCGCAAACAAGTAGGAGAATAAAACGAACCTCTAATCTTCTACCCAATACACGTGGAGGATTAGACTCTTTTATGTCAGTGTATTCCTTTTGTCCCACACTACCAAATGGTATTGTAATGTGCCAGGATAACTGCTGTAGACCTTGTTTCACTTTCCACTCAGAGGTCGAATTTCGGAAATAGCCGAGTCCTCAGCAGTTTTCTTCGTTCAAATGTTCCCAATTGTCACCCTTTCCCTTCCTCGAAATTATCCGTGAATGGGGATATATGCGTTACGCACTTGGCGTTTCGTTTGTCAAATGGGACAACCTTCATACACGGATCCTTTCAACTTCCTACTCCTTTCCCACTTTTCATAACTTATTTGTACTCAATGTTTTTGTTCTTCGAAAGTAGAAAAAATGCTACCGTATAGACGTGAGCATAGGTCATGGAAGACCAACTTCTTTCGAACGTGGCATTTTGTCATACGTACAAACCCTTACCAACGTGTTCTTGGAAATGTATTTAGTTTAAAAAAAAACTAAATGGGTTAAACAGAAACTTCCTTGAATACGTACCTTTGTAATATGTATAAGTCTGTAGTTGCATTTAGTTAACTCTCTCTCCGTCTCTCTCTCTCTCTCTCTACACGTCAAACTAATCCAATCTTTCTCAATATGCACACCTTGTTTCTCTCCAAACCTTTTCATCATTGGTCTACCAGGCAGGTAAACTTCAAGAATTTTGTTCTAATAATAATTTTTCGCCGGATTAATAAGAAGACCAGCAGCTCTTCACCCTATCTACACCTGCGCCTCTCTTCATGCTGCCTTCACTACCGTCACGGAGGTCCCATGCCTTCAAACCCTACGTACCAAAAGCACCCGACCACACCTAACATAACCTAGTGTGAGTCGTGCGTGTAGTTGCGAATTGTATCATCACAAAACCATCACTCAAACAAACCCGAGCACGTCAGCTCTAAGTTGGTTCATGTTCCTGTTGCCATTGTACAAATGTTCCTGCGGCACCTTGCAAATGTTCCTGTTGCCATCGTGCAAATGTTCCTGCGGCATCTCGCAAATGTCCCTGTTGCCATTGTACAAATGTTCCTGCGGCACCTTGCAAATGTTCCTGTTGCCATTGTACAAATGTTCCTGCGGCACCTTGCAAATGTTCCTGTTGCCATCGTGCAAATGTTCCTGCGGCATCTCGCAAATGTTCCTGTTGCCATTGTACAAATGTTCCTGCGGCATCTCGCAAATGTTCCTGTTGCCATTGTACAAATGTTCCTGCGGCATCTCGAAAATGTTCCTGTTGCCATTGTACAAATGTTCCTGCTGCATCTTGCAAATGTTCCAGCTGCACCTTGCAAATTGCTCTGTTGCCATCATGCCAATGCTCCTGTGCCCTTGCGCAAATAACAATACCAACAATTGTTCATCCAACAATCCCACTGTATACAAACCAGTGTACCAACCACCATCACAACAACGGCTGTCATGCACACAAACCACCTCCTCTATAAAGGACCAACCACCAATTACAATTCCACTCTCCAGTACCTCAATGATGTCATACTGGCCCACCCACAGGATCCGGAAGCAGCTACCTTTTTGACCTCTGTGACAGGTAGAACCCTCTCCACCACCAAGAAGCCTCATCCTGCGTTCTCTTCTTCGTGTTTTCTTTAAGGCCCTAGTGTTCCTTGAGTGTAATCTCAAACGGGCCAGGTTACTGTGACAAAGTAACCTTATAACTTCAGTGCAACGTTCAAACACCCCAAACATCCTACGCAAACCACGCTACGCAAACTTAGCTCACAGACCAATGATACAATTTAGAGTCATTTTTTTCTATCACTGCATAACCCTTGTACCTTTCTCCAGCAGGTCCTTGTTTATATTTATGTATGCCACTGCTCTTTCATGTACATTCATGTATAATTCTTTGTTCACCATGTTTTTTTTTTCTCTTTTGTTTTTGTTTCTACTATTTTGTAGCTAGCAACTTTTTCTTTTTCTCTCTCTCTCTCTCTCCCCCCTTTCTCTTGGATGTTTTTTTTTTTGGCACAAGTGCTAGAAGGGTAAGAGGATTTCTTAGCCCTACTGCTCCATTACCACGTCGCCTTTTTTGCGGCGAGGGGGGAAGTGTTACGTTACGGAATTGTTTCCCGTGCGAGCTAATAGCGAATTGACCCCTTGCACAGGCCCTCCGCCCCCTCTCCCCGCACCGCGCGGCGCCCGTGCCAAGCGCCGAGCGGCTCCCCGCTCCCATTCCTTCGCCGGCCTTCGGCAGAATAACTGTGTTCCCCGTGATTCGCGCTAGGCGCTCTCCGTAAACGCTCACGATGTTTTACTTTAATTGTGTATTGTGCTTAAAGAGGTTTACGCCTACCCAGAATCCTGTCTGCCGACCGCCTATCTCCTGCTTGTGAGTACCAATGAACCTTGCTACCCCTCTGTGTGCTAAGAACTGACATTTAAATTCACTAAACACGTGTAGAGAGAGTTGAGAGAAGCTCCCCCCGTTATGATAGAATTAATTAGAGATAGCCAAAAACTCATGTGTGTAGTGCCGATGCTGGCCTTTTGTAGAACCCTGTTCACCTTTAATTGAATAAAACCCTTTTTCGTGCATAACAACTGTGTTTTGATTGAGGAAGGAGACCTGGAGATTTTGAGGAAAGGAAGGGGAGTAGGAATTAACAAGCGAACCACAGACACTCGCCCTGGGTTTAAGAGGGACCTTGCTCGCGCCGGCTGTGCAGAGCTAGCCGCCGGCTTGTTTATTGCATGTCCTTTCCAGGTTTTGGGTTTAGCGTTGGCCGCAAGTAGCGCCAATGCTAGCAATATTGAATGTGAGATTTCTTATCATTTTTAGATAATATGTATTTTTATTTTATTATTTGCTTTTGTTGTTACATTGTATTGTGTATTTTTTTCTCATAACTTTAAACCATAATGTAAAAGCCCATCAGGGCATGTAATAATAATAAATAAATAATTTAACACTTTTTAGTTGTCATAAGCATCCTGTTTAATTTTTAGATTCACCATACACTAGTATAATGATGAAATCTATAAATGGTTTCTCAGTTGAATCAACATCGATCGTCCTGTTGATTAGGCAGACATCTCCAAATACAAAATTTTAAGTTAAGGCATAATTTCATAACGCAAGAGCTCACTATTATATGTATATAGAACCCTTCGCATGCGCACACACAAAAAATCTCGAAAGTTTCATCGCAATCGAATGAATGGTACGGTACATAATTTCATAATGTCAGAGCTCTCCGTTATACACAGAAACCTTCCCGGTCCTGTTCGCAACAAGTCACCAAAGTTTCATTGCAATCCGATGAATAGAATAGTATAATAATATAATAAACGCAATAGAAACGCAATAATTTTAATAATCATTATGTAATTGGAATATAATATTCAAAAATCTGTTTCTGAAAAAATAAGAAATATACAGATTTACGAAATGAGATTAAAATAATTTGGCATTCTCAGACTATAAAAATATTACCATTTGTTATTTGGCATTATACCCAGCTTTCTCATTCAAAATTTAGGCGTATTAGATTTGTCAAAGAATTTACATAATATATAAAAATGAAAAAATCAGTCATTTTAAATATTTAAATTATCCTACATAAAATCATGTAGGATAACAAAAGATTTTTTAAATATTTATATTGAGGGATCAGTAGAATTTATATGTTGTTAGGATATGAACTTAGTGAACGAAGTTGCTTAATTTGTGCCGGAGTACATAAATCAAACAACGGAGGGCGCAAACTGCAGTTTTGCGAGTTGTAAGTTTGCTCCGCGCTGCGGTTTGGGGGGACGCCACTAGCGACTCTAGCGAGAGCGCCATTGTTTCCCACCTCGTGCCCTCGACCGGTCGCGCATCTCGCCAGCCGGGCCCGCTGCGCTTTGGCCCGAAACACACAGACCCGTCGACCGCGTGTTAGTTTTTACCACAAGATTCGAATCGTTATTCAGAGTTCGTGCCAAGTGGGCCGAACCGAGCGAGCATGTTAAACTTCCGTCCTGCGGTTCCGGACTCCAAGCCGGAAACCGACTGGATGCCCCGAACAAAGGCATTCCTACACACGCCACGTAGATGACGACATGGGACCCCTACTTTCATCACCTCGTAAGCTAACCTACTTTAACCTCTTTAATGTGCTGATTCCGTTAGTTTTCGCGTACCCGCGAAGATGAATTCCAGAGAGAGAGAGAGACCTTAACTTAGATTAGTCCAATTCGTAGCATAACCCACACGCCATGTTTTAACCACTGTACTTGCATTTGCCCCTGTAGTGTATTCACACATGTATAGTTGTGAATAACTCTGTCGTCTCAGGCAGTGCGTGCGCGGAGTTGTGGGGCGTAGGACGGTACTGGGGGACCGACCGCATAGAGAAGACGCGTGACGCTGGCCGTGAGCCGATATCAGTTAAGATGAGTGTTACTTGTTCTTTCTTAATATTAACCTTTACATAGTGTACATTACATGTGGCGACGAGGTAAACTGTAAGTAATCTAAGGATTTTTTACAAAAAAATGTAAAGCTAGGCAGGTGCACTCATTTAGCTGTCAGTTGCATAGTTGTTCTATTATTTGTCGTTTGACGGGAATGGCGTCGGAACATGAAATTAATGTTGGATTTGTTTTGTCAGAAAAACGGCGTGTTTACCGGAATTACTTTACCAGAATATATAAGGGGGCATTTGGTGGGGAAGGCATGGATTGATGTTGGAAAAAAGGCATTTGACATCGCTTGAAATCATGTTAACTCCACGGCTGCGTGGAAGGTGATCTGGTTCAGTATATTTCGGGTGGTACGGACGCCGGCATTGAAGAGTAGTACATCTACAGGGTGCTTGTGGTTGCGTCACAATCGCGTGGTTTGTGGGTGTCTCCATGAACGGAGGACTTTAGGTAACCTAGGTTCCTATGAGAGCATTTAAGGGGAGTGATATACCAACGGAATTGTCAACCATACCTACCTACTTATTAAAATGAATTTATTTATTTATTTATACGGGGTTTTACAGATGTTTGCACTTACGTGAGAACTATCCAGTTATAAAACTCAGTTATTTCACAATTATAAAAATCTACAATTAAATACAGATACATACAATTACAAAAACAAAAACATCATAAATAAAAATACAGAATTATATATACAAGGTCACTCGAGTAACACATTACAATGAGTGGTAAGAGACATATAATGTTCTTCGATAATCACCGAAAGTATCGTGCGGTGGTGAGCAGTTTTTATTGCAGTTGGACATTAAATTGCGACTTGGCATTGAATTGTGACTTTGCATTAAATTGCGGCCGGGCATTCAATTACGACTTGGCATTGAATTGCGACTGGACATTAAATTACGACTTTGCATTAAATTGCGGTTGGGCATTCAATTGCGGTTGGGCATTCAATTGCAACTTTGCATTGAATTGCGGCAGAGCATTAAATTGCGACTTGTATTAAATTGCGACTTTGCATTAAATTGCGGCTGGGCATTCAATTGCGACTTGGAATTAAATTGCGACCTGCATTGAATTGCGGCTGGGCATTAAATTGCGACTTTGCATTAAATTGCGGCTGGCATTGAATTGCGACTGGACATTAAATTACGACTTTGCATTAAATTGCGGTTGGGCATTCAATTGCGGTTGGGCATTCAATTGCGGTTGGGCATTCAATTGGAACTTTGCATTGAATTGCGGCGGAGCATTAAATTGCGACTTGTATTAAATTGCGACTTTGCATTAAATTACGGCTGGGCATTCAATTGCGACTTGGCATTAAATTGCGACCTGCATTGAATTGCGGCTGGGCATTAAATTGCGACTTTGCATTAAATTGCGGCTGGCATTCAATTGCAATTTTGCATTGAATTGCGGCGGGGCATTAAATTGCGACTTGCATTAAATTGCGACTTTGCATTAAATTGCGGCTGGGCATTCAATTGCAACTTTGCATTGAATTGCGGCGGAGCATTAAATTGCGACTTGCATTAAATTGCGACTTTGCATTAAATTGCGGCTGGGCATTCAATTGCAACTTTGCATTGAATTACGGCGGGGCATTAAATTGCGACTAGCATTAAATTGCGACTTTGCATTAAATTGCGGCTGGGCATTCAATTGCGACTTGGCATTAAATTGCGACTTGGCATTAAATTGCGACTTGGCATTGAATTGCGAATTGGCATTAAATTACGATTATGCATTGAATTGCGGCTATGCATTAAATTGCGAATTGGCATTGAATTGCGACTTGGCATTAAATTGAGATTGTGCATTAGATTGCGACTGGGCATTCAATTGCGACTGAGCATTTAGTTACAGTAAGGTTGCAATATGAGTATGAGTTTAAAAAAAAAAAATAATAAAAGCATTATATTGCGGATATTGATGAATACTTGGTGTACAATTTGCATTAAATTGCGGAGATGTACCGGTATAGCATTAAATTGCGAACATACCTCTACGTGGCATTAAATTGCGAAGTTTTCAAGAGTTTCGGAAAAAATAATAAAAGCATTATATTGCGGATATTGATGAATACTTAGTGCACAATTTGCATTAAATTGCGGAGATATACCGGTATAGCATTAAATTGCGGACATACCTCTACATGGCATTAAATTGCGAAGTTTTCAAGAGTTTCGGAAAAAAATAATTGAAGCATTATATTGCGGATATTGATGAATACTTAGTGCACAATTTGCATTAAATTGCGGAGATGTACCGGTATAGCATTAAATTGCGGACATACCCCTATAGAGGTTCGGAAAAAGATAATAAAAGCATTGTATTGCGGATATCGATGAATACTTAGTGTACAACTTGTATTAAATTGCGGAGATTTACAAGTATAGCATTAAATTGCGAAGTTTTCGAGAGATTCGAAAAAAAATAATAAAAGCATTATATTGCAGATATCGATGAATACATAGTACAACTTGCATTAAATTGCGGATATTTACCGTATAGCATTAAATTGCGGACATATACCTTCTTGGCATTAAATTGCGAAGTTTTCGAGAGGTTCGAATGTGAAGGGGAGGTTGGTTCAGTTTCTACCCGTTGGGAAAGATGGAAAAGAAGTCTGAACCTTTACCTCGAGGCGACAGGCATAAACATCGAGGCAAAGAAATTAGCTAGTCTTTTACATATCGGTGGTCCCGAGTTATAAGAAATTTTCTACAACATCCCGGAAGCTAATGCAACTGAAGGTGAACCTTCATTGCGATGTTAAACGTGAACAAAAAATTAGACAACTACTTTGCACCTAAACAGAGCAAAGCGACATCTGTTTCGTCTCCTAAAACAGGAACAGGATGAGAAGTTCGAAAAAATTATTGTCAGACTTCGACTACAGGCCAAGAAGTGTCAGTTTGGTGAATAAAGAAAACGAGCATGTCATAGACCAAATAACTAAAAAGGGTAATTCAGAAGAACCCCGAAAAAAGATATTGAAGACAGGGGACAAGATCGGTTTGGATGAAAAGTTGCAGAAGCGAATGCACTGGAAGCCATAGATCGTCAATTAGGAAACTTTGGTATGAAACCTATGGAAAGTTAGTCAATCAACAGAGTAGGAACAGAGACATGGAAGGAAAAAAGAATTATGATAGTGTTAGAAGAAAATAGCATGAGTTTGAGGGACGACAAATTCATTTTTGGAATGAAGAAAATCCACTTCCTAGGGCATGAACTGTCAGAACAGGGAGTTAAACAACTAGACAAGTATATCTTGGTTATAAAGGAATTTAGAGCCCCAACGAATATCGCTGAACTGCAGAGCTTTATGGGCTTAGTGAATTTCGTGGGAAAATGGATACCCCATTTAGCAACGGTAACAGAACCCCTTAAGCAATTGTTATGAAAAAGAACGGGAAGAAACATGGACATTCAAGATGACTGGGGCGACGCCCAAAAGAACGCATGATCTCAAAGTGGCGCTCGTGAAGGTACCAAATTTAGGTTACTACAATGCACATGATAAGACTGTGGTGATTGCAGATGCAAGCCCAGTGGGTCTGGATGCAGTGCTGGTGCAAATCAATAAGAACGGGCCGAGAATAATTGCAGTTGATAATAAAAACCTTATCAGCTGTGAGCGTCGTTACTGCCAAACAGAAAAAGAGGCCATAAGAGGCCACCCCTGGTTTGGGCAGTCGAACATTTTAACATGTTCCTGTATGACAAGGTGTTCGATCGGGTAACGGACCATAAGCCCTTGGAGGTGATATTTGGTCCGAAAGCAAAACCATGACGAAAATTGTAATCCCAAACAAAGTACGCAGAAAAATTCTGGAAGCTGCGCACGAAGGCAATCCGGGGATAGTCGTGATGAAGGGCAGATTGAGGACCAAAGTATAGTGGCCTAAGTGCGACAAAGATGCTGAAAACATATGCAAAGCCTGTAAAGGGTGCACCCAGCGCCCCAAACCCGTTAAAAAGAAATGACTTACCTTCCGAACCATGGGTTGACATAGCAATTGACCTCATGGGTAGTGGCCCTTACCTAGTGGAGAGTATATCCTGGTAGTCGTGGATAATTACACCAGATATAAAGAGATGAAAACACGCAGAACCATAACAAGCTTCGAAATAAGTGGAAAGCTTAAATATATTTTTAGCAGGCTTGGCAACCCGATCTCGCTTACAACAGATAACGGGGGAAATTTTCCAGCGAAGACTTTAGATTTTCTGTGCAGAGAGGAACATACGACTCTATAATAGCATTCCCTACTGGCCGCAACAAAACGGAGAGGTGGAGCGCCAGAATAGGGACATCGTAAAACACCTCAAGATTTCTCAAGTAGAGAAAAATAAATGGAAGGAGGCTCTTCGTGAGTACAAGGTGATGTACAACAGTACACTTCATACAGTTACAGGAAAAACACCTGCAGAACTGTTCTTTAGAGGACAATTTCGAGACAAGCTGCCTATAATTCAGGACATGACGCATCTCTCAGAGGACCTTGAAATGAGGGATAGAGATAAAAGAAAAAGGGTAGGAATAAGTGGACATGAATAGAAGAGCTATTGCTTGTAAATTGGAAGTTGGTGATAAAGTATACGTCAAGAACATGACTAAAAAAAAAACAAGCTGCGCTTGAACGACGAACCCAAAACACATATCGTTAAAGCGAACAAAGGAGGAGACGTAAGTCTTCGGAATGATGAAACTGGTCAGCGAATCAGATGACACATACACCTTAAAGGAGTGGAAGGACATTGGAAGGTGCTAGATGATGAGAATAATACTAGTGCTGCTCAAACAAACGATAATGGCCATGTAAATCAATCACAATTCGAGTGAATAAATTGATGGACAATAATGAGGAAATAATTGATGATTAGTTATTAAACATAATTTGAATAAGGACTTGCTGATTGTACTTGATATAGGTACTTATGGAAAAATAAAATATTTATTATTAAAAACAATAATAAGGGAGGGATGTAGTGTATTCACACATGTATAGTTGTGAATAACTCTGTCGTCTCAGGCAGTGCGTGCGCGGAGTTGTGGGGCGTAGGACGGTACTGGGGGACCGACCGCATAGAGAAGACGCGTGACGCTGGCCGTGAGCCGATATCAGTTAAGATGAGTGTTACTTGTTCTTTCTTAATATTAACCTTTACATAGTGTACATTACAGCCCCCCTGGCCCCCTGTGCTTATTGAATAAACCATGTAAATCGTACCTTCCGTCTTTAATTGTTGAGAAGTTTCTACCAATACACTCTGAGAACGTCATTATTGGCGCTCGTGGACAAGCTGCGGTGGATCTCCCGACCCTGGGGGAGTCCATGTTCCCCTTGCCAACTGAGCTAGTCCCAAGGGGGCATTTCTGTGAGTATTTAACCCTGGCTTCCACCTGGGGGTCCATATTGCCATTCTTTAACACATCTAACACTGTCACCCAACGTGGCATCTAACAATGTCCAATTAGGAGTTCCACCAAGCTGAACCCTCTGATATGAAAATATCTGGAGTAGGTGAATGATTTTCCCATTTGGTCTCTAGCAGATTGACATATTGTTCTTGCATTATTTTGTATTTACTATAGTTCAATTGCATAGCGTGGATTAGCTAGATGATCATTTGTGAAAGGGTTTAGTTTTTCGTGTGGGAAAAATTTAACCCGGACATAAAATCTGAAGCCTTAATAATAATTGGATAATTTTTATAGCGCCGTTTGTGTTAAAAAAAAGGCATTAAAAAAATATATTAATTTTTAAATGATCTATCTATGATACGATGTCATACAAGGTTGGTAACCGTCGACATGATATTTTTAATACCTAATTAACTATATTTTATGCTTTTTCATATTATTTAAATCTTTTATAGTCCATAACCGCATGATAGGTAGATATTAATTAATGCATCCGCCATGATCACGGAAAGTTTATAGTAACAAACTCTCGATAGGAACATAATATTGGCAATTACGTAAAAGTTCAGTTTAGTTTGTTCTGTTTGGTCATCATGATCAGAAAAGAATTTCTACGAGTTTTGTGTCTGCTGACATTTTACCAAATAGCATTTGTGTATTGTGATACACCTATGCTTGTAAGTATTTTTGATAATAATTAGGTATTACGCCCGCAGTTGCCCTATTGCGGCTGTCCATTTAGACATATTATTCGGTCGAGACATTTCCTGCTGGAAAGTAGTGTCTACTATTATCTGTTTTTTTTGTGCATTACAGATTAATATAATCCTATTACAATAAGATTTCAATATCGACCATCTGTTGTGCAGATAGTCAATATTGAAACAGCGAGGTTCCGCGGAGAATGCCACGGTTCCATATGGGGGTCGCTCACATTTTCGTAACTCACATTTTCCATTCCGAAAAATTATTTTCCAATATGATAACTTAATATGATCTTACATTATGAACGCGAAAGTTTGTATGCATGTATGTATGTATGTGTGTTTGTTACTCTTTCACGCAAAAACTACTGAATGGATTTTTATTAAACTTTACAATAATATATCTCATACATCGGAATTTTTCAATTCAATTCAATTTAATTTATTCATTTTAAAAACAGCACAAATTTACAATTTCAAATCGTTTTTAAGAGAGAAAATATTTACAGATAATAAGGTAAAAAGATTTAGACTAACAGAAACAAAGCATGTCATTTAAATTGTGCTTCATTGATGTTAAACATATCGATATTCGAAGTGGTTCTATTAAACACCATGACAGCTCTCCCCACTCGCATAACCATTGGCAAATTAGTTCTGCAAGCCGGAAGATGAAACAATCTACGCTGTTGGTGACGGAGATAACCATCGGGAACATAGTAACTAATGCTCTCCATGATAGTGAAACAAAAGAAATAATAATAAAGAATAACGTATGGACTATATCTTATTAATATTACAAACGCGAAAGTTTGTACGGATGTATGTCTATGTTTTGTTACTCTTTCACTCAAAAACTACTGAATGGGTTTTAATGAAACTTTACAATAATATATCTCATACATCATAATAATATACAAACTAAATATGATGGTAAGCTCTGGCGTTATGAAATTTGTATAAATGAAAATTTATTTCATATATTTTATCGGCAGGGAGGAAAGGCAGGGGGAAGGGGAACGGGGGAGGTGGGGTTCGTGGAGAGGAAAGAGTCGAGGTAACGGGGACGTACGGGAAAGGACATGCAGGGAGAATCAACTTATTTCTTTGAATGGCATCGCAACGCATGCCGGGGACCAGCTAGTATTGCATAATTTAAAGAAAATATTAGGTACCTAAGTCCAGTGGCGGCGTAAGGGGGGGGCGGAGGGGGCGGTCCGCCCCGGGTGCCAAGCCCCGAGGGGTGACAACGACAACCCACTCGTACAGACAAAGAATGCGCACAAAATCTCCCGCTGTTAAGATATTTCAATAAATAACTACGTACTTTTGTATCTAGCTACTTACATTATCATATTTTGAAATGCGTCGCAACTATAAATATATATTTTTCGAATATAATTTCTAATTCCCTTTCTAAAACTGAAGAATCATTTTGAGAAGCTTGTATCTCACTCGAAGTGATGTGTGATCCCACCACCGCAAAGCAGGCGTTGAAAGAAGAAATTAGCGAAACTCAATCGAAAATCTGGAGACAGAAAAATCAGAAAAAGTTATCGGCACCTCTGGGACTTGAACCCAGGACCTTCTGAGGGGGGGGGGGGGGCACGGGGGCACGTGCCCCCCCCAGACGGTATTTTTGTGTACTGTGGAGATTCCATCACAGTACATACTTAGAAGCTTAAACTGTCTTTTTTAAACATTTAATTTTTCGATTGTTTTGACACTTTCATAAATCTTCCTATACATACTTGAACTTGTAGAAATAAACTTGAAATATGATACTTAAGTTTATTTCTAACAGTAATCGTTGATTTTTTACCTTTCTGCCCCTTGTGCCCGCCCAGAAAAAAATCCTAACAGTAATTGTTGATTTATTTCTGCGTCCACCCTTTGTGCCCCCCCCCCCCCCAGAAAAAAATCCTAAGAGTAATTGTTGATTTTTTGCCCGTCCGCCACTTGTGCCCCCCAGAAAAAAATCCTAACAGTAATTGTTGATTTTTTTTTGCCCGTCCGCCCCTTGTGCCCCCCCCCCCCCAGAAAAAAATCCTAACAGTAATTGTTGATTTTTTTGCCCGTCCGCCCCTTACACCCCCCCCCCCCCCCCAGAAAAAGTCCCGGATCCGCCCTTGTTGATAGCATTTAGTTCGGGTTTAAATCGTGCAATCATATATAAAGGTAGCAGCCAATAATATGTACGTTAAGAAAATGAAGATAAAGTTGGTAGTTCTTAGTCGAAGAATAATACAGTTAAATGTGGCCGAATTGGATATAGACATCTTAGGGAACGTACCCATACTACGTGACCTATTCGGGGGGGGGGGTCTTCAAAATGTCGCGCTTGGTACAAATGAGCGGCGGTTTGCTTAGGTTTTTAGTAACCGGGGGGGGGGGGAGGGGTTAAAAATCGCAAAAAAAAAAAAAAAGTCACGTAGTATGGGTACGTTCCCTTAGCTCAGTTGGTAGAGCTGTTTCCATGTAAACGGAAGGTTCTGCGTTCGAGTCCCAGAGGTGCCAATATATTTTTCTGTCTCCTTGATAAAATCTTATTTAAGGTTCACAATGCGCCAAGCGCGAATAATCAATTTTTCTATGTTTTCAATTGAAAGAGACAGGGAAAGCAATCTTGATATTGTGATCGAATATTTTAGTAAAATGAAATCTCGTAAGCATGTTTAGTATTTGGTGTTTTATTTTATGTAGGGTGTTCAATACAAAACCGCCCCGGGTGCCAATCTACCCTACGCCGCCACTGCCTAAGTCAAAAGTAATAGAATATTTTGTTTTAACCACGTTTATTCTAACAACTAACATGTTTTGTAAGCAATGCTTACTTCCTCGGGAATAACTTAAAACTAATTACAATACAATACATAGACATAGACTGTTAATGGATAGGTAGCCACTGGAGCGATTTCGGTCGAAAAATGCACCACTTTTATATTTCTTCGATTGATTTCGGTCCAAAAATGGACCACATTTTCCTACCATTCGTAAAACATTTATTGTAATTATTTAAAACATTTCCTTGGCCAGCCGTTTATTTTATCATGAAGCTATTGAAATGCTTTATATATTTAGACCATAGATGTCGCAAATCCGAACTTCGTAGACTATTTTAGAACAATGTTAAAAATATTTTTTTACCGCCGAATTTTTGAACAGCTGTTTATGGATAAAATTAAGCCCTTTTTCCATAGATATGCACCTTTCATTATCAAGTATACCACAGATGATATGCAGAAACCAAAAATATTCCATGTTGACCCGAATAAGTATCCCTCACGGCAGTTTCAATAAAAAAAATCACCCAGGATTCGCGCGGTTGATTTACGATTACTTTACTTTACGATTACGATACTTTACGATTTACGATACTTTACTTTACGATACTTTACGATTTTTTATATTTTTTTTAATAAATCCTACAAATATGAGATAAACGGTAAAATACAGGTTTATTTATTGGCTATATAGTGCTATAATAAGTTTTTATGTCTCCATGTTAAAATTCGAAGGTATGATTTTTTAAATGTTGGCGAAAATTTTTTAAAATAATGTTCTGGGAAATCTCAAGCAAATGAGGCAAATTTAGTTTTTTCGCCTGATCGCTTCAATGGATAGGTGGGAGTGGGAAGGGGGACTAAGCTTCGTAATACGAAAAATGTTGGTTTTCCCTGGAACAGTCGCGCATGACTGGTTTATTTATGAGTCGCGCCTTTCCTCGAAACGTGAGCGATCGCGTTGGGAGCATTTTGCCGCTCATACTTAAAATGATTTTTTTTTTTGGCAAATAATAGTTAAACACATTTACAATGATTTTAAAAGGATAAAATATAACAATTAGGATAGAATATTTACATGTTTATTTGAATGGTATTTATACTACAGTGGCTCAACTTCCGCGACCACGTCGAGATGACTTGTGGGAAGGCGCAGGCGCACTATTACAGATGATACTCGAGAGGTTGATGGCAGATCGTTGTCAAATTCTGCCGTTGATTGTTCTGCGTCAATATTATGATCACTAGCTTCTCTTTGCCTGTCACTTTCAGATACATTTTCCAATAGATTTTGTGCAACAGCTTCTTCAAAATCCGACTACTCTTCGAACCACGAAACTATTTGTGTGTTTTACTTTCTCTTTTTATTTACTTCGCGCCTCGCTTACCTAAAAAGGTATAAAATAAACTAAGCAAAAACAATACTAAAAACGCCTAATAATTAATCAAAACAAACTAAATATCAATATTATGACGATATTTACATCAAACCAACATTATATGCAATGAAAACTAATAATATTTCAACTACAGTAAAAAACCACGCGCGCGAATTTTACTTCACGAGTAGTCGCGCAGTGAGCAATTTGCCGCCAAACGCGACACACCGGCAACAACTGTTGGCTCCTGCGGTCACCCGAACACCGAATTTCTTCTAATTTCTAAAACAAGGAGGTGAGATGCTCATAGCGCGAGCACTCCGGGATAGGGATGTCGAAAGTAAAAAAAATATCGATATTTCGATGTATGGATATTTATTAAAATATCAATATCGACGTCGATATATCGAGGAAAAAATATCGATGTATCGATATATCGGTCAAATTTTCAAAATATTTTGCGTTTTTTAAATAATAGTGAATTCAGCTCAATATTATCAATAGTAATTTTTATACACAATGTGCATTATTTTAATGTACAAAAATCTCAATAAAAATGAAGGTATTTTTATCAGCATTCATTTTTATTAGGTAATAATTACAAAAATATCAAAAACTAAAAAGCTGTCTTCTAACTTATATGTATACTGAGACGCATACAAAGTTTGTATGCGTCTCAGTAACATTCTATTGGCGTATTAATCTGACAAAAAGGTGTTCGGAACAATAATCATAGACAATTGGGAAACAACACAGGAGAGGCTTAGAAAAAAATGGCGAAAAATAACATATATTTCTATGTATGTACCTACACATATGAGATAGTATTAATGATCACAAATACTAATGCAAAGACAATAGATTTGTAAGCTATTAATGGTTAAAATTTCAACCGCCAGATGTCATGAACCAATACAGTTACTTTTTTCCATTCATTCCTATACGGTTTTGGATTCTTGTGACTTTAGTGACATAAATAAATAAAAATATCGTATTTGATACAATTTTCGATATTGGATATTTTGTACCGATATATCGGATCAAAATATATCGGCTAAAAATATCGATGTTTTGAATAAAAAATATCGATACATCGATATATCGATACTTTTTCAACAAGCCAACTCCGGGATTACAATAAATATGGTTAAAATGAAGTATTCTATTAATTTTGAATTACCTAAAACTGTGTCAAAAAATAAGTTTTCTTTGTTTGAAGAAGTTAGTATCTAAGACCTTATTGATAATATTTATTCATTATTTCAGGGGCCTGCTGATTTAACCGTTAAAAAACTATTGCAATGTGAAAACCCCGAGCAGTACTCCAGTTATTTCGTGATTGATAAAAAAAAAGTAAACAGGACTCATGACATTTTCAACGCAGATGTGAAACTGGATGTGGACCTCGATGAAACAGTCGGAGTAATTCAACCAAATTACTATTTTGTTTGAACTTATTACTTTCTTTTAGATTTTTTTTTAATTAAAGCTTTTTATGTTAATACTTAATGTGATCAGCCGCTTTTGGGTTGACTTTTTTTTAATTATTTTACCCGTTCAGGATTGTTTTTTCTTAAGATTAGATATTTTGAATTATGTTTTCAAATCGTAACAATTTTTTTAAATATTCAAATATTTTAATACCTTCGAAAAAAAGCAAAAGGCATAAACATATTTTTTCGAACAAAGCCTACTTGTCCTCCAGTAAGCAATGCTATTATCCTCTTTTTAGTTATACCTTAATATGGCGAAGTGGGGAGATGGGGGTTATAAGCCCAACTTCTTTATCATGAATGAATCAAATGCCTGTGAGCTTCTCTTCAAATACATCAAAAACGACATAACGCGTATTCTGAGAGCTGCCGGACGCCCTGAAAAATGTCCAATAACCGCGGTATGTGAATATTTTTCTTCCATATTTTAAATTAACTCCATTGATTTATTGTATTGTGCAAATAATCATTCATAGCACCTACTACGAAAAATACATACCTATATATATTTTTTATTTTTTTATTTATTTAATATATAGATATATAATTGTACAGCGGAGTTATATAAATTACAAAATATCGGTACAGAAATTATTTAAAAATTGCAATCTCACCAAAGAAGAAGCTAGTTCTTGTGCTTGATGAGCGAGTTACACTAATTATAACTGTAATAGAATAACTAAAATATTGTGCACTTAGGTGAAATTCGAAAAATCTAAATAAAATATGGATTAGAAAAAAAGAGAAAAACAGGTAATTATTTAGTTAATTATTGCTGATGAAGTGTAGCTTCAGTTTAAGTTTCAGTATATTGATGTCTTTGGTTTTTTTTATTTCAGTGGGAAGGTTGTTGAAAAACTTTATTCCTAAATAGATATAATTGTTTTGCATTAGTTTGGTATTAAATTTTGGTATTTTGATGTTGTCTTCATATCTTTTTGATTGGTGAGTTTCAAATTTTTTGATGATACTATCTTTGTAAATTTGGATAATTGCATTTTTCTTGAAGATATTCTCTACTCGAGGCACCGTGAAATCTGCGAAAAGCGTTTCTGTTGGATAAGTGGAGGGTTTCTTTATGATTAGTTTCTGGATCACTTTGATCGGGGTTAGTAAATTGTTGTATGACCCCCACCATCCAATAATTCCATATTGAATTAATGACTGGATTAGTGCATAGTATACTCTTTTTAGATTGTTGAGTTTTAAAATATTTCTTAATCTTATGAATATATATATACACTTTCTGTTGCGGCGGGTAGCAAATGATACCTCTCAATGGTCGAGGGATCAAATGCTGCGGTATGTTGTGGACTGTATGCGAAAGACTTGGTGAATGCAATTCGGATGTATAGTTTTTCTAATACGTTATCTAATCATTATTTCTAATATGTTATCAGTTTTTCTAATACGTTAAAAATGTAGTTTTGAGAAAAACGCGTTAAAATTTTTGCTGAAGGATAATTCAACATACACAATGTTTAAAACGGTTTAATATAAAACGGTGTATCTCCGTGAATTTTTAGAATTTTCTTAAAGCATTTTATGATAGCATTATTAACAAATGCATCTTTTAAAAAATGAAATAAAAAATAAAAGGAAACAAATTTTCCAGAGCCCTGGTGCCTCAAAGCCTTGTTTAGGTTTTGATAAAGGGAACACGGAGGTGCTTGGAGGCCCCCAGGACCAGAGGCCCGTGTGATCTGAATAAAAATCTTGTAAAATTAAATCAACTTTTACTATGGGGGGGGGCCTCATCCAGCTTTGCCGCCCCGGGCCTCTAACGGGCTTAGTCCGCCACTGACTACAACTACAATTTTATGAATGGTTCCATTGTCGCGTTCAGCGCCGGAATCAATTATTTCGGGCCTTGGTTTGTTTTATTCATGGAGATCAGATTGTAATAAATTTCCTCCCCCTCCCAACAAAATTTTCTTTTCTTTGTTTCGTAGTAGTCTGCGTCACGGCGCTTTCCCTTTTCTTTGTAACTGATCAATCAAAGGTACTCGTAGTTTTTCTCCCTCCGACCATTCGTCAATATTCGCTATTTTAAAGAGTTTTTCACATACCCATTACGTAATACTGTTCCTACTTGTTCCTACCCATTCCTACTTGTCATTCACCTCAGCTTAATTACTTTTGTTACTATCTTTTGTTATTATTATCATTTCATTTATTTGTTATTATACAATCACTATGTTAATATTATCATTTTCGATACTATGTATTTTCGTTATCACTATGTTTAAACATTCATGTATATAATTTTTTGGGCACCATGCCTATTTTATATACTTAAATAAAATAAATAAATACAAATAAATACTGTTAGGTACACGTGAAGAGATGCCGTGCGTCTAATCAATTGTAATTAACCCCATAACGTTGTGTTATTTTTTTAATGGTTTGATAAAGTTAATCCAATAATTATTTGTTTGTGGTAATTACTGGTTCTTTTAGTTATGGTGTATTACTCTCTGTCGGTTCTATGACAAAAACGAAATTGACTATCCAAATAATCAGCAATTCTATCCCCAAATTTACCTCCGCCTTCTCCCGCGCTTAATGTATTTAACTTCTACGTTTGTTGACGACTATTTTCCTCAAGGTAATCCGCATTGAAAAGAAACTAGAAAAGGTCAAAGAACGTTCATTAAAACGAAAACAAAGATCTGAAGAATTGAGAGAAATAACTGCTAAAAGTAATGCTTCATCTTCGGTGGTGTCGAGTCAAGAGTTAGAACTTGAGTGCAACTTCAGTAGCACTTCTAGTAATGCTAGCATATTAGAGGATAAGTCCAAATATGAGTTTGTTGTGGCTGTACCAGAGTGCTTCTAGTTCCTGTGGCGTTGAGCCGTCTACAAGTGATATATTTACACAATACGTTACCAGTGCGCTTGGTCATAACAAGATTTAAACTAACCAAGAGAGAAGAAAAACAAATTGTTCGATTTGTTAATTATCATCTATACCAAGGTTTGGATTGAAGCGTCTTTGGCAGCAGATTCACCAGTAACTTACTACTTTGGAAGAGATTAAAATTGTACGAAGCCATTGATTCCGAAATCAGTATAGCAGCTAGGGGTGTCTTAGAGCGTCACTTATGGTTGCATTTGCCTTGTTTTCTGAGAAGCTGACTGATGCTGAGAAACAGGCCTTTGTTCAAAAAATAAATTCTGATGGCGGTAATCGTTCAGTACGAGCTGATTCTGCTAAGCTTGTCTCAGAGGTTACATCAGAAGCTTTTGTAACACAAAGAACGTTGAAAACGCTCTTAGTTCTTGATATCAAGGACTTTTTCTTATAATTACCTTCTGAGACTTGGAATAACAATGTTTATTATCTTCAGGCAAAAGCTGCATCAAAAATTTGCTTATTGTTAATGATACAGCGGAAAGAGGTGTTAAACGATTAGAAGATTACTCACTAAGAATGAGGAAGAAAAGCAATTTTTACTTCACATGAACAAAACAGAAAAATCGTTTCCACTGAAATATTCAAAAAGGAGTTAACAAACACAGTTTTGAAAGATTGCGACTAATATTATGTTAATTATTGCCTTTTTACCAAATTTTGTTCACATTAAATATGTTGTATACTTATTTGATTAAAATACTTGTAATATTAATAAACCTTAAATTACGTGTTTTACTTAAAATCCAGAACTTTTGTCAGAAACTTGTAATTCGATGAGCACCCCCTTTTACATAAGATAGGGGGCTGAAATTTTTTACACATTATAGGAATGGTAGGTGTAACAAATCAAAGGGGTGGCTACATCTATATTTGAAAAAAAAATTTACTATATGGGCCTGGACCACCTTAATGTACATATATTTAAATTGTAATTGAAAATTAAAAATCCTATTGACAAACTGCTTTATTGCGGTTATTGGGATTGTACTTTGAAAATCAATAAAAATTAAAAAGAGATTCGTAAGTAGGAGATTTCAAATTCTATAGCAGCTTTGATAGCAGCAAGACTTACCAAAAAATGATCGACTATTTCAATGGTTTTAATCGGAGTATTTAATTAAAGCATCTAAAATATTTCTGATGGATAAAATTTTCAAACCAAAAACACATGATTTTGCGTACTTCGTGGTGCTTCTCCTAGAATTGAATCCAACATGGCATAATTTAATCGGTTTTGCAGTAATTTATTAAATAAATAATATACATTGTTGTTATTTATTTCAGGGTTCCGGCCGCTTGGTCAACCAAGGTATTGATTATAGGAAGGTGCCGCAAGAATCGCTGTACGGAGATTTCAAAATTCTGGTGCTTCTTTTTAAGGATGGCGTTACTCAATTGTGCATGGAGATTTATGCTGAAACTAAACCAAAAAAGCTTTGGTAGAGACGATAACAAAAAAATGATTAACACTTAAATAATAATTTTATGATTATATTACGGAATTTGGAAAAATCATCGCTTACGAATTATTAAATCATTTTAAAATTTATTGTTACTACTTCCGTTTATTAGCGTACTTTTCGAGGTTGTAACATATTGTTAATGATTTTCAAACTGCTCATTCTGACATTTTAACTTTAGATGAGGCGAATACGAAAGTTGAGAATCAAGTTCGCGAAGCTTTTGTTAACGTGCATTTCCAAATCGTCGCGATTCACAAGGAATTAACGAATCAATCTTCAAAGTCGAAACCCGTAAACATTATCGTATCGAATCAAAACGTTGCAAAATTTCATGATCAAGCTGTCATACAACAAAAATCATAGCTTCTTTATGACATGAAGAAGGTGAAACTTGAAATCAAAGGGTCCTTGACTGCGTTCACTTACTCAAAGTGCTTGTTTTGCGAGGGAACCCATCCTATCGCCAAGTGCAAAGCGTTTGCGCTCAAATCGGTCCAGGAACGCGCTCAATTCGCCAAGACACACCATTAGTGCTTGAATTGTCTCACGCCTTCTCATTCTCTCACGAACTACAAATTAGTGTTTGATTGTCAGAAATGTCATCGTAAGCATCACACTCTTACATATAGGGAAGACAACATTCCTGCTGAAGAGGAGTGCAAATGATCCACGATCCACCACGTTTATGATTCAAGAAGCTCTATTTCTTACCCTCCAGTTCTTTTCCTCACTAATTTCTGTGACAGCTCCATCGTATGTTTGCCAATTGTTCATAATGGCAATCTTGATTTATCGGGCAGATATCAAACGATTCGTGCGTTGACGGATTCAGACAGTCAAGCACACTTCGTAACCGATCGCACTGTCGAGCGTCTAGTCAGCTCTCAGTGAATCCGTGTCTTAGGCCAATCTTCTACAACCGCGTCAGGCGTCACGAATTTAGATGTCGAGGTTAAGGGATAAATTATCGTCAATACCACGTTACTTCCATCGCTACTGTTTCAATTCGAACAGTTATCCTATCATCCCTTCAGAGACATACCTCGTGCCGATTATATATCCCTAACTATGACAACAGACCATCTCAGTCCACCACAGCTCCGGTCACCGAGAAGAATCTCTCATTGATGGTCTCTGGGAAACCACCTATTGCTAGTGAAATGGAGAGGCATGTTGACTCCAGGACTTCATGGGACTCCAGGACTTCGTGGGACTCCAGGACTTCGTGATTATTATTGGTCGGTGACTTTGCTACAGTAAGACTCAATACATAAGAGCGCAATGCTATTGCATCACCTCTAGTAAGACTGCAATACGATTGTGTCCACAGCGGGCATTATTATTGGTTTACTGAACAAGATCAGTCGGTAGCTAATTCTTATTTCTAGGTTCAAATGTTGAAGCGAGAGAGAAACTATATGTTTTCCGATAATCTTGAAATACGTACTTATGAAAAGGTATTTTATTTAATTAATTGGGGGGCTAGAATTACAATAATCCATGCGCTTGATAGCTGCAAGACGAGTTGTTATCTAGCCTCCTACATAGTTAAGTAAATTGAAATACGTACATATAAAAAGATATTTTAATTAATTTATTGGGGGGGCTGGAATTCCAATAGTCCATGCGCTTGATAGCTGCAAGACGAGTTGTTATCTAGCCTCCTACATAGTTAGGTAAATTGAAATATGTACATATAAAACGATATTTTATTTAATTTATTGGGGGGCTAGAATTCCAATAATCCATGCGCTTGATAGCTGCAAGACGAGTTGTTATCTAGCCTCCTACATAGTTAGTGTTGAAAATTGAGGCTACCGGTGGCAAAAATTGACCTACTACCGCCATCTATGGGGGGTTTGAGCAAACTCCCATGTGCTGACCATTTCAAATTAATGGTGTGAGTCTCTGCTAGGCTTAGGAATCTGCCTTAGCTACTAGTTAGTTAGACGCCATTTTTGTTACTACCTAGTATTGGTAAATACTTGCAAAACGTCAAATGTATGGTTTTAAGGCTTGAATGTGTGCAGGATTTTTTAATATAAAAATGATAGCACCTGATTATTGTGGCTTCTTTCCTACGCAAAGTTTAACAGTAAAACAACTGCCAGTGTTTTTGGCCCGGTGCATACAATATTAACACCGTTATTTTATACATTTTCTACAACATGTCACAGTGAATAAAAAGTGAAGTTTTTTGCAAAAGGAGTTTATTATTTAAAAGGACCCTAACAATTTTAACATGGGCCTTACGATCCGGATGGCAATCAGAGGATTGCTAAATTAAAAACAAGAACCAGCTGCCAAAAAACAGATGACCAAAATTAAAATACCGGAATGACAAAGATGAATAAAGGAAGACCATGAACCGCCACGGAAATGAGATGAGTGTTTAGTTGCCTTCCCACCCGTTCCCACATCCCTTAACACCTATTTAGACCTGTAGTTTTTTAACAAGATTAATCCCGTATATATCGTATTGTAAAAAATAAAATCACTACCCACGTAAAGTTTTTATGCAAGTCATGATTATCAATTGATGTTTGAACAATAGGTTCTCAATTAATAATTGCCAGGAATATTGTCGTTGTTATCTTTCACGCAGGTAGCTTCTCAAATAAATAAATACGCATTGTCGGAACATATTTTATCATAGCAAAATGGATAAGATCAAGTCTTTAATAGCCAAGAGAGGCGTGATCAAAGGGAAATTGACACGGTTCGCGGATTCCTTAAATTCATTGTCCGCGAATGAGATTAAACTGAGGTACGACCGAATTAAACCGTTGTTGGATCAATTCGAATCTATAAAAGACGAAATTGAAATTTTATCAGATGAGGAGCGGGAGAATTCAGTCCAGCGTGAAACATTCGAAAATCAATATTTTTCCGTATTGGCAACTGCCAAGGGAGCGATTATGTCAATCGAGCAGGGTAGGGTCGAGATCAAACTTCCAACTCTCCAATTGAGAGAATTCGATGGAAATCAAAAGGAGTGGGTAAATTTCGTTGAAACCTTTAAAACTTTGGTTCATAATAACAGTTCCTTGAGCAACGTCCAAAAATTCTTTTACTTGCAATCTACGCTGAAAGGGAACGCATTGAAAATAATTGCTAATTTAGAAGTTTCGGAATTAAACTATCTTTCGGCCTGGGAGTTGTTGCATGACAGATTTGCTAATCTCAGGGCTACCGTACATAAACATATCCAAACGCTATTTCAATTAAAAGATATGAAACATGAAGAGCCTGTAGCATTAAGGTATTTAATTGACGAAACCAATGTAAATTTAAAGGCATTACAAAACATCGGGGTCAAAGTAGATCAGTGGGATCCTTTGATTATTTACATAATTTCAAATAAATTAGATGTAGCTACCCGAAAGAATTGGGAACAATATACATTGCAAGGTGAATTACCTACATTAAAGGAATTCATGAAATGTTTATCTACTAGGGCGCAAGTATTGGAGCTCATGAATGTTTCAGAGAAAAAATATTCTAACCTACATAAAACGCAAATAGGCAACAATAATAACAAAAAAGATTCATCGGTATTCTTAGCAGTAAAAGCAAACAATTGCATTTATTGTAATGAAAACGGTAATCAAATTTATTTTTGCAAAAAATTTCTAAAATTAAAATTACAGGATAGGATTGATGCTACGAAATCAATCCGGGCATGTTTTAAATGTTTGAGGTTGGGTCATCGAGCACAGAGTTGCAAGACAAACCTAATCTGCAAAATTTGTGGCAAGTATAGCCACAATACTCTACTACACAGGGAGGTACCTCCGCCGGAGACCTCAAATATGGATGCTAATAACGAGGTTATAGTATCGAATTTTTCTGCATCGGAAAAGGCAGAAAAAATAATATTATTGTCAACCGCCTACATAGGAATTGTGGGGGCCAACAATAAAATGTTTAAGGCTCGCGCCCTGATTGATTCTGGCGCGCAGAGTAATTTTATGAGAGCTGAATTTGCTAATAAATTAAATTTACCATGTGAATGGATAAACAAACCCGTGTCTGGGATCCATAATAATATTACACATATAAAAAGGAGAATTTCGGTGGAGATGACTTCGCTTAATACTGATTATAAATGCAAAATATCATGTCTGATTTTACAGGAAATTACAACCAATTTACCACAAGTGACAATGGCGAAAAAAGAGTTCAAACTACCACCAGGACTGGAGCTGGCGGACCCGAACTTCAATATAGCTGCACCCATCGACATCCTGTTGGGCGCGGAGAGCTTCTGGGAAATGCTAAGCAACGATAGATTGAAACTCGAGTCAGGACCAACGCTTCAACGTACGCAACTGGGTTGGATTGTGTCCGGTCCGATAAACGTGTATCCCAAACAAAGGCCTGTATCAGATTTTTGCAGTTTATCTATAAATAAGTTGAGTCATCAAATAGAAAAATTTTGGAAATTGGAAGAGATTAATTCCACTAAAATTCAAACTCAAGAAGAAAAGGCTTGCGAAGCCAGTTTTGTTAATACTCATACTAGAGAAGATGACGGTAGATATGTAGTAAGTTTACCGCGTCGGGCATGCATTGATCAGTTGGGAAACTCATTGCTCACTGCCGAAAAGAGATTTAAAAATATGGATAGAAAATTTGTGTCACATCCCGAGTTGAAGACACAATATGTAAAATTCATGCGTGAATATGAAGAATTGGGACACATGGAGGTGTGTGACCAGTCAAAAGGGGATCGTGAATCCTATTTTTTACCGCATCACGCTGTAGTGAAGGAATCCAGCACTACTACTAAAGTGAGGGTCGTTTTTGACGGCTCCGCCAAAACCTCAAATGGAATTTCCCTCAATGAAGCCTTCATGACAGGACCTGTTATACAAAAGGATCTATATAACCAACTATTGCATTTCAGGAAACATCAAATAGTCATGACTGCCGACATCGAGAAGATGTACCGCCAGATTAACATGTGTGAAGATGACCTTGACCTGCAGAAGATAGTATGGCGCGAGTCGCCACAGGATGTGCTCAAGCATTATCGTCTGAAGACGGTGACTTATGGGCTGGCACCTTCCTCCTTCTTGGCCACGAGATGTTTAAAGCAAATTGGTATGGATAATAATTTAATTTTTCCTAGCACTAGTCGGGTCATAGAAAATGACTTCTATATGGATGACTTGTTAACGGGAGCAGATGAGCTGGAATCGTGTAAGAAGTTAAAAGAAGAACTGATTAGCATCTTGTCATCTGCGGGGATGACGTTGAGGAAGTGGAGGTCCAATGCCTTGGAATTGTCAGCCGAGTCGGGCCAAGCTAAGTGTGCCGATTCAGACAATTCCGACAAAATTATTACTGACAATCCAAAGACTGAGAAAATATTAGGATTAACATGGAACAATGAATCTGATTACTTTTCTTATGTAATAATGAAGCCATCAGGTCCAACCGAGAGCAAACGAGAGATATTGTCTTGCATCGCATCAACCTTCGATCCATTGGGACTCCTAGGACCGATAATAGTCATAGCCAAATTGATAATGCAAAGGCTGTGGCAGTCCAAAGCAGCGTGGGATGATCAATTAAATAATGAAATATTAGCACCCTGGAGGACCTACCTGCAAGATTTAATTCAGCTAAATGTGTTGAAAATACCAAGAAAAATTATTTGCAAGCAAGCAAAGGAGCTACAGCTACACGGCTTTTGCGATTCGTCTGAGAAGGCTTTCGGAGCCTGTATTTATATGGTGTCAATGGACCACAGCGGTAAGTGGCATTCACATTTAATAACATCCAAATCAAGGGTAGCACCATTAAAGTGTATTTCACTGCCTAAGTTGGAGCTGTGTAGTGCTGTACTACTGGCGAAATTAATGAAAACTATAAAACAAGCACTAAATATAATGGAGATCAACACATATTATTGGTGTGACTCTACGATAGCGCTGTGTTGGCTGAAAGGTCAACCTACTCGTTGGAGCACTTTCGTGGCTAATCGAGTTGCCGAAATACAAGAACTGAGCGATCCAGATCAATGGAGACACGTATCATCATCCGACAATGCAGCGGATGTACTGTCAAGAGGAACTACTGCAGATAAATTGATAAATTCTACAATATGGTGGAATGGACCAAGTTGGTTGACTGACGGAGTCAACGATTGGCCTATATCGAACATTTCCTGTTCAAACCCTCCGGAGCTCAAGAGCAAAAATATTCTATTATCTACAGATATTCAAGAATGGGAAATATTTGGAAAATTTTCCTCATTTATCAACATATGCTGGTTACAGCATATGTGCTGCGGTTTGTGAATAACTGCAGAAATATTAAAAGTAAAATTTCGGGTAATTTAAGTGTAGCTGAACTAGAGGCAAGTTTGAATTATCTACTGAAATCAGCTCAGGCACATGCCTTTCATAAGGAGTTGAAGACATTAAAAAATCAAGGAAACGTCAACAAAGATAGTAACTTAAAATCCCTTCATCCTTTTTTACGTGATGGTCTTATACATGTGGGCGGTAGACTAAATTTAGCTACACACCTATCGTACCAACAAAGACATCCAATTATATTGCCAGCTAAGCATAAGCTGACCGAATTGATTATACGTCACTATCACTATGTAAACTTGCACGCAGGACCTCAAGCCCTATTAGCTGAAATAAGATTAAAGTTTTGGCCTATTTTTGGGAAAAATACTGTTAAAAAGATATTACATAAGTGTATTGTGTGTTTCAGGTGTTATCCTCGTACTGGTAACCAAATCATGGGCAACTTACCGAGCGAAAGAATCACACCGAGCCGACCGTTCGCTGTCACGGGGGTCGATTTAGCCGGACCGATTCCAACCAAAAGTGGGCCACTGCGGAAGGCTCCGCTCGTGAAATCGTATTTATGTATTTTTGTCTGTTTTTCCACAAAAGCGGTTCACTTGGAATTAGTTTCGGATTTATCTAGCAATGCTTTCTTGAACAGTTTAAAGAGGTTTATATCCCGCAGGGGAGAACCTGATAAGATCTTTTCCGACAACGCTAGCAACTTTCGGGGAGCCTGTAACAGGCTCAAGGAGCTGTATACCAGCTTGAGGGAAAACAACGACAAAATTAAAAATTATTTAGCCAACAGAGGTATAGAGTGGAGGTTCATAACCCCTCGAGCCCCTAGTCAGGGAGGGCTGTGGGAAGCTGCGGTCAAGTCAGCAAAATTTCATTTGTATAGAGTCACTAATAATTCTGCTTTAACCTTTGAACTTTTGTATACGTTAATTTGTCAGATTGAGGCCTGTCTAAATTCCCGTCCATTGACTTCCTTGTCTGATGACATCCACGATTACCAACCCCTCACCCCAAACCATTTCCTTATAGGCACTAAATCCTCTATCATTCCGGAGAGAGATGTCCGAGCCATACCAGACAACAGACTGACCCAATATCAGAGAATCCATGCGCTAATGTTATCCTTTTGGTCTAGATGGAAGCGAGAGTACTTGATGGAACTACAAAAAAGGACTAAATGGCAAACCAGTAATCAACGGGCACTGCAAAAGGATGATCTGGTTATTCTGAAGGAAGATAATTCACCTCCACCATTATGGAAAATGGCGCGAGTCATATGTACACATCCCGGCGCGGATGGTGTAGTACGAGTGGTTACCCTGAAAACCCCTCAAGGAATCTTTGTCAGGCCTATCACAAAGATATGTCTGATGCCTCTGGATCCGGAAGCTGAACCTGTAACGGACGCCCCGGACCCCTCCGTTCAGTCCGGACACCCTGGACGGCCATGATGAATAAATTCAAAAAAAACCTTTTTAGGGTGAAGATATTAAAAAAAAGACCCTTTAAAGGTACCAAACTCAGGAACAACATGACGACCTATAAATTGATGACGCACCCCGCACTGTGGTGCTTATCTCGTGGACTGCACCTGGAGCAGATCAAAACAAATGAACTTGAAAAAAAAAGGACAATTGTGTTGTGTTCTATTATAATATTATTTTGTGTTGAATTATTATTTAAATATGTGAAAAAAAAAATATTTTGTTTTGGGTTAATTTAAGTTTATGTAGTTAGTTTAGGTTAATCACTTTAAAATCCAACTTGTGAATGTATAATTTTAAATAATAGTATGATAATCAGTGCAGTATTGTAGTTTTAAAAAAAAAAAAAAAAGTTTTTGGCTGCTAATTTAATAGGTTAAATTATTTATTGGTATTGGTACAGTATTTAGATTTAGGAATTGTTTTTTTGCCTTGGTAGTCTCCTTCTGTTTTTGTTGTTTTCTTGAAGGCTTCATAAATCCATAAAGTTGATTTATGAATCCCGTGGCGGCCGACCATGTTGAAAATTGAGGCTACCGGTGGCAAAAATTGACCTACTACCGCCATCTATGGGGGGTTTGAGCAAACTCCCATGAGCTGACCATTTCAAATTAATGGTGTGAGTCTCTGCTAGGCTTAGGAATCTGCCTTAGCTACTTGTTAGTTAGACGCCATTTTTGTTACTACCTAGTATTGGTAAATACTTGCAAAACGTCAAATGTATGGTTTTAAGTCTTGAATGTGTGCAGGATTTTTTAATATAAAAATGATAGCACCTGATTATTGTGGCTTCTTTCCTACGCAAAGTTTAACAGTAAAACAACTGCCAGTGTTTTTGGCCCGGTGCATACAATATTAACACCGTTATTTTATACATTTTC
Organism: Limnephilus marmoratus; assembly: GCA_917880885.1. Lineage (NCBI taxonomy): Eukaryota > Metazoa > Arthropoda > Insecta > Trichoptera > Limnephilidae > Limnephilus > Limnephilus marmoratus. Next base: position 36,013,018 of record OU862929.1, on the reverse strand, counting down.
TACAACATGTCACAGTGAATAAAAAGTGAAGTTTTTTGCAAAAGGAGTTTATTATTTAAAAGGACCCTAACAATTTTAACAGTTAGGTAAATTGAAAATGTACATATAAAACGAATTTTATTTAATTTATTGGGGGGTTAGAATTCCAATAATCCATGCGCTTGATAGCGGCAAGACGAGTTGTTATCTAGCTTCCTACATAGGTAGGTAAATTGAAATATGTACATATAAAACGATATTTAATTTAATTTATTGGGGGGCTAGAATTCCAATAATCCATGCGCTTGATAGCTGCAAGACGAGTTGTTATCTAGCCTCCTACATAGTTAAGTAAATTGAAATACGTACATATAAAACGATATTTTATTTAATTTATTGGGGGGCTAGAATTCCAATAATCCATGCGCTTGATAGCTGCAAGACGAGTTGTTATCTAGCCTCCTACATAGTTAAGTAAATTGAAATACGTACATATAAAACGATATTTTATTTAATTTATTGGGGGGCTAGAATTCCAATAATCCATGCGCTTGATAGCTGCAAGACGAGTTGTTATCTAGCCTTCTACATAGTTAGGTAAATTGAAATATGTACATATAAAACGATATTTTATTTAATTTATTGGGGGGCTAGAATTCCAATAATCCATGCGCTTGATAGCTGCAAGACGAGTTGTTATCTAGCCTTCTACATAGTTAAATAAATTCTAAAGTAAAATCCATGCTAATTTGTACAGCGCTCTTGAGGCGATTTTTCGCAAAAAACAGCGCTATATAAGTTGTCCAAATTTATTATTATTATTATAAACTGACAACTGACACTGGACCGACTGACGTACTTCGAGATATTGAGATATTTCCATCGCTTTTGAGACCCCAATAAACGGGTGATCTTCGCCAGCCTTACAGCAACTTGCACAGTGGTCACATCACACGTGTTCCTGGGAAAGATTTACTCAAGGGAAGGTATCACATACTTAGTCATTGCATTCTTCGTCCGTTACCACTAAGCTACGAGTGGTCTTCGATGCCTCGGTGACGGAAGAGAATGAATCGTCGTCAAATGATGCCTTTCTTATCGATCCCAAGCTTCAAATGAACATTGATAAACTTCTGCTTTCGTTTTTTTTCGTTCCTTCGTTCACTATCTGTGGTGTTCATTGCTGAGGTACGACAAATGTATCGTCAAACATTTCTTCAAGAGCCAAATCACGTGTTCCAAAGAAAGTTTCGGCGTTATCAAATACCGCTAACGCGCCACGTGTTAACTTCGGATACGAATATCGACTCTTTCGTCACCAGCTGTTCCAGTCTCGAACAAGCTCAACAAACGAAATCCGAAGTCATCGAATATAGGAAACGAGGTCAACTTGAACTGCAGAAGTGGTATTGTAACAAACCGAAATTTCACGCCTTTCACTGATGTAATCTTGAAGAATGTTGATAATTCTCCTACTCTCATGGTATTGGGATGGAAGTGAAGGCCACCAGATACTCCACCCGACGACATTCGTCACGGGATCGTTACACCGACCAATTATCGCTTTTGACAGTTATCGCATTTAATCATTGGCATCAAGAATAATCAGTTGCCCATCGGATATCGCTTCACGTGGCCATTCTCAGTGTTATGGTTGGTGGAGCCCTCCTAGCTTGTCCAGCCAAACGGCTCTTGGCCTACCTTAAATCTGAGATGGCCATATTAACCAAACTGAACGAGATCAATCGTCATTAGTCCAACCTGATGAAATTCTGCTGGACTTTTATTATACAAATTATATCGTATTCGGAAACTCCAACGTCTTATCGGTTACTGTTATACATTCGTGCAAAACTTTCTTAACAAAGCCTCTCGTCGTTCGGATTTTCCACTCGACCATATCGAAGTTCTATCTTTAACCACACCTTGCACATCACGCTCTGTGGATTATATGGTTAGAATCGAAATTAAAATCTTGCGCTTATCGCTACGTTCCGTACTTTGAATGGATCTTCTCTTACAAGACTATTCACCAAATTGTGTCCATTGCCTAGTCAAGGTGACTAATCGTCATCGCTTCGCGGTTCTTTTTATTCTTTTTCTACATCTAAGTTAATCGTATCATCTAGTTTCGTATCGTTTAGTTATCTATATCTAGTTATCTCGTTTTGTTTTCTTAGCTGATGTAGGTTAGTAATCTTTCCCTACTTGCTGTACTTACAGATTGATCTGGAAGCAAATACTTTCAATGAAACCGAGAGTTCAAAATTGCTCAAAAAATTTCAAGGGCCTTGGATTTTCCATAGTCAGAGAGTCAATATGCAGCCTTGTTTCTTCTCGGAAATCGCCGGCGGAATCAATATTGAATGCACCGCTCCATTTAGGCATGTCTAATCTCAGGTATTGATGTAAATATGACTTAAACAGCTGTAGTGAATGACAAACTACATAGATCAGACTGTTGGGACAGATGGAGAAGCAGATACTGGTCAGTAGCCAATATGCAAAAAATGGACTCCAGAAGTAGATGTCGTTTGTTAACCAAGAGAGCTGTAGGTGCCCCCTGTTGGTTGATCAAAGGTGATTGAGGAAGACAAAAAGTCAGCAGTTCATCTTTATCATCGTCCGAAGAAGCACGAGCTATGAATGTTCCTCTTCTTCGTTTTCTGAAGACCCATGATAACTGTCACCATCAGAAGAATTCTCAAAAATTATAACTTCGATTTCTTCTTGACGAACATATGTACTCGAAATGTTGAAGGTATCGGTAAATAATAAAAAACCTGCATAAAATCTTGGTAAATTTTTGGGATTGGTGGCCAAGGCTATTACGAATAATTTTTAGAAAAAAACTTTAGATTCGCCTTAATCACTATAAAAGGAAACTTATTGCATCACAGCTGGCGGAAAATAATGCATTTTAATTTTCAATATCGTTAACTAAAATTACTTCGCGAACCGAAACTATGACAGCCCGCCCGCCATTTTGTCGCTGTCAAAATACGTTTTTGAATGGCTTGTTTGGCTACGCAGGGTTTGTGAAGCGGGCTTGTGTATGTTATCTTTACTTTAAAAAACAGCCTACGTTTTTGAATGGTTTGTTTGGCTACGCAGGGTTTGTGTAGCGGGCTTGTGTATGTGACAAATGGCGGGCAGCAGCGGGCGGGCTGTCGTAGTTCGGAAGTGAAATTTTATTTAACGACATTGAAAATTAAAATGCATTATTTTCCGCCAGCCGTGATGCAATAAGTTTCCTTTTATAGTGATTAAGGCAAATCTAAAGTTTTTTTCTAAAAATTATTCGTAATAGCCTTGGCCACCAATCCCAAAAAATTACCAAAATCTTTTTAAGTAAGCCCAACTAAAATCAAAACCTCACAAGCAAACCTTACGTGATCGCCGAGAATACTACCAAAATAACACTCTTAGCTCAAAAAATAAAGATTTCATTGATGTTTTTAATCGACAATTTGACAAATGTAATATAAATTAAGAAGAATTTACAAGAAACAGAAAGAATAATAACGAACCTTTATAAATATTTCACTGTAGATAAAAACTACAAATCGTTGGAAAACGTCAAACTTATAACTAAACCGTGCTCGACATGCCACCGCTAGTGTAAACTAATTAGTCAATAATCAATGTTTCGCAAAGAACTCAAATGTTAATCTATGGTGGTTTTGACTTTATTTTATTAACGATCGATTTTCCATACCACAGTTAGACGAAAGAGTTAGACTTCGCTCATGTATATTTATGACTTCGCTAATGTTTGGGCCCGATGTGTCCTAATTAAGCGAAATCGACTGTATTCACTATTCATCGTATCAATAGTTAATTTGTATTAATTTGTTACTACTGCCATTCTATGTCGTATTATTCATATGATGCTATGAAATGGAACCGTTCACGGTTGGTAACCATTGATATAATTTTTTTTACATTTCCCTAATTAACAAAACAATACAAATCGTATGCTTTGTTATTGTTATTAATCCATGGATATATTTTATGAATCGTATGATCACGCAAGTACTAACACCAAAATCCCGATAAGAATATAAAGGTATTTGTGTAAAGATTTAATTTAGTTTTTCCTGTTTGGTCACCATGTTCAGAAAAGAATTTCAACGAGTTTTGTGTCTGCTGACATTTTACTGTAGTTTATCTAAAAGCTTCCGAGTTTGTCACACAAAGGGCAGTGCTAAGAGCTGTCCCAAAAGTCCGCTAGATGGCAGGTAGTTTAGTTCGGAGTTTGGGCTCTAGAAGGACCAAGGGCCTAGGCGAAGTCTTTAGGAGTTCATTCGCATCAGATTCCATGTAGCCAGTTTCCAGATAGGTCGACTATCGTGGTCACCCCTTGTTCACGCGAAGTATCAAATAAGCCCAGATTAATATCAAAGAACTTTATTGCCCGAGTTCATGGGGTGAGGTTTGTCTAGGTCTTGGAGGCGGATGACCAGGATACACTGAGCCCCAGATTCCTACCCACCCCTTAAACTCTTTTCCTTCCCAGAACTCTCCTCTCCTTCCTTTCCCTAAAAAACCCCCCCACACAGCATCCCCAAAGATGACATAGGCCCTGAGGGAAATTATTTTCCTCAGGGCTCCTGTGTGGAGCTCATGTAAAAAAAAAAGAAATCTCCTTCCAAGACGAGTTGGAGAACTTTTGTTTGAACACCACTGCTGGCGCAGCCGAAGGATTAATCTGGGAGATTTTTTGGTGTTGTCACACGACAACATAAAGTGTACAACTAGGAACGAGTGGGCTAAGTCACAAGGCGTGACTTGCAATATTTTTTTCCTTCGTGGAGAAGGAAAATCAAACATTATAATAATAATAATAATATATCTTTATTGAAAGAAATTTGCAAGATTATAACTAAAAAGTACATATTCAGTGTTATGTTTACAGTGGTTTAAAATTACATAAGGACAAAAGGATATCAACAGAAAAAATATATAAATATGAACAGTAGATAAATGAAAAATAGAAAATAGTTATAAATTTTGGTTTTTCAGTAATCTGCCTCACTAGGCTAGCCTGTGTTGAGGCAGTAATTTTTAAATCAATTTATAAGACTTATAGACACACCTACACTTTTATTAAAAAAGTAATCACATAATAGATTGGTTACATTAATAATAAATTTAAATAAAAGCAACCAATACATTGTTTGTATATTTCCACTGTATAATACCAAATCATTAATAATTTCGAATTTGGGTGAGTGCACCGGTAAAGGCCCTATCATTATTTTTGATCCAAATTTTTATGTTATTTTTGAAAATTTTTTGGGAATCGCATTTTTTTATTCTATCTGGAAGAATGTTGTAAAGCCTTGTTGCAAGGTATCTGAAATTTCGTTGACCAAAAGTAGTATGCGTTTTGGGGATTTGTAGTAAGTCTTTGTCATTATTTCGAGTACAGCGAGTATTTAATCTTTTTTCATAGTATTTATGTATATTTGTGTATAGATGAGTAAGGATTGTTTTTGCATATATCTGCCGAACGTCAAACACATTCATAATATTGAAGATTAAGTTCGAGTCTGTAATTAGAGGTAGTCTAAGAATCAATTTTATAATAGTTTTCTGTGCCTTTATGATTGGGTCTAGTGCTGATGCAGTACCGCCTCCCCATGCAATGATACCATACTCAATAATAGATTGACAGACTGCAAAATAAATCATTTTCAAGTGTTGTAAGTCGAGAAAGTTTCTTATCGTTCTGAAAAAGTGCATGGTTTTTCTTATTTTGTTTGCAATTATTTGAGTGTGTATATTCCATTTGAGATATGGATCAATTGTGAGGCCGAGATACTTCATCTGTGTAGTGCGCTCAATGTAGGGACACTGACAAGATTCATCGGAATTAAAACATTTGTGTATTCTAATGGAGACATCATCATTAGGCTGACCTGTTATATTTATGCTTGATGTGACATATTTAGTTTTCTCGGTGTTCAAAGTGAGCGTATTTGTATCTAACCACTTTTTTACAATGTTTATATCCGTTTCAGCTTTTTTGTAGACATCTACCCAAGTGTCAGCTTCAAACAGTAAGACAGTGTCATCGGCAAAACTAACTATTTTTCCCTGAATATTAATGTTACATAAGTCATTGATATATAAAAGGAACAAAGACGGTCCTAATATGCTACCTTGTGGTATGCCATAGTTAGTTGAGCACTGATTGCTAAGAGTGTTCAATATTTTAACTTGTTGCTTGCGCTCATCGAGGTAGCTCTTAAAGAAGTTAAGTTCGTTGCCTGTAATGCCGATTATTTGAAGTTTGTTTATTAATTTACTGTGTGATATTGTATCGAAGGCTTTAGAAAGGTCTAAAAATATTGAAATACATTTTTTGCTTCTATCAAGGTTTTTTACTATGAAGTCAGTTACGGCGGCAATAGCGTCTGAAGTACTCTTGTTTTCTTGAAACCCGTATTGATTTTCTGAGAGTACTTTATGGCTAACCAGAAATTTTACCAACTGGGCATTGATAATTTTTTCAAATACTTTGGATAGAGTGGTCAGTATAGTTATTGGTCTGTAATTGTTTATGTCTGTCTTGTTACCTGTTTTATGTATGGGAATAACAATACCTTGTTTCAGGTTTGAGGGGAAGTGTCCTTGACTGATACTAAGGTTAATTAGGTATTCTAAAGGCAATGTAATTTCCATAGCCAGCGTTTTCAATATCTTAGTTGTTATTCCATCTACCCCGGCAGAAGAAGTGTTTTTTAGGGAATTAATTATTTTTAGAATCTCTTTCCCTGACACAGTTTGAAAATTGAATCTTCTTTTGGGAAATTGAAGTTCTGCTTCAGCAGGTAGAGCATTCGTACAATTTGGTAGACGAGAAGCAAGATTTGAACCAATATTTGTAAAAAAATTATTGATATAATCCGCAACGAGCTTGGGGTTTTTTGAGGTGTCAATAATGTTTCCGTCAATACAAAGTTTACTTATGTCCTGTTTGTCTTTAGTGTTTTGTGTATTTGTGGCTTCTCTTAGAGTTTGCCATATTTTTTTGGGATCGTTGTTACTTTGTTGGATTTTGTCTCTGTAGTAGATTTCTTTCGCCTTTCTAATGACTTCGCCGCATGTATTTCTATATCTTTTGTAGATGTTTAGTGATATTATGTCGTAAGGATTTTCTTTAACTTTTTTGTGTAGTGCGTTTCTTCTACGAATGCAGTTGATAATTGAAAAGTTTATCCATGATTTCAAGGGTTTAATTTTGTTAGGATATTTTTTTGTTAAAATTGTGGTATTATTAATTAATTCATTTTTCAAAAAGTCAACAAAATAATTCCATGCATCATCTGGGTTTTGTATTTGGAAGAGCTCTTGCCAAGATTTATTTTTAATTATGTTTTTTAGATTTTCAAAATTAATATTATTGTATATGATTGACTGATCCCTTCTGGTTTTTGTGGCGTCGGATTGTAATGTGAATATTGTTGTGTAATGATCTGTAATTGTTGATTTGTAAACGATACTTTTGTTTTGTTTATTAGTTTTGACCATTATGTGATCAATGCATGATGTAGATTCATTAGCTGTTCTTGTTGGTATATTTATGGTACTAATTAATCCATGGAACTCTAACATATTCAGGTAGTCGTGACATTGGTGGTGTGGATTATTTGGGAGTATGTTGATGTTCAAATCTCCCATAATTATTAAATTTTTAGTATATGAAAGATTAGAGAGTGTGCTATTAAGACTGTTAAGAAATGGTGTGATATTACGGATGGATGGAGAGCGGTATATTGCTAGAACGCAAGTATCATTATTGTGCATTATTTGCATACAGCTCGCGTCAGTAATGTTTATTTCAGTTACAACATAGTTTAGGTCATTTTTTGTGTATACCACAATTCCATCATTCTGACTATCATGGTTTGATGAGTTGAAGGAAGAGTAGTGATTTATGAATTTTGGAGTGTAAATATTTGTCAACCAACATTCTGTAAGAATTATAACATCAAAGTCTATATTTAGGTGGTTAAGCTGTATCTGGAGTTCATTAAAGTTTTTATTAATTGATCTAATATTTTGGTGCATAAAAGTGGTGTTTTTTGGATTAGCTGTCAGATATTTACATATTTTAGCATCTGATGTTGTAAGCAAATTGTCTTGATAAATTAATTCTTCATATGTTTTGTTAAAAGCCATGTTATAATTTATATTACATAAAAGAAAAATAGTTTAATTAATTTTAATGAGAGCTCCACTAATCCGTGGCCATCACTGGGGATTTCAACCTTTGATTGAATGTGAAGGAGTTGAATTATTGTTGCAATAAACAAATAAAAGTGCGAAATATGACTCACCATACTGAGGGGAATAAACCCAGTGAACGACCGGTGAGAGGGGCTCTCACTAAAAAAGCTAAACTATTTTTTTTAGATCATCCGAATGTTTGATGTATATTATCCTATCACTTTCATTTTTTTTAGCCATTATTTTACATTCTTTAAACCAGACGAATTTGTATCCCATTTCTTTTGCTTTCGTTTTTGATCTCCACAAAAGATCTTTGAAATAGGCACCAAGGATTTCACTAACAAAGATCTTCTGGAATACGTTTCCTTGGGTTGAGGTTAGGTTCAGTTGTTTCCTGTTTTGTAGAATCTGCCGTCTTTTTTGGGGGTTGGTAAATCTGACGTGGAATTTTGGGGGGGCTCCTGGACGTCGGTCCGGTATTTTATTGATATCGAGAATATCTTCGCCTTTTAAGTCAACACCCGTGACTGCGACCACCCGTTTGATTGTTTCTGCAGGCTGCTCACCCTCTCTTTCAGGAATCCCAGCAAATTCGAGGGTGTCTTCACGAGATTTTTGCTCCACTTCTGCCAATCTGACTTCAAGGCTCTTTATTATTCCATCTTTTGCCGTCAGTTCCTTTCTCAATGATTCCACTTCGGAAACTAGTTTAATTATGGTCTCCATCTTGAGGTGGATATCATCGTATTGACGGCTGATGAAGTCTCTTGTGCTTCTGCTTTCTTGGTTTTCATCGTCAATTTTTTTTATTATTGCTTGTTTAAATATTTCTAGTTTTTTCTCCATCTTCGTCTCCATTTTCTCCAGCAGTACTTCAATATTTATATTTTGGGACTCCGATGTAACCGATGTCCCGGTCGTTTGTCCTTTACTTCTAAGATTTTTTTCTGATGTTGACATTTTGAGAACTGGGTTTTGATAGTAAGGTCAAACACTGGCTATGTTACCCTTTATTTGACACTTGGTTCACTTGCGAAGAAAGAGTATTATTTACTTCGTAAAACTGTCAATTAATGAATCCCCAGTGGAAAAAAAACACTGTCCAAGAATAAAATGATGAATTCCTATCAGTTTTGACAAATGCATGTAACGTTTGTTCGCTTATAATCAAATAATATCAATTAATTTCGGGAGCAGAGCAAAACATAAACTGTCACTCGATTGTAGGTATTGATTGGATCTCCAGGGCCGAGGAGGCCGTGATATTTTTCTGTTCTAGGACACCAGAAGAATATTATTTATACCAAAGGATCAATAACAAGGAGTAAGCCAATATTCACGGCCAAGGCGAATGGTGTATACGAAAAAATTATTCACTGCCAAGGAAATAATTCTAAGGACTAATTCTAGGACTGGAGGAAGACTTGTTTGGACAAAAAGGACCAGGAAGAGATCCGGAGATAAGTAATTGTATTTTTTTGTGGTTATTGTTGCATTTTTTTGTTGTTATTTTGGTCTGTTTTCCTTTGTTTTCCCCTTAAAGTAACGGATGTATCGTTTGATAAATTATTATAATGATAAACATCCTAATAAAAAACGTTCGGTGTTTAAAGAACGCGAAGCATTTTTGGCAGCAAAGCAAGAGGCTGGGGAACCCGTTAAAGATTTTGCTGTAAGATTGCGGTCATTGTCATCTTATTGTGAATTTGAGACAAGGTTAGAAAAACCTCGTAGACAATTTTGCCGTCGGATTATTACCAGGTCGTATTAAAGTTAAAATCCATCTGGAGGGATTGAAATTATTACTTTATTAGTGAAATTGAAGAATTAGCTGGTAGTATGTCAGTGTTAGACTTTGCAAATAACTCAGTAAATACGGAGTTAACATCATCAATAAGAATGCTAGCAACAGGCACTTTTCGAAGGGCCCAGTGACTAATAAACAAAGGTTTGCCGCGAGTCCACCAACGGTAATTATTCTGTACCATCGGGTGCAAAATCACCGTGCCGAATTTGTAAGAGAACAGGGCATGGTACCAGTTCCTGCAAATTTCGCAACGCTAGATGCTACAAATGCAAAGGAGTGGGTTATCTGCAGAAATATTATTTTAATAACAATAATACGAATAGTGTCATCCAATTTGTGAGGATTACTGTAGTAATAATAATCTGATAACTACAATTAATTCGTTCATAGCTAACATTCTAATAAATAACAAATGATATCCTTGGTCGAAGATGATAACAAACGATTTAGAGTGATGATCGACTCTGGCTCATCGGTATGTGTAATGCCATAAGAAATGTTTAATCGTAATGTTGGATCGGTAACATTATTTGCAGTCAACCATGTTATTTCGGGTTACTCAGGAAACGCGTTAAAAGTTGTAGTTAAAAGAATTTTTAACGTGAGGTACAAAAATCGGAACAATAAATTTACATATTTTATTGTTGCCGGGGGTACTGAATTGATCGTAGGTAGGGATTTACATATTGTCATGGTCTGAGAATAACAGATTTCAGAAAAATACACTAAATCAATTTGCTAATTTGCCATCGCAGAGTTCAAAATTTGGGAACAAAAGGAATGTAAAACCGCGATTAAAGGATTCGGTATTTCAGTTGCAAATTTTGGAAAACATAGAACCGGATTATAGAGAATGCGGGTAAAGTTCGGTTTAGGGGCGGCATTCCTAGATAATAAAACTAGTTATTTTTATACTAACTATGGGCCGGAAAATCCGAATCTGAAAGAATTAGGCGTCGGCAAGCAATATTAACTGAATTACACGGCTTTAAAATTTTCTATACACACACAGGAAAACAAGTCATTTTGAACGCATTCTGACACTACAAGTCATAGAAAAACAAGAAAGATGTTACACCACATAAAATTAAGTGTTGCCATTAAGCAATAATATCAATAACTAATTTAAGTAATTATTTTTTATAAATTTTACTCACTTTTGTATCACAAACCATGTTACATAAACCTAGCGTAGCCGCTAAACTACTTGAAAACTGGGATGTTTTCTTGCCTTGACGCGAGTAGGCGCTATGAAGGGGGCACTCTCTTTTCTATCACAAACCATGTTACACAAACCCAGCGTAGCCGCTAAACTAACAGAAAATGCCGGACCAAATGCCCTGATAAAATCAAAATCTATTATCAAAATACAAGAGGACTTCGTACAAAACTACATGACCTTAAAGTAACGGCACCTTTACACGGACATGATATATTTATCCTTACTGAAACATGGCTCGTTCCAGAAATAAAATCTCCTGAACTTGGTTTCACAAACCACAAGATATTTCGGTGTGACAGAAACCCTAAATCTAGTACCAAATCCAGAGGAGGCGGAGTTTTGATTGCAATTAGGGAAAATATAACAGTGAAAAAACTAAAAACGCAAACTACCTCATTGGAGCAATTATTTGTACAAATTGTCACTCCCATGGAAAAAATCATCATTGGAACTGTATACATACCACCAAACTCCGACATCCAAACCTACAAGAAACATTGCGAAGACATCGAATTTCTTATGTCAAAAAATCCTACATCAAAAATAATTATTGTCGGCGATTATAATCTTCCCAATTTGAAATGGAACTCTAGTGACAATGGTTACATTACTAACGAAAGTTCTAACGACCCAGCACGTGAAGTGATAGATATGATAAACTATTTAAATTTGCATCAGCATAATTTTGTACCTAATATATGTGATCGCCTTCTAGATCTTGCCCTTTCAAACAGCTCTAAATTGTGTGTTGAAATGTCAGACGATCAGCTCGTTCCGGCGGATAATTATCATCCCCCCTTACACATTACAGTAAATATGTACACGAACAATCCACCACTGAAACAAACAACACTCAACTTCAAAAACGCTGATTACGATTCTATTAACTACCAACTCACTAATACAGATTGGACTTTCTTGACCACTAACAGTGATATAGAACAAATACTAGAGAAACTCTATGAAACATTTTCTGAAAATATAAAATCTCATGTCCCCTCGTATACACCAAAACACAGAACATATCCAATTTGGTTCTCCACAGATCTTATACTCTTACTGAAACAAAAAAAACAGCTACACAAAATTTTTAAACTGACTCACCAAATCAACGACTACTCAAACTTCTCAGAAACAAGAAAGAAATGTAAAACAATATCGAAACTGTGCTATAAAGCACACATCACCTCCATTGAGAAAACTGCGCTAGGAACAAAGAATCTTTGGAATTTTGTTAAAAAATTAAACAATGAAAGTAAAGACTACCCCCCCACAATGCATTATGATGGCAAAATAGCCAATAGCACCTTTGATATTGTTAATTTGTTTGCGGATCATTTCCAAAGTGTATATGAAGGCGAAATATCAGATAACAACCTACCATCATACACATATCAAAACACAATACATCTACATAATTGCCTCATAACGCAGGAATCATGCTTAAATAAAATCATTTCACTTGACCCTAATAAATCTGCAGGCCCAGATAACATCCCACCAATATTTTTCAAACAATGCGCATCTGCAATATCAGGTCCACTCACCGCACTATTTAACCACCTACTTTCTTCTGGACATTTTCCAACCCGTTGGAAATCTAGTTATATTACCCCGATTCTCAAAAAAGGTGACGATACAGACATTAAAAACTACCGTCCTATATGCATACAATCAGCACTCCCGAAAATCTTTGAATCCCTTGTTCTCGATTTAATTTATCCATCAATATTAAAAGTAATTGATAAAAACCAACACGGATTCGTTTCTGGTAGGTCAACTGCTACTAACCTGTTACTTTACCATAACTATATTACAGAATCTTTTACAAAAAAAAAACAAGTTGACAGTATCTACACAGATTTTTCAAAAGCTTTTGACAAAGTATCACATAAATTATTACTTAGTAAACTGTATGCCTTAGGACTGAGAGGCAAGTTGTTGGATTGGTTCTCAAGTTATTTGTCTAACAGAATCTTATTTGTTAAAATTAAAAATTCAAAATCTAAGTTATTATATGCAACCAGTGGTCTACCGCAAGGGAGTCATCTCGGCCCCATCCTTTTCTTAATATTCATAAATGATATCATAAGTTGTTTCGACGATGTAGAAGTTCTGCTTTTTGCCGATGACATCAAATTATACAAAGAAATATCTAATATAGGTGACTGCCAAATCCTACAGTCAAACATCGTCAAATTACAAAATTGGTGTGTCGCAAACAACTTATTCCTCAATATCGATAAATGTAAGTCACTAACATTTTGTCGAACAAAGACCCCACTATCTTTCAAATACACAATAGATAATAAAATTTTAGAAAAAGTCAAAGAAATTAGGGATCTTGGAGTTGTGTTTGATTCGCAATTAAATTTTATAAATCACATACAACAAATAACTAACAAAGGCATGAAAACACTAGGATTTATAATCAGAACAATCAAAGACTTCGATTCGTTGGAAGTTATAAAAATCGTATATTTGTCACTCGTACGCAGCTTGCTGGAATACAATTCCATAGTTTGGTCCCCATATTATCAAGTTCATATAAGAAATATCGAAAGAGTGCAGCACAAATTTTTAAGATTTATTAACTTCAAGTTACCCATACCTATTCAACACATTAACTACACATCTTTACTAAATACACTTAAATTGCATTCCTTAGAAAACAGAAGAAAAATAAACGATCTAACTTTTTTGTTTAAAATTATTCACTCCGAATTAGATTGTTGCGAACTTCTGCATCTCATTGACTTTAAGGTACCAACTCGAGCGACAAGGCAAAACATATTATTCTGCAACAATAACTCTCTAACTAACTATCACACACATGCATCAATTTCTCGACTACACACACTAGCGAACAAATACACCTCAAATATCGATGTATTTAATACAAGTTTACCGTTATTCAAGAAATATCTGAACAATATTTTTATGTAGAATATTTTGATATCTAAGGAGCATCACCTAGGGTCTATTGCATATATTTGTGTATTTCTATATTAATCCACAATGTACAAACTTGTTAACGTTTTCTTTTTATGTATCTTGCATTTTGTCATGTATTATTCATGACATTTAATCAATCACCTGTAATTTTTTTAAATTACTAACATACCTACTTGTTTATTTCTATGCCATTTACAACTTAGAAACATTCTCTTTTATTATAATGCACTATCTTTCCTAAATTTATCTGTATACCTACCGTTCATATGATGTTTACTAGTTATATTTTTATAGTTTATCTTTTTTATTTAAAAAAAAATGTCTCTGTATTATAAACTTATAATGTAAAAGCCCATCAGGGCGTTGAAATTAATAAATAAATAAAAAAATAAATAAATAAACTACTTGAAAACTGGGATGTTTTCTTGCCTTGACGCGAGCAGGCGGTATAAAGGGGCACAAACCATGTTACACAAACCCATCGTAGCCGCTAAACCACTTGAAAACTGGGATGTTTTTCTTGCCTTGACACGAGCAGGCGGTATAAATGGGCACAAACCATGTTACACAAACCTAGCGTAGCCGCTAAACTACTTGAAAACTGGGATGTTTTCTTGCCTTGACGCAAGCAGGCGGTATAAAGGGGCACAAACCATGTTACACAAACCTAGCGTAGCCGCTAAACTACTTGAAAACTGGGATGTTTTCTTGCCTTGACGCAAGCAGGCGGTATAAAGGGGCACAAACCATGTTACACACACCTAGCGTAGCCGCTAAACTACTTGAAAACTGGGATGTTTTCTTGCCTTGACGCGAGCAGGCGGTATAAAGGGGCACAAACCATGTTACACAAACCTAGGATAGTCATAATTCATCAGGTTAATGTGTTATGTGATGAATTATCATGTGAGGAAGTATCGTGTCGGAAAGTTTTACGTTATTGATATTATTGCTTAATGGCAACACTTAATTTTATGTGGTGTAATATCTTTGGTGTTTTTCTATGACTTGTAGTGTCAGAATGCGTTAAAAATGGCTTGTTTTCCTGTGAGTGTATAGAAAATTTTAAAGACGTGTAATTCAGTTAATATTGCTTGCCGACGCCTGATTTTTTCAGATTCGGATTTTCCGACCCATAATTAGTATAAAAAAATTAAAAAAAATTATCTAGGACTATCGCCCCTAAACCGATTTTTTTCCGAGAATGCGGTAAGTAGTTCAGGTGTATACGTAGAACATAAAACCTTGTTTACAGGGCAAGGTAGTTCTAGGGCAGATCGGATCAGGGTCGGAAAAGGGTCGCAAAGGCGTCGCGTCGCGAGATAATAATCATGTAGCTTTTTTATCGCGACTACCGTTGGAAAATTCAAGTGTCAGTGTTCAGATGCAGTGGCGGATACAGGGGGGGGGGCGCAGGGGGCGCGCGCCCCCTGCGCCCCCCCCCCCCCCTTGACCACCCTAAATACAAGAAAATCTTTCTTCAATCATTCGCTCTACATGTCTAAACCATCTGAGCGTCCCTTTCTTAATCTTACTTATTACGCTTGTATCAACCTTGCATTCTTTTCATATTTTTCTCATACCATCATGGCTTTCTATAGCATTTAGTCCTTCCTCGCTTTCGCTTCTTTCGACAGTTTTTTGTTAGCGCCAACGGCGTTCAGTCCTCCATAAATGCGGAGTTACCTGCATTTACCCTCCTTTCAATATCTCTATCAGACTCCCCATCTCTCGTAAACATGCTTCCCGAATACATAAACTTATCCACTGTCATTTTTGGGTAACTATTACAAAATATATTATTATCTTATTATTAAAAATAAATGTTTTTGGAGATGCTATGTGAAGGGTCATTTTAGTGGAAAGAAAAAGGTATGATAGGTGGCTAGGACTCTCTGGGTTAGTGTGTCCAGGAGAGATGGACGGATGAAACTTTCCCTCCCACTGCGATGCGAGGAAATGGGTCGAGGGATTCCTACTGGAGAGGTTAAATGGTCTTAAAAGGTGTTGTTTATCCAATAAATAATTCATTCGTCGTTTCATGTAAAGGGACGGTTTTTTTATAGACGAAAATAGCTTCTGAAATTCTCCCCCCCCCCCCCCCCCCAGTATGTATTATTTTGTTGCATTTACATTAGATATAATCTTGGTTTGTCTACACCTGCCCCCCCCCCCTTAACAAAATCCTAGCTACGCCCTTGCGCCCCCCCCTTGAGTTTTTTCTGTATCCGCCACTGTTCAGATGTGCAACAATAAAAAAGTTTTTTGGAATTTTTTAATTTCTATCAGAAGTTCATTCCAAATATGACTTCGATTTGTGAACCGTTAAATAACCTGTTAAAAAAACTACTGAAGTTCGATCAGTCGTGCAGGGACGCCGTGAACAAGTTAAAATCAATTTACAGTAGCATAATTCCTAAAAAGTTTGAAGAAAACGGAGCGACCTCGATAGAAAAGTTAACGAATGCGAATATAGAAATAAGTCAAAATAATCAAGTAAGAAATTTTTGGGGGGTAGTTTGCAGGAGTTTTCAGAGTGGTCAGAAGTGTTTAGCGAGGGACTTAAGACAATTGAATAAATGATCCTGGGCTATAGATGTTGTTGAAAAAAGACTTGGGAAAAAGCTGCATATTATTAAAGTTTTAGGAACACAAATAGTGGAAAAGACACATAGTGAAGGAAGAAACAGCAGGCGACCCTATTGCGTCTGATATGTCGAAATGCTGTGCAGATGAACTTGAAACACCACTCCTGTTGAGAGGTTTTAACCAGTATTCTCCTGATTTCAGATCTCCAGGAGGAATCAGAAGTCCATAACACCAGCAAGCTCCTTGGGCTGGGCGGCTTCGTCGTAGACGTCCTTGAAATTACCTCCAGGAAAAATACATCTTAGGAAATAAATCTTTTTTTGTAGAATCAGAGCTATGTTATGTGGAATATTTAGAATCATTTTGTATGTTTATGGAATATTTAGAGTCTTTTTGTATTTAATATGATATTTTTAGTGACATCTGTTTGTGAAATGTATAGATCAGGGATGCCCAAGCGGTCGATTGCAATCGACCGGTCGATCGCGAGTGCTTTTTGAGTCGATTTCGAGAAAAAATTGCCGATGTAAATAGATCTATTCACAGTTTGTTTTAGTTGATCCTAAATTAATAAAATCGCCCATTTTTCACGCCCTTTTGTTTAAAATTTATTTGTAACTTATATTGTCAATGGTCGCGCATTTTGGTTGTTGTATACTCTAAAAAATCGTAAAATTATTGCATATTCATGGTGAAATATGATAAGTTTTAATTAAGAGATGGAGCCACTTCGGTCGCCATCTCGCAAACGGACTTGCCCCTGACTAGCATAAATACCACGTTTTAATGAACTTTCTATTCCGTTCCGCGGTGATGACGCCACTGCTTGTCACGATTATTTTGTACTGGTAAAAGTTAGTGGTGCTGGCGACACGGTATCGCTTCGAAGTAAATAAGCACACACTTCATGACTAAAAATTACACGATCAGCATCAGCGAAAAAACGGAATTCAGCGATTTTTTTCATTCTTTGACTGCCGCCTGCGACATTGAAGTACCCACCACTGTTTCCGCCCCGGTATAGGCGACTTATGGTCGCCCCTTCGGAGCTCTCGCAAGAATCTAATTTTTTTAAAAGTGAATGACTCTACATTATTTAGAACGAATCTAGACCTTCAATGTCCCTACATACTTTGTTAGGTGGCGGAAATGTAGGATCGCCTGCAGACTGTACTGCAATGGTCGTAAAAAAACTAATACTACTAATGTTAGTAAACATAAAAGTGAAAAGAAGGAAATAGAAATTGTAGAACATTAGCCGGAGGGAGACCACACACTCAAGACTGCAGGCAACTGTGACCAAATAATAAAATAATATGTACAAATAATCAAGACCAAGTTATGACACCCGATGGAGACGTCCTTTAGCCAGCTAGCCGGTGGTGCCTAGAAGAAGTAAATGGACGACTAAACGAAGACCCTAGGGAGAAAAGCGTCGGGTAGCCGGAGGAGGGGCGGACAACCATCGGAAGCCGCTCAGTCTTTCCTTCAACCTTATCATGTCCCGGGGGGAGGCGCGGGCGCTGAATGGGGAGCGTGAAGGATAATGTACAAAAAAAAAGGATCAACCTGAAAAGAAAAATTACATGTAATATAGGGACAAGGTCCAAAGTCCAACCCCTTAATTGGGGAAGAGGACAAAACAGAACAAGCAACTGAGTTCTGTTCTAGAATCTAGTTGATCACAAAAATAAGGAGGAGAAAGAAAATCCAAAAATACAAACATGAATTAAAAATACATAGATAAAAGAAGAAAAGAAGTAAAAGAAAAACTAAAAGCACGCAGGCGCGTCAAATTACGCTGAAAAATTTACAAAGCTGCAAAATTATAACAAAAACCAGGAGAATCATGAATACACTAAAGATATATATGCCTAAAATTTGAAGTTCAACAGTATCGCTGGAGCTAAAGTGAAAATATAATGAAAAATACAAATGTGATTTATGCACCGATAGAATCCACACTGTGTAATAAGAGGAAAGAAAAGCAAAACAAAAACATAAAAGTTTAAAAGTGTAAAGGTGTATAAGTAAAAGAAAGTATAAAAATGTAAAAGTGTAAAAGAGTAAAAACAACATAAAAGGAAAAAGAAAAACAAAGACAGGTAAAGTAAATCCGGGCAAACATGTTAGATAAGATAATAAAGGGTAGTCCATGGATGTCAGGAGCAAGTACACCCGGTCACAAAAACTACTAATCGGCGACTCTAAGATCAGGCCATCTCTCCACCCAGATTCTTGTAAAGTTCCTCAGGCACTCAAAGTTCGTCTTGTTCGAGACCAGATCGGAATTCCAAACTGGTCTAATGGGTACATCCAAGCCATCTAGCATTTGACCTCTAGCATCCGTCATTATTTCACTCTGCCACAAAATATGTTCGGCCGATTGGTTCGTGCTCCCACAGGCACATTTGGGGTGAGGGGAAAGAGAGAGGGAGTGTAGTCTCCCCCTGAATTCCCCATGGCCAGAGAGTAATTGGGTTATGTGGTGGTCCAACTTGAGGAAGACCGCATCCATTCTGAGTTTAACTGATGGGAAGAAGGAGAAGGTCCATCTTCCCAAATTCGACCTATCCCACCTAGCCTGCCACTCATGGAGTGACAGGTCTCTCATTTGACGAAGCAGCCCAGGAAGGGTCCCCGGCCCGCCCGGAGTTAAAATAACTCCTAGGTGAGTGGCGGGGGTTCCTCTGGTTAGTCTCTGCTTAGTAAGCACTTCCCTGATTTCTAGATCGATTGGCAAAATGCCAGCCAATACAGGCAACGCGTCCGAAGCTACGGTTCTATACGCCCCGGATAGTGCCAGCAAAGGAGTTCGTTGGCCCCGCTTGAGAGCCAAGAGTATGAGCGAATTACCCAAGCGATGCTCCCAGACAGATGCAGCATACGAAACTTGCGCCACGTATACGCACCTGTAAAGGGTGCGCAAGGCTGGGTTACGCAATCCCCACTCAGCTGTGGAGAGTCTCCTAAGCTTAAAGAACAGGGCTTGAGCCTTGCCGGATACATCCTTGACGTGAGCCAGGAAGGAGGACGATCGATCTAGAGTGACACCTAAGTATTTAACCGTTTCACGAAATTGGACAGTGGAATCTCCCATTTTGATGACGGGATTTCTTGTTCTATCACCTGGAAGAGCTTCTCCTTGGCGTGGACCCAGACTTGCTTCGCAATCACGCCATTGAGCCTCTCATGCCCTGGTGCCTTCTTGGGGCCCAAACCCTTAATTATGACCTCAATTTCCGCTTTAGTGACTCTAGTGAAGTTAACCTCTTGGGCAAGGTCTCTAGGTGGTAGCCGTGACAGATTTCTGATCTGTTTATGGTGATCATTTTCCCCAACTACTGATTCTAAAGGAACTAACTCGCCCAAAAGTGTCTTGAGAGTGGAAGCCACATCCACAGTCTCAGCGTTCCTCCCTTCTGATTTCCCAATTACAGTAGACAAATACCGGTCAGATCCTTTCCCGGATTTTTCAATAGCGCTGTGGATTTCCCACGGGTTGGCGTTACCCACGTCTTTGACCCAATTGTGCCAGGCAGCTCGTTTCGCTCGAAGGACGGCCCGTTTGAAGGCCGACCTGGCAGACCTGAGGCTCGCCTGAAGAGCAGCTGTCTCCTCTTCCGTACAGCCGCCACTCCTGGACAACCCAAGCGCCCTGTAGGCCTTCTTAAAGGCCCCCTTGAGCAAAGTCAGCTCAGATGACCACCACGGCGTTCTAATGCTCGTCTTCGGGTTTGATCTTCCCAAAGACGAGTTGGCAGCAGATACAACCACCCTATTGAAGAAATTACCCAAATTATCCGGATCAGTAGCAGCTACGTGGTGAAAGTCCCTTAACGTATCTCGTAGCGCTTCCCCAAAGTGATCCCAATTCGCCCTAGTGGTGTTGAAGTTCCAGGAGGATCTTGGAGCTTCAGTTTTCTTAACACCAACCGTAAAAGTAATCAGTCTATGATCCGAATTTATAGCGCACTCATGGACGACCCACTTTGAAATCCTGGTCGCAACGGACCCAGAGCAGAGAGTTAGGTCTATGTTGCTCTCACCATGTATGTTCGAAAAGGTGCAAAATGAACTCTGTTCGTTAACGATACTAAGACCTTGCGCCGCAATAAGGTCCTCAACGGCGTCTGAACGTTCCGTTCTACAGTCACTAGAGTCGAACCAAAATGGTGAGCGTGCATTAAAGTCACCTCCGATAACTATGTTACGGCCTTTAAGCGCGTTGAGCGCGCGCGTCAGACTCAGGATGTGGGGTCCTACCGGGTTCCCATATTTAAAATAGACTGAGATCAAAAAGATCTCAGTGTCGCCAAATCTAATACATACACAGGTTTGGTATTCATCAGAAAGACCGGCCAGAAGGAGGGGACTGACCAATGAAGTATTGACCAGGACACCCGCCCCTGGTGAGCGGCCGACTTCGAGTACCGCACCCGGAAAATTAATGGGGGTCTTACCTTCCCAGGTGTACTGCTCCTGAATAAGCAAGATGTCAATTTTGAGGTCAGTCATGACCTTCAGTATTTCCAGTGTGGCCATTCGGGATCGCTGAAGGTTGACCTGACCTAGGGAAAGGGGATTAAGAGGAGCCATAATCCGTCATACGGAAGGCTGTCTCCACCGCTGCCGCTGCCGCCTGCGACAGTCGCTTTTCGAGACGAGAGCTTTTTCGCCCCCAATTCGCTTTTGTCTGGCTTGTGTTTACACGGCCAGACACCTGCTACCTGTCAGCCGGCCGGCCCCCGACCGGCCCTTGACTAGGCCGCTGCGCCGCCAACTGCCTTTTTCAAGGCAACCAAGAAGGACCTGGCCCCACCGAGACGTCACAATCCAATAATCCCCATCCAGAAGAGGAAATACAGAATACCTGCCGTGCGGATGTTGTCCGCGCGGATGCAACTAGCTGACCCGGAGGATTCACCAATCGAGATCCCCCAGGGCGCCCGCCAATATCGACGGCAAACCAAGACGGGGACCATCCTCATCACCATCCCGGCCTCCCAGCCCGCTGAACCGAGAACCAAGCCGACATCCATCCCCCTGCCGCCCCCCGAGATGCCCGAGGCCGCCCCCGCCCCCGGAACCAGCCGCCCCCCAATAGGCCCAGCTTCGGCCTACGTCGCAGACCCCAGCCACCCGCCCAGGATATGGAAACGACCCGCCAGGAGGAAGGATGGACGAGGCCGTCCAACACCGTCAAGAGGCCCCTTTCACCACAGGAACCCCGGGCGGTTGTTATCGGCAACCGCTTTGAAAATTTACATGAAGTATCCGAAGGCGGCAATGACGGTGGGGCGTCGCAGGCGAAGCGCCCACATACTAATGCAAATTCTTCTTCTTTTGCAGGTACCAGCGGCCAGTCTGCACGGAAGGACCGTGTGCCCCCGGTCGTGATGACCCTGGGGGCCCTCTCACATGGGCAGGTCACCTCAGCGGTGCAGGGACACATCGGGAACCTGAACTTTAAGATTCAATACCGATCAGGCGGAAAAGTTAACATCCTCCTACAGAACATGGCGGACCACCGTGCCCTCACCAACGGGCTGCGTGCGGAGGCTAGAGGCTTCCATACCTACACAGCGGAGGCGGAGAAGATGAAAAGGGCGGTCATCAAGGGCCTGCCTAATATCGACACGGAGGACATCGCTGCGAGCCTCTCGGAACAAGGATTCCCTCCCGCAAAGGTCACAAGGATGACGACCGCCTCGGCCGAGTATCCCATGTACTTGGCCCACTTCGACAAAGAGGTCAACATGGGTCAACTGAGGGCAACAGTTAAGTACCTCTGCCACTGCAAGATACGGCTGCAGAAGCACCGCAGCAACCATCTGCAGCACGGGACGCAGTGCTACCGCTGCCAAAACTTCGGACATGGGTCCCGAAATTGCGCCCACACCGCGAGGTGTGTGAAGTGCTTGGTGGAGCACGCCTCGGCCGAGTGCCCAAAAACCACAAGGGACGAGCCCGCCGCGTGCTGTAACTGCGGGGGCCCCCATCCCGCCAACTTCAGAGGCTGCCCGAAGAGGATAGCTTACGTCGCTTCGCTGCAGCAGCACCAGCGCCAGAACCGGCGACAAGCACCAGGAAACAGCGGGCCACATGCCCAGCAGACCTCGAGGACCGACGGACGCAGCTGGGCCAACGTGGCCCGCGGAAACACGGCCTCCCAGCAGCGCGAGGAGCAGCACAAGGAGCAGCCTCGCACGCAGCCCCGCACGCAGCCCCATACGCAGTCCCGCACGCAGCATCCCGCCGGAGAGCCATACACCGGCGTAGGAGACGCTCAACTGATGATGGCCCTGCTCCAAGGATTGAGACGCGTGCAACCGCAACTGGCCGCAGCTGGCTCCAACGAGCTGGAGAGGGCATGGATCCTGATGGATCTCATCACGTGCACCATCAATGTCTGATCCCCAGATGGTGAACGTGCTCCTGTGGAATGCCCGCAGCATCCGATTTAAAATTGACGAACTGCTCGCTCTGGCAAACAATACTAACATTGACATAATAGAGAACTCCAGTCAATTTTTTTTATTTTTTTTTAATGAATAAAGACCTTCAAACTTAAATAACTGCATTTTTATTTTTATTTTTATAGGTAGTTTTAATAGTTAAAATAATTGTCAAAGTTTTAATTTTTCTAGACCATCAGAAAAGCACCATATCTATGGTGGATTGTTAATATGGTGATATGGTCTTCACCCACCGATAGTTTATTTACCTTCAAGTTGTCATATTGAATCAGTGATGTTATGTCGAGGGAAATTTCCCTAGATCTAGGGGAGAAAAATATTTTTTAGGGATAAGGGAAATCAGGACAAAATCTAGAGAAATTTCGAACTCTGGCAAAATTTTTATTACATATGACAATATTACTGGTATTATATATATATATATATATATACGTATATATATTTGTTGGGATTCCTATGAATCTTAATTATTGTTCATGTACTTACATGCAACGTTATTTTTAACACTGACAACTCAAAATGATATTAGAGAACGTACCCATACTACGTGACACGTTCGGGGGGGGGGGGGTCTTCAAAATACCACGCTTGGTACAAATGAGCGGTGGGTTGCTTAGGTTTTAGGTCACGGTGGGGGGGGGGTTAAAAAGTGCAAAAAGTTTATCACGTAGTATGGGTACGTTCCCTATGTATCTAAAAATATAAATGGGACCTTTGAAAAAAAATAATTATTTATGTTTTAAGTTCCGTTTTTTCGGTGATTGCGGTTGATTTTTATTTTGCAAAGTGTTTTTTTTTATTTGGAATTCAGTTTCTAATTCAGTGGTGAGTGTATTCATACTTTTAAATTATTACTTCACGTAGCAAAAAGTGTTTTATTTGGAAAAGCACAGTATTATTAGTATATTTGCCAAGTTCCGATATCTTTCCAATTAATCAATCATGTTAATTAACATATAACAGGATTAGTGTTACACAAAAAGGTGGCTACGTAGGTAATTGCGTAAAATGTGAAATTCTAGGGAAATTTCACTTCAAAATCTAGGGAAATATTTTTTTTGGGCAGTTCATCCCTGTTTTAAAATGGTGGAATGATGGCCAATGAATACTATGACATTTCAGTGTGAGAATTCGTTTTTTATTCAAGATTAACTGCTGTTAATATAGAAAAACATTGGTAAAATGTCCACATTTCACCGCTACTGTTATTGTATTTAATCAAAGTGCAATATAAAAACAAATCATCTCTTTCATTTCAAATACATGACATCGTATTTTGTGTCGACT
Source organism: Limnephilus marmoratus (assembly GCA_917880885.1). Taxonomy (NCBI): domain Eukaryota; kingdom Metazoa; phylum Arthropoda; class Insecta; order Trichoptera; family Limnephilidae; genus Limnephilus; species Limnephilus marmoratus. The sequence continues at coordinate 35,988,459 of OU862929.1, read as the reverse complement.
TTAACCTCAAATAGGGAAAATTTATTCCAGATTGTCCGCAAATATAGCCCTTTTCGTAAATTGTTGAGGGCCTAAATTATGTTTCAACAAACACAATAACTATTATTTATCTAAATCTCTATAAACAGTATGAAAATAAACCAAAAACACGAAATGTTGAATTGCATATTCAAATGTCAATACAATAATAGGTACTGACAATACAATACACGCGATCACCAGGTGACAGTGGGTGAGTGTGACGCGTGACGTCACCATTCACCATTTCAGTAATGCCAACTTAACGCTGTGTTTTCAGGAGAGGTTTAAAAATGCACTTTTTAATAATTTTTTAAAAACTCTGCGTTTAATATTATGAAATAAAAGTTATATATTCAGAATCAGCGTTTATTGGTCTATATGAACATATTTTTTTAAAGCCATAATATTTTTCACTGGAGTTCCTTATTCTCATTACAGAAACACATTTAAAACAAGACACACCGCTGAGAGTGCCCGGCTTTGAAATTCACCGAGACGACCGATTGGGAGGAAAGGGTGGAGGCACCGCCATATTCGTTCGACAATCAATCACATCTACAAGAATCCCTACTCCGAAGCTGAAAAATACTGAAGCCACGATTATCGAAGTTATCATAGAGGATAGAGCGCACACCTTCATCGCCGCCTACTGCAATGAAAACCGTCTGGTGAGAGAAGACCTGGATAAATTAATTAATTTGCGCCCAATTGTTGTTTTAGGAGGAGACCTGAACGCAAAACACAACTATTAGAATAACTACAGAGGCAACGCTCTTCACGCATATGCAGACACATAACTACTCGATAATGGCACCGGACAAACCGACAGTCCACTCAGTACACGCAAAATACCCCAGCACTCTGGACATCGTACTCGAGAAAAACGCTAAAACGATCTCGCCACTGCGCACGCTGGATGAACTTTCATCGGACCACCTGCCCGTGAGCTTCAGTATCGGAGGGACAACTTCAAGGAGCCCTAGAAAACAGCGAAATTACAAAGACGCCGATTGGGAAGGATTTAAAACAGAGATAAACGAACGAATTCACCTCACGTCGGGGACTCTGCGCTCGAAGGAAGAAATCGACGAGGCCGCAAGCACTCTCACGGAAATCATACAACATGCACAAGACACATTCATACCTCTCAAAGAAGCACACACATACACGATCAAGCTTCCCGAGCACATATTATCGCTCATCAAGGAGAAAAATCGTCTTCGCCGCCTTCACCATCAAACGCGCGACGGCTACTTCAAAACGGCTTACAACACGCTACAGCGGGAAATCAAGCAAGAGATCACCGACCTCAGGCGCGAACTTTGGACGAAGAAAGTCACGTCACTCACGCCAAAGGACAACAGCCTATGGAAAATGGCAAAAGCGCTGAGACACGAGGATCACACGATTCCCCCGCTAGAGAAGCTAGACGGATCAGGGCTGGCACTTTCGCTCGAAGAAAAAGCAAACGCGCTCGCCTCTCTCGGATTTGAGAGAGCCTACGCAGCCACGGACGGCCTATCGGACCCGGAGACGGATCGACTAGTAGAAGAGTCTCTACAAAATCTCGAGCAAGCCGAGCAGACAAGCGCAGCCGATATCCACTTCAGCACGCCGAGCGAAGTAGCCGTCATCATCAGACGATTGAAGACAAATAAAGCGCCGGGAAGCGATCAAATACACAACATTCTACTCAAACATCTACCGCAGAAAGCCATCATTTACATTACAAAGCTGTTCAATGCCTGCCTCATCATCGGACATTTCCCTCAGATCTGGAAAACGGCGACCGTGCTGCCCTTTTCCAAGCCCAACAAGGACAAGAAGCAGCCGACAAACTATCGGCCGATCAGTCTACTTTCCACGCTGAGCAAGGTATTTGAACAGGTTATACTCAACAGGCTGCTCCCACACCACGAAGAAAACAACACTTTGCCAGACGAGCAGTTTGGATTCAGAAAGAGGCACTCCACTACCCATCAACTTACCAGAGTAGCGGAATTCATCGCCAGAAGATTTAACGAACATCGCTACATCGCCGCTGCGCTGCTAGACTTGGAGAAGGCATTTGACACCGTTTGGATCAAAGGGCTACTGCACAAATTGCACAAAACAAACACGCCCATATACCTAATGAGAGTGATTCAAGAATACCTAAAGGACAGATCCTTCCGAGTTTTAAGTGTGCAATCAATCAGTGTTCCTTGACCAGCCGACTCAAGTAGTGAGCAGATTTTCGTTAAAATTCCGTTGTACATATTTACTTTCAGTCATAATTAAATTCTCTTTTTGATTAAATTAATTTTAAATGAAATTTAATACTCATGCTAATTTGCACAAATTTGTATAAAAACAAAATCAGTTCTTTTCGGTATTGTAAGATGCCAGAGTTTAAAGTGCCTACGTGTGATATTGTAGTGTATTTTTCCATCGCGCGCTATGCAACATCTGGCATCGTGGACCTTCGCGCCATTTTGAATGCTGTGAAAGTGTGCAATCAATCAGTATTCCTTGACCAGCCGACTGCATAAAATCACTTCGCAAAATTCTTGCATAAATTCGCTCCAAAGGATTTTCCCTTAATTTATTTTTTAGAACCGATTGCGAAGAAATGCACTAGAGCAAGGTTAAATTAGAGGATGACGAAGAATCATTACAGCTAACGTTGGATGACTATATCGAACTAGATTCAATAGCGGCCTCTACATCCGCCGAAGGATCAGTGAACCTAAAAAAAAAAAAAAAAAAAGAACTCATAATATTCTAAAGATTATTACTGGCAAGGGGGACAAAACTTCCTCTCCAAATAATTATAAGCCCACGACAAGTCCGGTCTTATCAGTGAATTAAATTAAATAATCCATGAGTTACGCTCGAGTTACTCCTGGGAAAACGGACCATCTCAGTCCACCACAGCTCCGGTCACCGAGAAGAATTTCTCATTGATTGTCTCTGGGAAACCACCTATTGCTAGTGAAATGGAGAGGCATGTTGACTCCAGGACTTCATGGGACTCCAGAACTTCGTGGGACTCCAGGACTTCGTGATTATTATTGGTCGATGACTTTGCTACAGTAAGACTAAATACATAAGAGTGCAATGGTATTGCATTACCTCTGGTAAGACTGCAATACGATTGTGTCCGCAGCAGGCATTATTATTTGTTTACTGAACAGGATTAGTCGGTAGCTTTTTCTTATTTCTAGGTTCAAATGTTGAAGCGAGAGAGTATATGTATTCCGATAATCTTGAAATACGTACATATGAAAAGATATTTTATTTAATTTATTGGGGGGCTAGAATTACAATAATCCATGCGCTTTATAGCTGCAAGACGAGTTGTTACCTAGCCTCCTACGTAGTTAAATAAATTGAAATACGTACATATAAAAAGATATTTTATTTAATTTAGTGGGGGGCTAGAATTCTAACAATCCATGCGCTTGATAGCTGCAAGACGAGTTATTATCTAGCCTCCTACATAGTTAAGTAAATTGAAATACGTACATTTGAAAATATATTTTATTTAATTTATTGGGGGGCTAGAATTCCAATAATCCATGCGCTTTATAGCTGCAAGACGAGTTGTTATCTAGCCTCATACATAGTTGAGTAAATTGAAATACGTACATATAAAAAGATATTTTATTTAATTTATTGGGGGGCTAGAATTACAATAATCCATGCGCTTGATAGCTGCAAGACGAGTTGTTATCTAGCCTGCTAAATAGTTAAGTAAATTCTAAAGTAAAATCCATGCTAATTTGTACAGCGCTCTTGAGGCAATTTATCGCAAAAACAGCGCTATATAAGTTGTCCAAATTTATTATTATTATTTCACCAGGAACGCGCTGTCATCGGTACGTGAGATTCCAAAGGGCGTGCCGCAAGGAAGTCTACTCGGACCTCATCTATTCAATATATTCACACACGACATCCCCGAGACGAGAGATGCAAGCTATCTATATATCTATCTTTTGCTTTCAAAGAAATTGATAAACAGCGATCACTTGGTCCGAACTCTGTGCTCGCCCTACTCGCCAGTGTTGAACTCAGTTTGTGTGTGTGTGTACGTGACTGTCATTTCGACCGCCGACCTTAGAGTAACAATATACCGCCGACCAACATCGTCCACGCAGGGCCGCTAAACCTTTGTTCGCTCTACATTTCGAAGCAGTACCATGGACTCCTGTGACACCTTTTCTTTCATCTCTGCGGCAAACAATATTATAAATTCCTTACAAAATACTAAAATGGACCCAAGCAATAAGTTTACAAAAGAACAAATGGGGAAATTATCACCAAAACTCACAGAACTGCTAGGGAATATAAGCCTTGTTGCTACCAAAATGGGCTTGGTGGAGAATAATCAGCCTGCAAATACTGATATAAAAAAACAAAATAATATTAAAAACAAATATAGTATCTTAATTACTCCAAAAAATAAAGATACATCAACAGAACTTCAAAAAAAAATTCAAAGGCACTTTAAAACCAGCCAATTAGGAATATGCATAGAAGGCATAAAAAAAATCTCCCAAAATCGAATTGTAATCGATTGTGTTAAAAAAGAAGATGCTAAAAAACTACAAACTTTAATTTCTAAGGATCTACATGATATCGATTGCAAAGAATTAACAAAAAAAAACCAACAATGATATTCAAGGGAATTTTCAACGACTATATCAAAGAAGATTTTGCTGACGATATCTTGGACAAAAATGAGGACATCAAAATTGTAACGCAAGAAATAGAAAAAAATTCTATATTTAACATAAAAGCAATAATTAAAAACAAATACAATGACACTGCTAACTATATAGTAGAAGTAGATAGCAAAACCAGGAAGATTCTCTTAAATAAAGAAAAAATAAAAATCGGCTACCAGCGAGTTACGGTTGACGACGCCATCCCAGTAGTACAATGCTACTTTTGTCTACGCTATGGACATACATCAAGAAATTGTAACCAGAAAGAGAAAAATAACTTGCCTTCCTGCTCGCACTGTGGATCTGCTCACCTCTACAAAGAATGTCATGCTACAATAAATCAACCGAAGTGTGCAAACTGCACTTTTCAAAATGACAGATTTCAACTGTCATTTCCTACAAATCACAATGCGACTGATAAAAACAAATGTATGTATTATTAAAAAATGCTGGCAGTCGCACAACAGAAAATTGAATACTAATTTGGATTCAAGGTATAGTTTACATAGTGACTCATGTTTATTATTGCCAATATATTATGTATGTACTTGCACAATCAAAAATTTAAAAGCTAACAAAATTAGTAATGCTATGACATATCCTTTAAAAAAACATGATGTTTCTTATCAATCTGCATTTTACAAAACAAGTATACTTACTATTAAAACTGAAAATCCTAAGATATACTCAAAAATGATACTAATTTTTTTTATAAAAATGTTCATAATCAAACTAACTGTCAATATTACAAAAAAATACTTGCTCTTTCGCAACAAAAATTGGAATATTGTTATAAATTTTAATGATGTCTATAAAAATATCTCATGTCTGTTCTCAATGTCTTACATTTACGTATGTATTTCGGAATATCCACAAGATATAAAAAAATAATAATTCTATAATCTACACATTGAAAAAACGTCATATCTTTCATCATTCTACATACTATAAAATCAGTATATATATATTTAAAACTAAAAAATTTAAATCATTCTCTATATTGATGATAAAAAACCTGAATATTTTCCTCATGATAACACATTTCTACATACTACATTTTTATGTTTCTTTTTACATCACATTACATCAACATTCTACATTTCTATATTTCTACCAGAAAATAGATAATACAATACCAATACACAGTTGCGTGTACAGAAGGCTAGTAAATTATAGACTACTAAAGTCTAATTATAGATATATTATTTCAAAATTATTATTATATACATTACTAACCCATGTATCACGCTGCCAATATTCTATATGCAATAAATCTCTACAGTATATTATGTTTACTTGTACTATTGATATATGTATGTATGTACTATGTACTATTGTACTATTGAAATTGAATGTACTACTGATATATGTATCACGCTGTCAATATTCTATATGTAATAAATCTCTACAGTATATGTTCACTTGTACTATTGATATGTGTATATATGTACTATGTACTATTGTACTATTTAAATTGTATGTACTATTGATATATGTATCACGCTGCCAATATTCTATATGCAATAAATCTCTACAGTATATGTTCACTTGTACTATTGATATATGTATGTATGTACTATGTACTATGGTACTATTGAAATTGTATGTACTATTGACATATGTATCACGCTGCCAATATTCTATATGCAATAAATCTCTACAGTATATGTTCACTTGTACTATTGATATATTCATACATACACTATTTTATATTGAAATCATTATCAAAAGAAGAGCGAATCAAATTAATTTTTGCTGCCAATTAAACAAACACTCACTAGGTCTCCGAGTATTATCTAAACATAAAATAAATCTAATAGAAAAAATCACCTACAATTCCAGTTATGAACTGAAATCGAGCAAGAATACCGTGACACAAATTATGAGCATTATTACTTATTCATTTACTCGTAGAATTATATATACATATTTTTTCACACCTAAATAACTGCAATGGAAAATTTTAACTTAAGTGAAATTAATATAAATCTAAATATAGAAGAATACGTATGTGAATCAGTCAGTGAATGCAATAAGATCTATAACAGTATAATAAATAGACTAACAATCTTACACCTAAACATAAGAAGTATAAATAGAAACATGGATGAATTTCTGGTATCCCTAAATACATTATGTTCACAACCTGATTTCATAATACTATCCGAGGCGCACATACATGCAAACATAAATATACCAATCATCCCAAACTACAAAAATTACAATACAAATTATCAGATTAATAAAAATAGTGGAATTGTAATATACGCTAAAGAAAAATTTACTGACATCAATATTACCGAAATACACATATGCAACGCAAACTGTTTGTCATTTAATTTTGTTTTGAATAACATGCCATTCAATATAATCGCAATATATCGAACACACAGCTCTGATGTACCTATATTTATAGAAGAATTAAAAAAAATACTATGTAACAAAAACCATCTAAATTGTATCGTAATCGGTGATTTAAATATTAATATTGGTCCAAATAACCACGGTAAAAATAAAATAGATTATATAAATGCTATGAATGAAATGAACTTTATGTCATGTGTAAATAATTTCACAAGAGAATTTGCAAACCAATCGCCATCATGCCTGGACCACATATGGAGCAATATTAAACACACAGAAAAAATTAAATCTATTATATGGAAAAATGATATAACTGATCACCATACAAATATTTTTATTTTTGATCTAAATAAAAACTCAGGATTAAATGACTCTAGAAAAAATACTAACATAATTTCCAAACTAAACAACTTAAAATTAAATAATAAATTACGTAACGAATCTTGGTCCTCAATACTAAATTGCCAAAACCCAGACATGTGCGCAAACTTCTTTGAAGAAACTTTAAATGCTCATATCGCAGACTGTACAACATTTATAAATAATCAACATAGTTCTAAATTAAGGAAAATTAAACCATGGATTACGCAAGGATTACTCATATCTATCCGGAAAAAAGAAAAACTCTTCATACATACAAAAAAAACCCTACCAATAGTCAAGTAAAAAACGAATACAAAATATTCCGGAACAAGCTCATTAAAATTATCAAAGACACAAAAGAGAAATATTACAGGGAGAAAATAATCCTCACGAAGGAAAACCCTAAAAAAACATGGAACACTATAAATGAAATAATGAATAAAAATAATAAAAATAAGTCTACAATAAATGTAATAAACAATAATGGAACTAATATAAATGCTATCCGTGAACCAAAAATGTGCGCAAATATTTTCAACAAATTTTTCGCTACCGTCGGTCAAAAACTTGCATATAAAATTGATCAAAATTATCAACCTGATGATATTCATGAAGATAAAATAACAAATAACAATCTTTCAATTTTTAAACCGACTACAGAAAAAAATATTGAAAACATAATACAATCACTCAAAAATGGTAGTGCGCCAGGATACGACGGTATAACTACAGAAATCTTGAAAAAATACTGCAATTTCCTAACCAAACCGATCACGCATATAATTAACGTAAGCACTAAATATGGAATATTCCCGTCAAACTACAAAAAAGCCATTATAATCCCAGTATATAAATCCGGAGATTCAAAAGAAGTAAACAATTACCGCCCAATATCCTTATTATCCAACATTGCAAAAATACACGAAAAAGTAATAAAAAAACAAATTACTGATTATACAGATAACCAAAAATGTATTAACCCTAGTCAATACGGTTTCAGAGATAAACTTAGCACACAAGACGCAATTGCAGAATTAACTAAGCTTATTTACAAAACATTAGATAGAGGCAAAAAATGCTTAAGTATATTCATTGACCTCCGTAAAGCTTTTGATAGTGTCTCACATTCAAAATTAATTAATAAACTAAATAATATAGGAATAACTGGCAAAGCTAAATCATGGTTAAAAAGCTATCTCTATCAAAGAACTCAACAGGTAAAAGTAAACAACGAACTAAGTGAAATAGAAAATATAGATTTTGGAATTCCACAAGGAACTGTTTTAGGACCTTTACTATTCATATTATATGTTAATGAGCTTTTTGAACTCCCAATCATTGGAAACATTATATCATATGCAGATGATACAGTTATTACTATTGAAGAAAATTCTTGGAATGAGGTCGAAATATTAGCTAATAATGCAATAAATATCGTAAAAGTATGGTTTGACGAAAACTTATTGACACTAAATGTCGAGAAAACCCATTTTATACCTTATAGTCTAACAGGGAATATCTCAAATAAAAATCTAAGCATAAAAATTCACAAAAGAAATTGCCTTTTTAAAATCGCACCCTGTAACTCAAACTGTATATACATTAGTAGTAAAGAAGAAATAAAATATCTTGGAATAATTATCGATAATAACATCAAATGGAAAAGTCAAATAAATTCCACAGTAGACAGAATGAGAAAACTGATCTATATATTTTTTAGATTAAGAAATACTGTATCATTAAAAATACTAAAAGATATTTATTATGCACTTGCGCATTCTGTACTACAATATGGAATCGTGGCTTGGGGGGGTGCATACAAAGCAACCCTTCTCCCATTGGAAACAATTCAAAAAATATTAATAAAAATCATCCTAAAAAAGCCCTATTACTATCCAACTATAAATGTTTTTCAAGATTTCCCGGTTCCCCCACTTAAAAAAATTTATGACAAAATTGCACTATTACAAATACATAAAGATTTCTTTAGTAAAAATAATTTACCACAATTAAATATAAGCAAAAGAATAATATCTGTTGGAGGATTAACCGTGCCACTAGTGCGAACCACAACAGCACAGCATCACTATACATTCAAGGGTATAAAATTATTTAATAAATTACCCCTTGATATACGATCGGAAGAAAGCTATGAAAAATATTAAAAAAAAATTAAATTAAAATATTCTAGTACCACCTCATAAATTTAACTTATTGTATATTATATTTAGAAATATGTATTGCATATTCAGATATATGTTTTTGCCTTTACTTTAAATCATTTATTAACTAACCTATATTTTTATTACTTTTATGTATTTTATCATAAAATCACTAATATTTTTTTGTTAAATTACCAATATTTTTTGTTTTAATTTAAACAAATGTAATTTTTTTTAGTTGTCCTCTCCTAAACACAAGCAGCTGCTTTATTAGGAGAGTGATTGAAATATTGATGTATATATTATATTGTAAAATTGTATGTAACCTTTGTTATATGTTTCAATAAAAAAAATTAAAAAAAAAATACGCAGACGACGTCAAACTTTATGTTTCCTCGCTGAAATCGGACATGGCGGCCATATACCTACAGAGAGCGCTCGACGCTCTCGTAGAGTACTACAAGCAATGGCGACTCAAACTTAACGAGGCGAAAACCGAAGTCATCATGTACACGAGGAAACGAAAAAGAAGAACACCAGACGTCAACATCGAAATGGGAGGGCACGTCCTAGAATGGAAAGATGAAGTCATATACCTGGGCCTGACGATGGACTCACGTCTCAACTGGAAATCTCACATAGCCAAGATGCACGCAAGAGCCAGAAAGGCAGTCGGCGCGATGAAGCCCATCTTCAACAGAAGAAGTCCGCTACTTCCCAGAACCAAGCTCCTGATCTACTACTCGCTCATCCGACCGGTACTGACATATGCTATTCCCGTGTGGAGTAGTATTTCTCGCACCGACCACTTGAAACTACAGACGCTACAAAATCTCTGCATTAAAATAGCATACAACACTAGAATCAGAACGAATTTGAAAAGACTACATGCAAGAGAAGACATTCCAACTTTATTTGAATACACACACCGACTGACGGACCGATTTTACAAATCTCTGAGACATAGTAAAAATAGACTTATCAAGGAAATCGGTCAATACAATGCACCTAGTGACTTTACTTTCAGATACTCACATAGACTACCCAAACATATCCTGATGGACCTGAACCACATCTGGCATGAACCAGATTCAGACGCGGACGACTGAGCGAGCAGTAGGTATTCCTAACTACCAGACGCCCCCCATGTAACTTATGTTTATATATATATTTATATATCTAGATAATATTGTATAATATGTATGTTTATGTAAGTTTATTTAAAAAAATCCCATAAAGTATATATTTCACATAAAACATACACCCCTCACCACAAAACGCAGGATTTCACGTGCTGAAATCACTGAAGGCCGCCCAGTTTCATGTTGACTGTCGGCCGACTCTTCCCGGATGAGGTTTTTCATGGTTTCCTCATTCCCGAAGGCAAATGCGGAAGAGCTCCAAATTAAAAGGACATGACCGCCTCCTTCCCACTCCCAACATAACACAAACAGACACGTATGTATATATGGTCGTCGACCGCTTCTATTCCGATGATGAAGATTGATGTTGAGTCTGGACGAAACATGCAATTTTAGTAGGGTTTTTAGATAACAATTTTTCCCTACCGATGAAACACAAGGCCTTTAAGTCTATAATAGCCAGGTAACATTTTTAAATACCCACATGAGGTAAAAATTGCAAGGCGCAAATGACGCCGTTCTATTTATAAAGAACATTAACTTTAAATTCAGTAAATTTAAATGATTCATCTCCTCAAGAAATATAAGAATCTAGTAAATGAAAAAATAAATAAAAATTACACATCTACCGGATCTGCCGGATCTGCCCTGATGATGGACACTGCAACGATGTCCGAAACGTTGGCTAAAGAAGGAGGTAGCGCAACACGGCATAACACCCCAAAAACAAATAACGAAAATGGTGAAATATTGTTGAAAATTGCCCCCTTCAAAGCCCGAAGTTATCGATCTAGTTTCTAGTGTGTGGTTTGGTTTATTTATGAGTCAGTCAGTCCGAGTTGCAACTTGAAGGCGATACAAAGTTTATTAATAAATAATTCAAAATGAGGGCGGTGAATAGATTCACTCTTAATTCAAAACCAGTTATGTGATCAGAATGTGGAATTCCAGTTCTGGATTCATCTGCCGACAAATTTCGAAGGAAAACATTCTCTTATTCGACGTATAAAATTCTAGTTGCAGACTCTGTATGTGCTGCCAGAATAAAGAAAAATCATTTTCATCCGAGTGTAGTTTTAATTCGCCGCACATATTTAATTTAATTCAGTTCATAATTTTAAATTTCTGTTGTAATATTTCGAAGGCAAACATTCTCTTATTCGAAGTGCAGTCATAAAATTCAAGTTGCAGATGTATGTGCTGCCAGAATCAAAGAGAAGCCATTTTCATGTTTTGAGTGTAGTTTTAATTTGCCGCACACAGATTCAATTTAAACTAGTTTTGTGTTTAAAATGTAAAATTCCAGTTCTGGATTCATCTGCTGAAACATTTCGAAGGAAAACATTATCTTATTCGAGGTGCAGTAATAAAATTTTTGTTGCAGACTATGCATGTGCTGCCAGAATAAAAAAAAACATTTTCTTGTTCTGAGTGTAGTTTTAATTTGGTGCACAGTTTTAATTTAAACCAGTTTTGTTTTCACAATGTAAAATTCGAGTTGTGGATTCATCTGCTGACATATTTCGAAGGAAAACTTTCTCTAATTCGAAGTGCCGTTATAAAATTCTAGTTGCAGACTATTTATTAGCGTGTCTCGCTCTCCTTAGAGAGAAAAAAATGGCCTTATATTAAAACGCCCGGGGTCTCAAAAGTTTGATATGATCTGTAGCTATTCGAAAACGTAAAAATAAATGAAATTATTGTTCACTATTAGCCCGCTAAAATGGCCGGAAGTTTCGAAAAAAAATAGATTTCGTGATTTGGAAAAAAAATAAAACAAAGGGTTCAAATTTTATATTTTGTACCAAACTTATTTTTCATTACATAACTGCAGTACAAAGTACCAAAAAAATGTTTTTTTTAAATATATGTGATGTGTTGATTAAAAAAATTAAAAGGGAAAATAACACTTTTTCTGCATAAAATCAGAATTCTTGTTGACTTACTTGTATTCATAAGGTTGAAATTTTTTTTCATTTTTGTCAGTTGTACGCATTTTTTAATAATAAACAAACGTTAAAAGGTTAGATTACTGAAAAAAAAAATTATTAAAAATTTAAAAAAAAAATGGTTTTAGGTTTGTTTTCTGATTTTCAATGCATTTTAGCGGGCTAATAACCATTTTTTTTAAATAAATTTAAATTCAGTTCTCATTTTCTTTGCAAGACGCAACTTTTGAGACCCCGGGCGTTTCTGAATTCAAAAGTTGAAATAATTGACACACCCTACAGTATTTATGTACTGATTCAAAGAAAAACCATTTTCACATTCTGAGTGTAGTTTTAGTTCACCGCGTACAGATTTAATTTAAACCAGTTTTGTGTTCAGAATGTGAAATTCCAGCTGTGAATTCATCTGCTGACACATTTCGAAAGAAAAAAATTCTCTTATTTGAAGTGCAGTTATAAAATTCTAGTTAGTCGCAGACTATTTAGGTATGTACTGCCAGAATCATAAAATAATAATTTTTATGTTCTGAGTGTAGTTTTAATTAACCACACATAGAATTTAATCTAAACCAGGTTTTGTGTTCAAAATGTAAAATTCCAGTTGCGAATTCATCTGCTGACACATTTTGGTGGAAAACATTCTTTTCGAAGTGCAATTATAAAATTCTAGTTGCAGACTATTTATGTACTGAGTGTAGTTTTATTTCACCGCATACAGATTTAATTTGAACCAGTTTTGTGTTCACAATATAACAGTAAATTAAATAACAAGTTGTCGATTCACCGTGTACCGAGTGAAGCTTTGCATTTGAGTTGCATGCCTTATGCCGCAAATTCTGAGAAATTGACTGTTCCGTGTGTAGTTGTTGTTTCGGGACTCTCAATACGCGGAAGCGATTTTAAATTAAAACTCGCCTTGGGTACCATTCCCGATTTACAAGAGCAGCAAGCGCAGTATTTGGGAGTTCATTCGCATCAGATTTCATTTCGCCAGTTTCCAGATAGGTCGACTATCGTGGTCACCTCTTATTCATAGACCGGGAGGCGAGATAGGTAAACCCTACGTCATCGACTACACGGATGAAACTACATTTAAGTGATAATGGGCATTTAGAAAACCTTAAAAAAGCTGGTCTGCCGGTGCGCCTCTTGGCAGAAGCCGCGCAGTCATGGAAATAGTCAGCGATTTTTTTGGTCAAAATTACGTCATCGAATACACGAACGGGAATGGTCTCATATGATAAAGGTCGATTAGAAAATGAGAAAAAAGCAGGTCTGCCAACCGGCAGCCTGGCAAGTTCGGAGGCAGCCGGCGTCAAAGTGGGGAAAAAATTGGTCGATTTTATGTCATCGACTACACGAATGAATAACTATAGTCCAGATACTCCAGATCATTCCATATAAGAATTTCGCGGTCTGCCGACCAGCAGCCTGGCAAATTTTTGTGTACGATTTTTTAAAGTTTTTTTTAATTTTTCGTTTATCTTCATTATTATTTTTATTTCACTATATTTTTAAAAACTTTTAATGCCATATTTTAAAAAAATAAGCGAAAATTTTTTTTATAATACGCTAGTGTAGGTACTGTACGTACATTTTATATTCATATTTAATTTAAATTAGTTAGTACAGATACTACCCGTGCTGATGATATACAAAAGACAAAAAAACATTTCTTCAATAAAAAGTAGCGATGGGAAATGTCGATGGAATATCGATATTGTATCGATCTTTTTCCCCATCGATGCATTTCGATACATTGTCATAGACAAATCGATTCTTGAACAATCGATTCTTGCATCGATGTCAAATCGATTAATTCTGACCAATCACAACGCTTCTCTCACATCGATTATTTCTGACGAATCACAGCGCTGGATTTTCATCGATCCATCGTATCGATTCACAATCCGATATAATCGTTTGAAATGTCATCGTAAGAAGAATCGATTCTCGCTTATCAATGTCTATGTTCATATCGAATACAGTTCGATACAATCGTTTTGAAATGTCATCGAAGTGGAATCGATTCTCGCTTATCGATGTCAATATTCATTCGAATGCACAGTCCGATATAATCGTTTTGAAATGTCATTGAAAATGAGTGATACAATCGTTTTAAGGCCCGTTTATAATAGGAATAAGCCGTAAGCCGTATGCCGTAAGCCGTAAGCCGTAGAAGTTGGAAGATAGGAAACCTGTGTATCCGTTTATAATAGATGGCAATAAGCCGTTAACTTTTTCCGTAATGGCGCGTTCAGACGTTTCAATTTTTGTTGATCCACTTTTATTTAACGTAAAAAGTTGAACGAGATTATGTTCACACGTTTCAATTTAAGTAGAACCGAATTTGACATTCAAGATGGCGTCAACTGAAATTGTCAGTGCGTGCGTCTCTCTAACTTCTGATGTTTTGCGAGATGAGGATATGGATGACAGAAAAACAATTTGATGAGCTGCTTTCCAAAATTGGCGATAAAAATTTTCAGAGATGTTTAAATTAATAATAATTACTACTAACTACAATAACCGGAGAAGCAAGGAAATAATCCATATTTCGTTAAAATTAGCTTTACCATAACCTAAAAACAACAACGCCAAACGTCATTCTTTGACATGGGTAGTTATTGTTATTAGATTTGTACAAAGTTTTTTTTCTTTTAATTTATGGTGACGCATGCTCTGAATATTTACCGTTATTTTTTTGTCATTATCATAATATATTGGGTAGGTAGTGTAAATGAAACACTATTATTTATTGCAGTATCACGGGCATTTCTATTTGTGTACACTTCTTGCTTTTGATCCCAAAGACAGGGATGCATAAATCTGAACATCAAATCATCCGACCATTTCAAATATTTTTTCGTTGAAACGGATTCCATGACGGTAGAACTAGGAATGTCTAACGAATATGGACATAAATGTTTGACGTCTAGTTGTGCACGCGAGTAACTATGGTAACCAAGATGGCGCGATCATACTTGAACGTCAAAAGTAGACGGGCTATCAACTTTAGCTAGTCAACAAAAAACTTGTTCAACTTTGTTGAAAGAAGGTTCACACCTGTCAATATGCTTTCAAGTGTCGAGTGAACCGGCTATAACCGAAAAGATGGTTCAACTTTATCTTTTACGGTTACGGCATACAGAAAGCTTAGATATATGCTGAGATTTATGTATTTTCGATCGATACTCTATGGTATCTGCATGGTATATAATAATGTGATAACTCGTCTGCTACGCTTTACTAATCTATGTTGTAGAAGTCCCAACAATTTATAAAAATTGGTCTGCGACATTCTTGTATATTTTTTAAATTGCTCGTTGTCTACTGCCGCCATGTCTTTAAACAAATTATGGAAATGTCCCGTGTTATTCCTTTTTTGATTAATGGGACGGACACTCCAACGTCGTTTTTTCCTTATTTTTTTCGTATGTGCGTCTCCATAGCAGTATATGCCAGCCCCAGAATTGACAAAAACATTCCACACGCGACAATGTCTGACGAATCCATCTGAATCTATCGTTTTAATAATTATTTAAATAAAACAATATGAATTAGAATATACTCTTCTCGGTTGACAGTTGACATTTGACATAGACAAGTGACAGCGGCTCACTTCTATGGGCGTATTCTATTCTATTCCTATTCCAATTATAAACGACGTTCTAAAATATTACGACTTACAGATTACGGCACCGGCTTATTCTTACGGCTTATTCCTATTATAAGGCTGGGCGCAAATGGACGTTTTCCTTGTTCGATTTCCTGATGCGGAATTCCGATTCGGAATTCCGTGAGACTAGCGCAAACGTTCGTTTTTCTTCATTCGGAATGTATACACGATACACGTCAGCATAAATATACTAACCCCTAGATCGATCACTTGGGGCTTTTTCCTCCTAGCGGTTTCGTCACCAACTTAACCCCCCTCGCCCTTCCCGCACTTGCCAGCACTAATAGACTAAAGATAGAGGAAACTTATTTGTCTACCATAGACAATATAATCGCTCTCGACCTACTTCACTAGCCCAATAAATTATTTAAGAACAAAATTATTGGAATCAGAAAATGTTACATTAGACAAATGAAACACTCTGAGAACATCTTTAAATATGTTTATTTTCAGTAAAGACAATTGATAATAAATAACACATAAGACAATTGATAATAAAACATAACACAAAAACTAAGTTATCCTAACCGACCTAACCTCAAATTAATTTACGGACGAATGCTGAATGTTGATGTCCTGGTACTGGTTCTCATCCTGGTCATCTTGTAGATACTCCACTGACCAGCTCTCTTCACCTTCACCGTCAGACTCCCATTTGACATCGGAAATGTCTCCTTCCAGTGCAATAGTTATTTCTTCATGTGACAAACCTCTAACAGCCATCTATAAAAATGATAACAATGAGTTACATATAGTCTACCGGAAAACATTAAAATAAATTAATACATCTTGAAAGAATCAAATTAAAATACGTAAAACAATACAAAAGGCCAAAACAAGAAGATCTCCATTAAACACATCCACCAATGCGCCATCACAGGATCATGAACGTTTTTAGCG
The DNA here is from genome assembly GCA_917880885.1 of Limnephilus marmoratus. Classification (NCBI taxonomy): domain Eukaryota; kingdom Metazoa; phylum Arthropoda; class Insecta; order Trichoptera; family Limnephilidae; genus Limnephilus; species Limnephilus marmoratus. The sequence goes on along the minus strand of OU862929.1, from coordinate 35,971,170 downwards.
AAAACAAAATGAAAAAGCAATGTTTTTGAATGGAAATCATATTTATCGATCAGATTAAACATCTGCATACAGTATAATAATTATTTTCAACAGAAAAATGCTATATTTTACCTTTTAATGTTATGCAGAAAACCAAGATGTCAAACCGTTTTGTCCAAGACGCCATTTCCAAATACTTTGTGTTGCCAGTAGGGATGGACGATATACATCGATGTATTATAAACACTCGATGTATTGTAACGATGCATCGTATTGAAGCGATGTATTTTAATACTTCAACATCGAATATATATCGATGTTTTTTTATTCGATGCATCGAATACGAAAAGTTTTATTTTTATTTTTATTGTTGCCAGTACGCGGTTTGTTGTATTCCAACAAGCGATACGCAAAATACGGGGCTGTTTGTTTAATAAGAAGCACTGCTTCCATTGTTTCAAAGTTCGACAACCCCCCCCCCCCCCCCCCCCCCCCCCGACGCGTGTTTTGATTTGTACCACCGAAATATAGGGAATTTCACATAAGAAATCAGAAATACATCGATGTATTGGAAACATCGATGTATTTCTCAATACATCGTATTACCATCGATGCAACCATTCGATGCATTACATCGGAAAAAACATCGATGTATTTTTTGAATGTCCATCCCTAGTTGCCAGTACGCGATTTGTTATATACCTTATAAAACATATCTTTCTCAAGCGATACGCAAAATACGGGGCTGTTTGTTTCATAAAATCAAGAGATTTTAATTTTCATCCATCAAATGACCTGACGACCTCCGTAGTCCAGTGGGTAAGACTCTTGACTCACGATCCGGAGATTGGGGTTCGAACCCGGCATGCGTAAGTAAATTTTATTTGATTAATTTGTGTTATTTCACAATTAATTCATATAAAATAATATATATTATAGTATATTTACGGCATGTTCCAGAGTGGAAGATACTATCAGTATCGCCCTGGTGTAAGACCACCATTCAGAATTGAAATGTTGCTTGAAAATGGCTTTAGCCGTGTTTGGTGACCAGATCTGAATAGCCAGGTACTTCCCAACCCTCCTCTTCCCCACCTCCTTCCCCTCCTCACTACCTTCAGCCTCACAACATACCTAATTTGGGGAATGCCATAGTCTCACTGGCTTCAGACGGAGCAGTTGAGATTCTTGTACGGTATTTACAGTAAAAAAAAAAATCATTTTCTTCAAGATCTTGTGATATATTTAGAAAATCAAAACCAAAACACATTGAAGCTGTATGGATCAGGTGTTCTCGGAAATTAAAAAAAAAAATTCTACAACTTCAAGAGTCCACCAATTTTTCCATTTGTGAAGGCACAAGTCGTTTCAGCAAGTTTTTGTACAATAAAAATAAATCCTCAAATAAGAAGTGTGCGAGTGCTCCGTGTATACGATGTAATAAAAATTTTAAAAAATGTATGGAATCACAAAACCCCCAAAAATACCACAAAAAATACTCCAAAACACCTATTAAACCAGTAAAAAAATCCCATCCCACTTATTTTACCCCTAAGTTGGCAACCCTGAGCGAGAGATGGCGAAAATCAAAATTACAAACCTATCTTTACAGCTCCATCTATGAAACTTTATCTATGAGTGGCAGCACTTTTACGTCACGGACCACGGTTGAAAAATTTGAACGAAGTTATACGCCCCTGCACGTCAGTACAGATAGTGATAGCGTGGTGAACGCACGACGATGGAGGTCGAAGATTTATTAGCAATTGCATTTCTGTTAATAATGAAGAAGAAAAAAATAATGGAATGATGAAAAATAATGAATTAATAATGAAAGTTTCTGCCTCACACATTATCGTGTTGCGATTCTATGCGTAACAAATACAAAGAATACGTCCGATGCACGCGGTGCCGATGCGATACTGAATAGAAATTTCCGAACGTATGCGCCGGCCCAAACAAAATGTATGGAAGCGCTGCGTTCCGCATGACGTCATTAGGTTTTTTTCCGTTCGGTTTCTCCGAACGCGCCGGCTTGCATTCGGAACGTACGTACGGAATTTTTTCCGTTCGGAAAAAAACCGAACGTGTGCGTCAGTTAATGTATTTTCTACTGATACCATGCATTCCGGTCTCCGAATACGGAAAACGAATTCGGAAATCGAATAAGGAAAACGTGCTTGTGCGGCAAGCCTAAACGGGGCTTTACAACTGTCAGAATTCATTCGTAAACGCAAATCGATTCTAGATCTGAGAGGTTGTATTCAAGATACGTCAAAATATCTCAAATTGTGATAAACTGATAAAGCGTGTTGATGTTATCATCATCCAGCTTTGTTGTAAATGATGAATTAATACTTTTAGGTAACGATCTACGTTTCCAGTTTTAGTTTATGTTTAAAGATTGCCATGGTGACTGTTTTTCACAATTTAAAGTTTATTTATTATTACTTATGTTATTTTAAGGTTATGTATCATCTAGGGTAGTGTTGGTCGTAGTATTCAAACGTGAAACGATTGTAAACGACGAAATATTACTTTTAGGTTATGATTTACGATTCCAGTACGTGTTAAAGATCGACATGGTGATTATTTTTCGTAAGTAGGTAGATGGGTTATTTTGAGTAATTTATCGATTTGTTTAGTGTATGTTTGATTTATTGTAAATGAACAACCGATATCTCTAATTTCATCGAGTACTAACTAGTACCTCAAAATATTTTGTGTGACTATAAAATATTGATGGTTTGTTCTAAAAAGTGTTATCAGCGCTAGAATTAGACACTTCTGTTCAAAGATATCATTATTCAATAAACACCGATTGCAAAAAAACAGTTTTTTTACTGTTTTACTGTATAAGTTTCCTACAATCTAAATGTCATTTTGAGATTAATCATGTAATGACGCATATCAGAATTTTGGAAACATCTATAAAATTACATTATCTATAAGAATACGGATCTTATGAAACAGTTTCAAGGTCGGGCCAGACCATAGATTATAGATAGTAAAGTATTATTGTAAATTATAGAAAATAATGTTGCTTGTAAAGAAATCATTGCCAGCAATGAAAAATCTACGTTGCCATACCGATGTACCATGCTTCGCCCGTGAACACCCCCCCTGCCGCGAGAAAAAATACTGCCTTTGACCGCAGCTATTGCCCCTGAACTCCTAGCGATTAATCGATTAATCATTCGATCATTTTTATGTATCGATACAAAAATATCGATTATGTAAATGTATCGATTATTCCCATCACTATATTAAAAAGCAAAAAGAAAAAAACTGCTTCTCATATCTTATGTTAATTTGTCTATGGTATATGGAGAAAAAGGGAAAATAACATTATTATCTATTATCAGCAGCTGTCATAAGTCATAAGTGATTATTCCAAAAATTCTTTACTGATACCGCGGAGAATTTTGTTTATTTGAATAAATGTCTGTTGGCATGTTATAATTCTTTATATTTCTTATAATAAAATAACTAATTTAACGTAGAAATGTTCAAAACGCTTGGTAGGGTGTTTAAATACCGTCCGCGGCATATCTACGTTTACGAAGTTGCGGAAGTAGCTCGCGTAGGAAGAACACCCTCGCAAGCTGTCAATTTTGAAATATATCGACTGCAGAAAAGGAATTTTAGCGATGAAGTATCAAAATCCAAAGTATCGCAGCCGGAACCCGGCACGGAGACAATATTTGACAAGATAATATCGAAGGAAATCAAGGCGGACATTATTTTTGAAGACGATAAATGTTTAGCTTTCAACGACATATCGCCTCAGGCGCCGGTTCATTTCTTAGTTATTCCGAAGAAACGACTTAATATGTTGGATTCCTGCACTAAAGGAGATTCAGACGTAAGAATTGCACATATTTTTCATTTTAATTATTCATAAATAGCTGTATCATCAATATTTGCAGCCAAAATACGAAGTTTGACATAACCTCAAATCGTAATATCTAAACAAAAATCACATAATTTAAAGATAAGTCCATCTATTAGTGTCTTCATATCATTGTTATTTTTTAGAGAAGATAAGATTTTGCATTCCTTACAAAATAGTCACATATTTACACAGTTAAAACAATAATTCACAGAAACGAGTTGCAAAATTGTAAATTCTTATCTTATCTGGTGGATCTAAAGGCAAAAATTTGTGATTCATGCTGAAAACATTTCACCAGTAGTTATTATCTTTATTATTTTAGGTGCGCTGGGCTATCAGCTGTTGGTAGGCAGTTACTTTAAATTAGGCAATTTAAATATTTTATATACTAGATACCAACAGATCACATATATAATTATTCTTTATTATAAGATCTTTTTTAAATGGTTGCATTATCTTGTTCGTTTCTTTTTGGTGTTTTGGAGTTGTCATCATTCTTTAGGGTAGATGATGGACGTCACTAGGCTGTCTGAAATGTTAACTCAAAAAGGAAGCAGTAACTGAGCACCCTAGTCAGAAGTTAACTTAAACTTACCTGTCTAACCATCACACCATCATTGGCAGAGATAATAGACTGCCACACAACTCTATATTGGCACATTGGTTCATTCACATTCATACATTGTCTCATACAGGGTGCGGCAGCATAACTTCCTTTTTTCAAAACTTAATAAAATCCATTGTACGAATCAGATTTTTTTTTATTTGTTTTTTATAATGGAGGCACATATCTAAAGTTTTGTTTTACTTAGTTTTTGAAGATCAAATCAGGTAGGTGACGTCCCCCATTCTCCATACACTGAGTAAACCGATTTCTGGCGTTTGTCATGACTCTTGCCAGCATATCATGCGTTATCCTGGCAGTTTCTTCCTGGATGTTGATCTTCAAATCTTGAAGGGTCCTTGGACGGTTCACATAAATACGGGGTTTCAAAAAAACCCATGGAAAAAAATCACAAGGGGACAAATCGGGAGAGCGGGCGGCCACTTCAAATCACCCCTAATTGAGATGAGGCGCTCTGCGAAGTATTCCTTCAAAACAGCCGGGACAAGGGACCCCAGATCTTCCTCTTGTCGCACTTGCAGTTTGTCTAAATGTAGTGACCAATATAACAATTGATTTTCTGGTCCGGGACAGAGGCTAAATTAAAGTGATTCCAAAAGGCCTGCTCGGTTGCGATCACAGAACATCCATTCAAAAAGTAGGCTTCAACGGCAAACGTAAGCTCCTCATTGTTACAACGCATGATGGCGACAAAACTTTACAGTTCCGACCCTCGAACGAGATCACTAGCGCTTCGCTACGGCATCAACCGCAAGGCGCGTATTTTAAAAAAGGAAGTTATGCTGCCGCACCCGTTACATACATAGCCTTCTGCTATTCTGTGGTGTTAAAAATGTGGTGATCTGATAAGAATGCAAGGCTGATGTAAGCGAAATGGATATGTAGAGAGGATGTACAAGAAAGGAGTGTAAAGAGAATAAAATGCAGAAATGAATAGTAGAAAAAGTCAGGGACTCCCAAAGAAGATATACCACGATCAGACGAATCAAATAAATTATTCAGGCCAAGTCAAGAGTCAGAATAACAGAAGAGAATTTATGGGATGATTTAACCTGTTAAATCACTGGAGACCCAAATTGTCCCAAAACATCATTTGCCGTTATAATAACAGGAGACCCAAAATGTCCCAGAGCGACCGGACATTATTAAAAGTTAGATATCTCTCTTCCTGCCGTGCAAACATTTGTGATTGATTTTATGTTAGAAAGCAAAAGAAATAATTTTTCTCATTGCTTTAGGAATATATGAGCTATGTTGTTTAGATATTTTACAAATCTGATCATCTTACAATAAGATAAATCTTTTTGTACCCCCAACCAAAACAACAAAGTTTAGCATTTAATTTTAAAATATAGTTGTATGAATATGATAAAAAGTGAAGTGACAGTTTTATTAAATTTTCTTAACCCCTCCGAATTTTCGAGAATATTCGCTTTTGGTGTCTCTAACAAAATGACATTTTACGAAAACTTTTTGTTATTACCGCTTCACAATTAAAGCTCTATAAATTAAAAATTTCTGAACGTAGCCGAATAGTAAAAAATGTTTTAGAAAGGTTACAAAATAGGCTTTCAAATTATTATATTACAAATAATTATTAGCATTTGTAAATATTAAAATTTAGAATGCAAACATTAAAAATAGGTAAAAATGACTCACGTGATGTTTTTATGTGAAAACGGTACTAAAATCACAGATTATGTAAACAACAATACTTATTCTATTGTATATATGTGTAATAAACACTTTTGTCACCTCACTTTTTTATCATTTCATATAAAAATATTTAATAAAAGTTTAAAATGTGGAGCGCGGTGGAGCAAATTTGCGCGGGTAAATATTTTTGTCAATTACACGACTGACAGCTAATTCCTGTTATGTATTTCCATAGACAACTTGATAGGGATGTGCAGCTTGATCTACTATCGACCTTTTACTTTTTGTTTTAGGGATGTAACTAAAACAATAACCTCTTCCCTTGTGGGGCCTTTAGGGAACCAAAGGGAGGTGGACTCTCTGTTGTGGAGCCTTCGGGGAACTAAGGAGTGGAGAGGAGAGATGAAGCCCTCTTCCATCGTGGGGCCTTTAGGGAACCAAGGAGGAGTGAAGAGGGGAAATGAGACCTGGGAAGACACATTGTCGGACCAGAAGATATAGCTTCATTTCCAATGACAATCCTGGTGAACTTTATAAAAGGGACTGGGTTACTGTCAAAGGAATGAGGTAAAATGGGAGATAGTACAATGGGTCTATGGCCTAAGTGCTCACGGGAACTATATATATATATATATATATATATATGTAAACCGTCTCCGAAAAATGCAAAAAAAAAAGAAAAAAAAAAAAAAAACAAAACAATAACGGAGTTAGAACGATTTCTATGGAAACACACGCGCTTTGTATAAACACGCTTATTGTACTTGACTGCTGCCCTATTTTTAACGCTTATATCTGCTTACGTTGCGGAGGGGTTAAGAATGTGAACGATGCTCAAGGATTGTGCCAAGTTAGGTTGATTGGTCGTCTATTCTCTCTGCTTATTTAAAAAATATTAAACAAAATTGAATTGAAATCATTCTGATTCTAGCGCTCTTATCCTTCTTAATGTTTTTTCCTTTTATTAATTTAATTTTTTTTTTTCAGATATTATCCCATTTGATATTGACTGCCAAGACCATAGCCCAAAAGAAACTGCCCAACGGCTACAGACTGGTGATTAACAATGGACAGCACGGTGCGCAGAGCGTCTACCACCTGCACGTACATATCCTCGGGGGCAGGCAGATGTCCTGGCCACCGGGCTAAGTTTCAGACCAGCTAATTGAGTTTGCTTAGCTGTAAGTTATGATATAATATTGATAGTGAGGAAACAGAAACTCCTAATTAAAAGGTTATTTGCTAGAGATGGTTGATATCTTATCTGAAATGAGTTTTCAAAGGCTTGTTCATCCCAGTTCCACTAGGAAACGGTTCCTCAGAAAAACGCTTTCGGCCGGGAATATCAACCGTTTGTAGGTATTACTCGCATTCCTGTTTCTAAACTGTAGCAAGTCAAAATATCTCAAATATGTTTTACCTCTTTATTAAATATAGATAGATATTTTAAGATTTATTATAATTTTGGGTGGCCGATACGGGTACCGCCGCCCCGGGAACCATTTATTGGACAACCAACACCTCCGCCATAGGTCATCCCAAGTGGTTCGCTACTTTTGGTGACTTAGCAGGGGTGCCCGGATTCATGAGGTTTTTCAAGGTCTTGGATGCCAATATGTCTGCCCACCTGCTGCGTGGTGTGCCGGATCAAGAGAAACTTGGTTGAGGAGGTCTTTTGACCTCTCCAGCCAGAATCCCTCGACCCATCGCCTTGCACCGCGGTTGTCCGTCACTCCTGAACACGCTGACCCCCAGATTTCTACCCACCTGTCATATTTATTTTCTTCCCAGAACTTCTTCCTTTCCTTAAAAAAACCTTCCACGCAACATCCTCTAAGATGACATGGGCCCTGAGAATTTATTTTCCTCAGGGCCTCCTGTGTGGAGTTAACGTAATTTTTTTATGTGTATTACAATTTGAAAGAATGAACATAATATATAGTGTTTAGAGTTTGTAATAAGTGCGCTCTGTAACAGTTTAATGGAATTCAAACAGTTGAAAAGCGTAATAAGTTTATTATCCCAATTTTGTCTTATTTTGACTTACGACAGTTTAGAAGCAGAATCGCGAAATGTTCACATGGGTGTGTGAACGCAGGGCTGTCATCCAGTGGGTTTCCGAAATTACTCTGCTCAAAATTAAAAATTTATGTTAGTTAGGTAACCCGTTCCCAATGTACTTATAAATAGATTTTCATTTGTTTTAAGATTGAAAACTCTTTGTTACAGAAAGAAATGGGATTACACTACTGTGCATTTGTTGTATGTATCTATGTATATATAAAACCAATGGTGATGTGAATTTAAGTAAAATTATTGCATTTCCAAAAATACGTCAGTTTACAAAAAAATTTCTAATTGTACTCCCTTACAGTGGTGATCTGACAATAAAATTAGAGCAAATAAGCAATACCGCACTTTTTAGCGTAATTTTACCACTAAGATTGTCAATAAAGAGTGCATCTCTTGCAGTTTGAAATTGAGCAAGAAATGGAGACTGGAGTTTGATCTGTGGAATGATGACCTTTGAAATGAGAGGAAATAACATTTACATATTCATCCATTTATTGTGTTTGTTGGTATTTGGTATCTATAATTTTATTTAAAAACTGTGACGAGGTTCTGTTTCTCCACTATTGATATTGTTCTGTCTTCTGTGCTACCAATGGGTTGATGTCTAAGTTTGCAGTATTTTTATTAAGGTTAAACGTAACTTACGTTATCATCTACGCATTCACAGATGGCGCCAATTAAATTATTTTGGGTATTTAACACTTTTTACTTGTTATGCTTCAAAATATTAAGGTGAATTAATTGTTTGCGCCGGTATATATTTAATATGAACTAGAAAAAATACTTTTGTACATAAACAAACCCAAAGATATTGTAATATAATAGATGTGCTATCTGCAGTTTTTACTAGGTGGGACTGCGCTTCCGGGTGTCGCCGATATTGTTTACCAATTAATAAATAAACTAAATGAACGAATAAACCAAACGAACGTTAAACTAAATGAACAAATTCTTTCCGTATTCAAACTATATTATTAACCAATACTAATGCACACCTTCAAAAAATCAACGAAATGAACAAATTCTTTTTGTATGCAAACTACTCTGATTAGGTCGTAGTCTGCCGACAGTTGTGCGGACATCATAGCATATCTCTTTTGTATTTGAATATCTTTGAACAAACCCAAATCTTTCAAGAAAGGTTTACAAATACAATATTGGATTGAGTCACTGATACACAATTGGATTTGGAAGCCTTTCTTGAAAGATTTGGGTTTGTTTATGGACAAAACTATTTTTTCAAGTTCATATTATATATGTACGGGTGCAAACAATCAATTCACCTTAATATTTTATAGCATTTCATTCAAAAAGTGTTAAAAACCTACAATAATTTATTTAGCGCCATCTGTGAATGTGTAGATTATAACGTAGGTTACGTTTAACCTTAAGTAAACAAAATACAATAACTAATAATATTCTTCTGGTTATCAATGTTCTGGAATTTTGGATGTTAAGAAAATGTCAAGTAAGAAGAGCTGCAATATTTTAAAAGAGGTTTCTCGAAGAGAATGAGCCAAAATTACGAAAAACATACTGAAAAAATTAGGAGAATAAGGAAGATGTTGAATAATCTCCCAACAGAGATCTTCTTTAGTTTATTTCTAGTTGCCTCCGATATCTCAACTCCCGTGTCAACTCAAAAAATAGAATATATCAGAAATGTGACTATGAAAAAATTAAAACAAATAAAATCTCTCCAAGGCATCGTTGCCTTAATCCTTACGAGTTCAGCTGGCTGCAATAGCAGTCAAAGAAATTCAGGCCCACACTGCGGATGACTGCATTAGCAGCCTGTACGAATTGTTCACTATCATTTTTTTTTTATATACCTATATGAATACCGCACAAGAGTCCCCTCTGCTCCCATCTGGAGCCAGCCAGTGAGATTGGCATTCCCAATTGGGGTATGTTGTGAGGCTGAAGTTAGTGGGAAGGGGAAGAGGAAGGTGGGAAAGTACCTGGCTATTCAGACCTGGTCACCAAACACGGCTAAAGCCATTTCAAGCAACATTTTAATTCTGAATGGTGGTCTTACACCAGGGCGGTATTGAGAGTACCTTCTACTCTGGAACGTACCGCAAATATACTATATATTATTTTAAATTAATAAATTGTGAAATAACGCAAATTAATCAAATAAGATTTATTTGCCACTCCGGGATTCGATCCCGCGACTTTCGGATTGCGAGTCAAAAGCCTTACCGCTGGACCACGCCGGCTGTCGTTGCTGGTAATTTTACGTTAAAATCAGCAACGAAAGTGAACAATTCGTATAGGCTGCTAATGCAGTCATCCGCAGCGTGGGCCTCAATTTCTTTGACTGCTATTGCAGCCAGCCGCAATCTAAGGGTTAATAATCAAATAACTACAAACTTGTGCATCAACCCTATATTAAATCAAAATCATTTAAATGAAATCGAATCTAAGGGAACGTAACCATACTACGTGACCAATTTTTTACACTTTTTAACCCCCCCTTCCCCCGGTGACCAAAAACCTAAGCAACTCGCCGCTCATTTGTACCAAGCGTGGTATTTTGAAGACCCCTTCCCCCCTGAACAGGTCACGTAGTATGGGTACGTTCCCTAAGTTAAAATGCCGTATCACTCTTGTACGGTGTCAAAACAGATATAAGTAATTAGGTAGGACATTAAGCCCCCAAAATGGCTCCCGTCAGGTGGAGTGCAATGGGTTTCACATCTAGATTCACTACTTTAGTCGACTGCCAGTTTTTGATGGTTCATCATATTATAAAAATTTCAAGCAAATAACTGAAAAAAATGTGAGCTGATATTGCAAGAAAAACACTGGAAAATTTGGTTACATGCAACCACTGCAGGGCAGCATACTCACTAGGTTGGGTCACGACTGTATGGGAAAAAACAAATTCTTGTTTCGATTTGTCTAATTTTTTTAATAAATTTTGGGTATCATCCTCTTCCTCCGGATTGACTTTGAAATTTCACATAAAAGAGCAAAACCCACCCTTCCTAAATCTTGAAAAAATGTTAGATTAACCATTAAAATTTAACTATTTTTAATAAAACACGAATTAGAGGGAATATTTTGATTTATTTATTAAAAAAATATATCAATATAATTCAAATTATCTAAAGGCAGTGTATTCAAATACCAGCAAAATCCTTCTTAATCCAAATTTCGGCATTATTTTGAGAGACTCAATCTTGGGAATTTTTGTAAAAGATTTCGTAAAAATATATTATATTTGCGCTGAAGATTACAAAAAATATGGTTTAAAGGATTTCTTAGTAACTTTTATATACACTAGAAATAACCCCTTATAATGAAAATTTTCAAAACTTTGAAGTGAATACGGAGGAAGAAGATCGTAACAGAAATTTTAAAAATTTTAAACACGTCGTTTAGAAACCAATTTGGCACCCTTTTATCGCTCTTAGATTTAAAAATAAATGACCCATCTTAATACTTGTGGTGTCGTGTCAGTGCCGGAAAAATTTGAACCCATAGTATTCGCATTTGTATGGACCTGATAAACACACTGTTTCATATTTTACTGTACTACCGTACTAACACACATTAACAAGCCATATATTCTACGTAAAAGATAATAAGTAATAATTTGTAAAAAGTATTGACTTAATTTAGCCATTTTTAATATAGAATGTTATCTTTGTCTGCGAATTAACATTTTTCATATAAATATACATTAAGTTATATGAAATAATGTAGTTTACTAACAAATAATAGTAGTTCCTTTATTGATCCCCTAATTCTAAACTACTAACACTGCGTTTTGACCAATCAAAATGTATGACGGATTAGTTGTTAGAATGTATATTTTTCTATGTAAACAAAGTCTTGTCTTTGGTTTTATTATAATGTATTTACATTCATTTTTGTATATGAAGTATTGTTAGTTACACAAATAATGTTAGTTTCTTTATTTACCCCCTAATTCTAAACTACTAACACTGCGTTTTGACCAATCAAAATGTATTACTGATTAGTTGTTAGAATGTTTTTGTCCTAAGTAAAAAAAGTCATGTCTTTGGTTGTATTGTTGTTATAAGAATGGTTTTGGTTGATATATTATTATGTTTTTAATTAAGTTTTATAGGGATAGTTTTAGGAACTCGCTGCCATATAAATAATTTTGTTGACTTGTTACCAACGCAAGTTGTTAAATTGTTTTAATTTTGTTACCAGTTGTGCAATATGTATTGATTATTGTTTATAAATGTAAAACTTTTATTATTGTTTGAATAAATATTTTGTATCTTTAAAGATTATTTTTATTACAAGAAAATTGTCGACATCAGTGATACGGCCCGCAAGCCATTTCATACTTCAAACTTTCAAGTTTCAATTTTTTTCATAAAGAATATTTAATAGTTTCTTTTTTGTACTTCTTTCATTTCACTCAAAATAATACGTTTTTTTTTACAGAAACAACATTTTGTGGTTCAAACTTAACCTATTTAATCACAGGAGACCATAAATATACCAAACCACCCACCAGGAGACCATATTTGTCCCAGCTCACACAGGTCTCATAGAAATCGTTGTATCTCCCTTACTATCAAAGTGAAAAGTATGATCTAAATGGTATTAGAAAGAGAAGACAACACACTTTATATTCAAATCATTAACCATAAAATAATTAAAATGTATACCTCTATAAAACCAAAGTTTCCGATCGCAATTTGAAAAAATTATGAAACTTTGTGAACTTTTTAAGAATTATTTTTACATGAAACGACAAAAAAGCGAGGTGACAGTAACGTTTATAATTCAATTGTCTAATAAAACATGTGTGTTTTTATTTATTTTCATTATTAATAATTTTAGACAGAAAAATGTAAGGTAATCCATTTTAAATTTTATTATTTATGCATTAAACCGCTTACTCGTTAATATGGAATACTTTTTATCCAAACAGTTAGATTTAGCTTTATTATTACGAAAAGTGAGTATTTATGTCGGGGGAGACATAAATATTCACTCGCGCGGTAACGCCATGTTTATTCATCGTTTTTATTTTAACATTTCATCAATGCTGCCAATCATAGAAAAAATATTTTTGCGTAAAACAAAGTGAATGCATTATTGACAAGTTTGTACCTGTATTTATAACAGTAGAACATGGAAAGAAATGCATTAAAATAATTACACAAACCCGCTAGACAAACCCTGCTTTGCCAAACAAACCATTCAAAACCTGGGATGTTTTTTAAAATTATAATGAAATGCGAGTTTATTTTAGAGAATTTATTTTATAAGATTGGTACTTCCAACAAATGTCATATTTGATTGTCTATTAGTAAAAGGAACATTCCGTATTATCCGTGAGGTGAACTAACTGCACATTTACCTAATTTTTTTTTAGTTTTATTCTAATATTTAAAAAAATTACATGGTTTTTTATAGTATTAAAATTTGAAAGCGTATTACATCACCTTTCGAAAAAAGTTGTTAGTTTTCAGATACATTCACAAATATTCCATTTTTTGGATTTTATTGCAAAGCGGAAATATTTTTGTCTGTTGACAAAATACTGCCCAATTTTGAAGGGCTAAGTGTAGAAAAAATTTCACCTTCACTTCGCAGCGCTTTTTTGTTGAGATCTATGTATACTGCATTTAAAGATTTCAGTTTTATAAAATACCAAAAGTTTAAAAAAAAATGATAATCAAAAGTTGCTCAAGGTATTTTTTACATTCTTTAATATTTCAGAATGATCGAAATCGGTAGCATTTATCGGTTTGGCCTTGGAGATATAAAATTCTCACCTGCCGGTGTTTTTTGCGTTCTATAATTGGTTTAAAAAAATGACCTTTTTTTAGAAAATACAAATAGATATGCGATGTCACCGATTGCAAATTTAACAATGTTGAGCTGGAGGTACCCTATCCCTTGTGACCCGCGAACAAATTGAAAGAGGGTAAATTGGTCCTTCAACTAAAAAAGTTACTGGTCTACATGTTATTAGTACATTTGATCAGACTGCAAGGGGTGTTCAACATAGCAGCTCACCTAATACGCCGTGCCACCTGATACTTCATAATCAGTCCTCTTCTACATGATTGCCTACCGTGGCTTCAGATCACGAGTTCAGCAAGTTATTTATATAGGAACTGAAAGGGTTGGCATCCTAATACCTGACCGATCTCTCTGTGTGAGGGACAATCTTATTAGATGCAACTTAAACTCGGGTCAAGCGAGGCCAATATGTCTAGACTTGTTGAGCTTTCCTTTAGGCCCAAGATGGAAGTTTGATATTATATAATTTCGTGAGGGATTTATGTGAAATGTGTCTATAATATGTACTTGTGTTAGTTATTTGTATTATTTAGCACTAGCGTATCCAATTGGTAATCTGAAATACATACTTTCCGTTGGTAGGATTTTACTCATCTCCTTCAGGGGTATTAGGTCGTGGGAGCCCGGCTTTCAAAGGTAAAACAATATTATTTTGACATTTACGTTTCAAAAGGGAAACTATTGGAACTCCTATACACCACAGACGAATTGAGACAAACAACGTTTCCACTTTTATGTTCAAATTTACAATCCCAAAAATCCCTGAAAGTTTCATAATTTCTGCTGTAAAAAAAACATCATTGTATAACATTTTAATATTTAAAAAAACAACAATATGTGTTTACAAAAATATATTTAAAACGAGAAGATACATCATAATACCGTAAGAACACGAAGTTGTCAAGTGATATTCCTAATATTTACACTGTTCTCGTCCTGTAATTTCTGAAGTAAAAGCAGGCAATCAGTCAAATGAATACGCACTTCATGGTTCTTTCGACAGTTTCTTTCAACGAATGATGTTTTCCTTAGCAATAATGAATTATGAGTAAATAAAATATTTTGTTTATCTTGTAGAAACTGCCGCCTCCTTGCGCGCCGCGTCTTGCAGGAGTTGTGTGTCAACTTCGTCGGCTGGCAATTGTACGTACCTAACGACAGATCCTCTTATGAAACAATTCTTCACTGAAAGCATGTGGGGGTATTTGTCGGAGTCTGTAACGCTGATGTCGGATAATTTGATGTTGAGATACTGGTCGACCGAATGCAGCGTGCCGCATATGCTCAAGCCATTCTTAAGTTCGACCACCACGTCTTTCCCCACTAGCGATTTGAAGAACGAGAAGAATAACATCGTGCTTATTTGTTTTCCAAAAGGTGTTTAGTGATGGATATAAAATTTTCTCCAGCCGCGTATTTGCGCGTATTTGAATGATCGAAAATATGACAGAAAAACGCTTTTCTGAATTTCTGACAGCCGGTAGTCATAGACAAATATAATAATTTCTTCTTTTTTTTCTATGACTATGAACTATGAACGACTCCAGATACTAATATCTACTAGCGGGTGACCAGACAACTAAGTGGCAACTTTTTAGACGTGTGAGTTTTCGTAATGTTGTCCTAATAATTCGGCCCTAGAGATTGTCATGCCTCATCCGCACGTTTGGCAAACCTCAACAAACCTTCACAAACGCAAACGTGCGGATAGGGTGTTTGGCTTGGTTTGAGTAAGTTTGCAAGCGTTTGTTGCCGATTTGCCTAGTGTCGGTTTTTCGTCACAAATCAAAGGGAATTTGCCGCAAGCGTTTGCAACGCATCCACACGTTTGTGAGCACCAGTGATGGTATGTCTAGGGAAATTTCCCTAGATCTAGGGGAGAAAAATATGTTTTAGGGAAAAGGGAAATTAGCACAAAATCTAGGGAAATTTCGAACTCTGGCAAAATTTTTTACATATGACAATATTACTGGTAAAACAGATTTTTTTTGGAATTCCAATGAATCAAATAGTGTTGATGTACTTACAAGCAATGTTATGTGGGTGGTTTGGTATATTTATGAATGTTATCAAGCAATTGTATTTTTAACACTGACAAGTCAAAATGATGTTATGTATCTAAAAAGATAAATGGAGACCTCTGAAATTTTTTTTTTTATTTATGTTTCTAGTTCCGTTTTTATGGTGATTAAAAATACTTTAAAATTATTATTTCACTTAGCAAAAAGTGTTTTATTTGGAAAAGCACGGTTATTAGAAGTACATCTACTAAGTTCCGATATCTTTCAAATTAATAAACATTAGGATTAATGTTACACAGTCAGGTGATTACGTACTTGCGTAAATGTGATTATTTGAATAATTTGACTGCTTACATTGTTATAACATATACTTAGAAAAGTTTTTTTTTTAATAATTTTTTTTTTATTTTTATTTAAAGTTTTTGAAGGAAAAAAAGAAAAAACTGTTAATTTGTCAATTCCCAGGAAATACAAAAGAAGTTTATTATATAAATAAAAGGAATACCACTTTTTAAGTCTTCGTCGCCCCCCCCCCCCCCCCCCCACTCCCGACGCGAGTTTTTATTGTCAACTTGATACCCCCGAAATCTAGGGAAATTCTAGGGAAATTTCACCTCGAAATCTAGGGAAACTCTAGGGAAATTTCACCTCGAAATCTAGGGAAATAATTTTTTTGGGCAGAACATCCCTGCTGGGCGTTCATTCGGTCGCTGTCCGTTGATCGACATACACGTGCGTGACCGCTTCGGCTAGATACGGAGTCGTTTTTAATTAGAGCGTCTTATCTGGTATCGTTAATCAACGGGTGACGTGCATTATAAAATAATAGTTTATAGTAAAGCATTACAGCTTATTAATTTACTTATTTAAATTCTCAATAAAAGACCGTGCAATGTAGGTACATTGAATGTACCTACATTGAATGGGTCCTAGTCCTCGTGCGGGTCTTGTCCGACTCCGGGGTTCTGAGTTATCGTGTGGGTTCTACGAGTAGGTCCTGGTTCCGAGTTCTTTGAACCCGTGCGTCCCGTTTCGGTGCGCGGCAACAATACCCAGTGCCCAGTCCGCACCTAAGAACTCGGACCCGGGACCTGCTCCTAGAACTCGTGTACTTTTAAAAGGAAGCAAGTCTCGGAGGCTTCCGGAAAAATGCAGAACTTACCCACCTCTAATATCTACAGCCTGTATGTCTGACGAATATCTACAGCTCATATGTTGAACTAATATCTACGAACTTCAGAGTGTTGATTAATATCTACAGAGCTTAGGTTGAACTAATATCTACAGAGCATAGGTTGGACTAATCAGCTAAATGTGTCCAATAGTCCGATATTAGGGATTTTTACATACATACTTACATAAATTAAGTTTTTTAAACTGCATACGCAATATTACGTTATTCCAATATGCTATACACAATTGCAAATCCAACCTCTGTCAGTGCTGTAGATATTCGTCAACACTTTGGTTCTCATAGATATTAATCAACAGTTTGAGCTGTAGATATTCGTCAACACTTTGATTCTCATAGATATTAGTTCGATTTTTTCAGTTTTTGGAATTCCTGTAGATATTAGTAGACGCCTCCCTATGAACTCGCACGGTACTATTAAAAGTGATGGGAAAGTAATTAAAAATGGATTCTTCTTTACCGTTCCCACGGTTCGCAGAAAATCGCAGGGCCGGATCTACGAAATCTGGCGCCCTGTGCAGTAGGTCCCGATGGCGCCCCCCACCTAAATTTTTATTTTGATTAAAAATTCGTTCACCCCAATTTTTTTTGGGAGGAATGCAGATCCAGGCACCGTCTGGAAATTTAATAAAAAGGCACTTTCTAGATGAGAAAAGTGTGGAAAAGCAGAATAAAACAAAAATTAAGGCGCGCTCGGCAAAATTGAGGGAGATACAACCGTTCAAAGTATTTAAAATTTCACTTTACAAACTGATATTGACAGTTCGCCCGCGTCCGCCCGCCATTTTTTTATAACCTAATACGCTAAACATGGTTTGTGATAGAAAAGAAAGTGCCCCCTTCGTAGCGCCTGCTCGCGTCACGGCAAAAAAACATCCCAGTTTTCAAGTGGTTTAGCGGCTACGCTAGGTTTGTGTAATATGGTTTGTGATTTTGGCGTACTATTAATTCTGTATTAGGTCTGGGATCCAACATAAGCAATGAAAACATGGCGAACGAACTGTCAATATCAGTTCGCGAAGTGAATTTTTAAATACTTTGAACGGTTGTATCTCCCTTAATTTTGCCGAGCGCGCCTTAATTTATTTTTTATTCATCTTCTCCACACTTTTCTCATCTAGAAAGTGCCTTTTTATTAAATTTCCAGACGGTGCCCGGATCTGCATTTCACCCTTTTTTTTTTTTTTACACTAATTTATCAAATAAAATCAAGACATATAAAGGTGTAACTTTTCTAAGTGACCTGGCGGTAGCTCTCACACTCGTTTTTTTTAAAGACAGAATCGCCAGGAGCCCTGTACTCTCTGAATCTATTGGGTAAACATAAAATTATGGTGCTATTTTAATTATTTTAGGAAAAACTCTTTTTGCAAGTTATGCTTTAAAATAATACAACGAATTGTTTGTTTGTGCCCGTACCATGATTTAAAATATACGTTACGGAACGATGCGGGTGGTTTCGCTGAACTAGGTCCATTAGACATTCTTGGGATTTACTGCGTTTATGTATATACCCAACGCGAATATTAATAGAAAAAGCAAATACAAATACGTTGTCATGGCAACGTACAACACAAAAATAGCATCTACAGCTTCTGACTAATAAGAATATAACCTCAAATTTGTATCTTGCATTTCCCCTGTGTTGAGCGAACAAACAACAAATTGAGCGAACAAACACTAAACACTGACGTATGGTATCAACGGCTTACGAAAGACGCTTACACTGACACCGTAAAATAACAAATCCAACAAATCTAATAGATATTAATTATACATTTAACGAACTTCAAGTAATATGTGAAATCAATGATGAAACTGTAAACACGTAACTCGTTGCAACCTGCAAATCCTGCAAGCCATGCGATGTTTTTGTTAATGGAATTTACTGAAGATTTCATAAGAAAATAGTCTGTTACTACCTTCTCCTAGAGACTTAAATCGTACAAAATAAAACAATAGCGAGCGTACGCTAACTAAAATTGTCAGCATTTTGAAAGGCGTGTCGGTTTGTTTAACTCTCTAGAACAAAAATACCGCGCTGTGATTGGTCATTGAATTTGGATCGCACCCATTCGTCGTAAAAGACGGTAAAAGGTATATGGAAAAATAGATCTTACGATTAAAATAAATGTATTATGGAATTTGTAAAAAAATTCTGTAACTGACTATAAATTCGTAAGCCGTTGATACCAACCTGATGCGTGCGCATTCTGTTTCTTTGGAAAGTGTTGCTAGAGCGTAATAATTATTTCGTACTATGGGTAATTTTTAAACGATTCAGGGATATTATAAATAAATTTTAATACAATATTTATTTTCTCACGGCGCCCCTTCGGAGTTGGCGCCAGGTTTTTTGCACGTTTTTGAACGTATGGCAGATCCGGCGCTGAGAAAATGCATTTCAAGGTGAGCTCATACGGGCCTTTTTCGAAAAAAAAATACGTCAGGCCAATTTCGAAATTTTTAATGAGTGACGTAGTTTGAAATAAAACACTGCCCCTTGTATTGCAGTTAATTCAAATCTCCCAGTGGAACATGGATGTCAAGTATAGTTTGGCAATTAAGTCTAACTTAAAGTTTTCATCACAATGGCAGCACTGAATTACTCGCTTTGCTATGACGTTTTTTGACAAAAAAACTATGTTTTCACCCCATTTTAAGTTGAGAACTTTAATCTGGAAGGTGAAAAAAAGTGCGGAAAGCAATAATAAAAAAATTTGAATAAGTAATTAATTTTCAATTACGTTAAGTAAAATTTCACTTCGCGAACCAATACTATGACAAACGGCCATTTTGTTACTGATATATTGGTATCCCTGATACAAGGATGAGCAAGATACGATTGTAGCGGACTTCGTGGGATACATGGATAAGGCGCCGTTTACACGCAGAGCGATCGAGTCCCGCGCCACTTCAGGCAATGGTTGGTCTAGCGGGATAGTGTAAATTATCTTTACTTTAAAAAACAGCCTAAGTTTTTGAATGGTTTGTTTGGCTACGCAGGGTTTGTGTAGCGGGCTTGTGTATATTATCTTTATTTTAAAAAACATCCCAGGATTTGAATGGTTTGTCTCCATTTCAGTACCTACGAGCCTTATTATTTATCCCATGAAGTCAGCTACAATCGTATCTAGGCTCTTATTTTTATCAGGTCAGGGATACCAACATATTAGTTTCAAATGGCGGACAGTATCGGTTCATGAAGTGACATTTTATTCATCCTTTAAACGGCTGTATCTCCCTCGAATTTGCCGAGCGCACCTTAATTTCTTTTTTATTCAACTTCTCCACACTTTTCTCATCTAGAAAGTGCCTTTTTATTAAATTTCCAAACTGTGCCCGGATCTGCATTTCACCCTAATATTTTTTTTCATTGTTTGCCTGTGCATTGTTTGAATTTAATTAAAATGAAAAAATCAATACGTAGTGATGCAAGAGAGGTTATATACTGTGTTTTTCAACTCTGCCTAGTCGAATATCACGCGAAGAAGCTTCTGTCTAATTTAGAAGATGTTTACAAACGAACTGCAGAAATGACTGGTACATAGTATAGTTTGTTTAATAAATTTCACTAGTATTAGAAGATTTATGCCCATTTTCGAGCGATTATAACCCCTACAATCTGATTTGAGGTTATGTTTAAAAATCCGAATTTGACACTCTCCTTTGACAGTTCATGTGAAGCCACAAGAAAAATGGAATAACCCAATTAAAAAAAAAATGTGCAACTTCTTTAAACTAATAGAAAAGTAACTTTTTTCTTAATTTTCACTTTCTTTCTTAATGAATATTATCTACTGTGTTTTTTTTAATACCTTCTATAATAATATTTTTTGTGATGTTTTCCACACACAGGTAAATCTTAATCAACGGTAAGGCGAATCGTCAAGGAAGGGGAAAAAGCAGATGGAAAATTTGAAATACAGGGAAAACGGAAAATGGGGCGCCCTAAAAAAGAGTTGGATGATTTTGATATTTGTGCCATTCGTCAAAAAATTCATTTTTTTTACGTAGTACGTAAAGAAGTCCCAACTTGAAGAACTTTACTAACCGTACTCAAAGAAGACATTGGATTTGATAGTAGCCGGGAATATTTACGAAAAATTGCATTCCATCGACTTTGTTTATAAACTTTGCAACTTTAGATACGTTTTAAGATTTTCACGGCCAAAAGCATTTTCGTTATTTGTTTTTGGGGTGTTATGCCGTGTTGCGCTACCTCCTTCTTTAGCCAACGTTTCGGACATCGTTGCAGTGTCCATCATCATCTACCGGATCTGTCCTGATAATGGACACTGGAGTTGGCGGACGTGGGAGGCCTCGGTGGAGCCCTGGTCGCTCTGCCACGAAGATCCTTGGAACCCCCTGGCCGGGTGTTCGATTCGCGTGGTCTCGCGGCGTTTCGGGGAGGCCTCGGAACCCACTCCCGGTGGCGGAACCGGACAGCGCCTGCTCGGCTGCAGAACGGTGACTGTCTTCGTGGTGAGAATTCTCCCTCGTGTCTTCTTTCTTGGCTCCTTCTTGATCTTCGGAACTATTTCCATCGGCGGCGACGGCCTCGAGGGTCAAACGAAAAAGGTTCATTGCCTTTCGCTCGACTCGGCGATTGAGTTTTATTAGCTTGCAATGTAGGGGCGCATTTGTTCGTTTGTCATTGCCGAAAATATCCTGGCTTTCCAATTTTCATTACGCTTCTTATTTGCTTTCGCCTTTCTGGGTTCGCATTTAGCTGCAAATTTTATTATTATATTATATCCGATTTCTAAAATTATATGACTAACCTTCGCCCTGCCTAATTAACTCTACGCTCCTTTGTGTCTACCCGACCTACTCCTATGCTAGCGACCTTATTGTAGAAAAGATTGCACACATTGGTTCATTTCCGTGAATTCTTGGCATGTATTCTCGATTTAGATAATATAATGTGTGGTTAAAAAAAAACACAATGACAGCAGTAACTTCCTAAATAACTATGTGATACAAAAGTATTCTCCGAGGAAAACTACGACTTGGATGTAGAAAAATACCTAAAGGTACATCATGGCATTAAAAAAATTACGCAGGTTTCGACATATTTCATACATCTTCCCTCTCACCCCGCAGCTTCAAATTGTTCTCCAATAGTTTCGTCCAGGGCTTATCAGGTCCATGTTCTGTGCCGAATTAGTATACCAGATGTGATCCGAAATTTCAGTTGCTATTTTTGCCCACTAGAGATGTTTACTTCCAAGTTACTCTCTGATAGGATGAACCGATGAACCTATTAAAAATTACTGGTGTATTTGACCATAATAGCTGCGTTTTTTTATCTGGAGTACTTTCTATCTTCAGTTACCATTCTATACATAAACTCATTCAACGAACATGCCCACATCATTATTTTAAAAATAAACGAATGGTAAAAAGATTTTTAGCTCAGTTTAATGGGCAATATTATATCGAGAGTAAGATAGAATAAAAAGTGCTACTTTTTGTCCTTGAGCCGACCGAATGTCTTCTGGAATTTGATTTTAATATAGTGTGTTTTTTTATATATATTTGCAATCTCTCGCAAATTTTTAACATATTCGCGAGTTATTCCATCTTGACTATCTCTTCTTTATCTAAGCATAACCCTATTCAAAATGGCATGATTGTGGGTGGTTCGGTGTATTTATGGCATGATTTGATTGTGTCCGTTTGTGTCTATGGATTTCCACGGAGGAAGTCGGAAGCTGAAATTTCGTCAATTCTTTCAATTTTGAACCGCGTATAAAAATATACACCACTCAATATTGTGTATTCGAGTGTCAGTTAAAGTGAAAGTTTCATTTTCATAATTGAACAAAATCAATTGTGGCGGATCATTATTCGGTGAGATATACAACGAAACTAATTGCACAATGAGTCTGCTTCTTTAGAATTTTTGTTCGTATCCTTGAACAGCTATTGACATGTTATTTTGCCTCCATTTCATAAAAAAAAGTTTTTAGCTATTTTTACCAACTCCTACACTTGATTTATTACTGTTTTTATCAAAGCTTATACAACCATATTAATTGACGCTCAACAGCTTGTGTAAAAATACCGGGAATGTAAAGTCATAACTTATTTGACATTCGTTTGACAGTTGTTGTTGACAACTTGTTTAATTGGCTATAATGGTTGTTTTACAACAAACAACGGCATCTTATTTACTATCTTTACGGGAATAATAATTCTAATTGACTTTGTAATGTTTGTAATCATTATTAATACTATTTTAATAATATCAAAATATCTTATTGAGTGTTAGGTTATTCATTTAAATAAGTATTTCTATTTTGTCGCCATGTTATTGTTCAACCTTCTGTGATTATTCCGCGGTTACTTCCTGTTAATTAATTGCGGTCAAACGAGGAAATGACTGGATCTTACATTGTTTGTGAGGGCATTGAAATAGGAAGTAAAACATATTTACAAAACTAAAAAAATTAATAAACATTTTAAACTGAAAGCTAGAGATAGAAATACATTGGTGGCCTATAAATGAAAATTAAGCAGGAATATGAATCCGATGGCTTGTAAGGTGAGCTTAACTCTATGGCGGTACTACTGTATACTTGAGTCTCCCGATAAAAATTATGGTAATTGTTCGGAACAAACGTCAACGGTTAATACGCACTTTTTTTGATAAAACTTTTAGATTCTTCTTAATTACCATAAAAGACAACTATTTGCATTGGGGGAAGTTGAAAATGTTACATTTTTAATTTTATTTACGTAAATTGAAAATTTGCTTTCACACTGTCAAATCACTCTGTTTGCAGTTCGGAACAAACGTCAACGGTTAATATGCACTTTTTTTTGATAAAACTTTTAAAATTAAGATAATATACACAAGCCCGCTACACAAACCCTGCGTAGCCAAACAAACCATTCAAAATTGTAGGCTGTTTTTTAAAGTAAAGATAACATACACAATCCCGTTACATAACTGTTGACGTTTGTTCCGAATATTTACCAAAATTATATAGTAAGATGTTTTTTTCTATTTGGATATGTTTCTTAGATAGGTAAGTTATTGTATTGGGAGGAATGCAGATCCCGCCAAATGTTGAGGATTTTAATAAAAATGCACTTTCTAGATGGGAAAAGTGTGGAAAAGTTGAATAAAAAAGAAATTAAGGCACGCTCGGCAAAATTGAGGGAGATACAGCCGTTTAAAGAATGTATGAAATGACGCTTCATGAACCGATACTGTCAGCCATTTTGTAAACTAAATTATTACCTTAAAGTTGGTAGCACTCGTAATCATCCTCATCTGTTGCACCATCTCCAAGCGACGGCAAAGAGAGCCTAGATACGATTGTAGCCGACTTCATGTGATAGATGAGGCGCGTAATTATGAAGTTTGTCTAGCGGACTTTTTTTCAACGATTTTTTAAACTGTTTATCACCTTCCAAATTAAAGTAACCTAACCTAAAACTACGCTAAACATGGTTTGTGTAACATGGTTTGTGCCCCTTTATAACGCCTACTCGCGTCAACGCAAGAAAAACATCCCAGTTTTCAAATAGTTTAGCGGCTACGCTAGGTTTGTGTAACATGGTATATGTAACATGGTCTGTGCCCCTTTATAACGCCTACTCGCGTCAACGCAAGAAAAACATCCCAGTTTTCAAGTAGTTTAGCAGCTACGCCAGGTTTGTGTAACATGGTTTATGACCATTATTAATTCTGTATTTCATAATTACGCGCCGTATTATATCACACGAAGTTGGCTACAATCGTATCAACATTCGTTAACCGGTTATTTGCCGGAGACGCGCCGGCGCGCGTGTCATATGCGCAGGCGCAAGAAAATAATTCAAATATTTGAAATGAAAAACTTTTGGTCTGCGATTTTGACCCTTATATGTACGAATTTGTATGAAAAACAGTGTCAAAATCGCTTGCCCCATCATTACTCTAGGTGGTGTTGAAAGTTTCACTCGACTTGGCACACTGGAATATTTTTAATAGCAAGTCTGAGATACCAACATTATGGTAACAAAATGGCTGACAGTATCGGTTCATGAAGTGTCATTTCATACATTCTTTAAACGGCTGTATCTCCCTCAATTTTGCCGAGCGCGCCTTAATTTCTTTTTTATTCAACTTTTCCACACTTTTCCCATCTAGAAAGTGATTTTTATTAAAATCCTCAACATTTGGCGGGATCTGCATTTCACCCATTGTATTTAAAAACTTTGAAAAAATTACTAGTCGTACGGAACGGAAATAAATGATTTTGGTGAAATTCTATTTAATGCACTAATTTGACTTCCTAGGCTTTATCTAATCATTTACAAACAGATACAGAAAACATTGGTTGACTGTCGTGCATAGGCGGATTTGCAGAGGGTATTTTTGTGTACTGTGGAGATTCCATCACAGTACATACTTAGAAGCAGAAACTGTCTTTATTAAACATTTAATTTTTCTATTGTTTTGACACTTTCATAAATCTTCCTACATATACTTGAACTTGTAACCGTCCGCCCCTTGTGCCCCCCCCCCCCAGAAAAAAATCCTGAATTGTTGATTTTTTTGCCCGTCCGCCCCTCGTGCCCTCCCCAGAAAGAAATCCTGGATCCGCCCTTGCTGTCGTGAATATGATCATTCAACTTAATTAGTACAGGAGACAACTTTTTATGCTGTGGAAGATGGAAAAACATGCACAAATAGGCAGTGGCAGTTCTTCACATGGGGACGGACCCCGCCAGTTACACTCAAAACCTACAGAAGGAAATAACAGTCGATGCTTTTTCTTCACCAAAATGAATTAATTCTTTAAACATAAAAGTAATTAACATTTGTAGAAATAAAATACAAATTATTCCGGATGATTTTAATAAAACCCTACGCGCGTACGGCGAATAATATACGGCACACAAAACAGCGGGTCTATTAAATTTCTCAGTGCGCAGAATCTAATGCGCACTTGGGGGACGATCCGAACTATCTCCATACTTTCTTTGCGTTGTTTCGCGATCGTATGCAACTGGGCATGTGCAGTCGTATGTGAATTCAAATACCCGCGGGGACAATTCTTTGGATCCCCACAGAACCATTTGTTTGCGAAGTTACGGGCGGGAATCGCTCGCATTCAAATTAGTTTGATAATAATCTTGCAAATAAAGCTTTATTTTTATTATACTATATTGTAAATTGGCATATATCTGTAGAAATTTTATATTATTTTGTGTTTAGATATCCGACTAGCATGATTAGACCATAATTTTTTTGTTGACTAAGACCAATTGAATTGGTTTGTGTTCAGGTGCTTATATTTTAATACATAAACATTTTAAAATTTACCATTTACATCTTATATCTACAGATTCAACATTTTTTCATACATATCGATATAAATATTTTTTTTCCGATATCCAATTTTTCACCATATATTTAACCTTATTCATAGAATTACATTGCTTTATAGTGTCAGGTAATAAATTAAATAACTTCTTATTATTACATTATGATATAGCATATACACGACTGTCATGATATGGGCATGAGCCTTGTATGGTGGGCGTGATATTGCAAATTAATATTGTGTGAAAGCTTTTATTATTAAATAAAAGAATAAATAAGGTTGACACGAAATTCTAAAATTTTACCATGATTTTTGTTATAATGGCATTTTGCTTTACAGCTAACATTCCAGGATTGTATCCCCACCCGAAAGCGAGGTTTGTTAATAAAATATACTTTTTGCAGAATGTTGAAAGGACTATCAGATTATATACCAAGGTTATAACTAACGTAATCAAACAAAACCGTCGCTGTGTTTGGTTGTCTGTTTCATGGTTGGCTGTTTTACTAGACCCTCCACACAGCATCCCAGATGACATAGGCCCTGAGGGAAATTATTTTCCTCAAGGCCTCCTGTGTGGAGTTAACTCGTAGAATGTTATAAATGTAAAAAAAACAAAATGCATGTATATCAGATCACCAAGCTTGAAAATATGGAATATTCCGAATCTAACCGCTCACAACCTTGAATGCATCCATAGGAAAATAACAATAAATTGCCAATGTGAAAAAATAGACTTTGTCAAGGAGTATACTTACCTGGGATTAAAAGTAGATAACACATTTAAATGGGATAAGCAAGTTACTAAAATATGTAACCAGTTAAGAGCTCTAACGAACAATTTCTATAAATTAAAATTTGTTTTGCCTCATAGCACACTCAAACTTGTGTATTTTTCTTTGGTGGAATCTATTCTCAGATATGGAATTCGAAGCTGGGGTAATACAAGCATGACTTATATTAAGTACATACAAAATTTGCAAACCTCTATTATAAAACAAATTGTAACACCAAATATATATAGACAAAGACACAATGTGCAACTCTTATATTGTGCTCAGGGCCTGCTCTCAATAAAGGGTATATATTGGTTCCTTACCATTAAGGATAACTGGGGAGATAATACTTACAAAAGACCACTGGTGCATAGTCACAGCACACGTTTCACAGAAAAAAAAGGCCTAAAAATACCTAAAATATCCAATAAGTATGGAAGCCGAACGCTGGAGTACTGTGTACCAGTGATTTTTAATAAGCTCAAAAATAATTTAATTTTAGAGGAAAATGAGAATTTAAGCACGAAAACTGTAAAAATGTGGCTAATAAATGAAAAATCCATGTATCTGTAAAAAAAAAAAAAATTACAAAGAAAAAAAAAAAGATTGATGATGTTATGGCAGTTATTTTCTTCTTAAATATTTGTACCTCTTTCTTAAATGACAACAAATCTGCTAAATATTTGTTATGTATTATGTTATATACGTTATGTATTGGTTGTTATGTTATTGTATTATCCGATTGGTTGTTATGCTATTTTTTTTATTACATTTCCTTTAAATATTTGTAATCTTAAATCTTCTTACAGAGGTCTTCAATTTCCTTTACAATTTTGAAATTACACATATTATTTTTTTACCATAACGAGTGTATATTGCGGTAGAACCTGCAGATAAGCAGCCATGTGGCAGCTTCGCGGGACTACCGATAAAAATTGTTTAAATTATATATTGGTATATTATACTATGTTTTTGATGGAAAAAAAAAAAATAAAAAAATAAAAAAATGCCGTTCGTGCACCGTTGTGTTTGAGATTTTACACGCGATTTTGACCCTTATGTATAAAGAAAGTGTATGAAGAACACGGTCAGAATCGCTTGCTCTATTATCGCCCTTTACCATAGAGAAAACCGCAATGCGCCTGGTCGCGTATTTACAATCCCTACCGCGTTTCAGTTGCTTTAAATTTTCAATATCAAAATTTAAATATTTAGAAATAAAATTATTAATTTCTAATATACACATTGGAAAGATTATTTTATATAGATTTTAGAACAATTTTTGTTTTTGCAAAGTGATAAAAAATTATCAATATAGAGGTGTATTTACAATATATGGGAATAATATTAAAATTTAAATATTTAGAAATAAAATTATTAATTTCTAATATACACATCAGAAAGATTATTTTATCTAGATTTTAGAACAATTTTTGTTTTTGCAAAGTGATAAAAAATTATCAATATAGAGGTGAATTTACAATATATAGGAATAATATTAAAATTTAAATATTTAGAAATAAAATGATTAATTTCTAATATACACAGAAAGATTATTTTATCTAGATTTTAGAACAATTTTTGTTTTTGCAAAGTGATAAAAAATTATCAATATAGAGGTGAATTTACAATATATAGGAATAATATTAAAATTTAAATATTTAGAAATAAAATTATTAATTTCTAATATACACATCAGAAAGATTATTTTATCTAGATTTTAGAACAATTTTTGTTTTTGCAATGTGATAAAAAATAACCAATATAGAGGTATATTTAAAATGTAAATTGTCGTTACCGCGACTGAATCGGTATAGGTTTTGTAAATACGCCGCCTGGTCACTCCAAATAATTTATATTAATAATTTACCGGAGCGCGGGAATGTGCGCAGTTCTTGCGCATGCGCGGGAAAAATTCCTTTATCTACGATTTTGATCTTTCTATGTACAAAATTTCTCAAGGACAGTGTCAGAATCGCTGGACACGAAATGTCATTGGGTGTCATGGATGCCGCTTTTTGCGAACGCTAATTGGTGGTGCTTTTTGCTGGCCTACCCCGGCAACAATAAAAAAAAAAGTTTTTTTTTTGCACGAAAACTATGCAGTCACTGCTTCAAGCCGTCGATATTGACTGCTTCTAGCAGTTTGTGTATTCCTAGTCTGAGAATGGATTGTTTCACAGAATTTAAACAATTCATCAAATTTCGCAGTTAAAATTCAAGTTCTGCAAAATTTGAATTACATCGAAAATTAAAACTTTTCAAAACAAAAATGTGTGAATAATTCATCAAATTAGACAGCTAAAATTCAAATTCTGTGAAAGTCCTATTCAAGTTCTGTATAATTCATCAAATTAGACAGTTAAAATTCAAATTCTGTGAAAGTCCTATTCAAGTTCTGTTATTATCCAAGTACTGTGAAACAACCGGCCCATCGAACAGTAACTCTGCGTGGTTGAATTTCAGAACCCAAGCTTCGAGTGCATGTCTGATGCCACGCCATACGCGCCACAATAAATAACATCTGTGTATGTGGAATTTCACACAAAGCTACTGTTATAATTCGATGATGTCGCTACTTCTGTACGAATCTTGTGACGAATTCTTCTACGAATTAGCGAAGTAGTATCTCTCTAGTATCTCTCCTGATATGAAAGATTGACGGTAATACATGCTGCATCAAGTGGCTATATATTACATATGACGTCATTGCTCTGTCTCAGTTACTTTGTCGCGGTGACTAGTTTCACTGGATGACAGTGGATCCGAGGAACAGGCTATTTTTGGAACCAGTTCCTATTGGAGTTATAAAATGGTGACCAACACTAACTGGGTGATGCCGAACCAAAAGCTGCCCTTAGCAGTAACAGCTAGTGATGAAATAATATCTCAACTGAATTAGATCTTTAATTCAACCTTAATTTTAACCTTCAAAATTGATGAATTGTCCAAATTCTTTTCTTGTTTAAACAATTTTTTTTTATTTCTTTTTCATTATATTGTGACAATAGATAGGGCAAGATTTATTTGTAAATAATTGATGACGATATAAAGACAATCCATAACCAAATACAAATATTTTAAAAAACTACAGGCCACCTCAGAACAGGAAATCCTAGTGAGGAGGTCTGTGAAAAAAAAAAATGAATCCATACTTATTATATACATCATACATACATGTACAAACCTTGTTATTGAAATTAAAAAAAAAAAAAAAAAAAAAAAAATTATAATTAAAACACAAAGAATGCAAAAATTTCCACTAAAATTGTTAATTGACTTTTAAATGGCTTGTATTTTATAATTTAAAACATAAACTTGTAAATATCCGCACTAGACATTTGCTATATGTTTTGATTAAAAAAATAATTATTCAATTTGGTATGATATTTTGGCCTCAAATCCAAAATTAAGGTTTGTATGAAAAAGGCCTCGCAGCCCTTCCCCAAGGTTAAACGTCACATACGTTATAATCTATGCATTCACAGATGGCGCGAATTAAATAATTTTAGGATTTTTAATACTTTTTGCATGTTACACTTTAAAATATTAAGGTAAATTAATTGTTTGCGCACATACATATGTAATATGAATATAAATAAATAGTTTTGTTCATAAACAAACGCAAATCTTTCAAGAAAGGCTGAAAAATTCGATTTTGTATCGGTGACTCAATCCATTATTGTATTTTTCAGCCTTTCTTGAAAGATTTGGGTTTGTTTAACTATTTATATACAGGGTGTCCGGGGGTAAAGTGCATTAACTTCGGGAGGTGAATCTACTTGATGGTAAGAGTAAAAAAGATTAACAACTTTTTCCAAAATTCCAACATTTTTTTGCTAAAAATCCTTAGTGTGAGGTACGATCTTACTTGCTGAGAGCCTGCCGGGCGCCCGATCGATTGTGATTGGCCCGTATCGTAACAGCGGAAAATAATAAATCTGGCCGCACACGCCGGACTAATTTTATCATTTTACCTCAAAACTACCCCTAAAAGTTGGAATTTCGAAAAAAGTTATTTATCTTTTTTACTTGTACTATCATGTAGAATCACCTCCCGAAGTTAATGCACTTTATCCCCGGACACCCTGTATATTCATATTGTATTAAGAATGTATGGGCGCAAATAATTAATTTACCTTAATATTTTAAGTCGTTACATGCAAAAAGCATTAAAAACCTAAAATTATTTAATTGGCGCCATCTGTGAATGTGTAGATTATATAACGTACCTATGTGACGTTTAACCTTAAGAAACAATTGTAATCAATTGTAACCCAGTCGATATTGAAGCCACACATTCAAACCACAATGATAATCTAGGAAACTTATTTGCGTAGTAAAAAGCATGATTATTTCAGTACAGTACACTCATCGTGACCGATGGTTGATTAAATTATAGTTGTCCCATTTGCATCGATGTAGGGCACTATTCAAGAAAACACAATACGAGTCATTGGAAATTCTTTTTCACTAATTTCTGGTCACAGTTCTTGAAAGCCTCAATACTAAAACACTTCAGCACTTAATGCCGCTTTCTTTAACTGTCATCTGCCAATTCAAATAATCATTGTCACTGAGAGAATTATCATTACATTCTGAGTGGTTCCCCTCCCCTATAAAGCAGGTTGGGTGGCTGCCATCAGTAAAACCTTCCTGATCAACTTCCGCGCTCCTTAAATTGTTTAAAACTGGAATCAAGCACCCACACTTCCAAGGATTTCCTCGCAAAGATACGCGTGTCCCATATTGTCCAATGAAGAAATTCGGTGGAATATACGATAACTTATTGAAAGAGATTGCTAATGTTTTAATGCTTCCCACTTTGGATAAACCTTCGGGTATCCGTAATAATTCGTTGTTTCTCAAGTCTAGAGTCCTCAGCTCTTTTAAACTTGCGAATGTCAAAATACTGAGGGTTTCAATATGGTTTTCTTGCAGGAACATGTGTTTGATTCGTGTAATTTTCTGAAAAAGCGTGGGGTCCAATGTGTGAAACCCGTTTTCAGCCAGGTTTAGTGTTTCCAAGTTTTGGAGATCAATGAAGATATTGACATGGAAATTCTGAAGTTGGTTGTGTGATAAATCCAAAGTTTTTAACTCTGTTAAGCCCGAAAACACTTTTTCGTAAAACCAGAAAAGCTTATTGTGGGCCAAGTTCAGGGTTAAAAGTTTCGTTGTCTTCTCAAAAGTAGTGACGTGAAGGGAGCTGATATTGTTGAACGAAAGATCCAGAGTTTCCAGTTGTTGTGGGAAGACCCCGCCTCGGAATAAATCGCTGATATTGTTATGCGATGCGTTCACAAATGTCATGGTATTCGTCAGACTGAACAGACTGTTGAATTTAATGAAATTGTAAGAAATATCCAAATGCCTTATTGCTGTGCCTGTGAAAGCACTTCTCGGGATTTTCAATATACCTGATTGAGACAGCAGAAGGGTCTGTAAGTTGACAGCATTCTCTAAACAATTATTTCCCAGCGTTACCATTGTTTTTGAAGCATTCAAATATGTCACAGCTCTTCCAAATTTAAACGTCGTGAAATCAATGTGAATGTTTCGCGAAAGGTCAACGTGCTCCAGTTTGGTGAAAGAGCTCAAATTGCGCAGTGAAAATATGGATGAACTGGCTCTTAGATTTGAAAGGTCCAAAGCACGTAAATTTGGGACGTTAGACAACAAAGAAGACTCTGTGCATTGGCTTGAATCCGATAATTGCAAGGTTTGTAGATTTTTTAGATGCACGAATTCACCCCCTTTGAAACACAAATTGGGATTTCCAGAGAGATCTAGATTGATCAATTCACTTGCGTTGACGAACAAGTCCGGAGACAAACTATACAGCTTTGAATCCCTCAAGATGAATGTTATGATTCTTCGCCAATTGTACTTTTTAAAATCATCTGTCAAAGTTTTTTCGACGTAGTTAGACCCTCTCCTGTTCTCCACGATATGATTTCCTTTATTTCCAATCGGAGAGCAACGCAAAGTCTCCGCCGACCACGGTGAAACTTCACAATTAAGTTCACAAAAACTAGGCTGCACAGAGATTAATAAAATGAAACAAAATATGCCTGTTACACACAACATTTTTGAAACTCCACGAAGTTTATGTTTATACTTCAGCCTACGGTACACAATTTGCCGTTGTTCTTGAACGTCAATAAATAAGTTGTTATCAGTTTATTAACATATCTGTCCATTGAATTAAAAGCATTCACCACATCCGTCTGACATCACAAGCCTACCTACCATCACCCAGGACGTCTCGGAGCTGGTAATAACAATGATCAAGAATACATTTTGTCTGGTTTATTTGTCCGCGAATATGGGATACCTAATCATTTGCACATTATACTTGACATTCAATTCACTGATTACGCTGCTAGTGCGGTAATCGGAAATTCCGAAAAAAATAAGAAGGGGCAGAATCGGATTTGAAGGAAGGAAACTTGTTATAAAATTTAAGCGGCAGAACTCAGGAAAATATATTTGCGAAGGGAGCGTTCGTTCTACTTTTTGGATTTTGCCTGGTGTACCAGGCTTGGCACATATTCCGTTTGTAGGTCGTAAGCATATCATAATTATTACTTGTTTTGTCTATGATTTTAACAGAGGAACGTGTTCGCACATCACAAGCAGAAAAGCCACCAAACTTTTTTTTATCATTTTTTATTTTTAGATATTTTTTCCTTTTTTTTCGGTCACTAAAGGATTAAACAAAACTTTTGACGCTGGCTCTACGCTTAGACGCATTGTAAAAGCTTGATTGATATTTTTCGAATTTAAACTAAAAAATTGCAACCTCGGATTTGAACTTCGCAACGAAAGTTAAAATGAAAAAAGTTACACCAACAAATTATCAAATTTTTTTGCACTTGGGCAAAATTGTTTATTAGTCAACTTGAAATAATACAGAACTGGTGGGATATTGTTTACATAACACAACGAATCGCCAAAACAATAACAACGGATTTTCAACAACAAGTGTATTTAACTGTTATATTTTGCCGTAGTTAGGCTACGTACACATGCATGCAACGTGACGCGAACCGAACCAAAAATTATAGGAAAGGAATGAAACAAACACACATGGTGCGAAACGCCACTTGCGGTTACCTTGTTCCTTTCCCATAATTCGTGGTTCGGTTCGCGTCTCTTTGCATACTGTAACGTAATTATTTTCTTGGTAGTAATTCAGTAGGTACCTAATTGCTCGGAAGGAGTATTATTAATTTCGGGTGCCGTTGAAACGATTGATAACAAATTCAAATTGCCGGAACGTTGTTCATTTGTTTTTTTGTTTGAAAAAAAAAACGATTAGAAGGGCGACGTCATGACATAACGATGGATTGGTCGGAAGTTTTATTTTGTAAGGAGTTTTGATACTCCTAAATGATTGTGTAAATTTGCAATATTATGCGTGTAACAGACGTGATGCCTTTACGAGACTGTTAAATAGTACCGGGTCGCGGTACACGCAGGATGTTGATTGTTTTTTCGAGGCGAGGAAAACTTTTATTGTGATGATCACGAGATATCGAGTTACCTATGTAATATTACAATCTAATGGAAGTGTTTATGATGTCTGTGTGCCTGGTACCTAAGGTTGGTGTTCTTGTGCTTAGAACTGAGATTCTTGTGCCACGTACAATCCAATATCACCGAGGACAACTTTGGTGAAGACTGCAGGCACTTCTTAAATCACATTTACAGTCTAGAACTGCGGTTTATATCCTTTCAATGCTCAGAGATGGCCATCGGACGCATTGTGACGCCTTTGTGGATGGACTGGAATCTTGGATGCCTCACGGTGTCATGGGCTTGCGAAGCGGCAGCTCTGGGGCTCTTCTCCAGCTATCTGGAGCCCTTGTCGCTGAGGTTAGAAGAGGTGCGCCATTTTAACTATGGCAAGCTACGAATGATCATTTGGAGTGGATTCTACTAAAATAACTGAATTATCTCTCTCTCTCTCTCTCTCTCTACATTTTTTTAAGTTTACAAAGGTATTTATGTAGATTATGTTTTTGCTTGTCAATAATAACAAGTACATTTTGTTTAATGTGAGTTCTTTTATTTACATCAGATAGTAGCTTTCTTTTTATCCCACGCAGGACCCTGAGATGATGATAAGAGCTCATGCATACGGAATTTCTCTGCTAACTGAGAAAGGTACGTGTCATTTTTGGCGCCCAACGTTTTAAAGAGGGTAGATTACTCTCTTGGTGCACGATAAGAGGCTACTATCTGTTATTTACTATCGTTACTATCTGTTATTTACTATCGAATTACTGTTATTTACGTTGAATTTTATTAATTGTTTTTAAGCTATCATAATTAATGACTTTTCTTTGAATGCAGTGTGCTTGGGAACTTGTATTACAAGTTATAAAATAATTTATTTTTTTTAAATATTTCATTATTTTATTTTTTTTGAGAAAAAAAAAAGATGGCGTTATATACAAAATTACATCGTGGTCCTCTGCATTCTGCGTGCGAGAATCGCAGAAGATCACCGCTCATCAAATTAAATACGGACGCGTATATTTTAATGACAATTTTTGGTGAGAATATTAGCCCTCATGTGTTTATATTGATTAAAATCTTATGTTACTTGTACATATTTATAGGTAGACGTTTATATATAATTAGCTATATTTGGTTATAGGTATACATAAATTTATAAATAGTAATTTGCGAATATTATTAGAATAATTAATACTAGTTTTACATAATTAGGTTTATTAAAAAACTATTGTTTTTTTAATATTTTTTCTTTTTATGCGGTGGCATGAAGGAATACCAAGCCTTCATACTGCTTCATTTATTTTTTTTCTTTTGTGTGACACTTTGCTCACGTGTCTTGAAGCTTGGTACCTCCAGGGCATGTGCTCGGAGTGAGCACTACATTCTAGTGTACTGATGATAGACTTCATTTATTTATCCTCGTTGGACTAGAATAGGAACATCTCCACAAGAGACTGATCTTAGTGATCAGTGGCGCCCAAAAAATTAGTTTAGTTTATAACTAAATCTGTTTTATTGTTTAATATACCTAATTAAATGTTGAATCTGACAATCTGTTAATATTAAGTTAAGTAACTAAGACATTATTCATTAGGAAATTGGTTTTGTCACAAATAAAGGGAAGTACTGCTTCGGCGTGCACCACTATTAAATAATTCCGATCTGGAAATTGACACTCTACCTTTAATACAGGAGAGTGTAGTTTTTCTTGTACAGTTTTTGTTAGTCATAAGTATAATTTGTTAATTTTAAATAGTAATATATGCCTAAGTATTTCACTGCTAATACCAGTGCTATGCTGTAATGTTTGTCGTACTAGTGTCGATCACTTGAGTTATGATCGCACACCTATTAACCACAGTGTCAGTCATCTGAAGTACATGATTGAGCACCAATTTATATCTTTGTTTGTCCGAGAAATTTTGACACTTTGCTTACGTAGTAAGTGAAATTTTGATGGAAGCCATTTTTGGTTGTTACCTTGGTCTTATTTCTTGAGCAAGCAATGTTCATACGAAGAGTATATGATAGGTATTTCTTGTATTTTTTCTGTTTACAATCAAGATTACTGATGCATTAATATATCTGATAAATAGGTATTTTGGAAAATGTAAACCCTAATTTAACTTCTTTTGACAGATAGGTATTTCTCCGGAATTTGAAACCTCATCTAAAATACTTGACAGTTAGGTATTTAGTAATGTAAACCCTATACTGACCACTTTGTACGTCAATTTTTATAATTGAATATAAAAAATAATAATAGACATATTTAAGTCTAGCTATTTTTTTTTTTTTTTTTTTTTTTTTTTTTTTTTTTTTTTTTTTTTTTTTTTTTTTTTTTTTTTTTTTTTTTTTTTTTTTTTTTTTTACAGTGAATACCGCACAAGAATCTCAACTGCTCCCGTCTGGAGCCAGTGAGACTATGGCATCCCCAATTGGGGTATGTATGGGGTATAGCTATATTGTTAGTTGTTGAGATGTATTGTTTTAGGTCTTTAGCTTAGTCAGACATTTAGTTTAATATAAATAAAGGGAGAAGAGAGAGAAAAAATTAGGTAATTTTTATTTGGTTCTTTATTTTTTTCCATTAATAATATCCATGTGATTTTTTTTTCTCATCTTTTTCAAAGATCTCAAAAGTGGGAGCTTGAGTCCTCCGTACTCACAAGTGTTTCTGAGAGATTGACTCCTTTTGTGTGAGTAAGTGTTTTCCAATCTTATTTTGGAGATGAAAAAGTGGAGATTCCATTCTCATTAAAATAAAATAAAAAAGTTATAATAATAAATATAAAATTATAAAATACAATATATAAACAAATAGGTTGTGTAATTCCAATCTGCGTATTGGTTTTCTTTTTGGGGTTTCCTTGTTATTGTGAATATATATGTATAATTGTTTTGTTTTTTTTTGTTATTCTCTGTGTCATTTTCTTTAATGTTTTAATTATTTTTTTCTCCTTATGTACAAGTGCAGGAGTAGAGAGATATTTCATATTGTTTTGGTATAATTTTACTTCACTCTGCGGCGTAAAATTTCTGGGGGAAGCGGGGAATTGTAACGTAATTATTTTCTTGGTAGTAATTCAGTAGGTACCTACTTGCTCGGAAGGAGTATTATTAATTTCGGGTGCCGTTGAAACGATTGATAACAAATTCAAATTGCCGGAACGTTCTTCGTTTGTTTTTTTGTTTGAAAAAAAAAAACGATTAGAAGGGCGACGTCATGACATAACGATGGATTGGTCGGAAGTTTTATTTTGTAAGGAGTTTTGATACTCCTAAATGATTGTGTAAATTTGCAATATTATGCGTGTAACAGACGTGATGCCTTTACGAGACTGTTAAATAGTACCGGGTCGCGGTACACGCAGGTTGTTGATTGTTTTTTCGAGGCGAGGAAAACTTTTATTGTGATGATCACGAGATATCGAGTTACCTATGTAATATTACAATCTAATGGAAGTGTTTATGATGTCTGTGTGCCTGGTACCTAAGGTTGGTGTTCTTGTGCTTAGAACTGAGATTCTTGTGCCACGTACAATCCAATATCACCGAGGACAACTTTGGTGAAGACTGCAGGCACTTCTTAAATCACATTTACAGTCTAGAACTGCGGTTTATATCCTTTCAATGCTCAGAGATGGCCATCGGACGCATTGTGACGCCTTTGTGGATGGACTGGAATCTTGGATGCCTCACGGTGTCATGGGCTTGCGAAGCGGCAGCTCTGGGGCTCTTCTCCAGCTATCTGGAGCCCTTGTCGCTGAGGTTAGAAGAGGTGCGCCATTTTAACTATGGCAAGCTACGAATGATCATTTGGAGTGGATTCTACTAAAATAACTGAATTATCTCTCTCTCTCTCTCTCTCTACATTTTTTTAAGTTTACAAAGGTATTTATGTAGATTATGTTTTTGCTTGTCAATAATAACAAGTACATTTTGTTTAATGTGAGTTCTTTTATTTACATCAGATAGTAGCTTTCTTTTTATCCCACGCAGGACCCTGAGATGATGATAAGAGCTCATGCATACGGAATTTCTCTGCTAACTGAGAAAGGTACGTGTCAATACGCAGTCTTAGAAGTCAACTTGAGTACAATTCTCCTGCCTGGAACCCACATTATAATATTCATGTACGAGCTATTGAAAGAATACTAAATAAATTCTTACGTTTTAAAAAGGGTAATCCAGCAATTTCATTGCAAAATTTTTTGATACGAAAATGCTTAAATTGTCAGACGGAAGGACTTTCACTGACTTGGTATTTCTGTATTAAATTTTAAATGATGTAGTTAATAGTCCAGAATTGCTTGCATTCTCCGTCTAAAGCAGGGTTTCCCAACCAGTGGTCTGCGGACCACTAGTGGTCCGCAATAGGTTAGAAGATGGTCCGCCGGTCAATAAGCGAGCCAGCGCGCGAGAAGTCTGAATATTCAGTTTATCATTATTGTACCTTGTGGCCATTATGGTATTCCGTTTCGCCCCTCCCCAATCTACCCTGTCCGTTGTGGTAAATATTCTGCTAGAACCCGTCCCACCCTATCCCATTACGCCCCTCCCGTTGCTATCCGTCCCGGGTGCCACCCATGCTAGCCTACGCCAATGACTAGAGCAGTGACTTAGGCCACTTAGCATGGGTGGCAATTGGAATGGATAGGGCGGACAACGTGGTGTCGGACAACGTGGTGTCGGACAACGTGGTGTCGGACAACGTGGTGTCGGACAACGTGGTGTCGGACAACGTGGTGGCCCGGTACCGGGCCTTGGACCAAATGGTACTGGGTCGTGCAAGGGCCTGCTTAAAAATCAAAATTACGTTAAAAAAAATCGAACATCCACAATAAAAAATTAAATAATTATTCACAAAAAAATACAGTGGAACCTCTCATGACGAGCACCTCCCATAACGAGTAATTCGCGTAACGAGCAAAACAGATTCGAAAAAAAAAAACGCTCCCTTAACGAGCGACATTTTGCATAATGCAACGAGAAGTCCCATCTTCATGCCACTCACTTGTGAGCCGGGAATTAGCACATTAGTATCGCATGTGCTCATACATTTTTCCAAATTTTTCTGGTTAGCACTCATTCCACTAGCACATTAGTTATCGCATGTGCTCATACATTTTTCCAAATTTTTTGTTTTTTGAAATTTGTAATTTTTTTCATTATTTGTAAAATTTCGGAACATGAAAAAGGTTTTTCTCCACAGTGAGTCAACATTTGGATTTTAAATTGTCACTTTCGAGAACACCAATAGTCACATTCGGAACATGATAATGTTCCACTGCGAGACGGCTTATGGACTTTTAAATGT
The DNA here is from genome assembly GCA_917880885.1 of Limnephilus marmoratus. Lineage (NCBI taxonomy): Eukaryota > Metazoa > Arthropoda > Insecta > Trichoptera > Limnephilidae > Limnephilus > Limnephilus marmoratus. Next base: position 35,930,975 of record OU862929.1, on the reverse strand, counting down.
TCCTTTTGAGAACATGAATATTTGCAGCCGGAACATGAAAATGGTTTTTTTCCATTTGAGTAAACTTGTGGGTTTTCAAAGTCTCCTTTCTAGCACATAAATAATTGCAATTGGAACACGCAAAAGGTTTTTTCTCAAATTTGAGACGGCTTGTGGACTTTTAAATGTTCCTTTCGAGAACATGAATAGTTGCAGTTTCTTATATTCTGGGTGTAGATTAAAACGACTTCCCACATATAGATCTTAAATGAAAACCAGTTTCGAGAAAAGCTTTAAATTCGAGGTGCACCCCAGAGAAAAACCATCTGCTTGATCTGTGTGTAAAGGTTCGATGACACAGAGCGAGTTTACAAGCTACTATCTACTAAGTTTAAAAGCGGATAAATCAGCGAGTGAGATTGTCATGATGACACACAAAACTGTCCACTCGATCAGTAGCGTAGGAAACTGAGCTTGCAGTTGCGCTGCTAGCGCCAGTAGCGAGAATAACGACGCCTGCGTGAACTAATTCTGTGAGATGTTTGACAGTCAAAATCAGCTGTTTATTGGCAGCCATTTTGAAAACATAATTAAACCAAACACGAGTAAGTGTGTGGCGAGTAAAGTTGATGACCTTTCAACTTTTTTTGTAGATAATCAACAATCTGCTAGTTAGCAAGTAACACAATGGCACTGAGCAGTGTTATCCTACACCAGTGGTCCCCAACCTTTTCATCACCGCGGACTGGTCAACGTTTGATAATTTAACCACGGCCCGGGGGTGGGGGGGGGGGGGGGGTGGTGTTCACTCATCAAGACTCCACAAGCTCAAGAATAGTTAACCTGTGACTTGCCACGCCATTCCACCAAAATTCACGAAAAAACACTAAAAAACCACCACTTCGAATTTTGAATTGAATGTTTTGTTGATAAATTTTATTTATTTATTTATTTATTTCAACGCCATAAAATGGCTATTACAATCCGGTGATACATAGTGGTACATAGGAGGATAATTTCAATGATAATATATACATTAAACAAAGTACATATGTATGATAACAAATAGTATTTAGTTATAGGATACAAATATGTTTTACAACAAGAAAAAAATAGTATGAGCTCGTACTAAATACACATTTTTATGCAGAATAAACATAAGTAAATTAAGGTGAATTCTTAGAAAAATTCTCAACATCAAGTATAATATACCTACTTTACTTTTATTTGTACATATTGTTTGATTCTAGGAATTGGCTAAAATGGAGTACATAACTTAGTAATGATATTATTGTTACCTTCAGTTGAAATTACTGAAGTTTGAAATGATTACAGGTACTGCTAATTAGTTCTGCTTATCAGGCTGCCAGTTAGAGAATCAATAATAAATATTTGGTTTAAAAATAATAATTTTGAAAAAAGTTATACATTATTAGCTATCAGTGAGCTATCACTTAACTATCTGATAGTAAATATAAATAAAACAAGCAGTTTGGAATCTATATTAGAGTATGATATAGACGCCGTGCAGACGAACACTATTTAACATTAATTATTGTCATTGAGGTATGATATTATAGCCTTCTTATAACTATATTCGGTGCAGTTTAACATATCTACTACTTCTGAGAAAGCATTTCCAATTGCATGCAATCTAGGTATAAGCGAGTATCTAAATGACTCAGTCCTGATATTTAGATTGCAATTAAAAAGAATTTTGGATCGAGTAGTTCTAGTAGGTATGTGGAAGGTAATTAGGTTTAATAAATCAGGACTGTCTATAATACCGTTCAATTTTAAAAATAAAAGTCAAGTCGGAAATAAGTCTTCTATCTGAAAGTTTGAGTAAGTTTAATTCTTTCATCAAGTGATTGTAATTTATTGATTCTATTGGTAGACCAAGTTTATAGTTAATGAATCTTAAGAATTTATTAATTTATAAATTTATTAATTTTGAGCTATTGTATATTTTATTGACTGAAACACGTTCACAACACAATAAACTATCTACCAAAACAATATTACTTGCATTTATTACGTAAATTAATAGGTTTTATGATGTTTTATTTGCGATACACGCATTTATTGCGACAGTTAAATTCGCGGCAATTTATGACAGCGCATTGTCATGGATGAAATTGTTTTAAAAATATTCCAGGGTGACTAGGTGAATGAAACTTTTAGCATCACCTGGAGTAATGATGGCGCAAGCGATTCTGACACTGTTCTTCATACAAATTCTGTACATAGAAGGGTCAAAATCGCAGACAAAAAGTTTTTCGTCGACAATATTATTCAAATATTTGAATTATTTTCTCGCGCATGCGCATATGACGACCGCCCTGGAGCGTCTCCGGCCAGTTACCGGTTAATGGTCGATGACTTTGAGCAAGTTTACAAGCTACTATCTGGGAAATTCACTGTCTGCTAGCTGAACTAACTATGTGAAACAACAATGAATTTTTTAAATACAAATAAAACCTAAGTTTCATTGGCTCAATATTCACACAACCACGATGAAATGTTGACTTGTGGACTGCAGAATCTGCAGAATATATTAAAGCTATGTATATATATATATACATAACTCAAACAATGGTATTCGAAATTAAGTTATTTTATTCTAATTTATACATATAAAAATCAAATATGCTTGCTTGGGTATATGTATTTATATGGGTATGTGTATTGCAATAAAGCATAGGAAATGTTTGAAACTTTCAAAATTCCTTTTTTAAACCCCCGCGAAGGTTTCTGGATTATTATAACCATGTGACAATACATCTGAAAAGTTTTTTAATCATTACAAAAACTCTTGCGAAACGGTCAAAAATATCAAAATTTGAGAAAGACGTTTTGCAAATCAATCAAAATTGTATTTTCTAAACTCTTTAAATTAATGAATTTATTTGAAGTACTCGCCTAATACTTTGAATCGAATCAAGAATTATAGATATTTTAAATAGGTACCTATGTTAAGCGTCGATGACACAGGGCGAGTTTACAAGCTACTATCTACTAACTTTAAAAGTGGGTAAATCGGCGGGTGAGATTGTCATGATGACACACAAAACTGTCCACTCGCTCAGTAGGAAACTGAGGTTGCTGCTAGCGCCAGTAACAAGAATAAGGACGCCTGCGTGAACTAATTCTTCAGATGTTTGACAGTCGAAATCAGCTGTTTATCGGAAGCCATGTTGGAAAGTAAATAAACCAATCACGAGCAAGCGGAGCAAGCGTGTAGGCGAGTAAAGTTGACGATTTCAACTTTTTTTCGTAGATTGTCAACAATCTGCTAGTCACTGCTAGTTAGCAAGTAACACGATGACACTGGGCGAGTTTACTAACAGATAGTGAATTTCCCAGATAGTAGCTTGTTAACTCGCCCTGCGTCATCGACGCTTTAGGTACCAAATTTGGTTGATTGTTCTTAAATATATAAAAATGAATATTTGTAATATATGGAGAATGAAAATTTAAAAAAAAAATTGTATTAGCTGGTGGTACGCAAGCTGTTTGAAAACTGAATGTACTGGGACTGAATATATGGAAGAGGGGAGAGGGAAGGAGGGGAACAGGGACGCACAGAAAAGGACATGTAGGGAGAAACAATTTATTTCATCGATTATGGCATTGCAACGCATGCCGGGAACCAGCTAGTTATAAATAAATATGTTGCTCTTGAGAATTTATTAATATTAACGGCGAAGTTTTCCATTTCCAGATGAACGACGACGGCAAGCTGGAGGACCTGCTGTCCCCGCAGAACATAAAGTTGGAGGTGGGGGACGAGGTGGCGCGCCAGTACCGCCTGGTGGACGGGCGCCTGATCGCCATGGACAGCGACACCAACATCATGGCGCAGTTCGGGGCCGAGACTGATCTGTGTAAGCTATACAATTTTTCAAATGAAAACCATAAATGTCATATCCTGGGACAGAGGTAAAGGCGGAAGCTCATCGGGTGTTAATGATGAGCTGTTTTTTTTTTTATTTCAGGTTTGACCAGTCAACCAGATGAACTGCACGGTGTATTTTCTGAAGACGCCGAGGTGGAATCTGGGGCTTTGGACGATGACAATATTGACTCTAATGGTAATCCATAATATCTTTTATTATCTTGTTAAGTAATAATCAGCTCAGGTATGAGGGCTCCATCGAAGATGGAATTAAGTTAGTCTTAAAATTGTGCATATCGCACAGAACCCGCAGATTCTATAATAGTATACAATTGCTGACCCTGTACAAATCCCTTCTCTCATGGGGTAAACTCTGGTCTGTTAGTTAGCCTTAATTGTGCATATCGAGCTGAACCCGCAGATTCTATAATAGTACATGTACAATTGCTGACCCTGTACAAATCACTTCTCTCACTCCGGTTTGTTAGTTAGCCTTTGTGCATATCGTTCAGATTTTGCAGAACCCGCAGATATTACACATTTGCTGACCCTGTACAAATTCCTTCTCTCACTCTGTTCTATTAGTAAGCCTTAAAATTGTGCATATCACGCAGAACCCGCACATTCTATATTAGTACACAATTGCTGACCCTGTACAAATCCTTTCTCTCACTGAGTCATCTCTGGTCTGGTGCTCATAAGAAGTAATCATTGATTTCTTCTGCACGGGAATGCACGTGTGCTCAACATTACCACATGAGATTAGGCCATGGTGGAAGGAGTAAACATGGGTCTTGAAGAGATCCATGTTATAGGAGAGAGGAAACACAGAGACCGGCAAATAGTTCCGCAGCCTAACTGATGAACTCAAAAACGAGTAATAATCTACCCATTCTCATGTGATAAATGTCAACCATGTACAAATTTTGGGTGTGCGATACTATGCAACGGTGCTGAAGGGATCAATGATAAAAATTCCTTTGAATTTCTAATAGAACAACCATTTACTCTCTGCTACAATATGGGTATCTTCAATTCTTCTGGTTCATTTCTCCTGATTCGTGACAATGCACGGGGGTCAGAATAACCTTGCGGCCACCCCTTGCTATTTAAAACGCTTATGGACTTCGATACGAAATATGCCTGATCACCAAACAAGATACGGTATACACAATTAAGTAATACTCACTGTTGTGTCTCGTGGCTTGATCTCCATTCGGTGACAGTCAGAGGTGTATCCAAAGCGTGCGATGCAGATTGTTCTGGTCAGTTATTAAAACCACGATAAAGTTTGAGTCATGAGATTAACATAAAGCATTCGATGAACGACGGCGATATAATGCTTCATAATATACACTTCCGATTGATAAATAACATTTCAACGTAGAGCGAAATGTCATTAAGATGTGTTACGATGATTGCTGACAGACGCGTTACGATGAGAAGACTGAAGAAAAACAAACACTTGTTTTGGCTCCTTAACAACGGCTGACAACCGGCAGTTATCGGCCAGTGTAAGCACCCAGTGTGCGAAATTCACCAACAGGTTTGAATTCTGGCCTTTGTATGTGAAACAGAACAAACCCATCGAGATCCAATCAAGCGTTATGAAACATCTCCTGTTCCTTAAAATGATCATCCATCATCAAAGAACAGGCTTTGACAGCTTGCCCCCTTCACAATCATTATAATTTAAAATGATTAATTTCAGATAATGTGTTGGTGCAACTGATGGATATAAGAACAAGCCTTTCCCGTTTAAGAATAATGCTGGAGCAGAGGATAGGCACAGATCTTTCGGACTATGAATTCTGGCTGCAAGACTCAAAAAAGGTAATCTACTAATTTCATCATTTTTGAAGTACAGTCGATTTCTGCTTGATCGATTTATCGGACAGATGGTTATTTGGGCCAAAACCCAAGGAACTAATTTACTTTGGTCATCTGGGACAGTGGCGGCTCGTGATTTTTGGTTGTGCTAGGGTGCTAATATTAAAAAATGGCATCATGGATGTTGTCATATGCGAAAAATATATATATATTTTTTTTTCAAAAATCGGTGTTTTGTATGAAGATTTTTCAGGAAATCGGTGCAGCGCACCGCCAAACTAAAACTTCCTGAACTTTTTCATACAAAAAAACTGATTTTCAAAAAAAAAAAAAAATTTTTTTCGGCTACAACAACATCAATAATGCCATTTTTTTAATATCAGCACTCTAGCACACCCAAAAGTCACGAGCCGCCACTGATCTGGGACATCATTCCGTTTAATTGGGATAAATTCCGATCAACGTGTCTCAGTAAACGAATTTTAGTTAAGAAGGGTGGGCGTGCGACATTTGTTGTAGGTGAAGGGAAGGGATGCGGCGCGCTACGGAAGTTCCGAGTTCTTTCGGCTGTAATTTTGGTAGATTTCGCCCACACCGGCTGTTTGCCGCCAGCCGACATACATCAACATGAAGTTATTCAGTTGGCAGTAGGTACACCGCTGCGCTTGTAATAGTATTTTTTTGGGTTACTGTTATTAAAATATGTAATAATTGTTTGGTCACGATTTTTTAAATTTTTTTATATTAACATGTAGGTACCTACTTTTGACTGGCGGTGGCAAAACGAAAATTCTGGAGCCGCTCATTATTAAAGGCAAAACAATTAAATTCTCATTATTTAACTGGTCAAATTTGTTTTATGTGGCCAACAGACTTAGCTATAAAAGATCATTTGGCTTGGCGTATTTTGGCATATCGCTCGCCATACATTCCCAATCGTTTTGCCACCGCCAGCCAGATACTAGACTACCTACATATAATAAAGAATACATAATTATTTTTCCGCAATAAATTTTTTTTTTCTAAAATTTAATAAAATTTATGAACACATTCAAGAGAACTTGAATAAATTTAATATGTATGCTTTTTAAAAAAATATATTTTTTTAACTACAGGGTGGCGCAATAGAGTGCATATTTTAAACATAGGTAAAAAAATAAATACTTGTCACATAAATATTATGTAAATAGTGCAGTTCTTGCCTTATTTTGTTATTTTGTCTATGGGTTTTTTTTTTGGAGACTGGCAATTTTTTTTTGGGAGTAAAAAGTTTTTTTGTCTATGGCGACTTCCTCCACATCAGACCGGGGCATCTGATGTGAAATTGGTCCGCTGGGTTTTAAAGTTTTAAATAATGGAGATATAAAAGCCTTGAGAGGTATAGAAGATAGTGCCGTGTGTCAGATCTAATGTTACGGGATCGTAAAATGTGAAGATCCGTATTTCTTTAATAAAAAAGTGTGTGTTTTGGCACTTGCGTGAATAATTCTCGTGCGGCCGAGGAATGGCCTTTTTTCCGCGTGAATCAAATCCATCCGCTGTCTGGGATGGAGTTTCTTTTGAAAGTTGAACGCGCAATTGCTTTGCTTGGCATTGGCCGGATTTCGATCTATATATTTGTGGCCCTTTGGAAGAATTAAGACCACGATATAGGCATCTTATATGGAGGTCCTTTCATGCATGGCCTTCAGGCAATATCGCAGAGACGACGCTGAGTCATACCTTGGAGGAAGTTCGATGTTCCTACTCTGAAAGATGTCACGTTCCCTTTTTTGAAGGAGATTGCGAATCTTGTGATGGCGGTATTCCCGTACCTGTTTGCTGGGGATTTGTCTTGGCGTGCGGTTCAGCCTGAAGTGAAAACCTAGTCTAGCTATATCTTAGGTCCACCAGGTATTTACGATGTTATAATTTTATTTTAAGATCTTGGCATCATGGTAAACTATTCATTTTTGGTAATGTTTTTCTTTTCTTTGTTCTGTTCCATAAGCACATTGTCTTATGTATTGAAATATACTAAATAAGAAGTCAACTCTTTTTCATTTTTATTTACCTTACATGACAGAAAAAATTACCTCCCACAAACCTGAGTCCATTTTTCTGATACATACTGTAAGGATAGTTGAAATAAAAGATATAAATTATAATGTAATTAAATGAAGTTTTTTTTAGAAAAATGAAATAATTCAACTTTGTATAAACCACTTATACGATGCGCAAATCCGACCGGTTTCGGAACAAACGTTCCTTCGTCAGGGAAAGCTTATACTAATTTGACAGTTTTTTTTTTTTAAATAACATCGTCTAAATACTAAGGACGGCCCTCTCTGAAATGGCACTCCTCTAATCGCGAGCGGAGGTTAATGAAATCAATAATGTTGGTGTGATTGCTGCCATTTCACTACGGATACTCTCCTTCAGCTGACTGATGTTTCTCGGATTCTTGATGTAGACTTTGTTTTTGTGATGACAAGAAAAAGTCGGGACGCGTTAGATCTGGGCTACGTGGGGGCCATGGGATGTCACCTTTTTTAGAAATTAGTCTGGCTGGGAACATCTGTCTCACAACCGCCATAGGGTCATTTGATGTGTGACTGATAGTTCCACCTCCTCAGTCACTTTAGAACTATGCAGCAGTTTTTCGTGCTTGAATTTCGGATTTTCACTGCTCCAGTAACAACAATTTTGACGGTTTACGAACCCATTTAAATGAAATTGAGCCTCGTCAGAAAAAAGGATATTGTGGAAATTGAAAAATCGGTGAAGCATTTCTTCAGCAAACGCCAACGTTGCTCCGAAGTCTTGCTTTTTCAATTCTTGTGTTAATTGGAGTTTATATGGATGCAGTTTGAAATCTCTTCCGAGTTGACACTTATGGATTTTCTCGTACTGACCGTTTCACTCTCTCAATATTGTCTCCGGTCCTAGATGTTCTTGGACGACCTTTAGCTCGTGGCTTAAACGTTGAACCGGTCTCTTCAAAAGGATTTTTCCATATTTTAATTAAATTTGCACTCGGGGCTTCGCGAATTTGTTGTAATCCATATTCAGTACAATATAGTCGCCTTGCAGATGTACGAACGACCCTTCTCGTAAAATGCGTGAACACCAAATGCGCAATGCTTCCCGTCAAACTGACTCATGGCTACTAAAACTGCATGCATACCTCTATCCAATCCTGCTAGGCTCCCCTCACCCGCGCGCTTAATACCCTGCAAAAAAAGATGGCACAATATGCACATTCTATTGCGCCACCCTGTACCTTAAACTTTGCTTATTTAGGACAAAATGTTTGGGCCAGATGTATCCCGATTAGCTAAATCGACTGCATCTCTAATTTTGGCTTTCACCGATTCAAAGCCGGCAGTCCTTTTTAGATCATAAGCCCATTTATTCTGTGGTTGATCCCTGCTTCTGTTGATGGAACCTGTACGTTTGTTGCAGCTGGAAAGTCACAAGACCCTGGTGGAACAGTGCATCGATCGGGCGGGCCTGGTGCAGGTCAACATCCAAATCAGGCCCGGCCAGCGCCGGATAAACATTGTGGACGTGCTCAAGCCTGATGAGGAGTTTCTACACATGGCCAAGGAGGACCGGCTGGCCTTTATGGAGATGCCATCCCTGGAAGGTATTTCATTATGTTACTAAAGATTACAAGTCACAATTTTTACTATTGGTCCCTCCTCGTAACCTTTTTCCATCCATGTACAATGCTCGCAATCAGCTTTTTTAGATTCTCTTTCCTTTAGGCTGGAGCCACACCCAAATGATTATGCCATTCGTTTAACCCTTCAAAGGCCAGGAAAAACATGGAAATTTCCTAACAAAGCACCACTTTGAATTTTGAATTGAATGTTTTGTGGACTAATTTTGAGCTATTGTATATTTTATTGACCGAAACACATTTCTAGAACAATAACTATGTACCAAAACAACATTACTTGCGTTAATTACGTAAATTGTTGGGTTTTACGATGTTTTCGTCAAGTAACACGCATCGTACTTTGACAGAAAGAATCGCGGCAAATTTGACATTTTGATGCCACAGATAAAATCATTTAAAAATATTCTGGGGTTGCCAGGTGAATGAAATTTTTACCTAGATCCTGGGTAAATGTTGGCACAAGCGATTCTGACCTTGTCCTTCATACAAATTCTGTACATAGAAGGGTCAAAATCGCAGACAAACATATTTTTTTCGAAATGATTCGCGTCTCCGGCCAATAAGAGGTTAAAAGGACAAAGACGAAAAAAAAATTATACAATAAATCGACGGTCCCATAGAACAATGTTGGATGTAATTTAATAGCTTTGCAGTATAGCTGTTTAAGGTTTTGTTTCTGCGTTTTTACTTTTTTTAATGAATACCACACAAGAGTCCCAACTGATCCCGTCTGGAGCCAGTGGGATTATGGCATCCCCAATTGGAGTATGTTGTAAGGTAGTGGGGAGGGGAAGGAGATAGGGAAGAGGAAGGTGGGGAAGTACCTGGCTATTTAGATCTGGTCACCAAACACGGTTAAAGCCATTTCAAGCAACATTTCAATTCTGAATGGTACGAGAGTATCTTCCACTCTGGAACGTGCCGCAAATATACTACGTATTATTTTTAGTGAATAAATTGTGAAGTAACACAAATTAATCAAATAAATTTTATTTACCATGCCGGGATTCGATCCCGCGATCTTCGGAGTGCGAGTCAAGAGCCTTACCGCTGCACTAAGCCGGCCGTCAACTGTTACTGTTTTAGAGATAAAGAAATATAGTGTTGTTTTGATGTTTTGCATTTCATTTCATTAAAAATTCCACATATACAGACTTTTTAATCAATAAAATATGCCAACAAAACGATTTTCAATTTTTAGCAGATCTGACATTGTTCTTCAGACCGCCGATATTATGCTATTAATTTTTTTTATATTAACCACACAGGAGGCCCTGAGGAAAATAATTTCCTTTAGGGCCTATGTCATTGGAGATGCTGTGTGGAAGAGAGCAAAGAATGAACCTTGGTCTTGAAGAGACCCATGTTTTGGGAAGGAGGAAACACAGTGGCTGGCAAATCGTTTTACAGTCGAGCTGTTGAACACAAGAACGAGTCGAAGAAGCGAACCGTTCTCATATGACAAATGTCAATTGTGTATATATGTTGGACGCGAGCCCGACTATGCACTGGTGCCGAAGGGATCAATGACGCTAGTTCCTCACATCATCTTCGATTGAAATACCAGTAGAACAATTAATTATGAAAGGAAAGATGAAAACAAAATTTTAACATAAATAATTTAACAATCTTTTCAAAAGCGCACAAGAAATTAGAGACTTAATACATTCTTTTTTTTTTTTTTTTACATGAGATCCACACAGGAGGCCTTGAGGAAAATAATTTCCCTCAGGGCCTACGTCATCTTTGAGGATGCTGTGTGAAGGGTTTTTTTAAGGAAAGGAAGGAGAGGAGAGTTCTGGGAAGGAAAAGGGTTTAAGGGGTGGGTAGGAATCTGGGGTTCAGTATGTCCTGGTCATCCGCCTCCAAGACCTAGACAAACCTCACCCCATGAACCCGGGCACCCCTGCTAAATCACCAACCGTAGCGAACCACTTGGGGTGACCTATGGCAGAGGTGTTGGTTATCCAATAAAGGTTCCCGGGGCGGCGGTACCCATTCCCGCCTCCCAAATTGAAAAAATTCTGGAAGGCTATTAAAAATAAGTGGAGCCTGACACAGAGCCAAATCTAGTAGTTATTTATATTTTGTTTCTAGTTGTTTTTACATTGTCTTTATAATGTTTTACCATTCTGTTCTCTTAGTCGTGTTTTTACTGTAGTTTTAAATGTACTCATTTTTGTTATATGCCAGACCCTGTAGATGAGCTCAGTCCCAACTCCGAACTGATGGAAGACGTGGAAGAAGCCCTGGCACTGGACAGCGTGGAGACCACGGCCGTGGCCGCCACGGACACCACTGCTGCCAACTCCGACGGCACCGGGGGTGGCGGTGGCCAGGTGTCCAAGATGGCCAAGTGGATGGTGGACGCCCAGTTCAAAGCTGACCAGCTGAGATTGAGGATACCGGAGGATCCTAAGTTCTGGTTTGTAGCCATTATTTGTAACTGTTATTATTAATAGTGACTTACCGGCATGCGTTGATAAATTGTTTCTCCCTGCGTGTCCTTTCCCGTTCCCCTTCCGCACCCCCTTCCTCTCCCGCATCCCCTTCCCCCGTCCCGCGAACCCCCCTCCCGCATTTCCCTCCCCCCTTCTGCGTTAAAATTTCATAATGCCAGAGCTCACCAGTATATATATATCTAGAAACCTTCGCGGGCACGCTCACAACAACTCATAAAAGATTCATCACAATCGGAAGAATAGTTTAGGAAATAATTTCATAACGCCAGAACTCACCACTGTATATAGAAATCATCGCGGGCGTGCGCACAACAACTCACGGAAGTTTCATCGCAATCAGATAAATGGTGTAGGAAATAATTTCATGACGCCAGAGCTCACTATTATGTTTAGTAACCATCGCGGGCATGCGGCGCACATCAAATCCCCAAAGTTTCATCGCAATCGGATGAATGGTTAAGCAACGCATAAGGAATAAACATACATACATACGTACACATATACATGCAAGCAGTCAAAAATTGATTTTATATACCTATACATATGGAAAGTCACAGGTGCGTTCTTCAGTCATCGTTGTCACATGCTCAGCTGCTGACGTTCATAACGATGATTAATTTCAAACACGATGATTTCAACCAATTGTTTTATTTTTGCAGGTCAATACCCCAAGTTCGGCACTGGATACAGTGGGCTGTCAGACAATTCAATCTGACGGGAATAAAGCTCTCTGATTGGTCTATACCGGGAAGATTACTCTGTGAAATGTCTCTAGAGGAATTCAAGTGAGTTTGGCTTTTATTCTTAAATTAAACAAACAAACCTACCTAAACCAACCAACCTAACCTAACATAAACTAACTTAACTTAACCTAACCTAAACTAACTTAACTTTTAACTAATGCAACAATTTGAGAGGCGGTTATGGGTACCACCACCCCGGGAATCATTTGTTGGATAACCAACACTTCTGTCATAGGTCACCCCGAGTGGTTCGCTACGTTTGGTGACTTAGCAGGGGCGCCTGGGTTCATGGGGTGCGATTTTTCCAGGTCTTGGCAGCGGATGCGTCTGCCCACCTGCTGCGTGGCGGGCCGGATCGAGAGAGACTGGTTAAGGGAGGCCTTTTGACCTTTCTTTTGATGACTCTCTCGACCCATCGTCTTGCACCGCAGTTGGAGGGATGGATTCATACGTCCGACACTGCTGGACATGCTGACCTCCAGATTCCTACCCACCCCTGTTACCTTTTTCCTTCCTAGAACTTTCTTTCCTTCCCTTCCTTATAAAGACCCTCCAGCATTCCCTAAGATGACATAGGCCCTGAGGGAAATTATTTTCCTCAGGGCCTCCTGTGTGGAGCTAATGTAAAAAAATAAAACTTAACCTCATCTAAACTAATGTAATTTACTTCTTCAAACACAGCAAACATATTTTGTGGCACCGTTTTAACTAAAAATAATCATCACTAAGGTTGGATTGTTTTACAGAAATTCAAATGTAACTTTGTCATCAGATGGCCATTCAGCGCCATTTTGTTTTTATGACAGTGAAAAGACCCCCGTTAAACGCTGATTCTATATGCGTTTCAGTTTTCTATCAAATTGTATAATAAGCTGACAAACTTATCAACATGATGGTTGTCCTCTTCTGCTGATCACAATTTGTTCAAAAGCTGAAACAGACTTGGGATATTTCACAGAATTTGAACAATTCATCCAATTTTGAAGTCAAAATTCAAGTTCTGTTATCATTATGGGCCAGTAGTTTTTCAGGGCTGAAATAAAAACAGAACTTGAAAATCGACCATGAAATTAAATGAAATGTTCAAATTCCGTGAAACATCAGACCCTTAGAATCAGCATTTATCAGGGATCTTTCAACTGACAAAAAACAAAATGGCGCAGAATAACCATTTCATGACAATGTTACGTTTGAATTTCTGTGAAACAACCCAACCTTGGTTGTATGCGTTTTTAAACGACTTCATAAAGGAGGAGGTTCTTAATTCGATTGTATTTTTAATTTTTTTTTTTTTATGTTTGTTATATTATACCTCAGAACTTTCGACCGGGTGAACCGATATTGATGATTCTTTTTTTATTTGAAAGCTGGTGCTTCCCGTGGGGTCCCATTTCAATTTGGTCTAGTTCTGACAATGGCATCCATGAGAAAACCATATAAGTCTTAAATTTGCATTAAATATGTGCGTGACAAATGGATGAATAAATCAATATCACGCCAACGGATTTCCATGATTCTTTTTTTATTAGAAAGGATTTATTTCAAGGGTAGTTTGATGAGAGTTTGATTAGGTTCTGATTATGGGATCCATGACAAAGTAACGGAACTCTTCAATTCTTAGGAGCAAATTAACGATGCTCGGCCGAATCTTTTATAGGCTATCCAGATCTTTGAGTCACCTACCGTAACGTCGTTATGGTCAAGTAATGTCTGTCTCATATAAGCAGCATGTTTAGTAGGTCTACCCATATTCAGACAAATTAGTTAGTGTACTTAGATTCACTAAAAAATCAAAAAATAAACAAAAATTTTAACAAAACAAAAAAACTACTTAAAAAAATGCACTAAAAATTAAAAAAATAATTTTGTATTCTTCTACAACTTAATAATCAACTTACTTTTTCCACTCATCAAAATGTAGATACGATTGTTATTTTTGGAGTCGGTGTCAGCCAAGGTACCCGGCCCGGAGTGTTCACTTGACAGCTCCCCTCCTGCTGCGGCCCCGCTCTCGCCTCTTGCCTCGTCAAGTTGCGCATGCGACACAAGCACATCTCACCTATAACTATGTATGTAGTTACAAACCTACCTTTGTAACTACATACGTAGTTATTATTATTTTTAACCTAATTTAACCAATGCTTTTATCATGTTGCCTAGTTTTTACAGTTTTTAAAACCTTTATATTTTTGTTACAGAGAAAAGTGCCCTTCAGATCCTGGTGATTTATTTTGGACCCATTTGGAACTGTTGAGGAATTGTAAATTTATAGGTAAATAATTTTACATCCTACCTTTTTTTTTTGAATACTTATTGAATCATAATATTATATGTGAGCTTGGGCTGTGTAAATAACTCCAAACTCGCTAGGCCCTAAAAATTATTTGATTAATGAATCTACTCGCGGATAAAAATATATCAACAGAATGGAAATCAGCACTGGTCAAAATGTACAACAAAAGATTCTAACCTTAGGGTACGATCAGGTACAAAGCGGGTTTCGGTTTTCTGATTAGTCGGCGCATGGGCGGCCGACTGGCGCAGGCGTGCTGACAAGAATGTTTGTATGTCAACGTATCAGGCCGAACATAGTGAAGGCAGGTTCAGATTTATGTCCGCGCGAGGCGGCGCCGATAAGCTTTACCGGAATGAATTCTTAATTCCTGCTCGCCGGTGACGCCGGTCGGAATCTGATATCAAAATGAGCGACCTGTTAATTGCCGCTATTTTCAATCAATCGCCAATCTGGGATAAAAGAAATACATTCTATACCACCAGAAATGTTGTTGACAAGTGATGGAATGAAATCAAAAAGATAAAATTTTGAAATAACCTCAAATTTCACAAGTGAATTTCTTTCAGGCACGTACTTATCATATTATCATGTTCTCCTGAGGTTTTTTTTTCATATTTAAAGATACCAATTACCAAATACCATTGTTTTATTCCTTAATTTTAAGAAAGGATTCTCCAAGACTAAATAATCGTCGTCTACGAACTCGACATTTCGTAAAAACTGACAGCTGCTGTCAGGCTACCGCGCAGGTAGCGCAAGTTTTATCCGCGTTCTGTTTGTCCACATCTCTGCGTCAACTGCCGCCGGTGGAACAGGGCACTGAACGCCGTTAATCTGAAAACCGAAACCCGCTTTGTACCTGATTGTACCCTTATATACCATAATACTGGCATTTGCCTAGCTTGGTAGTCGAAAAACCATGTAAAACAAACCTGTAACAAACAAAATAAATAAAGAAAATTAAAAAAAAAAAAAAAAGACAGATCATCTGCTGCATAGGCGACCTTTTGGTTACTTTCAACATGTTAGAAATGGTGCACAATTTGATAATAATATTTTACGACTGACAGCTATTACCTGTGGTAGAGGTGTTGGTTATTCAATAAATGGTGTATGGTTATTTATGTGGTGAGAGTGGATTATGTGTTTTTTGTAAAATGACTGGCGAAGGACCTTGAATTTTGTGTTACTAATCACTGCCTAAAAATGGTAAAAATACATGTTGCAAAGAAAAGGAGAGGACTCACCGGAAAAAGGTAAAGCACTTGTATGATTCCTTTCCCATCCAAGAGGCACGATCACAATAGGCGTAAATGTTCGTTATTTTATAGTAGGTACACGGCGCAATTATTTTGATAGCGGATTTTTCGTGAGCAGAGCACAGATGGCTATATGCAGCGGGAGTTTATTGCAGACTGGGTAAGGTTGTGGGTAAGCGAGGGGGGAAAAGGTAGGACAAAAGGACTTGCAACAATAATTAATACCAAGTCCAAGCAGTGATAGTATGTATGCGTGCTGTGTAGGTATGTGTATGTGCAGGTATTAGTATGTGCGTAACCATGCCCCCCGCCTGGAAGGGGATGAAAGAATCCACATCCATAAACCAAAAGAGTGCCAATACGTTTCAATGCGCAAACAAAATTGTAACACGCGGTAGAATGCAATTAATTATGTAAAAGTTATAAAAATGTTTATTTAAGTTATATAAATGCTTTTACCAAATGGTCAAATTGACCGATATAACAAGAAAATTAAAAAATAAAATATGGAAACGTAAAATTATGATATGTTAATGTGATAATATGCGGTAGATAAAACTAAAAGTAAGGTTTAGTACCTATTTAACAATGAAACTAACCTAATTGATTTTAAGAATAAAAGTATTATGAACTAACTTCTGTTAAATCTATTGTGACGGTAAGGGACAGAGTTTAACGACTGCCCTGCGGTATATTCCGGAGTTAGTTTTAACATCCGCAACGCGGATCACCCCATCTGCCCCGGGCTAGACATTGACTATTACCCCAATAGGCCATTGAAGTGGCGCGATGTTGTCACTCTTAATCATTACTACCGTGCCTGTCGTTACCGGATTCGCATTTGTATTCCATTTTTGGCGAGCTTGCAAAGTATTCAAATACTCAATTCGCCATCGGTTCCAGAATGTCTGAACAAGACGATCCACAAGATGTTTGCGTTGTACCAAGTTGACTGGCTCGTCTGACAAATCAGCAGCGGGTAAAGATTTTAAGGGAGTGAGCGTTAAAAAATGCGCGGGGGTTAGCGGCAATGGAGCCGAAACGTCGTTAACGCTAAGTACAGATAGCGGGCGTGAATTTAGAATTGCTTCAATCTGAGAAAGCACTGTTTGCATCTCTTCATACGTCAGTAGAGAGGTGCCTACTATTTTATTTAAATAACCTTTCAGGCATTTAATGTTACTTTCCCAGATCCCACCAAAGTGAGGAGCAATTGTTTTGAGGCGGATAATGTCTTGAACGGACATCAAAATTTTTGTTTTCCGTTCGGGAGGATCAGTCACAGATTTCGTATTAAAATGTTGTAAAGGCCAATTACGTTTAGGTAATTGGGCAAAGACGGGACCGTTAAACCATAACGGATGGTCGATTAGTTGAGCGGGCGTAAGACCCCGCGACAAGCAGTCGGCGGGATTGTCTTGTCCTTTTATATAATGGAAGCATTCAGCCCCCAGATGGTTTTGTATTTGTGAGACACGGTTGGCAATGAACGTCTGCCATTTTGCGGGCGGTGAATTTATCCACGCTAGAGCAACCGTGCTGTCGCAAAAGGCTTAAGTCGTATGAGCTTTTGAATTTGATGTGTAGGTATTACTGACCGTATGCATTAATCGTGCAAGTACTAGCGCACCACATAGTTCTAATCGCGCAAGTGAAATCGTCTTAGCCGGAGCGACCTTGGATTTAGCGCATAATAAATGAATTGTGGTTTTATGAGTATTCGGACAGTAAACATGTAAGTATATAACGCTTCCAAATGCGCGTTCGCTTACGTCAGAAAATCCGATAAGTGTTAATACAGGGTGGCCACAGACCTGGAAATCCTGGAAAACCTGGAATTATCAGGGAATTTTACTGAACCTGGAATTATCAGGGAAATGTCAGGGAATTTCAATTTTTTTTTATAATATCAGGGAATTCCAAAAATAAAACTAAATTCGTTATTTTGCGATTTGTGAAACCCCAAAGTTGTGTTTTATTATTTTATCGAAGGAAGCAAATACTTTGTAGTGTGACATTATATATTATATATTAAATGAAAAAACACACTTTTTACTTGCGACGTGTGTACTGTGTAACAAAAGATATGCCGACAAAGACAAACTTGATAGGTAGGTATGTTTTTTTTAAATTATTATTTTCGTAAATGCCCATGTGATATTTTTTTAGTATCTCGTCTAATGTTAATGTTTTTTGTTTATTTGTCTATTTTTGTCTCAGGCGAAATATCAAAAATTTGTAACAAGTGTATTTTGTTTTTAATAGATTATTGTGATGCAAAGAAATAATAAATGCTATAGATGACGGAATTCCCTTTATTATTTATCTAATGAACGATATCCCCTTATATCAAGTTAAACATATTAGGGAAAAATGTAGAAACCGCCCTGGAAAACCTGGAATTATCAGGGAATTTTGAAATCTGTTTTTTGTGGCCACCCTGTAATACATATTGGTATTCGACACCTAAAATGCAAGGAATTTTAATAAATTGCAATAAGGGCAATTCCTTTTCAAACTGACGCCAAAGCGTGACAACGGTGTCAGGAGGAGGATCATCCCAATCCAGGTTGTACTCCCATAGATATTTAATTATAAGCTTAGCTAATAATACAACTGGTGCGGCGAAACCCATCAAATCCCAAAGACGAGCAATCGTCGAGAGAATGTTTCGTTTAGTACACGTTCTTTCGTCGGTGTGTACGAAAAATACGAAATGATCAGAAGCGGGTATCCAATGAAGTCCTAGTATTTTCAGGTTTTCATCGCGATTAAATTCCACATGTTCCTTAACACGACGAGCTGTAGGAATCGTGGATAAAAACTTTGGAGAGTTAGAAGAGAATTTTACAAGATCGAATCCTCCCGCGGCGAATAGTTGAATCAATTCCGTAGACAACTCGGAAGCCTCCTCGATTGACGAGCAACTGGTGACAAAATCGTCCATGTAGAATGAGCCCTTTTCCACCAGATTTGCAGCAAGTGGGAAACAAGGTTTTTCATGCGACGCAAGTTGACGCAATGTACGCATTGCGAGGAATGGACTGCAAGACATGCCGAATGTGACGCGATTAAATTCAAACAATTGCAAAGGGTCACTATCGTTAAATCTGTACAGCATGCGCTGATAACGTCGGCATTCTTTTTGCACCACAATTTGCAAATACATTTGTTTTATGTCAGCTGTTATAGCTATGGCGAATAATCGGAAATTGAGGATAATGCGAAACAAATCACCTTGTAAATTCTTTCCGGTATGTAGGATGTCATTAAGCGAGTAACCCGAATCGGATTTCATACTCGCGTCTAGCACCATGCGAATTTTGGTGGTCAATTTATCTTCGCGAACTACGATATGATGCGGGATTACGTAATGCGGTAAATCGGAATTGTCAACTGGGGAAATGTAACCTTTCTGAAGGTATTCGCACAATATTTTGTCGTATTCTAACTTTATTGCGGGTTGAGATATTAAGCGGCGTTCAAGAGACCGAAACCTGCGTTCAGCGGCGGGTAACGATTCACCGAGAACAGAGGGACTGTTTCGAAACGGCAACGCGACGATATAACGACCTGCCGTGTCACGAGAAGTAGTGAGTTTAAACATATCCTCACACTCTTGTTCATCAGGCGTTAAAAATTTCTCATCTGGAATGTCTTCCAATTCGAAGAAGCGCGAAAGGCAAAATTCATCATTTTGCGTGAACGTACAAAATGATTGCGTGGTGTTTATACTTGGGTTTTCAATCATCGTTGGGGCAGTACCCAAGATGAGATATCCCAAAGTAGTTTCGATAGCAAATGGCTGGCCGAGAGAACCTGATATTTTGTTTGCCTTTAGAATGCGAGCAAACATGTCACATCCCAAGATGATATCAATCTCACCGGGCGTACAGAATGTTGTGTCTGCTAAGGGCAAATTGTCAAGATACGACAAAGAGGAGCGATTAATGTTAACAGTAGGCAACTCACTGGTTATGGTTTCTACTACATATGGTTTAATCGTATACGACTGAGTGATGTCATAGCGGGAGAGTAATTTTAAGCAAGTTACGCCATTTGTCACATTTCTTACGTCACCTATTCCCGTGACGTAAGTACTTGGAGATGACCGCACCGTAAGATTCAAGCGTGAACAGCATTTGCGCGTAATTATGTCCCTTTGGGAGCCGCTATCTATTAGAGCCCGTATCGTCTGTACCTGGCCCTTAGCGTCTCTGGTAGTGCAAACAGCCGTTCCTAATAGTGCAGTAGTATTTGCACTTGAGCATGAATTTGTCACACATAACGAAACCGGATTCGAAGAATTTAAGTTATCATTATCGGCATCCGTTTGTGACGCGGGAGATGGTATTGGGTCCGTTTGTGACTTCGTCCCATCAGTTTGTTTGAAATGCAACAAACTATGATGGTTGAGCGCGCATGTTTTGTATGTAGTCTTCGATTTACAAGCTTTCGTGGTGTGCCTAGTACTGAGGCAGTTCACACAAACTCGAATCTTTGATGACTTAATGCAGTTAAATCGCTCGCGTGGTTCTAGACTTGTGAATTTAGAACATTGGTATAAAGGGTGTGTTCCCCTTTGACAGCAAAAACAAATTTCGATGGAGTGATTATCGATTTTTTCAACATTAATAAATGCCTTTGCGGAATTAGTTTTTTGCGGTTTAGCGGTATAATTATTATTTGAGCCAAGAGGGCTCGATGTTGGTTGCGTGATTTGTGCGCGATTAAGAGTTCGTTGCTGTACTCTTACGAAGTCGATTAGTTCCGCACTGGACGGTAGATTTTCATTATTTTTAATAGAAGATTCAAAAGCCTTTACAGTCTCTATGTCAAGACGTTTAAGACCCAGTTGCAATAATATGAATTCTGCGAGGTCTTTTATTTTCAATTGCTTCAGCGCGGCGATGTTCGCGGAGTATGCATCTGCAAAATTCTTTAAAGAAGCGGGCGTGGCCGAGTTAACTGGAGGTAATTTCAGCAATCGGTCAAAGTATAATTCAGCAAGAACGCGTTGATCATTATACTTAGTACACAATGCGTCCCAGATAACTTGATAATTTGTACCCGTAGGCGTAATAGCTTTGCAAATACTTAATGCTTTTCCGGTTAATTTAGACATCAGATACTGCATTTTTTCCGTATCATCCAGAGAATCATTCAAATGTATAACTGAATTATATGTTTCATAAAAAAGAGACCAACTATCCAGATTCCCGCTAAAGCACGCTATTTCCAATGCAGGTAGCTTAATTTGACGGCGAGGTTTCGCAACCGGATTCGACGGCATATTTGCTTCTGTATATTTAATAACACCGAAGAGTTCTTCAAATGCATTTAATTGAGTATATTCAGCGATTGCTTCCGGATTCAATTCCAGTTCGCAATCCACCTTTTCATCTAAGATTGTTATAAATTCAGAACGAATTTTTTCAACAGTAGTTGCGCCTGATAAAAAAGATTGGCGATCGTAAATGCTTTCCGAAGCTTTCCTTATCTTGTCATACACCGACTGTAGGCTCGCAAAACTAGCGGCTAGTTTAGCATTTAAACGTTTGAGACGTCTTTCATCCCGAGACGATCCGATTGACGCGCTCGTAGCCATTTTCTTTATTCCGGTTATATTTACAAAATATGAAACGTAAAACAACTAAAAATGCGGTTAAAGGGTATGCGGTATGGTATGAGGAAGGGTATGCGGTATATAAAGGGTATGCGCTAAAGGGTATGCGCTATATAAAGGGTATGCGGTATGATGTATGCGGTTTGAGGTAAGGGGTATGCGGTATGCGGTATGCGTTTAAAGGGTATAAGGTATGATGTATGCGGTTTGAGGTAAGGGGTATGCGGTATGCGGTTAAAGGGTATGCGGTATGTGGAATGCGGTATGAGGTTAAAGGGTATGCGGTATGCAGAATGCGGTATGATGAGTCTGTATTATTTATGCGGAATTAATTAATTAATATATTAAATTAATTCACTGTAATCCGCTCACGGGGTTAAATTGACTGTTGCGCGGTGTAAAGGTTAACGGAATACGTGCACAGAGCGGGTAAAGAAAGTTATTTATTGCGTTTATTATCATTAACAAATCATAAATATTGCGATCATAATATTATTCCACTTTGTAATGATATCCAATAATACAATTATTAAGAAATAATCGTATTATTTATAAGGTAGGTAAATGCGATTTTATCAGCAAAATACAACTACATAAGTTATCAGAAATAAATATTAAAAGGATGCCTCGTATTTATTTATTCTAACAGCGGGTAAATATGTTATTTCCAACTTAATGAAATAAGTATGGAAACAAATTACTCATGTAGGTATATCAAACCGAATGCGGATAATTATTTTTGTGCGATGTTATAAAACGTAATCTCACTCTGCTGATTTAAATATTGTGGTTCAAATATACGGCTCGCTAGGAACAAAAATGTATGGTTATTTATGTGGTGAGAGTGGATTATGTGTTTTTTGTAAAATGACTGGCGAAGGACCTTGAATTTTGTGTTACTAATCACTGCCTAAAAATGGTAAAAATACATGTTGCAAAGAAAAGGAGAGGACTCACCGGAAAAAGGTAAAGCACTTGTATGATTCCTTTCCCATCCAAGAGGCACGATCACAATAGGCGTAAATGTTCGTTATTTTATAGTAGGTACACGGCGCAATTATTTTGATAGCGGATTTTTCGTGAGCAGAGCACAGATGGCTATATGCAGCGGGAGTTTATTGCAGACTGGGTAAGGTTGTGGGTAAGCGAGGGGGGAAAAGGTAGGACAAAAGGACTTGCAACAATAATTAATACCAAGTCCAAGCAGTGATAGTATGTATGCGTGCTGTGTAGGTATGTGTATGTGCAGGTATTAGTATGTGCGTAACCAAATGGTCTCTGGTGGCGATACCTGTACCTGCCTCCCAAATTTTTGTGTTATAATTTTTGTATTGCAACAGTAATAATAATACTTAGTTTTTTCTTCCAGCTGTTGTACAAAATGAAGACCCGAATGAATCTGATTCACAGAATAATTCTTCCACCAGTCCTGCGGCCATTAGAAAAAAGCCTAAGGTATGAACACATTTCTCTTACATATATGCAGACTTTTAAACTTCATTTTCATACTCTCATATCGCCCTTGTGAAAAATCACCATTCAGAATTGAAACGTTGGTTGAAATGGTTTTAACTTTGTTAAACCTGTTATAGACCAGGAAAAACACGGAAATTTCCTAACAAAGCACCACTTTGAATTGAATGTTTTGTGGATTAATTTTGAGCTATCGTATATTTTATTGACTGAAACACATTCCTAGAACAATAAACTATGTACCGAAACAACATTACTTGCGTTAATTACGTAAATTGATAGGTTTTACGATGTTTTCGTCAAGTAACAAGCATCGACTTTGACAGAAAGAATCACGGTAAATTTGACATTTTGATGCCACAGATAAAATCATTTAAAAATATTCTGGGGTTGCCAGGTGAATGAAATTTTTGCCTATCTTATGGGTAAATGTTGGCGCAAGCGATTCTGACCTTGTCCTTCATACAAATTCTGTATATAGAAGGGTCAAAATCGCAGAAAAACATATTTTTTTCGAAATTTTTTTCACAAACCGCGTGCATCCGCGCGACTCCGGCAAATAACAGGTTAATAGTCAGGTACTTCTCCACCTTTCTCTTCTCCATCTTCTTCCCGTCCCCACTTCCTTCAGCTTCTATTGGGGATGCCATAGACCCACAGGCTCCAGACAGTTGGGACTCTTGTGCTGCAGCACCCATCGCCTTGCACCACAGTGCGAGGGATGGATTCATACATTCGTCACTCCTAGACACTCTGACCCCAGACTCCTACCCACCCCTCATGCCTTTTCCTTCTCAGACCTTCCTCTCCTTCCTTTCCCTAAAAAAACCCTCCACACAGCATCCCCAAAGATGACACAGGCCCTGAGGATTTTTTTTTTTCTCTGGACCTCCTGTGTGGAGCTAATGTAAAAAAAAATAGAATTTGTTTTATTTTGGAAGTAAGGGAACTTTTGGGGAGTTTTAACATCTATTTTGTGTATTTTAGTGACCTAGTGTTCCGAAGACATCTGTGACTCCTATAATATAATAAATTACGAAAAGCTTTTAAAAAAGCTGAAATAAGCTTTTAAATAAGCTCTAAAAAAAAAGGTTTTTTCATCTCCCAACAAGCCATTTTTGATATTTTTGCAAAGAATTCGCACACACAGCTACCGTGAATTGAGATCACACATGCTTAGAGTACACTCCCTTCCACTCGCGAATCCACTAGCGTGCTCAATACTAGCAACGTCACTGACACACATATCACTAAGTAGCATTTGCTAAGAGCATGTCTGTCAGTATTGTTAAGCAACAACAAGTATCTGGGTATAGCCGCTGATGAATCAAACAAAGCTGTACACAAGAGAGAAGAAAATGATAATAATAAAAAAATTTTGCCTTTGCAGACGACTCCCCCTGAATGCAAGATATCCAATACGGCCTCTATATCGTTGATGTCTGCCGGAGTCAGCCGCAGTGGCTACAATGGCCAGATACAGCTGTGGCAATTCCTGCTGGAGCTACTCACCAGCACAGACCATACGCAGGTGATACAGTGGATCGGTAAGTAATTTCAAATATTTCATTAATACGTAATATTTCATTAATATAATAAAATAAAAACTATAAACTTAACATTCCCATTGAAAATATGAGTCCTATTGAAACGTTTCACGTCACGTTGGTGCCAAAATATAACGTAATTAAACGTATTTGGTAACCTCGTAGTATTTAAATGTGTGAATCGACATCTTACTGTCAGAATGGAATATTGAGGTTATGAAAGTTAAATCTTGTAGTAAGGTAATGCTAAGCTCAGGGTAGGTAAGACATGTGAATATGGTAATCAATACTAAATGAAATTAAAGGCTATAAAGGGAATATAATATTTAATCATAAATACAAGGTTTGATCAACAAAAGAGACTCTAAATAAATTAAATGATTATACTCAGGGTATGGTGACTGCTCCAAGAAAACAGTGCATATTGTATCATAAGTTGCTTCTAAGATTGAAAGATGGAAGGCGCCAGTCGTTTATTAAAATTGCCCTAGAACTATTAAACGACAAATAGTCTGTTAAATTATGTATGAGAAAACCAATGAAAATATAATAACGATACGTGATTGATAATTCCCATGAGGTCTGTGAATCTGTGAGATCTTCTGCCCGTCGAGTTTCTGTCAGGATCCACATGCCGTCGGCCGTCTCACAAGTCGCCTGGAATCAAACTGAAGTACTACTGTGCCCGCGGCGCTCTCGAACTTTGCGAAGCATGGGCACCAACCTCGGAATACAGATGGCTTGTAATGCTGCCAACCACACTGGTCGAATCCATTGAGCATTATAGTGTCTTAGCGGTTCTTACCGCTACATTACCCCTCCACCAAAGAGAAAATATTTCCTCCTGGAAATCATGAGTTCCATGTGTCACTTCCTGAAGAGAACTGCATACTATGTGAGCCTTGGTCGTAAATGTTAGTCTTGGAAGACGCCAAAATATAATGATTGTTAGCCGGAAGGATCCTGGTGATAGAAGTACTCCCAATCCATATAATGTACTTCATGGAGGAAGCGGTGACCACCGTACTGTAATACTGAAGCTATGACATAATGCGATGAACAGAAAGACGCATCAATCTATGCAGCTTCTCTCCAATTCTGATGCATTCAATAACTGATGACCCAAGATGGCCCAAGGTAGAGATGAAACATTTGGTCCGAAATCTCAAATTCAGCGTCTTCTGATATTAATTTCTTTCAAAACTGATGACCCAAGATGGCCCAAGGTAGAGATGAAAAAAAAACGCCGAAATCAGACCATTCCTCCGTCTGCGTACTTCCCCGCACTAATTGGATCTTCATTTGCGTTTATGATGAATAATCCAAACTGGAGCAGAAGAAAGTCATTAAGTGAGGTTCTGTGTAGGTGATGAAAATTTTCCCGCGCTGCTAACTCTGCCGCCCAATATGAATGAAGATGTATGATGGTCAAGACTGCATCTTGTGAAAGCTGAAGAAAATCCTTGAGTGACAGAAAGTGCAAGAAGTTCCATATAGAGTGGAGATCAGAAAACTGCAATGAAATGCGCCATCCGAGTAAGATGATGAACTTCCGATGTGAAGTAGTTCGAATAGTTGAAGATGTAGTCCAGATTGTGAGACCCAAATAATCCAGTTTCTTGTCGTTCCCTAAAACTGAACCTGCCTACAATTGGTTTTCTCAAAACAAAATCTAATTAAAGATGAAACTTTAAAATATTATATTACATTAAAACAGTGCCAAAGTACCAAAAACTTCATCGACTGAGATCCTAAAAGGCAAAAAGTCACCCTGACCATATTGAAAATAACCTTGAAATAATTATATAGAATACATCATTTAATTCTATGTATATTCTATTGTTAATCACCACAGAAGCACAACGCAATATTCAAATTATAAAAATTAATCGATCAAAATCAAAAATGAAAAATGCCATTATGATTATATTCAATTAGACTTCACAAAAACAGCAAGTAAAATTTATATCAATAAATATTAAATCATTTCCCAAGAATATAGTGTTGATTATAATTTGAGAACATAGATGTCGCTGAATTCGCCCAGAAAATAATTCCAAATTTATTAAATATTTAACAATGTCTAACTTCAGACTTAAAAAAAAAAATTTTGTCTCTCTAATTCCAAATGTAAAAAAAAATAATCATGGTCGAAGTGCAGTAAAAAGATCAACATTAATAATCAAATATGAACTCATAAAATCAAACTGAAACAGAGATCAGGAACAAAGTGAACACATAACACTCAACGTAGAAAATTAATGAAAGTTAATTGTTATTTTAAAACAAAAGAAATATCTTTTATTACTATTTAAAATTCTTATAAAAAATAATGTAAAAATATCTTCATTGTAAAATGACCCCGTTTATAATGTGAAAGATAAATTTGTAGAAAAAAATTATACTATCTTCCGAAATATTTTCCTGAACAATTAATTAACACGCATAAAAATATATCTGTTAAACCTAAACAACCACAAGACATAAATACTAAATACGTACACATAATCTCGTGTAAATCCTCAAAGAGATAGAATTGCAGTGAAATTTATCACCATTTAATGTAATATTAATACACCATATTACGATGTACCACATGTGTTTTGTGTTAAAACACCACCTACGGCCCTATGCCAAACTGTCATTCCGCTAAAACCTCCGAGGAGATGGGAAATGAATTGTTCCCATTATCCAGAACTAACCAGAACCAGATAAAATATGAAAATCTTATCATCAAAATCAACAATAACCAAGAGTCTGTTTACACATCATTTAAAAATCCTCCGAAGAGATGATATGAAACCAACTTCCAAATATTGATCAATAAAATAAGCGTAGCCACGCCCCATGTGTATATTCATGTGCTAAACGTTCGCATTTTCCGCGAAAACCTGACGAGGTAATACCTGATCAGAATATTAAACTGCGACACCAGTTATATGGTACCACCGCAAGAATGACCTGTTTTATGCAGGTACTTACTACACCACCCCGAGAAAACAACCTGACTATGTATTACGAACACAAGACAAATTACAGACAGACAAAACGTACACGAACACAATTGAAAAATATGAGCATTTATTTGTGACGGAACAAACCAACGCTGTATTTATCAAATAAAATATTTAATAACAATTAATAAATCAATAAAATAATCCCTCAAAAGAGACATGGTACTTCTGGAAGTGTAATTTGATGTGCGCTCAAATTTTATCTGATATCACGCAAAAACCAATTTAAGTATCGCAGTAAATCATGACAAAAATTGTTCGATTTATATTTATATTAATTCAGTAATGCCACTACTGACATCTATCGTCAAACTATGTAACCTGAATATAACTATGCTTTTGATAAGCGAGGCCTCACAACTCAATGCTAGAAAGTACTACTAACTGACCACAGATGTCACTATGAGAAAAAAATTCCAGTAAAAAAATAAAAAATAAATTTTTGTAAAATCCGTACTAAGAGAAAAAACACAGCACGAACTAACAATATGTTATCACATGTAAAACCCTAAAAGGATGTAATAACAATCCCAGAATGAACCGTAAATTAAACTCCTGAAACGGACATATGAAAAATCCCGATGAAATCAATACGTATGCCCATTTTTAGAAGAAAACCTGAGAACAAAATTAAATGTGCAAAAGATCTGAAGTTAAAAAAAAATTTAAGAAAATGACCCAATAATTTAAATCCAACAGAACAATAAAACTAAATATTTGAGAGATCAAAGTAATCATTGTGATCTGTAAGTCCCGATTAAAACCAGCAATTTTCAATCGAGACACATATCAAAAATGTCCTCCGATGCTAACAAAATGAAGGAATCTACCCTGATAAAGTTTAATATATCATGATGCAACAGAATACTGTACAGATTATTCTGAAATCAGGACATCGGTAAAGTTTATCAACCCCCAATAAAATTAGATTTAAATCGATAATTAAACCAAAAAAAATTTTAAATCCCCATTAACTAAACGATAGATTTGTCAAAAGGAATGAGCTAAAACATCGATCTTCATGTCAGCTCATCAAATTTGAAAAACCATCAACTGCAAAACGGATCTAATAATTTAAAAAAATTACCAAAAGAAGATAATAACAGAATTAATGATTTAAAAACTTCCCAAAAGTCAAAATCTGTCAATACAATTATATCCACTAGTAATAAAATAAATGAAAAAAAATTAAACCCGCTTGTTGCGAAGAACTGGTCCCAGCAAAACCGCTGATCAGCGTGAAGAAACTGACGTCTAAAATGATTTCCACCGCTTATCATTAGAAAAATGCTGGCCATACTGAAAACATATTTATGAAAAGTTATTTAAAGAAATAAAA
This sequence comes from Limnephilus marmoratus, assembly GCA_917880885.1. NCBI lineage: Eukaryota > Metazoa > Arthropoda > Insecta > Trichoptera > Limnephilidae > Limnephilus > Limnephilus marmoratus. Next base: position 35,901,845 of record OU862929.1, on the reverse strand, counting down.
TATTTGAAACATGGTTAAAGGAAGAAAACAACAAACGGCTGACAAAGATAGCCTTGTTCGTGACAAAAATTCACTTGGGTCGCATGAAAAAAAAATTTTTTGTCAATACCCTAAATCACCAGGATGTAAATGTTCAAAAATACGATAATCTTTAAGAAATAATGAAGAAGCTCAGATAATTTCCAGTAAAAGTGTATGGGGCGCAGAATCACCAAGGTCCCTATTCATAAATGAAAAATAAAATTTAGTTGTAAGGATTTTCCTAATAATTTTAAAGAACATCAATAATTCGAAAATGACGCTTAACAATCTGAAACAAAATTTCAATCTGAAACCGATTTAAAACACAAGAAAGAATTTTTAAATAATTATTAACTTACATAATTTAATTATTAATGTGGTCCAATTTAAATTGTACTCGGCATAATAACCTATAATCCCAGATTAACGCCATGTGATTCCTGAAGCCATGAATGCTACATTGTGACAAACTGAGGCTAAAAGTACCTACATTTTCTGAAAAAAAATCGGAAAAAATAATTAGACGATTTTTGTATTTTATATATTGAACACAACAAGGAATATGATCAAATAGATCGTTCAAATTCAACGAACAATTAAGATTCAAATAGTCAAATAGTGGTTACAAAGTTTGTCATAATTAATCTGCGAGAAGCGAACAATATTTGAGCATTAATTAATTATTCACGGCTACAATAAAAGTTTCAAAGGGAATTGAATAAAATAATGAGTTTGATCCAGGCTGACAAAGAGAATATGCAATAATATTAACATTAAATGTTCAAAAGGACTTACATGTAAATCCATCTAGAAACGCAGATGACCTCACAGAATTCCACCGTCAAAAAAATGTATACCCACTAGATAATATATTTTAAACGAAACAAAATATGATAAAATAGTTCAAAGCACGTTGGGTCGCCACTGATACGTTATAAGTCACGTTGGTGCCAAAATATAACGTAATTAAACGTATTTGGTAACCTGGTAGTATTTAAATGTGTGAATCGACATCTTACTGTCAGAATGGAATATTGAGGTTATGAAAGTTAAATCTTGTAGTAAGGTAATGCTAAGCTCAGGGTAGGTAAGACATGTGAATATGGTAATCAATACTAAATGAAATTAAAGGCTATAAAGGGAATATAATATTTAATCATAAATACAAGGTTTGATCAACAAAAGAGACTCTAAATAAATTAAATGATTATACTCAGGGTATGGTGACTGCTCCAAGAAAACAGTGCATATTGTATCATAAGTTGCTTCTAAGATTGAAAGATGGAAGGCGCCAGTCGTTTATTAAAATTGCCCTAGAACTATTAAACGACAAATAGTCTGTTAAATTATGTATGAGAAAACCAATGAAAATATAATAACGATACGTGATTGATAATTCCCATGAGGTCTGTGAATCTGTGAGATCTTCTGCCCGTCGAGTTTCTGTCAGGATCCACATGCCGTCGGCCGTCTCACAAGTCGCCTGGAATCAAACTGAAGTACTACTGTGCCCGCGGCGCTCTCGAACTTTGCGAAGCATGGGCACCAACCTCGGAATACAGATGGCTTGTAATGCTGCCAACCACACTGGTCGAATCCATTGAGCATTATAGTGTCTTAGCGGTTCTTACCGCTACACTATAATTTCAATACCCGCTATATCAAATTTTTGATCTGAGTATGACATATTGTTCACATTTTTGCGGGGAACAAGAGGAACCTAAGAATTCCAAACCTCCCTTATCACAACCAAAAACCATGTTAAAATTGCGAGTAGGGAGAATCAATTTTGTCTGTTTGTATTCTGCAGCTGTCTAGTTCACAAATGTCAAATATGATTGACGTATGACGCCATTTGCAAAAAATTATAACATCTTCCGATAGGGTGATTAATTTTGCGCCACCTTGTGTATATAAAAAAATAGTGGTTCTAACAAAGAAATATTGTTTTATTTAAGATAGAAATCATCTAAACTTTGCAACAGCTATTTTGCAGGGTCCTGGGTGCTCTTTCAGGTCTCTTATAAGTCAGATTGCTTTGTCAGGAAACCTACCCGATACTTTACAAACGTAAATGTCTCTTAAGCCGAGCTTAAAAAGCAACTGAAATACTGGTCTTGCTTAAAGCTGCTGTAAGACAACTAATTGTTTTGTTTGTATTTTGCAGGTACAAACGGAGAATTCAAGTTGCAAGAACCCGAGATTGTGGCACGGCTGTGGGGCTTGCGGAAACATAAACCCACCATGAACTACGAGAAACTGTCCCGAGCACTCCGCTACTACTATGATGGCGATATGATCTCAAAAGTTCACGGGAAAAGGTAGGAATCTTCTCGTTCTTACGGTGGCTTTTTTGTTTCAACTGAGCCATTAATGACCCTCAACATAAGCTGTCCAAATTCAGTTTTGGTATTGCAGGTCTGGTATTGCTTGAATTGATAAGCTTCTATGCAATACTAGAAGTCAGGATTTATTTCAGTGCAGAAATTCTGGTACTAACTACCATTGTATTCCTCTTGCCCAGAATACTAATAAAGGGAAACAATTATACCAAATCAGTGGACATCTTCAATTTATCTTTAAACAAATATAAATTATTGTTACTGAGGCCGTTCAGTTATGTACAATAAATACTGAATATTTCTTACCATACATAATATGTAAAAGCTCCGAAAAAGGGCATTAATCCATAAATAAATAATTATGCAGTTCTAAAATATTCTTTTACCTTAGTAAGAAGTTTAAAATTTTTAATTCATATGTTAAATCAATTGCATTGCACCACCCGTCTGACTCGGGTGTTCATTCCATAGATTTTGATAAATAAGTCTACTATTGAGGGTCAAAGTTGTCACTGTGAGTATCAACTCGATCCAATGGACTATTAACCGCTCAGGTGCCGCTCGTGCGCCGGCGTGTCGTGAGACTTTACACGCGATTTTGACCCTTATGTATAAAGAAAGTGTATGAAGAACACGGTCAGAATCGCTTGCTCTATTATCGCTCTTTACCATAGAGAAAACCGCAATGCGCCTGGTCACTCCATATAATTTATATTAATGATTTACCGGAGCGCGGGAACGTGCACAGTTCTTGCGCATGCGCTGGAAAAATTCCTTTAACTGCGGTTTTGACCTTTCTATGTACAAAATTTCTCAAGGACAGTGTCAGAATCGCGAGACACGAAATGTCACGTGGTGTCATAATGCCGCGTTTTAATTGGTGGTGCTTTTTGCTGGCATACCCCGGCATTCAACGAGTTAATCGGGTATCCTATTGACCACCTTGTTTCTGTCTATATTGATAAGCAATATGCTTAAAACTAACTACCATTGCCATCTGTAGGGTAAAAATTAAAGGCATTAGGTTCGGAGCTTGACTAAACCCTACTGTCATTTATGTTAATTATATGATTAAGCAGTTCTCTCTCAGTCGGTAATGAAGAGTGTTATTACGAGATCTATTTGTAAACATGTTGGCAGTTTGTTTGTTGTCGTATTAGTTTTACAAACTCATTGTAATACTTCTTCTTTCTAATTTGCAAGCAGGACAAGCAGTTCCTTCAGAAATACAGGGGGAGGCAGGAATCGCTTGAATTTAAAAAGTGCAAGTCATCCTGTAAATAATTTATATTTTGAATAAAAATGAAAATATTTATTATCCGGAGTGTTTTTTCTACTGAAGTGTCATGAAAATTGAACAGAGTATGTACTTGCCTGGTTTGTTCGGCCGTTGAAAAAACTTAATTTTAATGCGTATAATTTTTTTTATAGATTCGTCTACCGCTTCGTGTGCGACCTCAAGCAGCTGATTGGTTATGACGCTGGCGATCTCGCCCGCCTCGTGAACAAGGGCGCTCCCAAGTACGACAACGAGGACTCCGGCCACTTTCAGATGTACTCGTGAGTGTTGCGGAAGCCCACCACGGCCGCAACCAGTTTAGGGCCGAGGAATAGTGGCTTTAAGGGGGCCTCGAATGATGATTCCAAGGTGTTTCATCCAAAGACAATGACGGGACTTGGAAAGGCAATCAAACGTCCATATCAAATTAATAAAACATAATTTTTTTTTCTAAAATTTTTGATTCTGGTACAACTTGAATATAACATCGAAATGTTATAAAAAATCTACCGTCCTTAGAAAAACAAATTTTGAATTACAATAGAACACCGTTGGTAAGAAATTAAAAAAAAAAAATTAGAAAACGAGTTTTGCGGCTGGCCCGTCAAATTCAGGTGAGTACTCGAAGAAAATTCCTCAAAAATATACATAATTTTTTACAGTTGCACCTTACAGAAGGCCCAGAGGAAAATAATTTCTCTCAGGACCTATGACATCTTTAGGGATGCTGTGTGGAGGGTCTTTTAAAGGAAAAGAAGGAGAGGATGTTCTGGGAATGAAAAAGTATGAGGGGTGGGTATGAATCTGGATTTCAGTGGGTCCAAAAGTGACGCACGTATGAATCCATTCCTCTCACACCAGTATAAGGCGATGGGTTGAGGGAGTTCAGATGAAGAGGTCAAAAAGCCTCTTTTAACCACCACAAACCTCACCCCATGAACCTGTGCACTCCTGCTAAGTAACCAAACGTAGCGAACCTCTTGGGGTGACCTTTGGCAGAGCTGTATGTTATCCAATAAATGGTTCTCGGGTTACTCGGGGTACTGTGATACCCACACCCACCCCCCAATTGCTGTATGTAAAATATGACATATTTTTGCGTAAATCATATGGCATCCAATTACTGTTCTTTATATGATTTATTTTCGCAAAACAACTTTTTTCAAATTACGCAGCCAAATTTGTGTGCACGAACTGAATAAATTTCAAATTATGAATTAACAAATTTCAAATATTTTTTGTCTGGTGACTTTTTGTGGCAAATATTTTGAATTACATGTTTAGATTTGTTTCAATTAACCCGTCTGCATGTTTAGGAATAAATACATCCCAAAACACGTAATTGCGTTATACTTTCATAAGACCAAAAACGTCCCGAGCGACCTTACATTTTAAAAGCTATATATCTCTGTTCCTCTCATACAAACATATGTTTTTTTTCTCTGACCAGAAAGAGAACGAAATAATGCTTCTTATTGTCTTTGAAATATGAAAGCTATCTTGCATAGATATTTTACAATCTCGATCCAAAGTGACGGTTTCTGATTTTTCAGGCGAAACTAAGGCTTCCAAATTGTGAGGTGCGAATATATTGAACCAAGCAGACTATCAGTTTTTTGATACCATTCAGCTTTGCCCCCAACAAAGGAAGAATAATTGTATATATTGTATGAAATGCTTTAAATATGTTGATGATTTTGAATCATTATTTTTTAATGATTTTGTTCTTTGGTTATCATAATTGTTATAAAAATCAAAGCAAACAATTATGTATGTTATTACACTTAGGTTGGGATGTTTAACCTCTAGCCTGTGACATGCCTTGCCATATTTTGTAAATAATTTGTAGAAATTCCGCAAACCATTACTTTGATGTAATATTTTATGGGTTTATTTTGAGTTATCGTATATTATATATACCGAAACACATTCCTTGAACAATAAACTGTGCATCAAAACAACTTTACTTGCGTTTATTTGACAAATTGATAGGTTTTTCAATGTTTTTGTTACCTACCACGCTCGGAGTTTGACAGTTCAATCACGGTAAAAAATGACGCTCTGATGCTATAGATAATTTATTAAAAAAAATTCTGAGTGGCTCAAAGTAATTCGGGAACCTGTTACGTAAAGAACGAGAATAGCCCAAGCGAATCTGACCTTGTCCTTCATACATTTTCTTCATACATAAGGGTTAAAATCGCATTTAAAATATTTTTTCAATTATTTTTTAAAAAATTTTGTTCGGACCGCGCCGGCGCGCGCACGGCATAGAACCGGCTAGTACCAGCGTATCCATGTGGATACGTTTAAAAAATGATTTCTTTGAATATAACTAGCTCTTCTGGGGAAAATAGGTACTATGGTAGATGATATACCATTTATTGTAAATATACTAGCGGGTTCCGGCATGCGTTGCCATGCCACTTGACACAAAATTGAGAAATTGCTTCTCTTTGCCTGTCCTTGACCATTCTTTCCTGTTCCTCTCCTGGGTCCTGTTCCCCTTTCGCGTTACCCCTCCACCCTCCCTGCATTTCCCTCTCGGCTCTATCGTTTTCCCCCGTCCCACAAACCCCCCCATGTAATAAACAAATTGTTTCTCTTTGCGTGTCCTTTACAATTCGTTCCCCCCCCCGTGTCCCTTTCCCCTCCCGCATTCCCCTTACACCTTCCCCATACAACTCGCGCACCATCTATTGCAAAATATTTCTATAAATTTTATAACGCCAGATCTTACCAGTATATGTAGAAACCTTCGCGAGGATGCGCACAACAACTCTCCAAAGTTTCATCTCAATCAGATTAATAGTATAGGATATATTTATATATATTTTTTTACATGAGCTCCACACAGGAGGCCCTCAGGAAAATAATTTCCCACAGGGCCTATGAAATCTTTGGGGATGCTGTGTGGAGGTTTTTTCTTAAGGAAAGAAAGGAGAGGAAGGTTCTGGGAAGGAAAAGGGTTTAAGGGGTGGGTAGGAATCTGGGGTTCAGTGTGTCCTGGTCATCCGCCTGCAAGACCTAGACAAACCTCACCCCACGAACCCGGGCACCCCTGCTAAATCACCAAACATAGCAAACCACTTGGGGTGGCCTATGGCAGAGGTGTTGGTTATCTAATAAAGGTTCCCGGGGCGGCGGTACCCATTCCCGCCTCCCAAATTGAAAATTGTGTAATTGTACAATGGATATAATTTAAATCAAAATTTAATCAAATACTGAAAAGAGCCGAGAGTCATTTAAATGTAAAAAGAATGTTAACATGTGACAGAGGTTGAATCTACCCAACCTTACTGCAGTCAAAAGGGACATTTCTATATAAATTTGTACATTTGTAATATAAATATAAAAAAAAACATGTTATACATTTTTTTCTATTATACTTTCAGCACTTTTTTTAGCACCACATAAATGTCTAAAACAAGCAAATGTGATTTTTTTTGCATTTTATAAATGTTTTCTCTAAGCAGGGCAATTTTTTTCTGAATTCATAAACCTTTGTAAAATAGGGGCTTGCTCAAGGTTCGTAGAAAATGTGTTTAACAAGGTCCGAGGTAATTTTCTACGAACCTTGAGGCTTGCTATGAATTATGTATTTGAATTGATTGAAACAAGATTTCTTCCCTTTTTGCCTGCTGTTTTCATTTTTAATTATTTCCTTTTTCAATTTAATAAAATAAAAAATCACAGGGTCGTAAGATATCTAACAACGCTATTTAAAAAAAAAATCATAACCATTAAAAAAAGTATTGCCGTGAGCAAAATATTTTGTGAATATTAATTGTTAAAGTTTAGAAATGATTTAATAAAACATAAATATATTTTCAGTCATTGTTATAAAATACCTTCTAATGTATATTTTGTGTTGGTAATGCTCTACTGTTAAAATAAATAATATTTAAGTTTATTATAATACATAAAATGATGCATATTAATTTATGTTTGTGTAAGAATTTTTTTTATTTTGAAATAACATTTTTAATGATAGGCTGTAAACAATAAATACTTTTATAAAAACAGTTTTTTGTTATTATTATAGGCTTTGCAAGTATTGCAAAGTTAACTGTTTAGATGTGTCCAAATGTCACACTATGACATTCACCAGAAATAAACATATAATGAAGTACTCTTATTCACTCAAGAATGAACCTGTCATATCTAAAATGGAATGTAAAGATCTTGGTGTTTACCTTGATAACAAATTTATATTTAATAAGCACATCGACTCAATCGTTCACAGGTCATATAAAATGCTTGGTTTTGTTCTTCGCATAAGTAAAGTGTTCAGTAACCAGCTTACAGAAGTAATGTTATATTTTGCATTAGTCAGAAGTACACTGGAATATGCCTCGCCAATTTGGAACCCGCGGTACAAAGAATATATAAATAGCATAGAACACATTCAAAATAAATTTATAAAACAATAAATTTGAATGCACATTTTAAACTTTGCAACAAAGGTGAGCAATAGCTGATTTGACATTTATACACAAAATTTTAAATAATAACATTGACTGTTCTGAACTTCTTTCCAGAGTTAATTTTAACATACCATTAAGACGTACACTCCATATAGAACTATTCCACACATTTAATTACAAGACAAATGCAGCAAGTAATTCGCCAATCAATCGTGCTCTTCATCAATCATGTTCAATAATATTGGTCTAAATTCTAACATCGACATTTTATCCGATTTACTGCTTAAATTTAAAAATAGCATCATGTCAATATTATAATTTTTTCAATGCACATACATACCTACATACATACTCTCACACACGCACACACACCTTCCCACTACGCACATCACCTGGTAATTTTCTTAATATACATACCATAAATAAGACACTACAAAGAAACACATCATAGGTAATTGTACTGTTTGTTTCTGTTTATAAATAAATAAATAAATTATGAGTAGAGGAAAATATGAATTACTTGGTAAGTACCTAACTAAAATATATTATTTTTTAACTGGTTCTATATTCAAACACGGGCTTGCTTCAAAAAACAATTGTTTTAGAAAATGATTGTGTCTTTCAGTCTTGGTTGAAATCTGTCAAAATTATATTAGCATGAATTAGGTCAAATTAATTAAATAAATATGTAGAATTAGAAACTACACAAAAAAGAAGAAGATGATGCACAAAATTATAGTCAAAATTCAATAAAAATTTCAGTCGTAATTTATGAACGTAAATTCTTTGTTATGAATGTCAGAAAAATACTTTGCAGACATTATAATTCTTGGAAACACAATTCCTGGTAAGTTTTCTCCATTTTATTGTTTATAAATATTTTATTATTTATGCATTAAACCGCTTACTCGTTAATACGGAATATTTTTTAATCAAACAGTTAGATTTAGCTTTATTATTACGAAAAGTGAGTATTTATGTCGGGGAGACCAGAAAACATGCAAAAAATATGCATTTAACATTTTAATTTAGTTAAAATTAATTCACTCATGCGGTAACGCCACTGTTTATTCATCGTTTTTATTTTAACATTTCATAGACAATGCTGCCAATCATGGAAAAAATATTTTTGTGTAAAACAAAGTGAATGCATTATTGACAAGTTTGTAACTGTATTTACAACAGTAAAACATAGAAAGAAATGTATTAGAATAATTACACATACCCGCTAGACCAGGGTTTCCCAACCAGTGGTCCGCAAGAGGCTAGAAGATGGTCTGCGATGGTCCGCGGGCGGTCCCTGGTCGAGAAGTCTGAAAAAAAAATCGAGACAATATTCCGTTTATCATTATTGTACCTTGTGGTCAGTAGCCATTATGGTATTCCGTTTCGCCCCATCCCATCCAACCCCGTTCTACCCCCTCCGTTGTGGAAAATATTCTGCTAGAACCTGTCCCACCCTATCCCTTTACGTCCCTCAAATCCCAAAATCATGATGAAATGCGAGTTTATTTTAGAGAATTTATTTTATAAGATTGGTACTTCCGACAAATATCATATTATTTGATTGTCTATTAGAAGGAACATTCCGTATTATCCGTGCATCAAACTTCGACAACACGAACGTTGCGTATTATCCGTGAGGTGGACTAACTGCATATTTACAAAATTTTTGATCGATGATCCAAATAGGCAATTTTACAGGAGAGAGACAAGAAGTTTGATTAAATAATCCATAAGCCGCCGCATTTTTAAGTACAGATTTTGGAAATCACATTTCATTGCAACAATTACTACAAGAAACAACTATTTACGAACACAAAATCGGTTATCAGGTTCTTAGTTTAGGTAAATTAAGTAATTCATGCGTATTCAGTTTGAAAAAACTTCGCAAATGTCAAATCCATACAAAAAAATGGCGGCAATGGAAATTTTAAATTTTGATAATGAAAATCAAATTTTAATGCATATTTTTCCATCTATTTCGACTGAAACCGATGTTACTTTTGATAATTAAGTTGAAAAGTAGTTTACCTTTCAAAATCTATGCCTATTAAAAGTGTAGCGGCATGCGGCATCTTGTGGATTATTTACCAAAGTTTGGTTAGGTTTGGATGTTTTACTCCATCAAATTGTCAATCAGCGCCATTTTAATTATTTTATATTTGAATGGTCTTCGTTTTACCCTGATTCTCGACCCGTTTTAGTCCTCGATCAAGTTGTGATCAGCTGACTAGCATTACAACAATTTTTCTGGTATTTAGAGCATTGGAAATTTTATTAAAAACTTGTAATGTTGAAGGCTGTAATAGCAGGAAACGAGGATTAAATGGTCTCAGGGATCTCATTTCTACAGCATTCGGTCTACTTTGGTCCTTCCTCTGCCAGTTCCATACCTCATTGCTGTTCGCCATGCTTCAAGTTCCGTGCATCAGTGTTTTTTCTGGTGTTAAGAGCATTGGAAATTTTATTAAAAACTTGTAATGTTGAAGGCTGTAATAGCAGGAAACGAGGATTAAATGGTCTCAGGGATCTCATTTCTACAGCATTCGGTCTGCTTTGGTCCTTCCTCTGCCAGTTCCATACCTCATTGCTGTTCGCCATGCTTCAAGTTCCGTGCATCAGTGTTTTTTCTGGTGTTAAGAGCATTGGAAATTTTATTAAAAACTTGTAATGTTGAAGGCTGTAATAGCAGGAAACGAGGATTAAATGGTCTCAGGGATCTCATTTCTATAGCATTCGGTCTACTTTGGTCCTTCCTCTGCCAGTTCCATACCTCATTGCTGTTCGCCATGCTTCAAGTTCCGTGCATCAGTGTTTTTTCTGGTGTTAAGAGCATTGGAAATTTTATTAAAAACTTGTAATGTTGAAGGCTGTAATAGCAGGAAACGAGGATTAAATGGTCTCAGGGATCTCATTTCTACAGCATTCGGTCTACTTTGGTCCTTCCTCTGCCAGTTCCATACCTCATTGCTGTTCGCCATGCTTCAAGTTCCGTGCATCAGTGTTTTTTCTGGTGTTAAGAGCATTGGAAATTTTATTAAAAACTTGTAATGTTGAAGGCTGTAATAGCAGGAAACGAGGATTAAATGGTCTCAGGGATCTCATTTCTACAGCATTCGGTCTACTTTGGTCCTTCCTCTGCCAGTTCCATACCTCATTGCTGTTCGCCATGCTTCAAGTTCCGTGCATCAGTGTTTTTTCTGGTGTTAAGAGCATTGGAAATTTTATTAAAAACTTGTAATGTTGAAGGCTGTAATAGCAGGAAACGAGGATTAAATGGTCTCAGGGATCTCATTTCTACAGCATTCGGTCTACTTTGGTCCTTCCTCTGCCAGTTCCATACCTCATTGCTGTTCGCCATGCTTCAAGTTCCGTGCATCAGTGTTTTTTCTGGTGTTAAGAGCATTGGAAATTTTATTAAAAACTTGTAATGTTGAAGGCTGTAATAGCAGGAAACGAGGATTAAATGGTCTCAGGGATCTCATTTCTACAGCATTCGGTCTACTTTGGTCCTTCCTCTGCCAGTTCCATACCTCATTGCTGTTCGCCATGCTTCAAGTTCCGTGCATCAGTGTTGGTATCAACACTCCATTGTGGACTCTACTAGCCTTTCTGCTTCTTTGGAAAACTTTATATTAGCGACTAGTGTGTTCATTATACTGTAATCTTTATTTTTTTTTATGTTACATAGGTAATTGTGCTGTGCCTGCTCACTAGGAGTTCCTGTGTTGAGAGCAGGCGCATTTTAACATAAATAGTTTAAAAATAATTTATAAAGGATAACAACAACAATGTTATTTACATTTAAAGTAAAAGTACAGGAACAATCAGCATCGTATCAATGGGTTAGCATGCATTAGGAGGTTCTAAAAATATTGTTGATATATGATCTGTCTTTGGTAGTGATCCAAAACTTGGTATCTGTTTTGTATTTTACGTGATTAGTGTGCTGTCTAATGGTCAGTGGAAGTGTATTATAAAGTTTTGTTGCAAAGTACCTGAAGTTTCTTTGACCAAACGTTGTTTTGGCGAAAGGGATAAGTAAGAGATGTTGCCCTTTGGTTCTCGTATCACGAACAGTTTGGATACTGTCAAAAGCAGTTCTATGTTTGAATAGATAAATTAGTATATTTTTGGCATAAAGTTGCCTAATGTCCAAAACACCGATTCTCCTAAAGATTTCATCCAAACTGCTTGTGATCGGTAGTTTTAGAATAATCTTTATAATTAGTTTCTGGGCTTTAGAGATCGGATCAATGGCGGCAGCCATTTGCTCCTCCCCAGGCTATGATACCATACTCGATTAGAGAGTGACATAGTGCATAGTAAATTGTTTTGAGTTGGTTCAAGTTAAGAAAGTTGCGAGTTTGTCTAAAAAGGTATTACTTGCTGCATTTTGTCAGACAATCACATGTCTAGATGTACTGTAATTTCATTGATTCATTGTACATATTTCGGTAATCTAGACATCAGAGACAGTGTGCATGTATTACTATGAAGGTCTTTCTCATTTACAGGAGCATTCGCCGCCCATTTACTCAAGAACAAGCTCGGTTCTAACTGTGATGTGTTGGTTTTGGACCAGAAGTTGTCCAGGGAAGAAGTGAACAAAATAAGTGACAAGTCTGGGCCTGCCGGGAGAAAGTCTGGAAATATATTCAAAAACAAGAGCGAGAAACTGGATTCAGAGACCAAGATTGAAGACATATTGGTAGCTGTATGAATTAAATTTATGAATACGTATTTATTAATTCTGCTTAAGCGTCCAAACTGCTCCGAACCCCCGGAGTCAGTGGGACTATGGCTTTCTTAATTAGGACATGTTCTAAGGTTGAGAAAAAAGTGGGGAGAGGAAAGAGATTGAGCAGAGAAAGGTTGGGAAGTACCTGGCTATTCAGACCTGGTGTTTCGATTCTGAATAGTTGTCTTTCATCTGGGTCGAGATTATTTACCACTACCATTCTGGAACATGTCACAAATAATAATATAATTTCGACATATATATATTGTTTTATAGTTCAATCCTTTTTTTCTTAACTGTTCATTACTTAACCTATGTACTTTCTCGAGAACCGCAGACGTAGAGACATTTTAATTACAATTATTAATAAATATTTGTAATTTTTTTTTCATTTTTACATACAAATAAACAAATATTGATGGCCTCCGGGGTCGAGGGGTAAGGCTCTTGACTAGCTATCTGGAAGTTGTGGATTCAAATACCGGCGTGTGCAAGTGTTTATGTAATTGATGTGTGTTATTTCACAATTTAATAGTCAAAAAATAAGGTATATTTGCGGCTTGTTCCAGAGAAGATACTCTCAGTAACGCCCTGGTGTAAGACCACCATTCAGAATTAAAAAGTTGCTTGAAATGACTTTAGCCATGTTTGGTGAGTAGATCTGAATAGTCAGGTATTTCTATTTCCTCTTCCCCATCTCCTTTTCTTCTCTATTTACCTTCAGGTTCACAATGTACCCCGATTGGGGATGTCATAGTCTCACTGGCTCCAGGCAGTTTTTTTTTTTTTTTTACAGTGAATACCGCACAATAATCTCAACTGCTCCCGTCTGGAGCCAGTGAGACTATGGCATCCCCAATTGGGGTATGTTATGAGGCTGAAGGTAGTGGGGAGGGGAAGGAGGTGGGGAAGAGGAAGGTTGGGAAGTACTTGGCTATTCAGATCTGGTCACTAAACACGGCTAAAGCCATTTTCAAGCAACGTTTCAATTCTGAATGGTGGTCTTACATCAGGGCGATACTAATAGTATCTTCCACTCTGGAACATGCCGCAAATATACTATATATTATTTTAAATGAATTAGTTGTGAAATAACACAAATTAATCAAATAAAATTTATTTGCGCATGCCGGGTTCGAACCCGCGACCTCCGGAATGTGAGTCAAGAGTCTTAGCCACTGGACTACGGAGGTCGTCAAGTCGTTAGTTGAGAGCAGTTGGGACTCTTGTGCAGTATTCATATAAAAAAAAAAAAAAAAGAGCATGACGCCAGCTCACTAGCGCCAATGGCAGATTAAAGCATTTTAGATTAACGGCCATTGAGTATACCGGGCCTCGAACCCACTACCTCTGGATTTGTAGCCGAGCATCTTAACAGCTCGGCCACGGAGGTCATCAAAATTTTTAATTTGGTGGATGATGTTCGTTACACTTTTATGCATGCGGTTTCATACTAATAATGGTTCAGGGTTGTCTCCTTTGTTTCTATTATCTATGATGTTAATCCATACTAATATTATAAATGTGAAAGTGCATGTGTTTGTATGTTACGCTTTCACGCCTAAACCACTAAACCGATTTTAAAAATTCTTTCACCAATGGACAGCTACATTATCAGCGAGTAACGGCTGTATATAATGGTAAGCTCTGGTGTTGTGAAGTTTGTATAAATGAAAGTGTGTGTATTTCATAAATTTTAGCGGCAGGGAGGAAAGGCATGGGAAAGGTGGGGTTCGCGCAGAGGGAAGAGACAAGGGAGGGGGATGGTGGGGAAGGTGAAAGTGAATGGGGACGCATGGGAAAGGACATGCAGGGAGAATCAATTTATTTCTTTGAATGGCACTGCAACACATGCTGGGTTCCAGCTAGTAGATTATATTTCATTGTTTTATTTTATTTATTTCAATAGGAGAAGGGATCTTTGAGAATTCTGAAGAAATACGAGAGCTTCATTGGCCTTGACTGCAGTATACCAGAATTAGCACTGCCAGGAAATGCAGAGAAAAAGCTGAAGAAGATCTTCGTGGATGATGAGCAGAACATAGTCAGCGAAACTGAACAGAATAAATGTTTTCCATTCGGAGGATTCCTCGGAAGGTAAAGACTTAACTATTAAAGTAGTAAATATATTCACATATGTGATCTTTTGGGTTAAGTCAGCTTCACAAGACAATAAACCACTTAGGCCTCTGTCATATTTGGCAGAAGGTCAAAATATTTCCGCTTTACAATTAAATCCAAATAAATGGAATATTTCTGTACGTATCCAAAAACTAAAATCTGTTTTTGAAAGATGATGAATTACTCTTTCAAATTTTATTATTAGAAATAAACATATAAATTTTGACATACACAAATTTGTAATGCAAACATAAAAAAGTTTTTTAAAATGGTTCACCTTACTTTTGTTTCTACCTAAAATTACTGATAATGAAAAAAATAGCAACAGATGCATATTTTATTAGACAAATGTGTTATCATCACCACGTTTTTTTTGACGTTCCATGAAAAAATAATAAAATATTCCTAAAGTTATATTTTTTTTCAAATTGCGGTTGGAAACTTTGGTTTCACAAAGGTGTACATTTAATTTTTTTTATGGTTAAATTTTAGATTTGATTATAAGGCATGGTTTTCCCTTTCTAACAAAGTTTAGATCATATTTCTCATCTTGATAGCAAGGGAGCTACAACAATTTCCACTGGCGGTTCTTCACAGGGGGACAATGGGGACAGTCCCCACCAGTTACACTCGAAACCTACTAATAGAAATTACAGTCGATGCTTTGTCTTCACCAAAATGAATGATTTCTTTAAACATAAAAGTAATTAACATCTGCAGAAATAAAGTACATAAAATATTCCGGATGATTTTAAAAGACCCGACGCGCGTACAGCGAACAATGTACGGCGCATGAAAACAGCTGGTCTATTTCTCAGTGCGCAGAATCTAATGTGCACTTAGGGGACGATCCGAGCTATCCCCATAGATTCCTTGCATTTTTTCGCGATCGTTTGCAACTGCACATGCGCACTCGTATGTGAATTCAAATACCATGGGGACAATTCTTTGAATCCCCTACGACCTATTTATTTGCGGAGTTACAGGCGGGAATCGCTCGCGTTCAAATTAAGTTCGATATTAATCTTGCAAGATAAAGCTTTATTTTTATAGTACTATCTTGCAAATTGGTATCTATATATACCTATGTATAAATAGACATTTTATATTATTTTGTGTTTATACAGGGTGGGGCAGAGAGGACGTACGTTTTTGAGATGGGTAGTACACTCCCCCGTGTTTTCCACTCCCAACAGTTGCTTCCATCATCCAAGGAGGAGGTGTCTTATGTTTCTATATGTATTGAGGAGTTTCCTGGTTGAACCATTTATGATTAATTTGGATTGTCTCATTGTGAGTTTGATGTAACATGTAATAATGAAAATGAGTGTTTGTTGCAGGTGGGAGATATGGCAATGGTTCACGGAGCTAGACAGCCTGACCCGGCGCATCCCACCCGCGGGCGTGTCCATCCATCCCCTGTCTCCGGTAGCTGTGGCGCTGGAGAGGGAGCTGGATGGCATGAGCGTGCGGCAGCACCTCAAACTGTACGTCTTCATCCCCTCGGCCCGGGCAGCGCTGGAAGAACTGGTGCTTGACTCGTGCGGCGTGCCGTCTGACACGGTAACTTAAATACATTCTCCCTCTGACGTGTCCGTCTAGCCCATGTCGCCGGTGGATGTAGCACTGGAGAGGGAGCTGGACGGCATGGTGCTAGGGTCTAGTAATAAGTGTTTTACTGATAAATGAGCTCCTAACCCTTCACAACCGATAAGCAACCACCAATCGCTGATCCGAAACATGCCCATCAGCAATTGGGTAAATGTGTAAAAGCAGATTTTATACTAGCAGCAACTAAGCTTTCCGTCTAATTTCTGCTTCATTGATGTTAAATATATCAATATAAGTGATTCTATTTAACAACACGATAGCTCTCCCCACCGGTATGACCATTGGCAAGTTAGTTCTGCAAGCCGGGAGTTAAAACAGTCTTATGCTGTCGATGGCAGAGATAAACATCGAGAAGATAGAAACTAATTCTCTCCAAGATAGTCGAGTTTTCGAACCGTCCACTAATCAGTCTGAAGAAATGTGATGTATTATTCCTTCTGTCCCACAAATGGTTTATTCCAAGCATGGTAGAGAAATCTCAAAAATTTCTTCTGAACCTTCTCCATTATAGGGACGCTTCTGTATTGCAAGTAGTAATTCGGTGTTTATGTCTGTGACCAGCGGTGGCTTCAACTGAATAATATTATTTTCAGGTTTCAGTTCTGTACTTCCTCTGGGCGAGGAAGAAGGACAGGATTCGGCACAGCAGTGGGCTGAAGCTGATGAAGTCCCGGACACACCGGATCCTGGCGCTGCGGAGCAAGGCTGACATCATCAGCATTGACACGGACGACCGGGATGATCACTTCCAGTGCAAGGTGCTGGCTATCGCACTCAGACCTTCACAATTGAAAGGTCATTACAATGTGACTCGATTATTTCTGCCATTTTTGCATATCATGAAAAATGAAAACTTTTTATCCACTCGAGCGATAGCTGCCCAAATTTGGGTAGGTGATTTTTATGAATTATAATGATTTATTTTTTGAAACTTAAAAAATTTGGGATAAACTGTGAAATCTATGTGCATTCATTGGCTTTAAACCACAGTAAACATTTCATATGTTTCCGTGTTAATATGAAATTGGCGTTTTGCCATACTGGCAACTTTGATCTCAAATATCTTCTCTTTGGTTTTTTCATTTGTTTTTTCCTTAATTGTTTTTTTTCTTTGCGTCACTTAGTTTACAAAATGGAAAACTTGAAATATCGCGTTATTTACGAGTTCGAGTTCCACCGTGGCACCAGTGCTGCAGAAACGGCTCGAAGGATTAATGATGTGTATGGCGGCGGTGCCGCAAAAGAAAACACAGTGCGTTTTTGGAAATTTCGACCTGCAGAACAAGCCCCGTGGACGGCTGGAGACCAAAGTTGATAATGAAGAATTGAAGGCTATTGTGGAAGCGGATCCATCGAAAACCACGTCCGAGTTAGCTGCAGGCTACGGTGTTAGTGATAAAACTGTTTTAATCCACTTGAAGCAAATTGGGAAGGTGAAAAAGCTTGAAAGGTGGGTACCTCACGAATTGAGTGAAGCAAATCAACAAACGCGCGTTAGAACGCTAGACCACACATTGCACAACAGACAGCTAATAAATTAGAGGAGCTTCAATTGGAATGTCTAAGACATCCACCGTACTCTCAGGACCTTGCCCCAACAGATTATCATTTTTTTCGAAATTTGGATAACTTCTTGCAAGGGAAAAAATTCAACTCCGCTGGGGCAGTCCACACCGCCTTCAAAGATTTTATTGATTCCCTTCCGAATGGTTTTTTTAGTAAAGGGATCGATGAACTACCTATGAGATGGCAAAAGTGCATAGATAGCAATGGTACATACTTTGATTAAATAAATATATTATATTTAAAAAAATCGACTTTATGTTCCTCCCATACAAAACGCCAATTTCACATGTAAGGACCTAATATTTGGAGGTATGATTTTTGTAATGAGCTGAATCGACAACCGAACACCCAAAAGTCTGTACCACTCGAGTGGTTGTGAGGTTTATAAGTGGGTTTCACTTGACAAAAGTTCCAACTCATTATCAAATGTGAGGCCCTCATTATCAAATATTGTATAAAACATACAAAAATAAAAATTGGGGTAGGTATGTTATGAGGCTGAAGAAAATGGGAAGGGGTAGGAAGGAGATGAGGGAGAGGAAGGTTGGGAAGTACCAGCTATTCAGCTTGGAACTTGACCAAAGCCATTTAAAGCAACATTTCGATTCCAAATGATGTCTTTCCCCTGGGGGGTACTTAGAGTATTTTACCAGTCTGAAACATGCCGCTAATACAGGTACTATAGAATTGTACTAATATTATAAAGGTGAAAGTTTGTATGGATGTTTGTACGTTTGTTACTCTTTCACGCAAAAAAATACTGAATGGACCTTAAAAATTCTTTCACTAATAGAAAGCTACATTATTTGCAGGTAATATAGGCTGTATACATTGGTAAGCTCTGGCGTTATGAATAAGCTCTGGCGTTATGAAATTATTTATCATACGTTTTCTGTCTATGGAATGCGGGATGGTGGAGGGGAAGGGTGGAGGGGGGGGGAGGAGGAGGCTGAGTGGGAACCCCCTGTAATACCATGCGAGTGAAGCCACGGGCAAAAGCTAGTATTAATTAAATGTGACATGTGATTTGTAGTCGAGGATCTTAACCGTTCAACCGGTATGCTGGAACTATGGAGTTCAAAGCTCCATAGCTCATGATAGGAATTACAGTGCAGGCTGAAAGTAGTTGCATTGACCTAGAAAAGCTTTTTCTGTAGAGAAAAAGTTATGCAATTTTTGTAATATTAAAACTTACCCTGTTTGAGAATTTTTGTTGCTTCATATAAACAAATTATTCTATATATAAACATCTACGGCTGTACCTTGCCTGTTATAAATACCTTGCCTTGTATACCTTGCCTGTTACCGAAATGTTGTTTTGGGTCGTGTCACAGAATGATATTTTGCAGATATACGGATAGACGGCAAGCTGCTAAGCGAGACAGATGATCTGAATATTTTGTTCAGAACTATCCACGGCACACGGAGAAGTTTTTCTTTGGAATATAAATCACCCTTTTGGAGGCAAATTGATTACAATGGCGAAATTTTCAGTTTGGCGGGACCTGTCAGGTAAAAAAATAAATTAATTTAATCTAATTTTAATGGTAAAAAATAGATTTTTATTTACAACCACTCCCTTATTTGGAGGCATTTAATCACTTGCACCCATAAGCTTGTTTTCACAATACTATAACATTAACACACATGATGTATGAGGCATACCTGATTAACCCCTTTTCAATAATTTTCCATTGTGTGTCATTTTGTGAAAGGTTAAGAATTGATTTTTTTCTCATTACAAAGGTCTACAAAGGAATGCAAATTTCACGCTAAGGCAAAGAAAAAAATATTAGAAAATGAAAAATTGCAAAAAGAAAATGAAGAGAAGTTTATCATAGTGGGGAACCTGCGTTCGGTTTTTGCTGACGGTAATGTATAAATAAATATTTTAAAAAATATATAATAAATAGATATCTCTCTAAATAAACATTCTCTCTTCTGTCAAGCGTTATCTAAAATTGCCTCCCCTCCATTCAACATTTCATCTCTTCTAAGTCTGAACTCGACTTCAATCTTCCACATAATTCTGAAATTTGCTCACTTAAATAAAATTAATATATAAATTTACCTTTCCATTCTCTGTAATTTTAAATGATGGCCTAGAACACCCTTGAAGGGTGAAAGCTAGAAATAATTGAAAAAAAATGAATACACATGTTGTAGAGGTCAAATTCTTCTTAATATAACGGCAAATAAAACATTGTTTTTATTT
This sequence comes from Limnephilus marmoratus, assembly GCA_917880885.1. Lineage (NCBI taxonomy): Eukaryota > Metazoa > Arthropoda > Insecta > Trichoptera > Limnephilidae > Limnephilus > Limnephilus marmoratus. The sequence goes on along the minus strand of OU862929.1, from coordinate 35,881,519 downwards.
GTATGCATTATTTTACAATTATTTTATTTTACGCAGGCGGCTTAGGGAAGTACTTGACTTACTTTAACCAGTGATTACTGGCATTATTGATGAAACACGGTTGTTAGTTTTGAACAGAAAGAATTTATTATCGTAAAACAAAGCCCATGGGGCGTGGTGTCATCCCCCCTATTAAAGTTGACTTTGACCCCTATTAAAGACCCTTGGTCCATCCTGGAGGGGGAGACCTTGTTCATGTACACAATACTTTGGTGACAATTTCCTTCGTAAATTTTTTTCCACAGTCGAGTGTCACTCCCCTGTCGGGTGGCACCCGGGGCGGACCGCCCCCCCCTCGCTACGCCACTGTGTCCAACTACCTACTGATTTTTTACGTTTTTAAGTTGAAAAAAAAAAGTGACTGCAGACCAAAATTTCATCTAATTTATTCCTGACATAATTTGGAGAAGTTACTAATTTATTTCAAATAATGTCAGGAATCACTGGTTAAAGTAAGTCAATTAATTTGGGAGGCGGGAATGGGTACCGCCGCCCCGGGAACCTTTGTTGGATAACCAACACCTCTGCCATACTCGGTCCATGGGGTGAGGTTTGTCCAGGTCTTGGAGGCGGATGACCTGGCATATCAAGGAAACACTCTAATTAGCGTTTTGAATTAAACAATATAATGGACAAGTGTATTCAAGTGAAATCTAGATTGATTGAAAAAGTGGATTCTAGATTGAAAGATCTCCCAGCTGTAAAAAAACCATGTTTCATTGCCCTACATTTCAGAGCTACAATTTGTAAACTGCAATTTATGAGTTCTGTTTTCTAATGCAAATTTCTGAGCTCCAACTTTTGAATTTCATTTTCTAAACTTCAATTTCGAATCTCCAATTTCTGAACTCTATTTTCTAAATTCCAATCTCTGAACTCTGATTTCTGAATTCTATTTTCTCAGCTTCAATTTCTGATCTCCAATTTCTGAGCTCCATTTTCTTTTTCTGGCTTCCAATATTGAACTTCGTATTTTGAACTCCAATTTCTCAGTATCTTATCGGTGCCACCTTTTCTCTTTTTACCATACGAGGGGAGAATAACTACGCTACATAGTAAAAAATGATTTATTTTTCAGAAAATTCCAACAGGGCCGGCAGTGTGGGTAAGGATAGGGTAGTGGGCCATCTTAGCAGGTTCTTTGGAAACCAGGCTCGATCACCCTTGAGGTACACGGAGGAAGAACATGACTTTGTGGAGGTGCCAGCCCTGGGGGATTTTGTCGGTGTGTCTCCAATCTTGTTATATTCTTAACCTATTCATGTTACATGAAGGAACGGTATCGAACCACGTTGGTAGAAATTATTTGATATTGACAAATATAATAGTCACACTTCTCCCATTGCTAGCTCAATCGGGGATTTATATGTCGTATTTGCAGGTCTACTGAAGATGCAGATGTTTGACGGGCGTGCCAGGAAGTTGGACTGGTCGTGCCTGGACTTGTACAACGACTGTGACCTGGGCACGGCACTCATCGCCGGCTACAAGACCTACATCAACATCCTGTACACGCTGCGGCCGCAGGTACCTTGAACATCATCCATTACTTGGTTAGTCCAAAACCAACTATTCCATATTGTTTAATTATGAAAGATCTGTGCAAATGCTTATGGTAAAAAAGGTTTGGAGCTATGATATCAAGATTTTTCTCATTAATGAAGCAACTAATTGTCAATAGATGTCTCTGTTGTTACTTTGATTTATCAATAATATTGGAGTTTTACCTACCATTAAAACTCTTATTATGTTGCCTCCCTTATCCAGAATATTCCTTAGTGAGAGATGACATCTCTGTTTCTATCCGATTTCGGTCTTTCTTCTCCTTTTACCTTCTTGAAATATTCAAATTTCGCGCGATTTTTCGTCCCTCTATGATCGCAATCACTGCCGCCAACAGCTAAGCGTACGCAAGCATCGGCGCGACGCCATTTTCCTCAATTGTAGTCTCACCAGACAGGGGATGAGGAATATTCTGGATAAGGGAGGCAACATAATAAGAGTTTTAATGGTAGGTAAAACTCCAATATTATGTAGTGCCGTTCCTTATCCAGAATATTCCTTAGTGAGAATTGTCTGCTATCGTCTGGTGGCAGTGTTGATGCCAATTGTGATCACCTTCATAAAGAAGCGCCGGTTGGAGGTCTGCCCTCACAATGATCGCTTCTCCTTCTGTCTCCAGAAATGGAGGGCCTTTGGGGGTCTGCCCCCCTCAGGCGAATGATTGGTTTAAACAGGCCTGTCAAGGATGACGAAGTCCCCGGCTCCTGAATATTGGACTGCCTTATTTCTTTTTTATAGTATTTTTGGAAGGTATTTTCATTCTGCCAATTTCCCTTTTCCAAAATGTCCTCTATTGAACAGTTTTCAAACCACTGAAGTGAAGCCACTGCTGACCTAGTGCTTCCCGCAGAGGCCTCAATACCAGCATCTCTAAGTATTGTCTTGACCCATCCACCGATAATTGTTCTAGAAGCTGCTTTGGTTGGACCTGATGTGGATAAAAACAAGTTATCAATATTGGGTGCCTCTTGTCTCCTGTCCTTTGAGAGAACACACAGCTTCCTAAGCCAAAATACAGGATCGGTAGATTGATTTGATGAGGAGTTTAATCTCCATCCTGATTGTTGATACTTTGCAGAATCTGTCTTTGAACCAAATGCAGGCCATAAAATAATGTGATCATCCATATCAATAAAATGTTCCGATGTTAATCTCAAAAGTGTCAGATCATGCACCCTTCGTCCTGAGGCTAACAGGAGTATGACTGCACACCTTCTGGATGCTTCAAATAAGGTTATAGTTTCTGGATTGTTAGTCTGAAGCCAAGAACATATTTGTCTCGGGTCCCATATTGTATCCCGTTGCACTTTAATCGAGCTGTTTACTATTCCTTTCATTACTTGCTTCACCACAATATGGTTACTTAGTCTATTTTCATTATTTGGATTGCATAAAGTTGAAATAGCCGATTTATGCAAAGCTATAGTGCTAGGAGCTAAATTCAGCGATATTTTGAGATGTGCTAGAAACTTTGCCAACTGAGCTCCCATTGGATCTCTGAAATTAACATGGTTGGATGAACACCATTCACGCCATCTAATCCACGCTGCTTTATAAGAAGCTTGCGTTGAAGTTCGCCAGCTAGATTTTAAAATCCCTCTTTCTCTATCAGACCATCCTTGCAATGCATCATCCCAGCCCCAATTTTCCACACTTGCAGTTCTAGTTGAAGTATTTGCTGGGGATGAGAGCCTGTGGTGGTATCTATCAGTATCTCTTGTAGATTCTTGATCTCCTAAGGTAGGCACAAGGCTCTCTGTTTCAAGTCTGGTAGCCAAAATACTTTTGTCCATTTGGGAGCTACTAGCAGATAAATTCCTGTGGAGTTGTTCAGATGAGCAAGCACTCGGGGAATTAGACAAGGAGGCGGAAACACCCATGCCAGGGGAAAGTGCCAAGGTCTGCTGAAAGCATTGTGAAATATCGCCGCTTTGTCTTTCCTGTCTATGGATACATATTTGTTCACTACATGAGCCGTGTGAGAGGCAAACAGGTCCACAGTGGGTCTGCCCCATTTGTGAAATATCTGTTCTGTTGCAGGAGCTAGAAGGTGCCACTCCGGTAGACGGGTTCCTCGGGACAAATGGTCCGCAAGACCGTTGTACCGCCCTGGTAGGTAGTGAACTTGCAGGGTTATATTGTATTTGTCTACTAGAGACAAAATCTGAAAGGTCAGATGAAGTAGACTCAAGGATCTCGTCCCTCCTTCGTTCCTCAAATAAGCGAGAACTGTTCTGTTGTCTGACTGTATTAGAACGGTAGAACTCCTCAAAAATTTGTTCTGGTATTTCAAGGCATTTAGTATGGCAAACATCTCTTTCAAGTTGCTGTGCCAATTCTGCTGTTCCCTGGTCCAATTTCCCGCAATCGGAGTATCGTCCACTTGAGCGCCCCAGCCATGATCTGCTGCATCGGTCGAGAGGAAATGAGAGGCAGCGGGGACGTGTAGTGGCATAAAGGCCTTTACATTCTGTGCCCACCATGATATGTCTTTCATCACGGGTTCCTTTATGAGAATTCTCGTTCGTATGGGAAGTTTCATCATGGAGTGCATTTGTAGTTGCATCCTTCGGCAATGAAGACGACCTCTTGGAGTGACGAACGATGCAAAATTTAGTTTTCCCAGAACTCTCTGTGCCTCCTTCACATTCCACTTCTTCTTCTTCTGAAGCCCTTGAAGTGATTGTTGAAGGTCTTCGCACTTCCTCCTGTTCAGCGACTTCCGACCGCGTTGCGTGTCCCACATTACACCCAGATACTCCACTGTTTGTACCGGCTCGCTGACGCATTTTTCCAAATTGACGGTCCAACCGAGGTCTCTCAGTAGATTCAGAAATAGAATTGTTTGGACCTTCAGAATTTCCCTGTCCTGGTGGGCCAGAAGGAAATCGTCCAAGTATACAACGATCCTCACATTTTGATGACGTAGGGTCTCCGCAACCCAATTGGTCACCTTGGCAAAGGCTTGTGGAGCACTGCTCAAGCCCTGGGGGAGGCATGTCATTTGCAAAAGCTCTCCTTTGTACACAATCCTCAGAAAACGACGGTGAGACTCTGCGACTGGAATGTGAAAATATGCGTGCGATATGTCTATTTTTGTCATCCAGTCTTGTGGTTGGAGAAATTCGGGAACTTTCTGATGTGACATTAAAGAAAATCTTCTTACAGACACAAAGCGATTGAGACCTTTCAGGTTGAGGATAGGTCTGTTGCTGCCGTCCCCTTTTCGGACCAGGAACATTTGGGAGAGAAAACCGGAGTCTTTGACTGCCGGTTCCAATATATTCAGTTTTTTGAGAATTTCTATTTCTTTTGTCATTTCTGGGGTAGTCTTTGTCACAAATTTTTTCAAAGTTAAGGCAGTTGGGCGTAATAATAGGGGCTTTGTAAAGAAGGGGATTCTGTATCCCCCTATGATCTTTTGAATAACTTTGGGAGCATTTAGAGCTGCCCATTTGTTTTTGAAATTCAGCAACTGCCCCGCTCGAAACTTTGATGGCCTCCGGTCATGCACCCCTGCAGTAACGTCGGTTAGAGGTCTGCCCTCGCACCGATCGCTTGCTACTATCCTTTCCCCCCCTTTTAACACCAGAGGTGGAGGGCTGGGGATACCTTTGGGGGTCTGCCCCCCTCGGGCGAAAGGATTCTCGGGATGGAAAAAATTCTCGAGACGGAATAAAATCTCGGGCCGGAAAGATATCTCGGGCCGGAAAGGAATCTCGGGCCGGAAAGTATTGAACTGATTTTGAAGCCTTTTTTGTACCAGACCCCTCCTTTGGTGGACCGGTTGAAGTGATGGCTTATGGGAAGGGCCTAAAACAATTCTTTACTCCTCCCAATTTCTGCAATTGGGTAGAGAGGGCTTCCTCATTGAAGAGATGAGAGGAAGTTGGAGGGATCTGCATAAGAACTTTTTTGTCTGATTTCTGTTTACAGGAATTGAGAATCCTGTCCCTTCTAAATTCAATTATCTCTGCCCGTTTTCCGCATGTGATTTGCAGCAGGTCATCAGAACATTTTTGCAAGTCGTTCTGACCTCCAAACAACTCGTTAACTTTCTCGTACAGAGTTTCTGGAGAGATATTCTGTACTTCGAACCCCCATTCGATCAATTGCTGCAGAGACTGCTGCAATTGCTCCCTGTGCTTGAGAGCTGCATGTGTTATCGCCGCGAAAGATCTTTCAATAGCGACCTGTTGAGAAGACCCAGAATCATACGGTTGCAACTCAAAATTCACCTCAAGCTCCTTAAAGCCCGGATCAGCAAGGTGTTCCTTAATGACCTTGTTATATCTCACATTGGTCCAATCTTTCTGATTAAATCGTTGAAGACGCTCTAACACTTCGAGTCTGTCTCGAGGAGGGGCAGACATTAAGGGTTCTTTAAGCGAAATGGTGGGACTTGGCATTTGAAAAACACAAGTATTACGCCCGGATACTGTTGAGCACTCTTTCTCAGATTCTGCAATGGACATATTCTCTGAGGCTGCATTCTCTGCGAATCTTGACCTCGGTGCTTGCAAAATAAAATTTTGTAGTCTGCCTACTTGTTCAGTTAATTTTTTAATAGAACGGGCCATTCCTCGCCTTCTGGAGCGTGAAGCCCTGCTTGAAAAGTTCATGGAAGTGGAGCTGTCGGAACTTGGTGAGCGTCGGCGACGCCTTCGCCTTTTACGTTTATTGTCACAAACGGATTCACTAGAGGAACAGTCAGAACACACATTCTTTCGTTTCGTTTTTCGTATTTCGTCGCGGTTGACACTCGCGGACGCGGGAATCTCAACCGCTTCGAGAGACACACTATTTTTTGACATTGCGTAATGATTTTGCAAAAATTTTTCGGAGAAGAAAATCTAGTTTCCAGTTTATATCGCAACTAGACGACCGCACGCGATAGAAATTAGACGCCAATTGAGGAAAATGGCGTCGCGCCGATGCTTGCGTACGCTTAGCTGTTGGCGGCAGTGATTGCGATCATAGAGGGACGAAAAATCGCGCGAAATTTGAATATTTCAAGAAGGTAAAAGGAGAAGAAAGACCGAAATCGGATAGAAACAGAGATGTCATCTCTCACTAAGGAATATTCTGGATAAGGAACGGCACTACATAATAGAGCAATTGTAGTAACTTCCTGTTTTACCATCGGAACCATTTCCTGTATTTTCAAAATAGAATCAAATTTTCTCTCTTCTATTTTAAAACTCTCAATGACTACTTATTGAAATAATAAAAAAATATTGTGACGTGTTATAACAGTGCCCTTTATTTAACGCATATAATATTTATATTCCATACCTAATATAAATGGTGGGGCGAAGGGCCAAATGGCTGCGACAATTTCAAACTCAATCCGTTCGTACAGCGGGTGCGTATGCGTGTGCTAAATAAACAACAATTCACTGAATAACTGCAATGAAGGAAGGGTAAAATGTAGTGCCAAAAAACTTACCACTGCACTTTCTATCGTCAATTCAGGCCACTGGTTTTGTCTCTTATAACTTATAAACTTATTATAACAGTTAAACAGTTCACAATACAACATTTAGTGTACGCGTACTTGTAAATGTTTCACAAGGGTTCACGTTGCGGTTCACAATTCACAAACAAAGAATAAAGCTGCCTTTGCAGCCGCGGCGAGAAAACAAAACATGAACAGTTCACCAAATTGAACTGTCACAGGGGTATTTCAAGATTACACTCTTGTGATCCTTGGCGATTTCCGTGGTGCGGGTCAAACGAATACAATTAATACACGGCAATCATGTTGCTTTCACAGCGGGCAGTCCAAATACATACATGTAGCGACGGCGGATCAAAATACAATAAGAAATTTTGCATATGTCACAGGCGGTTAGAGTTTTTGTGTAACAACACTACTTAGGTACAAGTAAAGCGAACAAAGCACACTGTTTTTGGCATATTTTATAGGTAGGAATTGGAAGGGGAACAAGCAGTTACTCAGTTACTATCATAGACAACAATGATTCAAATTAAAACTGGCGCAACCAATAAATGTTCTATTATTGGGGGCCCTAGCACGAAAGCCAACATTGGTACAAAGTCTTTGATCAACAATATTGGTGATTAGTTGACGAGAGAGAGCATTACAAAATGTAATTACATTTGACATTTGACATCGATTACAATATTGTTAGTAACGGCTCGTGTTTGTTCCTTACGCATTGTGTGTGTATTATGGTGATACGATAGTTGATCCCCCGACAGTTGGCCCCCCAAAATTATTACAAAATTATAATTTTTTAACAGTTTCAAACCTAAAATCGACTTCAAAAATACCTTTAATAATAAGTTAGTAAATATATTAAACAAATTTATTTAAAGTATCTATCAATTTTTTGTACTTATATGCTGGTATACGAGGGTGGTCTGAAAAGTTTCCCACCTGAACATGAAGATGGCAGCACTCATCAATAAAAGCTAGTGAACGTAGTTGAGCATCTTTTGACAGTTACTCACCAAAGTTTCAGCCATTTTGGACACGCAGTTTTTAGTTGACAGTTGTTTGAGTGAGTTGGTATGCACCTTTATTCGAGGACCTTCACAGGCCTTTAGACCCAGAATCCGAGGACTCACACGAATCCGAGGACGTCCTCGGATTCGAAATGCGAAAAACTGAATATGTACCTATAATCAATGCGTTCTGATTGGTCAACTGTCGAAATTTTGGGCCAATCGGAGAGAGTCCTCATTTTCGTGGTGAAAAATATCGTGTTTAATTTCGCTAGTGTTTCATTAGTACGGGTGTGTGACCACCAGGGCGGCGCCGCTAATGCTGGAAATCACACACAGACCCTAAACCGAGGACTCTCTCAAAGTCCTCGGTTTCGTGTTAAAAGTTACCGATCACCGGAATGTGAACACCAGGAGGCGCTGCAAGCTCGAGTGTCAAGAAATCTCACCTACGCCCTAAACCGAGGACCCGTCGTTCGAAATTCCTACGTGCATGTGAATATAATAAGTATTGCACTAGATTGTGCCGACAAGGAATTCAGTTTTTGACAGTTGAAACAAAATTCAATATTGCGTTTAGTTCGTATTGTGAACTATGTTCTCTAATACTGTTTAATTCGCTGTACGGTATTGTAATATTTAATAAGTAATTAGGACACCTGCTCAAGTATTTGATTAATCCACGTCATATATTCTTCTTTCACTCCATTCTTCGTTAATCCGCTCTATGACCCTATTACACTTCACAAAACGCCTCTGTCTGAATTAAGGCCAAGGGAAGAATATTGCCACCTGGATGTTTTATAAATGAATTAAGAAATGTTTTATAAATTTGAACAGCGCCCTTGAGGTGATTTTTAACCAAAACGGCGCTATACGAGTCATCCAAATAATATTATTATTATTATGGGTGATGTTGTCAAGCGGGTTAAGGAGGAGCTGTAGGAAGGGTTTTATTAATGCGGATCTTGAAGAGTCGGAAAAAATTACTGAAAAAATTACTAAACGCAGAGTAACATTATCATCAAATAAAACATACAAAATCGTTAAAAAAATTATGGTTTTTTGGGTAGTCTGACACAAAAATTAAGACAACAAAGTCGTTTATAATTAAAATGATTGAACCGTTCGTTTTACGGATGAACGCAGCTCTTACAGCGACGGTGCGTTGGTTTTTCGAACTTTCAACCTACTATGGACTATTAGGCAATCTTAAAAGGACTATTAATTATTATTATAAATTTGTATAACAATATGGAAACGCGACAGCGGTGAGGGACACCGCAGCAGGTTTCGTAAGTGATTTGGCGTCGAACGGCTCGCCCGACGGAAGGGTACACTCGGAACTCTCAAATTATATATTTTTTATCGTTGTCGCTTATTTTTTTAAAATATGGCAATCTAAGTTTTTAAAACTATAATGAAATAAAAATAATAATAAAGATAAACGAACAATTTATTTTTTTTTCTTTTTAAATCTTTCACAAAAATTCGCCAGGCTGCTGGTCGGCAGACCGCGAAATTCTTATATGGAATGATCTGGACTATAGTTATTTATTGGTTTTATTCGTGTAGTCGATGACGTAAAAATTTCTATTTTTTACCCCACTTTGACGCCGGCTGCCTGAGAACTTGCCAGGCTGCCGGTTGGCAGACCTGCTTTTTTCTCATTTTCTAATCGACCTTTATCATATGAAACCATTCCCGTTCGTGTAGTCGATGACGTAATTTTTTCGAAAAAAATCGCTGACTATTTCCATGACTGCGCGGCTCCTGCCAAGAGGCGCACCAGCAGACCAGTTTTTAAAGGTTTTCTAAATGCCCATAATCACTTAAAAGTAGTTTCATCCGTGTAGTCTGTAGTCGATGACGTAGGGTTTACCTATATCGCCTCCTAGTCTATAAGTAAGAATACTATTTCGCTGGAGACCTGTCGTCGGAACAGTTCGGAAGTTTTCAGTACTTTCCGTATTACGAACGCCGATTACTAGCTGATCTGCTGTTGCACCGGGCGCGCGGGTGGAGGGATGCACTGCTTGTCGGGTGTCATCCGTAATGATCTCTTACCAAATTCATATATTTAGATAGGCAATTCAATTTTATTTTGAACCTTTTTTTAAGTTTTGTGCAAATTTATATTTTAAATAAAATATTTAGGAATACGATGAGGCGTATAATTTTGTTGCCTGTTCACCGCACGAGTGAACGTTAGGAAGAGCCGCGCCTGCTTCCAAGATACGTGTAAGAAATTCGTTCCACACTATTTCGAGGACCCAAGACCTCCAAAAACTACAGACCACTAAAACGAGGACCTTCCGAGATCCGTGTATTTTGCGTAAGTGTGATCCTGAATACGTGGACAGGCCTCGGATATGGGAAGTCCTCAGTTACCGGGTGTGTATTCCGGTTTTTTGAGGACCGTTTTCTAGGTGCTTACCGGGTGTATGATGAAACCGAATAGACAGCAACGATCAAGATTAACTTGAGTATACGTATAAGTGTAGAATACATGTCTACTTTATATAATATAACAGGACCTCGAATTCGGGTAGCCAGTTGAAGTCCTCGAAATCGGGATTGGACAAACAAGGGTGAGTCGATGTGTGTGTTTTTGTGAAAATGCAAAAAATTGAGTATCGAGCTGTTATTAAATTTTGGTTTTTGAAAGGCAATACGCCTACGCAAATCAAAGATGAGTTGGACTCTGAATTTAAACATGGCCGTAAGAGCTTGGGAGACGATGTACGTTCGGGACGTCCAAAAACTGCAACTACTGACGATAACATTGCTAAACTTCACCAAATAGTGTTAGACGACCGCCGAATTAAAGTGAGAGAGATAGCAGAGGTTATGAAAATGTCCAAAAAAGTGTCTGTCGCATATTAAATCAAGATTTAGACATGAGAAAGCTGTCCGCGTGTTGGCTGCCGCGTTTGCTCACGTTAGACCAAAAATCCTGTTTCACCAAGACAACGCGCCGTCTCACACCTCAGTGGTTGCCATGGCAATGACCATCCGCCTTACTCACCAGATCTAGCCCCAAGCGACTTCTTTTTGTTCCCTTATCTAAAAACTGCGCAAAAAACAAAAAAACAAAAAAACAAAAATTTAATAACAGCTCGATACTCAATTTTTTCCGTTGTCACAAAAACACACACATCGACTCACTCAAACGACTGTCAACTAAAAACTGCTCGTCCAAAATGGCCGAAACTTTGGTGAGTAACTGTCAAAAGATGCTCAACTACATTCAGTAGTTTTTATTGACGAATGCTGCCATCTTCATGTTCAGGTCGGAAACTTTTCAGACCACCCTCGTATACAGTATATAGACAAGTAGTTTTATCCTTTTTTTTTTAAATATTATTTATACTGTTGTTATTCGGCGATACATCCTCTCTGCACACCCCTTCGGGGACACTTAGTTATATTTTGTATAAGTAGGTATACCATGTTTTCCCTAAACCGACTGCATATTGTATATAAATATGCCAGGGGGCCAACTGTAAGGGGATCAACTGTCATGGAATCATGTATTGTATACCTCTATGTCCACATATCATACATATTACAGGCAGCATTTTCCTCAAAGTTGATAGATATGAACTTGACTGAAGCAATAGCATCTTCCAAATGTAACATTACAATTTTACAATTACAATTTGGGAGGCGGGAGTGGGTACCACCGCCACGGAAACCATTTATTGGATAACAAACACCTTTGCCATAGATCAACCCAAGTGGTTTGCTACATTTGGTCAATTGGGGTGAGGTTTGTCTAGGTTTTGGCGGCGGATGACCTGGACACACTGAACCCCAGATTCCTACCCACCCCTCATTTTCCACCCACCTTTTTCCTTCCTAGAACTTCCTCTCCTTCCTTTACTTAAAAAGACGCTCCACACAGCGTCCACAAAGATGTCACTGGCCACGAGGGTAATTATTTTCCTCAGGGCCTCCTGTGTGGAAGTAATGTAAAAAAAAAAATGTAATAGGCTATTTAAGAGCTAGGTTGGATATCCAACATAGGTCACCTCAAGTGGTTTGCGACATTTGGTGACTTAGCAGGGGTGCCCAGGTTATAGGGGTGAGATATGTCTAAGTCTTGGCGATGAAAGCGATTGCCCACCTACTGCATGGCGGGCCGTATCGGGAGAGACTGGTAGAGGGAGAGATAATTAGACCTCTAATATTAGTATTAGCGTATTCTAGACCTCTCCAGCAGGATTCTCTCATCGCTTTGCACTGCTGTGGGAGGGATGGATTTATACGTCCATCACTCCTGGACACATTGACCCCCAGATTTCTACCCATCCCTCATACCTCATCTTCTTCCTCTCCCTAAAATACTCTACACAAAGCATCCCCAAAGATGATATAGGCCTTGAGAGAATTATTTTTCCTCAGGGCCTCTTGTGCGTAAACTAAGCAGTAAAATATCATATTATTAATTTGTGTATTTATAGTATAATAAATATATTTTTTAAATTCAGCGCTTATCACGAGATGCGTTAATGAAAATATAAATCATCTATTATTTATCCACTCCGACCCGTAAGCGTATTTACACGACAATATAATAATAGCAGTCAAGTAAAGGGTGTCCCAAAAGAAATTTTATATTTAGTGGATCGATTTAAAAAAAAGTAAGGGTTCTATCGAAAAAATGTTTGTTAAATACAAAAATACACAATTTGAGAATTTATTTCTTCAAAATAATATCGTTCAAATGTAAACCCTCGCGTTCGCGGCATTTAATCGAAGAGTAAAATTTCTCATGACGGCTCGGCAGGTAGGCTTCGTGATGGCTGCCATTTCGTGACGGATATTTTCTTATAATTGCATCAGGGAAGTCGGATTTTTGGCGTACACTTTAGATTTGAGATAACCCCACAGGAAAAAGGCCATAGGGGTTAAGTCAGGACCATGAGGAGGCCAATTTATGTCACCTATCCTGGAGATCAATTTGCCAGGGAAAATTTCACGAACTTGTGGCAGAGACGTATTGGACGTATGTAATGTTGCTGGAACCATGTTCTTTGGTTATAGCCAGTAAGTTTGTAGGGGTGCAGCATTAGGTATTTGTGCAAAATGCTGTGCAACGATGATCTATGCACATTTAAAGCACTTGCGCGCATCCGAATCGAAAAGTTTTTCGAGTCTTCACGAAAAGACTGATACACACCCTCTACGTTTTCTATCGTTCTCGATGACCTTGGTCGCCAGGATTTTGGTTTTGCCAGCGTTGTACCGATCTCTTCAAACTTTTTGACCCATTTTCAAATGTGAGGAATGCTTGACGCATCATTGAATTGATGAAAACCTCAAATATTGCAGAATCTTCTACGCGCTACAGTCGCCGAATCACCATTTTTGTAAAACTCACGCACGCAACGCGCGGTCGCTCCCGAGAAATGCTTCATAGCGACTAAATTCCCAAGAGCCAGACTACTGATTGACATACCCCCCGCACCCCTTGGAAAAGTTGCGTTCACACAGAAAGCAAAACAAGTATAAACTTTCTTTTGGGACACCTGTACAATAAGCGTGTTTTCACGCTAATGCGTTTGTTCCCACAGAAATCTTTGTAACTCTGTTATTGTTCTAGTGACAACCCTAAAATAAAAAGTAGAATTTTCACATTGAATCAAGCTTCATTCTCTATTTAAATTTGTCCATAGAAGTACATAAAAAATACTTATTTTGTAGAAACAGTTTTCACCTGCCAAAGCCGTTAGACATTGTTAATTTTTTATTAAATATTATTGTATAAAATGGTAAAAAAGCGAGGTGATAAAATTGTTTATTATACATTTATACTTTAGAATAAGCGTTTTTTTAACATTATCAGTGATTTTAGTACCGTTTTCACATAAAAACATCATGTGAGTCATTTTTACAATTTTTTTATGTTTGCATTCTAAATTTTAATATTTCCAAATGTGCATATTTATTTAGAAGCTTATTTCATAACCTTTCAAAAACAATTTTTAGTATTCGGCTACGTTCAGAAATGTTTCATTTATAGAGCTTTAATTGCGAAGCGGAAATAACGCAAAGTGTTTATAAACCTTACAGTTCGTTAAAGACAAAAAACTTGCACAATCGCAAAATATCTGAGTGACTAATATCATTTATCATTTTTCAGGCTATAACATATGAAGACCTGTCTAAAATATTACCCTACACAGATATCTCGGGGCGGTCTTATCAAGAAATCTTATCTTGGTATTTTGCAGCGATAAGAAGAAACTTTGATTACAAGACAATGGGAGCTATGGTGATCGCTTCGCTGCTGACTTGCATTGCATTCTCGTACTTAACGAGATAGTAAATTAACTGCTGAGAACTCCATGGTTAACATCTATTAACGTTTCATATGTCATTTACGAGAAAAAGCGATTGGTCACGATGTAGCTATCAACGATATGCCTTTATATGATTTTTTAATGCTCTCATTTTCTATATTTTATATTATCAATGGTACCTATGAAAAATGTATGTATCTATTCTGAACAAACTTCAAAACATTTTCTCTGACATAAATTATTTCCAAAAAAGAAATACTTTTTATAAGGTATATAAATATGTACATCTATTTGAAGATGGAGTATTTTATAGAGTATGTCGATATGTACATATATTTGTTACTTTTTGAATAACTTCTCAATAAAAAAATAGAGAAAATTTGGTTTTTATTTTATTTTGTTTAAAAATTGTTTCACCAAGGTGCAACGTCAAATTGGTGGGATTGGATCTCCTTCAAAAATATACTCCAATTGAAAAAGATTAAGAAAAGGACGCTTGGATGGTTTGGAAATGTAGCGGATGAATGAAGACAGAAGTGCCAGGAGAATATGTGATGCCAAAGTGAATGGTAATTGAAGTCTGGGACATCCAAGAATGGCATGGCATGAACAAATGAATCAAATACTTAAATCGGGTCATGTTAAGATTCTGAATTAGAGAAGAGTATGTGCAATAGTATTTACCGAATCAAGTAATTCATTAATTTGAATGGGTACCGCTGCCCCGGGAACCATTTATTGAATAATCAACACCTCTGCCATAGGTCACCTCAAGTGGTTCGCTACCTATGGTGACTTAGCAGGGGTACCCGGGATCATGGGGTGAGGTTTGTTTGGATCTGGTGGCGGATGACCTGGACACACTGAACCCTAGATTCTTACACACACCTCTTACTTTTTTCCTTCCCAGAACTTCCTCTATTTTCTTTCCTTAAAATGAGCCACGCAGCATCCCCAAAGACGACATTTTTTTTACATGAGCTCCACACAGGAGGTCCTGAGGAAAATAATTTCCCTCAGGGCCTATATCATCTTTGGGGATGCTGTGTGGAGGGTTTTTTTAAGGAAAGGAAGGAGAGGAGAGTTCTGGGAAAGAAAAGGGTTTAGGGGTGGGTAGGAATCTGGGGTTCAGTGTGTCCTGGTCATCCGCCCCCCAAGACGTCATCCGCCTCCAAGACCTAGACAAAACTCACCCCATCAACCCGGGCATCCCTGCTAAGTCACCAAACGCAGCGAACCACTTGGGGTGACCTATGGCAGAGGTGTTGGTTATCCAATATAGGTTCCCGGGGCGGCGGTACCCATTCCCGCCTCCCGAATTAAATACGGCATAGGCCCTAAGGGAAATTATTTATCTCAGGGCCTCCTGTATGGAGCTAATGTAAAAATAAATCTTTTTCATCAGAAACTCTTGTAAACAAAAAATATATATATTTATCAAAAGATATATATATTTATCAAAAAATATATATATTTATCAAAAAATAAATATATATATATATATTTATGTTAAGTAGATTACTAAATACATAAGGTAAATGTATTATTGGGGGGCAAGAATTCCAATAATCCATGCGCTTGATAGCTGCAAGACGAGTTGTTATCTAGCCTCCTACATAAATAAGTAAATTAAAATACGTACATATAAAAATATATTTTATTTTATTTAATTCATTGGGGGGCTAGAATTCCAACAATCCATGCGCTTGATAGCTGCAAGACGAGTGGTTATCTAGCCCCCTACATAGTTAAGTAAATTGAAATACGTACATATAAAAAGATATTTTATTTAATTTATCGGGGGGCTAGAATTCTAATAATCCATGCGCTTGATAGCTGCAAGACGAGTGGTTATCTAGCCCCCTACATAGTTAAGTAAATTGAAATACGTACATATAAAAAAGATATTTTATTTAATTTATCGGGGGGTTAGAATTCTAATAATCCATGCGCTTGATAGCTGCAAGACGAGTGGTTATCTAGCCCCCTACATAGTTAAATAAATTGAAATACGTACATATAAAAAGATATTTTATTTAATTTATCGGGGGGCTAGAATTCCAATAATCCATGCGCTTGATAGCTGCAAGACGAGTGGTTATCTAGCCCCCTACATAGTTACCTAAGTAAATTGAAATACGTACAAAAAAAAGATATTTTATTTAATTTATCGAGGGGTTAGAATTCTAATAATCCATGCGCTTGATAGCTGCAAGACGAGTGGTTATCTAGCCCCCTACATAGTTAAATAAATTGAAATACGTACATATAAAAAGATATTTTATTTAATTTATCGGGGGGCTAGAATTCCAATAATCCATGCGCTTGATAGCTGCAAGACGAGTGGTTATCTAGCCCCCTACATAGTTACCTAAGTAAATTGAAATACGTACAAAAAAAAGATATTTTATTTAATTTATCGGGGGGCTAGAATTCTAATAATCCATGCGCTTGATAGCTGCAAGACGAGTGGTTATCTAGCCCCCTACATAGTTAAGTAAATTGAAATACGTACATATAAAAAGATATTTTATTTAATTTATCGGGGGGTTAGAATTCTAATAATCCATGCGCTTGATAGCTGCAAGACGAGTGGTTATCTAGCCCCCTACATAGTTAAATAAATTGAAATACGTACATATAAAAAGATATTTTATTTAATTTATCGGGGGGTTAGAATTGAGGTGTGTAGAATCAAATCCAGCATTCTCCACTTTTTTTCAAAAATGGACTAATGATGCAACTTTGTTAATGATTCACTCCTTTACCTAGAAAAGCAGTTATTTGGCATTAAAACCAACTCTTTATGCTTTAAAAATCCATTTTAAAAACTGTGTTAGTATCAAAGGCAGCAATCTCCAACGCAGTTAAGAAACAAAACTAGCATTCTCCAATTTGGCCAATGGTAAGCCTCCATTTGATCACGTGACAACATGGCCACCCATACAAAATTGTATGGTCGTGTGTTGAATCTGTCGCTCTAATTTTACTGTTTTAAATAGTTTGGAGTGAATTTAGAAATAAAAACAAGATGCCAGTGTGATTATGGACTCTCACCCTTCATCCGTGCCCAAGAAAAACGCAAGGAAGAAGTCAAGGAATCCAGAAAAATGGAAAGCAAAAGTAGTCAAAATTCTAAGATGAGCTGTCATAAAATACCGTTTATTTCAGAGGCGTGGAGTGGCAAAAGATTTTTTTAGGTGTTAATTAAAATTCATAGATTAAATTAATATGCATAGACATGTTTTACTTTTATAATTAAATCTAGGATTCATAGCCTTGCACATAAACATTCCCAATTACATGTTTAGTGTTGAAAATTTTGCGAGTTTCAAGCCAATTTTGATCAAAATAATTAACCTTCATTATTTTTCTTCTTTTTTTTAAATTTTCTCTGTTAATATTATTATTTTTTGAAGTGGCTTCTTTAGCACCGTTGTGATTTGAAACTCGATGAAACAAAAAAGCGACACTAAAAATAGACAAACGCATACATCTATAGGATTAAGGCTGCGAAAGAATAAAATAATAATTGATCTCCTCTTCGTACAGTGCTTGTTCCCACTCTTGTCTACTTTAGTTTTCTGCAGGTTTCATTTGTACCGCGTGCGAACTGCACACTTGTATTTTTTTACATTAGCTCCACACAGGAGGCCCTGAGGAAAATAATTCCACTCAGGGCCTTTGTCTTCTTTGGGGATACTGTGTGAAGGGTCTTTTTAGGAAAATAAGGTTCTGGGAAGGAAAAGGGTATTATGGGTGGGTAGGAATCTGGGGATCAGTGTATCCAGAAGTGACGGATGTATAAATCTATCCCTCTCACTGCGATTTTTCGAGAGATCACAGCTGGAGAAGTCAAAAGGGACTCCCACAACTATTCTCTCCCGATCCGGCCTGCAATCCAGCAGGTGGGCAGACGCATCCGCCGCCAAGACCCGGACAAACCTCACTCCATAAACCCGGGCATCCTAGCTAAGTCACTAAACATAGCGAACCACTTGAACAGAGGTTTTCGTTATTTGTTTTTGGGGTGTTATGCCATGTTGCGCTACCTCCTTCTTTAGCCAAAGTGCCAAAGCAAATGTTTGGGACAGCGTTGCAGTGTCCGAAACTTTGACTAAAGAAGGAGGTAGCACTACACGGCATATCACCCCAATAACAAATAACGAAAATACTTTTGGCTGTGAAAATCTAAAGTCATATCTATGGCAGAGGTAGATATTGTTTATCCAATAAATGGTTCCCGGGGTGGCGGTACCCATACACACCTCCCAAATTCAATACTGTATGAGTACATTACAAAACCTTTTTTTATTTTAATTATACTAAAATTAAAATCATAATAATAATCACGAACTTCCCTGTGATTTGGTCGGTCCATTATTGTGACGTCATATTTATTTGTCAGTATCAAAGTCAGCTTTCTCCACACGTGTGAGAAACAAAAGCAGCATTCTCCTTAGGTGAGTATCAAATGCAGCAATCTCCATAATTAAATCCGTTATAACTAATCAATCAATACAATAAACAAATTCTACTTTGGAAATTATAATAGATACGCAGTTTCCCCTTTTGAATAAAATTATAAACTTATAAATACGTGAAAATTGTTGAAATGAAACGTTTTTTTTGGTTTTCTCAAAATAACACTTTTTGGAGAATGCTGCCTTTGATTCTATACCCCTCAATTCTAATAATCCATGCGCTTGATAGCTGCAAGACGAGTGGTTATCTAGCCCCCTACATAGTTAAATAAATTGAAATACGTACATATAAAAAGATATTTTATTTAATTTATCGGGGGGCTAGAATTCCAATAATCCATGCGCTTGATAGCTGCAAGACGAGTGGTTATCTAGCCCCCTACATAGTTACCTAAGTAAATTGAAATACGTACAAAAAAAAGATATTTAATTTAATTTATCGGGGGGCTAGAATTCTAATAATCCATGCGCTTGATAGCTGCAAGACGAGTTGTTATCTAGCCTCCTAAGTTAAGTAAATTCTAATGTAAAATCCATGCTAATTTGTACAGCGCTCTTGAGGCGATTTTTCGCAAAAACAGTGCTATATAAGTTATCCAAATTTATTATTATTATTATTATTATCAAAATCTAAAAGTGATAGACATTTTAAATTTATAATATAATATAAGCTAATTTAATATTAATTTTATTAAGCTGTTTGAATGCACTGCTAGTGCCCTTAATCAATAGCTACCCAAATTTGGATTAATATATCTGATAAACGGTGAAATATTGGTGGATTCAATGGTTTTAACCAAAAGAAAGCATTGTATTATATGATTCGAAACTATAATTTTTGGAATGAGCGTGGCTGAATCTAATAACCGGAAATCTTTATCGCTCAAGTCATATTTTTTTACATTGTAAGCTCGATTGTTAAAATTGTGTGTAGGTGTGCATTTAAAAATGAAACGTGACCTCGTTTTGAAATCAGTTTTGTACACTACGTTAGCAAATAACAATATTTTTCTAAGAATTTATACCTATACCATAGCAAAGTAGCAAATCAGTCAGCAAATAAATTTAAACACCTAATTAAAAATTTTGAACGTGACTTCCTAAGTATTTATACAATAAACATATATTAATTTAATTGAAATAGAATTACCAATAGTGTTTTGTTGGACCAAAATTTAACATATTTTAGAAGAGTCTGGCTTTTTTGTGTGAGTCAACTGCCCAGTGCTAGCTGAACTAGCATTTTTTTACATAATCCTATCAGGAGGTTCTGAGGAAAAAAAATCCTTCAGGGCTTGTATCATCTTTGCGGATGCCATGTCGAGGGTCTTTTTAGGGAAAGGAAGGAGAGGAAGTTCTGGGGATGAAAAAGTATGCGGGGTGGGTAGCAATCTGGCTGTCGATGTGTTCAGGAGTGATGGATGTATGAATCCATCCCTCTTACTGTGGTGCAAGGCGATGGGTCGAGAGGGTTTAAAAGGTCTCCTTCAACCAGTCTCTCCCATTCCAGCTCGCCACGCAATGGGTGGGCAAAAGCATCTGACCCCAAGACCTAAACAAACCTCACCCCATAAACCCAGGCACCCCTGCTAAGTCACCAAACGTAGTGAAGCACTTGGGGTGACTTAAGCCTGGCAGGAGTATTGGTTATCCAATAAATGGTTCGTAAATTGATTAATGACGATGGAGCAATGTTGTGAGATCAAAGGAAGACTGGATAGTCAGATCTGGTCTTAAAGATAGTTGAGCCCTTTTAACTCTTAGTTATTTGCTCCTAAAAAGTTGCCTAAGTCGTCGCGCGGGGCGTCAAACACCCCGTTTAAGTTTATAGAAATAAAACAATATAATATGAACATATATGCACAATCAGCTACGGCCGGCATAGAGCAGTGGTAAGGCGCTTGACTCGCATTCTGAAGGTCACGGGATCGAATCCCGGCATGGCAAATAAATTTTATTTGATTAATTTGTATATTTCACAATTTATTCATTTAAAAAAATAATATATAGTATATTTGCGGCACGTTCCAGAGTGGAAGATACTCTCAGTATCGCTCTGGTGTAAGACCACCATTCAGAATTGAAACGTTGCCTGAAATAGCTTTAGCCGTGTTTGGTGACCAGATCTGAATAGCCAGGTACTTCCCCATCTTCCTCTTCCATATCTCCTTTCCTCCCCATACCTTTAGCCTCACAACATACCCCAATTGGGGATGCCATAGTCTCACTGGCTCCAGACGGGAGCAGTTGGGACTCTTGTGCGGTATTCATGAAAAAAAAAAAAAATCAGTAATATATTTGAACTTACATATTAATCAACGTTTAAACACTTTTTTAAAGTAAACGAAGCAATAATAATATTTGTAATAAGTTCATAAAAACATATCAGTTTTTTATATATATCATATACAATTCTGTATTGTGCCGGATGCGCCACTGTTCACCTTCTTTCACGGGTCCACATATTCTTCTCAGCACTTTTCTTTCAAAAGTATCCAGCATTTCAGCCATCTTTACCGTCAGTGTCAGCGCCTCACATCCATATGCCAATACAGTTCTAACATGGTCTTATATATGGTTATTTTGGTTTTTCTGTGGACACTACGTGACTTAAACACTGGCAGCAAAGAGAAGTATGTTTTGTTGGCTGCTGTGATTCTCCTTCTGATTTCTGCTGGATCCTCATTGTTCTCTGTCAGACTGGAGCCCAGGTAGGTGAATTGATCGACCACTTCGTATGAGTAGTTGTCTTTAAATTGTGCTTTGAGAGAGCGATGTTGGAGAGAGTCTACGCGAACTTCCAAGAACGCCTCCAGCACTGCATCAACGATTTCGGCCACCACATGCCTGATGTGATTTTCCACACTTGACTGTCTCAAATGCTATTTCCTTGCGAACCTGATTCCATCAATAAATTTGTTTTTGAGTAAAAATTAAATATTTTATGATTTTTTTAAAACCGTCCGTCCTCCCGTCCTCTCTGCCGCACCCTGTATATAAATATGCCAGGGGGCCAACTGTACGGGGATCAACTGTCATGGAATCATGTATTATATACCTCTGTGTCCACATATCATACATATTACAGGCAGCTTTTTCCTCAATGCTGATAGATATGAACTTGACAGAAGCAATAGCATCCTCCAAATTTAACATTACAATTTTACAATTACAATTTGGGAGGCGGGAGTGGGTACCACCGCCAGGCCCGGACTGGGACCGTTTGGGGCCCTCCGCTAAAACCTGTAAAGGGGCCCCCTAACGTGGGGTGGGGCGGGGGGCTCCAGAAATCGGGGGGTCCCTCCCCCGGATAATTTTTGAAAACTAGGTGTTTGAAAACAATGAAAACGCGTTTCTACGCTATATTGGCACCTATAAAGAAGAAGAAATTCAGATAGGTTTTTATACGGATATTATGATTTTCTACTTTTGTTGACTTTATTATTTATTGAAATAAGAAATTCACAGTATTTTTAGGATACCACACAACACTACTAAACACTGTAGAACTGCCAATAATTATGACGGAGTTCAAAATAAAGGGCAGGATTTTATTCACACCAAAGCATTTTATTGAATTACTAGCTGACCCGGCGAACTTCGTACCGCCTCAGAATCAATAACTGTTGAATTAAATTAAGTATTTTTATTAAGTTAAAAATTACACAATGAAGCAATTATCGATGCCCTACTGTCCGTGTTTTGTTTTTGTCAGTATCAGAGATGGCGTTGTGTATGAATTTATATTTTTTGTGATTTTCTTACTTTTCCACTTACTTACGGGAATTTTTGAAAGGAAGCAGGTACGGGTGCCGCCGCCCCGGGAACCATTTATTGGATAACCAACACCTCTGCCATAGGTCACCCCAAGCGGTTCGCTACGTTTGGTGATTTAGCAAGGGTGACTTTTGTGCGGGTCTTGGCGGCGGATGCATCTGCCCACCTGCTGCGTGGCGGGCCGGATCGAGAGAGACTGGTTGAGGGAGGCCTTTTGACCTTTCCAGCCGGATTCTCTCGACCAATGGGTCGAAAGAGTCCGGCTGGAAAGGTCAAGGTAAAAGGTCAATTCCTCTCAAGGCAATGGTCTTGCACCGCAGTTGGAGGGATGGATTCACTCCCGGATACAATGACCTCCAGATTCCTACCGACCCCTCATGCCTTTTTCCTTCCCACTTTTTTACTCAACAGAGGTGCATATGGTACCACCCAACGATTGTCAATGTCAATGTCTACGTTACTGATATTTTTAATGAATGATTGTCCGCCATTATCGGTATTTCTTCGACGATATATTGCATATCCTTCAACATGTGTGACCGTATCGTTGGTGAAATCTTTAATAAAACCCTTTGTACAATTTCCGTCTACCATGCAAGGCGATGAACGATTCAAATTACCGCATGGACCGTGAATCATGTTTGTAGTAACAATATCAAACAGTAATTGATTAGTAAAAAATTTAAAATTAGAGAAAAGAGGCCGGCTTCGTTCTCATCGGGTCAGAAGTGACACCGGTTTGAATTACTAATATCACTTTTAAAAAATAGGGGTTAATGGTAGAAGGGTGAAAATTTAGGGCTGCATGTATTTTTTAATGCCTCACCATAAAAAAATAAAAAATAAAAAATTTGGCAAAAAAAAAAAAAATTTAAAATTCGGAGTGGAACACCCTTTACTTTTAGGGGTATGAAAAATAGATATTGGTCGATTCTCAGACCTACCAGATAAGCACACAAAATTTCAGCAAAATTGGTCCAGCCATTTCGGAGGAGTATGATAACAAACACCGTGACACGAGAATTTTATATATTAGAAGATGTAAAATTATTTGTGTAGTAAAAATAATGACAAACGGATTTTAGGGATTAGAAAAATAATAATAACATTTAAAAAAAATCCTATGTGTTTAACAGTTTACAATGTTGTATACTAGGATAGAAGGGGCTTAACTTAATTGAAATGATTCGACATTTTGCTCCCCTACCACTAAAGTACTCTACTTTTGGAAAATGTTTTATTTTGTTCGAAAATGTGAACAAACATGACCAAGAACACAAAATGAGAAAACTAACAAGACAAATACTTTCTTTTTGTACGTTTTGTGGGCTCCTTCGGGGCCCCCTCGCGCCGGGGGCCCTCCGCGATCGCGGACCTGCGGACCTGGCCAGTCCGGGCCTGACCACCGCTACGGAAACCATTTATTGGATAACAAACACCTCTGCCATAGGTCAACCCAAGTGGTTTGCTACGTTTGGTCAATTAGCCCAGGTTCTTGGGGTGAGGTTTGTCTAGGTTTTGGCGGCGGATGACCTGAACACACTGAACCCCAGAATCCTACCCACCCCTCACACCTTTTTGCTTTCCAGAACTTCCTCTCCTTCCTTTACTTAAAAAGACGCTCCACACAGCATCCACAAAGATGTTATACGAGGGTAATTATTTTCCTCAGGGCCTCCTGTATGGATCTAATGTAAAAAAAATATGCAATAGGCTATTCAAGAGCGAGGTTGGATATCCAACATTCCTGCCACAGGTCACCTCAAATGGTTTGCGACATTTGGTGACTTAGCAGGGGTGCCCAGGTTATAGGGGTGAGATATGTCTAAGTTTTGGCGATGAAAGCGATTGCCCACCTACTGCGTGACGGGCCGGATCGGGAGAGACTGGTAGAGGGAGAGATAATTAGACCTCTAATATTAGAATTAGCGTATTCTAGACCTCTCCAGCAGGATTCTCTCGACTCATTGCTTTGCACCCCTGTGGGAGGGATGGATTTATACGTCCATCACTCCTGGACATATTGACCCCCAGATTTCTACCCATCCCTCATACCTCATCTCTTACTCTCCCTAAAATACCCTACACACAGCATCCCCAAAGATGACTTAGGCCCTGAGAGAATTATTTTTCCTCAGGGCCTCTTGTGCATAAACTAAGCAGTAAAATATCATATTATTAATTTGTGTATTTACATATAGTATAATAAATATATTTTTTAAATTCAGCGCTTATCACGAGATGCGTTAATGAAAATATGAATCATCTACTATTTAACCACTCCGACCCGTAAGCGTGTTTACACGACAATATAACAATAGCAGTCAAGTACAATAAGCGTGTTTTCATGCTAACGCGTGTGTTCCCACAGAAATCGTTGTAACTTTGTTATTGTTCTAGTGACAACCCTAAAAAAAATAGAAGATTCATATAGAATCAAGCTTCACATCTCTATTCAAAGTTGTCCATAGAAGTACATTAAAAAGTAGTAATATTTTGTAGAAACAGTTTTCACCCGCCAAATCGCCTATGTGCCGCTAGACATTGTTAATTTTTTATTAAATATTATTGTATGAAATGGTTAAAAAGCGAGGTGATAAAATTGTTTATTATACATTTATACAATAGAATAACAGCCTTACTAAAAAAAAACCACAGCACGCCCAATAACCCAGGCACCCCTGCTAAGTCACCAAACGTAGTGAAGCACTTGGGGTGACCTAAGCCTGGCAGGAGTATTGGTTATCCAATAAATGGTTCGTAAATTGATTAATGACGATGGAGCAATGTTGTGAGATCAAAGGAAGACTGGATAGTCAGATCTGGTCTTAAAGATAGTTGAGCCCTTTTAACTCTTAGTTATTCGCTCCTAAAAAGTTGCCTAAGTCGTCGCGCGGGGCGTCAAACACCCCGTTTAAGTTTATAGAAATAAAACAATATAATATGAACATATATGCACAATCAGCTACGGCCGGCATAGAGCAGTGGTAAGGCGCTTGACTCGCATTCTGAAGGTCACGGGATCGAATCCCGGCGTGGCAAACAAATTTTATTTGATTAATTTGTGTATTTCACAATTTATTCATTTAAAAAATAATATATAGTATATTTGCGGCACGTTCCAGAGTGGAAGATACTCTCAGTATCGCTCTGGTGTAAGACCACCATTCAGAATTGAAACGTTCCCTGAAATAGCTTTAGCCGTGTTTGGTGACCAGATCTGAATAGCCAGGTACTTCCCCATCTTCCTCTTCCATATCTCCTTTCCTCCCCATACCTTTAGCCTCACAACATACCCCAATTGGGGATGCCATAGTCTCACTGGCTCCAGACGGGAGCAGTTGGGACTCTTGTGCGGTATTCATGAAAAAAAAAAAATCAGTAATATATTTGAACTTACATATTAATCAACGTTTAAACACTTTTTTAAAGTAAACGAAGCAATAATAATATTTGTAATAAGTTCATAAAAAACATATCAGTTTTTTCTGTCACAATTTTGGCAGACAACAATCATGTGGTCATTGCAAACGTGTCTTTGGCATTTGGAGTCTTTGTTTTTCTATTTTAGGTTTTTTATTTATATGACATCTTTTGTATAAAGGTTGTTGGATAGCTTCAGAAGTTGAATCATGGCCATCTACTTCATGATGACCATGATTCATTTTTAGTTGCGCGGGGTGTTACACACCCCAAAAACGCTCTCCACACACAATCAAGCACCGCTCGAAACTGATTTACTAAGCTACTAAAAGAACTAGCGTGGTAAATTCAAATTTGAAAAAGTTATATGCTTTCAAACACGGTCTGGGGTGTCTCCCCACGCGAGTAATTAAGGGTTAAGCAAAGTTTTAATTGGTGGTCACGGGGATACTGCGAGAATCTACAATTCTGCCGGTTGGCCTAATCAATTTATTGATTACTAGCAGATTCGGCCACACGTTGCTGTGATTAATGAAACACAACGATATCTACTGACAACGCCATTACCCAACCTTTATAACCAACGCCATCTGTTTATTTGCATACATATCAAATCCGCACCGCCCGATTGCCAGCCCCCTGCCCGCTGCCTGCTTGTCAGCCCGCTCCCTTTATATATTATATATTTCAACCAATTTATACAAAACCTTGACAAATTATATACTTAAACCTTCCCCATGAATCACTTTATCTTGTGGCGAACCTTACATCAGGTCTCCTTTTGTAGTGTCGAGGATACTTACTGGACTCCGAGGAAGGATCTTGCATTCAGAGAAATAATGAAAGAGTTCGCACATGTTTAATAATTTATTTAGTCTTGACAGACGACATTTACATTTTAGAGATCGCTGTAGGAAAAAAATGGAAATGTGATTTTTAATTTAGGATTTTCTCGAGCAGAGCGCCGTAACTAGAATGAAGTGAGTTGCTCCGGTCGGAACAGCGTTCGCTGGAACTAAACCGGTCACGTGACCAATGTTGCCCGGACAACGGTGTTGTCATAGTAAAAAGAAATAATCGGTTAATTTATAAAAGTACTTAATCGCATTTCCATAATCTATTGGTGAAAACTGCATAAAAATCTAAAAGACCTAAGCGTACAGACAGAGGGAGCGACTTTGTTCTATACTATGTAAAGATTTACAATACAATGAGGTAGCAAAGGGTTATTCTAGTATGTTTTTAATCAATGTTATATTTCCATTGTTTTGATGCAAGGCTTGTTAATCATAACAAAGAAATTAATAAGTATGCATATTTCTGTTATTGAAAGCTTGCAATAAGTGTTTATAAAACATTAGGTTAGGACAAAACAAAAGGCAGTACATACTCCCTGATGTATATTCACACGGTGCGCTAATAAAATGGTCTCAAACTTTATTTATTTTTATTTATTAAATTGAATATAATTACATCTAATACAATATAAGATATGGGTAGTCCCACAAATCTGTGACAGATCAGCTTGTCTGTAGGTTCTACCATTTAATATTATTACATAACACACATTAGCTGACGTTATAATATTAATACCTAATATAAGGTTTAGGATAGATAAATCTGTTGTCAGTTTATGGCAGGATTCCTCATTATTTTTTAAATTAATGTTTTGGTTCAAAATGTTATAAATCAAAGGTATCATATATTCGAGCGTTCTGCTACCATACTTATTTGATATTTGTGGTATTCTTAGGCCTTTGTTTTCGGTAAATCTTGTTGTGTGACTATGCACCAATAACTTTTTATACATGCTTTCTCCCGAATTATCCATAATTATAATGTACCAGAAAAGCCGTTTAATTGGAAGTAGGCCCTCAGGCCCATACAGCAAGTTGTTTCTTTGTTTGTAAATGCTTGGCTTAACATTTTTTTTAATTATAGAAGTTTGTAAATTTTGAATGTATTTAATATTAATTATGATCGAGTGTCCCCAAGTTCGAATTCCATATCTAAGTATGGATTCGACCATAGAATGATATATTTATTTTTTATATGACACTCAAAACAGCACTCCTGTCTGTACAATGAAAAGACAGGCAAAGTGTATCCCGGATCATATAATATGAAGGAGGAAAAACAGATGGTGTAACTCTAAGTGACCAGCTCATATATGGGGGCTCTATCGAAGCCAGAGTTAAATTAGCATCTCAAAAACTGGGTGTACTGTACAGGGCCCGCAGATACTTTGATAGTACACAACTTCTAACCCTGTACAAATCACAAGTGCGCCCCACGGTTGAATTTGGCAGCCACCTCTGGTCTGGAGCTCCAAAATACCTGAAAAATACTGAGCTTTGGTATATATTATATAACAAACAAGAATATCTCTAGTGTTCATACCTAACAAGTTCAGAATAAAAAGGCTTATTATTATTACTATTATTAAACAAGATTAAGAGAGGAACATTTACATTTAGACATGTAGAGTGCATGGACAGAGAAAGGTTGAATATTCATGAAATACAAGTGTAAGAGACGTGTCCGCCACTTACACAGACTGTAAGATAGGGTAAGTCTATGTCAGCTGCTTGGTCTCGTGAAATCAAACTCGAATTGCAGTGAATTTCCGTCGAGAGATGGTCCGGTTCGCAGAGAGAAGTGTAGCTGTCGGTGTTCTGTACTAGAGTGCCTTGTTTCCAGGGCCGCACCGCTATTTTTTCTAAAATCCTCCTCAACCGAGTGGAGAATTTAATGCGGCCCAATTCGTTCAATTGGATGTTTCGTAGGTATCCCATCCTTATGGCATCCCATCCCCGCTATCTTGGAGTAACTTTGGACAGGAGCATGAATTACCGGAAACACATGGAAACAGTGGGCAAAAAAACCAGGACAAGACTAAACTTAGTCAATAAGCTGGCTGGTACTAGCTGGGGATGCGACGCCAACACGTTCAGAACGGCATCCATTGCCCTGGTTTTCTCAGTAGCTGAATACTGTGCTCCAGTATGGGCCAGAAGCGCCCACTCTTCCATGGTCAACGTTCAGCTTAATGCCACAATGTGAACCATCAGCGGAATCTTAAAATCGACTCCTCTTCCTTGGCTCCCCGTACTTGCAAATATAACCCCGCCAAATATCAGGCGAGAGATTGCAACACTGAGGGAATATAAGAAGGCGCTGCAAAAAAGCGAAATACCCTTGCACGATGATGTCGTTTCTCACCCGGCATGCAGCTTAAAGTCTCGCAAACCCTTCTGGACGGAAGGAGAAAGACTCCTTCGTACACCTCTCACCCCAGAAGATAGGTGGAAGCTTGAGTGGCAATCAGCCAACGTCAAAAATGCCCAACTCATTCAAGACTCCACTGAGAGACAGCCTGGGTTCTCACTGCCTCGCAAACTCTGGACTGCCATCAATAGGTTAAGGTGCTCCCATAGCCGTTGTGTGATGCACAGATGGGGCCTTAAAGAGTCGGCGATATGTGAATGCGGTGCGGTGCAGACCACCAAGCATGTGGTCAACGAATGCCCGCTCCATTCATTCCCCGGTGGGATTGATAAGGTCCAAAGGGCAACGCCTGAGGCTCTAGACTGGCTCGCAGACCTAGATGTCCCCCTCTGACCCCCCACCATATGAAAGAAGAAATTAAAAATACAAAATGGTTCGTGGGCCCTACAATTTTCAGGGAATTTCAAATATATCACTTATAACTAGGTTTACATTATTACTTATCATCTAATCACGTAAAGTGGTGTTCGGCCTACCTTCCATTATCATTTATTCTGCAAAATTATAGGCCGAACCCCCGTAATTGAAACTTAAACATAACATAAAACAATATTAAAATGCATTACCGACCAAAATCTGTGTTCTTATAGGTCGGCAGGGCGCCCACCCGTGGCATGGTGCGGGTGGGCTCGTCGGCGGGGAGCGGAGGGTGAAACGGTACGTCAGTCCAGGATAAATAGGTAGCCTCGGCCGTTTCTGCTAACATTCAATAATGCCAGCTGAAGGGGATGGGTGTCCGCAGAGCCACAGGAAAAAAAAACGAAGAAGTTCAGCAAACACTCCTCGTCTTCTTTTCCCCCGAAAAGACGTCCGAAACAACAAGACTCGACCAAGTCTTAGTGAACCTAATTCTTGGTTCAGGCCGTGTATGAAGTCGGAATAACAGAAAAGCATCTACATGATAATATATGAATGTGAATGCTGCCAAGGGGTGTGTGCCAATACAGAGTTGTGTGGCGGTCCACTAAGGGTAATGTGAAGTCCTCCATCAGTGCACAAGCTACATCTTCTGCTTATGGGATTTTAATCAGGCTATTTGTAATTCATGAATGCGTTGTCTTTCATTAAAAAAATACTTGTTCATTTAAAAAAAAATTGTAAGAGATTTTTAATAAAACATGCATTTTCTTTTTTAGGTTAAAAGTATTAAAAAATAGACTTATTTTATATATAATATTAATATATAAAATAAGTCTATTTTTTATTGGCCCGTTGTGTGGCCTATATTTCTGTGTTTATTTTATAAGCATGCAATATGAGTATACAGAACTGCCTACTGATTTCTATTTATGTGAATGCGTGTCATATTTAATAACAAACACAGTCATATCATGACGAGACTGTTTGGCGGCCATATTGATTTCTATATGGCACCATTATGTTTAGCATTTGACAGTAACATTTTTTAAACTTTTTCAAAGGGAATGATTGTATAACTGTAGAGGATAGTATAATGATAGCGTACTTCTACAAATAAGTCCACTGAAGAGATAAAACTACAGAAGTAGTTAAAAAACACTTAAAATAATTTATATGTCGCTGGCAGAATCTATTATAAGATATGGATTAACAATATGGGGAAATACTTCTACAACCAATCTGAAACAAGTACAAGTTGTACAATACGCAATTGTAAAATTATTAGTCGTCCCTAATATTTTCAAACAGAGACATGATACACCGTTGCTGTTTCAGAGTGCCAAAATTTTACCTGTTAAAGCAATACTATGGTACAAAATTATAATTCAACATATATTTACCCCGCAGCATAAAGAGAAATTAGATCATAAATACAGCACTAGATTCACGCGCAACGACGGGTTAATAGTTCCGAAATTTAACAATAAGTACGGACAGAGAACGTTTGAATACATCATACCGAAGATATTTAATTTATTACCTGACAATATAAAGAAATGTAATTCTATGAATAAGGTTAAATATATGGTGAAAAATTGGTTATCAGAAAAAAAAAATTATATTGATATTGATATGTATAAAAAAATGTTGAATCTGTAGATATAAGATGTAAATTTTAAATGTAAAAAATCTATATGTAACTAAAATATAAGCACCTGCTGACAAGCCAATTCAATTGGCTTAGCAGGACTTGTTTGTTGATTTTAATATGTATATCTATTCTTTCAATAAAAAAAAAAAAGAAAAAAAAAGTGTGTTTTGGGTGTGTCTGTGGTCCGTTATCCCTTACTTCGGTGAAATTGATCTAGCATTTTCAGGTATCGAAATTTTTTCTTAAACGTGTAGGTAATCAAATTCATTAGCCTGTCTTGTTTTTTTTACAATAGCTCCACTCAGGAGGACCAGAGGAAAATAATTTCCCTCAGGGCTTATGTCGTCTTTGGGGATGCTATGTGGAAGGAGATGAAGTGCTGGGAAGGCAAAGGGTATGAGGGTAGAAATCTGTGGGTTCAAGAGCGATGGACTTATAAATCCATCCCTCCCCTTGCAGTGCAATGATGGGTCAAGAGAGTCTTTGAGAGTCTTTGAGAGTCTTTGAAGAGTCTTTGAGAAGTTCGGATTTGTGACATTTTTTATTTATTTATTTATTTATTATTTAAACGCCCGTACATAGGGCTATTACATACATAATACAAGTGTATCGAACATTTACAAACATTATATATATATAGAATAACATACAGTACATACATACGATGCATATTAGTACCACAAATATTTATCATTTTACAAACATATCAGTTACATAAATAACTAGTTATTTTTGCTTTGATGCAAGACGGTGAGGTTTTGAAAATATCGAAAAGGTCTGTATACGTATTGGCAGGTCGGTGAAAACGCACTAGCGGTGAATGATAGGAATAGTTAGTGCTATGATTGTCACTGTGGAAAAGGTGGTGGAGTCGAGTTGATTTAACAGGGACACGAATTTTTATAACACTTAACATTTGAGGGCAGTCTATGAAATTGTTCAGTAATTTAAAAAGTATAAGAATGTCATTAATAGTACGCCGGGTAGAAAGTAGTGGTAGGTTTAGATCAGACATTAATGCATTGTAGCGGATTTCAATTACAGGCTGTCTCAATTTGAATTGAACGTATCGAAGAAATTATGTTTATGTTCATTGTAATTTATGTTCATAATAGATAAAGTATTTTAATAACTTCGTTTAAAGTCCAAAATCACAAACGTGGGAGCTACAAATATATTTTTTTAAATTTTTGCTGAATCAAGAGATAATTGCCTTTTTTATTCAAAAAGCAATCAGAGACATTTAAAATGGCGCCAGTATATGGCAAAAATCGTTAAAATTAAAGTGAACCTGCAACATTCGAGTGTGAAGTGTGTACCTAACTCTTTGAACTATTCGACGACAAACTGGTTGAGATGAGAACAACAGCGCTCTTTTTAAAATAACTAAGTAACCATCAAGGCAGAATAACCAAGTAGGCAGAGATGAAGAACCACTAAACAACACTTGGCACACACTCCTTGCTTTAGTCACATCCATACATCGTCTCAAATACATGGGCAGCCCTGTGCAGGTGCAATTGGAGGAGGGCGATGACT
The DNA here is from genome assembly GCA_917880885.1 of Limnephilus marmoratus. Taxonomy (NCBI): domain Eukaryota; kingdom Metazoa; phylum Arthropoda; class Insecta; order Trichoptera; family Limnephilidae; genus Limnephilus; species Limnephilus marmoratus. Next base: position 35,848,616 of record OU862929.1, on the reverse strand, counting down.
TGTCAATACCTAACATCTAACACAGCGCCGTTGTCGTCTTTAACTAGCCCCAGGCGCCGTTTGGCTCAGCGCCGGCTCTGCTCGTACATACTCTTACGTTAACTTGAGGAAATCATTATAATAATGAAGTAACACCAACTAAAACTACGGTCAACAAGCATGAAGATGAGGAAATCAACAAACATAGTCAATAAATCTGAAGACGAAGAAATCAACAAACATGAACACAGCGTTCGAATTTGATATCCGATACCGATCGGCATTTCAATGGAAGATGCTCCGAGGAACTAGCGTCATTGATTCTTTCGGCACCGGTGCACAGTCGGGAAACACGCGCACCTAACATTTGTATACAATTAATTTGTCACATAAGAGTGGGTTATTTCTATGACTTTCAACGACTCATTCCTGAGTTCAACAGCTCGGCTGTGGAACGATTTGCGGGCCTCTGTGTTTCCTCCCTCCTACAAAAATCTCTTCAAGACCTAGGTTCACTCCTTCCTTTCCACAAAAAACCCCTCAAAATTATTTTCCTCAGGACCTCCTGCGTGGAGTAAGGCCATCCGCTCATTGAGAAGTTGGTGACGCATTCGCAATCAACCTCCTGAACAAAATCGATACTTTTCTGATCTGACATATCGCAGATTACTCGAAAACTTGACAGGTCGTGAGCTGCTACCATGGCAACCTGTCAACAAGGCAACTGAAACTGCCGTGGTTTGGTCATGTTTTGACATGTCAGATCAGAAAACTATCGATTATGTTCAGGAGGTTGATTGCGATTGCGTCGCCTACTGGTTTTTTTCAGTTTCTCCATGAGCGGATGGCCTTAACGTAAAAAAACCTACAAAGCCACAAAAAGTATTCATGAAATATTTTCTTGATTTACATATTTAAACATAGAATGGATATGAATATTAAAAAAAATTAGAAGTGATGTTATTCAATGAAAAACCAAAAAATGAAAATATTTGAGGGAGCGGACCGGATCGGTAGAGACGGGTAGCGAGAAATGAAAGGCGTCAGTCGATGTATGAGTCAGTCTTTATTGTTGCGCTACGTAGCGAGGTCGAAGCGGAGCGGAGTGACAGTGGTGCCGGTAGTGTTGCTGCTGCGCGATGAAGAGTGAAGAAGGTCAGGAGACTACGGCGGTGAAGATCACTGGTCTTCAGGGAGCCGGCGTGTTGCTCTACACCATGGCGGTGTAGAAGTGACCTTGGTCCAGGCGGTCGACCGTCGTCGCGTTGACGAGGTATGGCGGCTGTGTGTCTAGTGGGTCGGAGCACACACGTGACGCAGGAAGGAACCTTGAGAGGCGGTGAGGATGCTGGTTGCTTGTTGCTGCTCGTTGCAGGATGCTGGTTGCTGGTTGCTGCTCGTTGCAGGATGCTGGCTCGTTGCCGGTTGTGGTTGCTTGACATCTCATGTCGAGATGGTAGTTGGAGATGGAGTCCTCGAAGGTGTTATGAAGATGTTCCCGAAGTCACACTGGATATGTGTTGTTCACTGCTGACTGCGCGGGCCCGTGCCCGGCGCAGGTACGTACTTAGTCGCGACACTGCTCGTTCTGTGTTGCTCGGCCGATGAATGGAAGGTACTGACTGACTGACTGACAGCGAGCGAGCGCTGCTTATATACTCGTGGCGAGCAATTATTCTCACGGTAGGTAATGCTGTGAATTCACGCAAAGGTGAGATATCACTCGAACTTTCTGCGGGCATTTGTACGGTACAGCCGTACGTTCTAGGCCTTTCGCGTAGGTGGAGGAATTATCATTCCGCTGTAGGTAGATGCAGTATCGGCCGTAGGTAGGTAGTTCGTTGTGTGGGCTTCCAGCGAGTTCCGTGGAGGCCCAGTGGCGCAGCGGTAGATTTCGCAGAGCGGGTTAAGTGACCGCTACATATTCAATAAAAAAATAAGTTTTCTTTTGCACATAGTACGATCGAATGTTATTTTTTTGAAGTACATTATGAATTTAGTGAGGTTCGTGTTAAACGCAATGATGTCTGTAGGTACATAATCTATTAAAGGTGCTAATGAAATAATAATATGTAATACTAACACAATTACCTACAGTGCACCTCAGAACAGGAATTCTTAGTGAGGAGGACTGTGAATAAATTACTCTTAAAAATTATCTTAATAATATTTTAAGCAGTGGCGGCTCGTGACTTTTGGGTGTGCTAGTGTGCTAATATTAAAAAAATGGCATCATGGATGTTGTCGTATGCGAAAAATAATTTTTTTTTTTTTCAAAAATCGGTGTTTTGTATGAAGATTTTTCAGGAAATCGGTGCGGCACCCCGCCAAACTGAAACTTTCTGAAATTTTTCATACAAAAAACTGATTTTCAAAAAAAAAAAAAAATTTTTTTTCGGCTACAACAACTTCAATAATGCCATTTTTTTTAATATCGGCACTCTAGCACACCAAAAAGTCACGAGCCGCCACTGATTTTAAGCGCGAAAGTTTGTATGGATGCATGTGTTTTGTTACTCTTTCACGCAAAAACTACTGAATGAATTTTAATGAAACTTTACAATAATATAGCTCATACATCAGAATAACATATAGGCTATAATTCATAAAGCAGCTAGGATGGGGACGCACGGGAAAGGTGATTCAGGGAGAAACAATTTATTTCTTTGAATATGACATTGCAACGCATGCTGGGAACCAGCTAGTTTTCAATATTTTTATAGCGGATTAACCTATCGAGTTAAACCTTAAATTGACAATGAGTAAAACCTCAAAGAAAACAATTTAAACTACTCTTGAATGAAAAATTTGAACAGAAAAAGATTCAGGCGCATCTGGGAATTCAACCTAGGACCTCTTCCCATTTCACGTTTTTTGTTTGAGAGTCGTTAACTTTCCTATACTCATGCTCGGTCTCTCAGACCGACAAATCGATATTTCATTGTTTTCTCAAAAATAACAACAATGGGACTGTGAGGTTTTTGGTAACTTCTTATTTTGTTGTTAGGCATTGTTTAGTGCAGCTTGCGCATTGGTGCTGAGTGGACGTGTGACACTTAGTACTGTTATCGGTCTTTTAGGTAAGTAACTATTACTACCTAATAATGATTAAATCTTATTTTTATAATCGAACGTTATTAATATCTCATATTTTATTATTCTTGATGCTTTCATTTGTGAGATTTCAGAGTTTTTTTTAAAATTAACACATGAAATAGTTTATTTTTGTTATTAATGCTAGAGTATAAAATATTATGTTTTTTTGAGAAGCTGAGTTAAAAGTTTGTTTCCATCAAATATAGTAAAAGTTTTATTATCTTTCTTTTGCTTAAATTCAATTATACCCCATTCTACATAATAAATACCAATAAAGCTTTAAAAGTATATAATTGAAATAATACAGATGAGATGAAATCTCGGTCTGAGACACCGTGCGCTAGTATACATGTTATGCCATTGGGCGTGAGTATATGAAGGTTAATATTGTCTTCAATGATGAAAAATTATATATTATAACTAGCTGATCCGGCGAACTTCGTACCGCCTCAGAATCAAAAACTGTTGTCAACTTATTAGCTGAATTGATCTAAATTGTTTCTCCCTGCGTATACCATACCTTGATCTAAATTGTTTCTCCCTGTGTATCCTTTCCCCTCTCGCGTTCCCTCTCCCTCTCCCCACTCCACTTCTCCCCTTCCCCCGTCCCGCTAACCCCCCTTCCTGAGTTCCTTTCCCCCTCCCCCCTCCCCCCTCCCCCCTCCCCCCTCCCCCCTCCCCCCTCCCCCCTCCCCCCTCCCCCCTCCTCCCTCCCCCCTCCTCCCTCCCCCCTCCCCCCTCCCCCCTCTCCCCTCCCCCCACCCTCGCCCCTCTCCCCTCCCCCGGTTCACAGTTCAATATTATACCCCTTACAATATTGCTGCAGTTCTTTCAAAATAGGAGAATTCGTTCCAAACAAAATGTATGGGGAAAATAATTTTCTTCGTAGTGGAACACCTTTTACTTTTAGGGGTATGAAAAATAGATGTTGGTCGATTCTCAGACCTACCAGATAAGCACACAAAATTTCATCAAAATTGGTCCAGCCGTTTCGGAGGAGTATGATAACAAACACCGTGACACGAGAATTTTATATATTAGATAATTATTTACAAACATGTTACAATCAGGGTAGGGAGTGTGGCGAACCCATCGCTCAGGGAGTGCAAACACAAACCTGCAATAGCCATCCCAAGCCAAGGTGTGAGCTACCGTCTACCGTGCTCAGGCTGAATGTCCTGGGGAACAGCGTCACGAAAGGTGCCTCCGAGAAACAAGGTCGCATCTCGGAGTATTTAGACCTCACTCCAGCACTCAGGGCTCTGCTGGAGTGGACCTTCTATTTCCCTGGGAACTCGTGGGACAAAAAATTGGACCATTCGAAAACTAGGGGCCTTCTGGGAACCTAGGAGTGCTGAGGCCACCTCTGTGGATTTTCTTCCTGGGGCCGTAGGAGGATCCAAGAGGAGAAACCGTGGAGAGGTGAGCTGAGGCCACCTCCATGAACTCTTCCCTTGTGGGGCCTTCAAGGAACCAAGGGGAAGGGCACCCTTCCAGCGCGGGGCTTTTGTGAAACCAAAGAGGAGTGAAGTGGAGAGATGATGTCCTCTTCCCATGTGGGGCCTTCGAGGAACCATGTAGGAGTGAAGAGGAGAAATGAGGCCATCTTGATGAACTCTTCCTCTATGGGGCCTTTAAGGAACCAAGGAGGAGAGATGAAGTTCTCTTCCCTCCTGGGGTCCTCGGGGAACCAAGGTGGAGTGGACTCTTCCATTGTGGGGCCTTTAGGGAACCAAGGGGAGGTGGACTCTCCGTCGTGGAGCCTTCGGGGAACTAAGGAGTGGAGAGGAGAGATGAACCCCTCTTCCGTCATGGGGCCTTCAGGGAACCAAGGAGGAGTGAACAGGGGAAATGAGACCTGGGAAGACACATTGTCGAACCAGAAGATATAGCTTCATTTCCAATGACAATCCTGGTGAACTTTATAAAAGGGACTGGGTTACTGCCAAAGGAATGAGGTAAAATGGGAGATAGTACAATGGGTCTATGGCCTAAGTGCTCACGGGAACTATATATATGTAAACCGTCTCCGATTATTTAAAGAAAAAAAAAAAAAGTGTTACAAACTTGGAACAGTCCATATGGCTTTATCCTCTAAAGTTTTTTCTTCTTTATTTACTTTAAAGGCTAGAACGCCGGAGTCATTCTTCCATTGTTCTTCAAACGGATTGGTGCGACTGTACGGTTTTCAAAATGCAGTGCAAAAAGTTGGCTTTCTACATATCTACTGCGGTGTGGAATCTATTAATACTAACAGCCATTTTGGCATTAGTATTGACGTTACTCACTATACCGCTCTTATCCTTTAGTAAGTACTTAATATTCATTATTATATACACCTTTCGCGCCACTAAAGGGATTGATTGAAAAAAAGTGTGTTTGGAGTATGTGAGGGTGTGTGTGTGTATGTGTGCCCGAAGTAAGCTCAATTTTTTCTTCCTTCTGGTGAAAATGATGAAACATCTTCGAATACCAAAATTATTTCTTTTACGGGAGTATATCTATACGTAACGGAGTATACCTTATTACAGGAGTCAAAAGGTCTTATTGTCAAAGTCAGTTTTATTTAAAGGAATATTTTTTTTTACATTAACTTCATACAGGAGGCCCTGAGGAAATTAATTGCCCTCAAGGTCCATGTCCTATGAGGTACACCCATGACAGAAGTAGGAGTGGAATGAGAACTATACACACATTCTATTAGATGTTGAGCTGGTGACAAAAATTTTGAACTTGAAAACCATGAAAATGGAGGACCGTTATCACAAACAATAGTTTTCGGAAACGCAAATTTTAAAAAACTTCAATTAAAATAACAAATCCAAATCTTTGGGGATGCTGTGTGGAGGGTCTTTTTGCGGAAATGAAGAAGTGAATCTGGAGCGAGGAAACACAGAGGCCGGAAAATCATTGTTGAACTCAAAAACGAATTGTAGATATGACCCATTCTTACGTGACTAATGTCAACTGTTTTCCGACTGTGCATTGGTGCCGAAGGAATCAGTGACGCTAGTTCCTCAGAGCATCTTCCATTGATATACCAGCAGAACAAGGACATTTTTTGTTTTTTTTGTTTTTTGAATTTTTTATTTAGATGTATGTAAATATTTTCATACATCTAATAAGAAAATATAAAAAATACAATTTACGAAGTAGGTACAGGAATATTCACAACTACATTTAAAAAAAGAATACTAAATAAAAAAGATAACTATACAAAAATACATTATAAAAGAACAAGACCTGAGAATAACATTGGTGAGTAATCAAAAAATATTTTTTACATATAATGCACACATCCTACGAAAATTGCTGAGACTTGAGGCTTCCTTTACGTCATTTGGCAGACTGTTATAGAGTTTTTGCCCTTTAAAAAATGCGCTATTTTGTGTGCAGGAAAGTTTAGTTTTGGGAAGCCTAAAGTCTCCGCGTCTTCTCGTAGGATAATTGTGAACATTTTCTTGAAACATAATAGTGCTCTTCAGATAATTTGGGAGCATATTATTTTTAAGTTTATAAATCATTGTTAATGTATTATATATTATATGTTGTTTGGTTGTCATCATATTTAAATTTTGTAACATAATTTTAACTCTTGTAAAAATGTTGCATTTTAAAATCATCCTCATCCCCCTATTTTGTGTAACCTGTAGTTTATGATTTTGGGCTTCGTTACATAGGAATAATACACTAGAACAATAATTTAAATGCGGAGTTACAATAGAATTGTAGACAAGGCGCGTTGTCTTGAGATCCAAGTTATTTCTGATCCTTTTTAGGAATCCAACATTTTTAGCAATTTTTTTTGTTATGTATTCCAAGTGTTCGTCGAATTTTAATTTATCATCCAATATCACACCCAGATATTTAATACTGCTAACCCTTTCTATGCTTTCGTTATCAATTTTTAGTGTTGCCTGCTCGTTTCCACCTAAGTTATCCACAATTAAAAACTTAGTTTTCGTAACATTCAATTTGAGTTTGTTTTGGTTTAGCCAAAGCGTTACATTATTTAAATCAATTTGCATTTTTTCAATGGCGTCCTGTAAATTTTTACTGGCTATGTATAACAATGTATCATCAGCAAATAGTTTAATTGCACAATGTTTTAACACTTTGATAATATCATTCATGTATATAATGAACAGCAATGGACCTAAGACAGAACCCTGCGGAACGCCTTTGTTAGTACTATGTGGTTCAGATGTTATACCCCCATATTTTGTTACTTGTGTTCTTTCTGATAGGTAATCAACAAACCACTTATTTTCTTTACCATTAATTCCAATATTACTTAATTTTTTTATTAATCTATCTCTGTCGATTGTTTCAAATGCCCGCTTTAAGTCTAGAAATACTGCAATAATTTTACTTTTTTTATCTCTAAAATTTTTCCACTCATCTATTACATAGTTAATAGCAGTTTCACAAGAACATTTATTTCTAAAACCAGATTGTTGTCGAACTAATATCTGCTTGGCCTCAATATATTCAGTTAATTGCTCCTTTACTATATATTCCAGTATTTGTTCATATTTGGGTACACGTCCGAGCTCTTCAAACACTTAAGCGACACTATTGATGACCTCTTGCCCCGCTACCCTACGGCAGAGTTTGTGGTCCTGGGGGACTTCAATGTTCATAACGAACCTTGGTTGAAGTTCTCAGGATCAACAGACTCGGCTGGACGCCAAGCGGAATCCTTTGCCCTTTGCTACGGATTGGAGCAAATGGTTCAGGAGCCTACAAGGGTTCCTGATGTCCAGACTCACCGTTCCAATCTGTTAGACCTATTTTTAACTACTGTGCCACACGGTTACAGGATTGAAGTCACAGCGCCTTTAGGATCGTCCGACCACTGCCTGGTGACGACATCAATCCCTGTAAACTTCAGACCACCAAACGAGAGGCTGAAGAGAAAAGTGTGGCACTATAGGTCAGCAGATTGGTTCGGTCTGCGGGCACATTTTAATGCTTTTCCGTGGTCAGCTGTCTGTTTTCGGACTTCGGATCCCTCAAGATGTGCCCAGGAAATTGGTGAAGTCATCACATCCGCGATGGATGGCTTCATCAAATCCACTGTTAAGGAAACTGGTGTAGGCTCAAAGCCGTGGTTCAGTCGACAATGCGCTGAAGCAGTGCGACGAAAAAACGCGGCTTACCGAGCCTACAACACATCTAGAACATCCGAAGACAGAACAGCTTACAACAAAATGGCAAAGGAAACCAAGAGAATCATAAATAGGTCAAAATTCGAGCACGACCAGCAGATCAGCAGAAAGCTGACTGCATGCCCGCATGGCAGCAGGCAATTCTGGTCACTTGCGGGCTCAATAGGTCGCAATTTCTGCAAATCCAGCCTGCCACCTCTTACCAGACCTGACGGCTCACTAGCAAACACCGCCACCGAAAAGGCTAACTTACTAGGTAAAATGTTTGCGGATAACTCAACCCTTGATGACCAAGGTGCGGTCCCGACGTCGGTTCCTCACTGCGGTTTTCATATGAAAAAGCTGAGGATCCGGTATCGGGAAGTACTCCATGTTTTACGAGGGCTTGATGTTAATAAAGCTAGTGGGCCCGACGGAATACCTGCCCTGGTATTGCAGAGGTGCGCTGCAGAATTAGCTCCAATTTTGACGAAGCTTTTTAAACTGTCCCTGAAGACTGGCTCTGTGCCCTCTGGTTGGAAAAAAGCGGTTATCCATCCTATTCCAAAGAAGGGTGACCGCTCCAACCCGGCCAACTACCGCCCCATAGCGATCACATCAGTTCTGTCTAAGGTGATGGAACGTGTGATCAACGACAAACTGCTCACATACCTCGAGAAGAACAAAATTATCAACGACCGTCAATACGGATTCCGGCGGAACCGCTCGTGCGGTGATCTTCTCGCGTATGTGACGCATGTTTGGGGGCGATGCCTGGAACGTTTCGGTGAGACCCAAACGGTTGCACTGGACATCTCCAAGGCCTTTGACCAGGTTTGGCACCGAGGACTTGTCAACAAACTGCTTTCTTACGGACTTCCCGCATCCTTGTGTACGTGGATTGCCGACTTCTTGAGGGGGAGGTCGATTCAGACGGTAGTCGATGGTTTCACCTCTTCCTCACACTCGATAAATGCTGGCGTCCCGCAGGGATCGGTTCTGTCTCCGACTTTGTTTTTGTTGCACATCAACGACCTTTTGTCATGTGCACCAATTCACTGTTATGCGGATGACAGTACAGTTCATGATAGCTTTTTGTTTGACAAGCCCCCAAAGGGCTCACAAACTCCAACAGCTCGTAGGGCTTTGAAGCAAAGAATGGACGGCTACCTCGAGAGTGTTTTCTCTTGGGGTAAAAATAATCTCGTTGAATTTAATGTTTCAAAGACCCAATCTTGTCTGATTACGTCCAAAAGGGATCGAAATGAAAATCTAGTCTCTTTCAACGGAAGCAATCTTCCGAACAGGCCCTCCATTGATATGCTTGGTGTAACCCTAAGTGACCAGCTCAGTTATGGGGGCTCCATCGAAGCCAGAGTAAAGCTAGCCTCCCAAAAACTGGGCGTACTGTACAGGGCCCGCAGATACTTTAATAGTACACAACTGCTAACCTTGTACAAATCACAAGTACGCCCCACGGTTGAATTTGGCAGCCATCTCTGGTCTGGAGCTCCAAAATACCTGAAAAATACCCTCGACTCTGTGCAGAAACGGGCGGTCCGTTTGATAGATTCTCCCATCTTAACAGACGGATTGCAATCTTTAGAGCACAGGCGTCGGGTGGGAATGCTATCCTTGTTCTACCGGTATTACAATGGAAGATGCTCCGAGGAACTAGCATCATTGATCCCTTCGGCACCGGTGCATAGTCGGGAAACACGCCAAACGCGTGCCCAACATTTGTACACAGTTGACATTTGTCACATGAGAACGGGTCGTTTCTTCGACTCGTTCTTGTGTTCAACAGCTCGGCTGTGGAATGATTTGCCGGCCTCTGTGTTTCCTCCTTCCTACAACATGGGTCTCTTCAAGACCAATGTTCATTCCTTCCTCTCCTCAAAAAGACCCTCCACACAGCATCCCAGATGACATAGGCCCTGAGGGAAATTATTTTCCTCAGGGCCTCCTGTGTGGAGTTAATGTAAAAAAAAAAAAAAAAACAATTGATCGGCCTAAAGTCGTCAAATTTTTTTGGGTTATCAATTTTTGGGATGGGAGTTATTACAGATGTCTTCCAAGTTTTGGGGAATAATCCACTATTCAAAGATTCATTGATAATTTGAACCATCGGTTCGCCAATAATATTTATAGAGTATTTGATTATTTTTATTGTAATACCATCTGGGGATTCCTTCGACTTCATATTACTCAGCACCCTCTTCAAGTACGGTAAATCTATATTTTTAAACTTAAATTCTTCATCGGTGCATATAGGTTCGTCTAGTTGGTTCTCTGGATCTTGTGGAATACTTTGAATTATAAGATCTATGCTCGAAATAAAATGCTTGTTAAATTTAGTGGCTATCTTCTCTACTTCTTCTTCAGTTCCATCTGGAAAATCAAGTGACTTTACAATTTCTTTTTGTTTGCCCTTTATGATTTCTTTAAGTGTTATCCAAAGTTTTCTTGGTTCATTCTGTTGTGTTTCTAATTTTTGCTTATAATAATCGCATTTTTGTTGTTTAATTTGTTTGGAATAAATATTACGAAATTTTTTATATGCATTCCATTTTTCTTCTGATGGTTCCAATTTTGCCGATTTGTATGCATTATCTCTTTGTTGCTGAAGATTGTGTAATGGTTTAGAATACCATTTATTCGTATTTTTAAACTTAACCCTTTTCATTGGCATAATTTCATTGACTGCTGTAGTCAAAATATTAACGAAGTTCTCTGCTTTGTCATTTAGGTGATTTGATTCGGTAACTTGACAAATACTATTTTGTAGAGTTTCACAAAAAAAATTTTCATCATATTTCCTTTTATCGCTATATGTAATTTCCCTTGATTCGTTTTTAATTACACTCGTTTCAAATGTTGTTAAAATATTTTCGTGGGCTGATATTTTTGGAGTATCCACAACATTAACATTCAAGTAAAAATTATTTGTTATAACTAAATCAATAATGGTTGCTGATGTATTTGATATTCTAGTTGGTTTGGTCACAAGTTGTTTCAGTCCTAGATTATTCACTAAACTTTGGAGTCTATTACTGCATGTATTTTTGGCTTTCATGTCAATGTTAAAGTCACCGGTTACATAAAACATATTTTGATTTTTCACGTTTTTAGTACACCAACTTTCGAAGAAATCCAAAAATTTTGAATGGCTTTGGTTTGGTGAGTGATATAATACAGCGTATGTTCCTTTAATCAAGTTTTTTCTGATTTGTACTGCCAGTATCCATGTATTTTTTTCATCAAACACTTCACTTGATATTATTTTAAAAGATATACTATTTTTAATAATCATAACAACTCCTCCCGTATGCCGACTAAATGAATCGCATCTTACAGTTGAATATCCTATAAATGATACTTCAGAATCGTAAATGTCACTAGTTATACTCGTTTCACTTAACATTAAAATTTCTGGTTTGAGTTTTTGTAATAATACTTCAATTTCATTTACATGAGCCAAAAGACTTGAAATGTTTAAGTAGTATATAATCGCTTTTCTTTTTATCCTAAAAAATCAATTTTTCTCTTCTCCGATTCTATATTTCTTTTGTAAATAGGACACTCCTTGCTCCATGCATGGTGGTTATCATTTAAGTTTAAAGAAAGTTTTTCATTTGTGAGTTTGCAATTCACACACTTGATATTTTCAATATTTTCTTTGCAGTCTGACGTATCGTGTGCGTTAGAACATCTTCCGCAAGATTTTTTATTTTTACAATCACTTGCTTTATGTCTATATCCGTTGCAATAGAAACATCTCAAAACTGAGAGATGATCGTATACAGCACATCTATTCCATCCAATATTTATCTTCATTTCCTCTAACATTTTAGAGTGTGTTTTTCTGTCTACTTCTATGAATGCAGTAAAGTTATTATATCCATTACTTTTTTTATTTTCTTTTATAAATTTCACTGATATTTTTGAATTTTCCTTGTCTATATATTAATTTTGCATCCTTATTTTAATTTCAATTTCTTCAGCGGTATATTTATCCGTAATTCCTATCACTTTTACTGTTGGATTCTTGGGTTTAGGAATATCAACATCGTACCTATCCCCAAGCTTAGTGATGACTTCCTTTTGGATTTTTTTTTGTTGCCTCTGTGTTCTTTAATTCTATTATAACTGATCCTTTTTTGAAATTCTTGATTCCGGCCACGCCCACATCAACTGGATCTATGTTGTTCTTTATGTCTTCTTGTGTTTTTGTTTTTTTTGTTCCTGATTTTTAGGTTTAATTATAACAATTGGTTTGTGTTTCTTTAGTTTTTCTTTGAAATGTTGTTTATCAACGAATTCTGAATCTGAAGATTACAATCCATTTCGCTTGCTGAGGATTGGTTTGTACTATGTTCACAAAAACTCGTATTGAGAAAACGAGGTTTGAAGTTTTAAAAAAATTATATTTTTGTTTCCTTTATTTCAAACTAATTATTTATAAATATTTTTAAAAAGTGCAAGGGATAATCTAACTGTAAGTAAAATAACAACACATTTGGGTAAATTTTTAACTGAATAAAAGCAAACAATTCAGTAACATAGAAGCAATGACCACCATGTTCAACGGAGTGGTCAGAAGCAAGCTGGAGTACGCTAGTACTGTCTGGATACCTTATCAAATTAAATACATAAATATGATTGAACAAATTCAAAAATATTCCTAACGTATGTTTACATGCGATCATACGGAATATATCTGAAATTCATGCATCACGTGGAACTGCTAAAGGAGACAAATTATCAAAGTCTGGAGACCAGGCGTAATGCCGGACTCATGTTATTCGAATTAAAGTTAATAAAAAACCTTATCGATTGTCCATATCTCCTGTCATGCTGTGGCTTAATCGCTCCTGATAAATTCTGTCGAACTCATAGCCATGCCCTATTCTGCATGACTCCAGATACTAATATCTACAGCCTGTATGTCGGACGAATATCTACAGCTCATATGTTGAACTAATATCTACGAACTTCAGAGTGTTGACTAATATCTACAGAGCGTAGGTTGAACTAATATCTACAGAGCATAGGTTGGACTAATCAGCTTAATGTGTCATTTAATAGTCCGATATTAGGGATTTTTACATACATACTTACATAAATTAAGTTTTTTAAACTGCATATGCAATATTACGTTATTCCAATATGCTATACATAATTGCAAATCCAACCTCTGCCAGTGCTGTAGATATTCGTCAACACTTTGGTTCTTGTAGATATTAGTCAACAGTTTGAGCTGTAGATATTCGTCAACACTTTGGTTCTCATAGATATTAGTTAGATTTTTTCAGTTTTTGGAATTCCTGTAGATATTAGTAGACGCCTCCTTCTGCATACTGCAGGCAGTACCGGATTATCCCTAAGGCAGAGTAGGCAACTGCCTAGGGGCCCCGCATCGGCTAGGGGCCCCGCGTCCCGAGAAAAAATGACTTGCTTCAATTAGTAATATGAACATCATAACTCGTCCTTGGATCATTTGCAACAAAAAATCAAAATGCGTTTAAAGGTAGTCAGAGGGAGTTTTTTTTCGATTTTTTCCAGCATTTTGAAGTGAAAAACGCGATTATTGCTAAAAAAAAATCGGTGAATTCGTTATTATAAAATGGTAAAAAAACTACCTCTGACTACCTGATTTATGTGTAGAAATAGTGTACAAAATTTCAAAAGCATCGCTCAAGTCAAGTCAAGATTTTGATGATGTTCACAAACTTCAGAAATGTTGTTTGCGAGAAAACCGATTTAAAATTTTTTATACTCGAAATATACTTGAACCGAGCATGGGGGCCGGTCGCTTGAAACGCCGTTCCTTCGTTAGTTTTGCTCCGATTTACTTGAAATTTTGACACAATACTCAATATAGGTACTGAAATGGTTTACATCCAGAAAAAAGTTTTAAAACTTTACCCCCCCCCTCCCTCCCCCCAATAGCCTTGTAAGGGGCCCCGAGACGTGCATTGCCTAGGGGCCCGGACATGGTTAATCCGGCCCTGACTGCAGGGTCGGACAGATGTCATGGTTCAACATAGTATGACATTGCTTAATGCCCTACCAGTAGATATAGATGTGTTTAATGTCACTATACCATATTTAAAAAAAAACTATGTATATGTATTGTTAGTTGTAAAAAAATTGTACCATAATTGGACTTACCCGTCTGTCTTACAATATATAAAAAAAAAAAAAAAATAAAATAAAATAAAGAAAGACGTAAAAGGACAAGGTTTTTTTTAACAAAATAGCAAAAAAGGATTATTGGTTTGTACCATGTCCATTCCGGGTACTGGTTTGTACTATATTTATACTTTTTTTTTGTTATTTGTTTTTAGGGTGTTATGCCGTGTTGCGCTACCTCCTTCTTTAGCCAACGTTTCGGACAGCGGTAGACTCCACTAAAAATTAGGCATCTACCGGATCTGCCCTGATGATGGAGACTGCAACGTTGTCCGAAACGTTGGCTAAAGAAGGAGGTAGCGCAACATGGCAGAACACCCCAAAAACAAATTACGAAAATACTTTTGACCGTGAAAATCTTAAAACGTATCTATATTTACACTGTCAGTGGAGATATATCACCCCAACGGTAAGTTAATCCTATGCCACAGTTTGGTTATTAGTTATTATAATAAAATGTATGGAATGATAAAAAGTTTAATAAATAATAATAAATAAAAATCTTCATTAGAAATTAGAAAATAAAATAGTTCATATATATATATATTTTTTTACATTAACTCCACACAGGAGGCCCTGAGGAAAATAATTTCCCTCAGGGCCTATGTCATCTGGGATGCTGTGTGGAGGGTCTTTTTGAGGAGAGGAAGGAATGAACATTGGTCTTGAAGAGACCCATGTTGTAGGAAGGAGGAAACACAGAGGCCGGCAAATCATTCCACAGCCGAGCTGTTGAACACAAGAACGAGTCGAAGAAACGACCCGTTCTCATGTGACAAATGTCAACTGTGTACAAATGTTGGGCACGTGTTTGGCGTGTTTCCCGACTATGCACCGGTGCCGAAGGGATCAATGATGCTAGTTCCTCGGAGCATCTTCCATTGTAATACCGGTAGAACAAGGATAGCATTCCCACCCGACGCCTGTGCTCTAAAGATTGCAATCCGTCTGTTAAGATGGGAGAATCTATCAAACGGACCGCCCGTTTCTGCACAGAGTCGAGGGTATTTTTCAGGTATTTTGGAGCTCCAGACCAGAGGTGGCTGCCAAATTTAACCGTGGGGCGCACTTGGGATTTGTACAGGGTTAGCAGTTGTGTACTATTAAAGTATCTGCGGGCCCTGTACAGTACGCCCAGTTTTTGGGAGGAATATGAATTACAATACAATAAAAAGGCAATGCCCATAGTTTTCATCATATTTTTTCCTTTGAACTATTAAAAATAAAATATTCTCATTGTTTTTATTATGCTAAAGGGTCAGTTGTTTCACAGAATTTGAATAATTCATCAAATTTCGTAGATTATTTTCGAGTTCTATGAAAGCTCTGTTCAAGTTCTGTCATTATTTCATTCTGGACTATACGTTTTACGAAACTGAAACATTAATAGAACTTTCCACCTGAAAATTAACTTAGAAAATTGATTTATTGTTCATATTGATATTCTGTGAAACAACTGGCCCTTACGGACTTTTTGTCATCATCAAATTTTTGTTTGTAATAAACATGAAAATATGTATTTTTGTATGGTGGACATTTTCATATGTGCGTAAAGAATCTCAGAATAATTTAAAGCCTTTGCAACTTTGGTGAAGTCGGCATTGAATACAATGTGGCAATTCACTTTCAAAACAGATGCAATTATGAAAGTTTTTATATATAACAAAGATGTATTATTCTATTAAATACACTGTTATTAAACGAGATTTAATATATAAAATGTTACAATAAACAGCACCAAATTCAAATGTTTCCATAGTTCCAATGTGTATAGCTGTTGCACGCGCAGATATTGGGAAGCGGTGAGTATTGGTTTGTACTATGTCCACAAAATGACGCATTTCTATTGGCCAGAAGGATATAGTGCACTCCAATCCTTATTTTTGTGTTTACTGTGGAGATAGAATAAAAAGTGATGTTCAAAATGTAAGTTCCCGGCGAAAATGTATTTTTTTTCTGCCCACACGGGCATGGTAGATAAAAATACAACTTCTTCAAATTTTGTAAATTCACTTTGTGGCACCATTTTAATAATGAAATAATTAAAAACCCTTTGTTTTTACCACAATAAACTTTATTTAAAAGTCAACATGTTTCAAGAACGATGTTCTCTTCATCAGGACATATAATGTACTAAAACTAAATGATCGAACATAGAAAGACAGGCGTGGGTAGTAATGGAAGTAGTGGGGGAGGAGAGAGGTGGAAAGGGGAGATGCTTAGAAGATCAACAAGGGGGAGGGGGGGGGGGGGGAGAGGTGGAAAGGGGGGTGCTTAGAAGAACATAGACAAAAATTACAATGGAAATATGTTTAAGATAGGGTTATTCACAAAATTAATTTGATTGTTAATAATATTTAAATTTCTATTGACATTTTTCCTAATTTCTAATATTTCTAAAAGATCTAAGTGAAAACCACTAACGTTAGTGTGTAAAATTTTAAAACCAGTATTTATATCAAATGAATGGTTAAATTCAATTAGATGGTTAGCAAATTCTGAATAATTATTGCTATTTAGACATCTCTAATAAAAAAATATAACTAAAATTACTGCATTCACATTTTAAAGAAAACCAAAAATGGACATGGTACAAACCAATCCCCAGCAAGCGATTGTTAAGATGGGAGAATCTATCAAACAGACCGCCTGTTTTTACACAGAGTCGAGTTTTTTTTCCAGATGGAATGTACTGATTTGGATAGATTCCTCTTTATTTTAAATGTGATTACAATTTTTAAAATGTCTAATTATTTTTTTTACAATTTTCCAGTTCTAAGCACTTTTGGATGGTCGACAGCGGATGGCATTGTTACGAAAATCCAAGGTAACTTTGAGAAAATTATTATCAACTATCTACAGAATTAAAATCTTTAAAAATAAATTTAAGGTAGAAACCAAAATAGCTGCAAAAGTGTCGATTCCAAGATGGCCGCCATTTGGCAATTCAATCCTTTTATTCCTCCAAGTTTCAAACAAAGTTCAATCAACACGTATGTTATTTGAATTCATATTCTTTGATTTCCATTTGGTAGGTAGTTAGTCACTGAGTGGTTGGCTAAGGGACACGGAAGCTAAGGGTGAGTTTCTTCATTTACCGAGATTGCTAAATGCAATGCTAATTGTAAAAATAAACAATCGAAATTTAAAAATTTCTATGCATTTGACCGTTTACTTTTACAATTAGCATTGCAGTTAGCATTCTCTGTAAATGAAGAAACCCACCATAAGTGTAGTTTATGGTCAGACCGAAAGCCATACACATTTTTTGTTGGTACTTGCCAACTGATTTGAGATTTATTGTATTACTTATGTTCTCTATTTTATACAGTTGCTTGCAGGTTTTTACAGATGCAATGCCGCCTCATGGAGCCTCATGAATGAGTTTTTCTTTTGCCCTGTTTAATTTATCTTTGTCTTACTAACCTATTTTTTGCATTTTGTTTTTCCTATTAAGCACTTGCATACTGCTTACTAACAACCTATGCAAGGACACTGGAGGTCTAGATTCGTTCAAAATAAATAAATGTTTTTTCGTTTAACAAAAAAAATTAGAATCTTGTGAGAACCTTGAAGGAGTAACCATCTGTTACTTATACCAGGGCGGGTAAGAGGTGGATAACCTCCACTGGTAGGTAGATAGAAACGGGAGACAAATCTGCAATATGAACTCTTAATAATAGAATTTTATTCACAGGAAACTTTAGAAATTTTCTAATTGTGTGTAGAATTTTCAGTTAAATATTTTATATAGTACCTTTTGCTTGTATTAAAAAGTAATAAAGTTTGTTAGTATTTTTAAGCGCTGATCCAAAGAGTTATGTTGTGTGTTTCAGGCATCGCAGCTAATGAACTGAAATTCGAAGAGCCTCTGATAATGGAAGATATTAATTTCATTGATGGAAAGAATGGTTTTAAATTGAAGTTCACTTTCAAAATCATCAGAGTCATCGGAGTGAATAATCTAACTCTTAAATACGCCAAAGGGTATGTACACTATCATTATTTTGTTTGTTTTCATCATTGGTACAGTTGGATCATCATACTCCATCCAACCCTGCATTATTTTGCAAGTTCTTTTAAAGGATTCAGACTGTAGTCTTAGTTGTTTCCGCATTGTTGAGTATCATATCAATTTCCTTTGGTGAACACGGCTTCTCCACACCAAAGACAACAACGTTCTGAATAAAATGATCCCTGCCTTCCACTTTCCTGGTTTCGGACTCTAGGTTCGAGTTTGGCGAGCAACGTCATCATATAGGTCATCATTAATTCAGGTGTACCACATGGATCTGCGTTGTTACCCGAGCTCTTTCTGTTGCACATCAATAAACTCGTTGAATGTGCGCCAATTCATTGCTACGCTGATGACAACACCGTTCACAATGGTTATACTTTTAACAAGTCCCTTTTCGCTTTAGATATTTGAACAGCTCGGAAAGTTTTGAAACAAAAAGATGATCACTACCTCGAGAAGGTTCGTTCCTGGGATAGGGTCAACTCAATGTCTTAGAATGTCTAATCTTGGGTAAAAAAGAGATCAGTGAGGCTGGTGCATTTTGAGAAGCATCTTCATCAATAAAGTCTCCATTGAAAGACTTGGGACCAGTATCAGAACTACTAAAAAGCTTGGTTTTGTAAAGGACTCGGAGGTTTTTCAATAACCAATTGAACAGTCTTGGAGGGTCCTTTATCAAGACAGAAACAAGAAATTGATTTTACACAAATCATTGTACCTAATTGATGATTCCTCCTGTTTTTTGCCAAGCAAAATGGCTGAATCGTCAACTCGGACAATAATCAAAGCTCTGTGGTGAACGTCATCTTTTTCATTCAATCTTGTGAAATATTTATGGCCTAGTTTTAGTTGCTTCTGTTCGCAAAACTCAAAACATTTGTCAATCTGTTTTCAATCACAGTTTTAATAATGCTTACATTATTAAACTGCTTATTCATTGTACCTATTATATATATATTTTTTCAGGTTAAACAAAGAGGACACAAAATATGAACTGAACTTGAATACGCCAAAAGTTTATTTAAGTTCCCAGTATTTAATAGAAGGAGCGGTAGATTATCTGAAATTTTTTGTTAGCGGACTAATGAAAATCCATTTCAGTAAGTACATATCTATTTTTATGTCTTATATACCTCCACTGCTGTCTTCGAAGAACTTCTTAATTCTGAGTCAATATCTGGCAACTGCTATTCTGTCATCTCTGCAGGCGACAAAAAGAGGAATTAACAATGCCACATTTTTTTGTCAGTCGTCGTCAATAACATTTGGTTTCTGTATATGATGTAAAGCAATACAGATGGGAACCCTTGTGGATGTGGTCTTCGACAAACATTCTAAAGCAAATGGTGTACTGTATTTATTATATTTGAAGTGTACTCAAGAAGTTTGCTTTTTTTAAACCATTTTTCTTTAAGCGTATGTATTAAGATATGAGGATCGAAATAAGGTATTTTTCCATTATTTACTGCGTCAATAGTAGTGACGGGAGAGAATGCTTTCACAAATATGATATTCTGGTACAAATCAACTTATTTATACCGGAACCTCACACTCGGGGACGTCGCTATAACTTGTTACAGTGTCCATTGAATTGTTCAAATTTGTATCTGAATTTACCTATGGAGAAAGCAACCCGCTGTCTGAATACAGTGGATGGCAATTTCGATGTTGTGACAATCTAAAAAACATATCTATTTTATGTCAGTTACTTATATTAGGGATTTTACATACATGGTTGTTCATCAACTGTATAAAAGTTTCACCACGTTTTTTAGTAAGTCTGAAAATGTTTCAAGAGTACTTTTACAACCAATTAGGTATTGTTGAATAACCCGTAATCTTATAAATACAAATAACTTTCCTGAGAGTATGGCCCAGATAATTATTAACCTTTTTGTAAACTTTTATGATCGGATCATATTTACAAGGAGAAAGTTGTCTTTAACGACTCATGTCTTTTGAGTCTTGTCATTATTTGTTCTTGTCTTTAATAATTCTGTCTTTAATGATACTAGTATTAATGATTCCTTTTTGGTCTTCCAGAAAATGTGACTGCAGTATTGCTGTTAAAGAGTCAATCAAAGCCAAACCCCTATCTTGAATCTCTGCTGGAAACTGAACCTGTGGTAAACATATCTTTCGTTGATTCCTCGGTTTACGAAGACGACCCATTCCGAGGAACTTCAGAATTGAGTAAGTTAGCAAATATATTTTTCTGCCAAAACAAAATGGTGTCTAAATTCTACAAAACAAAATGATGTCAAAACTACATAAACCAAAATGGTGTTCAAATTTCATAAAATAAAATGATGTTCTAATTATGTAAAACAAAATGGCATCCAAACTATGTAAAAAAAAAATGGTGTCCAAATATAACCAAACGGCGCCCAAACTATATACCTAAAGCAAAATGGTGTCCAGTGTCCAGTCTTCATAAAACACACATATAATGATAAATGATTGTGATGTTGGGTCGGTGGGTCTTCATGTAGAACAGCGAAAAGGCGTTTTGACATTTTTGTGTTGAAGCCTTTGTGACATACAAGAAGATATTTAAAATCACAAAGCACTCTTTTTAGGGTGAATTGCATATTACAAAAAAAAAAGATATTTAAAAAAAAAATGGGAGGGGAAGGAAATAAGGACGAGGAATGTGCGATAGTACCTGACTATTCAGATCATCGTTTAGGTCACCAAACATGATTAAAACTATTTATAGCAACATTTAGATTTTGAATTGTGGTCTCACGCCAGGTCGATCCTGAGAGTATCTACCACTCTGGAATTGCATTGCACTTGAGGAGCTTGATTCAATAAAAATTTAATAAACTGTTTTTGTTTCTATCGCCTTTTTGCTATCTCCAATCCCTTCTTTATGTGATGTGTAAATATTGCTTCTATGACACAGAAGGTGTTACAAGCAAAAGTTTGAACATTAGTTACAAGTTATAGCGAATACTACTTATAAGATGAATTTTGAAATAACACATGTATAAAAAAACGATAGTGCTTTATACCACATGACTGAAGTAAATCTACAAGACAAACCTCGCCCAATGAACCAGGTATCCCTGCTAAGTTACCAAACGTAGCGAACGGGGTGACCTATGACCTAGGGGTGACATATGACATTGGGGTGAAATATGACCATGGGGTGACCTACGACCTTGGGGTGACCTACGACCTTGGGGTGACCTACGAACTTGGGGTGACCTACGACCTTGGGGTGACCTACGACCTTGGGGTGACCTACGAACTTGGGGTGACCTACGACCTTGGGGTGACCTACGACCTTGGGGTGGCCTACGACCTTGGGGTGACCATCCTTATCCTTATTCTTATCCTTACCCCCCAAGTCAAGCGTGCGTAAAGAAGTTTTACTTCAATAAAATTTACATGCTCTTGCTGGGATACGAACCCGTCACCTCTGGATTTGTGGTCAAGAATCTAGATCGCTTGACCAGGGACGTTGTCAGTTTCCTCATATCAAAGTGTCCCTGTTTTTTTTTATTTACACACATGCATTTTTTACCTTTTTATTTTATATATGTAATTATTCTTCTTGTTGCACAGGTGAAGTTTTGAAAAAAAACGTGAGGCTTAACTGGAATAGAATGGCCCTGAAAATGAAGCCGAACCTGGAGAAATTGCTGGCGGAGAAATACATAGTTTACTTCAATTCCGGCTATGCTCGCAACCCGCGTCAACTTACGCCGAACTATCGTGCGTTTTTCACGGCGCTGTTGATGACATTACGCCTTGTAGCATTATTTTACATTTTGGAAGTTCTACAAAAACTTGATTTTAGATCACTTCCAAATAATGTTATCTCTAAGCCACTTTTTCTGCCAGGAATCAATCCAGTTTTTGATTAATTGCACCTAATGAAGTACTACAGCTAATTCTAAAAAATGTTTTTTTAACAATATTCCTTTGTTTCTTTATCAATATTGATTGCAATCTTTGAAAAACAGATATCAGTTAGACATGCTTTATATATTTTACCATCAGGGGCCATCCATAAATTACGTCACACCTTAACCCCTCCGAATTTTCGCGAATATTCGCTTGTGATATCTCAAACGAAATGACATTTTACGAAAACTTTGTGTTATTACCGCTTCACAATTAAAGCTCTATAAATGAAACATTTCTGAACGTAGCCGAATAGTAAAAACTGTTTTAGAAAGGTCACAAAATAAGCTTTCGAATTATTATATTACAAATAAATATTAACATTTGTAAATATTAAAATTTAGAATGCAAACGTTAAAAAAATGTAAAAATGACTCACGTGATGTTTTTATGTGAAAACGGTACTAAAATCACTACAATAAACACTTTTGTCACCTCACTTTTTTATCATTTCATATAAAAATATTTAATAAAAATTAACAATATCGAGCGGGGTCGAGCCGCCGGTCCAAAATTTGGCGGGAAAAATTATGTGTCAGATTGCGCGAATGACAGAATATTCTTGTTATGTATTTCTATGGACAACTTATGTATAAACACGCTTATTGTACTTGACTGCTGTCTATCTTATTTCTAATGCGTATATCTGCTTAAGTTGGTGAGTGGTTAAGGGGGTGGGAGGGGAGTAGAGAAGTGTGACATTGTGTTGCAAGGGGTAGGGGTCATGAGCTTTGTGACATCACATGCACAAAACGACTGCGACAAATGTAACAGTGATAATATTAAATGTTGTCGAAAATCTTTTTACATGTAAAATTGCAAAATATGTGACGTCACACTGGGATGGAGGAGGTCTCACAAATGTGGCGATGTGTGACAGCGACAGAGGGGGGGGGGCATCAAAAAATCATGAAATTCGTGTGACGTAATTTATGGACGGCCCCTTATTTCAATGGAAGGTGCTCTGAAAGTGTCCTCAAATGCATGCTTAACATTTTTAAATTGGTAAATTATCATGAGTGGTCATGTGTTAAATTATCATGTTCAAAATACATAAAACAAAATGACTTCTAATTATATAAACCAATGGCAAGCTAAACATTATCGGTGGGTTGTTTTTACCACTTGTTCTTGCGCTTAATAGTTTGGCTTTAGGATAATTAGACGGCCATTGTGTTTCTTCCTTTGTGGTTTACTCCTTTTTACTAAAAAACCCCTCTTCACAGCATCCCCTCAGATTATATAAACCTGAGGCAATATTTAAGAGCAAGCAGAATAATATCAGAGCAGAAAAAACAGCATGGTTTACACATATCGCTGACAAATCTGAATGTTTGAAGATATGATTTTAGATTTTCACTTTCAGGGGTGTTATACCGCGTTGCACTACCTCCTTTCTCAGCGAGATATGAATATTTTAAGGTTATAACTCGCCATTGATAGAAAAACATTGATTAGCCATTTTTTTTTAAAATAACATTGTGCCTGAAGTTTGGAGTTTATAAAATCAATTCTTCTGAACATACGATCTGTCTGAAATTTCAAATAATACTTTTAGTTAACTAAGAATAATATAATAATTTTGTAACGTGATATAAGGAAAAGGCTGAATACGATTTAGTATTTTAAAAATGTTATTAAAATACAATTTCAACACAAATACTTAACATGATGTTTCGAAATGGTCAGTTTTCTTGTGTACATATATGTATCTACCTCATTTTAATTAATTTATTGTAATTTCTTACAAAATTTTTAATAAATATTTTTTGCATTATATTAAGATGTCTTTTTTATTTGCATGCTACGCAACTGCCTGGGGCCAGTGAATCTACTGCATATTTAATTAGGTTATGTTCTTAGACTGAAGAAAGGGGGGAGGGTTGTCATTTGAAAAAATGTGTGTATTTCATATAGTTTATCGGCATAGAAAGAAGGAGAAGGGGGGTCGCAGGAGGGTCGTCAAAGGAGGGGGAAGGGGAAAATGGGAAAGGACACAAAGAAGGGGAGGGGTGATGGATGGGTGGGGGAGGAGGAAGGGACAGAAGGGGGAATTGCAAAGGAGATATTGTAGCCATAGGGGCTATCAGGAAGTAAATTTGTAAAATCCATTCTTCTCACGAACAACAGTATGTGGGCTGCTCAGGCGTCGGAAAATCTTCTGATTTATTTGTTTATGTACCAGACAGAAAAACACAAAAACATAAAGCACTGCCATAAACAGAAATAAAACACAAACACCTCCTTTCTTTGAATTGAATTGCAGCACATGCTGGGTACTCACAATAAATAAATAAAAGATTCCATTTTTGTTTGAAAAATATTTTTCGTTTTATTATAAAATGTTTTTATTACCTCTAAGAAAAATATAACATCATTTTTCAACTAAAGATAATATCCTTATCACAGTTATTTCTTAAAAATAAAGTACAATTCATATTATTATTTATGCTCTTTTAAAAATTATTACATAATATTGTATTTTGTACGTAATGAACTTATAAATTAAAATATTATTATTTGTAGATTGCATTTTTTACAGAAGTCTAGATGATTTACAAAAATGATATTTAACTGGTTTATGTGACTTGCTTTGTACTAGCCTTATGTTCTGTGGTGATTATTAAACTATGGTGACTGTAGCACTAAATTTAAACCACGGAAAATAAGATATAATATAATATAAGAAGCCGAATATATATTTTTGAATTTTTGTAACCACAGAAGTTAAGGGGGAGTCTGGTTCAGCCAAGTGTTTTTTTCAATGCGTTTTTTTCAAAGATAATATTTACTAGCAGTTAGAAACGCGTTCCGCAGGTTTTTGCTGCTTGGACCTGCAGGCGGCTTTTAGTTCGACTTCGCCCAGTTTGAGTGATAGTGACCATTTATAAATCCGATAGGAACTGGTTCCAATGATAACCAGTTTCTCGGATCCAGTGACAGCTAGTCACCGAGATAAAGAAACCGTGACAAAGTAACTGAGACACGCAATGACACCATAATATATATTGCATATAGCCGCCTATAAATCCTAGTACTTGTACCTAGGGAATAAACGTCCATAGCTGCTGACGGAAGTAGCGGCATCTTTTGGCAGATTTTTTAATTAAAAACCGAATTACAACATTAGCTTTGCTTGAAATTTCACGAGCACAGATGTTATTTGTGGCGCGGTGCATAAGGCGTGGCGTCGGACATTTTTTTTAATTTATTTTTTTTATTTCATACAATTTTTGAAAGTACACTTTTATATTTTTTTCTTGATTACCATACTAGGCTAATGCCCGTGTTAAGGTAATGGAAGTTGGATTCTGGAATTCAACCACATTTAATACTGTTTGATTTTCGTTCACAAAACTTTTGTTACTTGTAAAGGTACATTTGAACAAGAAAAAACACAATTGAAAGTTTGATTTGAATATCTATATATATAGATATAAAACCATTTGAAACATGAAATTTAAAAAAAATATTAGTATGAATGTAGAATGTGCACGAACCGCAGTTTGTAAAAAAAAGTTGTTGATTGCAAAAATGGCAGATATAAAATGAAAATTTATGAAAAATATTTTGCAATAACTTTGTGCTGTAATAAATTTTTTTCATAAGCCAAGGTTCATCCACATATAAATTTAATTTCCTTTAATTTAAACCATAAGAAGTGAATCGGATGACAATTCGGTGAGCTACGATTCCAGCCAACCGGAAAAACATGGTTTTGAGAAAAACGCGTTTAAAGTTTTCGTTTGTAACCAGGCCGCATCGTTTTCCATGCCGCGCTGCCGACTCAGCCTCCTACCGCACCACCACACCCGACTGGCGAGTGGCTCGGACCGCCGAGTTCCGGTTACAAGTACTGGACTGGGTTCATAGTCGATTTGGTCGATTTGAAAAGGGAGTAGGAGTAGGAGCCGAAGAACCCGAGTTTAAGAGCCCACTCCAGCTGAACCTACACATCGCTACTCCTAACTATATATAAAGGTCGAATTTGAAGCTATAACTTTGGGAATGTATTCTCCACATGCATAGGAAGATTTTTAGGCAACAAAAAAGTCGATTTTTTGGATCGGCTCTACCAGACTCCCCTCTTAAGCGCCAGTGGCCATACAATGTGAGGGGGATAAAGAAACGCCCATTTATTTATATCACCAATGGTAAGGGAAGAAGGCTCAGATATCTGGGGAGTTGATTAATACATTATGGATCCAGAAGACATGGCCAAACAGTTATTTTGCAGAAGTTTATGTGTGACAAAATCAAATGGCCATTCAGCCGCATAAATGAGGTTAGAATTTAAGAAAAAGTACAATAAGATACCCATGCAACATGTTTTTGATATAAGTTACAATGTTTCTACTAAAATAATATAAAATCTAGTTTACAAGGAATTATTAATAATGTTTTATGATAACAATATTTAGATGAGGTATTTGGTTTAGAGTTAATTTATGGTTTAAGCCACACATTGATGGGGATCTTGGTGAAAGCGCTGTTAAGGAATCCCTTAAAGTGTTTGGAGATGCTCTGGGCTGCTGCGGGCTTCATCTCCTCGATGATCTCGTTGGCATTGTTGTTGAGGAACTGATTCATTGCCTCGCCTGTAAGTTTAATAGAACAAGTTTTAATTTACTCTAAATTCTATTTCATTGCACATGTTTCAAAAAATACCAATTATTTGCCGCAGCTGCCATCTATTGAATTTTTCATGAAACTCTTTGATAGCTTCAAAAATATCATAATAAAAACTGTGTATTATGTTAGTACCAACAACATGTTTTCACGCTGTGTCATTTGAGAAAAGACAAAATTTGGTAAATCAAAATAAAAACTTCATGTATGACAAAGATAGGACATTCAAAGAATATGCAAGAAATGCTTTTAGATTTTCACGGCCAAAAGTATTTTCGTTATTTGTTTTTGGGGTGTTATGCCGTGTTAAGGTACCTCCTTCTTTAGCCAACGTTTCGGACAGCGTTGGCTAAAGAAGGAGGTAGCGCAACACGGCATAACACCCCAAAAACAAATAATGAAAATATGTAGGAAATAGATATAGGACCGGGCATTTAAAAGTTACGGCGAATACTTTGTACATTCTACGTCACGGGTGTGACTGAGATGAAAAGACACGCTTACTCGCTGGTTAGGCATTATAATATGTTTTTTGTTTCGTTTGTTCGAAAAAATAATTAATATTTATATTGCAAGAATGGTGATTACGGCGATCTCTATGGATTTTCAGAGACACTAAAACGTATTGTTCAAAGAAACTGTTATATCATCATGCTTGACCAAATGAACCAGAGATATCGCCCACTTGTCGGTTTGGAAGAATAGTACAGTTAAAATATATTTATTTAAAAAATATTATTGTGGCATGTGCGTGCAAATGACTATCACATCATGTGGGTTTGAATATTTTGCGATTCATTGTGAATTCTAATCCAGTTGTGTAAAGTTGACAACTGACTTTATGTGTGTTTCAAAGTTACAAAAAATTATACTTAGTGAATCCGTTTTCCCTTGAGATTTTGTCAGATCGCCATTCCTTGTGATATTTTGTTTGCGCAAGTTAAATTCATAATCAATAATATATTTTTGAGCATTAAGCACAGAGAGTCTGGGGTTACTTACACACCCCATGCTCGCATATTATAATACACTCGCTACACTAAGCTAATACGGAAAGCTATATGACACGACAAACTGCCAGTATGTTGTTCTTCTTATACTTATTCTGTTGCTACATTCACTATCCCACTTTAATAATTTAATTTTGACATTACTGTTTTCAGGGAAGCTAAAAGCTTTGTGAATAATTGTATTTAATATATAATAAATGATTTGTGTGTATTTATGAATGGAAAGGATCTCAAAAGATCTGTCTTTCGCTCGTGAATGATTTTTTGCAGCTCTCAAAGGCTCAGGAAGGCAATTTTTTCACAAAGAAGAGCCTTGAGTGACGTGTTTGTGGCAGCTGTTGACAGCTTGTCTGATGAACGAACTTATGTGCGATATTAAACGCAGTGAATCTCAAATGTGTTCATTGGACCGAGTTGTAAAATTGCGCGCGTTGTCTCAGTAACTTAACTTTTTAATTTAACTGTAGCTACCTGCGCTGTGAGAAGTACTTACTTAAGAATTCAAATTCAAGCAATTCAAATTCCAATTCTTTTGAACAGCAAGCTGAAACAAATTGTACTGTTTATTTTTTTTTAACTGTCACACTCCATATGTTGATAACATTGTGAAAATTTTAATGGCACATAAAAAACTATCAACCGATGATTCTAGAGCTTTCTTTTAACTGTGTTTACGTAGCACGTTCAATTGCTACATTGGTGACACCGACGTTCACATTAGTGACCACGAAGTTTACATTTGTGAATCCGACAGTGAACACGACGCGTGCAAGTACGTCTACCGCGAGCACGTCGCGCACGAAATAAACTCTTCGGTGATAAATTTCGCGCACCAATCATCATCATGTCTCTTGTGAGCGGAACATCTGAGGACAGCCAGCAACCAATAACCAGCAACAAGCAACCAACGACAAGTAACCAGCAACCCATCATCAGGAATCCACCGCCTGAGGTCAACCGAGTGGCAGTACGCATTCCGCCTTTTTGCCCTAATGACCCAGAATTATGGTTCGCTATGGTGGAGCGCAGCTTCGAGGCAGCAGGAGTGACCGTGGATGCCACAAAATTTGGTTTCATTCTCGGAGCCTTGGATCCCGCCCACGCCCAAGAAGTCCGGGACATCATTGTGAAGCCCCCTGAGGTCGGTGCATATGCACTATTAAAATACGAATTAACCAGACGCCTCAGCTCCACGCAGGAGCAGAAGACAAGGAGACTTCTGGAACATGAAGAGATCGGAGACCGTAAACCCTCCCAATTCTTGAGACACCTGCGCACCCTCGCCGGCAGCGCTGTGCCCGATGAGGTTTTGAGAACCCTATGGATGGGTCGTCTTCCTAGAAGTATGCAGGTGGTTCTGGCTACGCAGCAAGACACTCCGCTTGACAAGGTGGCCAGCTTGGCCGACGCCATAGCAGACTATGCTGGTAGACCGGCAGTTAACTCAGTGGCTGTTCCATCGTCCGAAGATTCATTGGTTACACAGATGGCGCGGTTGATGCAGCCTCTCCAACAAGAGCTCGCTACTTTGAGGCGCGAAGTTTCGACACTACGCTCTGGCCAGCATAGGAGGAGCGCCACCCCGCATCGTTGGAGCAATCGTTCCCGCAGTCGGTCCAGAGGTCGTCAGCCCGAGGGAACATGCTGGTACCACTGGAAGTATGGGACGAAGGCAAGCAAGTGCACCAAACCCTGCAACTTCCAGCAGGAAAACGCGCGGGGCCCAAACTGATGGCGACCAGCACCAGCCCCAACCAAGTCAGTCGCCTTTTTGTTACCGACAGGGTAACCCATACCCAATTTCTTATAGACACCGGCGCAGATCTCTGCGTTTTCCCACGACGCCTTGTCCAGGGACGCCCCACTAAAGCGACATACGAACTGGTAGCAGCAAATGGCAGCACAATCGCTACTTATGGCAGCCTAACGCTCAACCTGGATCTGGGATTGCGACGCGAATTTACTTGGAGCTTCGTCATTGCAGACGTCTCCAGGCCAATCATCGGGGCAGACTTTCTCGCCAAGTACGAGCTACTGGTGGATGTCCGAAATAAACGGCTGCTGGACCAGGTGACGAATTTGACCATCACGGGAAAACGAAGCGACAACAAGATCGCTTCCATTAAGACGGTCACAGGAACGTCCCCGTATCATAAGCTTCTTCAACAGTTTCCTGACATCACTCGCCCTGACGGCGCCAGGAGGGAAGTTCGTCACGCAACACTGCACCATATTAACACCACGCCAGGACCTCCAACAGTCGAACGCCCACGACGCCTTGCTCCTGACAAGTTAAAACGCGCCAAGAAGGAGTTCGAGGCCATGGTCCGTCTCGGAATCGCTCGACCTTCCGAGAGCTCTTGGGCATCTCCCTTGCACATGGTACCCAAGAAGGACGACCAGTGGAGACCATGTGGCGATTATAGAAGATTGAACGCCAGAACTATTCCGGACAGATACCCCGTACGCCACATCCAAGATTTTGCACAGGCACTGAGCGGCACCAAGATCTTCTCAACGATTGATCTGGTGCGGGCATATAATCAAATCCCTGTGGCTCCCGAGGACATTCCGAAAACAGCAATCACTACGCCATTCGGACTCTTCGAATTTCCGGTGATGTCTTTCGG
This sequence comes from Limnephilus marmoratus, assembly GCA_917880885.1. Classification (NCBI taxonomy): domain Eukaryota; kingdom Metazoa; phylum Arthropoda; class Insecta; order Trichoptera; family Limnephilidae; genus Limnephilus; species Limnephilus marmoratus. The sequence continues at coordinate 35,817,994 of OU862929.1, read as the reverse complement.
CCTCCGCAACGCAGCCCAGACCTTCCAACGCTTCATGGACGAGGTTACCAGAGGCTTAGATTTCTGTTACGCCTACATAGACGACATCCTTATTGCCTCAACGTCAGAGGAAGAGCACCTAGCCCACCTCAAGATATTATTCCAGCGCCTGCAGGAATATGGTGTTGTCATCAACACCGCCAAATGCCATTTCGGCCTGACTAAGGTCAAATTCCTAGGATACTCGGTGTCCGACGCTGGCACTTCACCCCTCCCAGATAAAGTGGAGGCCATCAACAACTACAGCCAACCAGCTTCCATCAAGGATCTCCGCCGTTTCCTGGGAGAAATAAATTTTTACAGAAGATTCATTCCCAACGCCGCGAGGACACAAGCTCCACTCAATGACCTCCTAAAAGGGAACCAAAAAGGCAAACAACTCGTGTCTTGGACTGCCGAAACAGTAGAAGCTTTCAGCAAGTGCAAGGAAGCTCTGGCCCAGGCAACCCTGCTCGTTCACCCGAAGTGCGACGCCCCACTCTCTATCGTCAGCGACGCGTCTGATACTACAGCCGGTGCCGCACTCCACCAATTCGTCGCAGGTCACTGGGAGCCTCTAGCATTCTTTTCGAAGAAGTTTTCGGCAGCTGAAAAGAAATATGGCGCATACGACAGAGAACTACTAGCCATCTATCTCGCTGTGAAATACTTTCGCCACATGGTGGAAGGCAGGTCGTTCACCATATTTACAGACCATAAGCCTATCACGTTCGCCTTCCAACAAAAAGCAGACAAATGCTCACCAAGGCAATTCCGCCATCTGGACTATATCAGCCAGTTCACAACTGACATCCGACACGTCTCCGGAAAAGACAACATCGTCGCGGATGCTCTTTCCAGGGTCGAGACGATAGATACTCCTCTGGACTACGCAGCGCTGGCAGCTGACCAGATGTGCGACCCTGAACTGGAACAACACTTGCAAGGAAGTTCTAGCCTACAACTTAAAAAGATTAATATTCCGGGTACTGACGCGCATCTCTACTGTGACGTCTCAACTACCATAGCCAGACCCTTCGTCACGAAGAAGTTCAGACCTGCGGCATTCAATGCGGTCCATCAGCTGGCTCACCCTGGAATTAAGGCCACGGTTAAGCTTATAACTCAACGTTATGTCTGGCCGGCCATTAAAGCTGAGACTATTAAGCTCGCACGCAATTGCCTTCAATGCCAACGAAGCAAGATTACACGGCACGTGTCAGCACCCCTGGGAGCCTTTCCCAGACCCTCCGCTAGATTCGAGCACGTCCACATCGACATAATCGTCATGCCTTCTTCAGAAGGATGCCGATACTGTCTCACGTGCGTAGACAGATTCACGAGATGGCCAGAGGCATTCCCGATCCCAGACCAAGAGGCTGAAACAGTGGCGCGTGCTTTCTACAAGGGCTGGATAACAAGATTCGGCACTCCACTCCGCATTACTACGGACCAAGGGAGACAATTTGAGTCGAGGCTGTTCAGGCAGTTGAATTTCCTGGCAGGCACGACGCAAATCCATACAACTGCATACCACCCCGCAGCAAATGGCATGGTGGAACGATTTCATCGTCAACTGAAAGCAGCAATCAAGTGCCATCAGAATAACCGTTGGACGGAAACACTTCCCACCGTACTCATGGGAATCAGAGCAGCTTGGAGAGATGACCTCGCGACAACCTCAGCCGAGCTAGTATACGGCGAGCCGCTCCGCTTACCCGGCGAATTTCTATGTACAGCACGACCTAATGTTAACGACGACACCGGAAGCTTCCTCAAGGAACTACGGAAACATTTCAACGAGCTGAGACCAGTTGAAGGTACCCGCCATGGTTATGGACATCGTTTCGTCTTCCAAAATCTTCCCACAGCTTCTCACGTCTTCCTGAGGGACGACACAGTCAAGAGCTCGCTTCAACAACCCTACAGTGGCCCTCATAAAGTCGTTCGTCGGCACGAACGAACATATACCATACTGGTAAAAGGGAAGGAAATCACCGTGAGCATCGACCGCCTCAAACCAGCATACGTTGCTCAAGATCTTGAGAGTTTCACATCACACTCGCAAACCGCATCAGAGTCACCAGCCGCCACATCACAACCAACCCTTCCGTTGTTCGATGGCAGTAAGGATCGGACACACACAACCACTCGTTCTGGAAGGCGGGTTCGATTTCCCGATCACCTCGGTATCTGACTATTCCTCTTTCCACCGCAGCCATGTCTGCGTTGTCTGGGGAGGGAGTACTGTAGCTACCTGCGCTGTGAGAAGTACTTACTTAAGAATTCAAATTCAAGCAATTCAAATTCCAATTCTTTTGAACAGCAAGCTGAAACAAATTGTACTGTTTATTTTTTTTTAACTGTCACACTCCATATGTTGATAACATTGTGAAAATTTTAATGGCACATAAAAAACTATCAACCGATGATTCTAGAGCTTTCTTTTAACTGTGTTTACGTAGCACGTTCAATTGCTACATAACTAAGGTTTTATTATGTTTATTGCCTTTCTGTAAAAGCGGGAATGGGATATTATCTACACCACGAAATAGTTTCACTTCTAAAGCCCGCCTTCCACTGCTAGCGGAGCGGACACTGTATGAACTCCACTCGACTGGCAAGCGTTAACTGCATACAAGTGCTTCCATTAAGAACAAGGTGAGCGGAGCGGATTAATCGAGTTAAATAGGTTCGAATGAGTCCACTCCGCTAATGCGAGCGGAGCGAACTCCGTACGAACTCTGCTCGACTCGCACATGTTAACTGCATACATGTGCTCCCATCAAGAACGAGGTGACCGGAGCGGACCGAACTTGTTAAAATAGGTCCGAAAGAGTCCGCTCGCGCACACCATCGCCGACTAGTTTCTAGCGGACTCCGCTGAAGAACTGTAGCCAATTCAGTTGCCTCGCTGTGTGTATGTCGAGATGGAGGTGTTTATTGAAGCCGTTTGCCAATTTTCGTGTTTATAGGATTACGACTAGCAAAGAATGTCGCAACGTCGATAAAAAGGATGCGACTTAGAAAACCATAATTGAGATGAAATTGCCGGAATTAAGAAAGCTTAAAAAAAGTTCGTTGCATTTTTTTAAGCAAACATGTGTTCATTTCATATGCGCAAAAAAAATCATCCTCACTAGAATCAGGACCTGAAATCACAAAAATCACTCTGTTCACTTCGAGACGGAGCATCAACGCCTAATTTTCTATTTCTCATTTTTCGTTGACGTAGCTCCGCTCGCCTAGCTCATTTCTCGCATGGGCAGTGGAAGGCAAACACCTATCTTCTTAGCGACTCTTTTTTGGTGGAAGGTCAAAGCTATTTTGGTCATCTACAATCCCGCTCAGCTCGACTCTTTTCCGCTCGCAGTCTTAAAGAGTTGGTTTTCTATTGCATTTCCAAATTTTGTATTACAGATGGAACCTGAAAGAGATCATTATCACTATGTACATCCCAGGATGGGTTTGGCCTCTTCCATAAATGAATGTAGGCAGCTGTCCCTCGTCATTCTTCTTGAGTCCTCCGTCCTTCTAGTCCTGCTCCAATCATCCTCCACACAATCTATCCACCTCTTCTTCAGACTGGGGCATTCACAGTCATAATGTCTTTCCGATCTCATATTAGTAATGAAAACTCTGCAAAGTTCTTCAAAATACAGAATACAGACGCTAACTTGTCGAAGCAGATTCGGTAATGTTATTTAAAATTAAACCTAACATAATCGATTGTCCTGATCTTCAACGCCTATCATTCCATGTTCCAAATCGCAACCGCAGACAGTCGCTTACCTAATCTCCCTCTTTGCAAGACCAACTCCAAACAGAACTCATTTATCTACAAATCCACACATTCATTCTTATACCACATTGACATTTTTAACCGACTTTACGTGACATAAAACGAAAACTCACTAAGCAACATGACTCAAACTAGAAAGTTCAATCCCTATGTATTCCCGTCCTTTGCCTCTTAATCCTATTCCTCCCTCCCCCCCCCCTCCCTTTTTCATATATTGTAACTAAAAAATACATTAATTAAGAAAACACCCTTACAATGTCACACTTTATCATTCACTATCATCAGTGGAAAGTTCATAAGGGGCCGTTCAAGTATTACGTAACGCACTTGGGGGGGGGGGGGGGGAGGTGTTAATGTGCGTTACGAGGGGGGGTTCGAGCAACGCGTTACGTAAAATGTTTTTCTTTATTTAGATAAAAAAAAACTAGGGAATTTAAATCTTCCAAGTTGGCAACCCTTTTCGTTCTCGAAATCTCTTTGTTTTATTTATTACCACAAACGCGATTAAAACAAGAAAAAAGGTATTTAAGCGACTTTCCAGTACTTTGCACAACTTAATTGTGACTTTCAGGTAAAAATTGTTGCTTGAGCATTACGTAATGTTTAGGAGGGGGGGGAGGGTAGAGAAAAACGTTACGGCGTGTTACAGGGGGGGGGGGTCAAAACAGGGCCGTAGCTAGGGGGGGGGCATTAGGGGGCAATGCCCTACCTTAAAATACCTGTGCCCTACCTTAAGAAATACTATCGACTATGATAATATACTAGTAAACTGTTTGTTCATTGTTTGACATGATTGAAAAAAAAAAACTTCCTATTAGTGTTGCGTAGCGACATCTAACTAAACAGCTTCGAATTAACCAAAGAATCATATTATATCAATTCTTTATTCTGCCCATAGATGGAATTGAAGTAAGTGGTGAGAGGCTATTATAGGTGCGCGTATTGCAATCACTGCTTAGGGGGAATTCCCAAACAGTTTGGGGATGTTATTCAACGGCTGAGTCATAAATAAACCAATCCCTAGATCGATATCTTCGGGCCTTCTCCATACTAAACGGTTTGTCATCAGATGACAACATCATCAAATGATACGTTGTTAGATGATGTTGTCATCAAATGACAACATCATCTAACAACGTATGCAGGGACAATAGGGGTCTAGTTTTAGTTAATTATAATTGTAGGGTCGTTCTATAAAAAAATAAGAGTCCTTGTTAAATAGTAACCTTCTCTTACTTACACCGGGCGGGTATGTGGTGGATAACCTCCAATTCACTTTGAATAGGAGAACGTTTTCCTTCAAAATGTGTCAGCAGATGAATCCACAGCTGGAAATTTTCATTCTGATCACAAAACTGGTTTTAAATTAAGGGTGAATATGCTTGCGTGTCCACAGATTTAATTAGTATTACTCTCATATAATGCGTAGAATGGTTTTCCTACAAAATAAAAATTTTGTGGAATGGTTTTAAATAAAAATTTTAACTCCACTCGAAATATTAGAACGGTTTTCTTCGAAATGTGTCAGCAGATTAATCCGCTACTGGAATTTTGACAGATCACTCAGCTTAAGTTCAGATACTACACTCAAAACAAGAAAAAGGTTTTCCTCTTACTTTTGTACTTGGAACACATAGATGGTTTGATGATCCATTGGAACACGTGACGATCCATGAAACTTTCTTAGAATTGTCGCGCAACGCCCACGGACCTCTCTCAATCATTCTCACTGAATATTAGTCATAAAAAATCCAAGCGCAAAACAAAATTCGACCCGGACGGTGTTGCCAGTCGCTGCAGTTATCAAGATGACATTATTATACATTCATTTGAAGAAAGGGGATTCCCCAGGTTAAAATTTTAACAAGATATTATTATTATTTATTGTGAAATTTTGCAGCCCCTTAAAAGTGCCGCCCGGAGCGACCCCCCCCCCCCCCGCGTGCGCCGCCCGACCCAGGATCATTTTACTTGTGCCCTACCTGTAATTACCGTTGCCCTATCTTACTTAAATTCAACTCTAGCTACGGCCCTGGGTCAAAATCTTCAAAAAGTAATACTTGAACGCCCCCTAATTGGCATAATTAACTATCTTATTATTGTGTAATCTTTGATTTGCTATCAATTTTCTCTAAAAAAAACTAACTTTTGGAATCCTATTATCATCTAGCATTCTTTCCAAAGACCAGCTCATCCCAGTCTTTGAAGTACTACAAAATAAAAGTTAGAATTGAAGATATCATCATTATTTACCGATTTTACTACAAAATAAAAGTTAGAATTGAAGATATCATCATTATTTACCGATTTTACTACAAAATAAAAGTTAGAATTGAAGATATCATCATTATTTACCGATTTTACTACAAAATAAAAGTTAGAATTGAAGATATCATCATTATTTACCGATTTTACTACAAAATAAAAGTTAGAATTGAAGATATCATCATTATTTACCGATTTTACTACAAAATAAAAGTTAGAATTGAAGATATCATCATTATTTACCGATGACGTTTCCGTGGTTGACGTTGTCCTTGATCTTGAACTTGGACTTCTGCAGTTTGAAGTCTACCAACAGCTTGTCGATGTACATATAGTTCACTCCGTCCCTGGTGATCTCCTTGCCGAAGATCCTACCGATTGCCGATATGTCACCTGGAATTTAAATGATTTATTATATATATAATGTGGGTCTCACCAATGAACTTATTTTTTTTTTTGTACAAATTTATACACACTGTTTACCATACATAAATGGTCGGTATATAAAATCTAAACAAAACATGAAACAGAAAACAAAAATATTACAGTCGCAAAATATGGGATCGACAAAAATGAAATTACAAAATCAGGTCACATTGGCCGAGTGGTTAGAGGCATTTATCCGATAAGACAGAGATCCTGTAGAAGTATCCCGGTTGCAAATATTGTCTTCTTCAATGACAAAATATTACATTGATGGGTACAACCTACAACAGTTATTCATAAGTAGATATTACAATAAATTTCTTTATATCATTCTCTTGTCACAATATCCTCTCAATGCTGACAGCACTTGCGACCAGCAGCCTTACAGCGGAAACATTTCTCAATCGGCCTGGCTCCGATTACATGGCGCTCTCATGGAGAGCGGGAGCTCTCTTAAAACCAATATTTCCATAATTAAATAAAATATAATTGGTGTAAATAATAATTCTCACCGAAAGCCGCCCAAAAGTCTCCCTGTGACCTGACTGGGAAGAGCAGCACGTTCCCCACTACCTCGTATTTGCCAACAATCTCTATCCTCGGTAGTGTGAGGCCAATGTCAATACGCAGCTTTGGGATGTCGCTCCTGGAAATAAAGAAAAACATATATTTTTCATGATCCTAAGACCAGTGGTGGACTAAAGGGGAGGGGAGGGGGGAGAGCCCAGGGCTCCTGGTCCCGGGGCGGCCCCAAACGCCTATATGTTCCCTTGATCAAATCTTAAACAAGGCTTTATGGCACCAGGACACTGTAAAAAATAATTTTTGTCATTTTTTTATTTAGGTTTTTTAAAAAAAAGATGCATTTGTTAAGAATGCTCTCACCAAATGTTTTAAAGAAATTTAAAAAAATGACTGAGATACAGCATTTTATGTGAAACCGTTTGAAACAGTTTGTATGTTGAATTATCCTTCAGCAAAACTTTGAATGCGTTTTTCTCGAAACTTTTTTAACATGTTTTTCAACCTGGTTGACATATTAAACAAACTATATATCCGATGTGCATGCACCAATTCTTAAACTGTTCGAAAATCCAGTGTCTATGGCACCATGTAGGGGAATTTCGATATATAAAAAAAAGAAAAAAAAATTGCGGACAAGCGAATTTTATTTTCGATTTTTTTTGGAAAATATTCATCGTTCAAAAAAAAAAAAAATGGACCCTTTATAAAACAATCCCTACGTGGTGTCATAGTCGGCACGTCTCGGGGCCCCTTTATCATAGGGCTCCTAGGCAAATGTCTACACTGCCTTATGGTCCTTATGCATAATACGGCCCTGGCTATAGTGACTGGATTTTCGAACAGTTTAAGACTTGGTGTATGGTGCATGCAAATCGGAAGTATAGTTTTTCTAATATGTTGTCAACTAGGTTGAAAAAAGTAATTTCGAGAAAAACGCGTTCAACGTTTTGCTGAAGGATAATTCAACATACAAACTGTACGATTTCATATAATATGCTGTTTCTCCCTCAATTTTACGAATTTCCTTAAAACATTTGGTGAGAGCATTATTAACAAATGCATCTTTTATAAAATGAAATAAAAAAAAAACATTTTTGATTACAGTGCCCTGGTGCCTTAAAGCCTTGTTTAGGATTTGATTAAGAGGGTATTACCAGAGAAAACCAGAAATATGTCATTTTTAAATCAGATTTTAGTCGGATTGACTCTTTTCCACAAAAAATCATAAATGGATTTCGAAAGATTTTTTCATGCATTCGCATGTTTCGAATTTTGACTAAAAATATTTATTTTTAGTATAATAAGCTTATACCATAGGCCGTTGACAGATTTGTTAATTTTCAAAAAAGATTTTGTATTATACCACAACCTTTTCAAATCATATAACCATGCAGTAAAACAAATCAATACATTATCTGGGTATCGCATGTATTAGAATTTTAATTTTAGTTGAAATAAAATCATTAAAAAATATATACGTGCATGTGTTTCTTGACGAAAATTGGTCCGTTTGTGTATTTAATTGCGCACTTATAAACAAATATATTTCAGATTTTTTTAACATTCTTATTTTACTTAGACGTTATTAAAAAATGATAAATACTTATTATCAAAAAATAATTACAAAAAGTACATTATTTTAATAGTTTTATCATCACGCCTTTCAGCATTTTTGGATGTAGGACGTAGGTATATATAAATTAAAGCAAATTTGGAATGAAATAAAATCGATATTGAGTTACAATTTTAAAAAGCTGGTACGGAGAATAATTAATCTTCCTCATTGCAACCGCAAGAACAACTTTCGACGAAATGTGGATTTTCGGCCGCTGGCTGGTTAAACGCTATTAAGGGAACATGGTGGCGCTTGGAGGCCCCCAGGACCAGGGGCCTGTGTGAACTGAAAGAAAATCTTGTAAAATTATATCAAATTTTTAAACAAGGGGGGGGGGGGGGCTCATTCAGATTTGCCGCCCTGGGTTTAGTCCGCCACTGCCTAAGACGAAACTATTTAAGTACACGTCTGGTGACTTAGCAAGGGTACCCGGATTCATAGGGTGAGGTTTGTGTAGGTCTTGACGGAAGATGCTTTTTCCCACCTACTGCGTGGTAAGTCAGATCGGAGACCTAGCATAGATTACTCCAGCTGGACTCTCCCGGCCCATTGCCTTGTACCGCAGTGGGAGGGATGAATTCATAACACGTTCGTCACTTGTGAATACATTGACTTCATATTCCTACCAACCCCTCGTACCTTTTTCCTTCTCAGAACTTCCTCTCCTTACTTTCCCTAAAAAGACCTTCCCCACAACATCACCAAAGAATACATAGGCTCTGAGGGAATCCTGTGTGGAGATAATGTAAAAAAAACTTAACTAGGTGTAAGTGGACGTGATTTTCTCACAAAAGAATATTAGTAATACATACTTAATAATAAGGAAATACCTACATTCTATGATAAAAATACACGTGTAGGTAAATATCTATAAAATCATTTATAATAAGGAAACGAAATTAACAAAAACACGTCGTTAAAACGACTTTATTTTAGGAAGGTGTAAGGTACCTACCTAATTGATACTAAAAAAGGTTTAAATCCGAAAATTGATCAAAGTCACGCGTAGAATACGTTTTGTTCATAACATTTAAATTTAAATGTATAATTTTCCATGGTGTCCTTGTTAGAAATGTTTTTCATTCCAAAATTCATTTATTTTTTGTGACCAAATATTATTGTAATGTTGTGTTCTTTGGCCCTTGAATAATAATCAATATTTTTTTGGCGATGATTTAAAATTTAAGAATTATGGTTAACCTTGTAAATGGTCGTTTTTTGAAGCTGGACAATTTTAACGTTGGCTAGTGGTCAAGGTAAACCGTCTAGGTACTTGTTTCGTTTATCAAAACTAAATTTAAAAAATCAGCGAAGATGATGAAGATACTAATAAATCAACCGTTACCGTTTTATTTAACTGTGTCTTATTCTTTTTCATGTTTCATTTAGATTTGTTAGTATTATCTTCTCCTTCAATGATATATTACATTTGTTGGATGTTGTGTGTTGTGATTGTCCTATGCACGGGCGTAGCCAGGTTTTAGTTTCGGGGGGGGGGGGTTTAAGAAAATAAAAATAAAAACTCGTCAGGGGGGGAGGGGGGGGTATTGTCGGATTTGTGTTGAAAACTTTTATTTTCTATGTACATTGGTTACCTAATTCTTTTTTTTTAATAAAATGAAAGTAACAAATGTACCTATATAGAAAATAAAACTTTTCAAAACAAAATAAACGTTAGTTGTACATGTTATAACATTTTAAGCAGTCAAATTAGTCAAATAATCACATTTATGCAAGTACGTATTCACCTGACTGTATCACTAATCCTGTTATATGTTTATTAAACACTTTTTGCTAAGTGAAATAATAATTTCAGAGTACGTATACACTTACCACTGATTAGAAATGGATTTTCAAAATAAAAATCACGTTGCAAAATAAAAATCAACCGCAACCACCGAAAAATGGAACTTGCAAGTTAATTTTTTTTCTTTCAGAGGACCCCATTTATCTTTTTACATACATAATATCATTTTGAGATGTTAGTGTTAAAAATAACATTCTCTTAACTCTCCTTATTTTAATATTATTGGTGTTGATATCTTACTTTTCGGGGGGGGGGGTTTGAACCCCCTAAACCCCCCCCCCCCTGGCTACGCCCATGGTCCTATGTTATATTTAAATTCATGTAGCACTGAACACTTACTTAGCATTTCTTTTAATCTCGATGTGTAGAGCCCTTTATCGTAAACTTTCGCGTCTATGCCACCTCTTACTAAAATATCGCCATAAAATGTCTTGTCTAAAATCTCTTTTGTCTGTGGCGCATCAAACTTTCTCTTTTGGTCTATAAATGGCGTGTCTTGTCATTCTTAAAAACATTCTACATTCTCAATCTTACAGTCTATTGTTATTATCCTCGTCTAAACTCTGCTTGTTTAGCAAACCGTCTTTCACTTCTGTAAATTAATTAGTCTAAATTAATGTCGCAGTCAAGTGCTCAGACCAAACCTCTCTGTAAAAATTATTCACAAGAATAAACAGAACAACATCCAGTACCAAACACAAGTGTTTTTTTACTGCACAAAGGATAACCTCAAAGTACCTCTCTCTATCACTCATTGTACGGTTCCTCGGTGTGGAACAGAAGGAAGTCAACAAGGGCAGCTCAGACTTACAACCTGACTACAGACTATCTGGAGAGAACCACACCTGGATCTGCGCAACATTGACGGGAATAACTTTCAAAAGTTATTATAAAAGAGAGTTATCCTAATAAAAAAATTAAAAATTGAAATTCAAAAACTAATAATAGAGAACTCCAGTCCAATTTTTTTATTATTTTTATTGAATAAAGACCTTCAAACTTAAATAACTGCATTTTTATTTTTATAGTTAGTTTTAATAGTTAAAATAATTGTCAAAGTTTTAATTTTTCTAGACCATCAGAAAAGCACCATATCTATGGTGGATTGTTAATATGGTGATATGGTCTTCACCCACCGATAGTTTATTTACCTTCAAGTTGTCATATTGAATCAGTGATGTTATGTCGAGGGAAATTTCCCTAGATCTAGGGGAGAAAAATATTTTTTAGGGATAAGGGAAATCAGGACAAAATCTAGGGAAATTTCGAACTCTGGCAAAATTTTTATTACATATGACAATATTACTGGTATTATATATATATTTGTTGAGATTCCTATGAATCTTAATTATTGTTCATGTACTTACATGCAATGTTATTTTTAACACTGACAACTCAAAATGGTTTTAGAGAACGTACCCATACTACGTGACACGTTCGGGAGGGGGGGGGTCTTCAAAATACCACGCTTGGTACAAATGAGCGGTGGGTTGCTTAGGTTTTTGGTCACGGTGGGGGGGGGGGGGGGGGGGGTTAAAAAGTGCAAAAAGTTTGTCACGTAGTATGGGTACGTTCCCTATGTATCTAAAAAGATAAATGGGACCTCTGAAAAAAAAAATTATTTATGTTTTAAGTTCCGTTTTTTCGGTGATTGCGGTTGATTTTTATTTTGCAAAGTGTTTTTTTTTATTTGGAATTCAGTTTCTAATTCAGTGGTGAGTGTATTCGTACTTTTAAATTATTACTTCACGTAGCAAAAAGTGTTTTTGGAAAAGCACAGTATTATTAGTATATTTACCAAGTTCCGATATCTTTCCAATTAATCAATCATATTAATTAACATATAACAGGATTAGTGTTACACAATCAGGTGGCTACGTAGGTAATTGCGTAAATGTGAAATTCTAGGGAAATTTCACTTCAAAATCTAGGGAAATATTTTTTTTGGGCAGAACATCCCTGTTTTAAAATGGTGGACGGAATGAGGCCAATGAATACTATGACATTTCGGTGTGAGAATTCGTTTTTTATTCAAGATTAACTGCTTTTAATATAGAAAAACCTTGGTAAAATGTCCACATTTCACCGCTACTGTTATTATAGTTAATCAAAGTGCAATATAAAAACAAATCATCTCTTTCATTGCAAATACATGACATCGTATTTTGTGTGGACTTTAACCTCAAATAGGTAGAATTTATTCCAGATTGTCCGCAAATATAGCCCTTTTCGTAAATTGTTGAGGGCCTAAATTATGTTTCAATAAACACAATAACTATTATATATCTAAATCTCTATAAACAGTATGAAAATAAACCAAAAACACGAAATGTTGAATTTCATATGTGCACTTTAAGTCATTTCAAATGTCAATACAATACTGACTACTGACAATACAATACACGCGATCACCAGGTGACAGTGGGTGAGTGGTGACGCGTGACGTCACCATTCACCATTTCAGTAATGCCAACTTAACGCTGTGTTTTGAGGAGAGGTTTAAAAATGCACTTTTTAATAATTTTTTAAAAACTCTGCGTTTAATATTATGAAATAAAAGTTATATATTCAGAATCAGCGTTTATTGGTCTATATGAACATATTTTTTTATAGTCATAATATTTTTCACTGGAGTTCCTTATTGATGATAGTGACTCCATCATGAAAAAAATAATGCAACAAATGCCATATTGGTCCAATCTCATAATCCAAAAATAGAATGCAAAAATCACTTGCTTCGCAATTTTTGCAACAAAATAAAAGCAGTTGGGAAAAAAAACGAGTGTGCTTTAGACCACACGACTGAAGTAAAACTTCTTTAGCTCCATCTATATGATAGGAAGAGAGAAATAAAATGTGCGCGGGCACTGCTCTCTCATGCTCCTACAGTGTGGTACAGACAATAGGCGTGCACTGTATCGTAGATAAACGAAACGTAACTGGCTATGAAAGAAAGAGAGAAAGAAAATGTGTGCTCTTGCCCCTACAGTAATATACGAAACGTAACTCTCTCTCTTTCTATCTTCACTAACTTATATCCCCCTCTCAACTAACGTTCGCCTCGCTTCCCCAAGTCAAGCGTGCGTAAAGCACGAAAAAAACAATGATAAAGGCTTTGTACCACTTTACACAAGGAAAAATGTTAAAGCAAATGTTTTACGCATGAGAAAAGCTATAAGTTGGAGCAGTAAAATATAGAAAAGAGCAAGAAAAAACATCACAAAGTTATAACATAAAAAAATCTGGAAATGAATAAATGCCGCAAAGCATGTGTTTGGTGAGAATAAAAAATGCTCGTCATACTTATTGCATGTGGTAGAAGTATAAGAATGATCCAAATTTAGTAAGCGTTCTTCAAGATTGTGAAATATGGACCGACATACAACAATTCTTGTTGTCTCTAATAACAAATGCAGAAAGTCTTATTATTGACGTGACAAATAACATCGTGGAGCAATTGAACAACGTTATCGGAGGTGGAGAAGAGTAAATTTTACTACAAGAGGATCATACCAAGCTAGATACTTTGATGCAGTAACTTCATGGTATATATTAGCCGAGCTATTCTCTATTTTTGTGGGAACGAGATCGATATCGCGCGAGATCTCCTGTCAGATTTGGGTGATTTTAAATGGCTGTTATTTGCTTTTTCTACGGGCCGATGTCAGAATTTCAGCTGTGAGCTGTCACGTATGTTAGTTTAGGTCGTTTTAAACACACATTCCTGCAAGTATGCATGCTTATTTATTCATTTAACAGCGATAGAAAATCCCACAAATCTGACAAGAGATGTGACCCAATATCTATATCGATTGACATAGATCTCGGGCGAGACCCAGACTGAGGTGGGAAGACGAGGTAAGAGGGGATGCAGCACAGCTTCTCCAGATAACAAACTGGAAGTCAGCCGCTGAGAACAGGAGGAATTGGAAGCGAATGTTGCAGGAGGCCAAAGCTCGATATGGGCTGTAGCGCCATTGAAGAAGAAGAAGAAGAACTTCATGGGTAGTGAAATGGCAACTCATTCACGAATATAACGAAAAAAAAGTCCACAGTCCACGAAAATACACGAAGTACTTCGTAGAAAGAAATGTTAAAAAGTGTTAGTTGTTATTTAAATACTAGCTGGTCCCGGCATGCTTTGCTATGCCATTTAATAAAGAAATTGTTTCTCTCTGAGTGTCCTTTCCCATTCGTCCCGTTCCACTTCCGCCTCCCCTTTTTTTCTCCCGTTCCCACTCCGTCACCTCCACCTTCCCTCTCCCCACTCCGCTCCCCCCCTTTCCCCGTCCCGCGAACCTACCTCCCGAGTTCCCCTCCCCCCTCCAAGATCCCTCTCCCCCTCCCAGATTCCCCTCCCCCTTCCTGGTTGCCCTCCCCCATCTCTCCCTCCCTCCCGCTTTCCATAGCAATAGCCGCTTCCTCGCGTGCCACCAATATCAATTTTTAATACAAATTTCATGATGCCAGAGCTCACCGGAAGTTTTATAAAAACCTTGTCGTGACAATAACGAACACACAAAAAAAAGAATTATCCAATTTGGTGCAGTCGTTCGTAAGTTATGCGCTTAGCAACACATTCATTATATTATAGATTACAAAAATAAAATGTGCCTATTAACCGTGTCTCGTGTGTCTGTAAAGAATAACTGGATTTTACCTTATCTTCGTAATGGTGTAATTACTTGCTCCAGCCACCGACATGTTGGTGAAAGCAGCCTTGATCCTGACGGCCCCGTTGCCATTCTCAATGCCCATGTAGGGGATGAACAGGGGTTCTATGCTGGGCACGTCAAGGTCCCCCAGACCGTCTATAAGATAGGGCCGCAGGTGTGTGAAGGAGTTCTTGATGCAGGCGTTTAAGTGCGGGTCACTGCGGCTGCAGGGGAGGACGTATTCGGCTAGAAAGGGAACAAAAAGGGAAAATTAGATAATTTTGTAACCAACTATAAAATGAAAATATGACAGATTTGGTTCGAAAAAAAAATTGAGCAAACAATCGTCACCTTGAATTTTTTATAATAAATTAATATTTCACACCTCAACATTTGGGAAGGCGAGTATGGGTACCTCCGCCCGGGAACCAATTATTGGTAACCAACACCCCTGCTATGGGTCACCCCAAATGGTTCGCTACGTATGATGACTTAGCAGGGGTGCCCGAGTTCTTGGGATGAGGTTTATCTAGATCTTGGTGGCGAATGCGTTTGCCCACCTAATGCGTGGCGGGCCGGATCGGAAGAGACTGGTTGAGGTAGAATTAACCTAGATCTCTCCTGCCGTACTCTTTCGACCCATCGTCTTGCACCGCAGTGGGAGGGACATTTATACGTTTGTCACTCCTGGACACGTTGATCTCCAGATTCCTGGCCACCCCTCATACCTTTTTTATTTCCCAAAACTTACCCTCCTTCTTTTCTTTAAAAAGAACCCCCCACACAGCATCCAGAAAGATAACATATTCCAGAAAGATAACATATCCCAGAAATATAACATATCCCAGAAAGATAACATATTCCAGAAATATAACATATTCCAGAAAGATAACATATTCCAGAAAGATAACATAAAACATTTCATGGCTAGAGACACTTCTGTCCGATAGTTTTTTTTAAATCTGTTTGTGCATCAGAATGGATTGATGTACTGGGAAGGTAAGTATTGAAAGTAGCAAGTGATACCTATTTTGTATAAATATTTAATTAATGGAAGCGTAAAATACCCGAAATGGGTATCAAATTACTCGTCTCAATCTATCAATAAATCAAACAATTAAATGTTTGCTGTAGTAGTAAAAATAAGAGTTGACAAATATTATCACCACCCACGCCAATAGACGGATTTTATACCACCTTATTAAATTATTAATTCCAGAACTGTTTAACAATCCCTAGCTCTTATAATTGCATGGGAAAAATCGTTTTTCGGTTGGAAGTTTTGTAATGATCTCAGCAACTATTTTCCAATGATTTTGCTTCGTTTCATTGTCTTTGACATTTTGTAATAGTTTAATCAGTCGTTTAATTATCATTTTTAATCAACGCATTTCTCAGCTGGCATAATTAATCAACACAAAAATTATGTCATTACAAATTTCTACATGAAATTCAATTTAAAAAAGATTCAATTAAATGAAGACATTATTAGCAAACTCAATCGAAAATCTGGAGACAGAAAAATCAGAAAAAGTTATTGGCTCCGCTGGGACTCCGAACCCTTTGCTTACATGGCAAGTGCTCTACCGATTGAGCTACGGAATTCATATCAAATTCGGTCACTTTTAACTGAATCATACTTCAATATCTTTTAGCCAATATCTTTTTCTGATTTTTCTGTCTCCAGATTTTCGATTGAGTTTCGCTTATATTGTCTTCATTTAATTAAATATTATAATTTGAGATTTTACTCATAAAGTTTAAAAAATTAAATAAATAAAAAAGAATCGGAAAATAAAACACCGTTTTTGAAAGCAGTCTTGAAAAACTATTTCAGATTTTAATATGTACTAGCTGCTTCCATATTCAAAGAAATAAATTGTTTCTCCCTGCATGTCCTTTCCCGTGCGTTCCGTTTCCCTCCCGCATCCCTTACCCTCCCGCGTTCCCCTTCCACCTTCCCAGCCTACCCTCTCCACTCTCCCGCCCCCCCCCGCCTCCCCCGCCCCGCAAACCCACCTATAGCGTTCCATATATTCAGTCCCAGTACATTCAGTTTTCAAACAGTTCGCGTGCCACCTATTACAATTTTTTATTCAAATTTTCATTTTTCGTATATTACAAATATTCATTTAAGTAGGTATGTATATTATAAGAACAATCAATCAAATTTGGTACTTAACCTAGGTACCTACTTAAAATATCTATAATTTTTAAAATCCATAGACAATTCTTTTAACAAAAAAAAACAGCTGCCTGCTAAATTCAATGTCATTAAACTCGCGAACTGTCAAACGTGCGAAGTTAAAATAGTCGTAAGTTTTCCGAAATTATTAAATTTCTATTAATTTTTCTTTCCATTAAGTATTAGAAAACTTAAAAAAAAATGAATGAATTATGTAAAGTCGTTCTGAAGTTATGGCGGTACCAAGAGAAACCGGGATTCATTTTTATAATTATAAATTACAAAAGCGGACCTTTCTGATTATTTTTGTTTTTGTTTTTTTGTAAACTTTATACAAATCTAAAAATCAAATTTACTTAAGACAACTTTTGTAATTTATTGTCATTTAACTTTTTTCGCTTTATATAAAAAAGTAACTCACAAATCCGAGCATTTAATTGATACCGGACATGACTTTGGATTTGTTCCTGAAGTTCTGGGAAGACCCAAAACGCATAGAGCGTGCTTAATTATGGAGGCAATTGAAATTCAAAAAATCCTATAAATATTAATAAAGACGACAGGGCTGTTAGTTCTTGGTGGCCGGTAATTGACGGCTACACCAAAACTAAACGCAGAAAACCATTTTAAATTATACTGTATTACCAGCTCGTTAGAGGATTGGAGCTGGCAAAAGGGTATCGGCATCTACATAAACACACAGTTTACCACAATTATTACGCATCTGCCTTGGAAGATGGACACTCAAATGCTGTCCAAAACAATGGCCAAAGAAGGAGGTAGCGCAACAGACTCCAGATACTAATATCTACAGCCTGTACGTCGGACGAATATCTATAGCTCATATGTTGAACTAATATCTACGAACTTCAGAGTGTTGACTAATATCTACAGAGCTAAGGTCGGACGAATATCTATGACGGTCCCAGTGTTGACTAATATCTACAGAGCGTAGGTTGGACTAATCAGCTAAATGTGTCCAATAGTCCGATGTTAGGGATTTTTACGTACATACTTACATGAATTAAGTTTTTTAAACTGCATACGCAATATTACGTTATTCCAATATGCTATACCTACATAATTGTAAATCCAACCTCTGCCAGTGCTGTAGATATTCGTCAACACTTTGGTTCTCATAGATATTAGTCACCAGTTTGAGCTGTAGATATTCGTCAACACTTTGGTTCTCATAGATATTAGTCACCAGTTTGAGCTGTAGATATTCGTCAACACTTTGGTTCTCATAGATATTAGTCAACAGTTTGAGCTGTAGATATTCGTCAACACTTTGGTTCTCATAGATATTAGTTCGATTTTTTCAGTTTTTGAAATTCCTGTAGATATTAGTAGACGCCTCCGCACAACACGGCATAATACCTCAAAGATAAACCACTATAAAACAGTGTGTTAGAAATGCACGCGTTAGAAATGAAACAAGAAAGGCGCTAGATGTCGCTTTCTTTTCTTCTGCCTGTTTATTTTAAAGTGGTTTGAAGATTGGATAATGATTTCACAAAAATAAAAATGTTTATTTTTTTTGAATTTCGTAGGATTTGAACCTCCGTTCGCTGGATGTTTGTCTCTCTGGCCGCTGAGACTTGTAAAGCGCCGACCCGCTGCGCTATAGAAGGCCCGCGCCGAAGTTTTTTTTTTACATTACCTCCACACAGGAGGCCCCGAGGAAAATAATTTCCCTCAGGGCTTATGTCATCTGGGATGCTGTGTGGAGGGTCTTTTTGAGAAGAGGAAGGAAAGAACTTTGGTCTTGAAGAGACCCATGTTGTAGGAAGGAGGAAACACAGAGGCCGGCAAATCATTCCACAGCCGAGCTGTTGAACACAAGAACCAGTCGAAGAAACGACCCGTTTTAATGTGAAAATGTCAACGGTGTACAAATGTTGGGCACGCGTTTGGCGTGTTTCCCGACCATGCACCGGTGCCGATGGGATCAATGGCGCTAGTTCCTCGGAGCATCTTCCATTGTAATACCGGTAGAACAAGGATAGCATTCCCACCCGACGCCTGTGCTCTAAAGATTGCAATCCGTCTGTTAAGATGGGAGAATCTATCAAACGGACCGCCCGTTTCTGCACAGAGTCGAGGATATTTTTCAGGTATTTTGGAGCTCCAGACCAGAGGTGGCTGCCAAATTCAACCGTGGGGCGCACTTGTGATTTGTACAGGGTTAGCAGTTGTGTACTATTAAAGTATCTGCGGGCCCTGTACAGTATGCCCAGTTTTTGGGAGGCTAACTTTACTCTGGTTTCGATGGAGCCCACATACCCGAGCTGGTCACTTAGGGACCTTAGGGTTACACCAAAGTGACCAAACAGAGGTGCGAATTTACCGCATTATGTTAGAACCGACATCCCGTCAAATAATAAATTTTAGAGACGCACTTCCGCTCCATCCAAATTTCAAATCACTAAAGAAGTTTCACTTCAAAAATAATGGTTTAAAAAAAAATAGCAAACCGTGTGAACTGTTTGGCGGTTTTCTGTTTTGAAAAATTACTTCAATTTACACGGGATCGTCAGTGGTTAACTGTGTAGTCGGCCAAAGGAGCAAAGTAATACAAAAAAATACTGTCTGGTTTAATGTGTACGCCACTGATTACAGACATTCGGTATTGAATAATTCCAATGTTTCTTTACCAGTTTGTTCACAAACAGAATGCCCATAGCCTGATAGGCATTATGTCACTAACATAACATGAACTCAAAGGGCCGAACCTAGCACATTTTTCGCCCGGTGCAGTAAGTATTTGAGCACATTTTTTGTTGGTGATAAATTTGCTTTAAAAAATAATTAAAGTTAATGAAGATATTGAAGATGTTAAGTTTATTTTTATTTTATTGGTCTGCAATTTACATCATTATAACTATACCTTTTATAGGTACTATGTGTATGCAATGCCAAAAACCCTTTAAACGCATTACAGGATATAAAAAAAATTAGAGTGTGTAATTCACACGTCGCTAGAAGTCGCTTTCTTTTGCCTATTTATTTTTAAGTGGTTTAAAGATTGGATATTGATTAACGAAAATATATATATGTATATTTTTTTTTGATTTCGTAGGATTCGAGCCTCCGTCCGCTCGATTTCTCTGGCGGCTGAGATTTGCGACGCACTATACCTACCGCTGCGCTTCAAAAATTGAACGCTACGTGAATTTTCAGACAAAGCTACCGTTGTAATTCGGTTTCTGATTCAATAATTCGTCACAAGATGTCTCCACTTTCATCGGCAAGACGCATAGGGACGTGTTCTTCCTAGGTATAAGATCTACGAATTTGTGAAAATGGAGTATCTCCCGCATTTCGAAAGATTGACGGTAATACTCAGTTGTATCAAGCGGCTGTATATTACATATGACGTCATCGCCAGACCCGGTTACTTTGTCGCGATGACTAGCCATCACTAGTTGACACGTTGAGAGTGGATACGAGGAACGGGCTAATTTTGAAACCAGTTCCTATTGGATTTATAAAATGATCACCAACACTAACTGCCAAAAGTCGCGCGCAGTCGGCGTAGCAGTAAAAATCTGCGGAGCGGAATTATAATTATTATTATCTAACACCTGGGTTCTACACCACAAAACATTACAAGTGGAGCGAAGATGAGATGTGAGATGTGTCTTCTGAGCAATATGATTGGTCAATTTTTGCACGTCTCTGTTTCACTCTGCTCAGCTTGGCTTCTATGGAAACGCACCCTTAAATAAGGGTACTTACGACAATTTATTGCAACCAAAGGTTCTACCAAAACCAAATGTATTTTGTAATTTGTATTTTGTATTTGAATTTAAAAAAATGGTGAAAATACTATATTTTGTATTTCAAATACACGATTTGAAAGTATTTTGTATTTCTTATTTTAAATACATGCGAAAAAATATTTTGTAATTTGTTTTTTTTAATTTCAGCAAAGCATGTATTTTGTTAAGTCCTGGCGACGGGTAAGGCGCGGCGGCAGATATGCGTTGCAAGTCGGATTCTTGAATTCAACCACGCAGACGCAAGCCTATTAATACTGTTTGCTGATGATGTTTTTTTTTTTTTTTACATGAGCTCCACACAGGAGGCCCTGAGGAAAACAATTTCCCTCAGGGCCTATGTCATCTTTGGGGATGCTGTGTGGAGGGTTTTTTTAAGGAAAGGAAGGAGAGGAGAGTTCTGGGAAGGAAAAGGGTTTAAGGGGTGGGTAGGAATCTGGGGTTCAGTGTGCCTTGGTCATCCGCCTCCAAGACCTAGACAAACCTCACCCCATGAACCCGGGCACCCCTGCTAAATCACCAAACGTAGCGAACCACTTGGGGTGACCTATGGCAGAGGTGTTGGTTATCCAATAAAGGTTCCCGGGGCGGCGGTACCCATTCCCGCCTCCCAAATTGATGTGTATGTAATACACAAATCATTTTACAACCGTGCCTCACAATATTTGGCGTTATTTTATTATATTTCTTAGTTCTATTTTAGCTTTATTTTATTTTATTAAAATATATTATTTCTTGTTATATTGATTTTCAAAATGTTTTAAAATGTACAAAGTTATTGTATCAAAAAAATTTATAGCGGTGTTTTTGTGAAAAATTTATTATTTAAAATCTTTATAGAAAATTTGATTCGGAAATATAAAATTTAAAATTTAAAACCGTGAAAATGCAAAACATTTTTTCATTGGTAGATCCAGCACTGGAGGTTATTGCTCATTGAAAAACAGCATTGTGTCAGTAAGAAGTAAGCTGTAAGCAGTAAGTATCACACCGAAAGTATGCCATCGACCTGCGGCAGTTCAGTCGGCTGTTGCATATTGTATATTGTTATATAACTTTCCTGTTCCCAATGCCCAGTGGCGTATCGTCAGCGTATCAAGGGTGCGACTCTCTTGTTAAATTTTACGTTTAAGAGGAAAAGCGGACGGCGTTTTAATAATAACAATATTTTTTTATTCAAGAATGTGGAGAGGGTAGTGTAATCCCATTTAGTCCCATTTAGTTTTACCCTATTAATAGGATAGTACGCGAATACCGCGAATTTTAAGAAAAACTAGTAGAATGGAAAAAAAGTAAAAATAAATCAACAAACGATAATCAGTATTGATGGGCGTGGTCTTGAGTGAGCTCAGGCTCAGCACTCGCTCAGATTTAATTACACCACTATAGCAAAATCTTTTGTAAGGCAAAATTAATTATTTGTAGACGTTATTTGGATTGTGAAAATAATTAATTGTAATATTTTTTTTAAAGAAAAACAAACTTTCCCGGATTACGAATAACCGGACAATAAATCTCCCACTATTAAGAGCGTTTAACCAGCCAGCGGACGAAAATCCACATTTCATCAAAAGTTGTTCTTACGATCGTGCAGGGCGGTTACAACGAGAAAGAATAATTATTCTCCGTACCAGCATTTTTAAATTATAACTCAATATCGAATTTATTTCAATTCAAATTAGCTTTAATTTATACCTTCATCCAAAAATGCTGAAAGGCGTGATGATAAAACTATTAAAATAATGTACTTTTAGTAGTTATTTTTTGATTATAAGTATTTATCATTTTTCAATAATGTCTAAATTTAATAAGAATGTTAAAAAAATCTGAAATATATTAGTTTGTAAGTGCGCAAATAAATACACAAATGGACCAATTTTCGTCAAGAAACACATGTACGTACATATTTTTTAAAGATTTTATTGAAACTAAAATTAAAATTCTAAAACCTGTGTTTGCTAGATAATATATTGATTTATTTTACTGCTTGATTATATTATTTGAAATGGGTGTGGTATAATACAAAATCTTTTTTGAAAATTTAACAAATCTGCCTACGACCTATGGAATAACCTTATTATACTAAAAATTTAAAAAGTTTTCTCAAAATTTATTACATGCGAATGCTAGATAAAAGAACAATCTTTCGAAATCCATTTATAATTTTTTGTGGAAAAGAGTCAATACGTCTAAAATCTTATTTGAAAATGACATATTTCTGGTTTTCTCTGGTAATGCCCTCTTAAGTAGTAAGTGGAAAGTGTTTGACGGCCGGCGTAGTCCAGCGGTAAGTCTTGACTAGCAGTCCGAAGGTCGCGGGATCGAATCCCGGCGTGGCAAATAAATTTTATTTGATTAATTTGTGTTATCAACAATTTATCCATTTAAAATAATACATAATATATTTGCGACACGTTCCAGAGTGGAAGATACTCTCAGTATCGTCCTGGTGTAAGACCACCATTCAGAATTGAAACGTTGCTTGAAATGGCTTTAGCCGTGTTTGGTAACCAGATCTGAATAGCCAGGTACTTCCCCACCTTCGTCTTCCTTGTCTCCTTCCCCTCCCCACTAACTTCAGCCTCACAATGTACCCCATTTGGGGATGCCATAGTCCCACTGGCTCCAGACGGGAGCAGTTGGGACTCTTGTGAGGTATTCATGAAAAAAAAAGAAAGTAAGCGGAAAATGTTGCTTGTGTTGTGATGGAGGACTTAGCCAGCCGAGGAATCTAACACGCGACGCTTGGGTGCGTGCCAAACACGACGCCAACTCAGCCACTGACCGGACAGCGTCGTGGTATTATATAAAATATTGTTTTAAAGTATTGGTTATTTCGTAAAATGGACAAAAAATCATCAAAAAATAATAAATATAAAAATAGTACGCAAAATAAATTGAAAATAAAGTTTTGCAACTGATTGTGCAAAATGTTACTGGCTCCACGAGAGTAGTTGGTACGGAGGCGTCTACTAATATCTACAGGAATTTCAAAAACTGAAAAAATCGGACTAATATCTATGAGAAATAAAGTGCGTACGAATATCTACAGCTCAAACTGCTGACTAATATCTATGAGAACCAAAGTGTTGACGAATATCTACAGCACTGGCAGAAGTTGGATTTGCAATTATGTATAGCATATTGGAATAACGTAATATTGTGTATGCAGTTTAAAAAACTTAATTTATGTATGTGTGTATCTATGTAAAAATCCCCAATATCGGTCTATTGGACACATTTAGCTGAATATTAAGGATTTGGGTTTTTGTTTTAACAGCTTTTTTTATTTCGAGTGCTTCTAAATTATTTAGTCTGTTACCATGACCATTACTATGTCAGTTAGGTTAGGTTAGGTTAGGTAAGATTGTGGTGCCATGTATTTTGAAATAAATAAATATCTTTGTATTATGACCTCCATGTTTGTTCAATAAATTATTGTTCTCGTAAACAGCAAAATACGTAAAATTATGCAAAAACTTCATGAACGTACTTTAAACTTTTAAGCCTTTACGTAATTAGTAATTACGTAATTTAAGTAATTTATGCTTCTCCGTACAACCTCTTGCTCAGCTGCCCTCTGTAGATATTAGCCCAACCTACTTTCTGTAGATATTAGTTCAACCTACGCTCTGTAGATATTAGTCAATACTGGGACCGTCATAGATATTCGTCTGTAGATATTAGTCAACACTCTGAAGTTCGTAGATATTAGTTCAACATATGAGCTGTAGATATTCGTCCGACATACAGGCTGTAGATATTAGTATCTGGAGTCGTTGGTACTCACATTTATGCCTGATACGCCACTGCGCCCGACCAAATTTCTCAGCAGAACGAATCTGTCACCGATCTTCTCTCCCTTCTCTCAAAATAAAAGAGAGGGAGAGAGAGATAGATAGACTCAGAGAGAGGGAGAGAGATAGAGTAAGAGACTACACAATAAGAACCACACCGACTTTTATTTGATACCAGGAGAGCAGAATCAAGAGAGAGTATTGCGTCAGAGTTTGACCTACTTTCAATACCACGAGAGATATTTGCTAGTACATATTTCAGAATGCAACGGAATTCGATTTTCAAATGAAGAATTTTTGCTAAGGTCACAGCAAAAGATTGAAATTATGAGGCTTTTAATTTTGAATTAAATTTGAAATCTGAACTTTACCATTATATTAACCCTCCGCCCGTCGCGTCTTTTTTTTGACGTGAGGTGTCGCGTGGGGTCGCTGAGGACCCCGAAAATTAATATGATTAAATTGTTGGTATAGCTTATATTTTATGTATTATTTAAACTGATTGTAGTCATACGATAATGACTGCATTGAAATAAAAAGAAATATTAAAAAATTAGATATTTATTTTCAATGTAAAAGCTTAAAAATCAACAAGGAACATTTTTTTATAATTTTGAATCATACTTTTTTAATAGAAAACTTTAAAAAATATATAACCAATTTCTATCAAAACCTATAACTATTTGAGATTAATACAGACTTATTATTATTACAAAAAAAAATCCACAAAATACAATGAAAAAACATACAAACTTGGTTTTTCGTTGTATTTTGTTGATTTTTTTGAGCCTCACGCCGAAACAAAAGTCTGTATCTCACATTGCACATGCGCAGACTGAAAGTTGGCGGCACTTGCGTCAAGTATAGTCTCTTTTAGGAAGCTACCTAAAGTTAGGAATCAGTGGGAATATTTAAAATGTACATAATTAGCATTCCTGTAAAACCTGGGCTTTTAAAGACCCCACGCGACGGGTCGAGGGTTAAAGTAGAAAACCGTTTTTTTGCGTACACCGCAAAATTGTGCAAACTATCCGGAGTACACTCAACGGTATGGTATCTTCACTTGGGGAATATAGAAATAATAATATTTCATTTTCCGACTGAAAAATTTATCATTTCAAAAAAAAAAGTTAAAAGTTAATTAAGTTAAGAGTTAACTAAGGTAAGTTAAGAGTCAATTAAGTTCTTCCACTTTGGAACGTGAAACGTACGTTTTAAAATAATTATTTGTCAAATAACATTTAGGTATCTGTAGGACCTTAATTATATAAAACCATGTCGCATTAGTAACACCATTTATAACTCAAGAACGGCTGGACCGGTTTTTATGATCTTTGATTTGTTGGATTTGTTTCCGCCCTGAATAGCGGAATAGCTATTAAAACATTTTATGAAGAAAATTCTTTTCCTCGTAGATTTTGTATAGAACGAATTCTCATCTTTTGAAAGAGCTGCAGCAATATTCTGATAAATATAATATTGAATAGTGAGTTAATTCCAAAAATTCAAAAACGTCAAATGTCAATGCGCTGATTGTTTTGCTTCTGTTCTTAACATACACGCTGTCCCTCTTTCTTACAAACTAAATGTCAATTGTCGAAAATGAAAATGAGACAAACGGTGAACGTATGTCTGCACCACTCCAAAGGAAAACAATCATACTAATATTATAAACGTGAAAGTTTGTATGGATGTATTTGTGTTTGTTAAGAGCGTTTAACCAGCCAGCGGACGAAAATCCACATTTCGTCGAAAGTTGTTCTTCCGATCATGCAGGGCGGTTACAATGAGAAAGATTGATTATTCTCCGTACCAGCTTTTTTAAATTATAACTCAATATCGAATTTATTTCAATCCAAATTAGCTTTAATTTATACCTTCATCCAAAAATGCTGAAAGGCGTGATGATAAAACTATTAAAATAGTGTACTTTTTGTAGTTATTTTTTGATTATAAGTATTTATCATTTTTCAATAATGTCTAAATTTAATAAGAATGTAAAAAAAATCTGAAATATATTAGTTTGTAAGTGCGCAATTAAATACACAAATGGACCAATTTTCGTCAAGAAACACATGTACGTACATATTTTTTAATGATTTTATTGAAACTAAAATTAAAATTCTAATACATAACTTTGCTAGATAATGTATTGATTTATTTTACTGCATGATTACATTATTTGAAATGGGTGTGGTATAATACAAAAACTTTTTTGAAAATTTAACAAATCTGCCAACGACCTATGGAATAACCTTATTATACTATAAATTAAAAAAAATTCTAAAAATTTATTACATAACTATGCTAGATAAAAGAACAATCTTTCGAAATCCATTTATAATTTTTTGTGGAAAAGAGTCAATACGTCTAAAAACTTTTTTGAAAATGACGTATTTCCGGCTTTCTCTGGTAATGCCCTCTTAATCTTTCACGCAAAACTTACTGAATGGATTTTAATGAAACTTTACAATAATATAGCTCATATATCAGAATAACGAATGGGCTATATATAATGGTAAGCTTTGGCGTTATGAAATTTGTATAAATGAAAATGTGTGTATTTCATATATTTTAGCGGCAGGGAGGAAAGGCAGGGGGAAGGGAAACGTAGGAGGTTCGCGGATAGGAAAGAAACGAGGGTGGGGGAAGGCGGAGAAGATGGAAGGTAACGGGGACGCACGAGAAAGGACATGCAAGGAAAATAAATTTATTTCTTTGAATGGCATTGCAACGCTTGCCGGGGACCAGATAGTTTTTTATAAATCAATGAAATTATTTGTGTTATTTTCGGTTTTCTTGCATACGCCGGGTTTAGAACCAGAGACACATACTTATTTCAAACGAGAGAATTATTTAGAGGAATGAAAACTATTCATAAAACGAGAAACGTGTTATACATAAGGTCGTTTTATGATAACCATAATATATTTTCAAGGTTAAACAGGCGCCCGTAAAAAGCGTCGGAATTGACACGAGTCACTGCGTTTAAAAATAAATAATTTCGTAAAAATAGAATTTGTAATTTAATACAGAATGACAATTTGTGTACAGATTCGGGAGGTCAAGCTATGAATTACATAAATTATGGAATTATTATACTGAATTGTCACAAGCTGTTTCCAAAGTGGTAGCCAGAGAAAATGAACTTCACCGCCATTAACCACTCAATTACAACTTATAAAAAAGTAATTTTCATTATACAGGCGTCTTTTTTAATTTTTTTTTTTAAAGAAAGACAAACGTTCCCGGGTTACGAATAACCCAACAATATTTGAAAATCTCTTACTACCACCACAGAAAGTCGAAAATGTTGCTCGTGTTGTGATGGAGGACTTAGCCAGCCGAGGAATCGAACACGCGACGCCCAGGTGGGACCCAAGCGCTATGCCCACTCAACCACTGACCGGTCAAATCAAATCTATTCCCAATCTTCCACTTTCCCATCTCCTTCCCTTCGCCACTCCCCTCAATCTTGCAACATACACATTGATGATGTCATAGTCTCACCTGCCTCCGAATCAAACTCCAGTTTTAACTCGACCTGTTGGCATTTAATATTTTTTTACATTAGCTCCACACAGGAGGCCCTGAAGAAAATAATTTTCCTCACGGCCTATCTCATCTTTGGAGATGCTGTGTGGAGGGTTTTTTTAGGAAAAGAAGGAGAGGAAGTTCTGTGAAGGAAAAGGGTATGAGGGGTGGGTAGGAATCTGTGGGTCAGTGTGTCCGGGAGTGACGGATGCATGTATCTATCCCTTCCATTGCGGTGCAAGGCGATGTTCAAGTCAAAAGGTCTCCCTCAACCATTCTCTCCCGATCCGGCCTGCCATGCAGCTGGTGACCAGGACAAACCTCACCCCATGAACCAGGGCACCCCTGCTAAGTCACCAAACGTAGCGAACAACTTGGGGTGGCCTACGGCAGAGGTGTTGGCGGTACCCATACCCGCCTCCCATCTGACCATTTGTTGTAAATTTGTTTGTACGTTCCATTTCTGGCTTAGAAAATCTGCAGCATCCACTTTATTATTCAAGTAAGCCTTAATTTGATTAGATGGCTAACATTGACCAGGGGCTAACTATATGGCTTTTTTTAGGTTTAATTTTTAACTTTTTTTTCGTCAAAACTCAACAACAATAAAAAAAATATGTCATTACTGGTCACCTCATCCCTACCCCAACTATCCAATACTTACTGATTTTTTATTTGTTAAGTTGGAAAAAAAACATTTAAAATATCCTTGAAAATTTTCATTTAGGTGTTTTAGTCCAAATAATGTCAGAAATCATTGGTTAAAGTCAAGTACCGCCCTTAACACCCTTTGTGTAGTATATTTACGGTACGTTTTCAGTGTCGCCCTGGTGTAAAACTATCATTCAGATTTGAAATGCTGCTTGAAATGGCTTTGATAGATCTGAAT
Organism: Limnephilus marmoratus; assembly: GCA_917880885.1. Taxonomy (NCBI): domain Eukaryota; kingdom Metazoa; phylum Arthropoda; class Insecta; order Trichoptera; family Limnephilidae; genus Limnephilus; species Limnephilus marmoratus. The sequence continues at coordinate 35,788,694 of OU862929.1, read as the reverse complement.
AGTCAGGAACTTCCACACGTTCTTTTTAATTACCTTCAGCCTTACAGCGTCCCCAATAAGGAACTCCAGTGAAAAATATTATGGCTTTAAAAAATATGTTCATATAGACCAATAAACGCTGATTCTGAATATATAAGTTTTATTTAATAATATTAAACGCAGAGTTTTTAAAAAATTATTAAAAAGTGCATTTTTTAACACCTCGTCAAAACACAGCGTCAAGTTGGCATTATTGAAATTTTAGTGGTGACGTCACTGTTCGACGTGTCGTGACGTCACCGTAAAGTCATTGTTTGGGAATGTATGATATGAACAAGCCATCGTATTAATTTATTCGTTTATTTACATACTGTTTATAGAGATTTAGTTGTTGTGCTTATTGAAACATTATTTAGGCCTAAATAATGTTTCAAAAAATAAAGGTATCTCTTATCAGTTTATCTCTATTATTGAAAATATTCAAAAACTACTGCACAAAAAAATAGTAATGCTATTTCTAGGGAGAATACTTCGAACAACGGAATTCAAAATGGTGGCAGTTGATCAGCTGATTTCCCGATCCTAAAGAATTTTTCAGGAGTGATGACGTCACACGATTCACCATACATACGGTGGTTTTCGGGGGTCTTTAAAAATTAAAACTTTGACAATTATTTTAACTATTAAAACTAACTCCAAAAATAAAAACAAAAATGCAGTTATTTAAGTTAAAAGGTCATTAATCATAAAAAAATAAAAAAAATTGGACTGGAGTTCTTTATTGGGGATACACTCAATGGCACCAGAGTGTTGGGATTCACTTGCGGTTTCAAAACATGCAGTAATTAGTACTATGTCCAATCACTTAAAAAGTTTCTTGCAATGTGCAATGGTTTTTCCCAAGTTTCTTCATACAGTTAGCAACACCACAAAAATGAAAACAGGAAATTATGACACTAATTTCCCATCTGACTCAATACGGTAAGTAGGTAATTTCAATATTTACCTAAAGAGTAAGAGTAATTCATGATATTTATTTTTACGCATAAGTAAAATATGAATTAATTAAGTACTACTGCAAATAATAACATTGCTAAAATATTCACCATTACAGCGATGCCCTACTTCCTGCACTTCTCGAATGAGTGTGGAGGTAAAAGGAATCTACTTTACCGACAGGAAATTTATTATTACCAATATTTTTATCGACTAATTCGAGGAATTCGCGCGGGAGATATTGTTAAATGACGAAATTTTTTGCTCTACATTCTACGTTTTGAAACACGTGGATTATTAGCTTAGATTGTGATTACGTGTTAATTTTAAAACTTTTTAATGTTATTCGATTTGTTAGAAATTAGGAAAGTTGTCAAGAGTAGCAGGGTGATTAGTCCACAATAGAGTGCTGATACCAATTTGGAATCTGCCAGAGGACGGGTGCAAGTAGAATTAATGTTGTAGAAATGAGATCCCTGAGGCGTATGTTTGAAAATCTATGACCGTTTTCCATGTCCAGAACGTATGCAAGGCTGATGTAAGCGTAGTTAAGGTTAAACGTCACGTACATTATAATCACGCATTCACAGATGGCGCCAATTAAATTATTTTAGGTTTTTAATACTTTTTGCACGTTCCGTTTTAAAATATTAAGGTAAATTAATTGTTTGCACCTGTACATATTTAATATGAATATAAATAAATAGTTTTGTCCATAAACAAACCCAAATCTTTTAAGAAAGGCTGAAAAATTCAATTTTTTATCAGTGACTCGATTCAATATTGTATTTTTCAGCCTTTTTTGAAAGATTTGGGTTTGTTTGTGGACAAAACTATTTTTTCTAGTTCATATTAAATATGTACGGGCGCAAACAATCAATTCACCTTAATATTTTATAGCATTAAAAGTGTTAAAAACCTACAATAATTTAATTAGCGCCATCTGTGAACGCGTAGATTCTAACGTACGTGACTTTTAACCTTAACCAACTCGGTCACTGGGACCTATATTTTTTTCTGTCATTTTTGTCGATCTTATATTTCAAATTCAGAATTAACAATATTTTTCTCACCTAATTTTCCTCATATTTTTGAGAGCTCTCTTTTTTGAATGATTACAAAGTTCTTTAATGAATTTATTCGTGACCTAGATAGTTTCTCGGATAAACAAATTCGGTTTTATTTACATGGTACACATGTTGACATTTTATGAAAATCTAAAAGAATAATCAATTTTTATTGGGAATTTTTTTCTGCGTAGGGTCTCGGTTTTGGTCGATTTCTCACCGTCCCGAGCCCGGGAGACATAGGCTCAAGAAGGTATTTGAACGCGCGGTTACATAGAGAACCCGAGTTTTCATGGAAAAAGTAAAAAAAAAGAGTTTTCAGTCGAAATAAAATTCACATTAGGTAACATAATTTAATAATGTCATTTTTGTTGTTTTTGAATGTTTATTTAGATGAAAAATATTTTGATATACCTTCTTACAAAGAATACATTTCACATTAAGGTAACAGGAAGCACCACCAAATATAATTAGAAATAACGAAACATACTTGTAGGTACGGGAAAAATGGAGCCCACACAAATATCACACAATCGGACAACCCAGAAAGATTTCAACTTTGAAAAGTCGATAAGAGTGATAAAATAAAAAAAATATATAGTTAGATAGGTTACGTCACCCGAGCGATTCTCTATCTTTTGTGGGATCGTTATCGAGATAACGGACGTTATCTCCTGTCAGATTTGCGCAACTCTACCAACTGAGCTAATGTGTCCCTATCCGATTCGGTCATATTTAACTATATCTTCGACTAAGAACTACTAACATTATCTTAATTTTCTAATGGCATATTTTTATTGGCTGCTGTGTATGATTGCAAGATTCAAACCCGAACTAAATGCTATCTAGATTTTATTTATTTATTTTTTATTATTGTATAAAAATTTCATACAATGGGAATTTATACCCGCTAAGCTACTGCAAGTAGCTTGTCAACAGGAAATTAGTTCCACAGATTAGTTAAAACAATACATGAAATAATCCTAAACGCATCAGCGTGGCAACAACCTTCACATATAACAACATATTAACTATTGTATATATACACTATAAATATTGTGATATGCAATGTTGATAATAATACAGAGACAGTACCTATTTTATGGTGAAAAATTGTGGATGAAGAAAATAGCTATATTTTTTTAAACATTTGTTACGTAACAGAATCGGCTCCCGAGCGGAAGGTTAAGTGAATCGTCCCCACTACACGTGCCTACCGTTTCCTCTCCCCGCACCGCGCGACCACCCCGCGTCAGGCGCCAAGCGCCGGGCGGCCCGCCGGCCGCCATTCCTTCGCTAGCTCTCGGCCAAGCAACTGCGCTACGCGCGATTTGCGCTGTTTGTGCTCCACGATATTAACTCCGCGATGTATTGTTTGAAATTGTGTTGTGAACGGAATCCAGAAAAGATGGCAGACCACGCATCTAGCTATGTGAGTACCAACTCGCTTCCTCCCCCCCACCGTGTGCTTTGAACCGTTTGTAACTTCATTTAAACGCATAGAGAGAGGGAGAAATCCTCGTTAGGTCAGTAGGGTAGTTTAACTTGTGTTTTGTGCCGACACTGGCCGTATGTGTATCACCCTGTTCTGTTTATTGAATAAACCCTTTAAATGCAAATACTGTGTACTGATTGAAGAGGGAGTCCCGGGGATTTCGAGGAGAGGAGGGGAAGGAAGAATTGACCAAGCGAACCACTGGCACTCGCCCTGTTTTTTTTAGGAGGAATCATGTTCGAGCCGGTTTGAGCTAACCGACGGCTGTTATTGTGTGTGTTTTACAGGAATAGGGCTTGGGGTAGGCCACAGCAGCAGCGCCCCCAGCACATTACTAGAGAGTTGAGTTTATAAAACATTAGAAATTAATAACATAATTGCAAATTAGTATATGGTGAGAGTGAGCAAAATATAATCTTAATACATAAGGTTACTTCCTAATAGCCATGATTTTAACATCAGTGAGTATGGCAATTTGTTAAATATTAATGGTATAATATATTCAAGTGTTCTTTGACCATTTTTTTTTTAAAACACAGGTACTTTCATTCCTTTATTTTGTATAAGATGGGTATTGTGTGCATGATCCACCGTTGTTTTATAAGGACTGCCGGATATATGCTGCAATACAATTTTTTGCCACATGATAGCACATACGATACTAATATCTCGGCTTTGGTTAAAAACGGTTTTGCTTACTGGCAACTTTACCATGGCGTTTTGAATCATTTGTATCTGTTTTATGTTGGTTTTACATGATTGACCCCAAGAAGTTATCCCATATCTAACTGTTGATTGTGCAAGAGACAAGTAAATCAATTTCATAGTTTTTATAGTCACATAACATTTTATTTTATGAAGTCTACCTACAAGAGATCGAAGGCGCTTACAAAGTTTGGAAATGTGTGCATCCCACTTCATGTTAAAATCTACTGTAACTCCTAGATACACATAGTCGTTAACTAGTTCGATATTTGTACATGAACAGGGCTGTGTGAATTATTGTGAATTCAATCGAAAGAGTGAGATATGATTACAGGTGTCTCGCTGTACTTGGCATGTGTGGAATTTCACGGTAGTGCCTTGAATAAAAAAATCATAAATTTAATAGCCATTATTAAGGTATCACAATCATAAATAAATTACTTTTATTACAATCAATAGGAACGCGAAGCCCATCAAAAACCTTAACACACTTACATAATTTAATCGGCAGTACTTACCGGACTACCTGATTATTATAATTAACTACCGAGCATGTAAACATTTTTGGGTCATAGACACAGAATGATTGACAAATAATAGACAACAATGACACATTAACAAAAATACGTGCTTAGAAATAGAGTTTCGATACACGCTAACCCAACAATGGAAGCTTGACATTGACTTTGAAAACACAACAAAACTGCAAATCACTGAACATAAATATATGTAGTTTATTTGGGTTTTTTGGTATATTTACAATAAAAGATAAAAAGTGAATCATTTGCTGTTGAAGTGTAACTAAAATGTAACTCCTGGGTACACACATCTACGTCTGATATATATTAGAAGTTTTTGAAATATGGATGTATAATTTAGTCTATATTTATTAGGCCCTGAGGAAAAAAATACCTCAGGATCTACGTCATCTTTGGGGATGCTGTGATGATTGTCTTTTTTAGGAAGAGGAATGAGAGGAAGTTCTGGGAAGGAAAAGGTATGAGGGATGGGTAGGAATCTGGGGGATAATGTATCAATTCAGAATTGAAACGTCACGATATCTCTGTATGAGAGAGTTAGGTTTTTACCCATGGCTGTTTCCAACAGCATTTATCTCTGGAATACTGGGTATCTGCAGCCTTATTTCCAGAAGAGATGTCGCATTACTGCTGATGGCTTATAAGCTTCTAAATGATTTTATATCGGTATCAGATGACGGCCGGCATAGTTCAGCGGTAAGGCTCTTGATTCGCACTCCGAAGATCGCGGGATCGAATCCGGCGTGGCAAATAAATTTTATTTGATTAATTTGTGTTATTTCACAATTTATTCATTTAAAATAATATATTGTATATTTGCGGCACGTTCCAGAGTGGAAGATACTCTCAGTATTGCCCTGGTACCACCATTCAGAATTGAAACGTTGCTTAAAATGGCTTTAGCCGTGTTTGGTGACCAGATCTGAATAGCCAGGTACTTCCTTACCTCTTCACTATCTCCTTCCCCTCCCCACTACCTTCAGCCTCACAACATACCCCAATGGGGGGTGCCATAGTCCCACTGGCTCCAGACGGGAGCAGTTGGGACTCTTGTGCGGTATTCGTGTAAAAAAAAGATATTCTGGCTAAAATAGGATTTTATGTCCCGGATAATTTCACGCGAGACCGCAAACACAAGCTTTTGATTCTTCCGAGGTGCAGAACTAACCTACCAATGGTGATGCCCCTGGGAAGAATCACTACACTAGGTTAATTAATTGCCTCGCAGGAAATGTGAATATTTTCCACATGTCCTACAATGAGTTTAAACGCGAAATATCACTCATGTTTTAATTTGTATCTTATGTATTATGTATATTCCGAATTTGCAATGTATTGGTTTTTACACTGTTTTTGCAAAAAAATAAATATAATGTCATAGTCTCACTAGCTCCAAACGTTTGGGGCGGTTGGCACTCTTATTTGGTAGGAATTACATTTTTGTTTATCAATTTCATAATTTATTCTTACTCGCATTTAAAAAAAACAGAAAGTACATCTCCTTGACGTTCGCAGTGGACCTGGGAAGGAAAAGCGTCGATAACGCATTAATGAACGATCAGAAATTTGACCTTACCATGGAAAACGCTTTAGCGTTTTAATTAAAAGGTATATCAACTTATAAAATGATCCATGGAATTTAAAAAAAAGCTGTAATACTTTGATATTTTTTAAGGTACAGTAAATATTAAGTAGGTAGTACAACTGTGTATTCAAGGTAAATAAGAAAAAAATAAGGTGCCTGCTTAATTTCGATTCACAAGATTCGATAAGAAATTAGTATGTAAAAGTGATTTTGAGGATAAATTGGAAGCAGGTATAGGGAAGCAGGACGAGGGAACAAGGGAGGGGGAAGGCGGGGAAGATGAAAGGGAAACGCGGGATGGGAACGGACGTGGGAGGGGAACGGGGGCGGGAACGGGGACGCATGGGAAAGGACAAACAGGGTGAAACAATTTCTTTCGTTGAATGGCAATCCAACGAATATAGTTTTTTTTTTACATTAGCTCCACACAGGAGGCCCTGAGGAAAATAATTCCCATCAGGGCCTATGTCATCTTTAGGGATGCTGTGTGGAGGGTATTTATTTATTTATTTTCTATTTGTTATTTATTTCTTTGTAGTTGTTGTTTATTTCGAGAGCCCTGAGACGTAAATGTGGTAAAACAATGTATGATAGTGTGAGAAATGTGGATATCCGCAAAGAATCTAAGGCTGATGTAAGCATAATGAGTAAGATTAAGAAAGGGACCCTCAGATGGTTAGGGAATGTAGAGCGAATGAACGAAGAAAGTAGTGTAAGAAGAATATACGACGCGATTGTGAATGGTAGAAGAAGTCGGGGACGCCCGAGGAAGACATGGCACGATCAAGTAAATCAGATACTTGAGTCGGGCTACGTCAAAAGTCAGAATAATAGAAGAGTATGTATGAGACGATGTATGAATGTGAGTGAGGCAAAGAGTGTGTGCCAAGACCGAGTTGTTTGGCGGTTCGTCCTCTCTGCCTACCCCTGCGGGAAAAGGGCGTGATTGTTAGTTAGTTAGTTAATTATTTATTTTGTAAGAAACGAATAGCTTTTACATAATATGCAAGTAAATTGAAGTCAAGCCACAGAAGTTTCTTATGCTAAAGTTCATTGGAAATGAAGTTTTAATATCTTAAAATTAATTTTGGATTAAAAATTAATAGGAAGAGGAAAGGAAGAGGAATATAGGAAATGGACAGGAGATGCTCCAGATACATTCCATTCTCTCATATTAATAATAGATCGTACGCGTTACTTGGTATCGATATTTCTTTAGGTTATTACTAAAAATGTCTAAACTATGAAATTTTGTATTGTACTGTGCACATACACGAGGAATTGGAGATTTTTTCTAATTTTTGTTTTAAAGGAGGGCAAATAAAATAAATCAGATTGTCGGGTTGATCTTGGCGGAATGTGATAATTTAATAAGTTGGTGAGCTCTGGTGAGTCCAGGCCATTATTTAGAATTTTAAACAATAAGATTTCATCAAAAATTAGACGTGGTGCTATGAGGGAGTTAAAATTGTGAAATTTAATGGATTCGATGTAATTCAAGAAGTGTAAATTTAGTTTATGGGAAAAGAAAGCGTGGAAGTTACGGGAAGTCTGTGCAGATGAATCTATCCCTCAGACTGTGGTGCAAGACGTTGTTCCGAGGGAGTCCTGCTGGAGATGTCAAAAGATCTCCCTCAACCAGTCTCTCTCGATCTAGCCCACCAGGCAGCAGGTGAGCAGACGCATCCGCCACCAAGTCACGGACAAAACTCATGCATCAGGGCACCTCTGCTAAGTCATTAAACTTAACAAAGTAGCGAACCGATTCTCGGGGCGGCAGTACCCATATCTGAACCGAATAGTTTTATCTAGCTTTATATATAAGCCATATAGAAGAACATAGGAAACAACCATCTTGTTATGTACCTATTTTGATTCTTAAATTTAGATTTTTTCGTGATGGTTCTCCTGACGTGATATGTCCTATTTGTCGATAACCCAAATACCAAAGAATATAACTGTTATATTAAGAAACATATTATATTCGTCCGTTAAACATAATACAGAAATTACCGTTGTTCATTTCAGATTTAAATAAAATGAAGAACATTACGTATGATCATTTTAATTTAAATTAACTAGTTTTCAACACTAAAACTAAAATGTTAAAATTTCGGAAGCTGTCTAATAATACATGGAAATTAGCTTAAACCGATGTTAAAACTAGTAAAAACAGAATAAATTTATTATAATGTAGAAACGATTCGTTCTGATAATTGCAACTGATGTAACAAGTTCAGGCAAATGACATGACAGGTGTTTACATCAAATTGGGCAGTCAACGGAACTCAACTATTGTGTTATTATATCCTGTCTGGTGTTCGGTTTTACCGGAAATGCATATGGAAATTGGTTGAAATTAATTTTATTATTTATTTATTTATTTTGAAATATACGGCACAACATGTGACATTAACATACATGTATATATAAAGTATAGTAGGTATAAAATATAAAGTAAAGAGTACAAGGTATAAAGTTTTTAAAAGAGTAAAAACAAAAGTTAAAAGTTAAAAATATTATAGTTAAAAGTAAAATATAGAAATATGTATAGATATCCTTAAAAGGTACAAAGTTTTATATATAAATTATAAAAATTAATAAATATAAAAAGTTATAAAATACAAAAAGTTATAAAAGTAAGAAATCCTTTTAGGAGCAAGAACAAAAAATTATAAAAAGTAAAAATAATTAATAGGTAGATATCATGGATTATGTCAACTTGATGTCAACGATGTGAACCTTTGACCAAGTATATGTGAACCAATATGATAAATTTTAAAGTAGGTACCTGTGATTTCTAAGGTATTCATTAATTTTAGAAATAAAAGATATCTTTGAAAGGTAGGTACAAAGTTTTAAATATAAATTATAAAAATTAATAAATATTTAAAGTTATAAAATATAAAAAAGTTATAAAAGTAAGAAATCCTCTTAGAAGCAAGAATTTTTTTTTATTATAAACAGTAAAATAATTAATAGGTAGGTATCATGGATAATGTCAACTTGATGTCAACGACGCCGATATGATAAATTTTACAAGTAGGTATGTGTGATTTGTAGGGTATTCAATTATTTGTTAGGCATATTATGTTTACCTGATGTATTGTGTTTACGTGGTTCTAGCAGACAAATTTAGTTTGATGCATCTTTTGTATGAGGCCAGGTTACCAGCGGCGTGATCGATATTAGCGTATGCATTGCCTAAAGTATGCAGGCGATTTATGATTGAATTTTGTCCTGCATTGGTGTTATTATTGTTGCAGTGAAAAGGTTATTATTATCTATTTGTGATTTGTCAACACTGTTGATTTATTATGAAGCATTGTTTATGGCTACCCGAATTTCAACCGATTTCTTACATATCTCCCTTTAACATTTGAAGTTTTAAAGCTTTTAAAAATATATGTGTTATTTTTGAAGATAATATCTAGATGCGTTCCACGCCGAAAAGCAAATTATATAAAATTCTCTCGATAGAAAAAAATCGCAAATACGCTCCGAAAATTATTATAAACACATTTGTTTCAGTTATTTTACAAGTTATAGTTGTGAAAAAAATCACAATGTTTCTTTAAATGATACTTAAGATACCTTTCACGAGATTTTTGCTGTATTTTAAACGAGTCGTATTTTATTAAAAATTTTCGCAATTTTCGCGTCGATTTTGTCGCTTTAAATATTAGCGCGCTCCTCTAACATTCGTAATTACATATCTCTCCATCTTCTTCTTTTTGAGCGCGGATGCGGCGCCTTAAGATTCCAGTAAGACGTACTAAGAATGTCTGATGACTCAATTCCTAGGAAAATACTGAGTGCAATTCAAGAGGTTAGACGTTCAGTGGGCCGCCCTAGACATAGCTGGACGATACAAGTCCAAAAACTGTGTGAGGAGATGATGAGACTGTCATGGACGGAGACAGAACAATCAGCCCAAGACAGGGAAGAATGGAGGCGCCTTGTCGATGCAATGTTTAAGATAAGGGGAAGAAGATGATGATGATGAATACATAATGTGCTATCTTATATCTAAAAATTTGCAACCATTGTAATACTGGATCTACCAATATAATACGTTTGGCATTTGGGTTCATCTTCACAAAATTGCATAATATTGAAATCGATGGTTAACAATTAAGCAACAATTCGCATTTATTCGTCCTAGTTTTCTGATTTATGGATCTATCTAGTGTCTTCCTTTCTTCGATGGCGCTACAGCCCATATCGAGCTTTGGCCTCCTGCAACAGTCGCCTCCAACTCCTCCTGTCCTCAGCGGCTGACTTCCAATTTGGTACCTGGAGAAGCTGTGCTGCATTCCCTCTTACGTCGTCTTCTCACCTCAGTCTGGGTCTTCCCACTTTTATCTTTCCACCTGGGTGTCCAGTCAAAATTCTTTTTGGGACGCGTGTATCCGGCATTCTCTGTACATGCCCAGCCCATCTCAGCCTGAGGAGTCTCATATGTGCTGAGACGCTAGGGGCCTTATATATATCATACAATTCTGTATAGTGCCGGATGCGCCACTGTTCATCCTCTTTCACGGGTCCACATATTCTTCTCAGCACTTTTCTTTCAAAAGTATCCAGCATTTCAGCTATCTTTACCGTCAGTTTCGGCGCCTCACATCCATATGCCAATACAGTTCTAACAATGGTCTTATATATTATGGTTATTTTGGTTTTTCTGTGACTTAAACACTGGCAGCAAAGAGAAGAATGTTTTGTTGGCTGCTGTGATTCTCCTTCTGATTTCTGCTGGATCCTCATTGTTCTCTGTCAGACTGGAGTCCAGGTAGGTGAATTGATCGACCACTTCGTATGAGTAGTTGTCTTTGAATTGTGCACTACTTCTTCTTCTGTGTGAAGGGTTCCTGCTCTGTATCATCATTTTCGTTTTGCTAACATTAACCCGCAGTCCTACTTCCCGTGCCGCTGTTTCTAAAAGATCGAAGACCTCCTTAATGGCTGAAATAGATCTTCCGACTATGTTAATGTCATCCGCATATCCGACAACTTGACTGCTCTTGAAACAAATATTGGAGCCAGTGTCTATTAGCGTTTTTCTTATTATCTACATGTTCGAGCACAATGTTGAAGAGAGTGGGAGCCAGACCCTCCCCCTGTTTTAGTCCCTGCGATACTGTGAATTCTTCCGACAATTCCCCATCTATTTTGACGACATCTTGAGTCTGACATTGTGGCTTTGATGAGCCTAACCAATTTATTGTCTTCCCTAGTGAATCACAATTATTTATTCATTTTTATATTTATTAACATTACATAAATAAGTACATAAAAGTTTGCGGTCACTCTTGTAAAAAAATTTAAGAGCTTAACGCTGATTGAACTTTACAAAATTGCTTACGTACTACAGCTTCAGATGCACTTGTAATGAACTATAAATACTTAAACGAAAGTAGATCAAATGGGTTTGGAATTGGGTTAACCAATAATAATCACTTACCACTGTATCTCTGTGAAGGAACACATGCCACAACCACAAAAAAATAAATAGTTCCACTGCGATACTTCAAGGTAACTATCGCCAAAACAAAAGGGACAAAACGATATTATGTATTTCCAAGATGGTCAAAAAATTCATTTTAGTTAAAAACGCCATTTTGTACACGAAAAACACCAATAACTTGTTTCCAAGTCTTCTTAAACACCAATAACTTGTTCTCAAATCTTAACCTTCTTCGGTTTTCAAAACAAATGCTCTCAAATTTTCACTATTTTTTTTGCCATTGTTCCAAATTTCCAACATTTTTCCAGCAAGGTGATGGTTAAGGAGAGGTAGGTACTGGATAAATTATATCCCGGTGGGAACGAAGCATATTCTCATTTAATAAACAAAAATTTTAACAAAACAAAAAACGACTTAAAAAAATGCACTAAAAAGTAAAAAAATAATTTCGTTTTCTTCTACAACTTCATAATCAACTTACTTTTTCTAATCATCAATATGTAGGTACGATTGTTACTTTTGGAGTCGGTGTCAGTCAAGATAGGTTTGTAACTACAAACATAGTTATAGGTGAGATGACTGAGATGTGCTTGTGTCGCACAAGAGAGGCGAGAGCGGGGCCGCGGCGGCGCGGGGAGCTGTCAAGTGAACACGCCGTGTCGGGTACCTTTGCTGACACCGACTCCAAAAATAACAATCGTACCTACATATTGATGATTAGAAAAAGTAAGTTGATTATGAAGTTGTAGAAGAAAACGAAATTATTTTTTTACTTTTTAGTGCATTTTTTGAAGTCGTTTTTTGTTTTGTAAAAATTTTTGTTTATTTTTTGATTTTTAGTGAACTACACTAACTAATTTGTCTGAATATGGGTAAACCTACTAAACGTGCTGCTCATATGAGACAGACATAATTTGACCATAGCGACGTTAGGGTCAAATTAAGAGATTCGGCTGAATTTCGTTAATTTCTCATGGATCCGATAATCAGAACCTAACCAAACTCTTATCAAATTACCCTTGAAGTATATCCTTTCGAATAAAAAAAGAATCATCGAAATCGGTTGGCGTGATATTGAGTTATTCGTCCATTTGTCGCGCACATACTTAATGCAAATTTAAGACTTATATGGTTTTCTCATGGATGCCATTGTCAGAACTGGATCAAATTAAAATGGGACCACACGGGAAGCACTAGCTTTCAAATAAAAAAAAAGAATCATCAATATCGGTTCACCTAGTCAAAAGTTCTGAGGTAACAAATATTAAAAAAAAAATTCAGTCGAATTGAGAACCTCCTCCTTTTTGAAGTCGTTTAAAAACCAAACAACCCGAATTTCAAAAACTCTCAAACCTATGTTTCTCCAAGCTCAATTTTTTTGAAAAAAATTGTGAAAAAGATGTTTGAACATAGGGAACTGAATGGCTTGTTGCGGATTTTAGTCGAAATCAGCTGTCAAAAGTGATTGTCGATTGAGGGCGTGCTAGCGGAAGACGAATCGCCGATATTGTTCATTGTTTTAAAACTCACAATTTTGAGGAGGTCATGGTAGTCCCACAAACGCGGTTCATTTTTATATATTTGTTTCTGTAATTCATATTCAAAAATAATATAGACCTAAAGCTGAGAATACTCCTCATCAAGACCTATGTATGGAGTATCTTGATGTACGGCTGCGAAACATGGTGCCTATCCAAAAGAGATAAACGGAGACTAGAGGCTTTTGAGATGTGGTCCTATAGAAAACTATTAGGAATTTCCTGGAGAGACCACATTACAAATGAGGAGGTTCTCCAAAGAATCGAAGGAGGAAGGCACCTGCTCAGGACCTTGTCCGAAAGGCGTGCAAGATGGATTGGCCATGTAATACGACAAGAAGGCCTCTTGCATTCCATAATGGAGGGTATGACCGAGGGGACAAACTCTAGGGGACGCCCACGCCGAGAGTACCTGGAGGACCTGCTGGTGGACGTGCGCTGCTTATCATATGCAGACCTCAAAAGAGCCGCACAAGACAGGGAAGAATGGAAGAGGAAACTAAAGAAAATTGCTGCAAACCAATCCTAGGATTGAAACCAGAGAGAGAATTCATATTGTAACATTATCACAATGTCTCTGAAGCAATATTAAAAACTTAAAACACTTGTACCCTTTGCGGTTACATAACAATAATAAATTATTGATCATTGTATTAATTGGCCCTACTATTAAAAAGTGTGTCTCTGGTATAACACAATCAATTATTTTATAAGTGTTTTGAAATTTCAATATTTGCGCCGATGTTCTTATCGAGGATCTTGGAAAATTCGTATGTTTGTTAAGTGATTAAAATTCAAACCATTAACTCCGAAGCAAATAAAATTCCCCAAAATCGAAATACTCGGAAGAATTTTATTAATATATGTGATGAAGCGGACCATATCAACAACAATATCGCTACATGAATAATTCAAACAGTCGTTCGTATCGTCAACAAATCGATTTGACGATACTTGGGAGCTAACGGGCGGATAATGAACGATGGGTAACTCGTCAAATATGATTGATACAGAGACTTCTTAAACATTAGTTAATGTCCAAGGTCCCCAGTTAATAGAGACGTACGAGTTAATAGTGTCATTTCTAATTTTTAATTAAATATTCTAATTCAATGTAACTTCGTATTGGTTGTTGTTGCTTATTCTTAAGGCGATCCAATAGTACAGGAAAAAATCGAAATCAGAATTCACGCCCCTTTATGGGAGGAGTTTGAAAATACTTAAGAAAAAGCTTTTGGAGAGGTTGGAAAAGGTATTTGAGAAAATTTTTTTACAGGTTGATTTCGTAAAAACCTGTAAAAAACATTAACTTCCTTTTTACGACTTGTTTATTGTAATAAAACGGAAATTTAAAATTGATTTCACGAAATCAAGCGACGCGGAGTAACGCGTCCATCTCCCGCTCAGTTCGGGGCGTGACTGAGGTTTTACGACTGTGGCGTGGACAGTAGTTCTTCGGTGGACGCTATAGGGTTCACTTTGAAAAACCGAATTCGTCGACTAGCGGCCGTATTGTAAAATAACAACGCGAAAATGCATATTTTATTTTATTTTGGGAAGATCGGGTGTAAATATCAACTTTTTTTGCGATTATTATAAAATAAACTGAATTTGCCACATTATACAATAAAACCATATCCGAAAAGGGGTTTATAATTAGGAGAGTTTGGACTTGAAAGCGTGTTTTTTATACCTTATACTTTATTTTTTTATAGGCTTATTAAAAGACTTATAAAAAAAATTACCGATGTTTTTAAGGGCAAAGGTATGTTCTACACGCAGTATTTAATTGAAGCATCTATAATACTTCTAAGCGATCAAATTTTCAAAACAAAAACATATGATTTTGTATGATTTTGCATTATTTACTATGGCTTCATCTTAATAACAAAGTAATAATTTCGATGATGTAAACTATATGCATCTTTATATCTTTTCATTCGTCGACTGAAATATAACATGTTGATTACATTTTTCGTTCAGCAATAATTTATTTTTATCTTTACACTAAAACTATACCACCATATTTCTTAGTTTTATTTGAAATGCTTGTCATATGTTGTTGTTAAACACGCCGCCAGCTCAACAAATTGAATGTTTTTCGGCAAACACTTTTTGTGTACGTTGTTATCTGAAATAATACGTAACTCACGTATTTTATGATGCTTCAAGGTATTAAAATATTTCTCAAGTGACATGACGTGGCTTTGTTCGGCCTCCCCTGGCGTTGCAGCGCCTCGTAGTTGTTTTCATAGAAAACTCTCGTACAAGCTGTAGTCCAATGGCACAGCACGCCCCTATACCATAGATTTTTCCCTCAAGCCACCATCGGAGTATATTATTAGATTAGGGTCTGCATGTTTGAATTCAGAACCCAGCCACGAGTGCATGTCTGACAACACGCTTAACGGCCGCGCCTTAAATAACATCTGTGTTCGTGGAATTTCACACAAAGCTACTGCTATAATTCGGTTTCTAATTCAAGAATTCGACACAAGATGACGCTACTTCCGCCAGCAGCTCGCAAGTGGATGTTTCTTCCCTAGATATAACTAATAACTACTACGGATTTATAGAATTTAAGTATCTATCCGGATATGGAGAGATTACATATGGCGTCATTGCCTATCACTAGCTGTCACTGGATCACGATCACAGTGGATCCGAAGAACTGCTTATTTTTGCAACCAGTTTTTATCGGATTTATAAAATGGTTACCTACACTCAAACTGGGCGAAGCCGAATGCAAAAGCCGCTTGCAGGGCCTGGCAGCAAAAACCTGACTGCTGGTGTTTATATATTACGTTATTTCTTTGTTTTTGAATTATTTTTTATGCGTCAAACAAAATATTGCACCCACCGCTCTGTTTTTTCCAAATTAGACAGACGTTATATTTTTTAATGAGAAATAAACTGGTAATAAATACTACATAAACATTTTTTTGGTTATTCGTCAAACCATTTCGCCTCTTAGAGGTTTACTACCCACTATAAATCTAATTATGGAATTGCAATATGGAGCGATGGCGATCATTGTTAAGTGCGAGGACTGATTTGAAAACTGCACCTGCGCTAAGCGTGTAGAATATTAATCACAAGTGCACTGGCCATTGCACTTTTCTGCATTTGATGGGCCAGGGTTAGAGCGTGCTTTGCGTATCAACGAAATATATATTTGTATCGATGATAACTACATTGCAACCTCTGCATCTTTCTCATAAACGATGCATTTAACAGAATTATCAGCGGCACGACTATTTATCAATAACTGAAAAAATTGTCGGTTCCTCGGATCCACTGTGATCCAGTGACAGCTAGTCACCGGGAAGTCATATGTAATACATAGCCACGTGATACTATTATTCGCAACTGCCTGTTACAATAATAATAATCATATTACCGTCAATCTTTCCTCTTTCCATATCCGGAGAGATAGGTGAGTTGGGGTAAGAGCACTGTATAAAATGAATAGATGAAGTTTAAAGTAATCCCATATGTCACAGCATTATCCCATCGCATTCAATTTTTATACAAGGAATTTTAACTATTCCTTAATCAAATGGTTTTATCACCAGAAGTTAATCTACTGTTTTTATTAGATTTTTCAGTATTTAAAAAAAAAAGTCTTGATAGATCCACTTACCCCGCCTTCGGGGTAAGTGGATCTAACTTCAATATTTTTATTAATGGCAAAATGAAAAAAAAATGTTAGTTGGCAATCCAATCAAACGCACTAAACACACAATTTTGCTATGTAAAAATATTGAATATAGTGGAATATACATCATAAATCAAACATTATTTGGCAGATTGGGGTAAGTGCAACATTTTATGGCTAGTGATGGGGCAAAAAAAACAAACTTTTTTTTTATGTATTAGTACTATTTTTCACAATATTTACTTACAATGTTATATAATAATAAATATTTACTAATAATAACTTAACATGTTTATAGGTGTACGAACTATTTTTTTGGTTACTAGAATAAAAAAAATTACACAATAATATGTGGAAATAATAACCCACAAAATTCCTTTGCGGAACCTTTTGCTTGCGACTTTAAAATGATTAAAAATAAAAAAATAACATTTGTTTTACAGGTAAGAGTTTATCTCATACAAAATCCCTTATTAAATATTAAAATCATTAGAGACCATTTTAAAAACGAATTCTTCTCCTCTCCCAGTTAAGGGGTTTGGCAAAACAGATATAATATCTGTGGTATAAATATCGGATACATCATCAACTTTTGGGAATTAAAATACATTATGATTTTCTAGAATAACAAAATGACACAATAATGTGTGGGAATGATGAACCATAAAATGCCTTTATGGAACCTTTTGTTTGCGATTTTAAAATGATTAAAAATAATAAAAAAATAACATTTCTTTTACAGGTAAGAGTTTATCTCATATAAAATCCCTTATTGAATATTAAAACCATTAAAGGACATTTTAAAAACGAATTCTAAAATTCTAGAATTCGAATATTAAAACCATTAAAAGACACTTAAAAACGATTTCGCCTCTTCTCCCAGTTAAGGGATTTGGCAAAACACAATAATATGTGAAATATCACACAAATAGCGCACTTGAAGTGAAATATCACAAAACTGCGCTATATAAATACTACGTTATTATTATTATTATATGGAAATAATAACCCATAAAATGCCTTTGTGGAACTTTTTGTGGGCAACTTAAAAATGATTAGAAATAAAAAAAAAAAAACATTTCTTCTACAGGTAAGAGTTTATCTCATACAAAATCTCTTTTTGAATATTAAAACCATTTAAGGACATTTTAAAAATGAATTCTCCTCTTCTACCAGTTAAGGGGTTTGGCAAAACAGATACAATATCTGCGATATAAATATCGGATATGTCATCAATTTTCGGGAATGAAAATACGTTATGATTTTCTCTGGTTAAATGTGAAACCCTTCGTACATATTTGACTGTCTTCTATTTTATTCAATGTTTGTTTATACGGTAGTTTTTATAAATTTCATTGCAATGTATTTAACCTCGCTAGGACAAGCCTGTGTTGAGGTCAATAATTTTATGATGTGTTAAAAAATAACACATAATAATATAGGTATTGAAAGAAAAGTATTGTTACATTCATGTACCCACTCATAAACATTATAATATTGATAATTAAGTAAAGCTACATCCATGTTCCTTACAAACATGGATTATTTTTTAATCTTTGTCATATTTCTAATGGTACTAATTAAGCTTATGTTTCGTTTTTTTTAAAGTAGTATGCACATCACTAGTAACATTTGCGTCCATACAAAAATATAAGGGGGAAGTGGATCTATAGTTTAGTAGCACTTAACCCAGCACGTAATTTTATGGGGGAAGTAAATCTAGTCTTATAAATCATAATTCTTTAAGATATTCATAATTCAAATATATACACATCAAACCTCAATTCAATTATAGAGCACTCACCAATTTGTAGCTTTCTAGCACAATTTTCTGTCAAGTTATAGACAAATTAAGGCAGCACTCACAACTCGAACACTGACTAAAACCAACTGCCAAAATTCGAAGCTCTCTAACAACTCTATGTGTTTATGAAGCAGCTCCATCTATACGTCAGAGTGAGAATTTAGCTAATTACAACATATTCTCTATAGATGGCAGCGCTTGAATATTGTATTCAAAGAAGTTAGAAGGCCTAGATGTACTTCCCCCAAAATGTCACTTACCCCAACTCACCTTACTCACATTTACAAATCCGTAGTACTTATACCTGCCAGGGGTACGTCCTCATGAGATCTGCGAACGTAAGTGGAAATCGAATTACAAAAATAGCTTTCTAAGAAACTTCAAATACGAAGATGGTTTTGCGTACTGCGCGGCATCAGAGTGCATTATCAGCCGGACACTTGAATTTCAAACAGATGATAGCATAATAATAACTAATAACGCTAGATGCGTGACCCGAATTAAGCTATTTATTTTCCGACTAAAATCTGTTTCTTTATTGTTGATTTCAATGTAAATTACTTGTGTGTATCATTTGAATTGTTTTTTTGGTTTGATGTCAGGGTTAGTAACATTTTAGCTTCTATAACGAAAGGCCAGTGTCACAGTAATACCTACTCATTCGAGCAAATTAATATGTCATGATATTTATAATTAGGTATTTATTGATATCAAGTTTAATTTGTAAAACTCCATTTTAATTTTAATTTTTTTATTATATTTACGCACCAGATTTAAATGTCCGGGTTAAATTTTCCCCACAGGAAAAACTAAACCCTTTCACACACTTCCCCAAATGATCATCTAGTCAATCCACGCTATGCAATTGCACTATATAAGTATTATAAATACAAAACAATACAAGAACAAACTGTCAACCTACCAGAGACCAAATGGGAAAACAATTCACCGACTCCAGATATTTTCATATCAGAAGGTTCGGCTCTGTGGAATTCCTAATTAAACCTATAAATTCTACTGATCCCTCAATATAAACATTTAAAAAATCTTTTGTAATCGTACATATATTTAAAATGACTGATTTTTGCATTTCATTTCATCATTATCATTCATTACATAGTATAAAATGAAGTCGCTCAAAATGGATGTGCGCGTTAATCTTTTAAACTACGCAACGGATTTTCATACGGTTTTCACCAATAGATAGAGTGATTGAGTGTATAAAACATGTAAATTATATTAGAGAAAAGCCGAGAAATTCAAAGAAAACATATTTTTGTGCGATTAAAACGGCTGGCGGGCTGTACTATAGTCACCTTTGAAATTCGTTCTACGGAAGAAATTGGAAAATAGATGTCCTAGAGTAAGTATTTTATTTGATGAAGTCGCTCAAAATGTAAGTGCGCATAGATCTTTTAAACTGCGCAACGGATACTCATGCGGTTTTCACCAATAGATAGAGTGATTCAAGAGGAAGGTTTATATGTATAAAAACATGCTTATTATAGTAGAGAAAAGTCGAGAAATTCAAATATTCAATTCATGCAGCGGGCAGCTGGCAAGCGGGTGGTGTGGATTTTATAAAGTTTGGGTAATGGCTTTGTGTTTCGTTAGCCACAGCAACGTGTGGACGGGTCTGCTAGTTTATATATAAATTCTTTGACAAATCTAATATGCCTAAATTTTGAATGAAAGACCTATAGGTATAATGCCAGTAGCCGAAATAACAAATGGTAATATTTTTATAGTCTGAGAATGCCAAATTATTACGCGTGACAGCTGTTTTGACTTCTGAAGGCATTGACAGTTTGATAATGCCTTTAGAAGGCGAAACAGCTGTCACGCTTAATAATAATTACACAGCTGAACTTGTTAAAAAATAAACTGTTTTTTTAATTTAATTGTAATATTATTGATTATATAATAAAAAAATAAAAATTTATAATTAGACACTTAAAAAAGCTCTACATTGAATTTTCAAGAATATTTGATGTCGGTCATTTGTTTTCTTTCAATTTTTTCTAAATATAATATACGTAGTCTCCTAAAGAATTATTATGAACATCGTGATAAGTAATAAGATTTTCCTACGTACGTCAGATCAACTGTAATTATCATAATTAAACGATTATAATGTATTGAAAGGATCTTAAGTTCGTAAAGATTAATTAATAATAACTATATGTAGGTACTTAACTAGGTACTCAAAGCAACTAACTAGTACAAGTAACAATATTTGTTGTCATTGATTCAACCTTGTTTAAAGCAACAAACACAGAAGAAACACATTTGTCCAATTATGCAATGATTCGACTTTTGCTTTACTTGATTATTATTATTAATTTAATATTTACCTACATGTTGCAGGCATGACGTCTCAAAATAATCGTGAATCAATTAATTTAATTATTAAATTGAACGATTTGTTTTTGGCTTAAAATCATCGAAATATTATATTATATCCCATGTGTATCGATGATTGATTCAACTTTTAAAAACAGTCCAGTGTTGAAGACGAAAAATATTTTTAAAAACCTCTGTATTGGAACTTAGATTGTATTTTTGACATTTATTTCGAATATTACGAACGAACCAATACTAACCGATTAATTTACCAAGTACCTACATTGTTTTTATTTATTTTTTATACCGCACAAGAGTCCCACCTACTCCCAAGCGCCTGGAGACAGTGATCCATGGCATCCTCAATTGTGGCATGTTGTGAAGCTGAAGGTAGTGAGGAGGGGGACGAGACGGAGAAGAAGGAGGTAAGGAAGTGCCTGGCTATTCAGATCTGGTCACCAAACACGGCTAAAGTCATTTCAAGCAACGTTTTAATTCTGAATGGTGGTCTTACACTAGGGTGATACTCAGAGTATCTTCCACTCTGGAACGTGCTGCAAATATACAATACATTATTTTAAAATTAATTGTGAAATAACACATATTAATCAAATCAAAATTTTATTTGAGCACGCCGGGATTCGATCCGGTGACTTTCGGATTGTGAGTCAGGAGCCTTACCCCTCGACCAAGGCGGCACGTTTATGTCAGGGGACAAGTATAATAATGAATCGTTAACAAACAACGAATTAAAAATATTAATAAAATTAGTTTTTTTTTAATTCTAACTACGAGTATTTTGCTATTTTTATCCTAAATAATCTTACTTTTAAGTATTTTAATTATTTTGAAAAAAAACACACGTATTTTTACCTCATACAATTTTTTTTTAATTTCTACGAGGAGGATGTTGGAAGATTGAGAGAACCTGGCAAATTAGATCAAGTCATTAAAAACGATGAATAGCCTTTTATGCAACTAACTTGCATCTATTTACGAGCATTTGCATAATGTACGGATGATTGCTGTCTAAACGGGTAAAGTGACTTCATAAATCAATTATATAAGTTGCATGCACTCGTAAGTAGGTAAAAATATTAATTTATGATCAAGTAGATTCTTAGTATCTCATATAATTTACTTAATTTCATGATTTTTGCCCCCCCCCCCCCCGTCCCTTTCACACATCGTCACGTTTGTGAGACCCCCTCCCCCTAGTGTGACGTCACATATTTTGCAATTTTACATCTAAAAAAGTTTTGCGTTTTAATATTTAAGATTTTAGGAAATCGCCTCGCAAATACATAGTAATACTAACTGGTTTCCGGCATGCGTTGCAATGCCTTATTCAAAGAAATAAATTATGTCTCCCTGCATGTCCTTTCCCGTGTGACCTCGATCCCCTCCCGCATCCCCTTCCTCTCCCGCGTTCCCCTTCCACTGTCCCCGCCCACCTTCTCCCCTCACCCGCTCCCCCATCCCGCAAACCTCCCCTTCCGCATTCCATACATTCATTAATTCAATCCCAGTACATTCAATTTTCAAACAGCTCGCGTGCCACCTATCACAATTTTTTAATTCAAATTTTCATTTTTCGTTTATTACAAATATTCATTTTT
This sequence comes from Limnephilus marmoratus, assembly GCA_917880885.1. Taxonomy (NCBI): domain Eukaryota; kingdom Metazoa; phylum Arthropoda; class Insecta; order Trichoptera; family Limnephilidae; genus Limnephilus; species Limnephilus marmoratus. The sequence goes on along the minus strand of OU862929.1, from coordinate 35,765,899 downwards.
GTATATTATAAGAACAATCAATCAAATTTGGTACCTAACACAGGTATCTAATTAAAATATCTATAATTTAAAAAATCCATAGACAATTCTTTTAATACAAAAAAAAACAAAGCAGCTACCTGCCAAATTCAATTTCATCAAACGCGCGAACTGTCAAACGTGCGAAGTTAAAAAAAAGTCGTCAAGTTTTCTTGAATTATTCAATTTTCCGCACAATTTTCTTAATTTTTCTTTTCGTAAGAACCTTCAACAAAGTATTAGAAAACCTATTTCATTATCAACAGATGAATGAAATAGGTAAAGTCGTTCTGAAGTTATGGAGTGGCCAAGGGAAACAGGGATTCATTTTTATATATATAGATTATTATATTTAGTAATATTTTTATTCAATTTATAAAAACAGTTTAATTTATAAACAAGTTCTGCTGTGTAATAGGCCACTTGCATCACATTATTTTCCGGTTTAGGCAAATATTCTAAGACATTCCGTTTTTTTTTATCGTATTTTTGAAACCCTGGGGATTTTTTGAAAATTTCAATCCGAAAAATCAGACCATGTTTTATAAACCGGAAAGACGGGACATAATTTTATAGTTGTGAAAAAACGATAATTACGTAGCCGAAAATCATTTAAAAAAAAACGTTTCATTTCCTTGTTCCATCTTATTGATCATAAATCATTTTAATGTACAACGTCTATATTACTAAATCCAATGTAATATACTTGCACTTGTAAATTATAATAATAATAAGAATATTATAAAATTTGATTTTGTTAAAATCAGCACCATAACCATTATACCTCTAAAACACGAACCGACATCTAAAATGTACGGGGTTCTCTTAACAACATCTGTCAAAATGTCAAACCAAATGATAAGTTCGCAGAGAACAAACAATAAATCTAGTGAACGAATTCGAAAATTCGCCTGAAATCAAAGGGATGCCATATAAAAAAAAATAGTAAAAAGATCTATCCACTTGATTTTTCCAAGTCGTTGTGAAATCCTTGCAAGTGGCCTATTATTATTACGCGTGATAGCAGTTTTGCCTTCCGAGGGCATTATCAAATCTATTTTCGTGTACAATTTCTTACCATCAACGAATACACAATAATAATTTCCAACGCAAAAACAGTATTATTATATTAAACCCATCTCAAGGAAGTTATCTCCGTCATCAGCGATTACCGTGTTGCAAGACGATGGAAACTTGTGTAACATAAACAACAAAAATATTTCTAAATGGACTTTACGCAACGACTAGATTTGGATTTCCTCGAATTGCATTATAATTTGCTGGAAAAGATCTCCAATTTAATAAAAAAAAAAGATTTAGTATCCGGCAAGAAAATTATCACGTAACTACGAACTTTTTGGTACCTACCCTATTCCACTCCAGTGGCGGTCCGTGAGTTTTCAGAGAGCTAGAGCGCTAAGATTGAAAAATATGACGTGGTTTTAGCAGAAAATGAATTACATATTTTTTCAAAATTTCAAATTTTTATGTGAAGATCTTCAGGATTATTTCAGTCAAGGGATGTGCCGCATCCACATACTGAAAGATCTTCATACAAAAAGTTTGAAATTTTGAAAAAAAAAATCATTTTCGGCTACAGCAACATCAGTAATATCGTTTTTTTTTCAATATTAGCACTCTATCTCACTGAAAACTCACGGACCGCCACTGCTACATACCTTCATTGAAGTCATAAAATAATAACTTTAGAGGAACGGCTGCGCCACCCTTTTCTTTTTCCAAAACTTAAATTTCGATTTGGGGTTAAAATACCCTACCACACAAAAAAAAATTAATTGAAAGGTATCTAGTACGAAGATATTAGTGTACAAAATACTTATCAGACCAGTACTTACGTACGCAGCTGAGACTTGGGTACTAACTAAGAAGAATGAGCGAGCACTGGACGTTTTTGAAAGAAAAATTTTGAGGCGAATCTTCGGACTGGTTCTAGAAAATGGATTTTGGCGTAGACGCTATAACAATGAGCTCTATACCTTGTTTAATGGGCTAAACGTCGCAAAATTTATAAAATTGGGAAGACTTCGGTGGCTGGGTCATGTGGAGAGAATGACCGAGCATCAAGCACCAAAGTCCCTGCTGAACTCAAGACCAATAGGGCGAAGGAGCCTGGGAAGGCCAAGACTAAGATGGAGCGACAACGTCCTCAAAGACATATCTATCTTGGAGCTTCCAAACTGGAGAGAGCTGGCACAAAACCGAGATGAGTGGAGGAAGACTCTTGAGGAGGCCAAGACCCACCAGGGGTTGTAGAGCCAATAGTGATGATGATGATCTAGTACGAAAATATGAGCGATTAAGGAATTAAATTTTTCATGATTTTAGAGGGAAATTTGACAATTATTTGCGATTTAAAAAAATATTTTTCTTTTATTTACTATACAAATTTGATGAAATATTAAAAAAAAAAATTATGTGGTTAAATTCAAATTACAAACGACTGATTTGCGTTGTTGACACAAATTTTTTCGTATGTTAATAATTTAATATTTTTACCAAAAGAAACGTCTTTTCTATGACGTATAATTTTTTTTTCACTACATTAACACAGTAGATAGGGCAATATTATTTTTTTAAATAATTATAATTTCGTCAGAAAAGAGAGTTAAAAAAAATATTGGAGGTAGCAAGAAAACATTGGTCAGGACCAACACATTGGACCAACAATAACTAATTCATAGGTATTGAAAAAAATAGTTTTGGCCAATTGAGATTAAAAAGAAACTTTTCAACTCTCAGGACAATGAAATTTATTACCTGATATATATTATACTATAAAATTTACTTGCGCCCGCTGGGATTTGAACCCAGATCTTTGTATTGCTAGTCGAGAGCCTAGAGCAGAAGATACGGGTGCGAGTGACGTTGTCCGGAAACCATTCATTGGGCAACCAACACGTTTGCCATATGTCACCCGACGTGATTCATTACGTTTGGTGACTTAAATTTTTATGGATTCATGGGATGAGGTTTGTTGTGATACGTCTGCCCACCAGCTGCGTGGCGTGCCGAATCGGGAGAGGCCGTTTAAGGGAGGCCCTTTGACCTCTCGGGACCGAACGCCTTGCACCGCAGTGGAAGGGATAGATACGGATCGTACGTCACTTCTGAACATACCAACTCCAAATTCGTACACACCCCTCGTACCATTTTCCTTCCTAGATTTTCCTCTCCTTCCTTTACTCAAAAAGATCTTCTACACAGTATGTATCGTCAAACATGACGTATGCCTTGATGGAAATTAATTTTATCAGGGCCTCCCGTGTGGAGTTAATGTATTTAAAAAAATAACATATGTTCGAAGGTCTAACTAAAAACTCTTGAATGAAATCTCTGTAGTCTTGATAATAAATGCAATTTTTTTTACATTAACTTCACACAGGAGACGCTGAGGAAAATAATTTCCCTCAGGGCCTACGTCATCTGAGATGCTGTGTGGAGGGTCTTTTTGGGGAGAGGAAGGAATGAACATTGGTCTTGAAGAGACCCATGTTGTAGGAAAGAGGCAACACAAAGGCTAGAAAATCGTTCCACAGCCGAGCTGTTGAACACAAGAACGATTCAAAGAAGCGACCTCTTCTCATGAGACCAATGTCAACCGTATACATATATGTTGGGCAAGCGTTTGACTTATTTCTTTTATTTGACAAAACGGAAGTGCTGCCATCTATATTAATAATACGTTAAAAAAGCTACTTTTGTAATTCGGTTTCGAATTCAAGAATTCGTCAAAGAATGGCGCCACTGATATTAGCAGATCGCACGTGAACGCGCCCCCCCCCTAGGTATAAGTGTCTCCCCGTATCTAGAAAGACTGACGGTAATAGTATCTACGGAGTTGTGAATAAAAGTATCACGCGGCTATATATTGCATAAATTGTCGTTGCCCGTCGCGGTTACTTTGTCCCGGTGACTAGCTGTCACTGGATCGCAGTGGATTTGAGGATCCGGCTGTTTTTGGAACCAGTTCTTATCGGATATGTAAAATGGTCACCAACACTCAAACTGAACGAAGCCAAACCAAAAGCCGCAAAAACTGCGGAGCGGGTTTTTAACTGCTAGTACCCTATTATTACACTCGTATATACAGGTACCTACCACCTAACGTATTATCATATTCATATAAACTATTTAGAAATATCCCTCTTTGATTCCTTCACGAAGTTTGAAATTAATATAGACATACTTATATTTTTTGACACATTAAACCCCTCAGGTCTCGGACCTATTTTGTCGGAAGGTCAAAATTTTTCCACTTTAAAATAAAATCCAAAAAATGGATTATTTTTGAACGCATCCAAAAACTAAAAACTGTTTTGGAAAGGTAATAAAATATGCTTCCAAATTTTATAATTATGGTTTCATGTAAAAATAATTCATTAAAAAAATTATCAAGTGTCATAAGCGGTCGGATAATTTGATTTCATAAAGGTGTCCATTTGAATTACTTTTGCGGTTAACTTTTAGTTTTGAATACAAAGCATGGTTTTTTCTCTTTCTAACACCGTTTTGGTCACATTTCTAACCATGATAGTAAGGGAGACAACGGTTTCTATGAGACCTATACGACTTGTCCCGAAAACCAAATAAATCACTTGACAGGTAGACAGATACATTATTTGTTTCACACTCTATCGGAAATCCATACAACAAAGCATATTAATAATTTAAAATAAACATAGGTCACTAAATAGTACAATATATATTTTTTTAAACTTACGTGTTTGTTCCAAAAGTCCATTTTGCGGCTCGACTCCCAGAGACACCGAAACCAGAAAACCGAACAGCACTAACGGAGATATTGATTTAAACATTTTAAATTACAATTAAAGTCAAATAGTCACAATTAAATCACTGATAAATAAATAAAATCGAACCCCGGTGAGAAAAAACAAAAGCTGCGCGCGCAATGGGGTTCGATTCGAATTTGAATAAAAAAAATGGCCGCGGCTCACTTTCGTTCCATAGACAAATTATATATTATTTGTTTATAATGGCGTCGTCGTCGCGGGTTATGCTTAAATCTTTTATAATTGCATCACAATTGTTTTTAGGTTAAGACGATGTTATGTCATCCGAAATAAATAATACGTAATAACAGCGCTCGTGGCTCGGAGTGAATGAGTGAAAGCAAGTGCTGGCGGTCCCGCCATTTTATACCGCCGGCCGTCCGCGCAATATTATTTTTAAAATAATTATTCTTCGAATTCAATGCGCGATCCGAATTACGTTTTTTCAGCAGAAGACAGATCAGTTCTCGCGAAGGGACTTGCCTAAAATTTAAATTTATTTTATTTCCTCGTAAAGTATAAAGTAACGTAACTAAACACAAATTCTGTACGCTGTTTGAAAAACAAAAACATACCAATGGTGTCCTGTAATTTAATAATCAAATCGATTGTAGTGTAAAGGATACCATTTTTCTTGTATATTTATATTAGTTGTATACAGTTTGACATGCTTAACTTTACATTCGGTTTGCGTAGAGATATTTTGAATACAAAAATCTTTATTTTTACAAAAGATGAATGTTTCTCGTATGCTTCCTATACCATTTTCGATTTCGTTTCTATATAATATATTGGTGAGCTCTGGCGTTATGAAACTATTTCCTATACCATTCGTCCTATTGCACTAAAGCTTGGGTGATTGACTATGCTTACGCCCCTCGAAGGTTGCTATAAATATATAACGATAAGCTCTGGGTCATGAAATTTGTGGAAAAAATTACAATCCAAGATCATATTATCAAATAAGTATTTTACTGCTTTTTAACCATAGATCATAGAAACAATGGAAGCTATGGCGTGGAAGACTGTCAGTGAGCTTCTACCAAACTGTACGGACGATCAAAGCGGCAATGCAGATAATGATTGTACGACTTGTGTGCAGGCAGAAACAATGGCGGGGTATCTTTGGTAATAGATCGACCGTGTTAATTTTTTATACGTTGTACATTATTATTTAAAAATATATTAAAAAAAAGAACTTTCACATTAAAAAATGTTCAATTATTTTTATATATGTTTGCAATATTTTATATTCAGATTATTTTATATAGGTAAGTAATCTTTTGTATTTTTATTTACTTTTATCTATATACCTATGTAATGATAGATACTGCTACCCGGCTCAGAATGGATATTGTCTAGTGAGTCGTGTAGCGCACATGATCGTTAAATAACTATTGATGTTAATAAACGCCCTGGTTACCGGTAATTAAATAAAAAAATAAAAAAATTAGGTGCGGTGTGCAATTGTACGAGTGAACGCCGTTGGCGACTTTTGTGCATACTAATAGTGGCTTACGACTTTTCTTCATTATTTCTATTATCTATGATTTTAACTAAAATTAGCATACACGTATACTGTCACTGCAATTGCAGTAGGTACAATGTTTATTTTGTAGAATTATTATCATCAGTGAGTTTTTGTTGTTACTCCTTTTGTACTATATTCCTGTATTGAACTTAACACATGTTGAATCCTTTTTGATTTTTTACGTAATATGATGTTGTCTAAACATGACATCTTTATTTATACCAGAATAAGCTCCATAAAATATTTTTTTGGTATAAAATAACTAACTAATACATGCTCTTCTAGTGTTCTGACTCTTGACATGGTCCGACTCAAGTATCTGATTCACTTGGCCGTGCCATGTCTTTGTCAGGCGTCCACTTCTTCTATCATTCACACTTGCGTCATATATTCTCCTTACACTCCTTTCCTCGTTCCCAAACCATCGGAGCGTTCCTTTCTTAATCTTACTCATTACGCTTACTGATGTAAGCTGATGCTTTGCATTCTTTTGCGGATCTCCACGTTTCTTACACGATCGTACGTGGTTTTACCACACATACGCCACAGGGATCTCATTTCTACAGCATTCAGTCTACTTTCATCCTTCCTCTGCCAGTTCCAAGCCTCACTGCCATACATTAGGGTAGGTACCAGTACTCCATTATGGACGGCTAGCTTTGTTTCCTTGGACAGTTTTTTGTTGGTACCAACGGCGTTCAGTCCTTCATTAATAAAGTTACCTGCATTCACCCTTCTTTATTAATTTATCTTTTTGACATACATATTTTTAATATATATTTTTGAAGTGAAAACTTCTTAAGCACCGTTGTGATTTGAAACTTGATGAAACGGAAATGAGCGACACTAAAAAGAGACAAACACATACATCTATAAGTTATGGATTTAGCCTGCGAGGAAATGCAATAAAATATTTATTTAATTCACCGGTACTTGGTTCCAATACAATGAATAAATCCAAATTCCCACGCAAGTCTCCTTTGGTGTAGTGGTATAAAGCGCCTGACAAAACTCTACAGACATTTAGCGAACCACGGATCGAATCTTACGAAATTAAAAAAAAAGTTTTTTTTTAAAATCCAATGTCCAAATCCAATCTTCAACCACTCCAAAATGAACAGGCAAAAGAAAACACAAAAGAAAGCGACGTCTAGCGACTCCGAAGAAGAAAACCCAATACCAATAGGTCATCTTATGTACCTGAACTCAACACAGGCTCGTGCCAATTTAAAAACTTTACATTCGGTTGCGGAGTCAGCATTTTACATTTTTTGTATTATAAAATCGTTGCCAAGTTCCACGTTTGGCAGCCTGCAAAGTTAAGTATGTGAAGATCTAACTATTCAAAACAATTTATTGGGATCCATCGGACTACCTTGCTCTTTGGGAACGCTGGATTGATGGCCTTTTAATGAAATGGATAGCCGTGGTGCTCACATGATGCATAGAGAGTTTTTCTTAAAGAGTCGGCGATATGTGTACGCGGTGCGGTGCAGACCACCGAACATGTGGTCAACGAATACCCGCTCCATTCATTCCCCGGCGGGACTGATGAGGTCCACAGGGCAACGCCTGAGGCCCTAGACTTGCTCGCAGACCTAGATGTCACCCCCTGACCCCCCACCATACGAAAGAAGAACAAATGAATGGAGGGGAGGTTTTGGGAAGAAGAAAGGTGTAACAGATGGATAGAAATCTGGTTATCAGTACGACAGACGTATGAATCATCTCTCTCACTGCGGTGCAAGGCATTGGGACGATAGAATCAGGAGAGGAGAAAGTGTCCCCCCAACCGGCCTCTCCCGATCATATCCGCTTCCCAAAATGAATAATTCATTAGACACATCTCATATTTAAAAGCGCGTTCGTTTGTCTATGAATAACCTCTTGACGATTATTGACGGAGATCGACATGCCTTGCTCACTCAACCGAACAACTGACTTCTCATAGAAAAAAAAAGAAATCAAAAATCATTTCGTAATTGACGAGACCTTGTCGCGGGTTTTATTTCATTTTATATTTAGTAATAAGAGCGGATGCGAGAAAAGAAAAATAAAATTTACGCAACAATTTAGATGTAGACAGTGCCTATTAGAATAGGTTCAATGCAGTGACGGATTTATACTTTTCATAAGTATAGGCCACATCATTTGCGCCGCGGGCCTCTTCCTCCTTCTTCGCGGCCTATACGGCCTATTGACAAATCCAGGACTTGTTCAAAGATAGGTTTATATGGACAATTTGGTAGCGGAGTTTATAAATGCATCGAGTGTCGTGAGTTTGATTCCTTTGCTAGCTAAGACCTCCATTATTGCACGGGCTACACATATTACCCGCGTAATGATGATGATCACAAAATTTGATACTAGCGAATAACCGGCATGCGATATAATGCCACTTAAGGAAAGATAGCGTTTGTGTTTTATTTCTGTTTATTGAAGTGCTTTTGGAAACCCAATATTTTTTCTTTTCGGTCTGGTGCATACACCAATAAATCAAAAGGTTTTCCGACTAAGAGGAAAGATGAAAGTGGAACATGAACATAATACAAGGTTCACAAAGAATGAAGGAATGCTGGTTCCAAAATATAATAATAACTACGGACGGCGAACCCTGGAATACAACGTGCCAAAAATATTTAACATGTTACCAATTAATATAAAAAAATTGCGATTCTACAAATAGATTGAGATAGGTATATTATGCTGAAACAATGATTACTAAAAAGAGGTAGTTTATATTAAATTCATGTGTGTTAATTGTGACAATCTGTATAGTTATAGTTATAATATTATGTGTGTATGTTTAAATTGTATTTGAACATTAACATCTTGTTGACAAACTGCTTTATTGCGGTTTTACGGGATTGTACTTTGAAAACCAATAAAATAAAATAAAAACTCGTGAGCAGGCCACATAACTACAACTGTACGTTTGAAAAGCTTGGTTTTTTAAATTTACCTCCTGCTGTCCCCTACCACTACTATGTATTTTGCAATCCCTCCCTCTGTCTCTTCCCCTATCACCCCTCCTTTATGTCCTTCCTTCTTCCGAATTCCCCTTCCCCTCCCTCCTTCCCTCCCTACCACTGAAATACAAACAATTCTCACAGCTGTCCGTCTGAAAGCCCGAATTTTCCAAATTTACCCCTCGCTATCCCCTATGGCTACGACGAGCCCCTTGAGATCCCTCTACGTGCTCCTCCTTCGTCCCATCATTCCCCTCTCGTATCTGAACCCCTTCCCGAGTTTCCCTTCCCCGCCTTTCTCTCCTCCCTCGTCCGTCCTCTCACGTACCCCCACTTCTTTCATTCTCTTCCCCTCTCTCCCGGATTTCCTTCCGTAATCCCCCTTCTCTCCATGCCGCTAAACTGTATGAAATACACACACTCCTCACAGCTGTCTGTATGAGAAGCATGCCTCACTCCCCTTTTCCTCTCCCCTCCGTCACTTTCCCTCTGCGTGTCCTTACCCATGCGTCCCTTACCTCTCCCGCGTTCCCCTTCCACGTAGCCCGCCTTCCTCCCCCCCTCTCTAGAATCCATAATCCATACACACATTTTTCAAACAACTCGCGCCACCCGTAGTACATTTGATATACAAATTTCTTAACGCCAGAGCTTACCATTATATATAGAAAACTTCGTGGGCGTGCGCACAACAAATTACCGAAGTTTCATCGCAATCGGTTGAATGGTATAGGAAATACTCAATTTTATATCGCCAGAGCTCACCGTTACATACAGAAACCATTGCGGGCATGCGCACAACAAATCACCAGCGTTTCATCACATTCGAATGAATGATTTAGAGACCGCATAAGGGACAAACAAAGAAACAATAATTTATATATATTAACCTTTAACTGCTGACGTGTAGGCCGCTCCATCCTAGCAACAACAATAATATCGAAATATTCCCCTCCCTCGCGCGTCACGGATACGCCGCTTCCAGTAGTTTCGAATTAGTGATGCCAGGGCCGTAAAGTTTAAATTTAAAAATTTTAAAGTTATATTTCTGTAAGTAAATTCATTTCAATTTTTTGCGGTCCTCTCTGACCCATCGTTAGTGCTTACACAGACTGATTTCATATCTCAAGTGATTTTTGCCAAAAATGATTATATAATATCTAAATTGTCAAATGTAAGATACTTTGTATTAAAAGAAATATTGTATTTAAATATATTTAATTTGTCCAATAAATTTATAATTTGGACCTCAAAATTTTCTAATAAATACATGTTTAAAGTAACAGGCCGCCCTGGCCCCCATGCCAGAGTACCTATACGTAAAAAAAAATCATGTCGCAGTTAAAGAGCGACAGAGTCAAGCGGCGGCTCGTGACTTTTGGGTGTGCTAGGGTGTTATTACTGAAAAAATGGCATTACGGATGTTGTCGTAGGCGAAAACAATTTTTTTTTTTTCAAAAATCGGTTTTTGTACGAAGATTTTTCAGGAAATCCGTGCGGCGCACGGACAAACTGAAATTTTTCATACAAAATACAAAATAAAAAATAAAAAAAAATTCGGCTACAAAACATCAATAATGGAATTTTTGTAATATCAGCAATGTAGCACACCTAAAAGTCACGAGCCGCCAGTTAAAGGTTAAAATAATAAATAAAATAATAATACTATTGGCATTATCTGTTGAATGGAGAAATGTGCACCAAATTATTAACGAAACTTTAAATTTAATTAAGACTAAAACCACGCAAAAAACAATCCTATTGCAATATCCCAACTGATTCCGATCAGATATATCCTAGTGCGATGTGCAAACAGCTGAGGAAATTTCTTATGCAAAAAAGTGCTCGCGAAATGAGCGTTGTTTGTTTGTGTGTGAATTAGTAAAAAATGAAAGCATTTCGTGCTAAGGTATAACAAGTTTCTCAAACATCGTGACGAGACGATACGCAACGATGACGCGGTGACATTGACCTGAAAACGCTGTTTGATCGTATAATTCTGTATTACGGCAGTTCTGTCGGTTTCTCAAGAAGCTAAACAAGGAAACTGACTAATATCATATCATTCTGACTACCTTCTTTCTAATTATAAGATAGGTAATGTCTGTGGATGTATTGTAATGAAATTACTTTGTTTGGTAATGTTGTTCCGAAATCCTGGTTTTTAAAAATAAGATAATAAACGTTCTAAGTTCTGGAGTGGACGGGTAGAAGATGGTAGAGGATGGTTTGGAAGTAGGTACTTCACTATTTGGATATATATTTTTTTTATATTTATTAACCAAGATAAATTCACTTTTGGTAGGTATTATTATTAATTATTAATTAATTTTATTTTAGTAATTTGTACATTTAAGTTTACAAATTTCTAATTAATTAATTAATTCATATTGCAAACTAAATTTTATGTAATTTTATATAGGTCCTACAATACGTCTTGAACTTTCCAATTGGTGTGGACTTCAAAGTCTCTGGTAGCTTGTTATACAACTTCATCCCCTTGTACAGCAAACTGTTCTGCGTATTCGCCTTATCCTTTTTTTGAAGCCTGATTTCTTTGCATGTTCTCGTGTTATGTCTGTGAATGTCCTTGTTGAATACAATTTTATTTGAAAAGTATTTTGGTAAAATGTTTGTTAATTATTTTATGTATAAATATCATCGTATTCAAGGTCAGGATCTGTTTCACGGTTAGCCAATTCAGTTCCTTTAACATTTTGTTTACTTTTGAAAATCTATTTCGCCGTAATATTATTCTCATTGCCCTGTTTTGGAGAATTTGAAACTTATTTTGTTCTCGTTCGTTACATAGGAAAAGGATAGTTGAGCAATAGTTAAAATGTGGAGCAATAATCGAATTGTAGATAGTGATTGCAGTTTTACTAGATAGTTTTGGCCAAATTCTTCCCAAAAAAGATATTTTTTTCCCAATTTTCTTTTGTGTATATTCAGCATGCTTGTTGAATGTTAGTTTGGAGTCTAATATAACTCCTAAATATATCATTTCAGTAACATTTTCAATAATTTCACCATCAATTTTAATTTTGCTTTCACTGGATGTCTTCTTGTATCCGATCACCATACATTTTGTTTTTTTTTTGTATTTAATTTAAGCTTATTAATTTTTAGCCATCTTGATACATTGTTTAGCTCATTAGTTAAAATATTTATTAGTTCTTCATAGTTATCTCCAATTAAGTATATTAGTGTATCATCGGCAAATAGTCGTACTTTGCATTTTGAAAATATTTTCACCATGTCATTAATATAGAGTATGAACAATAGAGGTCCAAGGACCGACCCTTGTGGTACTCCTAATTTATTTTCCATTGGTTTCGAAAACTGATTATTAATTTTTGTTATCTGTTTTCTATCTTTCAAATACTCTTCTATTAATTTAATGGCTACAGATGATATAAACTACCTCACTAGGCTGAGCCTGTCAAGGGGGGAAAAATATCATAAATATAAAATGAGAAGAAAAAAATATTAACCACTCGAACCCATAAGCTTGTTTACACAATGTTTTAACGTTGCCAGGCATACGTAGTAGGGAAACCTGACTTATTAAGACATTTAAAGAGCTAAATAGAAATCTAAGAAATAACAAACAAAAAAAAACAAAAACAAAAAACATAAGAAGGTTCTGTCACGAAAGAAGGTTAAAGCCATTTCAAGCAAGGTTTTGTTGAATAGTGGTCTCACCAGAGCAATATTTGTGAGGAATTCCAGAAAACTTTTATTTTTATAAATTTCACCAATGCCAATACATTTTCATGATTTTTAAAGCACATTTTCACCATTTAACTTACATCCCATTATATTTTCACTTTTCTTAAAGCATATACAGTCTAACATAAATGCCAATACAATTTTATGTTTTTTTAACATATTTTCACCGTCTTACATAACCACTGGAGCGCTTTTTGCCACAATATGGCACCATTTAAAATACCTTGGATTGCTTTGCTGCCAGTTTTAGGCAAATTTTCCGTAGATGCATTAATTTTTTTTTTCAATTTTTCCATATTAAAATTCGGAGGTATGATTTTTTTAATGTCGGAGGAAAATATTCCAAAAGGTCACCAAAAAATCACGAGCAATCAGAGGAAAAAGTTACAAATCACGCAGTCGCTTGAGTGATTAATGGACAATACAGTTTCATGATTTTTATCGCCTAACTCTAACTCATAGCAATACATTTTCACGTTTCTTAAAGCACACTTTCATCGTCTAACTTAAATTCCGACAGCTTTTTAAAGCAAATTTTCACCATCTAACATAAATGCAATACATTTTTATGTTTATTAAACCAAATTTTCACCGTCTAACATAAATGCAATACATTTTTATGTTTATTAAAGCAAATTTTCACCGTCTAACATAAATGCAATACATTTTTATGTTTATTAAAGCAAATTTTTACCGTCTAACTAATTAAAAGCCAACACATTTTCGAGTTTTGTTACACATTTTCGTGTTATCTAAAACATTGTGTTGTTTTGTAACAAATGACGTCACCACGATATTAATCTCTTCATATTACCATGTATTAGTGACCGACCGAATGTTCGGTTTCGGTTTCGGCAAAAAAATCTTGCTTCGGCATCAGTTTCGGTTTCAGCAAAAAATCTGCCGAACCTTCGGCCACACCGAAACTCTGCGTTCGTGTTAGTTCGTTCACCTTCCATTATCAGCTGAGTTCGCCGGCCGGTCCGGCGTGATTGTGTTGTGGGTTTTTGTGTTCACATTAGAAAGACAAACAGGTTACGAATAACCCGACAATATTTGAAAATCTCCTACTACCACCAAAATAAGCCGGAAATGTTGCTTGAGTCGTGATGGAGGGCTTAGCCAGCCAAGCAATCGAACACGGAACTCCTGGGTGGGACCCAAACGCGATTCCCAATCAACCACTGACCGGTCATACTTCAATTATTATTTATTTTTTTAATTTCATTTAACACGTGTAATAAAAATGTTTTGATTGTAAACGCAGTTAAAATTAAAATACTCAATTATTGAGGTCCTTCATTAATAATGTAAGTATTGATAATTGCCAACTTTTTGTTCCAAGAAGTATATAACATGTTTTGTTAATTATTACAATTTTCGTTTGTTTTATAGCAGTGATATTTTATTTCACACACATCAATTGTTGTTTTTTATTTCATTTAACACGTGTTAACTGTCTGTATACGTGTAAAAAATAAGCCAAATTTCAGTACTTAAATTAAACAATAGATTTTTAACATGTCTAAAAAAGGCCGAAGGCCGATTTGGGCCGAAACTGAGACAGAATCCGAAGATTCGGTATCGATTTCGGTTACGGTTTCGGCAGAAAGTCCTTTTTCGGTCGGACACTAAATATTGCCCTGCAATAGGGATAGAATGACGATCTGTTTCTTTTTTTTAATCGATTTAATTCAGTTATCTGATAAAACTTCATGGAACAATATAATATTTTTCATTAAATAAACTAATAAAAATTCATCAGCCAATATTTCAGAACTTTTTTATCGTTTTTTTAAGAATTCAATATTCAAATCATTATTAAAACGTCACTTCACAACCGGAAAACGGAGACATAAAAATAAACAAGCCTTGCCATCCAAATCAAGACGCTAAAACAATTAGTTAACATTACGTGTTGTTTAACAGTCGTTTAACAGTCCATTATGACAAAGGGAGAAGAGTAATTCAAAAGCTATTAATATTTTTCCGATTGCAAACCTTCAAAATATGGCGACACGTCCTTCTTTCTACCCATTAATTATTCTGCTTTATACGACTTTGTACCAACATATCGAGTATAGCAGGCACCCAATCATAATCCGTTAACTTCCGCACATTGACATTATTAATGGTAATTTAAAATACGGAACATTGATTAATGAAGGCCGGTTTTTCAGCTGAAACCTGTAGCCGGCTTACAAACTTTGATTTAAAAACTTTATATCGTCGCATTAATTCGTAGACTGCGTAACTCCAAATTTTCCAAAAATACGTTTTTAATGCCATCTGGTGTTAAAATTAGTCCCGCATCGACTAGTAAAACTCGCAAATTTAAAAAAAATATATCTTTTTGGATAAACACAAATTAGGAAATTGCGTAACACCATGTTGCCATTTTTACTCGCGAATACTTCGAAACTCCTTAACTCCACATACTTTATTTTATTTACCATTTCAGGTGTTATTATTTAACTTCAAAATTTTTCGTAGTATTAGTATTGTGCTGTTATGCTTTGTGTACTAAGTACTATTATATTTATCCTGTTATTCTTTCATACTGAGACTAAATATAAAAGTCAATAGGATGTTACCGAGTAATTCATAAAATAAATATCGCAGTTCTGTATTGTTGTGTTTTATTTTTTTATGTAAAATTTCTATCTCCCAAGTCTTCAGCTAGTTGTTTATAAAACTGTTCGCTGAAAAGTACGTATCTATCTTTGTAAAATACGTATCTCCATTCTCGGTTTTTATGTAAACTTCCTAACTCCGATTTGAAATAGAAAGTCTTAACTTACAAAAGTTAAGTGATTGAAAATAAATTTGGAAATATATTTTTTTTTATTGGTGCCCTTTTTTACTCATTTAAAGTAGGCTCTAGCGTGTTTAAATCGCACTTTATGGAACGCGCGTTTTTTAAAGTTACCATGGCAACATCAACAAATCAACAAAATGTGAAGTCTAAATGTCAACTTTTAACTATAAATCTGACAGGAATATTTTAAACGTCAAATAAAACATTACAAATGTTTCAAAAATTTTATTCAAAGTTTTCAATATTCATGTTTTCAAAGTGTACCAATAAAAAAAAAATAGCGTAAAGTATTCGTGGATAACTGGTCTTTAAAACACTTGCTTTATTTCGAGCACTCGGCTACGCCGTCGTGCTCGAAAAATCGCGCGTGTTTTAAAGACCTGTTTATCCACTTATACTTCCACCATTGCAGATCACCCATAAGGTGAGGTTTGTCCGGATCTTGGTGGCGGATACATCTGTCACCAACTGTGTGGTAGGCCGGATTAGGAGAGAATGATTATCAGGACTATCTCGGAACATCACCTTGCACCGCTGTGGAAAGGATAGATTCAATCTCCTGAACGTACTGACCCACAGATTCCTACCCACCTGTTACGGGTGGACAGGAATCCCTTTTTCCTTCTTAGAACTTCACCTCCTTCCTTACCTTACCTAAAAACACCCTCCACACAGCATCCCTAAAGATAATATAGGCCCTGATGGGAATTATTTTCCTCAAGGCCTCCCGTGTGGAGCTAATGTAAAAAAAAATGCAGATCTAAAATAAATAAATAAGGCAAAAGCCATTTCGTCCAACATTTCGATTGTAAAATGCGATCTTCTTTATTATCTATCTTCTTCTTCTATCTTCTATATAAATAAAAATGAATCGTCAAAATGTATGCACGCGCATAACTTCCGAACGACTGCACCAAATTGGATAATTCTTTTTTTGTTATGTTCGTTATTGTCAGGACAAGGTTTTTATAAAACTACGGTGAGCTCTGGCATTATGAAATTTGTATTAAAATTAATCTCCGAAATTTATGTACGCGCATAACTTCTGAACAAAGGCACCAAATTGATGCACCAAATTGGATAATTCTTTTTTTGTTGTGTTCGTTATTAACTGGTGGAAGTTGACGCGGGAGAGGAAGGGGGGGCGGAAGGGGAACGGGACGAATGGGAAAGAACACGCAGAGAGAAACAATTTCTTTATTAAATGGCATAGCAACGCAAGCCGGGTACCAGTTAGTAAACAATAATAATAATAATAATAATAATGATTTATTGTCTTCATTTCTTAATAACAAATAGAGATAATGATATCCTCACTGGGATCTCCCGTGCTGAGGATTTCATTTACATATTATAATTTAATTATAAGAACAATATGAATTTGACATAGCATTATATCATGTAGTATTTTTTTAAATAATTATAAAGTAAATAAGATAGTTTTTTTATAATTCAGTTCACTAGATTCGGTTTTAGTCTGAATTTGATTTCAGTATATTTTCTATTTCTGATCTCCCTATATTTAGTATCCAGTTTTTTATTTGAAATTTAAATGTTATAATGTTGAGGTTTTTGAGTGAGAGTGGTATTTTATTGTAGAGTTTAATGCCATAATATAAGAAGCTTTTTTGCCCAAATGTTGTGTTAGCAGTTACTTGTTGGATATGTTTTTGACCATGAGATCTAGTGTTTCTAATGTACGTGTCAGTTGTTATTTCTTGGGTTTTGTACTTATGAATGTAAATTAGTATAGTTTTAGAATATAGTTGTTTAATTGACATGATGTTAAGATTGTTGAAGATTTCGTCAGTGCTAGTTCTTACAGGAACTTTCAGTATAATTTTCATTATGGCTTTTTGAGTTTTAATTAGTGGATTTAGTATGTTTTTATTTGCACTGCCCCATCCGATAATACCGTATTCTAACAGTGATTGGCAGAGAGCCATGTAAATCTTGATTAAGTCTTTTTTAATGAGGACATTCCTGATAGATTTGAAAAAATAACTTAGTTTTTTAATTTTATTATTTAAATAGGTAATGTGTTCGGTCCATTTTAAGTTTTGGTCAATTTTTAGACCCAGATACGTTATATGGTCAACGTTTTCTAATGAGGGACAATTACAATTCTCATTTAAGTGATGCGGGCTATGAATTTTCAAGTTCAGGTTTTCTTCAGAGTTTTTCTTATTTTTTATTTTGAAAGTGATGAATTTGGTTTTATTAGCATTAAGTGTAAGTGAATGGTAGTCTAGCCATTTTTTAATCCTATTAAGTGTGTCTTCTGCTTTCTTAAATGTTTCTGTCCAATTATTCCCATTTATTAGGAGAACAGTATCATCCGCAAAACTGATGATTTCTCCTTCACATTCTATGTGGCATAAGTCATTAATATAAATAAGGAACAGAATCGGACCCAGAATACTTCCTTGGGGCACCCCGAATTCGACATCAATACACTCACTGGTTATATTGTTAAGTTTCACAGTTTGCTTTCTATTTCCCATATAACTTTTAAAAAATATCAGTTCATTATCAGCAATCCCTATGTTCTCTAGTTTTTCAAAAAGATGTGAGTGATTTATTGTGTCGAAGGCTTTAGAAAGGTTGAGAAATATGCCAATGCATTTTTTATGTGAGTCTAGAGAATTTTTAATATATTCAATTACTAAGGCTATGGCGTTTGATGTTCCTAGATTTTTTCTGAAACCAATAAAGCGCACAATCCGATAAAACAGGAATTCCAAAACCAATAATAATAATATTTTATACCTGGCGATCCAACCACTAAAGTCATAAAAAAACTGAATGACTTTCGCGAAATTAGACAAATGAGGATTTTTATTTTAATGTGTTACTCAAACTTGAGTTTATTTTACATTTTATGTGTTTTGCAAAACATGAAACATATTTTAAATCCACAACACATTTTTAAATAAACGAACATGTGAAAAATTTATCACTGTATCAAAAAAAAACCGGTTTGTTATTCAGTGCAAATATTAGGTAACAATATGACAATATGTCGCGTGTTGTGTCCATTTTGCCTGACATGCCAAATATTACGTTTTATGCATGTGTGAACAAAAAATAAAATATCACTTCCATCGAGATTATAATAATAATAAAAATCAAAATATATCTGTTTCTGGGTTTGTATATATATATGTGTATGTCCGCTGTGCGTTGCTAAACCATAGTTCATCCGATTGCGATGAAACTATGGGAATTTGATGTGTGCATGCCCGTGATGGTTTCTATATGCAAAAGTGAGTTCTGGCATCATGAAATTATGCATTGCTAACCGTTCATCCGATTGCGATGAAACTTTGGGGATTTGATGTGTTCGCGGGAGAGGGGAGGGGAACCCGGAAGGGAGAAGAGAACCCGGAAGGGGGAAGGATAACTCGGAAGGGGGGTTCGCGGGATTGGGGAAGCGGAAGAGGGGAGTGGGTAGAGGGAAGGCAACGCATGTCGGGAAATGAATTCATGATTGATTGAATGATGAGTGCATGATGAATGATGAATGAATGATGAATGAATCATGAATGAAAGATGAATGTACGATGAATAAATGATGAATGAATGATGAATGAATGATGAATGAATGATGAATGAATGATGAATGAATGATGAATGAATGATGAATGAATGATGAATGAATGATGAATGAATGATGAATGATTGATGAATGAATGATGAATGAATGATGAATGAATGAATGATGAATGAATGATGAATGAATGATGAATGAATGATGAATGAATGATGAATGAATGATGAATGAATGATGAATGAATGATGAATGAATGAATGATGAATGAATGAATTGAGAATGAATGAATGAATCATGAATGATGAATGAATGATGAATGAATGAATGAATGAATTGAGAATGAATGAATGAATCATGAATGAATGAATAAATAATGAATGAATGAATAAATAAATGAATTAATGATGAGTGAATGAAATAATGAATGAATGATGAATGAAATAATGAATGAATGAATGAATGATGAATGAATTAATGAATGATGAATGTATGAATGAGGAATAAATGAATGAATTGATAATGAATGAATGAATCATGAATGAATGAATGAATAAATGATGAATGAATGTATAAATAAATGAATGAATGATGAGTGAATGAATGAATGATGAGTGAATGAATGAATGAATGAATGATGGGTGGATGAATGAATGATGAATGAATGAATGAATGATGAATGAATGAGGAATTAATGAATGAATGAATGAATGAGGAATGAATGAATGAATGAATGAATGAATGAATGAATGAATGAATGAATGAATTAATGAATGAATGAATGAATGAATGACTGAATGAATGAATGAATTAATTAATGATTAATGAATGAATGAATCAGTGGTATTTTCACCTAATACCATGCGAGAGAAGCCGCGGGTAAAAGCTAGTAATAATGTAAACTATCCACAAAATAGAAACATAGGTGTTCCACATGGTTTACGGTTTGGACCACTTTATTTTTATTAAAGTAAATCTGGAGCTTCCGAAATAATGCAGGATTAAGTTTGGGATAACTGTCGATAACTAGAAGGTTAACTGTCCATCGAACTAGTATATATGATTGACCTCTCTCATAAAGTAGTAAGGTCTTCCGCTTTGAACCCAGAGATCAAGGTTTCGATTCGAGAAAGAAAAATGTACCCATGTATTGCAGCTTTAGTATGTTCTTGTTTAGAGACCACCACTAAACGGTCCTTGAGTGGCTTTAGGTCTAAAAAATATATAATAAGTAATAAATAGAACTTAATTTGTGTGGCAATCAGCTTGAGTCCTGGTGCCCGGGTCGGTGCGCGCACTCAATTTTGGGTGATAAGATGTTATAGAATTATTAAATGGCAAGTAATGTGGACTTAGGTAAGCAACTGGCTATTCGAATTTAGTACTCGTATGTAATATAAAATAACTAAAACCAAATTGATCATCTACACAGATAAAACTATAAAAATGTAAGGAAACCAACCATATATTCTACTGTTACAATCACAGCACAAATTGTGCAGTGTACAACGGTGACCCGACAATTCGTCCTGCGACAATTCATCCGGCGACAGTTCATCCTGCGACAGTTCATCCTGCCGACAATTCATCCCGCCGACAATTCATCCGGCGACAATTCATCCTGCCTGATCATTTAGAAGATTTTTATTAAGTAAGTATGAAAAAAGGATATACGGCCGTACAACCAAAATCGATATACTTATATCTGAAGGCATCTTGAGTGGAAATCCGCTGTAAAAATATTTTTACTAACAATAATTTCGACTCTCCGAAGAAGCATGCGTGAATAACAAAATACGACATACTTATAGGTTAGGTTAGGTTAGATTAGGTTAGGTTAGGTTAGGTTAGGTTAGGTTAGGTTAGGTTAGGTTGAATTGTCAGGATGAATTTTCGCCGGATGAATTGTCGGCGGGATGAACTGTCGGCAGGATGAACTGTCGGCAGGATGAACTGTCGGCCGGATGAACTGTCGCAGGATGAACTGTCGCCGGATGAATTGTCGCAGGATGAACTGTCATGGAATCGTGTACAACAGTGCTGATTGTATTTGAAATATCTTAATGTTAATCTGCTCTACGTTGCAATCCAATATTATTTATCTATTTAAACGCCATAGAATGGCTTTTACATTCAAGTGATAGGTACATGATATTGTAAGTATACAGTGTACACAGGAGATTATCAATAATAACAAAATAAGAATGAACATTTAACAAAGTATGTGTGATAAAAGCAAGTATTTGGGTATAGGATACCATTAAGTGTTACTAAACTACTGTTAATATACTAAAAAATAATAACAATGTTATAATAACAATAGGCCACTTGCATCAAATTTTTTAAATTTTTTTTCCGGTTTAGGCAAATATTCTAAGACATTCTGTATTTTTATTTTTTTTTAAATCGTATTTTTGAAACGCTGGGGATTTTTTGAAAATTTCAATCCGATAAATCAGACCATTTTTTATAAACCGGAAAGACGGGACATAATTTTACAGGTGTGAAAAAACGATAATTACATAGCCGAAAATCATTTAAAAAAAATAACGTTTTCCACACGAATGGCACAGGAGAATAACGAGGCATACCAAAAATATTACATCTCATAAATATTTTTTTTCCTTGATCCATCTTATTGACCATAAATCATTATAATGAACAGCGTCTGTATTACTAAATTCAATGTAATATACTTGTACTTGTAAATTATAATAATAATAAGAATATTATAAAATTTAATTTTGTTAAAATCAGCACCATAATCATTATACCTCTAAAACACGTACCGACATCATCTGCACGTTCTGAAGAGAACCCCGTAGATCATTAAAAGTACGGGGTTCTCTTCAGAGCATCTGTCAAAAAATCAAACCAAATGATAAGTTCGCAGAGAACAAACAATAAATCTAGTGAACGAATTCAAAAATTCGCCTGAAATCAAAGTGATGCCATATAAAAAAATAAATCAGTGTGGAATTTAATAAAATTAATAGGCACATTTTCGGCGACGGGACATTTTCATGTAGTGACGTCACGAGCCCAAATAATGGATTTATTTATTTAAAAATAAAAAAACTGTACATTTCTAAAAATTTTTACTAACATTTTCGTAATCTTAGTAAAAAACTCTATCCACACGATTTTTTCCAAGTCGTTATGAAGTCCATGCAAGTGGCCTATTGCTTGTCGATGGTAGGTACCTGCATTTTTATTAAAAAAATTCATACCTACAGTTTGTAAGTGTAGAAAATATATGAGGGCGCCACTGTTGATCAAATGGCAATACTAAACTCATAACTAATGGTGTTAAAGTAAAGCTGTGTAACCTACATTTTTATAAAAAATTAAAAAGACATAATAGTTGAAAAAATGTTTTTTCATTGCAGTATAGATACCCGCCGATCTCAAAATTAGAATTGCATGTAGGTATATTATTATTATACCTTTGCAATTTTATGTTAATATAATGAAGAATAACTATAATGTAATAAAATATAAAGCACACTTTAGATATTGCTCACATTTATTTAATACTAGATAAAGTACCTAGCGGTGCCTGGGATCATGTATCTAATTTTAGATCTGAATATATTTAACTCATTCAGATCTAAAAGTAGTGTAACTAAACTTACCATTAGTGATTCTTCCTTTCTATCTATTGTTAAATTCAAATTTATGTTAAATTGTATTAAAGCAAATCGCTTTATAAATCACCTTTTTCCATTGCGATTTGAAAGAATATTTTACAGTTAAATTGGTGTTGCCAGTCTACAAATTTAGTAGTTCAAGTTTTTATATTTTCTACTCTTATTTGACAGACTATATCTATTTATTTAAAAGTCCTTACGGGCGTATTACACAAGTACCGAAGTAAATTTTTCAGAAACCTTGAAGACATTAGATGCAGTTTTATTAATTCATAATCATTCTTTCAAAAAAGCAGATAATGAACTATGTCGCATTTCATTATCTTAACTCATTATGTTTCGCAAGTTTTCTTTGATTTTTCCAAAAGATTCTCTCACACTGACCCAGTCTAGGTACTTTCAGTATCTCCATGTTGAAAGACAACCATTTAGAACCGAAACGTTGCTTGAAATGTATTCTGCCGTATAGATAAGTCTTAAGATTTTCACGGCCAAAAGCATTTTCGTTATTTGTTTTTGGGGTGTTATGCCGTGTTGCGCTACCTCCTTCTTTAGCCAACGTTTTGGACATCGTTGCAGTGTCCATCATCAGGGCAGATCCGGCAGATCCGGTAGATGTGTATGTGTATGTGTACATCTACCGGATCTGCCGGATCTGCCCTGATGATGGACACTGCAACGATGTCCGAAACGTTGGCTAAAGAAGGAGGTAGCGCAATACGGCATAACACCCCAAAAACAAATAACGAAAAAGTATTCTGCCGTGTTTAGTGACCAGGTCTGAATAGCCAGGTACTTCCCAACCTTCATATTCCCCCTCCCCATCTCCTTCCTTTCCCAAGTCTTCCAACCTTACACAACACCCAAATTGCCAGTTTCAGTTGGAACTCTTGTTTAACACTCTCGGGTCACTTTATTCCAAACTAGCTGGTTCCCGGCGTGCGTTGCTATGCCATTTAATAAAGAAATTGTTTCTCTCTGCATGTCCTTTCCCATTCGTCCCGTTCCCCTTCCGCCTCCCCTTCTACTCCCGCGACCCCTTCACTTTTTGTGTTCCAACTCCGCCTACTCTACCTTCCCTCTCCCCGGTAACCCCCCTCCCGCATTCCATACATTCAGTCCTGGTATATTCAGCTTTCAAACAGCTCGCGTGCCACCTATTGAAATTTTTTTAAACAAATTTCATAATGCCAGAGCTCATCAATAGTTTTATACAAATCTTTTCCTGACAACAACGAACACAAAAAAAGAATTATCCAATTTGGTGCAGTTGTTCGAAAGTTATGCGCGTACATACATTTCGGAGATTCATTTTTATTTATATTCCTAATTATATAATTTAATTCATTGAACTTCAAAACCCTTGACACAAGTAAAGGTGTTATAAAGTCGAGGTTGAATAATCAGTACTTTAATGTTTTAATAGATTTATTTTAGGCATTATTGAATTCCATAACAATAAATTTAAATAATTTATGAATCATAAATTCGGTTATCTGTTGACCTCAAGATTGTTGATTTTTTTCCTGTACTACCCGGTTAACCATGAAGGCCAATAAAATTTATGGTAAATACGGTAGTAAGCTCTTCGGGAAGAAGCTAATCGATTGAAATGTATTTACAGAGAACTCAAATTAAAATAGTAGATCATTTTTAAAATGGCCATGATATAAACAGAATGTCTTCGACGTATAGGTACTTTGAATTCTTGAATAAACCAAGTCTCGTCAGTCAAATCAGCGATATTGGAAGAATGATAGGTACTGGTGCATTTTTGACCACATTTTGGCTAATTTACGAAACACTCGCGAATGTACATTGACCAAAATTTGGACAATTTGAAGAGATATTTAAAACATTTAATGGAATTATTTCAAGAGTTCTAGCGTATTGTAAATCTTGGATTAATCAGAAATATGACTTAGGTAGTAATTTCACTTTTTAATAAGAGATATCTCGCATCTCTTCTGAATTATTTGTTATTGACATTTCGTGGGCCGTATTTGATGAAATATTTTTTTTCATATCATTGGTGTTCATATTAAAAAAATCATTTTCGAATTAAAATTTATATCTGTGATTATCAACTAGGTCATAGACAAAAGGTATAAGTCATAAAATTAAATATTCTCCGAACTTTCCGAACACTTCTCCGCCACCGCATGGGAAGTTTATGGCGCAGACTGCGCCATTCGAAGAATGCGATCATCAACGCCACGACTGCCTGGATGCAAGGGCGGATCCAGGATTTTTTTCTGGGGGGGGGGGGCACAATGGGCGGACGGGTAAAAAATCAACAATTACTGTTAGGATTTTTTTCTGGGGGGGGGGGGGGCACAAGGGGCGGACGTGCAAAAAAATCAACAATTCCTGTTAGGATTATTTTTTGGGGGGGGCACAAGGATTATGAAAGTGTCAAAACAATAGAAAAATTAAATGTTTAATAAAGACAGTTTTCTGTACAGTGATGGAATCTCCATAGTACACAAAAATACCGTCTGGGAGGGCACGTGCCCCCGTGCCCCCCCCCCCCCCCCCCCTTAAATCCGCTACTGCCTGGATGGAGTCTCCCCTGATGGCCCTCTGGAGACGGGAGATGATGAAATACCCCCTGTAAACCGCTATTTGCATCGATTTTAGTGTTAACTATCTCATTTCTGATCTTATTATTTGTCTTACATAAAATATGGAACGTATTGCATTGCACTTCCCCTGCATACATTCTGGAATAAACTTGTTTTTATACGCACCAGATTTAAATGTCCGGGTTGAATTTTCCACAAAAAAAAAAAAAAAAAAAAAAAAAAAAAAAAAAAAAAAAAAAAAAAAAAAAAAAAAAAAAAAAAAAAAAAAAAAAAAAAAAAGGAAAAACTAAACTCTTTCACACACTTCCCCGAAAGATCATCTAGTCAACCCACGCTATGCAATTGCACTATATAAGTATTATATAAACAAAACAATACAAGAACAACATGTCAACCTACTAGAGACCAAATGGGAATATAATTCACCGACTCCAGATATTTTCATATCAGAGGGTTCGGCTCTGTGGCATTTCTAATAACCTATAAATCCTACTGATCCCTCAATATAAATATTTAAAAAATCTTTTGTAATCCTACATGTATTTAAAATTACTGATTTTTGCATTTTTATATACAAATTCTTTGACAAATCTAATATGCTTAAATTTTGAATCAGATTCCTAGGTATTATGCCAGTGGCCGAAATAACAAATGGTAATATTTTTATAGTCCGAGAATGCCAAATTCTTTTAATCTCATTTCCTAAATCTGTGTATTTTCTAATTTTTTCAGAAACAGTTTTTTGAATATTACAGGAATTTGGAATAGCTACATCAATGATATAAGTTATTTTTTTAATTTTGTCATGTAAAACTATATCTGTTAGTATAGTTTTATCATAATATATTTTAAAAAATTAATTTTCTATAAATGAATTTGGTTCATATTCATAATATGGTACTACATTACGGCAATCGATCAAGTTATGTTTAATTACCAAACTTTGGTGGATTATTTTTAAAACCTGATTGTGCCTAAATGTATATTCGGACGGCGCTAATATAGAACATCCCGATATAATATGTTCTATAGTTTCAGGAAAAGCCAAACATTTTCTACATAAATCATCAATTTGATTTATATCTTTGATTATATGCTTCCTATAATTTTTAGTATTAATGACTCTATCTTGAATGGCAAGCATAAATCCTTCTATTTCTGCGCTCAACTCTCCAATACTCAACCATTTGTTTGACGAAAGTTTGTCAACATACGTTTGGTTGAGATAATTGAAGTGTTTTGCGTGAATAATTTTATTTGACCAGGAATCTAATAATTCCTGGTTAGTATTTATAAGAATGTTGGCATTCTCGTCATATAAATTTAAAGGTGTAATATTTCTATCTGCCTTGCAAATTATTTTGTGCATTTCTGAGCTATTAGCTTTCCTATGGAAAAAATTTCTAAGCATTTCTACCTGATTGTGTTTCAAAGATGTTATTTTGACTACACCTCTACCTCCTAAATTTCTAGGTAAATTAATTCGTTCTATAGCTGAATTTGGATAATGGCAATTAAACTTTGTTGACGTAGTTCTAATTAATCGTTCTAAACTATCTAAATCTGTATTGGACCATTTAATTATGCCAAATGAGTACGTTAGTAGAGGTATTGCCCAAGTATTTATTGCTTTTACTAAACTTTTAGCAGATAGATTGCATTTTAAAATTTTTCTGATCCTAGTTTGAAATTTAATCCTAATATCATTTTTAATACTAGTGTGATCTAATCTATTCGATTGCGGGTATCCTAAATATTTATAAACCTCATCCCCTTTCATACTTTTAATTTTGAAATTTCTAAATATACCCTCGTCTCCATCTACAATTTTGCCTTTCTCTATATGGATCGTTTTACATTTATCCAAACCAAAAAACTATTTTTATTATTATTATTATTTAATGAATTTTCTGAAGAGGTTCTGAGTTGATTTCAATCGGAGTTGTCCGGTCACCAATACAAAGATACTGAAAGAATCATAAATTTCAATTTCAATTTTCAATTTCAATTTATATTTTTATTCTTTCAAAAACAAAACAAAATTTTACATTTTAATATGTTTTTAAAATACATTGGTAAGTTGTAAGTTGTAAGTTGTGTAAGGTTACATTTAATAAAACACGACTTTTTAAAAAATAGAGTCTAAATCTCACGACATCATTTAAAAGAAACACTGAGAATTTTATTCGAATTCTGGTTGAAGGTAATATTTATTAATTCTGAAATTTGAAATACGAGATTGATAAAAATGACATTTAAATAATAGGTATCAGTAGCCGAATTTGTATAAGCGTTTTTCCCGGTGCGACGACGAGAGGTTCTATTTACATTATTAATGTCATCTTCTTCTTCAATTATATAAAAGAATACTATTATCTTTGACCAATACACAGCAAAAGGCTCACCACAACCTACCGTAAAAATGCAATAAACCTCTAATATAATATAGGTAATAAACATACAAAAGAGTTAGTGCGGAGCATAAAAAAAATTGTAACCACTTACAGCAGAAATCTTAGCACAATTACGTTATAATTCGTAGTAATATATTATTCGTTATTCGTTCTTTGTAAAAAAGTGTAATTATTTTTGCACATTCGCCCTTATTAGTTCTATTACAATTGGTGATGTGCCGTGCCTGTCTCGGAGGCGTCTACTAATATCTACAGGAATTCCAAAAACTGAAAAAATCGAACTAATATCTACGAGAATGAAAGTGTTGACGAATATCTACAGCTCAAACTGTTGACTAATATCTATGATAACCAAAGTGTTGACGAATATCTACAGTACTGGCAGAGGTTGGATTTGCAATTATGTATAGCATATTGGAATAACGTAATATTGCGTATGCAGTTTAAAAAACTTAATTTACGTAAGTATGTATGTAAAAATCCCTGATATCGGACTATTGGACACGTTTAGCTGATTAGTCCAACCTACGCTCTGTAGATATTAGTTCAACCTACGCTCTGTAGATATTAGTCAACACTCTGAAGTTCGTAGATATTAGTTCAACATATGAGCTGTAGATAGTCGTCTGACATACAGGCTGTAGATATTAGTAACTGGAGTCGCCTGTCTCACTAGGAACTCCTGTGTTGAGAGCAGTCGCAGTTTATTATAAAAATACAAATAGCAACACAATGTTACGTTTAAAATAAATGACAATCAGCATCGTACAATTGGAAATGCATACTTATAAGTAGAAACTGTTTATAATATAATCAGTTTGTAACAAAAATACAAATAACAACTAACAACACAATGTTTAAAATAAAAGATAATCATGGTACAATAATTTGAAATGCATGCATTCTTTTAAAATTTGATGATGTTAGATCTGCCGTGGCTGATGGTCCAAGACTTAGTGTCTGATATATATATATTTAAAATAAGTTCTGTCTAATGGCAGTGTCAGTGCATTGTATAGTTTTGTTTCAAAGTTTCCAAAATTTGTTTAAGTTGTTTTAGCGAAAGGGTTGTGTAAGAGAGCATGGCCTTTCGTTTAGGCTTGTTGAAAAAGTATCGATATATCGATATTTTTAATTCAATATATCGTTATTTTTAGCCGATATATTTTGATCCGATATATCGATACAAAATATCCAATATCGAAAATTATATCAAAAACGATATTTTTTTAAATTTATGTATTTAAAGTCACTAGAATCCAAAACCGTATAGGAACGAACGGAAAAAGTAACTGTATTGGGTCATGATATCTGGCGGTTGAAATTTTAACTATTAATAGCTTACAAATCTATCGTCTTTGCATTAGTATTTGTGATCACCAGTACTATCTCATGTGTGTAGGTATTTTTTTCTAAGCCACTCATATGTGTTGGTTCCCAATAATTGTCTATGATTATTGAATATAGCTTGTTCCAAACACGAAGTCCTTTTTGACAGATTAATACGCCAATAGAATGTTACTGAGACGCATACAAACTTTGTATGCGTCTCAGTTTACGAACAGTGATAAAAATACCTTCATTTTTATTGAGAGTTTTGTACATTAAAAAAGCACATTGTGTACAAAAATTACTATTGATAATATTGAGCTAAATACACTTTTATTTTAAAAACGCAAAATCTCTTGAAAATTTGACCGATATATCGATGTTTTTTCCTCGATGTATCGACGTCGATATTGATATTTTAATAAATATCGATTTTTTTTTCACTTTCGACATCCCTACTCTCGTTCTAGTATCTCAAGCAGTTTGGACATTGTCAACAATTCTGTGTTTGAAGAGTTATGCTAGTATGTTTTTTTGACATAACATTGCTTAATTTCCAAAACACAGATTCTTCTAAAGATTTCATCTAAACCGCTTGTGATCGGTAGTTTTAGAATAATATTTTTAATTAGATTCTGAGCATCAAAGTTCGGATCAATGGTGGCAGCGTTTGCTCCTATCCAGGCTATAACACCGCACTCGATTTCTAAAAAAAAAGAAATAAAAATAAATATTTTCGACTTTGTTTAACCACTGGAGCGCTTTTTGCCACAATATGGCACTTTTTAAAATACCTCCGATTGCTTTGCTGCCAATTTTGGAAAATTTTCCCTAATTTGCTAGTAATTAACTCTCGACAGGCCAAGATGCCAAACATGACGTCCGTAACCATAGGGGTCGGCTGATGACCCCATATTTTTTTTCTAAACTTTTAAACCAAAGAAAACACTTTTTCTTTTTTTGATATATTTTTTTTGTTATTTATGTTTTTGCAGGGAATATTACCTACCTATATTTGACAAAATATTTTTTCCTGCGATCAACGATTTTTTCACATTTTTTTTTAAATGGCATATTATGTATTAATCCTTTGCGCAGGAATACCTAACATACTAAAAATATATTTCATGTATTTAAGTAGATATAAGAAGGATAGTTATTTTGGGGTCTACCTTCGGCCCCAGTTGGCTGCGGGAGAGTTAAGTAGAAGTTTACAATTTTTATAATATTTTTCTATAAATCCTACGAATATGTGATAATCGACAAAAGATAGATGAATTCATTAGCTATACTCATATTACTAGAGCGTAACTCACACCTGGCGGGCGCGGCGAGTGGATGCTCCATCGCGAATGGCTACCACACCGAGACTAAGCTTCACATAGGGTGTATCGTGGTGGAGATTTGGCAAGAGGAAACCAGGCTACACGCCAGTGTTAAAAGATTGCGAGACCTTATTTTACGGACAGCCCTCGTGTAATCAGTTTATGTCTCCATATTAAAATTCGGAGGTGTGATTTTTTTTTAATATGGGCGGAAAATATTCAAAAAGAGCTCCAAAAAATCGCAAGCAATCCGAGAAAAAAGTTTTTAATTGTATAAAGTTTTAAATTCTGTCGCTCGACTGGTTAAAAAAAACTGTTATATGAGGAAAATTTACTCATAATACCCCTCTAAGGTTAATATTGGATTGCTTTTTGTTTTTACGTAATGTGAACAAAAAAGTCACTGTCCTTGCCCACATTTTTTCGGACAAAGATTAATAACATAACCATTGGCCGATGAGGCATTAAGTTTTTCTTTGGTTTAGTGGTCTTGGGTTTAATTCCTGCATCCAAAAATATGATTTTTTTCTAAGACTTAAAGACAGAAATTTAAAGCGAATCAAATAATTTCGTTGAGTTATATCATCGTTATCAAACATAACACTAATTTCCGCCGTGGGCCTATCTTTACCTGACATATTCTGGTTCAATGATTATTATATTCTGGGGCGGGCATCGGTACCGCCGCTTATTCATAACTAACACCTCTGCCATAGATCACCCCAAGTGATCGTTCGCTACGTTTGGTGATTCATCGGGTGATGTTTGTCTAGGTCTTGGCGGCCGGTATGTCTGCCCACCTGCTGCTTGGCGGGTCGGATCGAGGCGGGTCAACGGCAGTTAGAGGGATGGATTATTACGTCCCTATTCAGTCATACTCCTGGAAACACTTGCTCCCAGATTCCTACCCACCCCTTATACCTATTTCCTTCCCAGAACTCCTTCCTTTCCATTAAAGACCCTCCACACAGCATCCCCTTAGATGACATAGGCTCTGAGGGATATTATTTTCCTCCTGTGTTGTGTTAACGTAAAAAAAACGAGTTTGCTTTAGACCACGCGACTGAAGTAAAACTTCACTAACTTATTAGTCCCTCTCAACTTCCGTTCGCCTCGCCCGATCGTTCACCTCGCCCGATCACAGTTTTCGTAACGCTCTCGTCACGCATTCACCAGCTTACTCTTTAAGTCAAGCGTGCGTAAAGAAGTTTTACCTCAAAAACATGTGTGCAGTTCATACACGGTAGAAGCCTAATCTTCAGAAAACTAACTTTGAGAGAATGAGACAAATGCAAAGTATCAGGATTAGGATAATTGTTTGGTTTATTTATTATAATATTGTAACCAAATTTAAAAATTATTCTACGAAGCACCGCACAAAGAGGACACCGGTTAGTCTACCTCATTCTCTCGCAGGCTAAATCTTATAGTTTTTTTTTAAAAGACATCAAACATTCCCGGGTTACGATACGAATAACCCAACAATCTTTGAAAATCTCCTACTACCACTACAGAAAGCCGAAAATGTTTCTTGTGTTATGATGGAGAACTTAGCCAGTCGAGGAATCGAACACGCGACGCTCGGGTGGGATCCAAGCGCTAAGTCCATTCAACCACTGACCGGTCTTAGATATACCTACATCTATAAGATTTAGCCCGACACTAAAAAGAGACAAACACATTTTCAGTGTCGCTCGTCCCCGTTTCACCGAGTTTCAAATCACAACGTTACTAAAGAAGTTTTCACTTTAATAAATTAACTCGGATTTGCTTTGAATTTAAGTGTCATGGGTATTATGAAATAATCTGCAAAATTACTGCCTAATGAGGCGGGTTATGAGAAACCTCGGTTTATAACTGATGTGTGTTTTATGTGCGGATGTGGATGTCGAAGGATGTGTTTTGAAATGACGTGATGACCACTGCACAGGTAAAAAGAAAGCACATAAGGAAAAGGACTTACTACGGAACCTTGTGGCTCTCTGCTATCTTGGCTGGGTTTATTCTGCACTTATGACTATATTAGTCGCGGAATGCGGTATGCGGGATTAATTGCGGATGCGGTATGCGGTGTATTAGAGACTGAATGTGGGTATGATAAAATGACTGGTATACAGGGACAGGTAGGAAAGGAACATGTGACGATACAAGCTACAAATACAGGGTCTATGATGTATGTAGGTAAAGTAGGTAAGTAGCTATGTATATTTATTATGTAGGTAAGTGTAGTATGTATTGTGTAAATGTCCATCCAATAACAATGCAATTTTATTCTTAACATAATATTATGTACCTACCTACTAACTACGAGGGTCAGTAAATAAGTAATGCCCCCTATTTTTTTCTACTTAAATAAAGTTAGTTAAGTGAAAATTTTGAACTTGGTGCTATTCTTCAAACCTTCTGCTACAATCTGCTGTAGTAGTAACTTTTTGCATCAACAGGTGGCAGCACTGCAGTCGCTTGCAAAATGGCCGACATCGATGTACGCAAAAGATAGCTTTCTGTGATTGATTCTTGACTGTAGAAGGTGAAACGCAAAAATTCACATTCATGAAAGACTGAAAAATGTGTAACGTGATGCAACAGTGGACGTCAGCCCTGCTAGACGATGGGTTCGTTACTGTAACCTGTAACCAAGCTGAAGGACAAACACCGTTGGCTGAGGAAAAGCGGAGCGGCGCAGACCGTTGATTGCAGCGTCTGCACTCATTCGTGGTGACCCCAGATAACTACAGATGTCGCATTCTCTCTCAATAAAGGCAGTGTGATGAAAATTATTCGGCAACTGATTTTTAACAAGGGTTTGGCAAGGTATGAAACTACTAAGAAACTTAACCGGCCAGAATAAAGAAACAAGAAAAACAATGGGCTGACAACACGTGCAGATCTTAGTTTCTGGAAAAATTGTGACCGGAGACGAAAAATGGGTTCATATTTTTAACCTGAATCAAAGAGGCAGTCAATGGGAATGGCATCACACAAACTCACCAAGGACAAAAAAAAATCAAAACTGTGTGATCGACGGGGAAAGTTATGGCGATGGTGTTCTGGATATGACCGTGCTTTTTACAACACTAGGATACATGCCCTTGTTAAAAGATGAACCAAAGCTGTGGAAAAGGACGGAGATAATATTGAAAAATATCAAATTAATCTCAATAGTGTGGTTTTCGACCACTGTAATTGCATTTTTTATTACTTGTCAAATAAAGGAGAAAAAAATAGGAGGCATTACTTATTGACTGGCCCTAGTATTATTCGTTATTTTATGGTATCCATTAACTATATTATTTAATTTATAAACCACTGTACACGTGTACGTAGGGCCGGCATATATGCACGTGTAATTGGAACAGTTCGCACCGGGGCCGACTTGTCAAGGCATCTAGGAGTCAAGGTGCTGATAATAACCTAACACCTAATACAGCGCCCTTGAGGTTTTTACTAGGACCAGGCGCTGGCCATTTGGCTCAGGGCCGGCCCTGCGTCTACACTATATTTAAACGTGTATTTTTGGTTATAGTAGCTAATTTATTACAACGAAGACATATTATTCATTAATTTTGGAGGCGGAAATGGGTACCGCCGCTTAGGGAACCGTTTATTGGATAACCAACACCCCTGCTAGGCGTTACCTTTATGAGAAGTGCATCTCAGTTGACATCGAATAAATTAAGTACCTACACTAAGTCATTGTGAAACTGTTTACTTATTCGTTGGTAAATTATTTTTTTATTTATTTATATACATATTACAATACATTACAAAATGATACTTTGTCTGTCCAACTGGACAGACAAAGTATCATTTTGTTCATAATATTTTAATATTTTAAGTATCATTTTGTTCATAAAGTATTTAGTTCATAATATTCTCAACAAAGTAATGGTTTCGTTCAAGAGATCACAGGAATGAGCTTCTGTCAAGACAACTTTTGGGAACAATACAATCCTAATAATTTTAGTTTGCTCAAAAGTCACATATTAATTGTTTTTGGTGAATTCGTAACTATAATAACTTTTTTATTTCCTTGCCGCATAAGGGATGCGAGTTATTTATATTTTAGATTAATAAAAACAGTACCTTACCATTAATATATTTTACGCACAACGATCTTAAAACTTTGTAACCCGTTTTTCAACTATTAAGTTAGCGGTAAGCACCAGATTTTATTTTTCAAGACGATGAATGAATAATTTCGGAAGGACAACATGTAGACACATTTTTAATATTTGTAACACGTTCATCAGAATTAATTAAAATGAACGCGGCGGAAACGTCCAAACTCCAGGCCTGCTAGGGTGAATTCGACCGTACGTTCATCCGCGGCGTATATTTGTTTACACGCTTTCTTCACTTACGTCGTTAAGATTCCCACATTATTTATCTTCTTCTTCTTTTCTTTGGTACGGGAATTTTGACAGTAGTTCCGTCCAACACACGGGTCGCGAGTCGCAATTTGTATACACGGCTTCTTTACTTACGTCGTTAAGATTCTGAATATATTTTAGGGTATATTGTCGTCTTAATAATTGTATTCTGGGCGAAGGGATGGTTTCTTTATGTCTTTGAAAGAATCGCGAAGATGTGATTTTTTTTTGAAGGTCATTTTGGAGAACAATAATAATTGTATTCAGAGTGAATGAGTGGTTTCTTTAGTGAGATCACAAGTAGGAGATTCCTTCCAGACCATTTTAGAGAACATTTACAATTGTATAATTTGAGTTAACACATTTATAAACCAATATTATGACATACGAATTCCCAATGTATTTACATATTTATGTCTATTTAATTTCAATAAAGAACTTTGATTTTTAGAATTCCTTAAGTAGTAGAAATTATTATACATTTATATACCAAATATAATATATGACGTAATTCATATTATGAATTTTTTTTCAAGCTTGTTTTGGAGACCATTAAATTATTTAGTTGTTTATTTATTTATTTTATTTTACGCCCAGAGGGCTTTTACATAAATAATAAAGGCAGTACATCTTTAAAATCGAGCAAAAAATAATCTGCAGTCATGTTAGGTAATGATGAGAAATTACAGAAAGTTTTCCTATCAAACCTTATCGATTGACCATGCTAGGGGGCTAGAATGACTCACTGACCCCCAGATTCATACCCACCCTTCATACTTCCTTCCCAGAACTTCCATCCCTTCCTATAAAAAATAAAACCCTCTACACAGCACCCACCAAGGTGGCACAGGCCCTGAGGGAAATTATTTTCGTCAGGGTCTCCTATGTGGATCTAATTTTAAGAAGCCTCGGTTGATTAGTGACATCTTCAGGATAATAAACGAGTCACCGTGTAGTCTTACCTACGCCTTATGATTTTTTAGATAGATGGCGCTACCACAAATGTAAGAAAAATAAATCACAATAAATTAATTAAAATAATTTAAGGAATTCAGTGTTACTTATGCAGAATCTATGAACTGTGCAGCAACCTAAGTTCGCTATTCAGGTGATTTTCGTCAAAAACGGCGCTGTTCAAATTATACAAATATTATACCTTTGAATGAAGCTATAACTAAAAATCTCCCTTCTAATATTAAACTAGTTTTTTATACAAGAAATAATATGGGTAATTTTTTGAGTAATGGTAAAGATAAAGACCATAAATTGACTAATTCTGGTAGTAACTCGAATATATAAACTCGAATGTAATGATTGTCCCTCATTTTATATTGGAAAAACAACTCTTAATTTTGAAATCAGAATCAACGAACATTTAAGGTGTCTTAATAATAATATTTTTTCTGAGTTCGCTAACCATATCATTGAAAATAACCATAGTTTTGAAAAAAAAATACGGGGATAAATATTCTTCATATTAATCATAAAGGAAAACGTTTAGATAACTTAGAAGTCTCGGAAATAAATAAAAAATCCCTTAAAAATAATGAATCTATTATCAACAAACAAAAAATATTGTCTTATAGCCCAATCATGGATATGTTCCCCTACCCACCCACTCTTCATTAATACCTAGCAACGGCTCCACCCCTACCATAATAATATATTGTTCTCATCCATATTTCTAAACTGTCAAATCAGTACACATTTGCCCTGAAGAAGGAACGGTCGTTCCGAAACCGGTCGGATTTACTCAAATATAAAAGTGGTTCAAACAAAGTTAAATTGTTTAATTTATCTATACAATTATTGTTTTATAGATCGCATGCTAGAGCCATTGTAAATTTTCAAAGAATTCAACATTCAAAACACCTTTTTAATTCGTACTGTTGCAAGCAATATCACAGCACTATTGTGTTTATTGACTGCAAAAGGGTGTACAGTCTCCTACAATAAGGATTGATACGAGTAGGATAACTTTTTGTTACTTCTCATGGTTCCCTAGGACAACTGCAGATCGCTAACGTACAAACATTGAAGTCGAATATTTTTTTAATTTAATTTTTTAATTATTTTTATTTAGACAAGAAGTAAATTTTTACAATAATAATATGTACCATTAAAAATTGAAAATAATGATTTGCAAATCCTGAAACAAGAAAAATATCTTGGGCTGTGCATCGATAAGCATTTAACTTTTAAACAACACATTCAAAATGTAAAAGATAAAATCACACCCTTAATTAGCGTTTTTAGCCGGTTATCATATCTATTACCAATTAGATTAAAAAAAAGTTTATACTATAGTCTCGTACACTCACACCTAAATTACCTGATTGAAATCTGGGGAAATGCGTATGAAACATACATCAATGAATTACAGGTAATTCAAAATAAGATAATCAAAAAACTATTTCACTACGAATCCAAAACATCCACAAAAAAATTATATTTGGAAACAAAACTGCTAACATTAAGAAAACTATACGAGTACAATATATGTGTCCTTATATACAAAATAAATAATAAACTCATACATTCAAACACAGAATTCAGTAAAACGTCCCAAGTACACAAACATTTTACACGACAACACGATAACATACGTTTAAACACCATTCATACTAACTACGGTAAGCAATCAATTAGTTACGAGGGGGGCAATTTAAATAATTGCCTTCCAGATGATATCAAAAACGAAAAAAGTGTGTGCAAATTAAAAAAAAAATTGTTCATGTTTATTCACAAAAAACAAAGTAGTGATAGTGAATAATATCGTATGGTAATATAATATCATGTAAATGTTAGTATTGCAATCCAATGTAATCTAAGGTTATGAAATGTAAAAACTATGTAATGTAAAAACTATGTAATATAATGTAAAAAGTACATAATTCAATATTCTAGTTAAGTAAGTGAAAATGTTATTTTCTTTTTTACTGGAATAAAAACTTATGAAAAAAAAATTCATCAGTTTTTGTAGTTACCCAATTAGTAGAGAAATATTCTCGGGTCTTATTATTGAGGAGCTAGTCTATGTTATGTATTTAGGACTGCTTATAGATAATATATATAATTACAAAAATGAAAAAAAATGTTTTTAAAAATACTGTAAGATATTACAAAATATTGTATTTATATTCGACAGCTATTTACTAAAACAAGCATTTGTTATATACGAAAAAATAATTTACTAATTGCTCCACAACATCAAGCACACACCCGCTTTTCATCAAACCTGGGTTGCGTGATCCCAAAAACTAATACCTCATTCGCTCAACGACAATTCTAGTTCATCGCTCCTAAAATATATAATACTCTTGAGTACTGACATAAAGTCAAGTAATTCTAATTCTCTTTTTATCACGTGTACAACATTGAATTTTAGAAAGGGGACGAGCGTACTTCAAAGAGTACATGAGTTCTTAACACTAAATTTTAATTATTAATTTTTGCATTCCAAAATTTTTATTTCCATTTTTATTTCTATTTTTCTTTAAAATGTTATTATTTTTTTTCTCTCACTTTTTCACTTAATTTTATTTATGTTTTAATTTTAATTTATATAGAACAATAGAACACTTCAGTTCGAAACACAATCTTTATTATTAGTTTATGTATTTCAAAATTTGAATTTTCATTTTTATTTCTACTTTTCTTTAAAATATGATTTTTTTTCTCTTTATGTTTCACTTACTTTTAAATATTTCTTAATTTTTATTTAGCATATATGTTTAATCATCTGTTTTATAGTATTTATTAAATCGTATTTAAAATATAAATGTACGACTACCACAACACGGGCATTAGCCTAGTGTGGTAGCCAAAAAAATAAACAAATATCTGTAACTAATAAAATTTTTATGAAAATAAATAAATTAATTGTACAATAAGAAAAATACATATAATTTTAGAAATAGAATATCAACAAAATATTGGCAACAGAATGTTTCAGAAAATCATCGATAAAAATAAGATAATCTGTTGCTTATTTTATGTATTATCTCATGTAAAAATACAATGCGAGTTTTTTTTTAATTTAAGATAGTTTTTCTCACTTTTTATTGCATCGGGTAATTCGTTATATAATGGTGTTGTGCAGCTGTCGTGTGGCACCTAGGTACATTATGTTCCCAGATGTTCTGATACTTCGTTTTGACACAGTTTTTATAGATTCTTCAGATTCTATAAAAACTGTTAAAATAGCATTTTTTAAAAATAGTTTTGAAACCCACTTCATTGCATAGAGATATACAATAGAGGCGCCATGCCTTACAAATATATTCGAAATTCGTGTTCATCTCAGGCTTGCGGAGGCATACGGGAGGGGTAGTTCGACACTTTCCGTTATCTACCGAACTGGCACGAATGCGATTGCAAAGCAGGGGTTTACAGACTTTTCAAGTAGAGGGCCGCATACAACGACATCAAAGTTCATCAATTATATTAATCAACCTAGTTATTTTTTACTGTTGCAGCGCCTATTTTTGGTAAACTTTCGAAATCACTGGTTACGCTTAATACAAATATTTTTTAGAAAAATCTTTATATTCACCTTAATTACTATAAAAGAAAAAAAATGCGATGGAAAATATTGCATTCAAAGTTTCAATTACGAGTATGACATCGCGCCATTCGCGGTCGCGAGTTCTGGAACGAGTTTCAGCACATAAATAACCCTTTATATATAAACAGGCTGGAACACAACCATAATACTCGTTTTAACTTTAATGAAAGACTAATTGTACCTAAACATACAAATAAATATGGACAAAGAACGTTTAATTACATGATTCCCAGTTGTTTAAATATGCTTCCAGCTGAAATTAAAAACTGTACCCAAAACAAACAATTGGTGAACTTACTGAAGACTTGGCTTACGGAAAGAACTAATTTGTATTAGCTTACAATAACTAAAGACTTTAAAATTGTTATTCATGTTTTCATAATTTTTCTTTTATCTAAGTATATTTCTGTAAAAAAATTATTTTATTTTATATCTATAATTGTAAAAATGTATCTAAGTATATTTCTGTAAAATTTTTTATTTAATTTTATATCTTAAATTGTAAAAATGTAACTATTAAATCACTATAATAAGATCTTTAATGTAAAGAACCCGTTAGACTAGTTACTAAAAAGTAGGTTATCGGGACTTTTTGTCTTATATTTATAAAATGTATAAAACATAATTCTCTGAAGCCGGGTATTGAAACATTTAAGGGACTTACAATAGACTCCACACCGAGTGCGAGCCGCCATGTAAATATACCTGCAAAAATGTACAAGAATGCAGGTGTCCTTAGACTGAGGGCACAGCGTAGTAAGGACTCGAACGTTCAACAGTCTGAATTGTCCGTTCCATACATTGCACGAACGCCTTTTACACATACGCTTGCCAGATGTATTTCAAATGACCAACACGACACAATGGTTTTTGGTCCACTAAATGCGTGAAATAGAGAATTGGAGGTACTACCTTCAAATCCGTCGAACCAATTTATTCGCTTATTGTCTCATCTATTTATATATATCAATGCTTCATTGTGAATTGTTACTTATTTGTTGGCGATCTGCAATCATGCTAGGGGACGATAAGAAGTTACCGCATTTTATCTATCAATCCTTATCGATCGACTGTGCTAGGAGGCTGGGCCAATTCCCGGGGAGTTCCAGCCCATTATCCAGTGTTCTGTTATTTAGCGGGTTTTCAGTAAGACTTTGTTCAGACTAAAGTCTTCATATTCTATTATTACAGACTCTATATCAGTGGTTCTGAAACGTTTTGGAGGTATTGAACCCCTTACCAGTTTTATATTATGCATTCACCGAACCCTTCTTAATTGGAAAGCGGGGCGAGTCATCAGTGGCGGCGGATTACCACAAGGGGGGGGGGGGGGGGGGGCATAATGGAATAGGATGGGCTATTGTAACGACTATATTTACCACAACAGGGGGGGTCAATGGGGTACGATGGGGCAGGATGGGATATGGGACAGAGACAATATTCATCGTAATTTTTTATCATCTAGTCTAGTCTAGTCTAGTCGTAAGAGTGTTATCATATTTTCATCCACCTGGTGGACAATTGTGTACCTACTCGACACACTTGGCCTCTGGGGTTGACCAGCAAACTAAAAGATCACGGATTCAAAGGTATGGACGTGCGCAAGTATTTTTTTACATTAACTCCACACAGGAAGCCCTGAGGAAATTAATTTCCCTCAGGGCTTATGTCATCTGAGATGCTGTGTGGAGGGTGTTTTTGAGGAGAGGAAGGAGAGAACATTGGTCTTGAAGAGACCCATGTTGTAGGAACGAGGAAACACAGAGGCTGGCAAATCGTTGAGAACGAATCGAAGAAGTGACCCGTTCTCATGTGACAAATTTCAACAGTGTACATAACATATGTTGAGCGCGCGTTTGGCGTGTTTCTCGACTATGCACCGGTGCCGAGGGGAATACCCGTAGGACAAGGACAGCATTCCCACCCGACGCCTGTGCTCTAAAGATTGCAATGGGGAATCTATCTAACGGACTTCCCGTTTCCGCACAAAGTGGAGGGTTTTTTCAGGTATTTTGGATCTCCAGACCAGAGGTGGCTGCCAAATCAACCGTGGGGTGCGCTTACGATTTGTACAGTCCGAAACATTGTCTTAAAATGAGGAGTAAAAACAGAACGACGAAACAGTCTAAACACCCCAAAAGTTAAATTATTTAAGACCGTGAGAATATTATGTTATATCCACCTTCTTGTATGATGTATGATACAGCATGTACGATACAGAGAAGATAACTTTCCGTAAAAATAATTATTCTGTCCAAGATTTAATTAATAACAACATTTACAGATAAGTCACTGCCATCTGCGTAGAACTTAGAACACAATGATGAGAATGAGCGTGCGTGCTCGAGAACACTTTATCAATTACACCCGCGATATCCCACAAGGTTCACTAAACAGATAAACTCTATTGTACGGACTACGGAGACACCAGGCGCCAGGCCTACAGAACTACAGATGGACTGCAAGATTTCCTGCCATATCACGTTATTGTATAGTCTAGCAGTCGAAATTTGTAGTTAAGCAAATAAGATTTATCGAATAAGGAACTCCAGTCCAATTTTTAATTTTTTTAATGACCTAACTTAAATAACTGCATATTTATTTTGATTTTTATAGTTAGTTTTAATACTTAAAATATTTGTCAAAGCTTTCATTTTTCAAGATCCCCGAAAACCACCGTATGTAAGGTGAAGCGTGTGACGTCATCACTCTCCAAAAGTTTTATTAATTTTTAACAGGTGTTGTCATTTTGTATGGAAGAAACTATTCAATATGTAAAAACATTATTTAAGTGGAATTATTATATCACAAGAAAGTTACATATTCTTCTTTCGTATGGTGGGGGGTCAGAGGGGGACATCTAGGTCTGCGAGCCAGTCTAGGGCCTCAGGCGTTGCCCTGTGGACCTCATAAATCCCGCCGGGGAATGAATGGAGCGGGCATTCGTTGACCACATGTTCGGTGGTCTGCACCGCACCGCATTCACACGTCGCCGACTCTTTAAGGCCCCATCTATGCATCATGTGGGCACAACGGCTATGGGAGCACCTTATTCTATTGATGGCAGTCCAGAGTTTGCGAGGCAATGAGAACCCAGGCTGTCTCTCAGTGGGGTCTTGCACGAGATCGGCGTTTTTGACGTTAGCTGATTGCCACTCAAGCTTCCACCTATCTTCTGGGGTGAGAGGTGTTCGAAGGAGTCTTTCTCCTTCCGTCCAGAAGGGTTTTCGAGACTTTAAGCGGCATGCCGGGTGAGAAACGACATCATCGTGCAAGGGTATTTCGCTTTTTTGCAGCGCCTTCTTGTATTCCCTCAGTGTTGCAATCTCTCGCCTGATATTTGGCGGGGTTATATTTGCAAGTACGGGGAGCCAAGGAAGAGGAGTCGATTTTAAGGTTCCGCTGATGGTTCGCATTGTGGCATTAAGCTGAACGTCGACCATGGAAGTGTGGGCGCTTCTGGCCCATACTGGAGCACAGTATTCAGCTGCTGAGAAAACCAGGGCAATGGATGCCGTTCTGAGCGTGTTGGCGTCGCATCCCCAGCTAGTACCAGCCAGCTTATTGACTAAGTTTAGTCTTGTCCTGGTTTTTTTGCCCACTGTTTTCATGTGTTTCCGGTAATTCAGGCTCCTGTCCAAAGTTATTCCAAGATAGCGGGGATGGGGGTCATGGTAAATATTTTTTCCATCAAACTGAACACAGAGTTTTGCGTTTGCCTGTGAATTACTGAGATGGAAAGCTGTCACAACTGTTTTCGACCCATTTGGCTTTAGTCGCCAATTGAGGAAAAATTCTTCCATAGCCTTGAGGTCAGAATTAAGGATCTCTTCTGCTGCATTGAGGGTTTTGGCTTGGACTGTGATGGCGAAGTCATCTGCGTAAGCAAATTTTCTGCCTTCAGTGTGAGGAAGATCTCGAGTATAGATATTGAAGAGTGATGGGGCCAGCACTGAGCCTTGGGCAAGGCCATTATTCAGGTGCATTTTTTTGCTTTTTAGCCCTCCTAGAAAAACCCTGAAAGTACGGCCAGTTAGTAGTTGCTCAATAAGTCGTACTGTGTTGCCATCCTCTATGGTGTCGTAGAGCTTGACAAGGAGGCCTTTGTGCCACACCGTGTCGTAAGCCGCAGAGAGATCAATGAACGCTGCCGCAGTCTTAAGCCGTTTCTGGAATCCAGATTCGATGTGTGTTGTCAGAGCTAGCACCTGGTCACAGCAGTTACGGCCTGGTCTGAAGCCAGCTTGCTCTTGTGGAACCACTTTCTCCAGAATTGGGGTAAGTCTGCGGAGCACCACTCGCTCTAGGAGTTTATACATGGTACTTAAAAGCGAGATGGGCCGATAGCTGTTTGGATCTTCTGGTGGCTTGTTGGGTTTGAGGATCGCAATAACTTTAGTTTTTTTCCAGATATTTGGAATTACTCCAGTTTTAAAAATTTCAGTAAACAGTTTTGCGATCCATAACTTTGTCCGTGGCCCAGTATGTTTCAAAAAGTCTGGAAGAACTCCGTCGCATCCAGCTGCTTTCCCAGCTTTTGTCGAAGTGAGGGCGATGTCTACATCATCAGCTGTAACGGCGACCACATCGTTAGGGTTCACCGGCCATTTTAGCCGCGCCGCTTTCAGAGATTTTTTGATCTGGTGGCTTATGTTAGACCTTGTTGTCGTTTCTGAACTGCGGAGTAGTTGGTGAGCAACAGCATTTGGGGACACTTTGGGGGTTGTCTTAATTGGCTGATTTGCAGCTCCGAGTCGCCTGAGTGTTTGCCACGCTTTTCTGCTCGAGTGTTCGAAACTCATTTCTTCCATTAGTTCGTTCCACCTGTTCATGCGCCCGTCATCCAGAGACTGGAGAAGATCAGAAGCAGTGTCAGGGTCGTTATTCCTCTCGTATTCAGCTAGAAGGCGTTTGCTTTCTGAGCTCCATGTTGGGATATACACTTTTCTGTAACCTCTAGGGATGAATTTCTTCGCAGCTACAAACAAAAGGTTCGAAAATCGGTCGTAGAAATTCGGCTTTGATGGTATGTTATCCACAACCCTGTCAACATATTCCGAAAACTCTCGCCATTTTGCCCGTCTTAAATTCCACCGTGGCATCGGGTTACTGGAGATTAATGTAATCTGTATACCTATGTTTAGCATGACTGGCCTGTGTTGGCTATGTGGGAAATTATTCAGTACAGTTCTCGAGGCCCTCATAGGTTTTCCGTCCGGCGC
This sequence comes from Limnephilus marmoratus, assembly GCA_917880885.1. Lineage (NCBI taxonomy): Eukaryota > Metazoa > Arthropoda > Insecta > Trichoptera > Limnephilidae > Limnephilus > Limnephilus marmoratus. The sequence continues at coordinate 35,721,005 of OU862929.1, read as the reverse complement.
TTTAGAGACAAAACACAAGTCGGGCGTGTATTCACGACGCCATCGCGCAGAAAAGAATGTCCCCTTTTGTTTAGCATCGTAAATAAGTTGGCAATCCTGTGCTGATGCCCAATCGGTGATTTGTTCTCCAGCTTTATCGGTCGTCGAGTAGCCCCATAGGAAGTGGTGGCTGTTGAAATCTCCCACGTACACCGCCGGGTGATTGTGTGGAGGGAGTGCTGGTGTCTGCCAGACTCCAGATACTAATATCTACAGCCTGTATGTCTGACGAATATCTACAGCTCATATGTTGAACTAATATCTACGAACTTCAGAGTGTTGACTAATATCTACAGAGCGTAGGTTGAACTAATATCTACAGAGCGTAGGTTGGATTAATCAGCTAAATGTGTCCAATAGTCCGATATTAGGGATTTTTACATACATACTTACATAAATTAAGTTTTTTAAACTGCATACGAAATATTACGTTATTCCAATATGCTATACATAATTGCAAATCCAACCTCTGCCAGTGCTGTAGATATTCGTCAACACTTTGGTTCTCATAGATATTAATCAACAGTTTGAGCTGTAGATATTCGTCAACACTTTGATTCTCATAGATATTAGTTCGATTTTTTCAGTTTTTGGAATTCCTGTAGATATTAGTAGACGCCTCCGTCTGCCATACTTCATTTGGAGGTTAGATACATATTAATTAGAATACAATTAAAACAGAAAGATAATCGATAGTGTGGGTAAATCCCATAACGAGAGTTATCTTATATAAATGTAGGATAAAGTAAAGTAGTAAATCCTGTCAAATCTATTTTTGGAGTTAGATTATACAGGATTGTATTATTTTAATTTGTTTTATATGGGTAAGGATGTATGTAAATTGATATTTCTGTCTATTTGTAATTTATTTTACAGATATTTGCAGTATTATTGCAGATGTTCAATACTTATAAACCATTTCATTGGTTATATCTAGTTTGAATTTGGTCATTGATTCAATATGTCTAATCGTAGCTGGTAGTGTATTGTGTAGTTTGCAAGCTATGTATTTAAAGTGTGTGGCAGGGTATTTATATAAGAAAATAGTCTTTAGGCGTTTTTCAGTTTATTTCTGTTATATAGGGTTCACAGCTTATAGAAAAAAAACAGAGTACAGAACAGTTTTAGCACAAAGTAAAGTAACTAGTAAAGTAAAAGAGTTTAAAGAATGTTCATTATTGTCCTCGCTAAACACTTAGCGAAGACAACGTAGGACCCGCGGTCTCTTAGTTGGGTTAAGGTTTCCCGGCAAGTAAGGGAACGTACCCATACTTCGTGACCAACTCTTTGCAATTTTTAACACCCCCCCCCCCCCGGTGACCAAAAACCTAAGCGTGATATTTTGAAGACCCCCTCCCCTAAACGTGTCACGTAGTATGGGTACGTTCCCTAATGTCCACTAGGGTGCTGTTACTTGAATTCCCAAGGAGGACCCAGAGGGCTCTCTCGACTTGGTACTGGTTTAGTTAACCGAGCACTGACCACTAGGATGCTGTTGCTTAGTTTAATCAGAAGACCTGCTACTCTGATTTCATATAGGCCTGCACTGTATTATATAACCCTTAGGGCAGGGTAGTGCCGGCTGGCGACGGAGGGGAGGGGGTAGCTCGGCCAGTGGGGTGTCTTCGCGTCCGGGGCGAGGCGAAAATTGCCGAGCGAGACGGCGCTATGCGTGTGAGGGAGAGTATTTGGATCCATGCGTCGGACCGAATACCAAGCGCTACAAGTCTCTTTTGCGTTGTCTTTTGTCCAAATGCGGTTTTAGAAAAAGGAGTTCTTTGTTTTTGGCTCGGGTATTGTTTATTTATTTATTTATTTATTTATTACACGCCCTGATGGGCTTTTACATTATAATTTATAAGTTGAGTAACAAACAATGAAGAAAATATAATACAATGAGAAAAGAAAATACACAAAACAGTGTAACAACAAAACAAATAATAAAATAAAAATACATATTATGTAAAAATGATAAGAAGTCTCATATTCAATATAAACAAAAATTGAAGAAATTATGTAAACCTATTTGTGCCTAGAAGAATAAAAGTGATAGAATATACAACGTTTATACTGATTAGTTTTAAGATGAAATATATCACCTAGATTAGTATAGCACTATTGTGTATAGTTTGGGTTGCTTTTTATAGGGTTTTATTGTTTTTTGTGTAAATGTACAGTGCTCAACCTTCCAGATTTTCCCTGCTTCACATAGACAGATTTAATTTTAATATTAGGTAAAGTTAATTTACAATACGCCAATGATACGTATCTTAACAGTAATGTTTATAAAGCAAACACCAATAAATTTTAATTGACCGAATTAAATATTAAAATGTTAGCCATGAAACCAGCGCATGACGTTAGATAAAAATATAAGTCTCTTTGTCTACCTATCGACCTTGACAGCCCAATTTGTTACATAAACGTTTATTAAACATTAATTTAATTGGCCATACTAAACAACAAGCATTTGCCGCCTTAGAAACAGGAACATACCCTGTTCATTTTACAATAATAATAATGAAATTGTTTAAAGGTCGGAAATATTAATTATCGTGTTAACATTAACAAACAAAGTTATAAAACAATACAGGGTGAATGGGAAGTTATAAAGTCATAACCAGCGTGTTTTTCTGGAATCAATTTCAGCGGAAAAAAAATTGGATCAAATTTCACATTAAAAGGAACGGATGGGCGGCCTTTTCCATACAAAATTTCATATTAAATTGAGACAAAAATACCCAACCAACTGAAAAATATTTTTTAATCAAAAGGCTTTGCAAATATCTAGTAGGAATATGCTTTTGTATTCGTGTTTGTTTTAAATTATGAAATATACATTTAGAAACCTGTTTTTCATGAATTTAGAGGCAACTTTGACATTTTGTAAGTTAATTATAATTTTTATTTTTTATTTTTAACTATGAGTAAAACCTCAAATTGTAATATTTAATTAAATGAGGACAATATTAGTGAAAATTAACCGAAAATCTGGAAACAGAAAAATCAGAAAAAGATATTGGCACCTCTGGGACTCGAACCCAGGACCTTCGGTTTTCTTGCGCTAACCACTGCGCCAAGGTGTCGATATCCGATTCGGTCATTTTTAACTGTATCATACTTCGACTAAGAACCACCAATATTATCTTCATTTTCTTAACGCATATTTTATTGGCTTCTATCTTTATGTATGATTGTAAGATTCAAACCCCAACTTAATGCTATCTGGATAGTGTCTGGATAAATTTTTATCTATTTTATTTTTAATATTTGACATCTATTGACTTTTCTGCAAGTATAAGATGAATATTTATTTTTATTTTTAACTTTTATGAGTAAAACCTCAAATGTTAATATTTAATTAACTGAAGACAATATAAGCGAAACTCAATCGAAAGTGGCCCAGTCACCCGGAAAGTCGAAGGTCATGGGTTCGAGTCTCAGAGGTGCCAATATATTTTTCTGATTTTTCTGTTTCCAGATTTTCGATTGAGTTTCGCTAATATTGTCAAAATATAAACATAATTAAAAAAGCATTTCTTTGGGTAGAAATTATAATGTATACACGTTTGAATAAACAAAATTTTAGTGACCGACCGAAGGTTCGGTTTCGGCAGAAAATCTGCCGAACCTTCGGCCGCACCGAAACTCTACGTTCGTGAATTATCGAGCGTCGTTCGGCTAACTTCGGGTGAGTTGGTGGCTCGTATGTTACCCGCCATCATCAGCAACATATTAACTAATGAGGTCCTTCCTTTATAATGTTGAGGTTTGATTATTGACACATTTTTGTTCCAAGAAGTCATGTTTGTTAATTTTATAATTTTTGTGTGTTATATAGCAGTAATATAATTTTTTTTCACACTTACTTCAATTATTGTTTTTTTTTTCATTTAACACATTCCATGTGCCGATCCTCAGCTTTGATGCTTCAGGTTTGTTCATGGTGCCTTTCTCCATGCTAAAAAGCTTGTGGCAAGCAAACTGTTTTCGCTTGAATACGCGCTGTCACTTATTATGACTTTTTTTAGGACGTATGGAGGAGCCTTGTCGATGCAATGGGTCCCCGACCCGAATAGGATAAGGGGAAGAAGATGATGATGATTTAACACATGTAATAAAAATATTGTGATTGTAAACGCAATTAAAATACTCGTTTGATGAGGTCTTTCCTTTATAATGTAAGTGTTGATTATTGATTATTGACATTTTCTTACATTAGCTCCACACAGGAGGCCCCGAGGAAGATAAATTCCCTTAGGACCTATGTCATGGGTCGAGTCTTTTTAAGGAAGGGAAGGATAAAAAGTTCTGGGAAAGAAAAAGGTATGAGGGATGGGTAGGAATCGGGTTCAGCGGATGACGGACGTTTGAATACATCCCTCCAACTGTGGTACAAGGCGATGGATTGAGAGAACTAGAAACGTCAAAAGGCCTCCCTTATCAGTCTCTCTCGATCCGGCCCGCCACGCAACTGATGGGCAGACGCTTCCGCCGCCAAGACCCGGACAGACCTCACCCCATGAGCCCGGGCACCCCTGATAAGTCACCAAACGTAGCGAACCACTTGGGGTAACTTCCGGCAGAGGTGTTGGTAATCCAATAAATGGTTCCTCGGGCGGCGGTACGGTTTTTGTTTATTTTTATTTGCTTTATAGCAGTAGGTACCTAATATAAAAATATATTTTTTCACTTATTTCAATTATTGTTTTTTTTTTTTTATTTCATTTAACACGTGTTAAGTGTCTAACTGTCTGTATAAGTGTAAAAAACAAACAAATTTCAGTGAACAATAGATTTTTAACTTGTCCAAAAAGTTTCGGTTTCGGTGTTAACGAAGTAAATCTGTCATTTGAAATTTTGCATTTTGGCCCATCAATATGTTTTTTTCATCATTTTTCTTTTTTTCTTTCATATTCACCATATTTCTCTAGTAAAATTATTATTTTTTAAAATAATTATCATTAACTCTAAAATAATTGCCAAAGTTACCTCTAAAATCAAGAAAAAATGTTTTTTTTAACTTACATTTTATAATTTAAAACACAAATAAATAAAGAAAAACAAGTCCATACTAGATATTTGCTATACCTACGATTAAAAAAACGATTGATCTGTTTGTTTGGGTTATTTATGAAAAACATTTTTTTCAGTTTAGGTTAAGTATTTTGGCATAAAATCCAAAATTAAGTTTTGTATGAAAAGGGCTACGCTGCTATTCCCTCTAGTGAGCGTTCAAAAATAAGAAAATGGTTTGACAGAATGATAAATATGAATTAAAATATAATATAGGGAATGCGCTAATATTAAAAACGATTATATTTAAAAGGCGCAAGCGAAAATATTTAAAAAGCATAACTACTTAATATTATATAATAGTAGCATTTTAAGAAACTCCGTAAATCTTTTGATCCCTATAGGGTGTTAAATAACAGAACAAAATGTGTTTTTTACATCGATTATACTTGGGCGAAGGTTTTCAATAATTTTCGGAGCATACTTGGCGATTTTTTTCTATCGAGGGAATATCATAGAATTACATTTCAGCTCAGCAAATGTAAAGATAACACGCAACCGGGCTCAAAAAGAGGAAGATGGAGAGATATGAAATTACGAATGTTAGAGGAGAGCACTAACAATTAAAGCTTCAAAATCGATGCGAAAATTGCGAAAATGTTTAATAAAACACGACTCGTTTAGATAGAGCCAAAATCTAGTGGATCTTAAGTATCAAAGAAACTTTGTGAATTTTTTCACAACTGTAACTTGTAAAATATCTGAAACAAACGTGTTTATAATAATTTTCGGAGCATACTTTGCGATTTTTTTGTATCGAGGGAATTTTATATAATTTGCATTTCGGCGTGGAACGCGTCTAGATATTATTTTCAAAAATAACATATATTTTTTTAAGAGCTTAAAAACATCAAATGTTTAAGGGAGGTATGTAAGAAATCGGTAGAAATGCGGGAAGTGGCGCCTTAAAAAATGAGTGTGCAATTCACAAGCGGTAGAAGTGAAACTTTAAGAAAACTAAGATAGCTATTTATTGGATAACCCACTCCTCTGCATAGGTTACCCCATAGGTGGTTCGCTACTTTAGGTGACTTAGCTGGGGTGTCCGGGTTCACGAGGTGAGGTTTGTCCGGGTCTTGGCGGTCGATGCGTCTGCCCAACAGCTGCATAGCAAGCCGGATCGTGAGAGAATGGTTGACGGAGTTCCTTTGACTTCTCCAGCCTTACTCTCTCGGAATATTGCCTTGCACCGCAGTGGGAGGGATGGATTCACACATCCGTCACTCCTGGACGCACTGACCATCAGATTCCTACCCACCCTCTTCCCTTCCCAGAATCACTCAATCCCCAAAGATGACATCGGCCCTGAGGGGAATTATTTTTCCCAGGGCCGCCTGTGTGGAACTAATGTAAAAAAAGAAGCCAAGAGTGGGAAGGCAACGAAGTACCGCACCATGACAACATTGGAAGTGAAAACTTCTTCAGCATCGTTATGATTTGAAACACGATGAAACGAAAAAGCGACACTAAAAAAGAGTCAAATACTTACATTTATAGGATTTAGCCTACGAGAGAACGAGATAGAATAGTCTCCGCTTCTTTCCTCCCCATTCTTGTCTACTTTAGTTTTCTGAAGGTCACACTTGTGCCGCGTGTGATTAAAAACTCTGTATTTTTGAAGAGTTTAAAAACTAAAAGTGTTCAAGGAAAATATGTTATAAATCAGTAGATATTCGGAAAGCGGGGTCATCTTCTAACCATGTTTGTGTCCTGTATAAAGAAGAGTGTCTGGGATGTTCTGACTTTCAGCCCAATTTTGAAGAGCCGGATCGCTAAATGCGTTTATTCGAAGATTGTTGGGAGTGAATCGATGAAAATATACGTTGAAGGCGTTGAAGCCAAATCAGGAGTATTCTTCTTCTTCTTCTTCTTCTTCAATGGCGCTACAGCCCATTTCGAGCCTTGGCCTCCTTCAAAATAAGCCTCCACCGCCCTCTGTCCTCGGCCGTCGTCTTCCAATCTGCAACATGGAGTAATCCTCTTGCATCCTTCCTGACATCATCCTCCCATCTCAGTCTCAATCAGGAGTATAAACCTACTAACTTCTCAAACGAGCTCTTGAATAGCCAATTTTGTATTGCTAAGTTATCCGATGGCTTTCTTCACAGAAATGATCGAAATTGATCCAAAAGTAAAACTCCCGCGGACGTTTGCAATAACTCGATTTTGTTAGGGACAGAAAACGTGTGATAAATAATTTCCTAACGTCAGAGCTTATTCATAACGTCAGAGCATACCAATATATACAGCCTATATTACTAGCAAATAATGTAGCTTTAGTGAAATAATTTTTTAGGCGCCGCAACCGGGCCCAAAAAGAAGAAGATGGAGAGATACGAAATTACGAATGTTAGAGGAGAGCGCTAACATTTAAAGCGTCAAAATCGATGCAAAAATTGCGAAAATCTTAATATATAAAACGAAGTCGGGTTAGTTACACTATTTACAACTCGAGATCGGCTGGACCGATTTTGATGATATTTGATTTGTTGGATTTGTCTCCGCCCCGGATAACAGAATAGCTATTAAAACACCGAAAAAAATGACGAAAAAGAAAGTTATGAAGAAAACGATTTTTTTCATATATTTTGTACGGAACGAATTCTCATATTTTGAAAGAACTGCATCAATATTGTAATAGGTATTATGGGTATTATACTGTGCGTGAATTCCAAAAATTCAAAAACTTCAAATTTCAATGCGGTGATTGTTTTGCTTTTATTCTTAATCATATAATGCTGCCCCTCTTTCTTATACACTAACTGCCAATAGTCGAAAATGAGACAAACGGTGAACGTATGTCGCTCACCCCTCCAAATGAAAAATACAATAATAATAAATCTCTGAAATGAAACGCATTTTTTTACGTAAGCCCCGCTCAGGACCTATGTCATCTTTAGGGGATGCTGTGTGGAGGGTCTTTTTAAGGAAGGGTAGGATAGGAAGATCTGGGAAGGAAAAAGGCATGAGGGGTGGTAGGAATCTGGAGGTCAGTGTATCCGGGAGTGAATCCATCCCTCCAACTCCGGTTCAATGCCATTACCTTGACCGGAATTGACCTTTCCCTCAACCAGTCTCTCTCGATCCGGCCCACCACGCAGTAGGTTGGCAGATGCATCCGCCGCCAAGACCCGCACAAAAGTCACCCCATGAACCCGGGCACCCCTGCTAAATCACCAAACGTGAACCACTATGGCATAGGTGTCGGTTATCCAATAAATGGTTCCCGGGGCGGCGGCACCCATACCCGCTTCCTTTCAAACATTTCCGTAAGTAAGTGGAAAAGTAGGAAAATCACAAAAAAATATAAATCCTTACACAACGCCATCTCTGATACTGACAAAAACAAAACACCGACATTTGGGCATCGATAATTGGTCCATAGTGTAATTTTTAACTTAATAAAAAAACTTAATTTAATTCAACAGTTATTGATTCTGAGGCGGTACGAAGTTCGTCGGGTCAGCTAATGTTTAATAAAACACGACTCGTTTAAAATAAAGCAAAAATCTCGTGGAACGTATCTTAAGTATTAAAGAAACATTGTGCATTTTTTCACAACTATAACTTGTAAAATATCTGAAACAAACGTGTTTATAATAATTTTCGGAGCATACTTTGCGATTTTTTTCTATCGAGGGAATTTTATATAACTTGCGTTTCGGCGTGGAACGCGTCGAGATATTATTTAAAAAAAAAAACATATATTTTTTTAAGAACTTCAAAACTTCAAATGTTTAAGGGAGATAATATGTAAAAAAATCGGTAGAAATGCGGGTAGCGGCGCCTTAAAGTCCATTCAGTATTTTTTGCGTGAAATAGTAACAAACATACATACGTCCATACATACATACACACAAACTTTCGCCTTTATAATATTATAGTAGGATTAACACTCCATTTCGTTAGGCAAAAAGTAAGTAGCCCAAATGTCTGTTCAATAAATAACAAACTTTTAAAAGTTTCATCAACTGGGAAACAAATAAAAAAGCTGCGCACGTCACTAATCTATAGATGAAATGAACGCTTTAATAAATGGGATGTCTTATGTAAACATTCATACAGAAGAAATTCGTCCGTGGAGAAATCCGTCACCTTGATTACAGCGCCGGATCTGCCATACGTTCAAAAACGTGCAAAAACCTGGCGCCAACTCCGAAGGGGCGCCGTGAAAAAATAAATATTGTATTAAAATTTAGTTATAATATTCCCTGAATCGTTTAAAAATTACCCATAGTACGAAATAATTATTACGCTCTAGCAACACTTTCCAAAGAAACAGAATGCGCACGCATCAGGTTGGTATCAACGGCTTACGAATTTATAGTCAGTTACAGAATTTTTTTACAAATTCCATATATTTAGTTTAAACGTAAGATCTATTTTTCCATATATCTTTTACCGTCTTTTACGACGAATAGGTGCGATCCAAATTCAATAACCAATCACAGCGCGGTATTTTTGTTCGTAAGCCGTTGATACCAACGTCAGTGTTTAGTTTTTGTTCGCTCAACACAGGGGAAATGCAAGGTACAAATTTGAGGTTATATTCTTATTATCACTGCTCACTGTCTCTCGTCGGGACTGCCTGTTGCTAGTCAGAAGCTGTAGATGCTATTCTTGTGTTGTATTTGTATTTGCTTTTTCTAATATTCGCGTTGAGTATATAGGTACATAAACGCAGTAAATCTCAAGAATGTCTAATGGACCTAGTTCAGCGAAACCACCCGCATTGTCTCGTAACCTATATTTTAAATCATGGTACGGGCACAAACAAACAATTCGTTGTATTATTTTAAAGCATAACTTGCAAAGAGTTTTTCCTAAAATAATTAAAATAGCACCATAATTTATGTTTACCCAATAGATTCAGAGAGTATAGGGCTCCTGGCGATCCTCTCTTTAAAAAAAAACGAGTGTGAGAGCTACCGCCAGGTCACTTGGAAAAGTTACACCCTTTATTTGTCTTGATTTTATTTGATAAATTAGTGTAAAAAAAATAATAATTAAAAAAAAAAATTGTGTTAACGAATTTTTAATCAAAATAAAAATGTAGGGGGGGGCGCCATCGGTACCTACTGCACAGGGCGCCAGATTTCGTAGATCCGGCCCTGCCTTGATATTGATAATAACAGTTTTATTGGACTCCGCATGCATTTGCGATATTAAACGAATTTATCGACCCTGGCCAAATAACTCAAAGGTCATTCCAAAGTATAGTGCATTATCAACTAATGCAACTACGGGAGATAAATTACAATGTATGTTTTGCATCTGAGCCTACTTGACGCGTTCAGTTGAAATAAGAAATTATTTATTGACCTCTCAACACAGCTGGGTACCAGGCGCGGTCCCCCTATATCTATACATACTGTGGATACGGCGCTTCCCTTCCTTTTGGGGCGTGTAATAAATATGAAAATATTGTTATTTATTTATTCAGCATTACAAAAAGCTTTGAGCATATTTAAACAACAATAAATACTGCAAATTAACGACACCGTTCCAACCTCAGCGGCCAAAAACAACAAAACACCACACGCGGACCAGACCGAAATACATACTCGTAATAACAACACCATTCTCGATGCTAGTGTGTCGAATGTCGCGTAAACGCACCAATACCAGCAACAGTGGATTCTCTGCTCCATTCTGCATCCACGATGTTAGAAAAAGTTTGATATTTGCGCGTGCGCGTTTACTTCTACCTGCCAAGTTTTGCCTGAAGCAGTATACGCATTTCTCTCATCCATAGATCCAATGGTTCCGGGTAAGTGGGACTATTGTACGTTGGAAGCAGCTAAACACGGGAAATTATTTTACACAAGGGTGTAACAGCACGTACCCAAAGGATTTTAAAGAGCGATTCCTGAGCATATTTGGAGTAAAAAAGTAGATGCCATTTTGCTGTCCGATGATATTTTTTTAAGTGAAACTTCTTTAGGGCCGTTAGTGATTTGAAATTAGGATGAAACGGAAATGCGTCACAACTCAGTTATTCACAAACACTCGGTTCTAATATAATGCGGTAAAATCAGCGGCCAGAGTGATAGACACCAAGCGAACGGAGGAGGTTCGAATCCTACGAAAACAAAAAAAAAAAGTTTTTATTTTTGAGAAATCAACATCCAATCTTCAAACCACCTTAAAATAAACAGACTTTCTAGTTTCACTTCTACCGCGCGTGAATTACACACTCTGATTTTTTTTATCCCATTAATATTATAAAGGCGAAAGTTTGTATGGATGTAGGTGTGTTTGTTACTCTTTCACGTAAAACCTACTCAATGGATTTTAATTAAACTTTACAATAATATAGCTCATACATCAGAATAACGTATATAAATATAATGGTTAGCTCTAGCGTTATGAAATTTGTATTAATGAAAATGTGTGTATTTCATATATTTTAGTGGTAGGAAGGAGTCAGTCAGGGGGAAGGGGAACGGGGGAGGTGGGATTCGCGTAGAGGGAAGAGACAAGGGAGGGTGAAGGCGGGAAAGGTGGAAGGGAACGGGGACGCACGGGAAAGAACATGCAGGGAGAATAAATTTATTTCTTTGAATAGCATTGCAACCCATGCCGGGACCAGCTGGTAATAAATAAGCCAAAGAACGATTTTCAATTTTTAGCAGATTCGACGTTGTTCTTCAGGACCGACGAATAAGGAACTCCGGTGAAAAATATTATGGCTTTAAAAAAATATGTTCATCTCTCTCTCTCTCTGGTTTCAATCCTGGGATTGGTTTGCAGCAATTTCCTTTAGTTTCCTCTTCCATTCTTCCCTGTCTTGTGCGGCTCTTTTGAGGTCTGCATATGATAAGCAGCGCACGTCCACCAGCAGGTCCTCCAGGTACTCTCGGCGTGGGCGTCCCCTAGAGTTTGTCCCCTCGGTCATACCCTCCATTATGGAATGCAAGAGGCCTTCTTGTCGTATTACATGGCCGATCCATCTTGCACGCCTTTCGGACAAGGTCCTGAGCAGGTGCCTTCCTCCTTCGATTCTTTGGAGAACCTCCTCATTTGTAATGTGGTCTCTCCAGGAAATTCCTAATAGTTTTCTATAGGACCACATCTCAAAAGCCTCTAGTCTCCGTTTATCTCTTTTGGATAGGCACCATGTTTCGCAGCCGTACATCAAGATACTCCATACATAGGTCTTGATGAGGAGTATTCTCAGCTTTAGGTCTATATTATTTGATTCAATTATTTTCGACCTTTTATTGAAAGCAAGCCTAGCCTGGTGTATACGGCTGTCGACATCGCTCTTAGACCGACCGTCCCATGTTATTTTGCTCCCGAGATAGACAAACTCCTTGGCGTTCTTTAGTGGAACTCCTGACATCTCTATTCGCATCTGATGTTGCGTTCGGCCTACAGTCAGCAGCTTTGTTTTGTCTTTATTTATCTTCATGTTATAGTTATTTTGGAGAATGCTTTGCATGGTTGTTAAGGCCTCTTGCAGTTCTTCTTCGCTTTCAGCAACCAATGCAATATCGTCAGCAAACCTTATCATATCCACCTTTTGCCCGTGTATCTTTACACCTTTTCTGTGACTCATTCTCTCTCTCAAGTCGTCAATCGCACTTTGTATATAAGCGTTAAAAAGAACAGGTGACAGAGAGCATCCCTGTCTCACCCCTTGTCTTATACTGGCTTCTTTTGTATCATTGTCACATCTAATTATAGCGGCCTCATTCTTGTATAGCGCCTGGATTATTCGTCTATCTCTATATTTGATATCAATTCTCTTCAGAATCTCGAAGAGTCTTTTCCATTCTACTTTATCGAAAGCCTTTTCCAGGTCTATGAATGCGATGAATGTGTTTTGGTTTCTTTTTATTCTTTTTTCAAGTAGTATTCGTAGCGACAATATTGCTTCTCTGGTTCCTACACCTCTTCTAAAGCCATACTGATCTCCGGAAAGGATGTTCTCTACTTTTGGTTCGATTCTTTTTAGAATGATATTAGTCAATATTTTTGAGGCACGAGATATTAGGCTAAGAGTTCTGTGTTATTCACATTTCGTCGTGCCTGCTTTCTTTGGTAATGTAACAATTAGGCATTTCTCGAAATCCTCTGGTATCTTTCCAGTCTTATACATTGTCTGTATCATTTTAAACAGGGCATCTTTAGTTCCTTTTCCTGCTGGTTTAATTAGTTCAGCCGGAACGTCATCGATTCCGGGTGCTTTCCCGTTTTTGAGGTTTTTCAGTGCGAGATCAAACTCTTCTCTAGTGATGGGATCTCCCAAATCATCTGCGTCTACCTCATTTTCTCTTTCTATCAATGTTTCGTTGTCACTATTTCCCTTCCCATTGTACAGCATTTCGAGGTATCTTTTCCATCTCTCTCCTATTTGGTCATTTTCGAAAAGTATTTTGCCGTCTTCTCCTTCTATTGCATTACCCTTTCCAACTCTCATCCCAAAGAAGTCTTTCACCGCAGCGTGAGCTCTTTCTATATTTCCTCTCTTGAGGTCGTCGTTTATCTCATCGCATTTATTCTGGTAGAATGTTTCTTTGGCTATTCTTGACTCTCTATTTATTCTGTTTCTCAGCACTTTATATTTCTCTTGTGATTCAGTTCTTTTATCATTTTTGAGCTCTCTTCTATCTTTTATCATATTTAGGATCTCATCGGTTATCCATTCCTTCCTTGCTTGGGGTTTTTCCTTGCCTATAGTTTCCTCTGCCGTAGTTATGATCTTCTTCTTTATCACTTTCCAGATCGCATTCACATTCTCCTCTTCCATTAGGTTGCATTCTTGCGTTTTTTCCCTAAAACTGTCGCTGATCTCTTTTATCTTTAATACTTTTGTATCCCATTTGAAATTTTTTTTTTTTTTTTTTTTTTTTTTTTTTTTTTTTCTCTTTTTTATTTTTTTCAGTTTTAGAATACTTTTGGCCATTACCATATTATGGTCACTATCTATATCTGGACTGGAATAGCTTCTACAGTCTTTTATTTGGTTTTTAAATCTATGTCTAACCATTATATAGTCTATTTGCAGTCTTTGTCTGTCTCCAGGGGATTTCCAGGTATATCGCTGTCTTGGGTGGTGTTGGAAACAAGTGTTTGCTATCACTAATTTGTGTTTTTCGCAGAATTCTGTCAATCTGTTTCCTCTGTCGTTTCTTGCACCCAGCCCAAAGGGCCCAATGCAAGTTCCTTCACGTCCTTCTCCTACAACAGCATTCCAATCTCCTAGGAGAATCAGATTTTCACCTGCTTTTATCTCTAATATAAGTTTATCTAGTGAACTGTATACCTCCTCCACTTCTTCTTCGCTGTGACTAGATGTTGGCATATATACTTGGATAATTACAGTGTCTACAGGCTTAGTTTCTATTTTGACTAGAATAATTCTTCCACTATATTGCACGTATCCCTTAACCCGTCTTCCCCATTCCTTGCACAGCACAACGCCTACTCCTCCTTGGCCAGGTTTATCCTTTATGCATCCTGTGTGGATGATTCTGTGGTTGCCACTCCAGAAGTCTCCACAATTGGGCCATCTCATCTCTGCTATACCTAGGGCATTCAAATTTACGTTTTGCATCTCAGCTTTCAGATTATCCAGTTTGCTGTTTTGCAATAATGTGCGGACATTCCACGTTGCCCATCTCGCTATTTGGTTCTTTGTATTTGACTTTGACTTTGTGTTTCTAGCATCTCGAGCAGTCCCCACCCGGAGATCCGAACGGGGGACTATTTTACCTCCGGAGAATTTTACTTGAGATTGGGTATTCATGTTTTGCTGGTTCTTGGAATGCCACTTGGACCTTTAATGTGGTAGTTTCCCGTTTCTTTCCACATCCTATGCCGTTGACCTCGAAGGTTCTTCCGCCTTTGGAGATTATTTACTTCTCCAGGACAAGAGGGTGCCCTAGACAACAGACGCCTGGTAGGGCGAAAGTTGGTGGTCAGCTTATTCCGGCCAACGCTCAGTCCCTGTCTATATTTGCCGACACGAGGTCGTTGCTCACTCCCCACCACGAGAAGGAAATAGATCAGGATTTTCCTTTCCTCAAACCTGAGACCAGAAGGCATTTCTCAGAGTTCTCCAGTACTTTCGGGGAGTCCAATAAACGCTGATTCTGAATATATAAGTTTTATTTAATAATATTAAACGCAGAGTTTTAAAAAAATATTAAAACGTGCATTTTTAATCGGATCGTAAAAATATGCCGTCAAGTTGGCATTATTGAAATGTTTAGTGCTGACGTCACTGTTCCTCGTATCGTGACGTCACCGTAAAGTCATTGTATTGGAAATGTATGGGAATGTGGGAATGACACAAGCCATCGTATTAATTTATTCGTTTATTTACTTACAGTTTATAGAGATTTAGTTGTTGTGTTCATTGAAACATTATTTAGGCCTAAATAATTTAGTATCAAAAATAGAGGTATCTCTGTTAGTTTATCTCTATTATTAAAATATTGAAAAACTTTAAACTGTAGGAAAAAATCATCTAAATATACTATATCATAATGCTACCTACTATTCCACGGCCAAATCAAAATGGCCACAATCGAACAGCTGATATCGTTTGCCTACACTCTTTTGGGTGATGCTTCGTTTTTGATAATATTTATTTTAAAACTAAAAAACGAATAATTTCAAACAATTTGTATACCTACCACTCTTCCGTAATAATATTCAAAAATATAATATAATGAAATTAATGAATAAATAATTCCACCTAAATAATGTTTTAACTTGTCGAATAATATCATCTTTCTCCCATATAATTATCATACAAAATGACAACACCTGTTGAAAATAAAAATAACTTTTCAGGAGTGATGACGTCACGATTCACTACACATATACGGTGGTTTTCGGGGGATCTTGAAAAATTAAAACTTTGACAAATATTTTAAGTATCAAAACTATCTCTAAAAAAATGCATTATATTATATAAGATAAAAGGTTATTATTCAATAAGAAATGGACTGGAGTTCTCTATTGTAATACGAAATTGCTTTTATTTTATTGCAGAATATTTCTTGTCAATTTATTTACATTTATCGTCTTTCTAAAAGGCCACAACTCGGAATCGAAACGTCAGATTGGTCTCAATGTTAAAAAAATATTTTATAATGATTTAAATAAGAAAATAAAACAATATTTTTTTATCTGAATCATTGACAGGAGCGGAAATGGACGTTTGTTTTTATAAAGTGATTTATTTATCTCGGGAAGAAACGTTGGCCAAGACTACATTGTAATCACTTTTGACGTATTTCCAAGAAAAACTGCCATTATCGAAATTCAACGGTTCGAAGATACCTATATATTTACAATAATCATTGTTTTTGTTTAATAATCTTACGGAATCGTGACAATTCCCTCATACCTACTTTACATTTATTTCTCCCTATCTAGGTAGCTAAACATCCAGGGTCGGATCGTCCTACAATATACCCTAAAATATATTCAGAATCTTAACGACGTAAGTAAAGAAATTAAAGTATGTAGCGCGCCGTTTTTACGCTTGCCACTACACCATCTCTTTCCCCCATACAGCGCCATCCTGCTCACCCACCCCTAAGCAAACCAGGATGCGCCGACGCCTTCTGCGCATCTCCCACCCTCGAGCCGCTACATAAACCACACCCCGCAACAAGGAATGGGCTATATAACAGGCTGCGCGCCCTAAATTAGTCAGTTCGTCTGCAGCTCGCTCTTGGCTAGTTAGTTAGGCTCTCTTAGTTGCGCTTCGTCCTCTGGCACGACCCTCTAAGGAGTATTCTACTACCATAAGTAAAGCACCAACCAGACCCCCGACTGCTGCCTTAGTTGCGCTTCGTCCTATGGTACGACCCTCTAAGCAGAACCACAGTCAGTTTTTGTTGTTCCCAAAGCCTAACGGCAAGGTTCCCTCCGATCCCTTGCTCAGTTAATTAGTGAATTGATACATTGTGACTATTTTTACCATATTATGTGATCTGTGAACTTACTTACTTTTAATAAATAACCTTTTACCAACAATTGTGTTATAAGTAACATTTAACACAAATAATTCAAGACAAAGGAAATTTAAGTAAAAATTAAAGTAACAAATGTACATCGAAAATTAAAACTTTTCAAAACAAAATTGTAAGTAAAGAAGCCGTGTATACAAATTGCGACTCGCGACTCGCGACCCGTGTATTGGACGGAACTACTGTCAAATTTGCCGAATCAAAGAAAAGAAGAAGAAGAAAAATAATGTGGAAATCTTAACGACGTAAGTGAAGAAAGCGTGTAAACAAATATGCGCCTACAGCATGTTGGACGAACGTACGGTCGAATTCACCCTAGCAGGCCTGGAGATTCGACCTTTCCACAGCGTTCATTTTAATTAATTTTGAAGAACGTGTTACAAATACTTAAAATGTGTCTCCATGTTGTCCTCCCGAAGTTATTAATTCATCGTCTAGAAAAAAAATCTGGTGCTTACCGCTAACTTTAAAGTTGAAAAACGGGTTATAAAGTTTTATAATCGTTGTACGTTAAATATATTAATGGTAAGGTACTGATAATATTGGAAATGAAAAAGTTATTATAGTTACGAATTCGCCGGAAATGATTAAAATGTGAGTTTTGAGCAAACAAAAATTATTAGGGTTGTGTATAGGTCTCGCAAGTTAAGTTGACTTCATCACAGTACTCACACAGATGCAAAACTTTCATACAGCGTGTTTCGTTTTAGGCTTTTAACAAAAAAGCAATTAATAATTATTTCACAATTGAGAATTCGAATCCAAAGCGTGTTTTAATCGGTAACATAAAACTAATGTTGTTTTACAACATTTTTATAGAAATACTGAAGGTTTAGGAAGAAAAATAAGTTTATTAACTAAATGTGATAATCTTCAGGATTGAATTCAAATGGGCATTCACAGCTAACAACAAGATTAAAAAAATATTGTTTTATTTAAAAAGATTAATTTATTAAAATATTCATACTTTTATAGATAATATTTTATAAAGTAAATAATCTACAAGCCGCCACATACCGCTACACGTTTAATAGGCATAGGTTTTGAAAAGTAAACGACTGTTAAACTTAATTACCAAAAGAAACATCGGTTTCGGTCGGGATAGATGGAAAAACATGCAATAAAATACGGTTTTCAAAGTTAAAAATTTCCCATATAAAACATCTCCATTGCCGCCATTTTTTTGTACTAATCTAATATAACTCCTAAGTATTTCATTTCAGTAACATTTTCAATAATTTCACCATCAATTTTAATTTTGCTTTCACTTTCACATGTCTTCTTGTATCCAATCACCATACATTTTTTTTTTGTATTTAATTTAAGCTTATTTATTTTTAGCCATCTTGATACATCATTTAGTTCATTATTTTAAATGTGTATTAGTTCTTCATAGTTTTCTTCAATTAAGTATATTAGTGTATCATCGGCAAATAGTCGTACTTTGCATTTTGAAAATATTTTCACCATGTCATTAATATAGAGTATGAACAATAGAGGTCCAAGGACCGATCCCTGTGGTACTCCTAACTTATTTTCCATTGGTTTTGAAAATTGATTATTTATTTTTGTTACCTGCTTTCTGTCTCTCAAATACTCTTGTATTAATTTAATGGCTACAGATGAGAAACCAATTTCTTTAAGCTTTCTTATTAGTATGTAGGAACAATTTTACAAATATTATTCATTCGATGAAGAACTTCTAAATAGAGTACACTCAATTCAATTTGGGAAGCGGGTATGGGTACAGCCACCCCGTTAACCATTTATTGGATAACCAACACCTCTTACATAGATCACTACAAGTGGTTAGTTACATTTGGTTCATTTCGACTTGGATTTGTCCGGATCTTAACGATAGACGCGCCTGCCTACTAACTGCGTGGCAGACCGGCCAGGGAAAGACTGGTTGAGGGTCCCTTTTGACCTCTCCAGCAAGACTTTCTCGGAGTAAGAGGAATGAATTCATACATCCATCACTCCTCGACATACTAATCCCATTCACATTTACTCCTCATACCATTTTCCTTCCCAAAACTTTGTCTTCCTCCTTTCCTAAAAAGATCCTCCACACAGCATCTCCAAACATCAGATCTCCTGTGTGAAGCTAATGTTAAAAAAAGGATTCTTAAAAATTGTCTAAGTGAAGTAATTTTTCGTTGTGGTTATATGTTGTGATTGCGCGAGTAATTGGTGAGTTATTTGCTGCATTAGTGTTGTTGGCTTCTATATGAAGAAGCGTAGTATGCCTGTTGCGCCTCATTGGAACATTCAAACTGTTATTTAGACTGTTGGTGTAGGCGTAGGCGTGAGATGAGATCTTGCTGATCTTAATGAAACGCGCGTGGACGAGATGGTTATTTATTTGCACAATATTATACATTATACATCTGTGTTGTAAAGCTACGTTCTAGTAATAGAGCTGTCGGAGATTAAGGAGAGCGAGCAGGAACATCCATCACCTTTTAGGTATATTCTGTTTCTGCCGTCTCGCTTTTGCATATTTAAAAAGCAGGAGTACCACCAAAACCATTCTCACACAAACCAATGACGGATAGCAATTCGGGATAATGTATCTATTTTATTATGTAGAAACAACAGATCTGATGATGTACGTCTTTTTTTTAAAAGTAAACATATTATTTGTAGCTTTGTTGAATTTCTTACATTAATGTTTCAAAATTTTATTAAATAAATGTTTAAACATTCAGTTTTGGTCACTAAACAAACAAAGTTCTTACTGAATTAAATCAGAGTTTTGATTTTCAATTCTGAATTGCAAAATGGCCATAAAATGGATCACACAGAAATAAAATTAACGAACTATTGAATTGCAAAAAATTGAAAACTTTAAATCTAACCGTAGGTAGGTTCCAAATACTACCATGGGCTGGAAGTGGCTGCCCCGGTGAAGATGCCCCGGACATCCAAGTGGGTGCCCCGGTGAACTGAGTGGAAGAGAATAGAGAACTTCAGTCCAATTTTTTAATTTTTTTTTTATGAATAATGACCTTCTAACATAAAAAACTGCATTTTTATTATTATTTTCAGAGATAGTTTTAATAGTTAAAATAATTGTCAAAGTTTTAATTTTTCAAGACCCCCGAAAACCACCGGAAATATGGTAAATCGTGTGACGTCATCACTCCTGAAAAAATAGTATAGGATTGGGAAATCAGCTGATCTACTGCCGCCATTTTAAAATCCGTTGTTCCGTTGTTCGAAGTATTCTCGCTAGAAGAAGCATCACTATTTTTTTTGTGCAGTAGTTTTTCAATATTTTAAGTAATAGAGATAAACTAATAGAGATACCTCTATTTTTGATACTAAATGAAGGCTTAAATATTGTTTCAATAAACACAACAACTAAATCTCTATAAACAGTACGAAATAAGAATAACATGAAATGTTGTTAATACTGATGGCTTGTGCCATACCTACATTTCAATCATTTCAATTGATTTCAATACAATGTGATACAATGACTGGTGACGCGTGACGTCAGCACTAACCATTCAATCGTACCAACTTTACAGTGTATTTTAACGAGACGTTAAAAAATGCACTTTTTTATATATTTTTTACGAACTCTACGTTTAATATTATGAAAAAAAAACTTTTAAATTCAGAATCAGCGTTTATTGGTCTGTATGAACATATTTTTTTAAAGCCATAATATTTTTCACTGGAGTTCCTTATTGGAGGAGTTCAGTAAGAACTGAGGACTGGAGGCGAATGACGAAGGACCGCGGCCAGTGGAGCGAATAAATGGAGGAAGCCAATCCCACCCTGGACTGTAGCGCGGTGATGATGACGATGACGGATGCACAATGCATAATTGAGATATCAAATTACTGAGGTTAAAACTTAAATTGAATGAATGAACAATACATTTCATGCTTCCTGCTAAAAAAAATAACAGATTATTACAAATGTAGGATTTTTTTTACATTAGCTTCACATAGGAAGCCTTATGGTAAAAAAAACCCTCAGGGCGTATGACATCTTTAGGGATGCTGTGTGGAGGGTCTTTTTAACGAAAGGAAGAGGAGAAAGTTCTGGGAAGGAAAAAGGTATGAGGGGTGGGTAGGAATCTGTGTCCAGAAGTGATGGCCGTTTGAATCCGTCCCTTCAACTGCGGTGCAAGGTGATCCAGAGAGTCCGGCTGGAGAAGTGAAAAGGTCTCCCTCAATCTCTTCCGATCCTGCACACCATACAGTAGGTGGGCAAATGCATCCGCCGCCAAGACCTAGACAAACCCCACCCAATGGACCCGAGCATTCCTGCTAAGTTATCAAACATAGCGAACCAAATATGGCTTAAAGAGGTCAATGCGAAAACCCTAGCGAAGACGCTAAAAACGACATAGAAGGCAAATGAACTCTATTTAAATAACTTTAGTCCGCCTCGGCACAGGACCCCCTAGTGAGGAGGACTAAGAAATACAATATTTTATTCTTAATTTTACCATTATATTTTGTATGTAAAATTTTTTATGTAGTCGCTATAATAAAAAAAAAATAAAACTAATAAAAAATAAAAAAAACTTGAGGTGACCTATGGCAGGGGTGTTGGTTAAACCAATAAAATCTGGGGTGATAGTACCTACCCGTACCCGCTTCCCAAATTGAATTGAGTGTACCCTATAATGGCGGGTTCAGACGTTTCAATTTTTGTTGATCCACTTTTATTTAACGTAAAAAGTTGAACGATATTATGTTCACACGTTTCAATTTAAGTAGAACCGAATTTGACATTCAAGATGGCGTCAACTGAAATTGTCAGTGCGTGCGTCCCTCTAACTTCTGATGTTTTGCGAGATGAGCTCGAGATTATGAAAAAGCATAAAAAACGTCGTATTTGGGCGAGAAAATGGATCATGAATTAGGCGCATCCAACACAATTTTGAAAGAGATGGAACTAGAAGACTCCGAAGGATATGGATGACAGAAAAACAATTTGATGAGCTGCTTTCCAAAATTGGCGATAAAATTTTTCAGAGACGTTTAAATTAATAATAATTACTACTAACTACAATAACCGGAGAAGCAAGGAAACAATCCATATTTCGTTAAAATTAGCTTTACCATAACCTAAAAACAACAATGCCAAACGTCATACTTTGACATAGGTAGTTATTGTTATTAGATTTGTACAAAGTTTTTTTTCTTTTAATTTATGCGTGACGCATGCTCTGAATATTTACCGTTATTTTTTTGTCATTATCATAATATATTGGGTGGGTAGTGTAAATGAAACACATATTATTTATTGCAGTATCACGGGCATTTCTATTTGTGTACACTTCTTGCTTCTGATCCCAAAGACAGGGATGCATAAATCTGAACGTCAAATCATCCGACCATTTCAAATATTTATTCGTTGAAACGGATTCCATGACAGTATAACTAGGAATGTCTAACGAATATGGACATAAATGTTTGACGTCTAGTTGTGCACGCGAGTAGGTAACTATGGTAACCAAGATGGCGCGATCATACTTGAACGTCAAAAGTAGACGGGCTATCAACTTTAGCTAGTCAACAAAAAACTTGTTCAACTTTGTTGAAAGAAGGTTCACACCTGTCAATATGCTTTCAAGTGTCGAGTTGATCAACTAAAGTTGAACCGTGTGAACCGGCTATAAGGTAAGTACAAATTGAGTGTACCCTATACTGTAAGATCGAATGAATAGTATTTGGAAAATTGTTCCTACTAGCTATAAATAAACGGAGAAGAAAACTCCAACAACTCGTTAATTTAATGAAGAGCGGTATTATCGTTTTGCTGAGCCATTGACAATCTTCTCGTTAAATTGCTTTATCTATCGTGCCCTTTGAAATTTAGTTTTATCGCAGAACTAGATTTGTTATATTTGCATTATATCGCGATTGTGCAGATTTCTTTATTTATATTATTACTAGCAGACCTGGCCACACGTTGCTGTGGCTAACGAAACACAACGCCATTACCCAACCTTTATAAAATCCACACCACCCGTTTGCTAGCTGCCCGCTGCCCGCTGCCTGAATTGAATATTTGAATTTCTCGGCTTTTCTCTACCATAATAAGCATGTATTATACATATAAACCTTGCTCTTGAATCACTCTATCTATTGGTGAAAACCGCATGAAAATCCGTTGGGTAGATAAGTTTTAAGATTTTCACGGCCAGAAGAATTTTCGTTATATGTTTTTGGGGTGTTGTGCCGTGTTGCGCTACCTCCTTCTTTAGCCAACGTTTCGGACATCGTTGCAGTGTCCATCATCAGGGCAGATCCGGCAGATCACACATCTACCGGACACATCTACCGGATCTGCCGGATCTGCCCTGATGATGGACACTGCAACGATGTCCGAAACGTTGGCTAAAGAAGGAGGTAGCGCAACACGGCACAACACCCCAAAAACATATAACGAAAATCCGTTGGGTAGTTTAAAAGATTTACGCGCACATACATTTTGAGCGACTTCATTTTATACTATGTAATAATACGCCTAAATGGGCTTTTACACATACCTATGTAAATCAACTAGCAAACTAGCAACTTTTACAAAATTTTGAATAACTAGCAATAGAGCTGAGATTAGAACCTGACTACAATAAATTCAAAAACAATAATATCTTAACCACTGGAGCGCTTTTTGCCATAATATGGCACTATTTAAAATACCTCGGATTGCTTTGAAAAGTTTTTCCTTGATACATTTTAACTTAATTTGAATTATTAAGTTTAATTATGATTTTTTTTAATGTGGGCGGAAAACATCACCAAAAAATCACGAGCAATCTAAGGAAAAAGTTTTAAATTGGTATGTCGCTCGAGTGGTTAAATAATCTAGCTACCTAGAAGTCCTAGAATCACATCCGTTCATCAGTTCCACTAAAGTTCCACAAAAGAACACCAAGGAGTTTGTCTACCTCGGGAGCAAAATAACATGGGACGGTCGGTCTAAGAGCGAGGTCGACAGCCGTATACACCAGGCTAGGCTTGCATTCAATAAAAGGTCGAAAATAATAGAATCGAATAAAATAGACCTAAAACTGAGAATACTCCTCATGTCCGTATCTTGATGTCCGGCTGCGAAACATGGTGCCTATCCGAAAGAGATAAACGAAGACTAGAGGCTTTTGAGATGTGGTCCTATAGAAGACTATTAGGAATTTCCTGGAGAGACCACATTACAAATGAGGAGGTTCTCCAAAGAATCGAAGGAGGAAGGTTAGCGATTTTGGACCTTGTCCGAAAGGCGTGCAAGATGGATCGGTCATGTAATATGACAAGAAGGCCTCTTGGATGCCATAATGGAGGGTATGACCGAGGGGACAAACTTTTGAGGACGCCCACGCCGAGAGTACCTGGAGGACCTGCTGGTGGACATGCGCTGCTCATCATATGCAGACTTCAAAAGAGCCGCACAAGACAGGGAAGAAAAGAATAAAGGAAATGGCTGCAAACCAATCCCAGGATTGAAACCAGAGTGAAAGAGAGAGAATCACATTAACAATTAATTAAAATGTACTTAATCAACAATACATTTTTTTATTTTATATATTTTTTATACATTTGATTTTTTTCGAATTTCAGAGAGAGCGCGCTAATATTAAAAACGATAATATTTAAGCGAAAATTGTGAAAATTTTTAATAAAACACGACTCGTTTAAAAAAGAGCAAAAATCTCTTGGGGGTTGTCTACATAAAATAGCATTTAAAGCATAGGTTCTCAACGTGGTGATAACGCCCCCTCGGACCTTCAGACCTTCAGGGGGGCGGTAGAAGACCAAGATAAAATTGGGGGGCGTTTCAGACTTTCAGGGGGGCGTAAAAGACCCAGAGAAACCCATCCCACCCCATCCCATGTGGTAAATATAATCGTGACGACAATTGCTGTTTCAGATTCACGAGCTAGGGGGCGCTAGAGAAAAAAATATTCTCTAAGTGGGCGGTGGGCAAAAAAAGTTGAGAATCAATGGTTTATAGAAACAATGTCCATAACAATTATCTATCCTTCTACAACTCACTTTCTGTAACTTTCTAAACTGTAGTACAATATGTTTTCTTTTATTATTAATTTTTTAAACTTTATGAGTAAAATCTCAAATTATAATATTTAATTAAATGAAGACAATATTAGCGAAACTCAATCGAAATCTGGAGACAGAAAAATCAGAAAAGATATTGGCTCCGCTGGGACTCGAACCCAGAACCCTTTTCTTACATGGAAACAGCTCTACCGATTAAGCTACGGAGCCCATATTAATTCGATCACTTTTAACTGTATCATACTTCGACTAAGAACTACCAACATTATCTTCACTTACTTAACGCACATATTATTTGGCTGCTATCTTTATATATGATTACAAGATATCTTTTCTGATTTTTCTGTCTCCAGATTTCGATTGAGTTTCGCTAATATTGTCTTCATTTAATTAAATATGTTTTCTGTTTATTTTTTTATAATAACCAAAAACAAAAATTAAAAATCAGTAAGTATCTTTTTCTCCATATTTTAATTTTATTTTTATAATAGCTGAAAAAAAACTTTTTTCACTTATTCTACCTATGTAATACTAACGTTTTATATTAACTTTATGTTTTATATGTTTTTAAAGTCTATTTTATACTTTGGGTACTTGGAAATATAATATTTTGTTTAAATATTACCCACACTCAGGCAGTGCCTTAGTGGGTTTTCATTTCTTGTTCGTACTATTTGTTATTATATATTATGTTATTATTCACTATTTGCTATTATACATTATAAATATGTACAAAGAAATGGGAATAAATAAAGTAAAAAAAAAGTGAATTTTTTCATACACGTAACTTGTAATACAACTGAAAAAACGTGTTTATAGTAATTTTCGGAGGTCTTCTTCTTCTTCTTCGATGGCGCTACAGCCCATATCGAGCTTTGGCCTCCTGCAACAGTCGCCTCCAACTCCTCCTGTCCTCAGCGGCTGACTTCCAATTTGGTACCTGGAGAAGCTGTGCTGCATCCCCTCTTACTTCGTCTTCCCACCTCAGTCTGGGTCTTCCCACTTTTCTCTTTCCACCTGGGTGTCCAGTCAAAATTCTTTTTGGGACTCGTGTATCCGGCATACTCTGTACATGCCCAGCCCATCTCAGCCTGAGGAGTCTCATATGTGTTGAGATGTTAGGTGCCTTATATATATCATACAATTCTGTATTGTGCCGGATGCGCCACTGTTCACCCTCTTTCACGGGTCCACATATTCTTCTCAGCACTTTTCTTTCAAAAGTATCCAGCATTTCAGCCATCTTTACCGTCAGTGTCAGCGCCTCACATCCATATGCCAATACAGTTCTAACAATGGTCTTATATATGGTTATTTTGGTTTTTCTACTACGTGACACTACGTGACTTAAACACTGGCAGCAAAGAGAAGTATGTTTTGTTGGCTGCTGTGATTCTCCTTCTGATTTCTGCTGGATCCTCATTATTCTCTGTCAGACTGGAGCCCAGGTAGGCAAATTGGTCGACCACTTCGTATAAGTAGTTGTCTTTGAATTGTGCACTACTTCTTCTTCTGTGTGAAGGGTTCCTGCTCTGTATCATCATTTTCGTTTTGTTGACATTAACCTGCAGTCCTACTTCCCGTGCCGCTGTTTCTAAAGGATCGAAGACCTCCTTAATGGCTGAAATAGATCTTCCGACTATGTTAATGTCATCCGCATATCCGACAACTTGACTGCTCTTGAAACAAATATTGGAGCCAGTGTCTATTTTCGGAGGTCATTAGCGATTTTTTTCAATCGTGGAAATTTCCGTTTCGGCATGGGGAATGTACAGATATTATCTTGAAGAATAACATTCATTTTTTAAGAGCTTTAAAATATGGGGTATTTAAGGAAAATATGTAATAAATCTTAATGAAGCTAGGCCTTAAGGTGCCGCTTCCGCGCTCAAAAAGAAGAAGATGGAGAGATATGTAATGTTAGAGGAGCGCGCTAATATTTAAAGCGATAAAATCGATGCGAAAATTGTGAAAATGTTTAATAAAATACTACTCGTTTAAAATCGAGCAAAAATCTCGTGGAAGGCGTCTTAAGTCATTTAAAGAAACATTGTGATTTTTTCACAACTTTACTTGTAAAATAACTGAAACAAACGTGTTTATAATAATTTTCTGAGCATACTTAGCGACTTTTTTCTATCTAGGAAATTTCATATAATTTGCATTTCGGCGTGGGGGGAATGTATAGATATTATCTTAAAAAATAACATACATTTTTTTAAGAGCTTAAAAACTGTTTAAGGGAGATATGTAAGAAATTCGGGTAGCGGCGGCTTAAACGGGGATTTAAACCTTATCGCCATCTACATAAAGAGTGTTATTGTTAGCGACATGATCCAGAATTTTTAACGACGTGGTGCATCGACTTAATTTACATTTTTCTTTCTTATAAATTTATTTGCAAAAAAAAAATCACTAGCCTTTGATATCGTAATTCCAGACTCCGTTTGCCAAGCGATGTTTATGCCTATTACCTAGATTCGTGGCGATATAAAGCCCTCTAAGAATACATATATTTTAGGCTTCTGACTTCCTTTGAAAATGTAATTTAACCTCGTAATAAGAAAAAAATAATGTCTTTGCAATCTGAACGAAACGTCTCCACTTTTAAGTAAAATATTTTATCTCTTTTGTGACAGAACTCGATAATTATGTCAAACGAATTTTATGAGAGGCCCAAAATATTGTGACAATCACACATGATTTATGTGGCAATACCGTGTTCTCTCTCTTCAACAATATTACTTTATCTCTTAAGTTGCAGGGTTGACCAAATTATAAACATTTAAAATAATTTAATATCGATTACATAAATGCAACACATATATATTTTTTAAAATTTATTTTGTCTTGATGAATGATGGAAGAATGAATATATGAACCGAAAGAAGTGGGCAAGTCCATGTGTCCGAAGAAAGTCCTTTTTCGTGTTATACTGGCGAAATTGATTGAATTTATAATTTGGGAGGCGGGAATGGGTACCGCCGCCCCGGGTCCCATTTATTGGATATCCGACACCTCTGTTATGTAGTAGGGGTGCATGGGTTTATGGGGTGAGGTTTGTTTAGGTCTTGGTGGCGGATTACCCGAATTCCCTGAACCCCAGATTCCTATCAAACCCTCAGCATACGGTTTTCTTCCCAAATTCTCCTTTATTTCCTTAAAAAAGACTCCCCTCACAGCATCCCCAAAATGATGGCTCTGATGGAAATTATTTTCCTCAGGGCTTCCTGTGTGGAGTAAACCTAAAAAAATAAAGCTTTTAAATAATATCGAATCGATTTCAGTGGCTCATTTTTGAAGTGAAACTTCCATAGCACCGTTGTGATTTGGATTTCGGATGAACCGGAAATGACGATTATTGCATCTGCGACGCATCAACTGCACCTACTGATCGCTTTGATCATGATGTCACTTTTAAAGGCTCCTATTGGTTGAGATATGAAACGGAAATAACGCGAGGTCTGCGCTCATTGGTCGCTTTGATTATGACCTATTTTGCAAGTATTGGTTGAGATTGTTTTGGTATAGTTTCCCTTCTACCGCGTGTAAACTGGACCCGAATTTTTTTTACATTAACTCCGAACAGGAGGCCCTGAGGAAAATAATTTTTTTTCATGGCCTATGTCACCTTTGGGGATTGGAGGACCCACCACTTACCCGCCCTGGTATAGGTAACAGATGGTTACTCCTTCAAGGCTCTTGCAAAGACTCTAATTTTTTTGGTAAAAACTACTCTACATTTGATAACGAAACTAGACCTCCAATGTCCCTGCATACGTTGTTAGTAAGCAGTATGCAAGTGCTTAGCGGGAAATACAGATACAATATGTGTTAGTATGACAAAATATAGACAAGACAATGGGACAGGTTGGTGAAAGTCCACGAGGTGGCAAGCGCTGGGTGATTGTATCCAGCGTATCCTACAAGCACCTGTTTGGGAGGAAGACACGGTAGATAAGTAATAAGGGCATGGCAAACGGTTGGGAGTCCTCTACAATCGATTGGCAGTCCCAGCAAGAATGCGCATGACGTTCGGTCTAGTCGTGAACCACATTCAGCTTACGCGCCCCTTAGTCGGTTCCTCGGTGATGCCTCAAAGAAAAGTAAATGGGAGATTGGGGGAAAATACCCGATGACCCTAAGGAATTCAGCGTCGAGTAGCCGGAGGCAAGGCAAAGGAGAGCCAAGGTCGCCCCCCCAAACCTAAAGCCTGCACCTTTGGGGATGTGTGGGGAGGGTATTTTTGTGGAAAGAAAGGAGTGAACCGGGGTCTTGAAGAGACCCGTATTGTGGGAGGGAGGAAACACAGAGGCCAGCAAATCGTTTCACAGCCCAGCTGTTGAATTGTTTTCATGTGAAAAATGCCAGCTGTGTACAAATTTTGAGCGCGCGTTTGGCGTGTTTCCCTACTGCGTACCGGTGCCGAAGAAATCGGGAAGGATGTAGATAGGGAGATGAGGAGTGGAAGGCTTGGGAAGTATCTGGCTATTCAGGTCTGTCCATCAAACACGGCGAAAGCCATTTCAAACAACGTTTTAACAAGGGCGATATTGCAAATGTTTCTAAGTTTTTATCACCATTTATTTTATTTGTAAAATTATCTGAAGTATCCAGCGTTGCCCGGGTTTTATCCTGTGTTAAGTGGTGAGAGAAGTTTTTCGAATTCTCATGTAGACATAGAAGTTCTTCTTGCTAATTGTGGAAAATTTCATCAATCTCGGAATGAAACTGTAGATTTGTATAAGAAACAAACCCACAGACACTCTATTTTATTAATCCCCAACGCAAGGAGCGGTGTGACTTTCTGTGTGTGTGTCTGTGGCATCATAGTTCCTAAACGAATGGACCGATTATGATGCGATTTTTTTTTTGTTTGAAAGCTGACGTGATTGAGATGGTTCTTCATGAAAATCGAAAATTCATGAAAATTTGTTCAGGCGTTTCAAGGTCATCAGCTCTTTTTTTGTGGGGGTTGATTAAAATTTTGAAAATTTTACTTATTATATGATAATAATTATATATATACCAACCAATTAAGTTTAATAATTTATTTCTCGTGTTATGTCTTTAGTAGATATCAATTATGAAGGCGGGAATGGGTACAGCCTCCCTGGGAACCATTAATCGGATAACAAAAACCTTTGCTATAGGTTACCTCAAATGGTTCGCTACGCTTGGTGAGGTTTCGCCTGATCTTGGCGGTGGGGTAGGTTTGGATGAGGTTCCTCTAGGTCTTGGCGGTTGTTGCGTTTGCGCACCCACTGCGAGGCGGGCCGGATCAGGAAAGATTAAATAACAAACTTTTGACTTCTCACCACAGCAGGAGGGATGGATTCAACGTTCGTCACTCCTGGAGACACCGACCCACAGATTTCTTCCCGCGCCGCCCATACTTTTTCTTTCCCAGAACTAACTCTTCTTTCTTTCCCTAAAAAATTCTTCCACACAGCATCTCCAAAGATGACATAGGTCCTGAAAGTTTTTTTTATCATCAGGGCCGCCTTTGTGGAACCAATATAAAAAAATCATCTTTCCTTAAATTCAAATACTGTAAATTTGTATAAATGTCGTGTATATGCCTAAAATAAATAATTAATAAATTTTGTCTTTTGACACCCTTATTTATATGTCAGGGACCCAGGGGTCAAATAACGCGTACACTTCTCACTTACGAACAGTCACAATCAGTGCAAAAACTCGCCTCGTTAAGGCAAGACCTACAATATTTTACATTAATTATTATCTGTCTACCCAGCTAGCAATTATTCGTACTTTAATTAAAACAAATATTATTTTGCTTGAAAATTATTATAATAATAATTATTGACATTGTGCAGTGTACTTTGACTAAGTTTGTTTACTCAATTTATCGTTTTTGGTAGAATAGTGCTCTGATAACGAATTTTAAAACTACAAAATCATAAAGTTTTGTGAAGTCAACTACGCTACATTGTTTTAAAAGAGACCAAAGAATAAGTGTGCGTTTTTCCAAAAGTGAACATTAATTAAATTAATAATAATAATAATAAAATTAATTATGAATCAATAATAAAATGACATTTATATTAAAAATAAGTGTTTAAAAATGATAGCAAGAAAAAATTTACAATAATAATTTTTAATTAAGTCAGATATGTAATTTCATTGATTTAAATATGATTTGTATTATATAGTTTTAAAAAAATATATAAATTGAGTGATTAATATAATTCTTTTAGAAGTTGTTATTGACATAATTTAAAAATGGGTTTCAATTTTACAAAACGGCAATGGATGACCATCATTGCAATGTCCATTGCAGATTTCTGCAACGCTATCTGCGTTTCGTTGCAGGCGCCATTTTATCCACACGAGGTGAATACAAATAACTTTTTATATCTTATTTGCATGCGATATTACATTTAGCTATTATTTATTTACCGAAAGCAAATATGTATTGGTAATTAATTATCTTCATAACACAGGGTGTCAAGGGACATATTTGATTGAGCAAAGAATGGACGGTTACCTCGAGAGTGTTTTCTCTTGGGGTAAAAATAATCTCGTTGAATTTAATGTTTCATTATTTTTTTACAAAACCGGGACCAGCTCATTTTACACTAAAAAAATAAATTTTTACCCCAGTATATAGGTAAAAATTAGAGTGAGAATTTTCCGTGAGCGGAAATTGAAAAAAATGTATATTATCGTTAATTTCTTAAATTTAAAAATACGAAAATGTCATTTTTCAATGACCTCCATGTTGTAAATAACAGCGGTAAATATGCACTTTTTCACGAAAAAACACTTTGCAGAAGTTGAATAATTGTTAGAATTACGTATTTCGGAAACTTTTTGCATTGGGGGAGGCGGAAAATGATGCATTTTAAATTTCAATTGCGTAAAATCAAAATTCACTTCGCGTCTTCGCAACTGTCATGGCGCGGCCAATCTGTCCATGATCTGTCACACAAGCCCGCTAGACAAACCCTGCGTAGCCAGACAAACCATTTAAAAACGTAGGCTGTTTTTTTAAATAAAGATAACAACATGGAAGTCATTGAAAAATGACATTTTCGTATTTTTAAATTTAAAAAATTGATGATAATATACATTATTTTCAATTTCCGCTCACGGGATTAATTACATCTAATTATTAGCTATCTACTGGGGTATATATTTTTTTTTTTTTTTCCAAAATGAGCTGGTCCCGGCTTTGTAAAAATTTACCAGCGGATGTGTTAAGGGAGATATTAAATAAAACACACAATGTTTGCATAACATAAAAACTTTATAAACAGTAATGTTAAGAAAATATCTGTCTTCAGACGTAAAATAAATGAAAAGGTAAAATTAATTATAATTATAAAAATAATGCAAATTTAAAAAAAAGTCTTCGTCTTGTTCACTTTGCCCGGGTACCCGGGCAAAGCGAATTTGGACTCCGGGCAAAGAGAATTAGGAATCACAATCGTAGCAGAAGTAAGAACCATAGCCACTGTATGACGTGCATGATTCGTGAACCCAACTTTTACACTGGCTGCATTGAATCCAATCCTCTGTTAATGGTTCAACATAATTTTCGTCACAAATAAGGCATTTCAAATTTTTATTTTCATTTGTTTTTGCTTTGACTTTTAGTCCGCTGGTAGATGGGCCAAGTTTTTTTTTCTTTATGATTTCATTTTTTTTATTTTTTTGGATGTTGGCTTCGTTTTTCTCTTTTTGTATGTTTTTTATGGGAGAAGAAGTAAGAATGGTCCATCCGCTTTGCCCTATTCGCTTTGCCCAAGGCAGTATCAAATAACATTTTGTTAAAAAATACTATGTGGGTGCTGTATTTCATAACTAAACAAAGTTTTTTAAATGGGAAACAAATAAAAATTGGATGATATAAACTAATCTTCACATGAAATATAACCAAATAATAATAATCACAAATACCTTACCTTCATTTATCGTAAGAAAATTAAAAAAAATCGTTTTTTTATCAAAAAAAGCGTGCGTTCCTGCCAAACGACAAATATTCACTGTCATGGCGTCGGTAACGCTGCAGTACACCGATTGTGAGACTATTAGCGCATTCTAGTGGTAATTTTCGGAAATATTCAAGTCATCCGCTATGCCTGGTCCATTCGCTTTGCCTGGGTCTCCCCCTTTAATTGTACACAACTGCTAACCCTGTACAAATCACAAGTGCGCCCTACGGTTGAATTTGGAAGCCACCTCTGGTCTGGAGCTCCAAAATACCTGAAAAATACCCTCGACTCTGTGCAGAAACGGGCGGTCCGTTTGACAGATTCTCCCATCCTAACAGATGGATTGCACTCTTTAGAGCACAGGCGTCGGGTGGGAATGCTATCCTTGTTACACCGGTATTTCAATGGAAGATGTTCCGAGGAGCTAGCGTCATTGATCCCTTCGGCACCGTTGCATAGTTGGGAAACAGGCCAAACGCGTGCCCAACATTTGTACACGGTTGACATTTGTCGCATGAGAATGGGTCGCTTCTTCGACTCGTTCTTGTGTTCAACAGCTCGGCTGTGGAATGATTTGCCAGCCTCTGTGTTTCCTCTTTCCCACAACATGGACCTCTTCAAGACCAATGTTCATTCCTTCCTCTCGTCAAAAAGATTCTCCACACAGCATCTCAGATGACATAGGACCTAAGGGAAATTATTTGACTGAGAGCCTCCTGTGTGGAGTTAATGTAAAAAATCAATACGTACAAAACAAAGTTCTTGAAGTGAAAACTCTTTAGCACCGTTGTGATTTGAAACCCGATGAAACGAAAAAGAGACAAACATATACATCTTTAGGATTTAGCCTGCGAGAGAATGAGATAGACTAATCGGCCTCCTCTTTGTGCGGTTCTTCGTAGAGTCCCCACTCTGGTCTACTTTAGTTTTCTGAAGGTTTCACTTCTTCCGCGTGTGAACTGCACACAATTTTTTTGTTCTCTATTATACAACGATTTTCAATCTGGTTGCGCCATATTTTTTTTAATTTTTTTTATTTTTTTATTTTTTTTATTTTTTTTTATTTATTTATTTTAGCATATAAAATATAATATACATTTAGATAATGTAGTAATTTGCGTACATGTTCATTTTAAAATACGTTAATACCACTCTTCCATGGAAGCATTAGCTTGTGTCTGGAAGAGTAGTGTACATTTTTAATGCTATATTTAAGTTCTTAAATTACAATTATATCATTGGTTTGATTGAATTAAACCTTCCTTCCCAGAGATTGACGAAAATGTGTAAACACCGCTAACACCTAAGCCAAATCCTAATTGAATGGAGCCGAGATTTACATTGTAACTGCCGTAATTTTTTTAATATAATTTCATCCAATTTCAGAAAAAAACGAGTGTGCTTTAGACCAGTGTTCCGCAAACTTTTTGTGTTCAAGGTAGGTACATCTACCAAATCTAGAAATTTTAGAGGTACACCAAAGAGAAAACCTATGTTTATTTAATATTTATTGTTAATCAATATGCAATATGAAAATATCATTATTAAGAAAGAGACCAAGAGGGATTTTTCAATAGTTTATGGTTTTGCATCTTTTCAGTCACCTGTGCAAATAACAGCCCATTAAAAAATATATTTTTTAAATATTTTTTTTTTAAAAGAAAGACAAACATTCCCGGGTTACGAATAACCCAACAATGTTTGAAAATGTCCTACTGCCATCACAGAAAGCCGAAAATGTTTGTCATAATTTTTTTTTAATGCATGTTTGTTATATCCCATCAGTTAAATGTAATTATTAACAAATAGGGAATCTCAGCGGAAATTTCCCCACATTATAGGGAAAAATCGAAATCCAGCGATCCACGAAAACTGCTAAGATATACTTTGAAACTTTTTAAGTTGTGTTCGGGAATGATCGCTGTAACTTCGGATTTTTACGAACGGAAACTAGGATCAAATCCGTATTGAGCAACAATATACAATAACTTTTGGGGGAATTAACTTAAAAAATCCATATGGGCAACACAAGCGACAAAAATATAAACTTTTTTGACAAATTTTTGTTATTTGTTTTTGGGGTGTTATGCCGTGTTACGCTACCTCCTTCTTTAGCCAACGTTTCGGACAGCGTTGCAGTGTCCATCATCAGGGCAGATCCGGTAGATGTGTGATATATGGTAGATGATGATACACATCTACTGGATCTGCCGGGTCTGCCCTGATGATGGACACTGCAACGCTGTCCGAAACATTGGCTTCTTCTTCTTTCGTATGGTGGGGGGTCAGAGGGGGACATCTAGGTCTGCGAGCCAGTCTAGGGCCTCAGGCGTTGCCCTGTGGACCTCATCAATCCCACCGGGGAATGAATGGAGCGGGCATTCGTTGACCACATGTTCGGTGGTCTGCACCGCACCGCATTCACACGTCGCCGACTCTTTACGGCCCCATCTATGCATCAACTGTTGGTTTTCCTAATAAAATAAAAAAAAATAAAAAAAAAAAAATGTGAGCACAACGGCTATGGGAGCACCTTATCCTATTGATGGCAGTCCAGAGTTTGCGAGGCAATGAGAACCCAGGCTGTCTCTCAGTGGGGTCTTGCACGAGATCGGCGTTTTTGACGTTGGCTGATTGCCACTCAAGCTTCCACCTATCTTCTGGGGTGAGAGGTGTTCGAAGGAGTCTTTCTCCTTCCGTCCAGAAGGGTTTTCGAGACTTTAAGCGGCATGCCGGGTGAGAAGCGACATCATCGTGCAAGGGTATTTCGAAACATTGGCTAAAGAAGGAGGTAGCGCAACACGGCATAACACCCCAAAAATGAAACGCAATTCCCGCAGGTATGAATTGGAAAGTAAGAAAATCACCAAAATTATAAATCAGTACACAACCCCATCTCTGATACTGACAAAAACAAAACACGGACAGTTGCGCATCGATAATTGCTTTATTGTTTAAATATTAACACAATAAAAAAACTGAATTTAATTCAGCTAATAATTTAACACAACAGTTATTGATTCTGAGGCGGTACGAAGTTCGCCGGGTCAGCTAGTTATTGAATAAACACATAACACCAGGAATCACTGGTTGATATAAGTCAAGTACGTCCCTTAACACCCTGTGGCCAAAGTTGTCAATTTGTAGAAATAACTAATTACATGTGTCATTGTGTTGTTTTCGATTGACACTGTAAATATGTGAATAGCTGTTATCATCGAGCAGGTTTCCAAAGCTTTCCAGAAACTATTTATATGGACTTTTGATTGTCATGAATATGTGTTTGTTATTGTTTATTGGGGATTTTCTTTATTTTAATAGAAAATATGCCATGGATACCGGCTTAAGGAGCTCTTATGGCAACTCCAAAGAGCTAATACGAATAATTCGCGCGTTTATAAAGTTAACAATTTTTGAATAATTTTTTTTACTAATCCTAAAAATACGGGATGGTTGGTAAAATGTAGCTTGATTCATTGGCTATAAAGCACTATAATCAGTTTATATAGTCTGTCAAAATAGAGTAGAAAATATAAAAACTGGAACTACTAAATTTGTAGACTGGCAACACCAATTTAACTGTCAAATATTTCTTTGAAGTGCAATGACACTGAATGTATAGAACACAGTAAACCACATTTTAAAAAACATATTTTCTTCATGACATAAATTTTATTAAAAGGTGATTAATAAAGCAATTTGCTTTAATTTAATTTAACATAAATTTGAATTTAACAATAGATGGAAAGGAAGAATCACTAATGGTGAGTTTAGTTACACTACTTTTAGATCTGAATGCGTTAAATTTATTCAGATCTAAAATTAGAGACATGATCTAAAGCCCAGGCAACGCTAGGTACTTTATCTAGTATTAAATAAATGTGAGCAATTTCTAACCTGTGCTTTATATTTTATTACATTATAGTTATTCTTCATTATGTTAACACAAAATTGCAAAGGTATAATAATAATATACCTATATGCAATTCTAATTTTGAGATCGGCGGGTATCTATACTGCAATGAAAAAATATTTTTTCCACTATTATGCCTTTTTAATTTTTTATGAAAATGTAGGTTACACAGCTTTACTTTAACACCATGAGTTATGTGTTTAGTATTGCCATTTGATCAACAGTGGCGCCCTCATATATTTTCTACTCTTTTTTGACAGACTATACGTCTCCATATTTAAATTCTGAGGAATGATTTTTAATTTTTTTTTTTATTATTCTTTATTCGAAAAAAAAATGGTATACAATTTTTACTAGTTTCTCGACTACCACACTAGACACATGCCCTTTTATGGTAGTCAAAGTATCTATATCTCGTATATAAAATCTCGTGTCACGGTGTTTGTGGTCGCACTCCTCAGAAACGGCTTGACCGATTTTTACGATTTTTTAATGTTTATTTGGTAGATATGAGAATTGGTTTTAAACTATATTTCATACCGCTAGGTGATTAGGGTGTCCCTATCCAAAAAAAAAAGACCAATTTTTTTGTATTTTTTTTCATTATTGGCATCAAAAAATACCTGTAAGCCTAAAT
Source organism: Limnephilus marmoratus (assembly GCA_917880885.1). Lineage (NCBI taxonomy): Eukaryota > Metazoa > Arthropoda > Insecta > Trichoptera > Limnephilidae > Limnephilus > Limnephilus marmoratus. The sequence goes on along the minus strand of OU862929.1, from coordinate 35,683,341 downwards.
TTTAACCCTCCTACCCCCACCCTCCCATTTTTAATCGCAATTTGAGTATTTTTGTACGAACAAATTTAACAGTCTTTCGTTTTTCGAACACAACGAAATTATTTATGTTGTTGAATGATAGATGGCGCAAAGTCCGCCTCATTGAACTTTCATCCAGAAAAGACATTCACGAGGTCGCATCATTTTCATATTTCATTCGGCATCATGTTCTCGCGTGGGCAAACCATCGAGCTTATTTGTGTTGGCTAAAGACCGACTGACAAAAAATATCGTACACTCAATTGCTCTTCGAAATTCATATTGATTTTCTTTATTTCATTTTCCTACTTTAGTTGGTGTTTTTTTGTTTTTATAGGCGGTCATCGTCTACAGCGCTCCATTCCTCTTTCTGTCATAAATCCCATCCCCACACACTTACAATACATTCGTTATTTTTTTTACTTAACCAAAATATTCACTAGAAATAATTTATATGGCAGAACAACGTTTGTCGGGTCGGCTAGTAAATTAATAATTTAATTTTTTTTTATTACTTAATTGCTACAAACTTATTTTTTTGCTATTTTTTTAAGAGGCTTTTATTTACTTGACTTGTATTTATATATGAAACATTTTACGTGAAATCGGACGTTTTAATTTTTTTTAAACAAATTAAAAAAATATTTTTTCATGTCATTCAATTTAATGTAGATCTGAATGTAAATATGTTAATTTTTGCACACTCTAAAAAAATGATTACAATTACCATACACACAATAGCAAAAAACAAAACCAATTAAAGTGTTTTATTAGAACGGGATTAGCATGTTTCGTTTTGTTTTAGGCCATATATTTTTTACCTGCCCGCGCCCTCACTGTGTCATCTCAACGCCCCCTAATTTTCTGTGTCATAGTAATAGTCTCAAACGCCCACAAGGGGGGCGTTATCGACCACGTTGAGTACCTTTGAACTAGTTACTAGACCATTGATATATGTCTATGTAATCTTCACAGTAAGATGAATCCACCGAATCATGTACATACGCACAGTAATAATATATATTTTTATGTGAATACCTCACTGTGAGACTACGGCATTCCCAATTAGGGTATGTTGTGAGGCTGAAGGTAGTGGGAAGGGGAAGAAGATGGGGAAGAGGAAGATGGGGAAGTACCTGGCTATTCAGATCTGGTCACCAAACATGGCTAAACAACGTTTTAATTCTGAATGGTGGTCTTACACCAGGGCGATACTGAGAGTTTCTTCCACTCTGGAACGTGCCGCAAATCTTTATACCTATATACAAAATGAATTTATCTTTTTTTGTCCCTTATGCGGTAGCTAAACCATTCATCCGAAACTTTGGTGTATTGTTGTGCACATGCCCGGTAAGGTTTTTACATGCAACGGTGAGCTCTAGTATTATGAAATTATTTCTTATACCATTCATCCGATTGCGATGAAAATTGGTAAGTTGTTATGCGCACACCCGTAAGTTGTTATGTGCACACCCAAAAGTGAGCTCTGGCGTTATAATTTTTTTTAATAAAAATATTGCTTATTACAAAAGGAAAGATATACTAGACCATTTTAAGACCCGCGATAATGTATGGCTCCGAATGCTGGACTATGTACAACTCCCACTCTAGGCAAATCGAAACAGCAGAAATGCGAATGCTTAGATGATCGGCAGGAGTATCACTAAAAGATAAGATTAAAAGTTCACGCATTCGTGGTAGCCTGGGTGTCACGGATATAAACAGTAAGCTGGAGGAACGACAGTTGAGATGGTATGGGCACAAAAGACGGAGACAATCAGACCACACAGTGAAGCAGGCAATGTCTATAGAGCTTCATCGACAGTCATCTAGAGGAAGACCGAAGAACTCCTGGATGACTCAATGATCCAAAATACTTCAGAGAAATGGCCTGGATGAAGGCGATACTCAGAACAGAAGAAATTACAACCTGAGAACGAAAAGAGCCGACCCCAACAGCCTACCTAGGCAATGAGTTGGAACAGCGCAAAGGAAGAAGAAGATTGCGTGTATTGGTGGCGCGCGAGTTGTTTGAAAACTGAGTGTATTTTATATAATTTAGCAGTTAGTGAAGGAGGGAGGAGAAGGAGAGGCGGAAGGGGCGCGGGAACGAATGGGAAAGGACATGCAGGGGAAACCATTTTAATTAAGTGGTATTGCGACGCATGCCGGGAACTCGCTACTATATATTATTTTTAATTAATTAATTGCCAATAACACAAATTAAATTTATTTGCGTATTTGCAATACAATATTGCAACTTGATAAGAAATTTTATTCGTATTATTTGTCTTTCAACTTCTAACTATGTTTGGTATTCAACCGATGACTATGTTAGGACAAATGAATGAACAAATAACCAATAATGAAACTGTTTTATCAGTTTCCTATCAAACACATTAATTTGTTATCTCCTGTTTATGTCTTATGGGAACTAAGGTCAAAACTATTACTTCTGGACTGGCCTTCAGGGATGGTCAACTAAAGTAATCAGTTTATATAAATTTATTGATACATTTACGTCATCTCAGTTGGACAAAGTTCTAACTGATGAGGGTGCGGCAACTTAATAAAGCCATTGTATGAGTCAGATTTTTTTTATTTGTAATTTATAACGTAGGCACATACCTAAAGTTTTGTTTTGCTTAGTTTTTGAAGATCATATCAGGTAGGTGACGTCCCCCATTCTCCATACACTGAGTAAACCGATTTCTGGCGTTTGTCATGACCTTGTCAGCATATCAGGCGTCATCCTAGCAATTTATTCCTGGATGTCGGTCTTCAAATCTTGTAGGGTCAGGACACAACTTAATAGTTCCGCCTCTCGAACGAGATCACTGGCGCTCCGCTACGACATCCGACAGAAATGATTATGCCCTGATTCTGTATATATTTAGGTATGAAAAAATTCACAGTGCTTCTTTAAATGCTATTTAACCTGTCTGCTTGGTTCAATATATTCGCACCTCACAATTTAATTTTATTTATTACACGCCCTGCTGGGCTTTTACATAATAATTTATAAGTTAAGTAACAAACAATGAAGAAAATATAATACAATGAGAAAAGAAAATACACAAAACAGTGTAACAACAAAACAAATAATAAAATAAAAATATATATTATGTAAAAATGATAAGAAGTCTCATATTCAATATAAACAAAAATTGAAGAAATTTGTGCCTAGAAGAATAAAAGTGATAGAATATACAACGTTTATACTGATTAGTTTTAAGATGAAATATATCACCTAAATAAGAATATTTATTTCCGAGACTGTGAAGTCTCGGAAACGGAGAATTTTGATAAGCTAGTGTCCTGGTGTTATTGAAGTAGAAGGGTAATAAATGTCGACACGATTTTTGGGGAACATGGATATTGATAAATTGAAGTAATTCAGAACAGTCAATTTTGTAATGCAGTATTTTATGTAATAATATTAAATCTGTGCTTATTCTTCTTTCTGAAAGTTTCAATAGAGACGTTTTATCCAGGAGATAATTGTAATCAATGTTTAGTATAGGAATATGCAATTTATAGTTTATAAACCTTAGAAACTTCCGTTGAATCTTTTCAACGTTGTCTGAATGAATGTTGTAAAAGGGAGACCATAACGTCGAGTTGTATTCAAGTTGGCATCTGACAAGGGTTTTATATAACATAATAAATGTGTCTAAATCATTGAAATCTTTTGCAGCTCTCAAAACAAAACCAAGAGTCTTTAGGGCTTTGTTGATAATATTATTAATATGACATACAAAGGTGAGTTTACTGTCGAACATAATGCCTAGATCCATAATTTCACTAACACAATTTAAATTTTCATCATTTAAAGAATACTGAAAAATAATAGGATTATTTATTTTTGAAAAATGAATGAACTGACATTTATTTATATTTAATGCTAGTTTGTTGATAGAGCACCATTCAAAAAGATATATCAAGTTAGTTTGAAGTATAATACAATCATTAATGTGGTTAATCTCTTTATATAGTTTCATGTCATCGGCGAACAGTAGCACATTTAAATCCGGAAGCCTCAGTTTTGCGCGCAAATTCTGAAACTGTCACTTTGGATCGAGATTGTAAAATATCTATGCAAGATAGGTTTCATATTTAAAAGACAATAAGAAGCATTATTTCGTTCTCTTTCTGGTTAAAATAAGAAATACATATGTTTGCACGAGAGGAAGAGAGATATATAGCTTTTAAAATGTAAGATAGCTCGGGATGTATTTGGTCTTATGAAAGTATAATGCGATTATGTGTTTTGGGATGTATTTATTCCTAAACAAGCAGACGGGTTAAGACATTTGTAAGGAGATTTTTGGTCAATTTGTAATAATTACCTAATGCTTTATTAAATATTTTGGAGTACCGCACACGAGTCCCAAATGCTCTCGTTTGGAGCCAGCGAGACTATGGCATCCCCAATGGGGTATGTTGTGATGGGGAAGTACTTGGCTATTCAGATCTGGTCACCAAACAGACAAAAAGTGGTTAAAGCCATTTCAAGAAACCTTCCAATTCTGAACACCATGGCCATTCCGAGAGTATTTTCCACTCTGGAACGTACCGCTAATACACTACATACATATTATTTTAAATGAGTAAATTGTGAAGTAAATAACACAAATCAATCAAATAGAATTTACTTGCGCACGCTGGGATTCGAACCCCCGACCTTCGGGGCCTTACCCCTCGACCAGGGAGGCGATAAACAGATGCTAGAAACAGCGACACTAGATTCCAGTGACATGCATTATTTATGACTAAAGTTAGGCTGCGTTTGTGTGTAGTTTTCATATTCTGTGAAATAACCCAACTAACACTGCAGAAGAGATAATAAATCTATTCCCGGAAATTGTTAAATGCATAGACATCCAAATCAATAGACCAGAAGATACAGATGAGGGGTAAAACCAAACTATGGGGGGCGAAGAGAGGAAGAAGAGACTGTGATTCGTTAAAAAATCAATCTGACAGTATATAGGAATCTGGCATTATAATATCAACAATTAGTTCGTAAAAGCAAAATCTGCTTTGAATGAATAGACCTTTTTACATGGGAGCGCGAATTGCTTGCCACGTTAATAACATATTTTCGAAAGCCAAATGCTCGCCCCGAAAAGATTCGCCCCCATTCACATAGCAATATTTTGTTGCCGTGTTTAGTTAAGACACTTTTACAAATGTTTCATAATTTACTTACCCCTGTAAGGGAACGTACCCATACTACGTGACCAAATTTTTGCAATTTTTAACCCCTCCCCCCCCCCGGTGACCAAAAATCTAAGCCCGCCGCCGCTCATTTGTACCAAGCGTGACATTTTGAAGACCCCCCCCCCCCTAAACCTGTCACGTAGTTAGGGTACGTTCCCTAACCAGCGACGAGCACACTGGAGAACAGCCCACATTCGCTATGTCCAATAATATGTGGGTATAAATGTTTAGCACAAGCTACCGTTTTTGGCGTGTTATTTCGTAAAATATATGAATGTTAGTTCCGCGCTGGTCACGAGAAGAATGATGACGTCACATATTTTAGATTCAACCGAGGTTCTCTCCCCTCCCCATGTAGCGAGCTGGCTCCAAGGCGGAGCTCTAGCAGGCTCCATGGGGAGGAGGAAATAATACGTTTTTATCACTTAGGGCAGGTCCAGATATATTCATATGTCCGTGGTTAAATGGGTTAGTCATGCGCAAAATTATATAATTGTTAAAAGATATTTCTCAAAATCGAAAGTTATTTTGAAAATTGTTACTCACCTTGGCTGATTGGCTATGTTTTGCTGTTGTTGTTGTATGTATTTTCTCGCTTTTTACGCCCTAAGCTCTGCCGATCGATAAGGATTGATATGACAATTGCGGATCGCTAATGTACATATAACAGTCGGCGTCGAAAATATTAAAGGCGATTAAAGAGCGGCCGAGAATTCAAATTTCTTTAAAGCTTTCATTTCTCTCTGAATTAATAAAAAAGGACATAAAAAAACCTACATTATTTATACAAAGCTGTATGTAAAACATAATGGAGAGAACGGCGTAATATAGGCTGTAAACAAAATTACATCACTTCTTCAAACTTTGCAAAAATTAAATTAAAAATTAAAATAACCACTGGAGCGCTTTTTTGCCACAATGTGGCATTATTTAAAATACCCGGATTGCTTTGAAGCCAATTTTGGCACATTTTCCGTCATTGTAAGTAATTAAGTAGAAGTTTACGATTCTATAATATTTTTTTATAAATCCTACGAATATGTGATAATCGACAAAAGATAGATGAATTCATTGGCTATATAGAACTATAATCAGTTTGTACGTAACCATATTAAAATTCGGAAGTATGATTTTTTTTAATATGGGCAGAAAATATTTAAAATGATCACAAAAAAAAACTCGAGCAATCGGAGAAAAAAGTTGTAAATTGCGCTGTAGCTCCAGTGGGTAAGAAAACTTACAAAATATACATATAAGATTTGACTGACCAACTAGGAAATTCCCGTTGTAAGACCGTCAAATTGACAATATTAGTTCGTAGTATTACGATACGGTTTTCAATTTTCACATAATTTTAGAGTTGCTTCAATATAAGGTAAGAATATTCGTAAATACAGCAATATTTTGAAGGTTGATCAAAATTTTAATTGGTTATGTATTTTGTACTTACTTTTTTTTTAAATTCTATTATTTAAGGAAACTTGAAAAGTAAAGCAAAATATTTTCAGTTGGTAATCCGACAGTTGATCCTCCGACATTTGGCCCCCCGATATTAGATATATTTGTTATAAATTTTTATTTTTGTGTATTATTTGGTGTATACAGTATATTATAGATGAGTATCTTGAAGCATTTGTATTTTAGTTATTCGGCAGTACATCCTTTCTGCACACTACTTCGGTGACACGTTGGACATTTTATTTTACAAGGGGCGGACGCGCAAAAAAATCAACAATTACTGTCAGGATTTTTTTCTGGGTGCGCACAATTACTGTTAGAAATAAACTTAAAGTATCATACTATATGTATATAGGAAGTTTTATGAAAGGGAGGCGTCTACTAATATCTACAGGAATTCCAAAAACTGAAAAAATCGAACTAATATCTATGAGCACCATAGACATCCAAATGGATAGACAAGCAGTTACAGATGAGGGGTAAAACCAAACTATGGAGAGCAAAGGGGGGAAAGATGACTGTCATTCGTTTAACAATCAATCTGACAGTATATAGGCATCTCGCATTACAATATCACCATTTAGTTCTTAAAAGCAAAATCTGCTTTGAATGAATAGACCTTTTTACATGGGAGCGCGAATTGCTTGCCACGTTCAAAACTTATTTGCTAAGGCCAAATGCTCGCCCCAAAAAGACTCGCGCCAATACACATATCAATTTTTTCTTGCCGTGTTTAGTTAAAACACTTTTACAAATGTTTCATAATTTACTTACCCCTGTAACCAGCGACGAGCACATTGGAGTACCGCCCACATTCGCTATGTGCATATTGATAGGTAGATATATTGTATAGCACAAGCTGCCGTTATTTCGTTAAATGTATGGATGTCAGCTTCTCGCTGTTCACGGCAAGAATGATGACGTCACACATTTTAGATTCAAGCGAGGCTATATCCCCTCCCCATGGAGCGAGCCGGTTCCAAGGAGGAGCTACAGCCGGCGCCATGTGGAGGGGGAAATAATACGTTTTTATCACTTAGGGCAGGTCCAGATATATTCATATGTCCGTGATGAGAACCAAAGTGCTGACTAATATCTACAGCTCAAACTGTTGACTAATATCTATGAGAACCAAAGTGTTGACGAATATCTACAGCTCAAACTGCTGACTAATACCTATGGCTCCATCGAAGCCAGAGTAAAGTTAGCCTCCCAAAAACTGGGCGTACTGTACAGGGCCCGCAGATACTTTAATAGTACACAACTGCTAACCCTGTACAAATCGCAAGTGCGCCCCACGGTTGAATTTCGCAGCCACCTCTGGTCTGGAGCTCCAAAATACCTGAAAAATACCCTCAACTCTGTGCAGAAACGGGCGGTCCGTTTGATAGATTCTCCCATCTTAACAGACGGATTGCAATCTTTAGAACACAGGCGTCGGGTGGGAATGCTATCCTTGTTCTACCGGTATTATAATGGAAGATGCTCCGAGGAACTAGCATCATTGATCCCATCGGCACCGGTGCATAGTCGGGAAACACGCCAAACGCGTGCCCAACATTTGTACACAGTTGACATTTGTCACATGAGAACGGGTCGTTTCTTTGACTCGTTCTTGTGTTCAACAGCTCGGCTGTGGAATGATTTGCCGGCCTCTGTGTTTCCTCCTTCCTACAACATAGGTCTCTTCAAGACCAATGTTCATTCCTTCCTCTCCTCAAAAAGACCCTCCACACAGCATCCCAGATGACATAGGCCCTGAGGGAAATTATTTTCCTCAGGGCCTCCTGTGTGGAGTTAATGTAAAAAAAAAAAATATATGAGAACCAAAGTGTTGACGAATATCTACAGCACTGGCAGAGGTTGGATTTGCAATTATGTGTAGCATATTGGAATAATGTAATATTGCGTATGCAGTTTAAAAAACTTAATTTATGTAAGTTTGTATGTAAAAATCCCTAATATCGGACTATTGGACACATTTAGCTGATTAGTCCAACCTACGCTCTGTAGATATTAGTCAACACTTGAACCGTCATAGATATTCGTCCGACCTTATCTCCGTAGATATTAGTCAACACTCTGAAGTTCGTAGATATTAGTTCAACATATGAGCTGTAGATATTCGTCCGACATACAGGCTGTAGATATTAGTATCTGGAGTCAAAAATATTACGTTAAAAATATTATTTCATGATTATACTTGAACGATAAAGCATCACCTTTGATATTGCATTATGCAATACTAGTCTACATTTCATTTTTTAATGTTGTACCTTGTCATCAGTTACATGACAATTATAGATTACAAGTGACCCGGTCAAAAATAGGTCACAGTTGAAATTACTAGATCAATCCAAAAAAACTACGTTTTTAAATTTATCTGCGTCATTAGAATCATCTCAATAATTTATTAGTAATTTGATGTTTGTCATTTTTCATGTTTTAAAATCCATTAATTCAGTTTATTATTACGGTTTTATGATTAGAAGTTGTTTATCAATAATAAGTCACATCACTGTCTCTAAGGCGTATTTTGTGATGTATTTTTGTGAGTAACAGTTGTCATTTGTGTCTCAACTATCTTTTTTATGTTTCCCGGGTCTTGACCTGAATAAACATGTTCTTGGTGTCAATTAACGTTTTCAAAATGTCAGTTAACAACATCTTCATGTAGAAACAACCTCGACCCTGAACTAAATAGCGCATAGAGTTGCTTGATGTTTGGCGTTTCTTGTAAAAGTGTAGCAATTTGTAAAGATTTAGGGTGAGGGATGTTGATGTGGTTCTTCTTATATTATTTTTTTTTTTTAATTAGGCAATTCACCCTAAAAAGAGTGCTTTGTGCCGACCAAATTAAAAAATATAGTTATAATTTTGAGGATAATCTGTAATGGGACAGGACAAATCAAATACTTATGTCAAGTAGTCACACAGAACTGAAAAAACGCGAGAATTGTTGAGAGAAAGAAACTTTTTAGTAGGAGTGGGAATCGAATTTTGCCTTTGAATTAAGGGTCGACCGAGATCTCGGTCTCGGTCTCGGTCTCGGCATTCTCGGCTACAAATTCAACCGAGAACTCTGTCTCGGTTCTCGGCGAAAAATCGCCTAGATTCTCGGCCATAACCGAGACCGTTGTAAGTAGGTACGGTATAGGATAATGGGATTCAAATCTACCGCGCGTGTCCACATTCGTCACTTGGTGTCAGTGCGTGAGAGAGCTGTCGATTGTGATTGGTCTCTTAGGGTTTGTTAGGGTGTGTTATTTCGATTTAATGTGTTTACTAAGTAGGTATAATGTTTTATTGTTGCTATACTATGAAAAAATAGCGCTTTTTCACTTTTTTCTCAATTTATCTATTCTCGGTCTCGGCTCTCGGTCTCGGCCGAGATTTTAATTTATTCTCAGTCTCGGTCTCGGTCTCGGCCGAGAACGAAAAACCTGTCTCGGTCGACCCTTACTTTGAATCTTTTGTTGTTACAACTATGTCTTTTATCGTTTTCTCTCTAGTCTTGCGAAGACCCGCTCGTTTACCCGTCTTCTTCTTTCGATGACTCCAGATACTAATACCTATCTACAGCCTGTATGTCGGACGAATATCTACAGCTCATATGTTGAACTAATTTCTACGAACTTCAGAGTGTTGACTAATATCTACAGAGCTAAGGTCGGACAAATATCTATGACGGTCCCAGTGTTGACTAATATCTACAGAGCGTAGGTTGAACTAATATCTACAGAGCGTAGGTTGGACTAATCAGCTAAATGTGACCAATAGTTCGATATTAGGGATTTTTACATACATACTTACATAAATTAAGTTTTTTAAACTGCATACGCAATATTACGTTATTCCAATATGCTATACATAATTGCAAATCCAACCTCTGCCAGTGCTGTGGATATTCGTCAATACTTTGGTTCTCATAGATATTAGTTCGATTTTTTCAGTTTTTGGAATTCCTGTAGATATTAGTAGACGCCTCCCTTTCGATGAGTGGGTAGGTACTGCGATCGGTGAATTTATAACATTCAACCCTTTAAGGTTTCCGACTACCTTAGAGTCAGAATATCATCTTCGTATGAAGTCCTTGCACGGTCGATCGATAAAATCCTACATCAACATGATATTGAGTAAATCCCTTATCTACAATTTTGGGCGGCCCATGTGCGAGCGCGGTCATCAATCGACATAAAATGTCCCTGCAGAAATAAATAAAAAAAATGCTATTCGAAGATAGAGGTTCGTGTTTTGGATTTGTTTTTGACACGAGGAGGTGATATTGGTTCGAAATTAACCAAAAAAACCTCCTTTCTTTCGAAGTTAAACTCAAAATATCTCAACTCCAAATCTTTGGCCGGGTTGTTTTACAGAATTTGAACAATTCATCAAATTTCAAGACATTTAAACAATTCGTCAAATTTCAACACATAAACAATTCATCAAATTTCAAGACATTTAAACAATTCATCAAATTTCAAGACATAAACAATTCACCAAAATTCAAGACATTTAAACAATTCATCAAATTTCAAGTTCTGTCAAAGTTTTACTTAAGTTATTTTATTATTGGGCTGGTTGTTTCACAGTACTTGGATAATAACAGGACTTAAATGTTAACTTTGAAATTTTATAAATTGTTCAAATTCTGCTAAACAACCCGGTCCCTAGCCTTCTGTCGTCAAACACTCATTTGTATATTTCGATACTTACATACATATATTTTGGACATGGTTTTTTATTTTGTGTCGTGCGTTATCGGCTGTCAAATTTCAGTGCTTTTCTATGGCTTTCAACGGCTTGTCTATGCCTGTCGTGTATTACATGGATTAATTAACTACTTAATAAATATGAATTACTATCTTTTAGTAGCCTAATAGGCGTTCATAGATGAATATAATATGTGTTTAAGAGTTGGCGTCTTATCACAAGCGCAGTATTTAGCTCGTTAAAATGCGTCGTATACGCCCGATTTTACACGTGTTACGCTGTCGTAAAAGATTCTTTAGACCTAACGAACTTATGCGTCAACACATTACACCCCATTAATATCCATATAAGAATTCGCACGCACTTTTATCAGTAGGAATATTTTATAAACTTGTGGACTGATATGCATTGATACCGAGAGTAATACATTTAAGAGTCATCTGATATCTGTTAGATATCTGTTATCAAGAGGTCATAGACTTGCCGTTAAGCAGATTACGATGGATTCTTTCAAAGTTTAATTGCTGCTCCATTGCCGTAGTGATATTAGTAAAATAAGCGACCTAGAAGTTTATTTTTTTAATTTGCACGTGTTGTATTATTTAATGGCTGTATTATCATTTATCAATTAAAGCATTTACGGCTCTCATCATTAGCTGGGAAATTTTGGCGCCTCTCGTCAAAACCAGTAGACGCCTAGGTTGGTGAACACTGTGATCAATAATATTTGATGATTTTTATGTTTGCGAAGCCTTATTTAATGAAAAAATCTCAAAGTCGATGTGTTAGGTGTTAAATATTGTATCAGCGCCTTGCGCCTTGGCAATATATCATGATAATGTATGGCATGATGGACACCCTGTAAAAACTTTTCTTCTATAGTTTAAGAGCGTTTAACCAGCCAGCGGCCGAAAATTCACATTTCGTCGAAAGTTGTTCTTATGATCGTGCAGGGCGGTTACAATGAGAAAAATTAATTATTCTCCGTGCCAATTTTTAAAAATATAACTCAATATCGATTTTATATCATTTCAAATTTGCTTTATTTTATACCTACATCCAAAAGTGCTGAAAGGCGTTATGATAAAACTATTAAAATAATGTACTTTTTGTAATTATTTTTTGATTACAAGTATTTATCATTTTCCAATAATGTCTAAGTTAAATAAGAATGTAAAAAAAATCTGAAATATATTAGTTTGTAAGTGCGCAAATAAATACACAAACGGATCAATTTTCGTCAAGAAACACATGTATATATTTTTTAATGATTTTACTTAAACTAAAATTAAAATTCTAAAACATGCGATACCCAGATAATGTATTGAGTTATTTTGCTGCATGATTATACGATTTGAAATGGGTGTGGTATAATACAAAATCTTTTTGGAAAATTTAACAAATCTGCCAACGACCTATGGTATAACCTTATTATACTAAAAATAAACATTTTTTCTCAAAATTTAAAACATGCGAATGCTGGGTAAAAGAACAATCTTTTGAAATCTATTTATAATTTTTTGTGGAAAAGAGTCAAAACGTCTAACAGCTGATTTAAAAATGACATATTTCTGGTTTTCTCTGGTAATAAATACCCTCTTAACCCGAGGAATAACGGAAATATGTAATTTTTAAATCAAACTTTAGACGCATTGACTCTTTTCCACAAAAATTATAATTTGATTTTGAAAGATGTTATTTTATCTAGTAAAGGAAAGTTTTATTTTTGAGAAAAAAATATTACTTTTAGTATAATAAGATTATACCGTAGGTCGTTGACAGATTTGTTAAATTTTCAAACAAAATTTTGTATTATACAACACACATTTCAAATAATTTATATTGATTATTGATTATTCATGCAATAAAATAAATAAATTAATTATCTGGGAAAGCTATGTTTCAGAATTTTAATTTTAGTTTAAATAAAAACATAAAAAAAGATTCGCGCAAGTGTTTTGTGACGAAAATACTTCAGATTGTCTATTTATTTACGGTCTTACAAAATAATATATTTAAGTTTTTTCAATTCTTATTTTGCTTAGACGTTATTGAAATAATAAATACTTATGATCAAAAAATAATTACAAAAGTAAATAATTTTAATAGTTTTATCATCACGCCTTTCAGCAGTTTTGAATGTAGGTATAAATTAAAGCAAATTGTGAATGAAATAAAATCGATATTAAATTATTATTTTAAAACGTTGTGAAGGAGAATAACTAATCATTCTCATTGGAACCGCCCTGTACGACCGTAAGAACATCTTTCGGCGAAATTTTAATTCTCTGCCGCTGGCTAATTAATAGCCCGGTTAATTTGTTCGCTTTTGGGAACAGTAAACGTAGGTTTCATAGAAATCGTTGTATCCCCCTTAATGTTTAAAAGAAAAAAAAAACACCACACTTTATATTCAAATCCAGAAGTTAGCCACCGAATAATTAAAATATGCATCTCTAGTATGAAACCAAAGTTTGCGACCGTAATTTGAAAAAAATTGATGAAACTGTCAATTTTATACCTTTTTTTGATAAGACAACGCGAAGTGACAATAACGTTTATAATACATTTGTCCAATAAAAAAGGTGGGTACGTGTTTTATTTATGTAATTTTGTGAATTTAATTTTTTTTAATACGACAAAGCGATGTGAGAATAACGTTTATAATACATTTGTGTAATAAAAAAGTGTGCGTTTTTATTTTTTTTTCGTTATCAGTAATTTTAGTTGGAAAAAACGTAAGGTGAGCCACTCTTAAAACTTTCTATGTGTTTTATATCAAAAAAAAAATTAATTAAAAATTTGAAAGGCCACTCTTAAAACTTTCTATGTGTTTTATATTAAAAAAAATAATTAAAAATTTGAATGCGTATTTCATCACCTTTCAAAAACAGTATTTGGTTTTCGGATATATTCAGAAATCTTACATTCATTTTCATTTCATTGCGGAAATTTACTGACCTTTAGACAGAATGTGCCCGAAGCCTGAGGGAGTAGATTAACGTTATTTTTCCTTGATTTACAATAATAATACTTGACTATGTCGCCTTAGTTCTTAATTGTCCAAATGATCATTTTAGTTTTTGTTCAAACTCCACTTAAAAATTAAAAATAAAATATATGTATATAGAGGGTATTACCAGAGAAAACCAGAAATATGTCATTTTTAAATCAGATTTTAGACGTATTGACTCTTTTCCACAAAAAATTATAAATGGATTTCGAAAGATTGTTTTTTATCTATGTTTTAAATTTTGGGAAAAAAGTTTATTTTTAGTATAATAAGGTTAACCATAGGTCGTCGACAGATTGGTTAAATTTTCAAAAAAGATTTTGTATTATACCACACCCATTTCAAATCATTTATAATCATGCATTAAAATACATCAATACATTATCTGGGTATCGCATGTTTTAGAATTTTAATTTTAGTGTAAATAAAATCATGTATATATATGTACGTACATGCGTTTCTTGACAATTGAAAATTGTTCCGTTTGTGTATTTATTTGCGCACTTACAAACTAATATATTTCAAATTTTTTTAACATACTTATTTAAGTTAGACATTATTGAAAAATAATAAATACTTACAATCAAAAAATAATTACAAAAAGTACATTATTTTAATAGATTTATCATCACGCCTTTCAGCATTTTTAAATGTATGTATAAATTAAAGCAAATTTGGAATGAAATAAAATCGATATTGAGTTATAATTTTAAAAAGCTGGTATGGAGAATAATTAATCTTTCTCATTGTAACCGCCCTGCACGATCGTAAGAACAACTTTCGATGAGATGTGGATTTTCGGCCGCTGGCTGGTTAGACGCTCGTTATGCTTGTACGAGTAGATTAGTTCACACATTTCACTTGTTGATTGTAATCCACGTACTATAAGAGTAGGTGACCCGACAATTCGTCCTGCGACAATTCATCCGGCGACAGTTCATCCTGCGACAGTTCATCCGGCCGACAGTCGACAGTTTATCCTGCCGACAGTTCATCCTGCCGACAGTTCATCCCGCCGACAACTCATCCGGCGACAATTCATCCTGCCTGATCATTTAGAAGATTTTTATTAAGTAAGTATGCAAAGAGTATATACGGCCGTACAACCAAAATCGATATACTTATATCTGAAGGCATCTTGAGTGGAAATCCGCTGTAAAAATATTTTTACTAACAATAATTTCGACTCTCCGAAGAAGCATGCGTGAATAACAAAATACGACATACTTATACTTATAGGTTAGGTTAGGTTAGGTTGAATTGTCAGGATGAATTGTCGCCGGATGAATTGTCGGCGGGATGAACTGTCGGCAGGATGAACTGTCGGCAGGATGAACTGTCGGCCGGATGAACTGCTGCAGGATGAACTGTCGCCGGATGAATTGTCGCAGGATGAACTGTCATGCAACCATAAGAGTAATATAAATTTTAAATGTATTTTTGCGAGAAATATTTTCAGCAATTTTAACGCATGTTTTGAGTTTAAATTAAACTGATAAAAGACTAAGTAAATACTTTTAACGAGAAATGGGTAATTAAAATTTATCTTTTCGTATTTTTAATTTATTTATTATGCAATTACTATGGCGAAAGTTTTTGAGAAAAGAAAATTAAATACGCGCTCCTCTCCCGTTATTGATAGATAGGTCTTTATTACAAAAAAAGACGTAGAACACACATAATAACTAAATTATTGTACTAGTTTAAAATACGTACTTAAGTATCATATTTCCGTTAAAAAGAGATACAAGAATAATAGCCCAGTCAGTGGGAGATAAAAAATGCCTTTAGCTTGCAAAAGGTCATGTAGTAGCGATTTTGATATATGTTGTTAAGATTGGGACTCTAAAGAAAAAAAAAAGTTTTCGACCTCGGGAGGGTCGAGCTCGATCCGCCATCTTGGATTGGAGGTCCCAAAATTCGGTTTTTTCAAAATAATTATGAAATGGTTGATTTTACAACCAAGTTGTTCAAGGTAAACTTTAAGAAAACTAAATTACGTACATTTTATGTGTAAAGTTTTTTTTTGTAAGTCTAATAGGTAACGAGTTACAGTGGCGGAAATGAGAATATTTTTCTAAAAAATGATGAAATTCCCAATTTGTGTTATTTTTTCGGGTTATTCATTACATAACTAGTTGTTAAAAACCCGCTCCGTAGGGTTTTACTGCTAGGCCCTGTAGGCAGCTTTTGGTTCAAATGGTCACCAACAGTTAGTGTTGGTGACCATTTTATACATAATTATATTATAAAATATATTTTTTATCAAATAATTATAATAATTTTGTTAACTCATTTCCAAACCACCATGAGGTAGAGAACATGGCGCATTTTTTTATTGTGGTATCCCCTGTAGGTCTACTACACAGATATACGAGCGATGGTAGATTTCGAAATTATTTTATATATTGGCTATTGCGTAATGATATTTTTTTGATGATGCCGGTTGGTTGATATCGACATCCTAATAACAGTCTTCATCAATGTCATCATCTAATTCATTGCCTGTGGTACTGAGATTCTGGGCTTCCATTAACAAAATCTCTTCACCTTCTTACTCGACATCGATATGAACCTCTGGCGAATTTCGGCATGTTTGACCATTACAGCACCCACACACAATAGAACAATTCAATCCAGCTTTCTTGCAGCCACATGCAACGCCGTATCCTTTTTTACAATTACATGAAATAAATTTCAATAAAGTCTCGGGTGCTGGTTTCTTTGTCATTCTTACTGGAACAAGCCCGTTGGTGCCACGTTTCCAGCCCCAGTTTTCTGGATTTTTTGGATTCCATACCATTTTTGGACTTGGTGGTACGTCCTAAATGCATGGTACCGTGCAGCGTCGTTCGTTGGTGGCAAAGAGACAAGATTGAATTTGCTTTTTGTTGTTGACTTTGCGAAACGTTGGTAGCGGACTTCTTCCAAGGTTTCCTTATCCATGTCACCCCCGTTCAAAGCAACAAGAAAGCGTGTTCCTGCATCTGCTATGTCTTTTGGTTTTGCATCATGTTGTTTGAAGATTCCTATCATGGCATTGAGTTTTGTGTCGTTCTGTACAAGTGAACAAAATTTTGTTTTTCCTTGGTTGAAGAAGGACGATGTTGTATCGCAGCCACTAAAGGCATGGAGAAACAGAATATTCTCAGCCGCTCCTTTGTATTTCACACTATTCGCGGAATACAGTCTGTCAAAAGTTTTGCCTCTCCCGGGTTTGCGAAGATATATACTACTTTCGGGTGGTGCTAATGCTGTTAGCAGAACTAGGAGATCAACGTCTTCGCCAATAACGAATAGAGCGTCAAATGATGAACACAAGGAAATCGCAGTATTGACAATCAACTCATCAGCATCTTCTTCAGCCTGCTTAACTGTAAAATCAGCCTGTATAAATTGCTTTGTAAGCATCGAAATCGGACGGACTTTGTTATTTTCATTGGCTAAAAAACGTTCTTGTGAAACTTGAACTGGCATTGTTTCATCGAAAAGAACATCTGCAGACATATGCTTCTTCGATCGGCGAAGTCTTTCTGCGGTTTTTGTATTTTTTTCACCATCATCTAGCGGATATCCATCGAAAACAATAACTGCATGTGATCCATAGTGATGTCTTACATAGTGAACGTACTTCTCGCAAATTGACCCAAGAAAATCATTACGATTCCATACAACTTTATGTAAAAGGTATCCTCCATCCACAACATTAATTTTGCTACCTTCAAGTTGCACGCCTTATGGAAGTTGTTCAAAAACACCATAAAATGATGATTTCGTACCTTTGCGCATTCCTTCTTCAGAGAAAAGTGACAAAGGAAATGGGGCGAGTTCGAATTTAAGGTAATCCTTTAATTCTTCGACGGATTTCTTCAAAATACACATTCTCTGGAACAACATTAGCGGGTTGATGGAAATAGTTGTTTCGCCTATCTTGATGCTGCTTTTGACTGCTACTAATGGAATAACTTTGTCCTTACGTTTGAATTTAATAGATTCAAAATTTGTATACATGGTAACCATGTTCGACATCCTCTCGGTACCTATTTCTCTGGATAAATGACAATTAATCTTTTCATCCCCGACAATTCCAGTACTGATAGAAAGAAGTGAATTGATTTCGGGTAAGGGAGAATGCTGAAAAAACCAATCCAACAGCTTTTTCAAGTCTTGATCGTCTCGAGTGATACGGGAAGTTCTCATATCGATATGTTGCTCGCATTATGTAGATTAACGTTACTATATTCCTGAGTGACCGAGCGTCCAGGCATCGTCCAGTAACCAGGACTCAATCAGTGTTGCCAAGTCAGCTATAGACTAGGAGCCCACTATAACAACGTCAATCAACGTCATCGAGCACACGGATGATGCTATATAAGTATATTGTTTGTGGGAATACGTTAAAATGATATTTTGTAATATGTTCTTACAAAAATTTATCAAGAAAACTTGAGTTTTACAATTTTTTGTCAAAATTGTCTTCTTTCTTCCGCTGTAACTCGTTACCTATTAGACTTACTTACAAAAACATTCAAAGTAAAATGTACGTAATTTAGTTTTCTTCAAGTTCGCCTTGAACAACTTGGTTGTAAAATCAACCATTTCATAATTATTTTGAAAAAACCAAATTTTGGGACCTTCAATCCAAGATGGCGGATCGAGCTCGACCCTCCCGAGGTCGAAAACTTTTTTTTTTCTTTAGAGTCCCAATCTTAACAACATATATCAAAATCGCTACTACATGACCTTTTGCAAGGTAAAACTACGGAATGACTGGGCTATAATGATAAGTTTCTAGGTTACTAACCAACTAAGTAAAATAAAAAAACTTTCTTTGCTAACTAGGAACCTGCAATAGGTACCTACACTATTTAAAAAATATTTTTTCTTATTCTTAACTAGCGAGTTCCCGGCATGCGTTGCAATTTTCTTTTTTTTACATTAACTCCACACAGGAGGCCCTGAGGAAAATAATTCCCCTCAGGGCCTTGGTCATCTTTGGGGATGCTGTGTGGAGGATCTTTTTAGGGAAAGGAAGGAGAAGTTCTGGAAAGAAAATAAGCATAAGGGGTAGGTAGGAATCTGGGGTTCAGTGTGTCCAGGAGTGACAGACGTAAGGATCCATCCCTCTACCTGCGGTGCAAGAGGATGGTTCGAGGGATTCTGGCTGGAGAGGTCAAAAAACCTCACTCAACCAGTCTCTCTCGATCCGACCCGCCACGCAGCAGGTGGACAGACGCGTCGGCCATTAAGATCTGGACAAACCTCTCCCTGTGAACTCGGGCACCCCTGCTAAGTCACTAAACGTAGCGGACCACTTGGGGGTGACCCGTGGCAGAGATGTTGGTTGTTCAATAAATGATTCCCGGGGCGGCGGTACCCAGACCCGCCTCCCAAATTGAATAAAGAATCCCCTTAAATAAAGATTTGTTTCTCTCTGCGTGTCCTTTCCCATTCCTGGTTCCCCTTTCGCCTCTCGCATTCCCTCTCCATCTTCCTCACTTTCCTCCCTCCCGTTTTCCCCTCCCCATCACGCATTGTTCCTCCCTCCCGGACCACCCCCCCCCCTACCTCTCCTGGATTTCTCTCCCTTTCCTGCCTTCCCTCCCTTCCACTAAACTACATTCACTTTATAAACAACTCACCGGCCAAAAAACTACATACAAATTTGGACAACAACTCACTAAGGTTTCATCGCAATTGGATGAATAGTATGGAATATTTTGTCCTTTCATTCCCTAAAAATACCCCACATACAGTATCCCCAAAGACGACATAGGTCCGAGGGAAATTGTTTTCCTCAGGGCCTACTGTGTGAAGCTAATGTAAAAAAAGACACAGGCTGTGGTCCTTCGCCATTCGCCTCCTGTCATCTGTCCTTTTCAAAGTCGTGTTTTAATCCTGTGCTGCTCCAATCCTTATCCATAATGTTTATTTACCACTTCCTCGATTTGCCTCTTGGTTATTTTCACTGGGGAACCCACTAAGACTTGTCATCGGACATCCTTTCTACATCCAGACCATACCATCCCAGACCGGCTACAGACTAGCAGACAGCCTATCTACATGATCAGCAGGCGCCGTTCCTCCATACATACTCTGGATGCGGCGCTTCCCTTCCTTTTGAGACATGCAATAAATATAATAATAAAAATTATTTATTTATTCAATTAAAAAAGGCTTTGAGCTTATTTTTTTTAGCCGCAAACAGCCATAAATTATGCAATTTAACGACACCGTCCCAATCTCAGCGGCCAAAAACAACAAAATGCGACACGCGGACCGGACTGAAAAACATAATAACAACACCATTCTCGATGCTAGTGTGTCGAATGTCGCGTAAACTCACCAATACCAGCAACAGTGGATTCTCTGCTTCATTCCACATCCACAATGTTAGAAAAAGTTTGATATTTGCGCATGCGCGTTTAGTTCTGCTTGCCAAGTTTTCCTTGAAGTAGTGTACGCATTCGATGGGAGCATCCAATGAGCAGAAAACGACTTCAATGCGCATAGGCATGGTGCACAGAATAGCATATCTAACAAAGCGCACGGCTTAATTCAGTTACGTTTTAGAGAATTTGTTCGCGCGACCATTTTGACAATTTGACTTGAATAACGGATGCCGATTGATACGTTAAATATCTTTGAATATCTATTTAATTAATTTAATTTTAGAACTGTAGTAATAACTGGTGTGAAGCATGAAGGATTTTATAGGGCTAATTTGACATACTATTTTTGTCAGTAATTGCATCTTGTTCATGGGCTAGCCTGTAGATTTGATATTAGGTAGGTTGTAGGTATATACTTCAGCATACCTTATACAAAAAGTCACCGACCGTCACTGATGACCAGCCCTCCAAAATCTTACAATGATCCCATGCTCCATGATTCATCTTTAACCATTTGTTTTTTGTTTTCCAGGCTGAGAAGAAAGGCTGTGTGGCGACGGAGTATGGCCTGGTGTTCGGCATCTTCGAGCTGGTTGTGTTCTTAGTCAGTCCTCTGTACGGCACTCACCTCAACAAAATTGGCCCCAGAGTTCTCTTCAATGGAGGTATCTTCACCACGGGAACATGTGCCATTCTTTTTGGGTAAGACATTAAATAAAATAATTTAGACAGGAAATTAATCAATACCTCCATGGCGACAATGATATTGTTTGTTTCCACAGTAATTAGTTAATGTGAGACTTTGTACGTAATAGGTACTTGTTTTTAGAGCAGATAATTATTGCATGTTAAAATTGATATATTATATTTAGATTTGACATAGGGTAAGCGAAAAAAATTGTTCAACGGAGTTGGAGAGAGCCCGTCTAAGTCGCTATTTCACAAATATAGTTGACCTACAACCATCATGTCCAAAGCATGTTACGCGATACGCAACTGGACAAAAGCATGTGTGAAAGGTGTTCATATAATGTATGGAACGGTCTATTCAGACTGTTGAACGTCCGAGTCCTTACTACGCGGTTCCCCCAGGCAAAGAACGTGTGCATTATTGCAAGGGTTACTTACGTAGCGGTAAAAGTCTGTAAATCCCTGCTTGACAGCTTTCGTGCCATATGTTTTCATTATCTCTATGCATTTTAATCAACAATGACCATTTCGCTTAGATGTTTTGCTTAGATGTTGAGCGAAAAACAGAGTATAAAAGAAAAATTCAAAGATACCGGAGTACCGGAGGAAAGAATGGCAAGTTCAAGGTTGAGTTGTTTCACAGAATTTAAATGTTTTTATTAATGTTTCACAGAATTTAAAAGTCATCAGATGGTCATTCAGCGCCATTTTGTTTTTTTGACATTTCAAATTAAATGCCAATTCTAGGTGCGTTTCAGCTTTATATTAAATTGTAATAAACTGACAAGCTTAACAACGTGATAGTTGTCCTCTTCTGCTGATCACTATTTGTTCAAAAGCTGAAACGGAATTCGGACTGAAGCGGAATCTTTCAACCGTCAAAAAAACACAATGGCGCTAAATGACCATTTGATGACAAAGTTACAATTGAAAGAGTGTTTCACAGAATTTAAACAATTCATCAAATTTAAAAGTTCAAATTCAAGTTCGATGAAAGTTCTAGTCAAGTTGTGTTACCTATTATTTCATCAAAATCCGAGGGTCTCACAATAAAACTTGAATAAGACTTTTACAGAAATTAATAATTAACTTTAAAATATGATGAATTCTTTAAATTCTTTGAAACAACCAGTCCTTAAGAGGGCATTACCAGAGAAAACCGGAAATACGTCATTTTCAAAAAAGTTTTTAGACGTATTGACTCTTTTCCACAAAAAATTATAAATGAATTTCGAAAGATTGTTCTTTTATCTAGCATTTGTATGTAATAAATTTTGAGAAATTTTTTTAATTTTTAGTATAATAAGGTTATTCCATAGGTCGTTGGCAGATTTGTTCAATTTTCAAAAAAGTTTTTGTATTATACCACACCCATTTCAAATAATAAAATCATGCAGTAAAATAAATCAATACATTATCTAGCAAACGTATGTTTTAGAATTTTAATTTTAGTTTCAATAAAATCATTAAAAACTATGTACGTACATGTGTTTCTTGGCGAAAATTGGTCCGTTTGTGTATTTATTTGCGCACTTACAAACTAATATATTTCAGATTTTTTTAACATTCTTATTAAATTTAGACGTTATTGAAAAATGATAAATACTTATAATGAAAAATAACTACAAAAAGTACATTATTTTAATAGTTTTATCATCACGCCTTTCAGCACTTTTGGATGAAGGTATAAATTAAAGCTAATTTGAATTGAAATAAATTCGATATGGAGTTATAATTTAAAAAAGCTGGTACGGAGAATAATTAATCTTTCTCATTGTAACCGCCCTGCACGATCGTAAGAACAACTTTCGACGAAATGTAGATTTTCGTCCGCTGGCTGGTTAAACGCTCTTAATAACGATATAAGAATGTGAATGAAGCAAGAAATGTGCGCCAGGAAACTGCGTGATTATTATTTAGTTGGTAAGCTAATCAATTTAATTGAGAAAGTAATAGGTATAATGTAGAAAACGAAAACTGGTTGGCAACTCAATTTATCAACCTCCTGAACCAAATCGGTTGTTTTTCTGATTTAACATATCGCAAATTACTCGAAAACGAGCCGCTGTCATGGCAGCCTGTCAACAACTGAAACGCGACAGTCGCGTTTAGTTGCTTTGTTGACAGGTTGCCATTTAGTTGCCTTGTTGACAGCGGCTCACGACCTGTGTGCGGACCGCCAATGAAATTCACAAGTATGAAATTCACAAGTATGGAGCTGGCAGAAAAAGGTTGAAAGTGGACTGAATGCTGTAGAAACAAGATCCCGATGGAATGCTGTAGAAACAAGATGAAGATGGTTTGGGCATGTAGAGCTAATGAACAAAGAAAGGAGTGTAAGGAGAATACGTGACTCAAATGTGAATGGTAGAAGAAGTCGTGGATGCCCGAGGAAGACATGGCACCACCAAGTTAATCAGATTCTTGAGTAAGGGCCGTGTAAAGAGTCAGAATAATATAAGAGTATGTGTGAGACGATGTATGAATGTGAATGAGGGAAGGAGTAAGTGCCAAGACCGAGTTTTGGTGGTCGGTCCTCTCTACCTACCCCTGCGGGAATCGGCGTGATGGTTAGTTAATTGGTTATGTTTTTATTTTCCTTTAAAATTTACGGGATTTTGTGTATCATGTGATATGTTCAGTTTCTGCTTGGATATAGTGGTTCTCTTTACATTCATAGTAACTTGATCTTTAGAACAAATATTTTTTCAGTCTTTATCAATACAATTGAACTATTTCCAGATTGTTAGACAAAGTGGAGGGGCACTACCCTTTCATCATCCTGAGCTTCATCATCAGGATAGTGGAAGCCATGGGCAATGCCGCCTTCCTCACCGCATCCTTCGCCATCATAGCAAAGGAGTTCCCTGAAAATGTCGCCACCATGTTTGTAAGTTCACTTATTTTCAAGTTTTATAAATGTTGAACTCAAATTTAACATATATTTTTCATTTTTAACTTTGTGAGTAAAATCTCAAATTATAATACAATTTAATTAAATGACGATAATATTAGCGAAAATCTGAACACAGAAAAATCAGAAAAATATATTGGCTCCACTGGGACTCGAACCCAGGACCCTTTGCTTACACGGCAAGTGCTCTACCAACTGAGCTACGGAACCTATATCCAATTCGGTCATTTTTAACTGTATCATACTTCGACTAAGAACTACCAACATTATCTTCATTTTCTTAACGCACATATTATTGGCTGCTATCTTTATATATGACTGCAAGATTCAACTCGAACTAAATGCTATCTAGATAGTTTCTGGATAAATTTTTATCCATTTTATTTTTAATACGCGACATCTATTGACTTTTTCTGCAAGTCTAGGATGAATATTTATTTTTAATTTTTTTATGAGTGAAATCTCAAATTAAAGTATTTAATTTAGTTCGAGTTGAATCTTGCAATCATATATAATATGTTAAGATAGAAAATGACGATAATGTTGGTAGTTGTTAGTCGAAGTATGATACAGTTAAAAGTGACCGAATTGGATATAGATTCCGTAGATCAGTCGGTAGAGCACTTGCCATGTAAGCCAAGGGTCCTGGTTTCGAGTCCCAGAGTTGCCAATATCTTTTTAGATTTTTCTATCTCCAGATTTTCGATTGAGTTTCGCCTTATATTTCAATATCTTTGAGTTTCGCTAATGTTGTCTTCATTTAATCAAATTTATCAATTACTTTTGGCCTTTTTTATATTAGCTTCTGAGGAAAACAATCTTTCTCAGGGTCTACTTCATCTTTGGGGATGCTGTGTGGAGGTTTTTTTTAGGGAAAGGAAAGAGAGGAAGTTCTGGGAAGAAAAAATATTTTATGATCTTTCTTTTTGTTACATGTAGATAATTATATCCTCGCTGGGATCTCCCGTGCTGAGAATTTCATTTACATATAAAATTTGTTAGTGCAGTTGGGTGGTATCGCCGGTATCGGTTTCAGTCTGCAGTTGGTGTCATTCTGATCTCCCTATCTTTTTTATCCAGTTTATTATTTGAGATTTAAATCTTATAATATTGTTGTTTATCAATGCAAATGGGATTTTGTTGTAGAGTTTAATGCCATAATATAAGAAGATTTTTATCCAAATGTTGTATTCGTAGTTACTTTTGAGATGTAACGTTTCTAATATACATATGTGTTGCTTATTTTTTTTTATTTCTTACGACTTTATGTCCGGGTCAAATCTTCCCCAGAGGAAAAACTAAACCCTTTCACACACATTTCCACAAATGATCACCTAGTCAATTCATGCTCTGCAATTGCACTGTATAGGTATAATAAATACAAAATAATACAAGAACAACATGTCAACCTACCAGAGACCAAATGGGAAAATAATTCACCGACTCCAGATATTTTCATATCAGAGGGTTCGGCTCGGTAGAACTCCTAGCTGGGCCGATTAATTCTACTGATCCCTCAATATAAACATTAAAAAAATCTTTCGTAATCCTGCATGTATTTAAAAAGACTGATCTTTGCATTTTAAATTTATAAAAATTCTTTGACAAATCTAATAAGCCTTAGTTGCGTTTTGTATTTATGAGACATGATATTATTTGAAGATTTCGTCGGTGCTTTTTCTTACAGGGACTTTTAGTAAAATTTTCGCCTTTTAAATTTAATTAATTGATTAATTAATTCTAAATTTATGCCTTTTTGGGTTTTGATTAGTGGATTTAGAATGTTGTCATTTGAACTGCCCCCCCTATAATACCATATTTTAACAGTGATTGGTAGGGTTAAATCTTTTTTAATGAGGACATTGCTTATGGAAGACACTGAGGACATTGCTTATATAATAATTTAAAATAGTCGCAAAGATTGTAGCCTAAGCTCTGTAATAGCAATAGGCAGCACTGGATAGAAAAGATAATGTCCTCATTTATGCACCTCTACCCACATTTTACACAGAAAGAGGCAGAAATGTTGCCTAGCACTGTACAACAACAAAAGATGTTGTAATATTTAAGATTTTAGCCGAGTGGTCCACAGCGATGTGAAGTTCAATCATTTGAAGTGGCGCAGCGAGGGGGACCGCCCCGGGTGCCACCTGACTGGGGGGTGACACTACACCCGACGGGGTGTGACACCCGACGGGGTGTGACACCCGACCGTGGAAAAAAGATTATTATGGATATTGTCACAAAAATATTGAACACGGTCTGTCATTTATATTCTATGACTCCCCATGGAGTGCCTCGAAAAAACGGGAGAATTTTGTGCCTCAAGGTCTTTTTATTGGCGAAGGTAGCCTATATCTGAAATTCTCTAGCCACCCCCCTCCCCCCCTAGGACGGATCAATTTTCTACACATTTGTGAAGTCGAAATTGGGGGGGGGTTACACCACGTTATCCGCCACGGGTGCCACCCATGCTAGCTATGGGTATATGGGATTAATCCATTTCAATATCCTTCAACAGGATATCGTTAGTATAGTTAATTATACATAGCTTTTGGTGTCTCAACAGATGTCAGTTAAGTAGTTCCTTTGAAGAGAATCATCTTTGTGTATCATCAAGTCTTTTCGTTACTTATTTTTGTAGTGTTATGCCGTGTTGCTCTACCTCCTCCTTTAGCCAACATTTCGGACAGCGTTACAGTGTCCATCATCAGGGCAGATGTGACACCCCAAAAATGAATAACAAAAATACTTTTCAATTTTTTATAAGACAAACTCTCTCTTTATAACTTTTTGAAGGTTATTCCCATCAACGTAACATAACATTGAAGAAGAAGATAACAATAATAATCTAAACGAAAATATGAAAGAGAAAAAGATACAGAAAACAGAAAAAAGACAATGGACGCAACTGGACTCGAACCCAGACCTCTCATCTAGCCGGGACATGCGCATTAACCAATTTCGCTATTGCTACCTTCTGTCAAGCCGCCATAATAGTCAATCTCATATTTCAAATATTAAAATTAACAATATTATCTTCAACTACTTAATACAGTTGCGACCATTGTCTTTTTTCTGTTTTCTGTGTCTTGTTCTCTTCCATATTTTCGTTTAGATTATTAAAGGAAATAAAATTAACAAAAATTAACCTTCAAAAAGTTATAAAAAGAGAGTTTTTCTTATAAAAAATTGAATATTCATTTAGACTTTTATAAAAAGTCAATAGTTCCATATGAATAAATTCGAATACTTTTATCCGAGACGCTATCCAAGATACAAACCAATTCTTAGAATGATTGTTTCCAATAAAAAAGGGTAGTTGCCTATAATATGGAAAAATAATTAGTTGAAGATAATATCGTTAATTCTAAAATTTGAAATATGAGATTGACTAATATGACGGTTTGACAGAAGGTAGCAATAGCGAAATTGGTTAACGCGCACGTCCCGGTTAGACGAGATGCCTGGTATCGAGTCCCAGTTGCGACCATTGTCTTTTTTTCTGTTTTGTGTGTATTGTTCTCTTTCATATTTTCGTTTAGATTATTATTGTTATCTTCTTCAAAAATACTTTTGGCCGTGAAAATCTAAAATCATATCAATCATCTATAGTCATTTATGTCTAATGTACGAACGGTTATGGTAATAGCTGAAAGCATGTGATAGACGGCTGGGCTTTGACTGTGTCGTGCATCCAGTCGCAGAATAACTTAGAACCTACTGTAGAAAGGACTTCAGGCCCAGTTAAATATTCATTGTAAACCTTGCGATAACTTAGATAAAGCAACTTGTAATCTCAATGAACCCGATCTTATTATTTTGGAGTTTCTGAACAGAATTCAAATAATCTTAATTACTAGGATTAAAGTACATTGTACAACCTAACACCAGCATCATTATCAGTACCAGACATTCTGGCTAAAATAGGATTCTATGTCTTAGATGATTTCACGCTAGGCCACCAACACAGGTCTCTGATTCTTTCCAGGTGCAGAATTAACTTACCGAAGGTAATGCCCCTGGAAAGACTAATTACTAGATTTATTAACTGCCTCGCAGGAAATGTATATATTTTCCATATGTCCTTACAACTTTAAACACAAAGAATCATCAATTATATTTTTCTGATCTGACATGTCAAAATATGACAAAACTTGACAGTACTGCTGGTCGCAGCGACAGTCTCGTTTCAGTTGCCTCGCTGACAGGTTGCCACGGTAGTGGTAGTTATCTGCCATATGTCAGATCAGAAAAAATCGATTTGGTTCAGGAGGTTGATTGTGATTGCTTCGCCAACTGGTTTTTTTCAGTTTCTCCATGAGCGGATGGCCCGACAGCCAATTTTTGTGATTTCAATGGTTTCTTGTAGGCTACTAGGAAGATATCTTCTATGGACTAGTGATGTTGTGTTGCTATGCACAATTTCCTTTCTAACGAAAATGAAATATATTCCAGGCATCTCTGGAGACATTCTTCGGTCTTGGTCTAATAGTGGGGCCGATGGTCGGAGGGGCTCTGTACTCCGTGGGTGGCTACTCCACCCCCTTTGCTGTGATGGGTTCTGTGCTGTTCGGAGCTGCCGTCATGACTTACTTTGCTCTTCCGAAGCACGATGAACCAGAGGAAGACTCAGACAATGGAGGTAAGTGGCATACCAAATCTGGCTTTCGATGGATGATCAAGACCTTAAACTTCATGCAGCTTTCCTCCTGGAAGATGGAGCATCATATTAGGACACAATATTGTCATTCTCTCTGTGTGTCATTCTGTGTTTCCCATGTATCGACTCTTTCTATTGACCATACAGTTTCTTTAATAAAGTTCATTAGGTTTGGCATTGCGTGTCTGGCCATGTTTTCTAATTCCATAACATTTTTGCAGTAAAAACTTCTTTAGCACCGTTATGATTTGAAACTCGATGAAACGAAAAAGCGACACTAAAAATTTTAATTAAAAGATTTAGCCTGCGAGAGAATGAGATAGAATAATTGGTCTCCTCCACTCTTGTCTACTTTAGTTTTCTGAAGGTTTCACTTCTACCGCGTGTAAACTGCAAACATTTTTTTTTATAGCTCCACATAGGAGGCCCTGAGAAAAATAATCTCCTTCTTGGCTAATGTAAAAAAAACCTAACCATATGAACCTGGGCACCCCTGCTAAGTCACCAAACATAGCAAACCTCTTTAGGTGACCTTTGGCAAAGGTATTGGTTATCCAATAAATGATTCTGCCAGTTCTTCAGGAGTTAACCCAGCTGGACGAACTCTGGTATATGACTGGTCAGTGGTTGAGTGGGCATAACTCTTGGATCCCATCCGAGCGTCGCGTGTTCAATTCCTCGGCTGGCTAAGTCCTCCATCACAACACAAGCAACATTTTCGGCTTTCTGTGGTGGTAGTAGGAGTAAATAAAATGTATGCATACTCTGTCTTTAGTTCTCCAACTAGCCATAAAATAACTTTGGGCCAGAGATATATATATAATTTTGTGTTTTTTTTATAATAAATAAATAGCAAAAGAAAGAGAGAGATATATTAGTACTATCATAAACGAGGAGGAATGGGTATGTTGTAAACTTGGGTAAAGAAGGTTGTAAACAAACTCAGCATTATGGTCCAAACCGTCACATTGACGGCGGCGATCTTTGTAGGTTTAAGTCAATATATCTGAAAAAGTAAATAAGACACGTACCCGTTTTTTTCACGATAGATGTTAAATGACAAATCATGAAATGCAAAAAAAAAATCACTCCAATACAATAATTATTGCATTATATCGTCACATTACTTCGGCCAGCCGTCAAAATGAAGGCTCCAGTCTTTCTAGTATTAAGTATTTAATAAAGTTTCTAAGTTATTTAAAAAGAAATTAAGTATGTCTACGGTTTTAGAAATTTCATTCAATGGCATAATAGGCCACTTGCATGGACTTCATGACGACTTGGAAAAAATCGTGTGGATAGAGTTTTTTTACTAAGATTACGAAAATGTTAGTAAAATTTTTTAGAATTGTACATTTTTCTTAATTTTTAAATAAATAAATCCATTATTTGGGCTCGTGACGTCACTACATGAAAATGTCCCGTCGCCGAAAATGTTCCTAATAATTTTATAAAATTCCACACTGATTTATTTTTTTATATGGCATCACTTTGATTTCAGGCGAATTTTTGAATTCGTTCACTAGATTTATTGTTTGTTCTCTGCGAACTTATCATTGGGTTTGATTTTTTGACAGAAGTTCTGAAGAGAACCCCGTACAATTAATGGGTACGGGGTTCTCTTCAGAACGTGAAGATGATGTCGGTACATGTTTTAGAGGTATAATGATTATGGTGCTGATTTTAACAAAATTTTATAATATTCTTATTATTATTACAATTTACAAGTTCAAGTATATTACATTGAATTTAGTAATATAGACGCTGTACATTATAATGATTTATGATCAATAAGATGGATCAAGGAAAAAAATATTTATGAGATGTAATATTTTTGGTATGCCTCTTTATTCTCCCGTGCCATTCGTGTGGAAAACATTCTTTTTTTTTTAAATGATTTTCGGCTATGTAATTATCTTTTTTTCACACTTATAAAATTATGTCCCGTCTTTCCGGTTTATAAAAAATGGTCTGATTTTTCGGTTTGAAATTTTCAAAAAATCTCCAGGGTTTCAAAAATACGATTAAAAAAAAAAAAATACAGAATGTCTTAGAATATTTGCCTAAACCGGAAAAAAATTTAAAACAATGTGATGCAAGTGGCCTATTACTCTTGTCAAAACTATGCTAAGTTAGAACATCTGTTCTGTCGTATGGTATCTTGAACAAGTTGTAGCAATAACTATGGCTAAAGTTTTCAGGTACGTTTGTATATGCCGTAGCATACCAAAAGGAATGGGTTATCAATAGGGTTATACACTATACCAGTCCCAGCGAGAGATCGTACGTGATATCATCGTTCTAGTACCTTCTGCTTTTTCGTTTTGAAACAAGACGCGTGAGAAGGAAGAGGACGAATGTCGACAAAGTCTGGACGAGCTCTCGCTGGGACTAGTTTATATTAAAACTAAATATTGTAAGATTTGCGGAATGTTTATGTCTGAATTCTAAGCTAAATTTATTTGTTACTTTGAATATTGGCCACAATCCTTGAATTAGTTCCACGCGTCCATACACCACTGGCATACTCCAGCCTAGTTCTTTTAATGCCTATTGATCTGCAAAGAAAATTAATTTCATGATTAGTATTTCAATTTATTGATAAATTGCTTTGTCTTAATTCCAGTTTCCATGATTTCACTACTGAAGATCCCATCGGTCATGCTGGCCTCTTTGACTATCATTATCTCAAGTACCAGTATCGGGTTCCTGCAAGCCACACTGGAGCCCCATCTTCGCCAGGTAAAGATAATAAATACACTTGTACTCCCATCAGCCCACACTATGTTTCTTCATATAGAAGCCAACAAAACTATTGCAGCAAATTACTCATCAATTACTTGCGCAATCACAACACATACCCACAATGAAAAATTACTAAACTTGATATAAATTATTTTAAAAGTGCCTATACTTAATTTTTCATTAAACTTTTATTAACAGTTATTTACAATTCGTAAGCGTAAATTTTTGTTTCATTTTAAAGAAAACATTTTGAAAAAAAAGACATTTAAAAAGTTCCCGGAGACCAAAATTTCAATTACATTTTTTACTCCAAATTATGTCTGGAATCACTGTTAAAAGTAAGTCAAGTAACAGCTTGGTATAAACTACTTTTACATTTTTTGCTAAAGATCGACGGTATATCTGAGTTCAGAGCAAAACTAAAAACTCACCCTTTCAAATTATTATATCCAGAATATTAACTGCCTTTCTTCAGTGGTATTTCAATACTCAGTCCATGGGATTTACTTAGATCGATTTATATTTCTCCTTGACTACCCACTTTATGTTTAACAATAAATTGTAACATACGAGGACTGTCTGTAAAATAAGGTCTCCAAGGTGCTGCGGTCACGAGGAACAATTTTACACGAGATTCGGCAGCACTGGCGTGTAGCCTGGTTTCCCTACGCCGAATCCCCACCAAGTCTCGACGTGGCAGCCATTCGCGATAAAGCTTCCGCTATAATTAGTTTTTTATGCAAAGAATAAAACCCCGGTAGAAATTCATTCTCAGCTATTTGAAGTGTACGGATAACAGTGTATGAGTGCGAAAACGTGCGCAAATGGTACAGAGAATTTAAAGACATGCCGGACGGCTGTCGATTTCAGCCAAAAACATTGCCAAAGTGGAAAAACAATGATTGCAGATCGACGGGTGATGGTTCGGAAGCTCTGTGATATGATCCCTTATGTCAGTAAGTCCACTTTTGGCAAGATTTTGACAGAAAATTTGGTAGACCATAAAGTCTGCCCAGGGTGGGTCCCAAAATGCTCACCGAAGATCACAAACAACAACGGGTGGAAGCAGCCCGCGAATTCCTTGAGTGCAATGACATCGATGGCAAAGAATTCTTGGACTCAATTGTGACTGGGAACGAGCCCCGGTACACTACACGACACCAGAGAAAAACTAACAATCCCAGTGGCATCATTCAGATTCGCCGAAGCAAAGTTTAAAAATAAATTTGCCGCGCCGAGACTAAGCGTCACAGAGGGCGAAACATGGTGGGGATTTGGCAAGGGAAAAC
Source organism: Limnephilus marmoratus (assembly GCA_917880885.1). NCBI lineage: Eukaryota > Metazoa > Arthropoda > Insecta > Trichoptera > Limnephilidae > Limnephilus > Limnephilus marmoratus. Next base: position 35,650,223 of record OU862929.1, on the reverse strand, counting down.
CAGGCTACACGCCAGTGTAGCAGGATTGCGCGTAACATCATTCCTCGTGACCGCAGCACCTTATTTATATATTATCTTACTTATAGCTATCGTATATCTGTAAAAAATTTTTTTGTTATAATTTTAGTCATATTTTACCACACCACGGGCAGTATTCATTTCAATATGTGTTTGTAAATGTAAATGAGTGTGTCAGTCATAAATAAATAGTTTTAAGATAGTAGTAAATTATAATAGGAGTTGAGCAGAATTGTGTAAATACCCACACGGTCGTAAAAATAAATATAGTTGTCACTAGTTATACAAGTCTGTAAGTCTCTACTCATCAATCTTAGTTATAAGCCACTTGTAATACATATATAGATTAAATGTATAAATGAATTTGTAAAGCGCCCTTAAGTTGATTTTCTCACTAAAATGGTGCTAATAAATCATCCAAACATTAACACCCTGAATATTTTTTTTACTTGTGATAATTATTATGATTTTTTGTTTCCAGTTTGAATTCACCCCCGTAATCCTTGGTCTGATGTTCATCATCAATGGGGGAGTGTATGCGGTGACGGCCCCGGCGTGGGGATGGATCTGCGACCAGCCCGGGTTCAATCCCAAGTGGATCAGTGTACTCGGCTGTGCCTTTGTGGCGGTCGGCTTCTTGCTAGTGGGGCCGGCTCCTTTCATCCCCACCGAAACGTAAGTCACCATAAATTTTATCACTTTTAGTAGACACAAATGAGAATGCCAAAATGCCAAGGTCAAATGTCAGACATTTGAAATAATTTGGCAAAGACATTTGGCTGCCGGACTAGCAACGAAAGGGTTAGAAGCATCACTCTTGGGATTTGAGCTGACGATAGGAGTGGCAGCTTTTCAGACCAAACTACATTTTGAAAGGTGGCTCAAACCCAAGTACCACGACCGGAAGGAATGAGAGAGGGCACCCGGAATGATAGTTCAAAGATAGTTCAAACTACTCATAAACGTACCAGACCCTACATAAACAAGGCAACTACTTACGGAGGAGACATGTGCAGCAATTGGGGGCGCAAAATACCAATAGAAGCAGGAAATGTGAAGAGGATGAAGAGACTCCATTTCATCTATGGTGCCAATGTCCCATCCTGATGTGAACAAGGCTTAGCTAACTGAAAAGACATATTGTGGAACAAGAAGTCAAAGCCACATATCTATTGACAACCTGGGGTCTTTTATTAAATGGATCGGGTTACTGTTACAACATTGGATTGAGTCACCGATACAAAATTAAATTTTTCAGCCTTTCTTGAAAGATTTGGGATTGTTTATGGACAAAACTATTTATTTATATTCATATTAAATATGTACGGGCGCAAACAATTAATTACCTTAATATTTTAAAGCATAACGTGCAAAAAGTATTAAAAACCTAAAATAATTTAATTGGCGCCATCTGTGAATGCGGAGATTATAGCGTACGTGACGTTTAACCTTACTGCTGGTTTCCGTACGCAATACTACCCCAAATACACTGAACATGATCATTTTTTTATGTGCAGCCGTGGAATTAATACGATATCAAGTGACTCTAGTGACAAACACAATAATATTGTTCTTCTTTATCTTTATAAGCATGAAAAAAGATCTAAAAGAAGATTTTGGATTCACCCATAAAACGAAATCCATACTAATATTATAAATATGAAAGTGCAGACGTTTGTTTGTTACGCTTTCATGTCTAAACCACTAAACCGATTTTAAAAATTCTTTCACCAAAAAAAAAAATATTTTCAGCGAGTAAGATAGGCTGTATATAATGGTAAGCTCTGGTGTCATAAAAAGTGTGTATTTCATATATTTTAGCGGCAGGGAGGAAAGGCAAGGGGAAGGTAGGGTTCGCGGAGAGGGAAGAGACGAGGATGGGGGAAGGCAGGAAGGGAACGGGGACGCACGGGAAAGGACATGCAGGGAGAATCAATTTATTTCTTTGAATGGCATTGCAACGCATGTCGGGTACCAGCTAGTAAATAATAATTGTAGGGCATTCATCGCCGCCAAGGAACTACAGGAGAATGATGTCAAATTAACTTTTTTTCTAACCTCAGATCACACCTTCTCCGCTAAATCCTTTCTTACGTATTCCGGTATATAAATATGGATATATTCCACCTCCAGAACAAATGTAACATTCAAATCATGTATAGGACTAATGACGTTACATAAATAAATAGACTCGCCATAGTCTCATATACTCAAAATATAATGTGGACAGTAAGGAACACTCTTTTGTTTTCAGCGATTTTCAGTATAATTTCTAAATTCAAAAGTTTATTCCTGTTTGATAAAGATAGACAATCAAATAATGTGTGTGTATGAATGACATGGATATATGAGCGGGCGGCGGCGTATTGCTTGTCACTTTTTGATGGAATGTTCGCTGTCTTCTTTTCTTGAGGCCCACTAGAATAAAAGGTGCGGCTGCCTGTCGGAGTTTGATATGTCGAGCTATACAATAAATACAATAAGGCAACGACAGTTTTCAAATTGTGGCGATTGTCATCAATACTTGTTAGAACTACTGATTTATGTGTTGTTTTACCGCAATCAAACAAATAAACAGAGTGTTTAGGCTGATTAGTCTATTTTAAAACAGTGAAGTTTACTTATCAACAGAAATTTGGCTATTGCGCGTCCAGACCCTTTACTTTAGTAGGACTTGAATTTTCTCTAATGACATGTAAAACCGCGAGCGGAAAACATGAAAATTAGTTGTAATATTTATAATAATCGATAATAATATTAAGTAATTTGCGTGTACTTACAAATGAAATGTTATTCATTCGCCTTTACTATTATTTGTCGTGTAATTGAAACATTTTCTCTTCACACAGGAGGGCATTTTGACACTTTTTAAAACGCAATTTACTTACTGGTAAGTGCTTGTAAGACGCAACCTTACTCGACGTGTAGCAGTTTAGTACTTTTTTTTTTTTTTTTTTTATATTATAATATTTAATCGAGGCTTCTGACTCGCATACTGCTGTCATTTTTTGCCTCAACTGTTTTTATTTATTTTAAGGTTTCATTTTTTTTTTTTTTAAATATATCCTATATATTAATGTTGCAATATTAATATATGTATGTATCTTTATAAAACAATGTATCATATATTTTCCATGTTGCACGATCTAATGAATTTCATGAGTCTTGAAATGGCATAGTAGTCGGTTGAAGCTATCAAATTATGAATTTCCGATGGGTTTGAGGTCATCAATATTGTTACTCTCTGCTGTTCAAATTTAATGCACTTTGTGAGAGTGTGTTCAATGTCTTCAAATTCTTCACATATAGAGCACATTGGAGAATCAGAGAGGCCTAACAGACACAATATTCTTCCCATTAGTGCATGTCCGGATCTTAGTCTAAAAATGACTCTCATTTCTGATCTCTTCAGATTGATTTCAGTGAACCATGGTGTTTTATAGGGTTCTTTTTGAAGCTTTCTATACCATACGCCCTTATTGGCAGATAAATTTTCAAAATGCTCATTCCACATATTATTACATAGTAAATGTATTTTTTGGGAGTAATCTTCGTTATCTGGCGTCCAGTCATATTCGTGACCTTTCACCCCTGCTTCGTCTGCCAACAAATCCGCCTCTTCATTTCCATGTATCCCTACGTGAGATGGAATCCATTGTAAACGTATGTCAATGTCTTTCTGATGTAACTTCGCAGTTTAGTACTAAAGTACTAGATATCAAGACCGTTACAATTGTCTTGTTCTTGTCTTCCCACTTTGAGATTTCTACCCCTGGTCTAATAGTATGTAACGTCATGGGTATAGACACCATTTCTGTCATACAAGTAGTCGTTGCGAATGCAACTCGCGTAGCTTGTTAACAGCGCTGTCAATAGCGTGCAACTGACGTCATACTCATAGTTGACGTATAGCTACACTAGCTGAATACTAGCAAAATAGTATGGCGGATACTCACGAGCGACGCATATTCTACGTGCATGAAACTCGAGTCACTTGTGAGTATCTCCATGTACAAATGACTTTTCTCCTAGAACGAGAACCAGTTTTGTTCAAGTAAAAATGTCGATATTTGAAAATGTCAATTTCACTCAAAGTGAGATAAAATTGAACTAGGATGTTCATAAATCATCTGAAAATACTTAAGGTTAAACGTCACGTATGTTATAATCTACGCATTCACAGATGGCACCAATCAAATTATTATTGTATCAGTGACTCAATCCAATATTGTATTTTTCAGCCTTTCTTGAAAGATTTGGATTTGTTTATGAGCAAACTATTTATTTATATTCATATTAAATATGTACGGGCGCAAACAATTAATTTACCTTAATATTTTAAAGCGTAGTGTGCAAAAAGTATTAAAAACCTAAAATAATTTGATTGGCGCCATCTGTGAATGCGTAGATTATAACTATAACGTATGTGATGTTTAACCTTAAAAACAAAAATTGTCATTTTCCCAGGTCCGTCACAATTGTCATCGTTGGTTTGGTGTTTCACGGCTTCGGAATGTCCTGTCAACTTGTATCATCCTTCACTGACGCACTGAAAACTGCTTTGTAAGTATTAGGCATAACAGTTGATCTTTGTCATTTTAATGCAATTTACTGCTTTTTAAAAAAAAATTATGATTGGGTTTCTGTAACCTACTAATTCTGAATGATTGTTTGTGAGAATGGTGTTTATGAGGATTTTTAGTGGATCTATCAGCCAATTTACCAACGATTTACAATATTTATACATATTTGTATTTTAGTGGCCACGGATTCCCAAACACCATTGAGACTTATGGCCTAGTGTCCGGACTCTGGACTTCAACATTTGCTCTGGGTGCTTTCATTGGTCCCACAGTTTCTGGTTTCCTGTTTGATAAGGCTGGCTTCAGGATGTCCACCCTGTTCATCCTTGTGCTACACACAGTATCGGTAAGTTTTTAAGTTGTTAACTATCGAAGGAATTTTCAGCGTAGGCGACTTAACGTGGCGCTTTTTCAACGATTCATTATGAAATTCGCAGTATAAAAGTAACATACAAAACTATACATCAGATCTCTTGTCGATGAATATCCTAATGAGCCAGTGAGACTATGGCATCCCCAATCGGGGTATGTTATCAAGCTAAAGGTGGTGGGAAGGGGAAGGATATGGGAAAGAGTAAGGTGGAGAAGTATTCAGATCTGGTCACCAAACTCGACTAATGCCTATTTCATGCAACGTTTCAGTTCTGAATGGTGGTCTTACACCAGGGCGATACTGAAAGTGTCTTTCACTCTGCAAGCATATTAATGCTAGATATAATTTTTAAATAATGAAATTGTTAAATAACACCAATAAAATTTATTTGCCCACGCCGGGATTTGAAAGTGCGTCCTCCGAATTGCTAGCCAAGAGCCTTGCCCCTCGACCATGGAGGCAGACAGAAGACATACGAAAATATTCTTGATATTTTCCAGCTAAATAAGCATTCTTTAAAATAAAAACACGTCATATGGGGCTTCTCTACAAATAAATACAATTCTATGACTTTTTAAAATTCTGACATTAGACATGGAATTTTGCAATGCGTTTTTCCAGATAAAATAAACACATGTGCAAGTGACGAAATGACAAGCTAGAATAATATAAAGATTCATTATTTCCTAGAATATTTTAATATGTTAGGAAATTTTAAGGTTTAAAATACCATAAAATCAAGGCAAATGCGGTGAGCAACTATCAAACTCATGGTGGATTCGCCCGAGGTAGAAAATGCTTTTAACAGGGTTAGCTCATCGAAAGGGTAGAGCGGTGATTGGTTAAAAATTCGTGACATAGCTTGAAGTCCATGTTCCACTGGGAGATTTGAATTAACTACAATACATCCATGTTCCACTGGGAGTTTTGAATTAACTGCAGTATGTCCATGTTCCACTGAGAGATTTGAATTAACTGCAATTCATCGATGTTCCACTGGGAGATTTGAATTAATTACATTACATCCATGTTCCACTGAGAGTTTTGAATTAACTGCAATACGTCCATGTTCCACTGAGAGATTTGAATTAACTGCAATACGTCCATGTTCCACTGGCAGATTCGAATTAACTGTAATACGTCCATGTTCCACTGGCAGATTCGAATTAACTGCAATACGTCCATGTTCCACTGGCAGATTTGACTTAACTTCAATATGTCCATGTCCCACTGGCAGATTTGAATTATCTTCAATATGTCCATGTTCCACTGGGAGATTTTAATTAACTGCAATACAAGTGGCAGTGTTTTACTTCAAGCCACATTCGAAATTTCCAAAGCGGCCCGACGAGTTTTTTTTTCGAAAAAGGCCCGTATTCCCGCTAACCTTGTTAAACACATTTTCTACAAACCTTGGTATTTGCCGGCATGTGATGGGTAACTACAAATGTCAGAAATGAAAACGGGTATTTCTTGGTAAATTAAAGGTTAAGCTTATTTGGTGTATACTCTCGTAATCTCATATTTCATGTACAGATACAGTTATAAATATTAGGTTAAATTACTAATCACAAATGAAGATTTTTGAAAAAAATCTATGCATTTTTTACGTGTACCTACTGTACTCGGAGAATAAACCTAATTTAAAATTTCTCAAACAAAAATTTTGATGGTCAAATCATGCTAATCGGATATCTAAAGGCAAAATAATATAAAATTTCTGTAGATATACAGTGGAGCGTCGATTATCCGAACGTCGATCATCCGAACGATCGCTTATCCGAACTACTACGCCCGCCCGACCCGTGCGTGCCTACTCTCGAAAACGTCTACAATGCAGACGAAACCGGGCTCAATTTGAAAGCTTTGCCACGAAAAACTCTTGCTTCACGTCGTGAATTAGCAGCATTTAGCTATGGTTATAACTTAGCCATTAGCATTGGTCCTAAAATAAGCAAGGATCATATCACTGCCTACGCATGCGCTAATGCTACTGGTAGCCACCGATTGCCCGTGCTTGTAATTGGTAAAAGCAAGAAACCACGTTGTTTCAAACACTTTAATATGTCTGCGATGCCTATCGTTTACACTTCGCAAAAGAATTCTTGGATGGGTAGTACAATTTTCATGGAATAGTTTACAGAAACTTTTATACCCTCTGTAAAAGCCCATCAATTTATAATGGTAAAAGAGCGAAAACATCTTTGCTTCTTGATAACGCCCCAACTCATCCTTCATGTGACATCTTAAATGAAAAAGACGAGTTTGTAAAAGTCATGTTTCTTCCACCTAATGTCACTTCGTTATTACAGCCCATGGATCAAGGCGTTATTGAGGCTTTCAAACGGTATTATAGAAAATAATTTTTACGTAAGTTACTTTTGGAAAAAGGAAAGGAGGGAGAAGAAAGCCTGATAAGAAATCATAAAAAGATTGATTTGGAAGACGCGTCCTACCTGATCGGAGCAGTGAACAGTATCAAATATCTGTCCTTAAAAAAGTACGTGACCTAGCCACTCGTAAACGGGTAGGATTGCTTCGGCAGACGAACATTGATGATATTTTTAAGCATTAATTTTGTACTTTTTTCGTTTAATTCCTTTGTCATTAAAGATATAAATTTAAATATGGTATTCATTCACCGCTACGTAATACAATTAGTTTGGATAATCAATGCTCTACTGTATACCAATTTATAATAAAGTACAATAAAAATAACGCTTTATTTTGCAAGATTATTATGAAACTTATTTGAACGCGAGCGATTCCCGCTCGAAACTACGCAAACAAATGGTTTGGTATTCTGTCATGAGGGGATAAATAGGATTATCCCCATGGTATTTTAAATTCACATAATATATTGCGCACTGAGAAATGGACTGAGATAGTTCGTGCGCTGGTCGGCTATCATTCCGCTCCCGCCGCTCGGCATGGGCGGTCGCCGGTCGCATTAAAATGATCTGGAATTATTTTTATTTCTGCAAATGTCAATCTTTTATGTTTAAAGAATTCATTCATTTTGGTGAAGACAAAACATCGACCTTTACTAAGTTTCGGATGTAACTAATGGGGACTGTCCAGACCAAGGGCGGATCCAGCTTTGTCACCAGGGGGGGGTCACAGAGCGCCAGGGGGGGGGTCACATAGTCGTGGTCAAGTCACAAGAAGTTATAATTTAATTTTAATAATAATAGATACAAGTAAAAAGTAGGTCCACCTAGGTCCTGGACCCAGCCCAGGGGGGGGTCATGACCCCATGACCCCCCCCCTGGATCCGCCCTTGGTCCAGACTGTCCCCCTGTGAAGAACCGCGACTGGTATTATCCATTTTAGATCATTAATAGGCTTTTTATATGTTTTGTAGGGAATTGTGATGCTGCTCTACCTGGCATTCGGCGAACAGAAGTACGGAGAATTCAAGAGGATTGGAGAAGATGATAATGATACTAAGAATGAACCTCTAAGAGAGAATGGATCGCTGAAGAGGTAAATAAAAATAATATTTTCCGTTATAATATATTCATTTTGCAAAATCGGTAAAAAACCAATACATTGCGAAAGCGAAAAAGAAAATTACAAAAACAGATCATCTATCGTCTTTGTGTCTGATGTACGAACGGTTGTGATAATAACCGAAGGCATCTGGTAGACGGCTAGACTCTATCAGTGTCGCAGTCCGCAGTTACAGAGTAACTTAGAGCCTACTGTTGAAAGGACGTCTGATCCATTTAAATATTCATCGTAAAATTTATGATAAGCGCAAATAAATAACTTGTAATCTAAATGAGTCTAGATCTTATTTGGAAGTTTCCCAATACAATTCAAGTAATCTTAATCACTGGAATGAATTGATACTCTAAACCCAACATCTCCGTAGCATGCTAATAGTTCCCACTAAGATAAAGCTGTTCACAATGTAGTTCTTTGGCAAGGAACGAACAGGCTTGATAAACTAATCATATTATTTTGTCTATAGCATCTCCCACATGCACACTTCGGAGCGACCGAGTCCCGCGCCACTTCAGGCCGCTGCGCAGAAAAGTAAAGACCGATTGGTTTACAGCGCAGTTCACTGTGAGACTTTTCTGCGCGGCGGCCTCAAGTGACAAGGGACTCAGTCGGTCCAAAGTGTGCGTGTATGAGGTGCTTAGGTCAACCGTCCAATAATTTAGTTATTTATATCATACCCCGTAGTTGGAATTGAACTCCTTCCCAAACGTTCTATATAATAAAGATAATGATTTTATGGAATGATAAAATTCTGTTTGCTTTTTCAGCTCTAGATCACAAATGGCTATATCTATTGAGAGAGTGAGACCATCAGGAATGAACAGTCTCATTGCTTGCAACAGCTTCAAAAATAGGTATGTTGTTCTACTAGTGTTCTTTTCCATAAGTACATGCTGTTAATCGAAACAAAACGTATCTACACACCATTATATTGTAGGAATCTGCTATCTCTTTGTGCCTGTGTCAGACCACCCAACACATATACGCATCAAGCCTTTTTTGGGATGACCTAAACAGATTATAATGTTGTAGTGTCACACGAAGCTACAATCTTCCTTTCTCTATGGCAAGAGATCAATTAGGAAGCTGCCATAGTCATTTCTTTGTAAAAGATCTGTCACTTTGACAGCTGACAGCAGCTTGACTACGGCAGCTCCCTAATTCGTCTGACCGCTCTCTGGCTGTAGGCAGGAGAGGGGGTCGCACCATTTTCAAATATCTCCTGGCTACCAGATTAGCCTATTCTATATCTTTTGTGGGATCGTTAATAGATAACGGATGTGTTCTCCTGTCAGATTTGTGTGATTTGTATGGCTGTTTTTTGCTTTTTCTATGTACAACGTACATTAAATGAATAAATAATCATGCATACTTGCAGGAATTCGTGTTTAAAACGATCTAAACTAAAATATGTGACAGTAAATATGTAAAAATCACACAAACTGACAGGAGATAATGTCCGTTATCTCGTATCTATATCCAATTCGGTCACTTTTAACTGTATCATACTTCGACTAAGAACTACCAACATTATCTTCATTTTCTTAATGCACATATTATTGGCTGCTAACTTTATATATGATTGCAAGATTCAAACCCGAACAAAATATTTAAAAAAAATCAAAATCCATACCATATTATTTGTAAACACATAGTATTCTTGTAGATATTTCATTGCTTTTACCTCCTCATAAAACATAGGTTGCTTTTTTTCATGATTTAGAGTAAAATTTCACAATCTTTGTGACTAATGGCGCATTCTCACCTGATCTATTCTATGAATCTCTATTGTTAATTCATAGAATGAAAGTTGCCTTCCATTCAACTGTGCTTTTCTATTCCATAGAAAACTCGGATTCTGATTTATTTACTGATCTATTTCAGAAATCCTGTGAAACAAATCAATGAATGGATCAGGTGAGATGTTGGCTTGAAGGGAATTAAAATGAAACAAAAAAGTAGTGACCATTTTTCAAACATGTTCGTTCACTTTTTGTCAAATCTATCGACACATTTGCCTAATTTTCAACATTATCTGAGCGCCAACATGAAATAAAATATTTATTACTAATCTTATTTTTTTAACAGGAGAAACGCTTACTCAAAAACGAATGGCAGCATTGGAGGTTATGGAAGATCGTACGGCAGCGTAGAAGCAGACCGATACCGTCTAATATAAATACATGTGTATCTATATGTATGTATATTTATGCCAAGTTTTTTAGTTTATATCCACTGTAAATAAATAAATTAATTAATTACAAACGTTAATTAATTAAATGCACAAATTAATAACTTATTAATTAAATACAAAAAAAATCATTTAATTACATAAATTAATTCACGAGTTAAAGTTGTTCGTAGGAGAATCATGGGCTTTGTTCGCATTTGTATTTTAAAGGCTTCCCTCTTCTTTTTCTAGCCAATGACAAAGCTTCAAAAATACGCCAATGGCTGCTTCATTGATAATAGAAACAAGGGAGGTAGGCCGTGAATGTTATTGTGAAACTCAATCGAAAATCTGGAGACAGAAAAATCAGAAAAAGATATTGGCACCTCTGGGCGAAGAGACACCTTAGCTCATTTGTTAGAGCTGTGGCTCGGAAAGCCGAAGGTCCTGGGTTCGAGTCCCAGAGATGCCAACATCTTTTTCTGATTTTTCTGTCTCCAGTTTTTTGATTGAGTTTCATTTATATTGTTTTTATTTAATTAAAAATTACAATTTGAGTTGTTATTCATAAAGCTATAAATATTAATAACAATAATATTTTTTAAAATGCAAACACGTTAATTTATTTGAGACAACTTTATTTTAATAATTATTTTTGATCTACCGATTTCAGAAATTACGTTCCTTTATCGGGAGAATATTGAAGTTCATAAAAAAAAATAAAAAACTGAAGATGTACATAAATATTGAGGTGTTAGATTGGGAGGTCAACAAAGGGGAAAGGGTTATTCGGTGAGTATGGTGTAACAGAACGGTTTGCTGGAAATATGTCTAGAATAGGACAATAATAACCAATTGTTTCACAAACATTCAAATGTAACATAGTCATCAAATGGCTACTCAACCAATGCCTTTCCAGGTGCTTTTCAGCTCTCGTTGCACTGCATCGCTAACCTATTGGCTGTGCTACTTTGATAGTTTGTGCAGTTTGATCGAAGTTTGGCGACAGTCAGTCCCTTCCATGCCATATCTTCCTTTGTTTCTATTATTTATGATTAGGGGTACGTAAATTTCGTTTTTACGAAATAGATGCATTTTATTTGCGATAAAAGCGAAATTTGAAAATTAAATACTTTCGCACTTTTTACGTTAGGTGCTTTCAAATGTTGATCAGACGCGCTAACAATTATTACAACTCTGTTCAAAACAGACAGAGACGACACGAGTTGTTGGGTAGATGATGTTGAAGACAGCAGCTCAAAAGAACTTGGATAAATTGTTGGTACACATGGGGCCGAATCCAACAAATGAGTGCTACAAGCACATTGGCAGATTATTTTGTCCATCGGAAGCAGCAAATGTGCCATCTTCTTCTGTCAATTCAAATTCCATAGTGGAAAGCTTCGCAAAAATTCCGTTTTTCAAAAGTGTACCACAAGAAGAACTAATTGACGGGTACTCTCATTTTCACAGACAATTACTTCGATTGGTCGGCCAAGAAGCTCCTGTGGATTTAATGCAAGTTTTAGTTATATCAAAATCTGTCTACCCTGGGACCCTGGATTTGCAAAAGCAGCTATTTAATGTCTCAATTGCTCTGTCAATAGTGTTGATGCCGAGAGGTACTTTAGAATCTACAACATTGTCGTAACTGATCGCAGGCAAACAATGAAACATGAAAATGTACAAATTACAACAATGCTAGCTTTTAATTGAGTTTTTAACATTTTTTTTTTTTTTTTTTGCGAAATAAATGCGAAATTTTCTATTTTGAGTTTTTTTAAATGCGAAATCACGAACTTTTATTTGCGAAATTTACGTACCCCTATTTATGATTTGAACATTAAAAGTTATAATTAATATTACTGACTTCTTGATTGCATTTGAAAATGATGTTTTACAAATATTTTAGTGAATTTATTGTAGAACATAAGTTATATAATATTATATTATTTATACTCAGTTTTGCTTTTCGTTTGCCATATTGTATTTTTGTTTTATTCCCCATTTGTACCTGTTATTGCATATTATTATCACTTTGTTTATTTTTATGTTTTTAATTTGACATACAATTGTTTCAATCAAAGAAAACCGGAATGTGGTTCTGGACCGTGTATTTATTGTTCCGCCTGGATAGCTTTTTCATAGGATAACGAGTATTAAAATATTAATAAATTAATGCTCACAAGAGGTAGAAAACTCGGCTATCTTATTCGGTGTAATATAGCCACCATTCAAGGGTTCGATTACCGAATAGTAAACTCGAACTTTTTCAATAAATAAATCTTAAATTGCAAATCGAAAATACATGTCATCTTATGGATAAGCATGGATATAAACTATAGGCCAGGACACTAAATAATAATTATGTAGAAGTATCAGATATATGCGGCCGACTTGATTTATTGACCTGTCCTGGATTGAAGTGGTTTGGCGAAATTTCATAGACATTCAAACTGATAGACGAGCCCATCAAGAAAAGCGGAACAAACTAAGGTAGCGGAGCGGGGAGAGGGCGTGACCATCTCCACCTTTCTGTGATTTGTCAATAAATTAGTTTTTTTTTACATGAGCTCCACACTGGAGACCCTGAGGAAAATAATTTTAAGGCCTGAAGAACGCCTAATTTTAACGATGGCCCTAAGATCACGATTTAGTCTGCGAAAATAAAATCGGCTAATGAATTACGAATCCTTTTTATAATGGCGCTTAAATTGCAGGCTGTGTTAAAAACTTAACTGCAGTTCCTAAATCGAGTAAACAAAAGTTCTAACTTGTTTCCAAAATCGAACATTTGGTTATACCATTTAATTAGACACTTTTACAAATGTATTGTAATTTATCAAACTCACTGATTTTTTACATCGCTACACAACCCAATTTGAAGATTTTTAACCGTTTTTATGAACATTCAGATCCTGCGCAGAAAAGTCCTATAATGGACTGCGCTACATGTCATTGTCTTAATTTTGCGAATTTAAGTTTTCCACAGGCGGTTATGATTATTTCAATGTGCACTCTTTGATGGTCAACGAACGACTGATGTCATAGATTATTCAAAGCATTCTCGAACCCTCCTGGTGCCAAAAATATGGTCACTTGGTTTGTCTCCAGCTCGTTGAAATGATGGTAGGGCAAGTTCATCTATTTAATGTCTATGATAAATTTTTAATTTAGGAGAGGTAAATTAGTACTCCATTGGTATTCTAACAAATAATAAATTTCTCATTCCAATTCTAGATTATTAAATAGAATTATTTGACCCCCCTCATATTTGATCTTCAATGAGCCCAATTTGTCTTTGTGACCGCCGTTGAATCGTCGGCCCATTTGCCCTTTTGTTCAAATTATGATCAGGCGCGAAGAACGCTCTAATGGATGATCAGAATTTGACAAAACGCTGTGAAGGGCCGAAATTAAGCGGCTAATCAGGACCGTTATAACTTAAAAAAAAACCTAAATGTGACAAATGTTTACAACCTAACCGTAGGTGTTCATCACCAATCTTTGTTTAGGGGACGTTCAACTATTACGTAACGAAATTTTTGAAGATTTTTGACCCTCCCTCCCCCAATGTAACGTGCCATAACGTTTTTCTGAATCCCCCCCCCCACCTAAACGTTACGTAACACCCATGTGACTATTTTTACCTAAAAGTCACAATTAAGTTGCGTAAAGTACTGTAAAGTCGCTTAAAATAAAATAAAAATGACGCACAACACAGTCGAGGGATTCCCCGTACAACATAACGGAAGATTTTAATTCCCTAGTTTTTATCTAAATAAAAAAATGTTACGTAACACGTTGTTCGAACCCCCCTCCTGCCCCGGTAACGCACGGTAACGTTTTACAAGACCCCCCCCAAAGTGCGTTATGTAATACTTGAGCAACCCCTTAGGTAGGTACCAATTATTTTATATTCTAAATATAAGTCAGCCAAGCGATTCTATATCTTTTGTGGGATCGTTATTAGATAACGGACGTTATCTCCTGTCAGATTTGTGTGATTTTTACATATTTGCTATCACATATTTTAGTTTAGATTGTTTTAAACACAAATTCCTGCAAGCATGCATGATTTTTTATTCATTTAATTACATTGTACATAGAAAAAGCAAATAACAGCCATAAAAATCACACAAATCTGACAGGAGATCACATTCGTTATCTAATAACGATCCCACAAAAGACATAGAATCGCTCGGCAGGTTAGTCATTAAAAATTTAATAATAATTACCTACTCATATAGAAAACAAATTCATTACATTGTTTAAATTTGGGTTAATTAAGTCTTATTTTTAGTGTACCCTAAAATATTTCCCAAATATTTTTGTATTAGTGGATAAGTATCTCAATGTTATTTGATATTTTATTGATGCAATAAAATTTATATTACTTTTATAAAAATGTATTGTCTTTACATTATTTAAGGTTAAACCTCACGTACGTTATAATCTACGCATTCACAGATGGCGCCAATTAAATTATTTTAGGATTTTAATACTTTTTGCACGTTTTGCTTTAAAATATTAAGGTGAATTAATTGTTTGCGCCCTTTACATATTTATTACGAATATAAATAAATAGTTTTGTCCATAAACAAACCCAAATCTTTAAAGAAAGGCTGAAAAATACAATATTGGATTGAGTCACCCATACCAAATTGAATTTTTCAGCATCTCTTGAAAGATTGGGGTTTGTTTATGGACAAAATTATTTGTTTATATTCATATTATATATGTACTTCTTCTTCTTCTATTATATATGTACAGGCGCAAACAATTAATTTATTTTAATATTTTAAAGCGTAACATGCAAAAAGTATTAAAAACCTAAAATAATTTAATTGGCGCCATCTGTGAATGCATAGATTATAACCTACATGACGTTTAACTTTAACCTGTGAAAGGCCAGGAACGTGCCCGCACGCGAAACTCGAATTTCAAAAAAGAATATTAATTCAAATAATTTGGATGCGATTTAAATTTTTTTGTATAAAGAAACTGTACCAAGGAAAAGCTCAGAATAGCTTCCTCCATTCTTGTTCTTAAGGTAATTTAAAAAAGGTAAGGTAAAAAACCCTGGCCTTTGACAGGTTAAGGTGATACTTAAAATAATTCATAATCTGCTCTTTCATAGATAGCTCCAATTAAATTATTTTAGGGAAAAACACTTTTTGCAAGTTATGCTTTAAAATATTAAAGTGAATAATTAGTTGTTTGCGCCCATACATGCACAAAACGAAAATGAGCGAATAGTTTTTTCCTTATACAAACTCAAATCTTTCAAGAAAGGCTTAAAAATACAATATTGAATTGAATCACCGATACAATATTGTATTTGTTGAATAAATTGATTGTTTGCACCCGTACAAACGTGATATGAATATTGACAAATAGTTTTGTCAATATACAATCTCAAATCTTTCAAAAAAGGCTTAAAAATACATAATTAGATTGAATCACTGATTCTGTATTTGTATTATTATCACCGATTATTATATTTGTTAGCCTTTCTTGAAAGATTTGAGTTTGTTTGTGCAAAACTATTTTTTCATATTCATATTGCGTAAGTAATGGCGCAAACTAATAATTTATTTCAATATTTAAAGCATAACTTGTGAAAAATGTTTTTCCCTAAAATAATTATATCGCCATCTTTGAAAGAGCAAATAATGAATTATTTTTAATTTCACCTTCGACATATTTTTTGTACATGCAAGTTTAACTAGGTAACAAACAAAAAATACCTAAGTTTAATTTGATAATATGTAATACTGTTTTGATGTCATCAAAACTATAAATATTTATACAAATTTTTCTTTAATAAAAGCAAAATAAAGCAAAACGGTTTTGTATATTGTTTGTTTTACATTTATAACATATCATATCAATTAATTCCTTGGGTAAGTACATCATAATATTTATGGAAGTATAAAGTTATAATAAAAACAAACAACTAAATAAATACACACTAACAAAAATAATGAATGGGGCGGCGAAAATGGGAATTAACAATTGAAAAATTATTTTGATTAAAGTCGGTAAAACAGATTTATTCAAAAATGAACTACAATATAATTATAATAACTTGAGATAATATAATATAATTATATATAACTTGAGAGGTAAAGCAACATCAACAACATTAAAGTCAGCTGATATACTCACAACGGTATACATTTCGAGGTTTACTGTGGAAACTACAGAGGAAAACATCAATAACTACCTAACAGAAAAAGATCTGGAATGTACCAAGATTGAAAAAATCAAGCCTTTTCGTCCTACGCCTTTTAACACCTTTAAACTCACTGTTAAAGCGATTGAAGTAAAGAAATTCCTAGCAGAAGAACTTTGGCCGGAGGGAATTGTATTCCGAAGATTTATAGAACCGCGCATATCTACTATCTAATGATGCCTACTACTTTTTATTTTATTTTATTTTTTATTTATATGTATTTTTTATGTACTTACTTATGTTTTATGTATGTACTTACTCTATATAGGATGTGTGGGATTGCACTCACCTCCCCACATTCTGGAATAAAGACCATTATTATTATCTTATATATTAATACATTATTATTATTATGTAGTTAGATTTTCATGGCCAAAAGAATTATGAACTACGATATAGTTAGATTTTCATGGCATAAAGAATTTTAAACTACAGTATAGTAAGATTTTTATGGCCAAAAGAATTATTACGAACCTCAGTGTGGTTAGATTTTCATGGCCAAAAGAATTACGAACTACAGTATAGTAAGATTTGTATGGCCAAAAGAATTACGAACTACAGTATAATTAGATTTTCATGGTCAAAAGAATTACGAACTACAGTATAATTAGATTTCCATGGCCAAAAGAATTATGAACTACAGTATAGTAAGATTTGTATGGCCAAAAGAATTACGAACAACAGTATAGTTAGATTTTCGTAGCCAAAATTACACCATTTTTTTACATTAACTCCACCCAGGAGGCCCTGAGGAAAATAATTTCCCTCAGGGCGTGTCACCTGGGATGCTGTGTGGAGGGTCTTTTTGAAGAGAGGAAGGAATGAACATTGAACGTTGGTCTTCAAGAGACCCATGTTGTAGGAAGGAGGAAACACAGAGGCCGGCAAATCTTTCCACAGCCGAGCTGTTGAACACAAGAATGAGTCGAAGAAGCAAACCATTCTCATGTGACAAATGTCAACCATGTACACATGTTGGACACGCGTTTGGTGTGTTTCCCTACTATGCACCAGTGCCTAAGGGATCATGACGCTAGTTCCTCGGAGCATTTTCCATTGTAATGCCGGTAAAACAAGAATAGCATTCCCACCCGATGCCTGTGCTCTAAAGATTGCAATCCGTCTGTTAGATGGGAGAATCTATCAAACGGACCGCCCGCTTTTGCACAGAGTCAAGGGTATTTTTCAGGTATTTTCCGTAAGAAGATAGTTTGTTGAAAAGTCCTCGGTGCCAAACCCGGTCAAAGGCCTTGGAAATATCCAGTGCACCGCCCCCAAAATTTGCATTACATAGCGAGAAGATCACCGCACGAGCAGTTCCGCCGGAATCCGTATTGACTTGACGGTCGTTAATAATTTTGTTCTTCTCGAGGTATGTGAGCAAAGATAAATGGTCAAAAGAATCAGTGGGGGGGGGGGGGTGGCTAGAAAATTTCAGACACAAAATTCCCACGGGGAGCCATAGAGCTAAGAAAATATAAAATAACAGACCGTTTTCATGTGTAACAATATCTTGGTGACATAATATCCTTTGTAAATTTTTTTTTTCCACGGTCGAGTGCACCCCCCTTTGCGTGGCACACTGGGCGGGCCGCTCCCCCCTCGCTACGCCTCTGAAAAGAATTATGAACTACAGTAAGTATAGTATACACAGTTGAGTTGCCACTTCTGCAGGTATTGCGCCACCTCGCTTTGGTAGGGTTCTAACTGACATTTTTTTCAAAAATGACCTTTGAATGCCAAAGCATTTCTTTTGCACAATAATTTTCAGAACCATTTGTGTTGTATTTTAGTAGCTATACTCGTATGTTTGACAAAGTTCTAACATCAAGTACATATTATAAATAATCATTTATTTTACAAGATCCTAACATCACTTTCACTCCCTATTTTGTTTGTATCTGACAGTTGATCGTTGTTACGGGGCGCATTATATGTATATATAGTTCATCATGGTTCAAACTTGTGTAAAGTATTTTAGTTTGTCATATTTTAATAGGACGTGGCCATATCTTGGAATTGCATTAGGGAAATGTAATTAGAACCTTGTGTGATGAATTATAATTCCCTTGCTGGTTGCAATAGGGTTACCATTTAGAAATATGAAAAGTCCTGGCAAAAAACCTGACAGTCCAAAAAAAGTCTGGACATTTTAATCACATAATGCAAATATCAGGTATTCACTTCATAATGGTATGGACGTGGTAGCAAACGGTTGCTCAGGTCGCGGGGTGCGGAGTTCGTGCGCCTTGCTCCTGCACGGACCGTTTGTCGTCCGTCGTCACCCGTTCGGCGTCCGTCCGTCAGTGCTACCGCGTTAAGCCCATTCTATTGAGTATTTGGGAGTTCATTTTCACTATCGAAGCTCAAAACGCAAGTGTAGAAAGAGTGTTTTCTCTAATGGGAGCACAGTGGACAAAAGAGCGTAATAGATTATCTGTACCCTCGGTCAGATCGTTGTTGATGATTCAAAACAACCTTAAAACTATGAGCTGCGAAGAATTCTATAAGAAAACTTTGAATGAACGGGAGCTGCTCCGTCAAGTATCTGGTGCTGAAAAATATAAAAATTTACATACCTATTTGTCGAAAACAAAGAAGATGTTTTATGTTTGAACTTGTTAATTGTTTGCAACTGCAATTAACATTTATTGTTTGATCTCCATAAGTTGATATTTTGTATATAATATATATATATATATATTTTGTTTTTAGATGAGTTGGAAATTAATAAAGATTAAAGACTTATTTGATGTTACTTATGTAAGTTTTATTACCCATATTCCATCTAAACCAAAAAATCTGGACAAATTAAAAGGCCGTACAAAGACCGGACAAAGGGCTAGAAGTCCGGACATGTCCGGATTAATACGGACGGATGGTATATAACCCTAGGCCTAATTGCATGTGGTTCAATTTGCAGGTTTATGTATATTCTAAAATGGTGAGTATACGTCCTATTGAAACATGTTCAACTAAAATACATTACATAGGATTCAACCTCAAAATCAGAAATTTGTATAAATATTAGAAAGATTATGAGAAATAATTGTCTTCGCAAACTTTGACACAAACATTGAAATTAGAATTAAACCTATCCAAATGAAGTGACATTGGACCAATCGCAATAAATAGTTCGATTGGCAACAGACAGATGTCAGCAGTGCACTGTATTTTCCACAGATAACAGAAATGTGGTATTTTCCACAGATAACAGAAATTGTTTCTATTATCTGTGGTATTTTCAAATACGTTTTATAAAAAAACTAATCATTTATTTGAGTCAGATACATGGAATAAAATGCATTTATAAATTTAAAATAGATACTCGCCGAACATTTTTTTATTCATTCTCTTGCCTTATTTTTTTATCAATTAGAATTGGCCACAAAAATAAAAGCAATTTGATTTTCATTTAACTTCAGAACGACTGTTTCATTCATATTTTTTTTTTAAGTTTTCTAATACTTTGTAGATGGTTCTTACGGAAAGAAAAATTAGGAAAATTGCGCAGAAAACTGGATAATTTCAGAAAATTTTAACTGACTATTTTAACTTCGCACGTTTGACAGTTCGCGCGTTTGACGTTTTGCGCGTTGTTGGAGGGGGGTTGGCGGGACGGTGGAGTGGGAGAGGAGGGAAGGCAGGGAAGGTGGAAGGGGAACGCGGGAGGGGAAAGGGACGCGGGTGGAGTACGGGGACGCGGGAGGGGACGCACGGGAAAGAACATGCAGGAAGAAACAATTTATTTCTTTGAATATGGCATTAAAACGCATGCCGGGAACCAGCTAGTCTTTACATAAAATGAAGTCGCTAACGCTGTATGTGCGCTTAGATCTTTTAAACTACGCAACGGATTTTCATGCGGTTTTCACCAATAGATAGAGTGATTCACGAAGAAGATATTTAGGTATATAATTTGTCAAGGTTTTGTGTTAATTGTTTGAAATACATAATATATCTGGCCAAGCGGCAGCGGGCAGCGGGCAGCGGGCAGCGTGCAGCGTGCAGCGTGCTAACAAACGGGCGGTATGGATTTGATTTAAGGGCCCGCAACCCGGATTTGTACCGATTTATTATCTACATATTTCCCTTAAACACGGTAAGTTTTAAAGCTCTTAAAAATATATGTTATTCTTGAAGATAATATCTAGACTTTGCCTGCGCCGAAACGCAAATTATATAAAATTCCCTTGATAGAAAAAAATCGCAAAGTATGCTCCAAAATCTATTTGTTTGTTTCAGTTATTTTACAAGTTATGTGTATGAAAAAATTTACAGTGTTTCTTTAAATGCTGTTTAAGATAATAACCGCGAGATTTTTGCTCTATATTAAAACGAGTCGTGTTTTATTAAACATTTTCGCAATTTTCGCTTCGATTTTGTCTCTGTAAAAAATGTTAGCGCTCTCCTCTAACATTCGTTATTTCGTATCTCTCCATCTTCTTCTTTTCACGCCCGGTTGCAGAGCCCAGATGCTGTTGGCTATAAAGGTTTCGTTAGCCACAGCAACGTGTGGTCGGGTCTGCTGGTATATTATAATAGTGAAACGGGCGGCGTTTTTTTCCAGACAAACGTATTCCACAATTTCTCCTCTGGATTTTGACCTATCATATGTGTAAATATTTTAAAATATGATATAGATATCGCCTACTATAATAGCGTATCGGTATGTTTTTTGATTAGTTATTTCTTATATTAGTTAAGACCCTCCTAGAACAGTCGATCGATAAGGATTGATAAGATAACATGCGGTAACTTCTCATCGTTCCCTAGGACAACTGCAGATCGTCGCAAATTATATTATTCATTTAAAAAAAAACAATTTATTTATATGCTATGTAATTATTATTACGTGCGTAATTATTATAACGCGTGACAGTTGTTTCGCCTTCTAAAGGCGTCATCAACAAGCCACTTACAGACGTTCCGTGAAGGTTGTTAAGCCGCCTCTACCCGAATTTCTACCGATTTCTTACTTAATATCCCATAAACATTTGAAGTTTTAAAGCTCTTAAAAAAATGTATATATTTTTTTTAAATAATATCTAGACGTGTTCCACGCCGAAATGCAAATTATATGAAATTCCCTCAATAGAAAAAAAAAATCGCAAATTATGCTCCGAAAATTATTAACACGTTCATTTCACTTATTTTAGAAGTTATAATGTATGAAAAAAATCACTGTGTTTCCTTAAATGCTATTTTAGATGTTCCCTACGAGATTTTACTGTATTTTAAAGGAGTCGTGTTTTATTAAACATTTTCACAATTTTCACTTCAATTTCATCGTTTTAAATATTAGCGCGCTCTCTCCAACATTAGTAATTACATATTATCTCTCCATCTTTTTATTTTTGAGCGTGAATCCGGCGCCAATAGCGTTAAACGTAACGTGCGTTATAATCTATGTATTCACAGATGGCGCCAATTTAATTATTTTAGATTTTAAACACTTTTTGCAAGTTACTCGTATGCTTAAAAATATTAAGGTGCATCAATTGTTTGCGCCCGTACATGTTCATTATATGGATTTGTTTTGAAGGGGAGGGGGGGTGTTATCATATTGGTTTTATTTGACATGATTCAGTTCAAGTTTGTGTTCAGTTTGATTCAGTTGAAGGTGTTATTTATATTGGTTTTGTTTGACATGATTCAGTTCAAGTTTGTGTTCAGTTTGATTCAGTTGAAGGTGTTATTTATATTGGTTTTGTTTGACATGATTCAGTTCAAGTTTGTGTTCAGTTTGATTCAGTTGAAGGTGTTATTTATATTGGTTTTGTTTGACATGATTCAGTTCAAGTTTGTGTTCAGTTTGATTCAGTTGAAGGTGTTATTTATATTGGTTTTGTTTGACATGATTCAGTTCAAGTTTGTGTTCAGTTTGATTCAGTTGAAGGTGATATTTATATTGGTTTTGTTTGACATGATTCATTTCAAGTTTGTGTTCAGTTTGATTCAGTTGAAGGTGTTATTGGTTTTGTTTGACATGATTCAGTCCAAGTTTGTGTTCAGTTTGATTCAGTTGAAGGTGTTATTTATATTAGTTTTGTTTGACATGATTCAGTTCAAGTTTTCAGTATAATTTGTAAAGTAACTTTTTTTCTTTTACATTATTATTTATGTTTATATTTTTATCTGGTAATGAATAAAAAAAAATTACTCCGAGATATTTATGATTTAACTGTCCTATTGTTTTTTTTTACATTTTGGAGTAGGAAGTATTGACGTTTGTCTAAGATTTCCGTTATTTTTAAAGGGTGCAACTTAATTTTGAATATTATCTTTATAAATTTGTAATGTTGCATGGTAGAAGTACGATGCACTTAAAATAAAATGTTTGAATAAAAGTTCTGACGAATATGAATAGGTTTTTTTATTGTTTTTATTATTAGTTTTTATGATATGTAAATTGTTTGTGTTTGATTTGTATATGTACCGCCCCATCCCATAATGCCGTATTATATAATTGATTGACAGAAAGCGAAGGATGTGGTTCTAAGTAATTTTATATATATATAAATATGAATAAATAGTTTTGACCAAATAAAAAGGTAGAATATTATTATTGTTGAGTTATTTCGTTATTAGTAACCCGGGAAAGTTTGTATGAAAAAGAAAAGGTCGTCATTTATTAGGCACCTACCGAGTAAGTATTTTAGAATCAGGTAAGGTGAATAAGAGGTGATTTAGAAATATACGATTCATTCGTTATTTTGTGAAAATGTTGATTCAGCCAACATACTAAAAAATGAGAGGATTTACAATGGATCCGTTCGCCAGGTGTTGTTTGATGTTGATATTGACACTACACCCACGAACATTCTCAATATTTGCAGCTCTCTGGTACTTACAAAATGCATTTCTGCAATACAAATAATATACGAGTATAATATTTTGCCATTTTTATGAGTCAAATTCAATTTATTTTGCTGCGAACTGAAAGGAGTCATGTTTTTCTAGAAACTATACAAATTTCAGGAATACAGATTGCGATGAAAGTTTGGTGATTTGTTGTGCACACGCCCGTGAAAGTTTCTATATACGATGGTGAACTCTGGCGTTATGAAATTGTTTCCTATACCATTCATCCGATTGCACTGAAATTTTGGTGAATTATTGTGCGCACGCCCGTGAAAGTTTATATATGTTACTGTAAAAGCCAGAACTACGGTAAATCCTAAGATTTTCCGGTAAATCCTAAGATTTACCAACTCTTAATGGTAAAAGTCCGAACCGTTCTATAATCATCGTTCACCAACCTAACCTAACCTAACATGTACTAAATTCTAATGGTAAAAGCCCGAAAAAATCGTTTATAATATTTAAATAAGAAACGATTTTTTCGGGCTTTTACCATTAGAATTTAGTACATGTTAGGTTAGGTTAGGTTAGGTTGGTGAAGGATGATTATAGAACGGTTCGGACTTTTACAATTAAGAGTTGGTAAATCTTAGGATTTACCGGAAAATCTTAGGATTTACCAATATTCGGGCTTTTACGGTAACATATATACGATGATGAGCTATGAAATTTTTTCCTATATCATTCATCCCATTGCGATGAATCTTTGGTGATTTGTTGTGCGCAATTATTTCCTATACCATTCATCCGATTGCAATAAAACTTTGGTGATATGTTGTGCGCACGCCCGCGAAAGTGATCACACCATTGGAGAGTTATGCTGTAACAGGCTTTCTGGTTCATAGGCGAGTCTACGATTAGAAAAATAAAATTTTCACGATGTTCTTTGAAAAGTTTGGCGAATATAAATACGAAGGTAAATATAAGACGATGTATGAATGTAAACGATGCAAGCCGCAGCGTAGCGAGGGGGGGGCCGCCCCGGGTGCCACCCGACCGTTAAAATTACGAAGAAAAGATTTCGAAGGATATTGTCGGAAAAATATTGAATACGGTGTTATTTAAATTTTCGTAGCTCCATGGCTCCCCGTGGAATGTCCCGAAACGGGGAGAATTTTTTAGACTATAATATAAAGCGTGGTATTTTGTCTTTCTAATACCTACCATCGGTCACATTTCTCATCATGATAATGAGGGAGATACAACGATTTATATGAGACCTTTATGGGTTGTTCCCAAAAGCGAATAAATTATCCTGAAGGGTTAATATTGTTATAATTTTTAATTGATGAATTTCCTGCTTATTACATTTTTCCACCTGCAAACAACCAACTTTATTTTATATGAGAAAGGCATTGTAAGTGCTAAATCTCCCTCTAGGTGGCGTCGAGACAAATTATGTCTAAATTTTTTGGTGAAATACTTTAACTCGTTAAATAATAATATATTTTTTTTAATTGATAAACTAACGTTTAAGACAAGATTTTTATGCATAGCACAAAGGGTAACAATTATTATAAGTAATAATTATTAGCCTGGAACACTCATCTACATTGAAAAAATCTACCGAGAAAAGATGCATGCCGCCGACCGGACTCGAACCCGCGTCCTCCTGATTCTTTTTTCTTCGATTTTTCGCGATTATAATATAAATTTCCGATTGTCCAAATCAATTTGTTCAATTTTTAATTTTTGATTTCATTCGCTAACCCCAAATCAAAATGAAAACGCTACATCTTGTCCTAACTCAACAACTTGGGAATATTGAAAAGGTTAAAAGTATTTTATAGGCCATAAAGAGGCTTCGTTTATTATTACGTTGTGAAGCCTCCGCTATGCCCTCCCACAAAACCCATAAAAATGCTAATTTTCCCATAAAAATTCGATGGGATTCGTTGGTATATTGAATTCCAGATAATTACATAAACTTTTTATTGGGAATCGTATACAATAATTATAGTTCGTTGGTATTCAATGCCCATTTTCCTAAACATCTTCAAAAAATGTTGTCGTTATTTTAGTATTTGCATTCCTCTGCTGATTTTTAAAACATGCTCTTTTAGATTTTGCTCAACTAGATATCAGTGGCGGTTGAAAAATGGGGAGGCACATATATATTTATATAAAGTAAGTATACCTACACCACACCTACCTATCTACACAGAAAAAAATCCGATTGTGTAATTCACAAGCGATAGAAGTGAAAATAGACAGTCGCTAGATGTCGCCTTCTTTTATTCTGCCTGTTTATTTTAAAATGGTTTGACGATTGGATGTTGATTTCAAAAAAATTAAAAATTTAAAAAGATTTAAACCTCTGTTCACTTGATGCCTGTCTCTCTGGCCGCTGAGACTTGTCAAGTGACTTATCCGCTGAGCTATCAAGGTCCCGCGCTGACGCGCGAATTTATCGCATTATATTAGAACCGAGGACCCGCCAAATAATGAATTTTAGTAACGCACTTTCGGTTCGTCTGAATTTCAAATCACTAACGGGTCTAAAGAAGTTTCACTTCAAAAACAATTAAACTATTGGCTACGTCACAAACAAACCAAACAAAACTTGGTCACTAAAACGCTGGAGCTGAATAGTAAATGATCGGATCTACTTCGGAAGTGTCCGTTTTTGAGGCGCGCCTCCATCTAAACAAAGCGCGACTACGTCGGCTACCGTTCATTTCGATTCCATGTGACTTCGCCTCCGCCTACAAGAAATCAACCGCTTACGGAGGCGGGCCCCATCTCTGCCTCACTAGCGTATTTATTGTACTGCGTTGTATAGTAGCTCGGCGCGGCGAACGGAAATCCACGTGTAGCCAGCCTCGTTTCACTGGCGTAGACACTGAGTTACGTAATATAAAGATAACCAGTCCTATCGTAACTGTAGAAGTAACTTTAAGACTTACGCAATTAAAGAATTAGTAACATTTAAATTAAAGTTTTACCATTTTTTGGGGAGGCACTGCCTTCACTGCCTCATAGCTCGAACCGCCACTGCCGCATATGCTGGATGGTCATATCTACGAACAATTAATACGATGGAATTTCTATCAGCTATTAATATTAACGTTCTTTACCACTGCCTCACTACGAAATTCATGACGCTGTTATATTTTTTTTAAAGTTTAGCAAAGTGTTTTTGGTTATGTGAACAGCGCCCCAACTTTCAGGAGGTCTAACCAATATCAATACGAAACTGACTAAATCCGTCATCTATGGTCAGTTATCAATATTTGCGAGCACGGTCAACAATTGATAAGAGATATTCCAAAAGACTCTACTAATGTCGCCTAATTCCGTACGTTATAAAAAAATACTGGCTTATTAATGAACGGAGTTAAACTAACGAAGCTATTAGAATTGAAAGAAGTCGTGTACGCGATCTATGTACCTACTTATTTAATTCATCTAGGACGCGATCAACTTTTTTCGTTCGATCTTGGAGTAAAAAAGTAGTTCAAATATGACTAAAGACCTCGTTTAGTCTCAAAAAGTACATGCGAAGTATTTCAATTCGAAATGGCCATTAATTGCTAATTTAAAATTGTAGGTAGCGGTTTGACGTTAAAACCCTAGAAGCCTTATCTACGCCTGCGAGGCGTACAATCAATCGAAAATTCTCTAACTCTTTCTAACGGTTGAAGTTAGCGCCTCGTGGTCTTTAACCAACTCAGTGGCCGACGGGGGCTTGCCGATGGTGCCTACGTCACTAAGGTAAGTCCCCCAATTTTGACGTATTGATGATGTACAGCACGCCTGCGAGACGTATGTTTAGGTTTTGTGTAACTTTTAACTTAGTTCTAATTTAGTTTTTAGAATAAGATTAAGTAATTAGTGTGAAAAAAATATTAAATTGTTTTAAAAAATACATCTTTCAATTGATATTTTAGTTTGAAAATAAGCATATTTTTTGGTTTTGTTATAATAAATAACTGTGATTGTAGTTTTCCTTGATAAAAATGTGTTTTATTATTAGTTTATATCCCAACCTTAAATTTCCTACGAAAAATAGGACATAAGTAAAAGTTTTAGGCTACAGGCTGTCATTTGTATGTGTACGCCTCTGAGACGTGTATTAAGGCTTTATGTACTTCTAAGACAGATCAGGCTTCGAGGGTTAAGGAATGTATAAATCCATGTATGGATCCGCCAGTGTCGCCAGCGTAAATCGATTTCTCATTTATTCCATGTCAATATCGGTATTGCTATCAACAATGAGGCCATGCTCGGGAAAATGTTACAAATCGTCGGCAGTTACGCCAATTGATCCGATCTTGTAAAGTTATCGATTTTATTTAATAAAATTCTCTGGTCTGAAGTCTGAGCATAGAATGTTGTGAGCTGGAAAAGTTGAAGATGATAGAATAGAGGAGAAGTAGATCGTTAAGTACCTGACTATTCAGATCTGGTCAATAAACATTGCCAATTCAAGAAATCTTTGATTCTAATTCACATTTTATTTTGAGAGCATTTTCCTTTTTGTTGAAGTACCTACAAGTACTCGTTTAGAACTAAGTATTTTGCTTCTTCTTCTTCTTCTTATGCCCTGTCCGTTCAACGGACGTTGGCTATCATGTTGGCTATGCAGACTTTGCTTACTGCGGCCCGGAACATCTCTACAATAGGCTGGCCAAACCACTGTCTCAGGTTTTTCAGCCATGAGGTTCTCCTTTTTCCAGGGTCCCGTCTTCCGGCAATCTTTCCCTGCATTATGAGATGCAGGATCTCATACTTCTCTGGATGTCTCATCACATGTCCAAGATATTGAAGTTTTCGAATTTTTATGGTTTTAATAACTTCTTTTTATTTATTAATCCGAACCACAACATCTTCATTTGTAACCCTGTCCATCCAGCTTATTTTAAGTATTCTTCTGTAGATCCACACTTCGAATGTCTAATGCTAGTAATTTACTAGCCATTTTGTAAAGTTTATTCTTCAGAGAAAAACCACAAGTATCCATTGTGACGTAGGGAACCCCTATAAACGTCGCCTATATGAAGGCGTACAAAAAACTTAGCATGATGTCACACTTTTAGAGATGACTGATACTTACATGATGCGATGTGTTGAAGGACTTTAGCGGAGTCATACAAGTACAGCAAAAAGTTCGCGTGGACATAGAATTCAGAATTCAGTCGAAAGAGTTATTGTCGTCCCCCACACGTGGTTGACAAAGGTTACGAGTTATGATTTTAGGCTACGAATCCGGAGGGCGCGGATTCAGATCCCGGCGTTCGCAGATAAATTTTATTTATTTAATTAGTGTTAGGTATTTGATAATTTATTTGTTTAAAACAATATTATAGTGTATTTGCGCAGGTCTCTGTACCGTCCTGATGAAAGACATCGTTTCTGAATCAAAACGTAGCTTGAAATGACTTTAGCCGTGTTTGGTGAGAATTTTTCAATAGCCAGGTACCTTCCTCTTTCTTTTTTTTACATTATTCTCCTCAGAGCCTTTGTCATCTTTGGCGATGCTGTATGGAGAATATTTTTTAGGAAATAAAAGAGAGACAGTTCTGGGAAGAAAAAGGTATGTGAAGTGGGTAGGGATCTGGGGGTCAGTATGGCCAGGAATGATGGACGTATGAATCTGTCACTCCCACTGCGATGCAAGGCGATGATCCGAGAGAGTCCTGCTGGGTAGGTCAAAATGTCTCCCTCAACCAATCTCTCCCGTTCCAGCCTGCCACGAGCTTGGTGGGCAAATGCGTCCGCCGCTAAGATCCGGACAAACCTCTTCCCATGAACCTGGGCACCCCTGCTAAGTCTCCAAACGTAGCGAACCACTTGAGGTGACCTATGGCAAAAGGTGTGGGTTATTCAATAAATGGTTTCCGGGCGGCCCTTTCAACCAATTTTGGGAGTAATTTTGAATATGTTGCCAGTGCCTCTTCCTTTGATATTTATTTCTCATTACGAAAGATTTTATAACAGATTTTTGTTGATCAAATACTTTCAATTTGGGAGGCGGTTACAGGTACTGCCGCCCTGGGAACCGTTTGTCTTTGTTGACTTATCAGGGTTGCCAGGATTCATCAGGTGTCTTGGTGACGGATGCGCCTTCCTAGATCGGGAGAGCCCCGTTT
The DNA here is from genome assembly GCA_917880885.1 of Limnephilus marmoratus. NCBI lineage: Eukaryota > Metazoa > Arthropoda > Insecta > Trichoptera > Limnephilidae > Limnephilus > Limnephilus marmoratus. The sequence continues at coordinate 35,620,375 of OU862929.1, read as the reverse complement.
GGGGAGGGGAACTGGTCTCTCTCAACCCATCGCCATCGTCTTGCACCGCAGAGAGAGGGATGGACTCATTCATCCGTCTCTCCTAGACTCCTAGACACAACTTCCTGCAGATTCCTATCCACCCCTTTATACCTTTTTCCTTCCCAGAACTTCCTCTCCTTTATTTCCTAAAAAGACCCTCCACTCAGCACAGTTTGATTGGTTATTTCGGTCTCAAATCCAAATTGAAGTTTTGCATGAAAAAGTCATCACAGCCGTTCCCCAGATATTAATGTTAGCAAAAAACAAAACAATTTGCTCGACGATGGAATTGAAAGTGAAACTTGTATGGCTGATCGCGTGTTTGTGAAACAAGGAACAAGTTGACAACAACCTGTAACCTATTACATATGACATGTCAGCTTTTGAATAAGTGTGGTGGTACCTTCCTACCTGTCTGGTGTCTAGTCATCACCTGTTGCTTAAATAGCTACGGGGGAAAGAGTTGCATACAATGATAAACAATTTGACGGCCACCTTGGTCGAGGGGTTAGACTCTCGGTTGCGAAAGTATGCAGTTGTAATCCCGATATTTCTCAATTAGTTAAAAATAATATATAAAATATTTGGGGCACGTTCCAGATTGGAAGATAGAGTCTGTCAAATAAGAGTAGAAAATATAAAAAAAATGGAACTACAAAATGTGTAGGCTGGCACCTCCAATTTACCTCTCAAATATTCTTTTAAAGTGCAATGATACTGAAAATTCGGAACACATTTAAAAATACATTTTTGTTCTTAAAAAAATCGAAGAGGCACTGTTGTTAAGTTACCTACTTAATGACATAAATTTTATTAAATTGTGTTTTATAAAGTGATTGGCTTTCATTTAACCTAACATAAATTTGAATCTAACGGTAGGTAGAAAGGAAAAATCATTAATGGTGAGTTTAGTTACACTACTTTTCTTTTAGATCTGAATAAATTAAATATATTGAGATTTAAAATTAGAGACATGATCTAAAGCCTGGACGATGCTACTGGGTACTTAAGCCAATATTAAATAATGTGGGCAATTTCTAAAGTGCGCTTTGTATTTTATTACAATATCGTTATTCTTCATTACGTTAGCCCAAAATTGCAAAGATATTATAATAATTTACCTATATGGAATTCTAATTTTGAGATCAGTGGAATGAAAACACATTTTTTTCTCTTTTATGCTTTTTTAATTTTTAATAAAAATGTAGGTTACACAGCTTTAGATTACCACCATGATTATATTTTTATTATTGCCATTTGAAAAACAGAGGCACCTTCCTAAGTTTTCTACTCTTATTTGACAAACTGTACTCTGAGTATTTTTTTTTTATTTTTTTTTTTTACATTAACTCCACACAGGAGGCCCTGAGGAAAATAATTTCCCTCAGGGTCTATGTCATCTAGGATGCTGTGTGGAGGGTCTTTTTGAGGAAAGGAAGGAATGAACATTGGTCTTGAAGAGACCCATGTTGTAGGAAGGAGGAAACACAGAGGCCGGCAAATCATTCCACAGCCGAGCTGTTGAACACAAGAACGAGTCGAAGAAACGACCCGTTCTCATGTGACAAATGTCAACTGTGTACAAATGTTGGGCACGCGTTTGGCGTGTTTCCCGACTATGCACCGGTGCCGAAGGGATCAATGATGCTAGTTCCTCGGAGCATCTTCCATTGTAATACCGGTAGAACAAGGATAGCATTCCCACCCGACGCCTGTGCTCTAAAGATTGCAATCCGTCTGTTAAGATGGGAGAATCTATCAAACGGACCGCCCGTTTCTGCACAGAGTCGAGGGTATTTTTCAGGTATTTTGGAGCTCCAGACCAGAGGTGGCTGCCAAATTCAACCGTGGGGCGCACTTGCGATTTGTACAGGGTTAGCAGTTGTGTACTATTAAAGTATCTGCGGGCCCTGTACAGTACGCCCAGTTTTTGGGAGGCTAACTTTACTCTGGCTTCGATGGAGCCCCCATACCTGAGCTGGTCACTTAGGGTTACACCAAGCATATCAATGGAGGGCCTGTTCGGAAGATTGCTTCCGTTGAAAGAGACTAGATTTTCATTTCGATCCCTTTTAGACGTAATCAGACAAGATTGGGTCTTTGAAACATTAAATTCAACGAGATTATTTTTACCCCAAGAGAAAACACTCTCGAGGTAACCGTCCATTCTTTGCTTCAAAGCCTTACGAGCTGTTGGAGTTTGTGAGCCCTTTGGGGGCTTGTCAGACAAAAAGCTATCATGAACTGTACTGTCATCCGCGTAACAATGAATTGGTGCACATGACAAAAGGTCGTTGATGTGCAACAAAAACAAAGTCGGAGACAGAACCGATCCCTGCGGGACGCCAGCATTTATCGAGTGTGAGGAAGAGGTGAAACCATCGACTACCGTCTGAATCGACCTCTCCCTCAAGAAGTCGGCAATCCACGTACACAAGGATGCGGGAAGTCCGTAAGAATGCAGTTTGTTGACAAGTCCTCGGTGCCAAACCCGGTCAAAGGCCTTGGAGATGTCCAGTGCAACCGTTTGGGTCTCACCGAAACGTTCCAGGCATCGCCCCCAAACATGCGTCACATACGCGAGAAGATCACCGCACGAGCGGTTCCGCCGGAATCCGTATTGACGGTCGTTAATAATTTTGTTCTTCTCGAGGTATGTGAGCAGTTTGACGTTGATCACACGTTCCATCACCTTAGACAGAACTGATGTGATCGCTATGGGGCGGTAGTTGGCCGGGTTGGAGCGGTCACCCTTCTTTGGAATAGGGTGGATAACCGCTTTTTTCCAACCAGAGGGCACAGAGCCAGTCTTCAGGGACAGTTTAAAAAGCTTCGTCAAAATTGGAGCTATTTCTGCAGCGCACCTTTGCAGTACCAGGGCAGGTATTCCGTCAGGCCCACTAGCTTTATTAACATCAAGCCCTCGTAAAACATGGAGTACTTCCCGATGCCGGATCCTCAGCTTTTCATACGAAAACCGCAGTGAGGAACCGACGTCGGGTATCTCCCTAGTGTAAAACAGCATTCAGAATTGAAACGTCGCGTCGCTTGAAAAAGCTTTAGCCGGGTTTGGTGACCAGATTTGAATAGCCAGAATAATCCCACCTTCATCTTCCCCATCTCCTTCTCATCACCACTATCTTCAGCCTCACAACATACCCCAATTGGGTTTGTCATAGTCTCACTGATTCCAGGTGGTGGGAAGCATTAGGGACTTTTGTGGGGTGTTCACATAAAATAAAAAAAATTTAAAAGAAAGACAAACCTTCCCGGGTTATAATAATCCAGCCATGTTTGAAAATCTCCTAATAAGACCACACTAAGCGAAAAATGTTGCTTGTGCCGTGATGGAGGATTTGGCCAGCCGAGGAATCGGGTGGGACCCAAACGTCATGCCCATTCAGCCACTGACCGGGATTAAAAAACAGCACCTCCAATAAATGCTTTGCCCAGTGTTTTCAATATTATGTACCTTGCATGAAAAACTGTATTCAAAATCAGACCATATATACCTGCCAAGTACCTACATAGTATCTATATATAGTCCTGTATAATTATTCTAGTACTTACCTAGACATGAAATAAATAATATTTTTATGCGGCAATTTTTAATTTGGGAGGCGGTAATGGGTACCGCCGCTCTGAGAACCGTTCATTGAATAACCAACATCCATACCATAGGTTACTCCAAACTCCAAGTGGTTCGCTACATTTAGTGACTTTGCAGTAGTGGTGCCCAGGTACATGGGGTGAGGTTTGTCTAGTTTTTCGTGGCGAATTGCTTTTCCCACTTACTGCATGAGTGCATGACAGGCCGAATCGACAGAGAGACTGGTTGAGGGAAACCATTTGCCTTTCCGGCAGAACTCTCTCGATCGCCTTGCACCGCAGCGGAAGGTATGGATTTGAAAGAGCGCGCTAATATTTAAAAAGGTAAAATTGAAGCGAAAATGGTGAAATTTTTTTTATAAAACACGACGCGTTTAAAATACAGTAAAAATCTCTTAGGGGCTGCCTAAAACAACATTTAAAGAAACACTGTGATTTTTTTCATACATATAACTTGTAAAATAATTGAAACAGACGACAGAGAATTTCAAATAATTTGCGTTTCGGCGTGGGAAATGTACAGACATTATCTTCAAAAATAACATATATTTTTTAAGACCTTAAAAACTTCAAATGTTTAAGGGAGATATGTAAGAAATCGGTTGAAATAGGGGTAGCGGCGGATTAATACGTCCGTCACTCCTGGACCCTCTGACCCCCAGATTTATACCCACCCCTTATACGCTTTTCCTTCCCAGAATTTCCCTAAAAACACCTTCTTTTCTCTAAAAAGACCCACCACACAGCATGCCTAAAGATGACATAGGCCTTGAGGAAATTTTTTCCTCCTACCTTCTGCGTGGAGCTAATGTAATGTTTCGGTGACCCGACAATTCGTCCTGCGACAATTCATCCGGCGACAGTTCATCCTGCGACAGTTCATCCGGCCGACAGTTAATCCTGCCGACAGTTCATCCTGCAGACAGTTCATCTCGCCGACAATTCATCCGGCGACATTTCATCCGGCGACAATTCATCCTGCCTGATCATTTAGAAGATTTTTATTAAGTAAGTATGCAAAGAGGATATACGGCCGTACAACCAAAATCGATATACTTATATCTGAAGGCATCTTGAGTGGAAATCCGCTGTAAAAATATTTTTAACTAAAAAGGTTAGGTTAGGTTAGGTTGTACGGCCGTATATCCTCTTTGCACACTTATTTGAAGAAAAAATCTTCCAAATGATCAGGCAGGACGAATTGTCGCCGGATAAACTGTCGGCAGGATGAACTGTCGGCAGGATGAACTGTCGGCAGGATGAACTGTTGGCCGGATGAACTGTCGCAGGATGAACTGTCGCCCGGTGAATTGTCGCAGGATGAACTGTCATGGAACCAATGTTTCTTACATGGAGGTAAGAAGCATATAAAATAAAGAAATAATGAGATAAAGAAAGACTTAAATGTAAGAGTGATACAACACATTAAAAGAGAATGAAATTAATGTGTAGGATGGGAAATTTTGTTCAGATAATGGGATTTAACATACATGTCTTGGTTATTAAAGGCTTGGTATCGAAAAAATATTTATACAGGCATTGAAGTACCCACCACTGTCCCACCCCGGTATAGGCAACTTATGGTCGCCCCTTCGGAGTTCTCACAAGAATCTATTTTTTTGAATAAACGGCTCTACATTTAATGTAACGAATCTAGACCTTATTTATACAGGCACCATAACACCATCTGTTTTATACTAAGGAATTGCTTGAGTAATAAAAACAAACAAACAATGAAATATTCTACTGGTGGCATTCAAGCCATCACCCCACCACAAAACATTCGTATTTCTGGAATGACGTAATAATGTAATGTTACCAGGTGTCTTGCCTTTATTAGCTCCTTCGGTCCGGTCCCCAGAATCAGGAAAGCGAACGAATCGACTACTTCCTGTCGTAGTTTGAAGGAAACTCTCCATGCGTGAAATAAAGCCCCTCTATGGCGCTTTTAAACTTTTATTTTCATGAATATTTATCCTAAAACAAAGTGACTGGCTCTGGCTGTATCTATTCTTCATTATAATTGATAAATAGCCTCATTGTCTATTAATTGTAAGGAGCTACGAACGTTTTTGGGTGCATTGACCAGAATATCTATTAAAAATAAACTATTCAAATTCAACGCGATGCCTCAAATAAGGAACTCCACTGAAAAATATTCTGGCTTTAAAAAAATATGTTCATATAGACCAATAAACGCCGATTCTGAATATATAAGTTTTATTTATATTAAACGCAGAGTTTTTAAAAAATTATTAAAAAGTCAATTTTTAATCGGGTCGTAAAAACACGACAAGGCGAACAGTGACGTCACCGTAAAGTCATTATATGGGAATGTATGATATGACACAAGCCATCGTATTAATTTATTCGTTTAATTACAAATTGTTGATAGAGATTTAGTTGTTGTGTTTATTGAAACATTATTTAGGCCTAAATAAAGGAATCTCTTATTAGTTTATCTCTGGTATTGAAAATATTCAATAACTACTGCACAAAAAAATGGTAATGCTACTTCTAAGGAAAATACTTCGAACAAAGGAATTTAAAATGGCGGCAGTAGATCAGCTGATTGCCCGATTCTATACTTATTTTTCAGGAGTGATGACGCCACACGATTCACCATTCATACGATGGTTTTCGGGGGGTCTTGAATAATTAAAGCTTTGGCAATTATTTTAACTATTAAAACTAATTCTAAAAATAAAAATAAAAATGCGGTTATTTAGGTTAGAAGGTCATTATTCATTAAAAAAAAATTGGACTGGAGTTCTCTACTGTCATAGTTAGATAGTGACTAGATTTGGATGTTCAGTTGGTTCTCAACGCTCGTCTCTTGAGGAATGCCATAATCCCACTGACTCTGAGCAGTTAGGTCGGCGCTTTTGCATGTTACCCATGAGGTTTGTTACGTTTTAACTTAGCAGGGGTGTCAAGGTTCATGGGGTGAGGTTTGTCCGGGTCATGGCGGCGGATGCGTCTTTTTTTTTTTTACATTAGCTCCACACAGGAGGCACCGAGGAAAACAATTTCCCTAGGGGCCTATGCCATCCTTGAGGATGCTGTGTGGAGGGTTTTTTAAGGGCAAGAAAGGAGAAGAAGTATGGGAAGGAAAAAGGTGAGGGGTGAGTAGCAATCTGGGGGTCAGTGTGGCCAGGTGTGACGGACGTATGAATCTATTCCTCACACTGCGGTGCAAGGCGAAGGGTCGGGAGAATCCGGCTGGAGAGGTCAAAAGGCCTTCCTCAATCAGTCTCCTCCAATCCAGCCCGCCACGCAGTGGTTGGACAAACGTATCCGCCACCAAGACCTAGACAAACCTCATCCCATGAACCCACGCCCACGACACACTGACCTCCAAATTCCTACCCAAACCTCGAACCTTTTTCTTTCCCAGAAATTCGTTTCCTCAAAAGACCCTCCAAAGCATTCCCAAAGATGACAAAGGCCCTGAGGGGAATAATTTTCTTCGGAGCCACCTGTGTGGAGCTAATATAAAAAATAAAGAATAATGGCTATGAGTGGCATTGTTTTTTATAAAAATCCAAATTGATGACATTTTGCACACTTGACCTATCAAATAATAAAAACACTTCATACCACTTAAAGCAGAATTTTGGTACCTCTTGATGAAATTTTGCACACCTGACAGTTCAAAAGGAATAGATGATTTTAAAACCCGGGCGAAGCTGGGGTCTTCAGCCAGTACAATATTATAATTATCAACTATGTAATAATGATTTCAATAAGTCACAAAAGAAAATTACATGTTCATATTTTTCCCGCTTAAAATTACAAAACTCCTTTTACCACGTGTACGCCTCAGGGAAACAGCATTCAATCCTTCCTCTGCCAGTTCCATGCTTCACTGCCATACATCAGGGTAGGTACCAGCACTCCATTGTGGACTGCTAGCTTCGCTATTTTTTTCTAGCTTTTTGTAAGCGCCAACCGCGTTCAGTCCTTTGCTAAATTAATGTTTATTCAAAATATCCAGTAAGTATGATTTCTTGAGTTTATAATATAACATTGCTCGCTCGAAATATACAAGTTGAACGAACCATTGGCCGACACGATCAAACCAACTTCACGCAGAAGTGATTTATTGAATAACAAAATCCACCAAGGCCCGGTAGTTTCGCAGAAATTCACGTGTAACAAAGTCATCAAATGACCACAAAGCGCCATTTTGTTTTTATGACATTTGAAAGATCCCCGTTAAGATGAAGCCATAGTAAATAACGAAAAATCATACAAAATCATGTTTTTTTTTTTTGAAAATTTGATCGCTTAGAAGTATTGTAGATGCTTCAATTAAATACTGCGTGTAGAACATACCTTGGCCCTTATCAAAGCTCCTATTGGTTGAGATATAAAACGGAAATGACGCGACGTCTGCGCTCGTTGGCCTGCTCACTGCGCTTTGATTATGACTTGACTTTTCAAGATTCCTTGTTCTTCATAGTTTGAGATTGTTTTGGTAAAGTTTCGCTTCTACCGCGTGTTTACTGCACTCGTTTTTTTTATTCACATTTATTTCAGTAATTTGAACATTTAAGTTTACAAATTTCTAATTAATTATAATATTTCATATCGCAAACTATATTTTTTCTGATTTTATGTAGCTTCTACAATACATCTTGAACTTTCCAATTGGTGTGGACTTAAAAGTTTCTGGTAGCGTTTTATATATCTTCATTCTTTTGTACAGTCAACTGTTCTGCGAATTCGCTTTGTCCTTTTTTAATATACTTTCAAAAAACAAAATGCTGCGGATTGGCCATTTGAGGACTTTGTCACCTTATTGGTCGAAACCTTATTGGCTTGCTGGAGGTTGGCGATTATCGCTAAACGGCAGATTATTCAGAGGTTACCTTCCTTATTCTATGGGTTTACCCCTGATGAGATTGTCACCATCTCTGAGTAAACTGTTGTTAAACAACTATAAGTATATAGTCATAAGCTTAGCCTAACTTTACCGATAAAATGGTAAACGTTCCACCCAGTGGCGTAGCGTGGGTTTTGGCCGCCCGGGGCGGAGGAAAATTTTGCCGCCCCCCCCCCCCCCCCTCTCTAGTATACTATTTTTATGCTGATTTTTATAATCCCATGTGCTTAGTTTTATTCCAATAAAATCATACTTACAAATTCTACTACAAATTTATATACAACTGCTCTCAGAAATCGAGAATTGTATGCCTGTAATAGAATTTCGCATTTTCATCACGCATACGCATACGTATGGAATGCAACTCAAACGCAAAGCTTCACTCGGTACACGATGAATCGGCAATTGATTGTTATATTGATAACACAAAACTGGTTTTAATTAAATCTGTATGTGGTGAATTAAAACTACACTCAGACCATGAATATTCATAAATTCTGCCAGCACTTACATTCTGAACACAAAACTGGTTTTAATTAAATCTGTATGCGGTGAATTAAAACTAAACTCAGAACATCGGGGCGGAGGAAAATTTCGCCGCCCACTTATTAGGGTACTTGAAGTGGCGGGGGGGGGGGGGGGGGGTTGTATATGGAAATCCCATTTTTTTATTATGACCTATTTATATGCGAGCCGGATTTTTTTTAATAATCCCATTTGACGAGTATTCTTTCAACGAAAATCATGTTTATAAAACTCCTTAGTAGATTGATTGATACTGCGTTAGAGTCCCCAAATAATAGTTACATACGCAACAATAAATTTCTCAGAATTTTACATCATTATGTAACTCAAATGTAAAGCTTCACTTGATGCACCATGCATCTGCAACTCGTTATTTAATGTATCGTTGTATTCTGAACACAAAACCAATTTGTGAGCAGTGAATTAAAACTACACTCAGAACATGAAAATGGTTTTTCTTTGATTCTGGCACTAAATAAATAGTCTGCAACTGGAATTTTATAACTGCACATCGAAAAACAGGATGTTTTCTTTCGAAATGTGTCAGCAGATGAATCCAACCGAAATTTGACATTCTTTATTGGTTAAAATTAAATCTCTACCTTGCGAATTAAAACTACACTCGGAACATGAAAATGATTTTTCTTTGATTCTGGCACTAAATAAATAGTCTGCAACTGGAATTTTATAACTACACATCGAATAACAGAATGTTTTCTTTCGAAATGTGTCAGCAGATGAATCCAACTGGAATTTGACATTCTTTATTGGTTAAAATTAAATCTCTACCTTGCGAATTAAAACTACACTCGGAACATGAAAACGGTTTTTCTTTGATTCTGGCAGCACATACATAGTCTGCAAATAGAATTTTATAACTGAACATCAAATAAGAGGATGTTTTCCTTCGAAATGTGTCAACGGATGAATCCACAACTAGAAATTTACATTCTCAACACAAAATTGGTTTGAATAAGTCTGTATGCGGCGAATTAAAAGTACACTCAGAACAAGAACATGGTTTCTCTTTGATTCTGGCAGCACATACATAGTCTGCAACTAGAATTTTATAACTGAACTTCGAATAAGATAATGTTTTAGTTTGAATTGTGTCAGCAGATGAATCCTCAGATGGAATTTTACATTCTGAAAACTGCTTTAACCCTTCGAATAATTAGAAAAAAATACGCACAAATTTGCGCACAAAATTTCCGGTTCTTCCCATGCATTTTAAATGTTCCTTTTTATTGCTTTTTTTTATCCTTTTGCAAAAAATAAAATTGTTCGAAAATATAGATAAAATATTTTTTCCGACGTGCTTATTAAGAACATTCTTGTTTCTAAATATTAAAATTTTGATATTGGAAATGTGAATTGGCTCAAAAATACACGCCTGCGAATATTCGAATTAAAGTACCTAAAATATAATGAACTTAAAATTTTAAATACAGATTCCTTTTCTTAAAAAAATGTTATAAAACTGTATCTTAACTTTTTATCGCAATCACAAATTTATTTTGAAATTTTTTTTTTTTTTTTAAAGAAAGACAAACATTCCCGGGTTACGAATAACCCAACAATGTTTGAAAATCTCCTACTACCACCACAGAAAGCCGAAAATGTTGCTTGTGTTGTGATGGAGGACTTAGCCAGCCGAGGAATTGAACACGCGACGCCCGGATGGGATCCTAGCGCTATGCCTACTCAACCACCGACCAGTCATGTCAATAAATGTAATATAATAATAATTTCAAAATTTTATTTTAAAATTAGACGTGTGGGACAATTTGCGTCTCCTGCGATTAGACGGGTTAAATTAAATCTGTATTTGGCAAATTAAAACTACATTCAGAATATGAAAATGGTTTCTCTTTGATTCTGGCAGCACATACATAGTCTGCAACTAGAATTTTATAACTGCACTTCTAATAAAATAATGGTCTCTTTCGAAATGTATTCGTTAATATAATCTGAACACAATTCTGATTTTAGTTAAGAGTGAATCTGTTTGCGAGTTATCAGTTTTAATTAGTATCACTCTCATAATATGCGTACGGTTTTCATACGAATTGCGAAATTTGCAGCTTAAAAAAATATAATTATTGATATTTTTAATAAATTATTAAAAAAAGAGTTGGATTCGTAAACGAAAATATCGTAGAACATTTTTAAATAATGATTTGAAATGGTTTAAATTTTTCCAAGATAATGTTATTATTTATTGTGAAAGTTGCCGCCCCCCTTAAAAGTGCCGCCCGGGGCGGGCCGCCCCCCCCCGCCCCCCCCACGCTACGCCTCTGGTTCCACCACCGTCAAGTTTCAATCTCCCAATTAGTTAGTTGTCGGATTGTGATCACACAATCCGACAACTAATTAACGCTACCATCAAGTAAATTACTGATCACAGTGATCAGTAATTTAGTTGATGGGTAGCGTTACAATGTGGCGGGGAAATAGATAATATGCTAAAAACTCGACGAATAACGCCATAGATACGAGAAATAAGAGTGATGTTTTTAATAGCTATTCTCTTTTTCGAGGAGGAGACAAATCCAACAAATCAAAGATCGTAAAAATCGGTCTAGTCGTTATAAATGGTGTAACTAACCCGACTTTTTTATATATTACTAGCTGACCCGGCCACGCGTTGCTGTGGCTAATAAAACACAACTACATCTACTGGATGGTTATCCAACCTTTATCACCACAGCCGTCTTTGAGTTTATCGCGAAGAGACAGACAGATGCCGCGGAGGATTTTATTTTATAATACGTAGAGATGGTGTGAAAGATTATAATAATGTGCATGAAATGCTTGGGGTAACTAACGTATTTAAGTTAATAAGGATTAATACTGTATCCGTCTAAATAACTTTTCAGTTACCGCAATGTACGTGACCATTTTTTAGAAGATAGAATGGGTATAGTAAGCTATCCGTAAAAGATAGATATATGCATTCGCGGACTTTTTTGTAGATCCATAGAAGAGGAATATCCCACTATACATTGTTTTGTTATATCCCAAAAGGATTAGGCAGCGTTTTCGATGAAAGCCACCAGGCGGCTTGACTTTTCCGACACTTCTAACAATTATCGTTATGTGTCAACCAATTTACACAAATCCTTGACAAATTACATACCTAAACCTTCCTCACAAAACACACTATCTATTGGTGAAAACCGCATGAAAATCCGTTCAGTAGTTTTAGAGTTTATCGCGAACAGACCGACAGACAGACAGACGACGCGGGGGACTTTAATTTATAATATGTAGAGATAGAAATAGAGAGAGAGATAGAGATAGAGAAGATGAATAAATTGTGAAAAAACACAGATGAATCAAATAAAATTTATACACGGATGCAGGGATTTCAGCCCACGAACTTCGGATCGCTAGTCGAGAACCTTACCCTAGACCACGGAGGCCGTCAGTGATGTAATTTTTTGATATCTTTCATTTTCCTTACATATGACTCACTTCCACGGATGTTAAATCGTTTAGAAGTTGCAGATTGCAGCTGGTTGCCTTTCGATCTTAATAAAAATGCAAATATTTGCATGTCAAGGATAAAAATCGAAAAAATTCTTCCCACATACAGTAATCATTTGCATGCTGTGATTTCTTGATTGCGGCAATACGAACAATAGGCCACTTGCATCACATTTTTTTAAATTTTTTTCCGGTTTAGGCAAATATTCTAAGACATTCTGTATTTTTTTTTTAATCGTATTTTTGAAACCATGGGGATTTTTTGAAAATTTCAATCCGAAAAATCAGACCATTTTTTATAAACCGGAAAGACGGGACATAATTTTATAGGTGTGAAAAAACGATAATTACATAGCCGAAAATAATTTTAAAAAAAAATAACGTTTTCCACACGAATGGCACAGCAGAATAACGAGGCATACCAAAAATATTACATCTCATAAATATTTTTTTCCTTGATCCATCTTATTGATCATAAATCATTATAATGTACAGCGTCTATATTACTAAATTCAATGTAATATACTTGAACTTGTAAATTGTAATAATAATAAGAATATTATAAAATTTTATTTTGTTAAAATCAGCACCATAATCATTATACCTCTAAAACATGTACCGACATCCTCTTCACGTTCTGAAGAGAACCCCGTACCCATTAATTGTACGGGGTTCTCTTCAGAACATCTGTCAAAAAATCAAACCAAATGATAAGTTCGCAGAGAACAAACAATAAATCTAGTGAACGAATTCAAAAATTTGCCTGAAATCAAAGTGATGCCATATAAAAAAATAAATCAGTGTGGAATTTTATAAAATTAATAGGAACATTTTCGGCGACGGGACATTTTCATGTAGTGACGTCACGAGCCCAAATAATGGATTTATTTATTTAAAAATAAAAAAAACTGTACATTTCTAAAAATTTTTACTAACATTTTCGTAATCTTAGTAAAAAACTCTATCCACACGATTTTTTCCAAGTCGTTATGAAGTCCATGCAAGTGGCCTATTCGTTATAGAGCATAATAAAAGTGCCTCCGTGGTCGAGGTTACGAATCCAGAGAACGGGTTCGGATCCCACATGCGCAAGTAAGTAGTTCTGTGAACAATTAATAAATAGAACTCGCGTCCAAAAAGAAGGGTTATAATATTCTTTTATTTAATAAATCAAAACCAAAATTTCTTCTGAAATCGTAGGATTTATAAATAGGCACCCACTTAATTATAAGCCACATACAAGTCTGTCAAATAAGAGTAGAAAACATAGGAGGGCGCCACTGTCGTCCAAATGGCAATACTAGAAATATAATCATGGTGTTAATCTAAAGCTGTGTAACCTACATTTTTATTAAAAATTAAAAAGGCATAATAGAATTGCATATATGTATATTATTATTACATCTTTACAATTTTAAGTTAACATAATGAAGAATAACGATATCGTAATAACACTTTAGAAATTGCTCATATTTATTTAATATTACATTAAATACCTACTAGCGTTGTCCAGGCTTTAGATCATGTCTCGAATTTTAGATCAGAATATATTTAACTCATTCAAATCTAAAAGTAGTGTAACTAAACTCACCATTAATAATTCTTCCTTTCTACCCTACTGTTAAATTCAAATTTATGTTAAACTAGCTGGTCCCCGGCATGCGTTGCTATGCCATTTAATAAAGAAATTGTTTCTCCCTGCGTGTCCTTTCCCATTCATTCCGTTACCCTTCCACCTCCCATTCCTCTCCGCCTTCTCCACCTTCCCTCTTCTCAGTCCACTTCCCCCCTTACCCCGTCCCGCGAACCCCCTTACCGTGTCCCCCCCCCCTCCACAAACCCCCTCCCCGAGTTCCCTCTCTCCTTCCCCCCTGCATTCCATACATTTATTCCCGTACATTTAATTTTCAAACAGCTCGCGTGCCAACTATTGCAATTTTTTTATACAAATTTCATAATGCCAGACCTCACTTATACAAACCTTGTCCTGACAATAACGAACACAAAACAAAAGAATTATCCAATTTGATGCAGTCGTTCGGAAGTTATGCGCGTACATACATTTCGGCGATTCATTTTTATTTATATAGATATAATGGAATCACTTTGTAAAACACTATTTAACCAAATTTATGTCATTAAGTAGGTACCTTAACAACAGTGCTTAGTCGATTTTTTTTTAGAAACAAAAAAATGTATTTTTAAATGTGTATATCTACGGTGTTCTATATTTTAAGTGTGATTGCACTTTAAAAGAATATTTGACTGGTAAATTGTTGTTAGCAGCCTAAAAATTTTGTAGTTCTGTTTTTTTTTATATTTTCTGCTCTTATTTGACAGACTCTATTATGCAACATTTTTATTTATTTTAAATAGGTAAGGACTTATGCAGTTTATTCAAAGAAACGTCACTACCTCAACGACAATTATTTTTAAACTTTCTTCATCCTATGTTGACTTCATTACAGTACATACACAGATGCGTAACTTGCGTACAGCGTGTTTCGTGTAGAATTTAATAAAAAAAATAAAAAAATAATAATTAGCAGGCGTAAACATGACAAAGGACTGTTCCTCGTCGGTGGAAGCGTATACGCGACGCCTGGGAGGGACCAAACGTGATGCCAACTCAGACACTTCCTCTTCTTCTCTTTTTTTCCTCAGATGACTTCAGCCTATAATGCTAGACCTTTAAAACAAGAAGAAGGTCACTGTGTGCACGAGATTTAGAAAAAAACCACACCATCCCCCTTTCCCAACCCTTAAAGCCGAATTTTGAAAATTTATGATGAAATTTTGCACACTTGACGTTCAATCTGATAACATCTGATATCAAAAAAGTTTCTAAATAGAAAAAATGCTGCATAAAGCCCGGGCAGCGCTGGGAATTTCAGCTGTTTATCAATAAATTCAAGATTGCTGACTTAGATCCGCGTATTTTGGTGGAACCACCCACTTCTAAGAAATTCGCATTAAAATATTATAATACATTAAATAAATCGTGTTCACTTTTCGATCAGGTTCTCTGATATGCGACGGGCCAACGGCCAAGGATTTGAAAAACGAACACTTTATTATTTTCGATTGTTTGAACATGGTTTGAACTAATATTCTCGGGTGACGTGTTGAACATTTTAAACACTAAAATGACCATACGGGGTGTGCGAAACCCTGAAACTTACCACATATTATAATTTTGAATTACTATATTACGTATTTTTTTAATTGATAACTTCTTTAGCACCGTTATGATTTGATACTCGACGAAACGAAAAATAGCGACACTAAAAGAGATAAACACTTATTGATTTTTTTTTACATTAATTCCACACAGGAGGCCCTGAGGAAAATAATTTCCCTCAGGGCCTATGTCATCTGGGATGCTGTGTGGAGGGTCTTTTTGAGGAGAGGAAGGAATGAACATTAGTGTTTCTACTATCGTGGTACGAGAACACAACAGAATGGAGTTGGCAGGAAAACACTTCTTTTTCTTCTTCTTCTTCAGCACACTTTATTTAATGTAATAAATACAGTATTACAAGAGGGTCTATCTACCCTCACTCGGGTGGTCCACGACCACACCACACTGACAAATATCGAAGTCTCTACTTCAATCTCTCTATTGTCAGTTTTCCAATACTGAACCGTAGGTATAACTCGTACCTACCAGCTTCAGTATAATTACACAATTGAAGGCACACAGCATGTACCTTCTAGTTTTACCCTACTAGCAAAACTAACGCAAAGGGCCTATCTTCCCTCTGCGCAACTGAAGACACACCTCGTATATCTTCCAGTTCAACCGCCATAACAAGACTCCTTCACTCTCACAGCAAGACTAACTCTCTGTTCTAAAATTCACCATATTTAAAGCAAAAATACACTAATACAAAAAGGTATAACAATGTTGGGACACTATTTGAGCGGCTCCTAAACTGAATTTTAAAATCCCGCAATAAAACAATTACCCTGGAGTCGGCAAAAGGGCCACCAATAAAACTATCATACAATACTGAAATGGAGAAATGGAGGACTAACATTAAAAATTCCCAGATCTCAAATTCTTAAATTTAACCCCCAATAAAACAATAAAATTACTTTTAACAGGTTGCCAAAATGGGCACACCAATAGGTACAAACTAACTTAATGTTAAGGTACTTAAAACTAAGAGATTAAGTTCGGGTTATAAAAAGAACCGCCAGGAAACCTTTTCTATTTTGGCGGCTGCAATAAACATTCATGTGTTCTATTTGAACTGTACAGGTAAACAAACCTACTTAAAAATAAACAATTTAAGAAATTAACCCTTTGTTCCTTATCGGTAAAGGAATGCCCCCATACAATATCAGGCCGAATACATTATTTCTAAAGGTTGGGAGCTTACTTGAAAAACCCAAGGAAGAATTTTATTTGCAAAGGTGAAATACGTTTAACTAAAATTACTAAAAATAACACGAATGATACGACTAATTTTTATTACTTAAAGCGAAATGGATAAATCGCATTCTGGAACAAACATACCCCTTCCCGTGAATTTACTTCACTAAAAAGGTAAAGAATGCGATTTTAGTATCTTTAATAGGTACTGCTGATTTAAAAAAATATATATACAAAGTGCGATCAAATGACGGCGTACCCCTTTTTATCTAAGGGGCGTCATTTCTGACACACTGATAAAATTAACGGGTCTGTGGCCCGCATCTCGAGAAAAACCCTATCAGGTTTTTGCTTATACTTCGTATAAACGAACAAACTTTTAATCGCTTTCATGGCGATTATTTGTCCCGTATCTTGTAACCAATAGAATTGTTCACATAGGAACACAAACAAAATAATAATTCTCATAAATTCGTCAATCGGTTTGCCGTTAAATGCGGAAAAACTTCTAACAATGGGCCTGGTATCATATGAAAACATTACCTTACCGATTGATTGCGCGAAATGGTCTTCAGTTGTTTTAGACGTCGGCCTCTGTACTCGGCCCTGCGGCTCAGGCCGCAGCTGCCCGTTGCTTTTCTCTGCTTTGCTGAATGATCGCTCCCAGCAGCTACTTCTTGGCGGCTGATGCTGCATCGACTGCAGCGGGAGAGGTTGCCCTATTGAAGGCTTTTGATGCGTTGAACCTTTGGTCGGGGGTACCTCGTACCGCCCATCCTGTTGCTGCTCCACCCGCCGTTCCAATGCAAGCGGAAGAGCCTGCTCTTCCCGAGGTTCCGATGGTGACGGG
Organism: Limnephilus marmoratus; assembly: GCA_917880885.1. Taxonomy (NCBI): domain Eukaryota; kingdom Metazoa; phylum Arthropoda; class Insecta; order Trichoptera; family Limnephilidae; genus Limnephilus; species Limnephilus marmoratus. The sequence goes on along the minus strand of OU862929.1, from coordinate 35,602,615 downwards.
AGAGTCCGCCCTGGCGAGGGCTGCCGATGTGAAGTTCTTGCGGTCGGTTGTAGTGAGAACCGCCCATCACGGAGCAGTTTCTGTTGTTGCTCCATCCGCCGTTCCAAGTGCAGCGGAATATCCTGTTCTGCCCGACCCTCTAACTGTGATGGGAGAGACTGCCCTGCCAAGGGCTCCAGATGTGAAGTTCTTGCGGTCGGTTGTACTGAGAACCGCCCATCACAGAGCAGTTCCTCTTGCTGCCCATCGTTGTCTCCAAGTTCTGACAATGATCCGTGGCTAGACTGGTCCACCCAGTCATTGACTCGCTCCTCCAGAGTCTGTCGGGAAGTCCTTGATGCAACTTCCAGAACCATTGCTGCGTGCTGCTCCTCTGCTTCCAGGACCGCCATTGCAGCAGCCATCTTTATCTTTGCTTCGGCCACCTTTGCCTTTGCTTCGGCCATCTCTGCTTCAGCTAACTGTGCTACTAGGCGGGCCTTTCTTCTCGCGATGTCCACCTTGATATCTGCTGCTTTCAGTCGCGCCTCGTACCAGCTCGTGCTGGACCCCGCCTTGCTACTGCAGATGGATGTCATCCTCGATTGTTGTCCTGTTTCCATGATGTCTGTATTCTCGATCCGGCTCGAAGGACCATATGTTTCTACTATCGTGGTACGAGAGCACAACAGTATGGAGTTGACAGGAAAACACTTATTTTTCTTCTTCTTCACACAATTTATTTAATATAATAAATACAAGTATTACCAGAGGGTCTATCTACCCTCACTCGGGTGGTCCACGACCACACCACACTGACAAATATCGAAGTCTCTACTTCGATCTCTGTCTTGTCAGTTTTCCAATTCTGAACTGTAGGTATAACTCGTACCTACCAGCTTCAGTACAATTACACAATTGAAGGCACACAGCGTGTACCTTCTGGCTTCACTCTACTAGCGAGACTCACGCAAAGGGCCTATCTTCCCTCTGCGCAACTGAAGACACACCTCGTATATCTTCCAGTTCAACCGCCATAACAAGACTCCTTCACTCTCACAGCAAGACTAACTCTCTGTTCTAAAATTCACCATATTTAAAGCAAAAATACACTAATACAAAAAGGTATAACAATGTTGGGACACTATTTGAGCGGCTCCTAAACTGAATTTTAAAATCCCGCAATAAAACAATTACCCTGGAGTCGGCAAAAGGGCCACCAATAAAACTATCATACAATACTGAAATGGAGAAATGGAGGACTAACATTAAAAATTCCCAGATCTCAAATTCTTAAATTTAACCCCCAATAAAACAATAAAATTACTTTTAACAGGTTGCCAAAATGGGCACACCAATAGGTACAAACTAACTTAATGTTAAGGTACTTAAAACTAAGAGATTAAGTTCGGGTTATAAAAAGAACCGCCAGGAAACCTTTTCTATTTTGGCGGCTGCAATAAACATTCATGTGTTCTATTTGAACTGTACAGGTAAACAAACCTACTTAAAAATAAACAATTTAAGAAATTAACCCTTTGTTCCTTATCGGTAAAGGAATGCCCCCATACAATATCAGGCCGAATACATTATTTCTAAAGGTTGGGAGCTTACTTGAAAAACCCAAGGAAGAATTTTATTTGCAAAGGTGAAATACGTTTAACTAAAATTACTAAAAATAACACGAATGATACGACTAATTTTTATTACTTAAAGCGAAATGGATAAATCGCATTCTGGAACAAACAATTAGTCTTGAAGAGACCCATGTTGTAGGAAGGAGGAAACACAGAGGCCGGCAAATCATTCCACAGCCGAGCTGTTGAACACAAGAACGAGTCGAAGAAACGACAAATTCTCATGTGACAAATGTCAACTGTGTATAAATGTTGGGCACGCGTTTGGCGTGTTTCCCGACTATGCACCGGTGCCGAAGGGATCAATGATGCTAGTTCCTCGGAGCATCTTCCATTGTAATACCGGTAGAACAAGGATAGCATTCCCACCCGACGCCTGTGCTCTAAAGATTGCAATCCGTCTGTTAAGATGGGAGAATCTATCAAACGGACCGCCCGTTTCTGCACAGAGTCGAGGGTATTTTTCAGGTATTTCGGAGCTCCAGACCAGATGCCAAATTCAACCGTGGGGCGCACTTGCGATTTGTACAGGGTTAGCAGTTGTGTACTATTAAATTGTGTATGATTTAGCCTAGGAATAAATAAGATAGTATAATAATCGGTCTGGTCTTTGTGCGGTGCTTCCTAGACTATCCATTTTTGTCTACTTTAGTTTTCTGAAGGTTTCACTTCTACCGTCTCTCTAACTCTGTTTTTTTTATGTGCGAATTCTGGGTTTGTTGTGAAGTGAAAGAGGGTGGGGAACAGAATAACGGCATCCATGGTCGAGGGGCAAGGCTCTCGACTAGCGATCCTGATGTCGAAGGTTCGAATCACACCGTGCGCAAGTAAATTTTATTAGATTGGTTTTTGTTTTCACAATTTAATCATTTAAAATAATATAATAATATAAGATACTCTCATTATTGCCCTGGTAAGACCCCAATTTAGAATTGATCCTATATTTTAAATGGCTTTAGCTGAGTTTGGTGACTAGATCCAAATAGCCAGGTACTTCACCGTCTTTCCCATCTCCTTCTCCTCCTCACTTACCTTCAGCCACACAACACATCCCAATTGGGGATGCCATAATTTCACTGAAGCGGTTGAGAGCAGTTGGGACTCTTGTGTAGTATTCACATTAGAATGAAATGTGGAAGAGGTAGGAAAAGTACCTTGTTATTCAGATCTTGTCACAAAGCCCGGAGAAAGCCATTTATTTTATTTTTTTATTTTTCGATGCCATTGTATCAGATCGATGCCATTGTGTAGAATGGGTTTAGCAAGCTATCCGTAAAATACAGATATATACCTTCGCGGACTTTTTTGTAGATCTATAAAAGAGGAATATCCCACCATGCATTGTTTTGTTATATCCCAAAAGGATTGGGCAGCGTTTTCGATGAAAGCTACCAGGCGGCTTGACTTTTTTCGACACTTCTAACAATTATCGTTATGTTTCAACCAATTTACACAAATCCTAGACAAATTACATACTTATACCTTCCTCACGAAACACTCTATCTATTGGTGAAAACCGCATGAAAATCCGTTCAGTAGTTTTCGAGTTTATCGCAAACAGACAGACAGACAGACGACGCGGGGGACTTTATTTTATAATATGTAGACATGTAGAGAAGAAGATTGAGATACGCCATTAAAAATTCCATTATTCATGATTTTAGTGACAATTTAGGCAAGCATTTGTGAATAAATGATAAATATTTTACTCTAATACGACGTAAATACGATGAAATGTCAAGTAAGAAATAAAAATAATTAAAAAAAAGCATTTTCATGGAGGTAACTTTAAATTACAAATTACCGATTTACGTCGGAACCCAAATTTGTCGTATTTAAATTAAAATGACAACCCAAAATACGCTCTCTTTAGGATGTTTATTTTATTTTTCATTAAACATAGAACATAAAGCAAGATATATTTTTAATAATTATAATTAACTCCCAAAAAATTCCAAAGTTGCCTCCAAAATGAAGCAAAATTGAATTTTTTAATTACAGTTTGGCAATTAAGTCTAGAAATTTATTAAATTGGAACTAAGTTGTTTCATTACTATGGCAACACCGAAATACTCGCTTTGTCCATGACGTTTCGTATGGCTGTTGGCTGTCATCCGATTTACTGTCTTAAATCCGTGCAGAACACAGTGAAGATCGCTCATTTAATAATAATTTTTTTATCTAGTGTGTTTTTTGAAACTACCTTCTATAACAATAATTTAAATGATGTTTTTCACACACAGGTAAATCTGAATCAACGGTAACACGAATCGTCAAGGAAGGGGAAAAGGCAGATGGAAAATTTGAAACACCGGGAAAACAGAAAATGGGCATAATAATAATAATATTTAATAGCATTAGTGCTGATGATTTGAAAAATTGTTGCAAACACGTGATGAAAATTGAGGCAGAATGAGTCTAGTTTTTGCACTAATAATTCGTGGTGGAATTCCATTGTATTAGAATTTGAAATTAAAACACTTTTGTACTTTCTTCCACTAATTTATATTTTACCAGGACCGGTTTCATCCTATTACGGACATTTTCGAATAGAAACATTGATCATATAGAGACAATGTTGTGTACCCCTGCCTAAGTGTGTATAAATACCGTAGCATAAGAATTTCAACTACCAGTCTAAAAATGTCCGTAATAGGATGAAACCGGTCCTGGTAAAATATTAATTAGTGGAAGAAAGTACAAAAGTGTTTCAATTTCAAATTCTGAGACAGAATGTTATGCACGAGGCAGTTTATATGATGATATCGATGAACTGCATTTAGATGAAGATGAAGATATGGAAGAAGAAGAATCACACGAGGACGAAGACAATAATTACATGTCGGGTGTTGAATTAATAGACTCAAATTTTTAAGTAAATACGTTTTTATATCGAAATAAACGCCCACTTAAAACATGTTTTGTTTTATTTTACCTCTATTAAATTACAGATTCGTGTGCAAAATTTTTTTAAAATACAAATACGCTATGAAATATGCACTTTGGCCGAAGTGTTTTTTAAAACATACATTCATTGTCTTATGAGTCATCTTGGTGTTGCCATTTAAAACCTAGAAAACGATCGCAGCGCCATAATTTATTTTCCACACTTAATTGCCAAACTGTACCTTTGTATCATAACTTTAAAGAAAAATAAATAAAATAGCACACATCGATGCTAGATAATTGTTGTATCTTTCGAGTAAGTAAGTACATTCGTCTGTTTCGTTGGGTATTTTGGCCTCAAATTCAAATTTAAATTTTAAGTGAAAAAGGCCGCGCAGCCGTTTCTAGTAATAGTTGAATATTCCGAGAATTTCATAAATTACCTTTCAAAATATTTAGAAACTAAATTAATGATAATTGCCCCTAAATATTGTGAAAACAATTTCTTAGAGAATTAGTAAATATTAATGCATTCTTTGAAAACCTCATTACCGTTATACACTAAGGAAAGGATGGGTTGTTTCAAAAAAATGTAACAATTCATTAAATGAAGTTAATTTTCACGTTCTGTGAAAGTTCTATTCAAGTTCTCTGAATATTTCAGTTTTATGAAGCAACTGACCCTATAATGATATAACAACAAAACTTGAATAGAACACGCCGTGCCGTTTTCTCGGTCTTGGCACAAATTCCTAGATAAATTCGCATTTATACATCATCTCACACATTATTTTTGTTTTTTTGGCATGACTGACTGGAGTATTAGTTTCTATTGATCGTGCCATGTCTTTTGCCTACAATACACGACGTCTTTTTTCAGCCCGATTCCAATTAGAGAACAAAGTCAACATTTTTCGCTTTTCGCGATTGCTATTTTCATCTCTATTTTCATATCTACGATTTCAGTTGACATCACAGCAAACAGCATGGTTCATGTGTTGTTTGCAGTGACGACAATTGAAATCGTAGACATGAAAATAGAGATTAAAATTGCGATCGCGTAAAGCAAAAAATCTTGACTTTGGTCTTTAATTGAAATCGGGCTGTAAAAAGATGTCGTGTATTGTAGGCATTACCCTACTTCATCAACTACTTGTGTATTATGTAAAAACATTAATAAAAAATATCGTACCATAACATAACATAAAATATTCAGATACCTAAAACGTTTCTGCACAGTTGCTACATAAAAAGATTTACAAGCCTCGATGACACACGGCGAGTTACAAGCTACTATTAAGTTTTAAAAGCAGGTAAATCGGCGAGTGAGATTGTCATGATGACACACAAACCTGTCCACTCGCTCAGAAGCGTAGGAAACTGAAGCCGCTGCTAGCGCCAGTAACAAGAATAACGACGCCTGCGTGAACTAATTCTTCAGATATTTGACAGTCGAAATCAGCTGTTTATCGGAGAAGCCATGTTGGAAACATAAATAAACCAATCACGATCAAGCGGAGCAAGCGTGTAAGCGAGTAAAGTTGACGACCTTTCAACTTTTTTTCATAGATTGTCAACAATCTGCTAGTAGCTGCTAGTTAGCAAGTAACACGATGACACTGCGCGAGTTTACTAACAGATAGTGAATTTTCCAGATAGTAGCTTGTGAACTCGCCGTGTGTCATCGAGGCTTTAAATACAAACGTAGCAACATTTTTATCGCGATATAAATGAACAATACATCCTCACCTGCGATAAACGAAGCTTATCTGATAATCAGCAGCTAAAAATGTTTAATTTGGGGTCAACACCCACCCGTGCGCGACTCATCATAAAAACCGCATCCGCTCGAGGGTTACAGGTATAGCGCAGGTACAAACTTTTGATACAACTTCTTTGCAATAACCCCGGCCGGCCAAAGTGGGGGGACCTAGTACCTGCCCGCTCACCTCTCGCCAGTTCGCTGCGAGCAGCCGCCGGTAGACGTTATATTTAAAAAAAAACCACGTAGGTACGCGTTCCAAGGATAATCAAAAGTGCCCCTTCACATATTTGAATTAAAAAAAAAACAGGAATATTTCGAAAGTACCTACTAGGTACTTTTGTGCCTGATTGTGTTGTTCGTTCCAACGTGTTAATTTAAATATTTAGTGATTGGTAAATTAGTGAGTTTTTAGTGAATGAGGATTATTTCGACGAATGGTTGTTTACAGGTGGGTTATTTCATGCTTTTTTTTAAGTTTTGGAGCGGCCATATTTTCGAATACGAAACTTTTAGAATGTAGCGAAACGTTCCAAATGAAAGGTGATACGTTGTTTCCTTGGGTGCCATTTTAAAGGTCCTGTATTATTATTGAATTATTAACGCTTTAATTTATTTAGTCTCTATTCTTTTATCTGCTTAAAAGTTCATTGAGATTTAAAAAGAAAAGAATATGGTTTTTATAACATATTGGAATCTAAAAAGACATTTTAACAAAGGATTGAAAATGTAAAAGTACCTACATATTATAAACTTATATTAAATTCAGTTAGGAAAACCGCATTTTTATTCTAGATTGTGTGGTATGTATTCGATTTGAAATGGGGAGATTCAATTTCTATGCAACGCAAGCATTTTATTTTATTTTTTTGGTAGATACTTACTTATTGATTGAAAGGCGTTGTATTTTATTTTTTATATCTTTTAATATTATCGCTGGTAAATAATTATTGAATCTTACAGTTCTTAATATGAGTAAGTATAGATAAAAAAAAAACTTTTCGAGTGAGCTCTGGTGTCGTGAAATTTAAGCATTATGTGTGGAGTTTCTCAGTCATCAGCAATATTTTCTTTTGGCACTTTGCCAAACACGCGTCATTGGGTTGTTATTTCCAATAAGAATAAAAGTGTTGGTAGTCGGGCGAAATAGGGTAGTGTCTAATTTTATTTTTATGTGAATACTGCGCAAGAGTCCCAACTGCTCAAAGCTGAGGGGGCTGCGGCACCCCCGATTAGGGTATGTCATTATTTAAACTGAAGATAGTGGGGAAGAGAATGAGATGGTAAGACGAAGGTTGATAAGTACCTACCTGGCTATCCAGATCTGGTCACCAAATATGGCAAAAAGTGGAAGTAACTATTTAAAATTTAGAAGCGATGGGTAGTAATTTATTTAATACGTTGGGCACCTATGTAACGCAACATGGGACAGATGCCACAAGACAGAACAGGTGTTCTAGCACAGCATAGCATGACAAGTAGAATGATGGAAATGAAACCGCCGCCTCGGGAACCATTTATTGGATAACCAATACTCCTGCCACAGGTCAACCTATGTGATTGGCTACGTTTGGTGACTTAGCGGGAATTAGTTAGTTAGTTAGCCCGGGTTCATGGGTGAGGTTTGTCTAGGTCTTGGTGGCACAACCAACACAACAACTACCTCGTGCGTGGCGGTCCGGATCGGGAGAGACTGGCTAAGGGAGATCTTTTCACCTCTCCAGTAGGATTCTGTCGACCCATCGCCTTTTACCGCAGTGAGTGGGATGGATTCATACGTCCCTCATTCCTGGACACTTCGACCCCCAGATCGTCTTCTTCCTTTCCCTAAAAAACCCTCCACACAGCATCCCCAAAGATGAGAAAAGAATTGAACTATATTTTCGAAACATTGGGTATATTTAATTTCTTTTTAAATTACTTTAAAACTTTTTTTGGAAACATGTAGATCTTCAAAAAATTGAAAACAATTCAAAATAATAAATCTTGTAATTGGAACAAAAAAGTTACGAAGTTTACAAAAATAAAATACGACAAAAAATGTGTTGAAGCTCGAGCGAAACCGGATTGTAGAACTAGTTGCACAATATTCAAAATATATTACCTTTCTATCTACCTACATTATACAATTATTTTAATGTCACTCTACTCAAGACAATATAATTTGAATTACTCAGTGGGCCAAATCGTGTTTAATCGCCTACAGCTTAGTTTATAGGTTAAAACTAATTCGTGGGTTTGTTACGTCTGCGAAATAATGCATATTGGGACATCCTAGAGTCATTGTTTGTCTCAAACGCAAGGCATAAAGACTCTAGAAAATGATATAAGACACCTACGTAAAAAAAATCATTGGAACTTCCCAAGTGATCTCTCCAATTATTACAAGATTATGAGACAGTCTCGTCTGATAAATTTTAAAAACGTTGTTTCCAGTTGTATCTGTTTTTATACTATGAGATGTTATTTCATAAACAGCCATCAATGAAAGCTTTTACGTGATATTGGCTTACAATATTGTAAAGTCGATGACAGTACAGTCAATGATATCTTTTTGTTTGACAGGCCCCCAAAGGGTACCCTCCAACACTTCAGAAGGCTTCGCAGCAGAGAATGGATGGTTAGGTGGATTGGTATCTCGAAAGATTTTCATATTGGAGTTAATATAATAGTACACAATTGCTAATCCTGTTCAAAGCGCCCCTCTTTTGAATTTGATAGCCACAACTGGTCTGGGGCCCAAAAATACTTGAAAAAAAAACCCTTGACTCTGTACAGAAACGAGAGGTGTGTTTGGTAGATTTCCCTATCTTAACAAACGAATTGATAAATTTATAGAGCACACGCATCAAGTTCTACCGATATTTCAATAGAAGATGCTACGAAGAACTAGCGTCAATGGTTACTTCGGCAACGGTGTGTATTCGGGACACACGCCAAATACGCTGTCACATGAGAACTGGTCACTTCGACGACTTCAACAACTCGGTTGTGAAACTCTCTCCTACAACATGTTTAATCTTCAACAGGTTTCCTCAAAAAAGCCTTACACACAGCATCCCCAATGATGACATAGGCCCTGATGGAAATTATTTTTCTCAGGGTCTCAGGGTTGATGTAAAAAAATACCTCGTTGAATTTAATGTTTCAATGACCCAATCATGATTGATACGTCTAAAAGGGCATTGGAATGAAAATCTAGTCTCCTTCAACGGAAGCAATCTTCCCATCATGCTTTATTCCCAACATTTCGATCATCTCCGATCAGCTAAGTGATTTCTTTAATAACGCTCGATTCGCCTATTGGTCTGAGAGTTGCATTGGGAAGAGCGTATTTGTGAATTTGAGGAGTGTTGAGCCAAAATTTCGTCTCAAAAAATGATCAGTGGGATTGGGAACAATGGCCATACATAAGTGACCAGCTCAGATACGGGGTCTCCATTGATGCTAGAGTTATGTTAGCCTCTCAGAAGCTGAGCGAATTGAACGAGTCATCTATGAGGATATTAATTAATAACCATATTAGATCAGAAAGATATAAACAATTTTAAAAATTCAGAAATGCACGCGAAACGTGAAAATTTAAATGCACGTTAAATATGCGATGACTTCTAAAAATCATTGATAGTGCCCAAAACAGTAATGTAAGAGAACCGTTCGTTCTCGTATGCAAATCTGCAGGCAAATTCAAATGTTTCTAGTTAATTTATTTACAAAGCATCGCAAAAATTCATGCGGGTCTTAAAACAGAAAACACAACTGTGCAGTAAGCATTATGCGAATGGCAGATGTCAAATAATTATATTTTTTTCGTTATTGTTTTCACAAGAGTGAGCGTTGAAAATGGGAGTAGAAAGACAATTAATTTAGTTGCCGTCAGTTAATTATTTTTTACTATAACAAGTTAAAATACACCTGCCTATTATTTTGCGTTGAATTAAAGCAAATGGTTATTTTTGGGAAAATAAATGAAACAATATGATTTTTATACCAATCTATAATTTTATTCCGAGATTGATGAAATTTTGCACACTTGACACCCAAAACAAGAGGGAGATCGCTGTTTATGTGAAATTTAGAAAAAAAAACTATTCGAAAAGCCCGGGCAACGCCGGTGACTTTAGCTGGTACGAAATAATGTTAAATATTGATTTTTATCCGAGTTGAAATCACAAAACTCTTAAATTTAAAATTTTTTAGCACCGGGGCGCTAGGAAGGTTCGAGACAAGTATTTGTTCACTTGATCGTGTTATGTCATCCATAAACCTCACCGTCTTCTTCTTTTATCTTCATTCGTTTCATATTCACCTGACATTTCTTTCTCAAACCATCTAAGTATCGCTCTTTTTTACATGTTTGTCATTTAAGCACAGCAGTCCCTATTGCCTGACCCAATTCTAACCTACGGTATTCTTAATAAATTGGGGTATTTTGTGAGACTAAAAGAAGTGGAAAAAGTTAAAAAATGTGGCTATTTAAATCTGGTAACTAACCACAATTAATGCCATTTTAAGCAACGTTTCAATTCAGAATGGTGATCTTTCACCAGCGGAGTGTCATAGTCTCGACAAGCGTTCATTATTAGAAGACGAAAATAACAAAGATTTTAATAATTGAAAAATCTTTAGTGAATGAAGAATTCTGGTTATTGTGTAGTTGTTTTGTTTTAGCGAATGTATTCCTGCTCATCCTTAAAACAAATCCACAGACAAAGCAGTTTGGTAGATTATGCTTTTGCTTGTTTTTTTCTCTGGTTCGCCGGGCATTGTTTTGTCCTGACGTCACGCTCCGCCTAGTGAGGCGGCCAGTTTCTGTTCGGAATATTTAATGGCTCGGAATTCCCAATTCAAATATTTAAACTCGCTCCGCGTTCGAATCTTTCAAAAACAACGTGGAACCAGACGCGTTCAAACTTTTGCTTTCGTTTGGGATTTAAGTACCTACATAAAACGATATATTTTATTTAGGTGCAAGTTGTTTTTTACTTTCGCGAACATTAATAATTCTGACATAATATGAAAAAGGAAATTTATATGCGTAATTTTTAAAAATATCTCTTTAATTTTGATTTTATTTACCTTTCACAGTTATTTTTTATTATATTCTTACTAGCGCAGATCCACTGAAAAATCACGGGATATTATAATTCCAATATTGAAAAACACGTAATAATTTACTTTTTTAATATTATATTATAGGTAGGTACTTTACCGCTTTCAAAACCAAACTTAAATTTAAAGCAAATTCGAGTTTTACACAATAGAAATTTTTGATAAAACACAATTAAACATGTTTAGGTTTATCTAGAGTTTTCATAGGTAAATATGAAATTAAGCAAAAATCTAGATCTTGTACGAAACCGGTTTGTGAAGCATTAATTAGTTCGGGTTGTTTTACAGAAATTCAAATGTAACTTTGTCATCAAATGACCACTCAGCGCCATCTTGTTTTTTTGACGGTTGAAAGATCCTCGTTAAATGCCGATTCTAAGTCAGTTTCAGCTTTTGAACAAAATGTAATCAGCAGATCAAATCAAATCAGAACAAATTGTAACTCCACACTAAAAATTGAGGAAATTATTTTCCTCAGGGCCTATGTCATCTTTAGGGATGCTGTGTGGAGGGTCTTTTTAAGGTAAGGGAGGACAGAAAGTTCTGGGAAGGAAAAAGGTATGAGGGGTGGGAAGGAATCTGGGGTTCAGTGTGTCCAGGTCATCCGCCGCCAAAACCTCACCTCATGAATCCGGACACCCCTTCTAAGGCACCAATTGTAACGAACCACTCAGGGTGATCTATGGCAGAGGTGTTGGTTATCCAATAAATGGTTCCCGGGGCGGAGGTACCCATTCCCGCCTCCCAAATTGAAAATAGCGCTGAACGGCCGTTTGACGACTTTATCATACGTGAATTTCCGCGAAACAACTGAGTCTAAGAATATTCGTTATATTAATAATATTTATATTTATATCACCTACATCATTTTCAAAATCTCGTTACTTCTCAATGGCGGCCTTTAAACCTTGAAACAGGGCGATATTGAAAATATTTCGCCTTGAATAAAATTTAATCATTTGGTGTCTTAATATATGGAAAGTTTTAATAAGTTATTTAGATTTCTATATCCGCTTTGAGCTCGAAGCAATCGCGACGCATTTAGTTGACCTTTGAACACAATCACAATGTCAAAATAAGCATAATTCTCAAAATATTACCTTGTTATAGAAGAGCCTTTTTAGAAAATGTCGATTTGATGTTAAGATATTTTTCACTTTTAAGAAAGTTGAACGTTTCTAAAATTTAATATAATTGCCCAATAAAATGCATCTTTACGATAGATATCATTATTGTAATAGGTACGTAATATGAACATAACGGTATTATTAATTTTACTCAGAAGATAAAAAAAATCATTTACCACATGAGAACGGGTCGTTTCCATGATTTATTCTTGAGATAAACAGCTGGGCTATGGAGCGTTGTGCAGGCCTCTGTGTTTTCTCTCTCCTACAACGTGGGTCTTAAGACCCAGGTTCATTCCTTTCTTTCCACAAAAAGACTCTACACACAGCATACCCAAAAATAAAATAGGCCCCGAGAGATATGTAAAAAAGATGAACCTGTGGAAATAAATTTCCTGGGTCGTATGTATGGCAAAACCATGAATGATCGTTTGAGAAATTTATATATTTATTTATTTACGCCCTTTTACGGGGCTTTTACATAAGTATGAAATTTACAAATTACACTATGATTAAATAATATATAAATACTATTTCTTTAACAAAGAAATATAATAGCTTTTTGCAACGCAATATATAGTATTTATTGTACATGACTGAACTGCCTCAGTAACAGTATTTTGTATTTGTTTAAAGATAAATTGAAGATGTCCACTGACTTGGTATAATTATTTCCCTCCATTAGTATTCTGGGCAAAGAGGAATACATATGGTAGTTAGTTCCAGAATTTCTGCACTGAAATAAATCCTGACTTCTGGTATTACGTAGTGGAATCCGGAAACTTATCAATTCTAGCAATATCGGACTATCAACTAAATCATTTAGAATTTTATATAGAAATACCAAGTCAGTGAAAATTCTTCTGTCGGACAATTTGAGCATATTCATATCATTTAAAATAGTGTTGTAGTTCAACATAATTGCTGGAATACCCATTTTAAAATTTAGAAAACGTAAGAATTTGTTTTGTATTCTTTCAACAGCTTGTACATGTATACAATAATGTGGATTCCAGACGGGAGAATTGTTATCAGGTTGACTTCTAACATAGCAAAATATAACAGTTTAATACACTTTATATTGTTAATATTTCTAGTTAGCCTGGTTATAAATCCCAATATTTTTAAGCCCTTATTCTCTAATAATTTCTGTTATGTGGTTAACAAATGAAAGATTTGATTGAAAAGTGATGCCTAAGTCTTTAATTTGTGTTAATGTCTCAAGAGTATTGTTATCAATGTTGTAATTAAAGATCACTGGATTTTTTATTCGAGAAAATCTAACCACTTGGCATTTTGAGATATTTAAGTAAAGTCTATTTTCATTACACCAAATTAACAATTTGTTGATATTATCTTGAAGAATGTTGCAGTGGTAAATATTTTGAATAATTCTAAACATTTTGAGGTCATCAGCAAAAAGTAAGAAAAATACATCATGAAATATTTTTGTTAGATCATTTATAAACAAGATAAATAAGATTTGGCCAAGGTGTGAACCCTGTGGAACTCCACTTGTTGCATAAATTTTTTCCGACAGGGAGGATTTTATTCTGACAATTTGTTGTCTTCCAGTAAAATAACTTTCTAACCAGTTTAATATATTACCACATATACCAAGTTTTTCTAATTTCCAAATGAGAATTTTATGGGAAACTGAATCAAAAGCTTTACTAAAATCAGTATAGACAGAGTCTACTTGTTTTTTTTCTTTAAAAGCATTGGTTAAAAAATTTTCATAAATAATTAAGTTTGATAGAGTACTTCTACCTGGCATAAATCCAAACTGGTAAGGTGATATCACAGGTTTTATTTGTGTAAAAAGTTTGTCAAGTATTAGGCTTTCAAAGAGTTTCGGTATGGTGGATTGAATGCATATTGGTCTGTAATTAGAAATATCACTTTTATCGCCCTTTTTGAAAATTGGAGTCAAATAATTAACTTTCCACTTATCGGGAAATGTGGAGATTGGCAAAGAATGCAAGGCAGTACGTAAGCTTTTTATTCTGAGATTGATTTTGAACACTTGACCTTCAAAACAAGTGGAAGGACATTGTCTGTCTACTTGAGATTTCAAACTCCCCCCCCCCCCCCTCCATCGCATTGATAATTTAATTAGGAAGTTAATTGTAATGAGCTATTGAGCTGTAGAATGAAATAATTATAACACGTGGAGGGAATGAACGAAGAAAGGAGTGTAAGGAGAATATACGACGCTGGAGAACCAAATACTTAAGTCAGACTATCAAAATAACAGAAATGTATGTTTGAGACGATGTTTGAATGTGAATGAAGCAAGGAATGTATGCCAAGACCACTTGTTTGGCGGTTCATCCTCTCTGTCTATCAAGTATTTTTCAATATGTGGAAATACGAGATACCTACATAAACCTGTTTGGTAGCCGAATGGTTTAAAGTGTTGGATTCCTAACAATAGATTAAGAGTTTTATCTACTGCTAGATAAATCCTCCATAACCATTCATATCAATTCAAAATGTTGACATCCAGCAAGCCGTGCAAGATTTTCATGTTTGACCATGCGTTGATTTTTTATAAAACTCGATATTCGTTCGCAACTGAGCAGTAAGAAAATCAAACATTTCAATGCTTAGATCTCACAAACACTTCGTCATAAAGGCTTATTATAAAAATAAGCCATTTCAAACGACGTTGGCTAAAGTCATTTAAAATTCGTAAAGTTATCCTAGTTTACGAATTAAATTATTATTTTTATTGAAACATTCTAAATGTTTGCAAAAGCGACCGCTCCCATATTATGTATATACAATTTAATAATAAAGGTAAACACTTACAAAATAATGTAATTCGAATACACAACCGCGAAGGTAATAAATATATAAATGTGCAAATGAATTGCGTAATCAATTTTTATACCTGAAGAAAATTTATATTTCTAACGCATAAATATTACCACCTCAAGATTTATTTTCTGATAAAATGCCGGCACGTGACTTGGTTTTATTATTCTGTCAATCGAATAGAAGAAAAAGTTAACAAAGACCAGTTTTTCCTCACTGATTATATTTCTTATTATTTCTTGTTTGCCACTTGATTTCGTAATCGGAATAGTTTTTAAAAGATTAATCATTTCGCATCTGTCTATATAACACGATCATATTATACAAGATTTGACCTCACACATGCCTTAGAGATCTCATTTCCACAGCATTCAGTCCACTTTCATCCTTCCATTTCATAGATATGTCAGAGTTGGTAACACTCCATTGGTAAAAATTATTTACATTTCGTATTTAGAATACTTCAAATATTTTCAAATATTATTATTTCGTATTTAGAATACTTGTACCAACCTACTTTAAAATAAACATTTCGTATTTAGAATATATCAACTATTTAAAAATATTAACATTTCGTATTTAGAATACTTCAACTATTTTAAAATATTAACATTTGGTATTTAGAATACTTGTACCAATCTATTTTAAAATAAACATTTCGTATGTAGAATATTTCAACTATTTAAAAAATTAACATTTCGTATTGAGAATACTCATACCGACCAATTTTAAAATATTAACATTTCGTATTTAGAATAATTGTATCAACCTATTTTAAAATAAACATTTCGTATTTAGAATACTTATACCAAATACCGACCTGTTAAAAGGATAACATTTCGTATTTAGAATACTTGTGCCAATTTCAAAATAAGGCATTTCGTGTTAAGAATACATACATATAAACTACCTACTCGTATTTTCGTTATATGTTTTTGGGGTGTTGTGCCGTGTTGCGCTACCTCCTTCTTTAGCCAACGTTTCGGACATCGTTGCAGTGTCCGTTGAAGAGGCTTTTGGCAGTGAAAATCTTAAAACGTATCTACCTAATTTAATTTAAAATTTAATTTAAAATGTTAACATTTCGCATTTAAAATTCAATTTGGGAGGCGGGTATGGTTACTGCCACATCATTTATTTGATATCCAATATATGGAACCATTTATTGGATAACCAACACTTACGTCATAGGTACCCTAAGTGATTCGCTATGTTTGGTGACTTAGCAGGGGTTTTGAAATTTTGGTTTTGATTTATCAAATAAGATAAAATCAGAGATATTCTTTTTTGGACATGAGTCTCACAGATCTGCTAATAATTATAAAGTGGTTGACTGATTACGATACTTGGCTACGAATCTGGAGGTCGAGGCCTGAGTTGGAGCTCGACGAATTTGTCTACTCAGCTACTAACCAGCCAAAAGCTGTATGTACATAAATAAACGATTAATAATATAAATTAAACCTATATATATATATATATATATATATATATATATATACATCCCGCTATCATTTCTGCGTCCTTTCATCAGATCGACATTACTGCGTCTATCTGAAGGACTTGATTTTACATACTTCTAACTAAAGTATATACTATCTTTTCAGTGTTTGATTGTAGCTAGGTATTTATATTTTTGAAAATAATGATTTTAAAAATATACAAAACGAAAAAAACGCCCTTTAAATTTCCACCAATCCGAACTCCTTTCATATTCAATGCAGTGAGGCATCCTGCGTATATTTTCTTCAATTTGGTCCACAATGTAGCGTCCAATTATATATTCATTTTCATGTTGAAGACAAACCGACGTCTTGCGACGTTGCCGCTTATTCGTTCAAGTTTTTGGTTGGACGACTGTAAAGTTATTAATAGAATATGAAAGTGCCAATACGACTGGCCCATACGTTCAACCCGGCGGCGATGCGCACGTAAAATTTATTAAATTGGGATGGGATTTTTTTGAGACTTATCATTCCGAATTAAAACGTTGCTTGAAGTGTGATTAGTTATTTTTAGTGACTAGATCTGTATTGCTGGGACCTCCCTATGCATTCTCTTCTTCCCATTTTGATTCCGCATCGCGACAGTGATTACCATATAAGGACTTTATTACTACAACACGATAATCAGTAGGTATATTTTGCGACCTATTATTTAAAAAGAAACCGTAGTCTTCCGAAAGATTCAATTTGGGAGGCGGGTATGGTACCGCTGCTCTGGGAACCCCTTTGGATAATCTTGCCATTAACACCTCTGCCATAGGTCACCCCAAGTGGTTCGCTATATTTGGTAACTTAGCAGGGGTGCCCTATAATATTCTATGCGCTTGTGGTGGGGTTTATCTGGTTCTTGGCGGCGAGTGCGTTTACCCACCAGCTGCATAACAGGCCGGATCGGGAGAGAATGGTTGAGGGATTGGTTGGTTGATTCTCCAGCCGTACTCTCTCGGAACATCACCTTGCACCGCAGTGGGAGGGACGGATTCATACGTCCCTCACTTCTGGACACACTCCCCCAGATTCCTACCCACCCCTGGTATCCCTTTCTTTCCCAGAACTTCCTCTCTTTCTTCACCAAAAAAGTCTCTTCAAACAGCATCGCCAAAAATGGCATAGGCCCTGAGGAAAATTATTTTAATAATGAATGAAGAATTAAATTATAATTATATTAATGCTTATCATATAAATGCTGTCACCCCAAGGGGTTCGCTACGTTTGTTGACTTAGCAGGGGTAACCGGGTTCATGGGGTGAGGTTTATGCAGGTTTTGGTGACCGATGCGTCTGCCCACCTGCTGCGTGGTGGGTATAATCGAGAGAGACTGGTTGAGGATGGTCTTTTATTCTTTCCAGCCATAATCTCTCGACACATCGCCTTGCAACGCAGTGGGAGGATTGGATTCATACGTCCATCACTCCTGGACACCTACCTCAGGGCTTCCTGTGGAAATTCCTCCTGCCCCCCCTGGCTAATGTAAAAATAATCTTTATTTAAAAATGAATGTTTCTGTACCTAAAGCATTCATACGATTACGATAATAATTTGGAGATTTGTCGTGCGCATGCCCGCGATGGTTTCTGTGGTGAGCTCTAGCGCTATGAAATTATTTCTTTTGGCATTCATCCGATAGCGATGAAACTTTGGTGAGTTGTTATGCGCACATCCGTGAATTTTTCTTTATATAATAGTGAGCTCTGGCGTTATGAAATTTGTATAAAAAATACAATTAGTGGCGTGCGAGTTGTTTGAAATGTATGTTTTTCATTTAGTTTCGCTTCAAGGAGTGATGGAGGGAGGGGAAGGGGAAATTTGGGATTGGGAATATCAACGAGGGATGAGTTCGCGGAAGGGGAGAAAGCAGGGAAGATGGGAAGGTGTAAAGGAACGCAAGAGGGGTGAGGGTCACGAGAGTGTAACGAGGGCGCATGGGAAAGGACACACTTGAGAGGGTGAGGGTAAGGGATGGAGGACGAGGGATGGCAGAGGGAGGGATTGCAAAGGTGACATAGTAACGGTAGGGTATAGAAGGGAGTAAATAAGTAAACAACGAACGAAAGGAGATGCTGGGAATTGGTACAAGGAGAATCTAGAAAATTTTAAGGAATCGTGACCTGCAATATGGAAGTGATTTCAATTTTTTTTACATGAGCACCGCGCAAGAGTCTCGAACTACTCCCGTCTGGTCCAGTGAGACTATGGCATCTCCAATTGGAGTATGCTGTGAGGCTGAAGGTAGTGAGGATGGGAAGGAGATGAGAAAGAGGAAGGCGGGAAAGAACCTGTCTATTCTGATCTGGTCACCAAACACGCGAAAGCCATTGCAAGCAACGTTATACCAAGGCGATACTGAGAGTATCTTCCGCTCTGTAACGTGCGGAAAATATACTTTACCTACTCGTATTATACGATATTGCCAATATCTTTTTCTGATTTTTCTGTTTCCAGATTTTCGAATAAGTTTCGCTTATATTGTCTTCATTTAAATATATATTTTATAAAAGTTTTCTTTATTCATTGAATTATTTTTTACATGTTTGAGGATTTTTCGTTACATCTTTGAGAATTTTTCGATCAACATGGTATGTTGATCGAAAAAGATAGCAAGATTTTAATATGTTGATCGAAATATCAACATATTCATATTTAAATGTTATAATTTGAGGGCTCATAAAGATAAAAATAAAAACATAGGTAAGGATATATTTTTTTTTAATTTTAAGAAAGACAAACATTCCCTGGTTACGAATAACCAGACAATATTTGAAAATATCTTACTTTTTTACATTAGCTCCATACAGAAGGCTCTGAGGAAAAAAGAATTCCATCAGGGTCTATGTCATCTTTGGAGATGTTGTATGGAGGGTATTTTTAGGGAAAGGAAGGAGTGGAAGTTTTGGAAATGAAAAGGGTATTAGGGATGAGTAGGAATCGGGGTTTAGTGTGTCCAGGAATGACGGGACGTATGAATCCGTGCCTCCCACTGCGGTGTAACGTGATATTCCCAGAGAGTACGGCTGGAGAAGTTAAAGGAACTCCCTCAACCATTCTCTCGCGATCCGGCCTGCCATGCAGCTGGTGGGCAGGCGCATCCAATACCAAGACTCGGATTAACCTCACCCCATGAATCCAGGCACCCCTACCAAGTCACCAAACGTAGCGAACCACTTAGGGTGACCTATGGCAGAGGTGTTAATTATCCAATAAATGATTCCCTGGGCGGCGGTACCCATACCCGCCTCTAATAGATATTATTAGGCAAAGTATTGTCCCTTTGCAAATTATAGTGCAGTGCACTAGCATAATAAAATACGATATTAAGTGCACAATATCAATATAAAGATAACCTTCTCTTTTTAATTTGGGTCCAAGCTCTATCTCACATTACGATTTTTAAAGTAAAAACTTCTTTAGGACCGTTGTGATTTGAAAATCGATGAAACGAAAAATAGTAAGCAGAAATTGTTACTTGTGTCGAGATGGAGGATTTAGCCACAGATGAACTGAACATACAACTCCTGAGTGGGATCCAAACTCGGCCATTGACCGGTCGAATGTACTGCTCTGCTGGTCATACATGTGAAGAAAACACCAAAACACCATATCATTTTTATCGGCGTCGACTAATCGTAACTTGAAACAAAAAAGTCTAAGCCACAATAAATAAATGTTCGGCTATTATGTGATAAGTGATAAGCGTCCTCGGGACAGCTGATGCATTCATAACATACATCTCAAGTGCCCATACGTATCCATATAAACAAACTGCCTCGTAAATCGTTCTAAATTCTTTTCGAACCACAATAATTGGTGCCCACTATGTGATAATTATTTATCTTAATCAAGTTATTTCATTTTTATTGTTTATTTTTCTATGAGTCATTGAACATTCAACAGTCAACCATTACATTCATGGAATTCTCGTGTCACAATAAGATTGGCATTATTTTGCTTTTGCTTAAAGATGAACAAAATTGAATTAGTTTCATAAAATTAAATTAACATTGTTTAAAATCTCAACAACTAGAACCATGACATCTCTTCTTTCCGATCCATCTGATTATTTACTACACTACAAAAAATAGTCATCTATATTTTTAGTTGGTTAATATCGCCAAATTCTTGGTAGTTTTTTTTTAATTTTCCTCCGGCTTTTTCATAAATGTGTAATTGTAGTCTCTGGACATTTTCAGTTTAGTAATATGCATTTTACATTAGCGCTGACATTTTTGGGGATGCGTGTCTTTTTAGGAAAGGAAGTTCTGGGCAAGAAAAGCGAATGAAGGTTGGGTAGGTAAATCTGGGGGTTAGTGTGTCCAGGAGTGACGGATGTATGAGTCCATCCCTCCCACTTCGGTGCAAGGCGATGAAGAGCATTCCGAGAAAAAACGGCTGAAGAAGTCAGAAGTCAGAGAGAATGGTTCCCTCAACCATTCTCTCCCGTTCCGGCCTGCCATGCATATGGTGGGCAGAAGCATCCAACGCCAAGACCCGGGCAAACCTTACCCCATAAACTCGGGCACCCCTACTAAGTCACCAAATGTAGCGAATCACTTGGGGTGACATACGGCAAAAGTGTTGGTTATCCAATAAATGGTTTCCGGGGCGGCGGTACCCATGTCTGCCTCTCAAATTGAAATTGAAAAGTCAGAAGAACTAAACGAAACCAAAAGAAAAATTCCACTTCTAGTAAATTAGTTTAGGCAATTTCGTCTTTATTTTTAGATATAAGCATGGATGCTGTGATTGAATATTAGTTTAACAATGAATTTCAATTCACTTTGCGAGTAAGAAGTAAAATCATTACTTTAAAAAAATGCAGCTTTGGCCATTTCAATATCTGCAAAATAACTATTATTTAATGCGTAAACAACGACGATATTGTTGCAACATTGTCTTGGTGAAATTGAAATATTAATTACACACGTTTGACAAAGATCCATCCTTATTGGAATCATATTTGGCGCCAATTTTGAATAGGTAATGTAGCTGAATTTCAATGTAATCTTACGCAGCAATGTGCGATATTTAAGTATGATTGCTTTGTTTTCGCAGAGAACAGAAGAAACGCTGTTAAAAAGCGATGTTGCCAAATGTAGGAGTTGCGATACGCTAGTCAATAAAAGCCAATCAAAAAGTATATTTTGATAAAAATATACGCTGGTCTACTGCAGCGCCGCGGCTCGCCGCTCGGTGACAAAGCACTGAACTAAAATAGCATATTTCAGTTGATTTAGGTACCAATACCGCGTCTGGCTTATTTTCGTTTTTGGACTGTACGAGGGTACAGGAGTGGGGAAAACTTGAAATTACATGTGTTCAATCCTGCGTCCGTATACCGGACGCAGAATGACGGTCGGACGCAGGATTGAATGAAAGTGGACCATTAGAAGACGCAGCAATGATAGCGGGATGTATATATATATATATATATATATATATATATATATATATATATATATATATATATATAATAAATAATAAACTATAATTTTATCACAGACACTAATCATAAATGGGACCAAATTAAAATTTCACAGTTGAAATTCATCAATTTTGGATGCCATAAAAAATATTGATAGAAACTTATCCCCACCGAATTTAAGGTAATTTTCACACCAATCCCACTGCACCGGCAACACCACCTAACAAAAAGGCCTAACAAGAAGCAGCACCTCCTTTAAAAGGCCTTACATCCCATTTTCTCTTTCTTCTCGATTTCAAACCGGATCTTTCAGACGGTGCATCATTCCAAGATGGAGGTCGTCCGAAACTCCGTTATGTCTGCGAATTAAATTCTTTGTGGTTTTTTCTTGGTAGCCCCAGTGCCCAGTCCGCCGGAGTCTGAGTTGCGAAACGGCTACGGGGTCTACTTTCAAGTTCAACAGTTTTCATGGGTTACAAATTAAGTTCAAAACAATTTTTAAATTAACCTCACACGACATTGATCTTGTAATTTTAAACATTTTTTAAAAATTGTAATATAAAGAAAATGAGTTACATTTATACATATATATTTTACAAAATATTATATTTAAGGACATCATTGGCCATGTATACCTTAGGGAACGTACCCATACTACGTGACCCGTTAAGGGGGGGGGGATATTAAAAATACTTGGTTACAATGGGGGGCGAGGGGCTTAGGTTTTTATCACGTAGTCAATCTAGAAATCTTTTAAATTTTTTCCACTTACTTTTTAATATTTTTCCCACTTGTAATTATAGGTGTGCATGCACTTTTGCCGTCACGCACCAAGCGCCGTATTAATAAAGATAAATATAAGCCAAATAATTTATTTTTTACCTTTTTTTAGCACGAAATGATTCAAAACCATATTTATGATTTACTACGTGAAAACTGAAGACATTGAATGGATTTTAATGAAACTTTTCAATAATATAGCTCATACATCAGAATAACATATAGGCTTGGAGCTCTGGCATTATGAAATTTGTATAAAAATTGCAATGGGTGGCACGCGAGCTGCTTGAAAAATGAATGTAACGGATATGGAGGGGGGATAGGGAGAGGGGGAGGGGAGGAGGGGGAGATTGAAGTCGGAATAGAGAAGATGGAGGAGGCGCTGTGGGAACCCACCTAATACTATGCGAGCGAAGCCGGGGGCAAAAGCTAGTCTAATATAATAAAGGATAGTGTCTGTTTGTGGCGGGCGGCATGGTTTTGATTGGCATACCTACAAATCTATAGTCTTCAGAGATTGCTGAAATTTTGCACACTTGATCTTCAAAAGAAGAGGAAGGTCACTCTCTACATGAGATTTATATCATCTTTATCCTATTTCCCCACCCTTTAAAACAGAATTTTGCTACTCCTTGGTGAAATTTTGCGCACTTGCCGTTAAAAATCCAGAATAAGAGGAAAATTACTGTTTATAGGGGTATTTCACCATGCTCTTGATAGTTTATCCACAGCATAACGTAAATTTTCGACTTACCGTCCGAGTGGCTGTATATTGTATACAGGTAGACGAGGGTTCTGTTAATATATGTTATCCTATGGATAATAAAATTTCACCATCAACAGGATGCTCAAAATTTTTTTACGTTAGCTCCACATAGGAGGCCCTGAGAAAAAATGCCCTATTATGTTTATTTTTATCTTTATCGATGCTGTGTGGAGGGTTTTTTTAGGGAACGGAGGAGAGGAGTTTTGGGAAGGAAAAGATATGAGGGGTGGGTAGGAATCGATGAGTCCAGGAGTGACGGACGTATGAATCCACTGCGGTGCAAGGCAATGGGTGGAGAGAGACCGGCTGGAGAGGTCTAGGATAGGTCTCCCACTAGTCTCTGCAGATCTGACCCGCCACATAGTAAGTGGGCAAATGACATAGACAAATCTCACCCCATGAACCCGAACTCTGCTGCTAAGTTACCAAATGTAGAGAAACCCTTGGGATGACCTATTATGGCAGAGGTGATGGTTATCCAATAAATTGAATACTAATTGAAATTGAAATAAATACCCCCTTCATCTGATTTCGAAGAACCCTGCGTAAAGCCCGTACAACACCGGGACTTCAGTTAATTTATTAAAAAACATCATCAAATAATATTTTCACTGTGTTACTAAGTTACAAATAAGTATCAATTTAACAAGTAATATTAATTTTGTCTTAGACTCGGTTCACAGGATAAAGTCAATTATGTTCTATAAAATCAAAAACTCAATCTAATTCCGATAATAAATCACTATCTACCTTCATCTCAACAATATTTTATTGGCGGCAAACATTTTGACTAGCAACCTTTGAAGTGTGCGTTGATAGGTTGGAGAGCGTCCATTAACAAATTTCGCGCATCATGATTGGTCGCCCGCGGCAAGATGGAACCCGAATCTATTTGATAGCGCGTAATTAACAATTTTTAAACTAGTTTCAGCTAACGAGAATTGTAAATTATAACGCATACTTGTACAACACATATTCTCTCCACATGTATACATATATTATTATACATTAACGTGGCTGTATCTCCATATTATATTAAAAGGCTCATTCATGGTTGTTTTGGCATATTACTAAAGCCATTTATGGTTGAACATCATTAGCATTTCTCAAAAGTCATGCCGCTGTTTTTTATTTTATTTTTCGGTTCACACGACCAATGAAAAAATTAAATTCTATAGATTATTTAATCGAAAATAAAAAAAGAGCGTCGGTTTTGCAAAATACTAGACCACACAAACAATATTCCGAAAAATCAGCATATATTGTATTTAAATTACTTTGAATTTCAATTTTGTTGTATACACTACAAATCCGCTCTGACGATGGCATTACCCATTAAAATTGTAATTTTATTGTACACACTACACATCCGCCCTGACGATGGCATTACACATTAAAATTGTAATTTTGTTGAATCAATTACACAACCGCTCTGACGATGGCATTACACATTAAAATTGAAATTTAGTTGTATTAATCACACATTCGCTCTAACTAACGATGGTATTACACATTAAAATTGAAATTTAGTTGTATCAATCACACATTCGCTCTAACGATAGTATTACACATTACAATTGAAATTTAGTTGTATCAATCACACATTCACTCTAACGACGGCATTACACATTCAAATTGAAATTTGGTTGCATCAATTACACATTCGCCCTAACGACGGCATTACACATTAAAATTGAAATTTAGTTGTATCAATCACATATTCGCTCTAACCAAAGATATTGAAATATAAGTAGATGTGCTATCTGCAGTTTTTACTGTGTGGGACTGCGCTTCCGGGTGTCGCTGATATTGTTTACCAATTAACAAATAAACTAAAAGAACGAATAATTAACGAATAAACCAAACGAACGTTAAACTAAATGAACGAATTCTTTCCGTATTCAAACTATATTGTTAACCAATACTAATGCACATTGACTTCAAAAAACACGCACTTCAAAAAATCTACGAAATAAACAAATTATTTTCGTATCCAAACTACTCTAATTAGGGCGTAGTCCGCCGACAGTTGCGCGGACACCATAGCATGTCTCTTTTGTATTTGAATATCTTTGGTTAAAATCCTCTGAATTGAACTCCATGACATTCCGGACATCTCACAGAATTGATCAATGGTTTGGCGACGGTCTTCACGAACGAGGGTATTGATTTTGTCGACGTTTCCGTCAGTTTTTGACGTTGAGGGGCGTCCTGAACGGGGTTGGTCTTCAATTAACATTTCTCTATTTTTAAAACGTGAAAACCACTGGTAGAATCTGGTTTTAACGATCTGAATCTGGTTCTAACGATAGTTTTATACATTAAAATTGAAATTTAGTTGTATCAATCACACATTCGCTATAACGATGGTATTACACATTAAAATTGAAATTTAGTTGTATCAACCACACATTCGCTCTAACGATGGTATTACACATTAAAATTGAAATTTAGTTGTATCAACCACACATTCGCTCTAACGATGGTATTACACATTAAAATTGAAATTTTGTTGTATCAACCACACATTCGCTCTAACGATGGTATTACACATTAAAATTGCAATTTTGTTGTATGAATTACACATCCGTCCCGATGATGGCTTTGCACAATAAAATTGCAATAATGTTGTGGCAAATACGCATCCACCCTGATGATTGCATTACACATTAAAATTGAAATTTTATTATTTCAATTACACATCCACCCTGGTGATGGATACTGTAATGCTGTCCAAAACGTAACACGGTACAATACCCCAAAAATAAATCACGATTATACTAAATTTTCTTATAATATTCTCCTCTGAATCATTTCCTATGTATCGAAAAATAGATGTACATATAAATATAAATATTATTAAAAAATAGAAGGTTCGTGAATATTATTATCCTCTTACTCATACGGAAAATTTTCCAGAAAAATTACGCAAAGATGAGCAAATAATTTGATTATTTTTCAAAAAAAAAATGACAGTGCATATACACATATATTTTGTTTTTAACGGATATCGCACTTCTGAGTCATGTTTTTAGCTCAGTCGTGTTTCAACAAACACATTCATCGGGTCTCATCTGATCTTTTGCGAAGATACTGACAAAACCAGAAGGTTTAATATATAGTTTTAAAGGTTAAACGATGATTCCATATTGACCGAACACTAACAAAACTATTGTATAACTTTATATTCAAGGTCGACTGGTTTTACTTAAATCACGGTTTAACGCAAGCGATACGAAAGTTTTTTCATTTAACGACCGTAAAAAAAATTATATGTATTTAACCCAATAATTATCGATGTATCGGATGTGAGATTTTGATAGCGTACCATATATGTGACTGACGCAAATAAGATCCATCAGGTTTCACGGTTCGGGTTTTCGTTTTATAAACAAAAGTTTTCTCGGCTAAATTTTACTGTAATGAGTAAATGAACGGTATAAATCATAAGTTGCCCAAATGTTGCATGTAGGTATTACAATTTGAGAGGCGGGTGTGGGTACCGCCGCCCCGGGAACAATTTATTGAATAACCAACACCTCTGCCATAGGTCACTCCAAGTGGTTCTACCCGGGTTCATAAGGCGAAGTTGGTCCGGGTCTTGGCGGCGGATGTTTCTGCTCACCAGCTGCGTGGTAGGCCGGATCGGGAGAGAATAGTTGAGGGAGACCTTGTGACCTCTTACACCACAGTGGGACGAATGGATTCATACGTCCGTCATTCCTGGACCCCCTGACCCCCAGATTCCTACCAACCCTTCATTCCTTATCTTACCCAGAACTTCCTCTCTTTCCTTTCCTAAAGACCCTCCATACAGCATCCCTAAAGGTGGCATACACCCTGAGGGAAAATATGAAAATATTTTCTAGCGGAGCTGTTGTAAAAAAATGTTATTTTTATTTCTTCGGCCTCGTAGATTAAAATTTTCGCCTGTGACGCTTTCTTCTCTGCGTTCTATAGGTACCTATTTTGTTAAAAATAAATTATAAATCGACCTACGATAAATTATAAATCGACTTGCGATACTACCGAATGCAAATTTAACAATGTTAAAAGCTTTGTACCCTACCCCTTGCGGCCAGCGAACAAATTAAAAATGGATTAATTGGCAACCGTCTAAAAAGGTTGATTGGTCTTGGTCAAGTCAGTCGATTTACCCAGACATTCCAGAATTTTGTCAACAAAATTGTTGCATGAAATATCGATAAAATCTAATGCATTTTATAATGGTCTACATTCTCTCAACACGTAATTTCTACTTCATCCGCGTGTTGTCAGGTTTTGTTGTTATTCGGAAATATTTTGACGTCGAATCATTTCCTCGTTTATAAGTAAAGTTATTACACTCAATGTCATTTATAGAATTCATATTTGACTTATATTTCCGGTAAATGCTGCAAGTAATTACAATTCTACAATGAATTGCTATATATTGGAGCTATGTTATATTTTGCTCTTAATTCAAACAATATTTCTGAATGGCACATTTAACCTCGCGAGACAAAGGGTCTAAGTTCAATATACAAGTAACTTTTTATGAGTAGTTAATATTAAAATATTTCACAAATAGAAAGTAATTGGTGAGACATTTGGTACACAACATTTGTTCAGTAAGGTGCTGTTAGTTCAATTAATACTATTATATGTATAATTTATTTATTTATTGTAAGAAACAAATAGCAATTTATATACAGAATGAGTTATATAAGAGGTTAAACATGAGGTAAGCCAAAACAGTTTCTTATGCTAATGTTGGTTTTTATGATATAATATTCAATTTTAATTGGTAATAACCATTAAATGAAAATGAAAATAACAACAACAAAACAACAACAAAACAAAGTTATATAAGAGGTTAAACATGAGGTAAGCCAAAACAGTTTCTTATGCTAATGTTGGTTTTTATGATATAATATTCAATTTTAATTGGTAATAACCATTAAATGAAAATGAAAATAACAACAACAAAACAAATATATATATATATATATATATATATATATATATATATATATATATATATATATATATATATATATATATATATATATATATATATATATATAAGTATATTAGAAGGAAGAAGGAAGAGGAAAGGGCAAGAGGCAGAGGAAGGTGGGATGGGGACAGGAGATGCTCATGCTGTACCTTTTCTATAGTTGTGCATTAATTTAATTAACATTTGTGGTCGTACGTTTGACTTCGTTTCGGTATTTCACAAGAGTGTTATTAAGAATATCGATATTGTTAAATTGCGTGTTATATTGCGCGCATATACGGGGGATTGGAGAATTTTTTCTAAGGTTGGTTCTGCACGTTGGCAAATGAAAAAAATGGTTTAGTCTGGTTGGCCTTGTAGGTATGTGAATTCTTAAATAATTTACGAGTTCAGGAGAGTCCAGGCCGTTATTCAGAATTTTGTATAAAAATATTTGATCGGATATTAATCTTCGTGTTTGAAGTGGAGTAAAGTTGTGAAATTTTAAGGATTCGGTGTTATTTGCAAAGAGTAATTTGAATTTATAATTTATGTGTTTAAAAATTTTTTGAAATAATGAAACAGGGTTTCTCTTTTACACGGGAGATTTAATAGGAAACCGAGCGGCGTTTTGTCCATACAAACACATTCCCGAATTTCTCTCTGGATTTTGAAACTAGAGCAAATATTTTTTAACACAATTTAGATATTGACCACTAGCGTTTCGGTACGTTTTGATTTTTTTTTGACAAGTTAGTTCTTTTAAGAGTTAAGGATCCTCCAAAAATCGTTAAAATTGCATGTTTTGAACGCAATAAACAGACGTTCAGTAAGCAAACTAGACAATGTATTAGGTCCTTACATATGAAATTGGCATTTTGCCGTACTGGCAACTTTGATCACAAATATCTTCTCTTTGGTTAGGAATTCGAAATTCAAATTTATACAGCTATTTACTCTTGTATTTGTGTTTCGAAAATTATAATTCATTTGTTTTTTCTTTAATTGTTTTTTTTTCTTTGCGTCACTTAGTTTACAAAATGGAAAACTTGAAATATCGCGTTATTTACGAGTACGAGTTTCACCGTGGCACCAGTGCTGCAGAAACGGCTTAAAGGATTAATGATGTGTATGGCGACGGTGTCGCAAAAGAAAACACAGTGCGTTTTTGGTTCCAACGTTTTCGTTCTGGAAATTTCGACCTGCAGAACAAGCCCCGTGGACGGCCGGAGACCAAAGTTGATAATGAAGAATTGAAGGCTATTGTGGAGATTTTATTGATTCCCGTCCGAATTGTTTTCTTTAGTAAAGGGATCGATGAACTACCTATGAGATGGCAAAAGTGCATAGATATCAATGGTACATACTTTGATTAAATAAATATATTATATTTAAAAAATTGACTTTAGGTTCCTCCCATACAAAACGCCAATTTCATATGTAAGGACCTAATATTAAAAAGCAAAACATAGATGCTTAGAATATTTTATTCTAATACAGTTGGAAAAAAAAGTGAATAAAAATCGGGAAACGGGGAATACAAAACCTTGATTTTTGCGATTTTATTTAGGTATTAATTTTGGAGGCGGGTAAGGGTACTGCCCCGGAAACCATTTATTGTATAACCAACATCTCTACCATAGGTCACCTCAAGTGCTTCGCTACGTTTGGTGACTTAGCAGGGGTGACCTGGTTCATGGAGTGAAGTTTGTCCGGGTCTTGGCGGCGGATGCGTCTGCTTACCAGCTGCACGATAGGCCGAATCGAGGTAGAATGGTTGAGGGAGTCCTTTTGACTTCTCCAGTCGTATCGCCTTGCTCCGCAGTGGTAGGGATGGATTCATATGTCCGTCACTCCTGGACACCCACCACTTCCTTTCCTTTTCCTTCCCAAAACGACCCACCACACAGCACCCCTAAATATGACATAGGCCCTGCGGGGAATTATTATGCGGGGCCTCCTGTGTGGAATGTAAAACAAAAGGTATTATATCAATTTAATGTTTATAAATCCAAAATTTTGTCCTTTTACAGAACCAAAAAACCTTTTCAGTTTGATTATAAACTAAAGAGTGTTTGTCTATCTACTGTCACATCTATCAAAGACCTTGGGGTCACTCTAGACTGCATACTTTCTTTCCGTGATCGCATTAATAATATCGTAAATAAATCACTTAAACTACTCGGCTTCAAACATATAAGTACACTTAAAACTCTTTACTGTTCGCTGGTTTGCCCTCACCTTGAATATGCTAGTGTCATTTGGTCTCCTTTCTATGTTGTCCACATTTGTCACATCGAATCCGTACAACATCGTTTCCTAAAAGGAATTGCTTGGAGGTTGGTTCTTGAAAAAGGCGAGTACTCATATGATGAATATGAAAACATTTCAAACATTTCTTCTTTAGAAAAACGTAGAAAAGACTGTGATCTAATTTGAATATTTAAAATTATCAACAGTATTACTGATATACCTGCATTGTTACTACTCATTCAGTTCAACATCCCTTCCCGTAAACTCCGAAATAATGAAATGCTGTTCCTCAATCAACATTCTACTAATTATGGATACCATTCTCCCTTATTCAGAATGTCGAGACTTGTCAACTCAAGTCAAAGCATTGATTTTTTTGGTGTAAAACTAAATGACTTTAAATGCTTCTTCTTGCTTTGACTTGTAGTGTCTTCTATATGTACCTTTTATATTGTTATTGCCATTAATGTATGCGTGCTCTCCCTTCACTGTCATACCTGTTTTTCTTTTTATTCGTGTTATTATTATGTTTTTAATGGACTGTTGTCCGTAAATTAATAAATAAATAAGTGCTCTTGTGACTTTCGCTCAGTGCAGGGTAGAAACAGCGATAGTTAAGGCAACACTGTGGTAAAATACCAATTATTTAAATTTCTCGGCAACAAAGGGTGTTAAGCTAAATATATTCAAATCGTTGAGTGACGTCAACCGTTTACACAAATTTTCTAATATTAAATTCAACCATTACAAATATTCTTCATGCAAATTAACGCAAGCACATTTACAATGTAACAACGCGTCTGATTTTGTTGTAAAAACAACATTATCCCCGAAATTAGTAGAGAAAGCCACTACCTACTTACATACCAGGAAAAAGTTTCAGAAAAACTTGTCTGTGAATAGGTTTTTTTATAAATCGTTTGTCTGATGCAATCACAAGTTAGTCTGAAGTATTTGAAGAGATATAATTGGTAAAAGTCTTTCAATTAGCGAAGAAAACTACGTTTTGTTTGCTTTTCTTTGATTTCAGATGTTAAATTGGTGAGTTGGTGGGATGGGATTCAACCGATTTCATTAATTAGTATTGTAAGTACTTGCCTAATCGGTTCTGTGTATGTTTGGAAAGTTACTAGTTACAATTTATCATCGTTATTGAAGTAGCTATCATGAATAGAAAGGTGTGATTTGGATCTGAGATAAATCAAAGCATAATTCAATACGTTTGTCATAGAGCTTTCTCATATTAATAGTTTCAGTAAATATAATAATTTGCTCAATTTAATAACATTGATTTGATAGTAGAAATAAGGTAGATATGAAATGAACAGCGTGCACCAACATCATTATTTACCCATACTATCTACTGAAATAGCATTACTACGTACAGGGGCACCCCGCCTTTGTTTCTACCTCCATCGAAGCCAGAGAAAAGTTAGCCTCTCAAAAACTAGGCGTACTGAACACGGCCCGCCACAATCCTGTACAAATCACAATTGCGCCCTACGGTTGAATTTGGCAGCCACCTATGGGCTGGAGCTCTAAAATACTTAAAATATGCCCTCGACTCTGTGCAGAAACGGGCGGTCCGTTTGATAGATTTTCCCATCTTAATAGACGTATTGAAATATTTAGGTCGGGTGGGAATGCTATCCTTGTTCTACCCGTATTTGATGAGAACGGGTCGCTTCTTCGACTCGTTCTTGTGTTCAACAGCTCGGCTGGAGAACGATTTGCCGACCTCTGGGTTTCCTCCTTCCTTTAACATGGGTTTCTTCAAAATCAATGTTCATTCCTTCCTCTCCCCTGAAAGACCCTTAACACAGCATATCAGATAACATAGGCCCTGAGGGATATTATTTTCCTCAAGGCCTCCTGTGTGGAGTTAATGTAAAAAAAACCTACATGTGTCGCTTTATCCGTGTAGTTTTTTCTCAGTTTTGTCTACTTAGCGACAGTCGCTATGCTTCTAAGCTATAGATACCTGTTTTAACCCCTCAGGCTAATGTGTTCGCTTTTGGGAACAGCTAACATTGGTCTCATAGAAATTTTTATATCTCCCTTACTGTCAAGGTGAGAAATATAATAATAAACGGTATTAGAAAGAGAAAACACCACGCGCTATATTGGAATCTAAAAGATAACCATAGAAAAATCCTTGATTCCGACCGCGATTTTAGAAAAATTTATGGAACTTCGTGAATTCGTGAACTTAAGCCTGGGTGACTTAAACATTAATAATGCGTTGGTCTATTAAAATTGTGTGTTTTTCTTTTTTTTCGTTAGTTTGAAAAAATGTTAGGCAAGCCATTTTAAAAACCTTTTTGTAACTTTGCATTCAAAATTGTAATATCTCAAAAACTATTTGGTTATTTATTATAATAATATTTGAAAGCGTATTTCATCACCTTTCAAGAACAGTTTTTGGATTTCGGATAAAATCAGAAATATTCCATTTGCTTAGATTTTATTGCTAAGTAGAAATTTTCTCACCTTCTGAAAGAATATGCCCGAGGCCTGAGGGATTAATGGAGTCATCAGAATTAAGGCCATTCTCTGGAAGAAAATCAGGAAAATTTATAATTTCTTTATTCAGTACCACAATTGTACAATTAAATGTTTGTTTTATGTTCAAAATTTTAAGTACCATAATTAAATATCTGTTTTATATTCAAGATTTCAGTTCAAGAATTATGAACAAAGATTTTTATAGGTGGTCGATGACAGGGAGTTGGGCGGACACGTTGTCAGTGTGGGTAGGGTAACTTTCCTACGGTCCCAAATAATAAAGGTCAAGGATTCAATCCCGGCACCGACACTTGAGCGATACCTCAATGCCGAAACACTTTTCAGGCTAAAAATTAAGCTAAGCAGTAGATGCAGGTCTTTCTATAGATTTTTATACAATTCACAGTCCGAAGCCAAAGCGCGTTGAAGTCTATATAAATGTTATATAAATTTATTATATTATTTTGGCATGCCGAACTTTGTTTTGTTTCATTGTTATTAAAATACTGAAAATTATAAAAAAAACAAATACTAAGTTGTTTTCAAATCATGAGGAAAACATGATTCGAATGTTCAAATCTAATATTATTTACACTTCTGGGTTTTATATATTGGATATACTAACATGCGTTTTCCGCATATCCTCGTTAAGAGATGTCAGTAGCGGAAAAATTTGCGAATCGAATGTCATCGCGTACAAACATCAAAATAATACAACAAACGGATAGTCGTTTATGAACGCCTATTAGAAGAGTTTTAATAATTTGTAATCGTGTTTTTAAATAGGCAATTAATCCATTCAATATTCATCAGACATAGACAAGTCTTTGAAAGCAATAGAAAATCACAGATTTTTGACAGCCGGTAACGCACGACGATCGCCTTCGTATATTCGACGAATTTTGCCTTCTTGTCTTAATTAATCTAATATCAACACTCATAGCTTCTCAGAATCAAAGTTGGCATTTCTAGTATTAACAAACCTCAATGAAATAACTAAATTATCTCACGTCTTCTGTGGATCTTGTTCACTTTGCATTCATCTCATCTTACATCTACTGCGTACTTCCTAGAAGTTAGGCACGCATTACATCTCTTTGATTATGCTTTATTTCTGTCCTATTAATATATCAGGTAAGAGATGCAAGCCAACTACTTTTCTGGATGATGTTCTTGCAGTTTTACTTTACTCTTTAACTACCGGGAGATCACCATACAGAATCAAAATGTATTTTTACCGTTCACTGAAGCCAATATCTACTTAGTATTCAATTAATAAAATTAAAATTGTTAATGAGCAAAATTAAGAAAGGGACCCTCAGATGGTTTGGGCACGTAGAGCGAATGAGCGAAGAAAGTAGTGTAAAAAGAATATATGATGCAAATGTGAATGGTAGAAGAAGTCGGGGACGCCCGAGGAAGACATGGCACGATCAAGTGAATCAGATACTTGAGATGGGCCATGTCAAAAGTCAGAATAATAGAAGAGTATGTATGAGACGATGTATGAATGTGAGTGAGGCAAAGAGTGTGTGCCAAGACCGACTTGTTTGGTGGTCCGTCCTCTCTGCCTACCCCTGCGGGGAAACGGCGTGATGGTTAGTTAGTTAGTTAGTTAAAATTGTTAGTACCATTCATCGAAGTCTTTCGTGTTATTTTCGACAGAAAACTTACATTTGATCGTCATTACCAAACAATTTCCAATAAGGCCATTCAAATTTTAGGTTTCCTTTGCACTTTTCGCAACTTTTTGCGAGTCAATGCTGCTTTACTTCTCAAATGAGATCACAGCTAGAATACGCATCTTCTGTATGGTCTCCTTTTTATGCTTGTAACATACCGCTTGGAAAAAGTGCAAAGCGCGTTTATTGGATACGAGTATATTCAATACAAATAGAGACAACCTGTAATAATTGAAATCTGCTACAATAGATTTAAATCTATATATAAAATTTAGATCTAAAACAACTGCTAATTTCTACCCGGAGAACTATTAATGACATTCTTATACTTTTTTTAATTACTGAATAACCTCACAGACTCAAATATCCGTGTCCCTGTTAAATCTACCCGACTCCACAATATTTTCCACTGTGACAACCATCTCCTGCATCAGAGCAAAAATAATTAGTTGTGTAAGTCCTTACATATGAAATTGGCGTTTTGTATGGGAGGAACATACAGTCGATTTTTTTAAATATAATATATTTATTTAATCAAAGTATGTACCATTGCTATCTATGCACTTTTGCCATCTCATAGGTAGTTCATCGATCCCTTTACTAAAAAAACCATTTGGACGGGAATCAA
Source organism: Limnephilus marmoratus (assembly GCA_917880885.1). Taxonomy (NCBI): domain Eukaryota; kingdom Metazoa; phylum Arthropoda; class Insecta; order Trichoptera; family Limnephilidae; genus Limnephilus; species Limnephilus marmoratus. Next base: position 35,566,776 of record OU862929.1, on the reverse strand, counting down.
TAAAATCTTTGAAGGCGGTTTGGACTGCCCCATCGGAGTTGAATTATTTCCCTTGCAAGAAGTTATCCAAATTTCGAAAAAAATGGTAATCTGTTGGAGCAAGGTCCGGAGAGTACGGTGGATGTCTTAGATATTCCAATTGAAGCTCCTCTAATTTGGCAGCCGTCTGTAATGCAGTTTGTGGTCTAGCCGTCAACGCGCATTTATTGATTTGCTTCACTCAATTCGTGAGGTACCCACCTTTCAAGCTTTTCACCTTCCCAATTTGCTTCAAGTGGATTAAAACAGTTTTATTACTAACACCGCAGGCTGCAGCTAACTCGGACGTGGTTTGCGATGGATCCGCTTCCACAATAGCCTTCAATTCTTCATTATCAACTTTGGTCTCCGGCCGTCCACGGGGCTTGTTCTGCAGGTCGAAATTTCCAGAACAAAAACGTTGGAACCAAAAACGCACCATGTTTTCTTTTGCGGTACCGTCGCCATACACATCATTAATCCTTCGAGCCGTTTCTGCAGCACTGGTGCCACGGTGGAACTCGTACTCGTAAATAACGCGATATTTCAAGTTTTCCGTTTTGTAAACTAAGTGACGCAAAGAAAAAAACAATTAAGGAAAAACAGATGAATTATAATTTTTGAAACACAAATACATGAGTAAATAGCTGTATAAATTTGAATTTGGAATTCCTAACCAAAGAGAAGATATTTGAGATCAAAGTTGCCAGTACGGCAAAACGCCAATTTCATATGTAAGGACCTAATATAAAGCTGATGTGTTTATGTATTGTGTTTGTAAAGGTTCGACAGATATTATGTCTGCAAAAGCCCTAAGGGCGTTTAATAAATACATATTTATATAATATTATCTTTATACCTTCGCCATCACAGCAGCAATGCACGTCATGACTGAATGAATGAACAAATGGACAATAATTGGTAACCTTATGCGTCAAATTAGTTATTTTCTTTACCTGTTCTTTTATTATTAGTCTTTTTGATAGACCGCAATGACAGCAACATCTTTTTGTTAGCTCTATTTTAATGTTGGTAATAAACACTCGCATGGTAATTGTGCTTTTATTGATGTTCGAAGAATCTTTTCCGTATTTTGTTACACATTTGTACTTTGGAACAATTTATCGTGTCTTTATTATCCAATGATATGTTTTGAACTCTGTATCGCGCTACTATATACGCACACACGAATATTTTGAAGAGAAAAGTGTGAGTAAGTTGAAAGAGTCAATAACTGATTTTATATTTGTTGCAGAGTTTACTAAACATTTATAAACAAAACCTCAAAACAATTTCTGAAACAAAATTGTGTTTTATAAACAAATAGTATAACTTTGTTACTAGTTGAAATTTACCTGATTGTTAATATTTACATTTTTGAAACTGACAATTCATTGGAATTCCATTACAATCTTTACATATGCAAAGTCGCTCCCGCTGTCTGTGCACTTAGATCTATTATACTACGCAACGGATTTTCATGCAATTTTCACCAATGGATAGAGTGATTCATGAGGAAGGTTTATGTATATAATTTGTCAAAGGTTTTTATGTAAATTGGTTGAAATATATGATATATGGGCGGTGTAATTTGATACGTATGCAAATGAACAGATAGCGTTGGTTCTAAAGGTTGGGTAATGGCGTTGTCAGTAGATGGCGTTGTGTTTTGTTAGTCACAGCAACGTGTGTCCGGATCTGCTAGTAATCCAGCGGTAAGGCTCTTGACTCGCACTACGAAGGTCGCGGGATCGAATCCCGGCGTGGCAAATGAATTTTATTTGATTTATTTGTGTTATTTCACAATTTATTCATTTAAAATAATATATTGTATATTTGCGGCACGTTCCAGAGTGGAAGATACTCTCCGTATCGCCCTGGTGTAAGACCACTATTCAGAATAGAAACGTTACTTGAAATGGCTTTTATTAGCCAAGTTTGGTGACCAGATCTGAATAGCCAGGTACTTCCCCACCGTCCTCCTCCCTATCTCCTTCCCCTCCCCTCTACTTTCAGCCTCACAACATACCACACATAAAAAAATATATGTATAATAAAACAAATTAGAAACTCATTTCCACATTAATTAATTTGACCTTAACCGATATCAGCTTCATCTTCAGACTGGTACAAATCATTCTTAATCTATGGTTTATACACACAACACATGGGGGGAGGGGGGAGAGGGGTGGTCTAATTTAATTATATGGGTTTTCTTACATTTGAATTGTCGAATTTCTCATAATTTTGGTTATTCCCAGTAGGCTTAATTACCTTGGGTTTGTAGCTTAGTTTTACATTGTTTGGGGACTACCTTAAAAGTAATATGAATTAATAACGACCTAATTTTATTGTTGTCATGCCTATTCTTAATTAAAATCCTTATTATGTTTGTGATGACATCAAATTTTTGTTTGACGTATTGATTTTTAACACTTTAAAGGAGATTATTTGTATCGGAGAGGGCCTGGAATATAGCATAAGGATAGGATATGCTCACGATACTTTCCATACTAATGTTTTAATTTGTGATCGTACTTTGTTACCTCTGTTCGATATTTCAGAAGGTTGTTATAATAAGTGTAACCGGATTTGATCAAATGATCAAATTATTGTAAGTTTGTATTAATAATTATTTTTAAATGTCGTTTATTAGCAGCTGACGTGATTCACTTATTTTATCGACTTCCAGCATCAATAAATGGCCTTGCACATTTCCTTTGGCCTTTGCACAAACTAGTTAAAGTATTTTAGTATTGCACCGGAGACAAATAGAGATTAAAGAATTACTCAGCATCCGATACAAGATAAATCATTTAAATATTTTTGAGAAAAAGTGTTTACTGGTTGTAAAATGGAGTGAACTGATCGAATTTCTAAAAACATGACTTTTTACTCATCTTCGAGGACTGATTTGCACGCCCGTAATAATAGTCCTCTGTTCGATGTAGGTATTAGACAAATATACTAATAGTCCAGATCTGAAATGCTGGATATTTACTTCCCATTCTTCCCTATCCCCATCTCCCACCCTTCCTCAAACACTTCTAACAGTCTCACAGAATACTTTAATTGATGGGGCGCAATACACCAGATACACCGTCGGAAGTAGGGACTCCAGTTACTAATATCTACAGCCTGTATGTCGGACGAATATCTACAGTTCATATGTTGAACTAATATCTACGAACTTCAGAGTATTGACTAATATCTACAGAGCGTAGATTGAACTAATATCTACAGAGCTTAGGTTGGACTAATCTGCTAAATGTGTTCAATAGTCCGATATCAGGGATTTTTACATACATACTTACATAATTAAGTTTTTTAAACTGCATTCGCAATATTACGTTATTCCAATATGCTATACATAATTGCAAATCCAACCTCTGCCAGTACTGTAGATATTCGTCCACACTTTGGTTCTCATAGATATTAGTCAACAGTCTGAGCTGTAGATATTCGTCAACACTTTGATTCTCATAGATATTAGTTCGATTTTTTCAGTTTTTGAAATTCCTGTAGATATTAGTAGACGCCTCCGGAAGTAGGTACTAAAACTTTTGAGAGGTATTCATATAAAAAAAAAGTTAGGTTAGGTTAAGCAAATTGAACTGTGTTACGCCGATATAAGGTGCACTTATAAGTAATGCAAAATCGTATGTTTTTGGTTTGAAAATTAGATTGATCAGAATAGGCCACTTGCATGGATTTCATAATGACTTGGAAAAAATTATTAGATTTTTCTACTAAGATTACGAAAATGTTGCTAAAATTATTTTATTTTTTTAAATAAATAAATCTATTTTTTGGGCTCGTGATGTCACTACATGAAAATGTTTCGTCTCCGACAATATTCAATTAATTTTGTAAAATTTGGTTAGACGTTTTGACAGATGTTACGAAGTGAACATCGTACAGATTATGCCTTCCGTAGCTGTCTTAAAAACGTAATGGTAATGGTGCTGATTTTAACAAAATCAAATTAATATAATAAACATATTGTACGTAATAATTATAATATATTATTATGATTATAAGTACAAGTACAGTTTTATAACCAGCATAATTTAAATCGCAACATATGGATAATATCAAACAAGAGGCACAATATCAAGTTATATATTTAAGGCGATCCACTAGTTCAGGAAAAAATGGAAATCGGAATTCACGCCCTTTATGGGAGGAGTTTAAAAATACTTGAGAAAAAGCTTTTGGAAAGGTCGGAAAAGGTATTTGAGAGTTTTGTTTTACAGGTTGATTTCGTAAAGGCCTGTAAAAAATATAAATTCCTGTTTAACGCAATGTTTATTGCAATAAAACGGAAATTTAAAATTGATTTCACGAAATCAATCGACGTGGAGTGACGCGTCCATCTCCCGCTCAGTTCGGGGCGTGACTGAGGTTTGGCGACTGTGGCGTGAACAGTAGTTCTTCGGTGGACGCCATAGGGTTCACTTTGAAAAACCGAATTCGTCGACCAGCGGCCGTATTGTAAAATAACAACGCGAAAATGTTATTTTATTTTGGGAAGATTGAGTGTAAATATCAACTTTTTTTGCGATCATTATAAAATAAACTGAATTTGCCACATTATACAATAAAACCATAACCGAAAAGGGGTTTATATATAGGAGAGTTTGGACTTGAAAGTGTGTTTTTTAGACCTTATACTTTATTTTTTTATAGGCTTATTAAAAGACTTATAAAAAAAATGACCGATATCGTTAAGGGCCAAGGTATTTTCTACACGCAGTATTTAATTGAAGCATCTACAATACTTCTAAGCGATCAAATTTTCAAAGCAAAAACATATGATTTTGTATGATTTTGCATTATTTACTATGGCTTCATCTTAATAACAAGAATGTTCGGCTGTTCAAAATAATCTTTGAGTAAAACAATAACCAACCATGGTATATGTAGGTATATACTATAGAACAACTAAATTCATTTTATGTGAATCCTCTTCACCCTTCATGCTTATTTTCATGATTCATATTGTTGATAAACCATCCACTTTATTGATTTTAATAATAATTTTTAACCTGGTTTTATTGTAAAATATTTGGATTTAGTCATATGTAAACGTTGAACATCATAATGTTTAATGATCAATAAGATGGATCAAGGAAAAAAATATTTATGAGATGTAATATTTTTGGTATGCCTCGTTATTCTCCCTCGCCATTCGTGTGGAATAGATAGTTTTTTTAATGATTTTCGGCAATGTAATTATTATTTTTTTGCACCCATAAAATTATGTCCCGTCATTCCGGTTTATGAAAAATGGTCCGATTTTTCGGATTGAAATTTTCAAAAAATCGAGTGGGTTTCAAAAATATGATAAAAAAGGAATATCTTAGAATATTTGCCTGAACCGGATTATTTTTAAATGTGATGCAAGTGGCCTATTATTTTAAAATAGTGAATCGAACGATTAATCTTTTTATAAGTCTAGAAAAAAATAACGTAGCAGGCCTTTAAAAACTGCGTATAAGCTCAAAATCTCCTACTTACGACCCGTTTTTCGGTTGTGGTTTTATTGCATAACGTGGAAAATTAAATTCTTTAGAAAATGATTGTAAAACATTCAAATGTTTATGCCTGAACCTTTCAAAATAAAATAAAACACGTTCTTTGGCGATGTTTTTTTCTTGAATAAAAATATATGGGAATTTAAATCTTATCGCCATCTGCATAAGGAGTGTTATTGCTAGCGGCCAGGTTTAGAATTTTAAACATAAGTTGGAAAAAAATGTTTGAATTCAACTCGTTTTAATAATTAATGTATTATAAAATGATTTCCCTGTATTAATTGATTTAAGGAGCGCATATCAGCCTTCGCAGAGTCTTTGTAATCGATTCGTGGAGTTATTGCAATAATCTAAATTAACCGTCTCTTTGACCTTGATCTAAATGGAAAAACTTGTTTCAAAATGTACTAATAAATAATTCCTACTTCTTTCGACATCGCCGATACATATGTGCGTGTGACACACAATAGTCAGCAGAATTATAATGATTAATGATGTAAGTAGGTACACGGAAAAAATAGGCACACGAACCTGCCAAGCAATTATTACCATTTATTGTTTACACAACGTCAAAGTTTTCCTTTTGTGAATATAAAAGCCTTATTCGACTGTTTCAGAATTGTTTCCGCATAATTGGACTATGGTATCGAATTAGTGCACACTTATTTGTTTCTAGAGCCTACCTATCTACCACAATAATTTATCTGCATTCCTTACATATGTATCCCGTTTTTATTACTAAGATTTCAAAACTTTATGCCAAAAACATACATAAATATCTCTTCAAACACAGAACTGCTTTTGCAAATGTCTAAACTGTTCGAGATACTAGAACTAAAGGTCTCCTATCCTTTTGCTAAAAAAGCTTTTGGCCAAAGAAAATTTAGATTCTTTGCAAGAAAGCTGTACAATGCACTTCCACTGGTGGACAATATATTTACTCAATGTGGTTATTAATAAAAGGTTTATATATGCTTCAATAAGTTATCCCTAATAAAATTCTACAGACATCACAATGCTTGGTATAGCTGTACTACATTCAAATAATACCTAAAACTGAAATCCTAAATAAAACAAAATCACTCGGAGGGATAGATGACCTAACGATCTGGAGAAAGACCTCCTTTCAAAATCGAAATGTTTCTTGAAATGGCTTTAGTCGAAAATGGTGACCCGATCAGAAAATCCAGCAATTTCCAAGACGTTCCTCTTCCACATTTCCTTCCCGTACCCACTTCTTTCAGCCTCACATTGCCATTCACTTTCTCGTTAGCAAACAGACAGTTTTTAACTTTAACCGTTTTGTACCTACGCACTTGTATCGAAACCAACTAGCTTTAATAATAATGATAATAAAAGGGGATTGAAACATAGATGTATAATAATTCATAGAGGACATAGAATGAATAAGCAACAAATCTATATAATCTAAAAAACAAGTAACTAAGTATGTCCAATAGTGACAATCGATTAAAAGAAATTGCTTTCAGTAGGCAAATTTGACACAATTTTGATTGAAAATATCCTGAAAGGTAATATAATATACTTACGTAATATTTTGGAGTATTTTTTGTATCATCGCTTTTCATAACCGAGTACCCAAGTTTATCCTTTGGGGGACCTTAAACATAATCCAGTAACAGAGGGCCTGAATCCTGCCGCATTTTAATGTCGTCTATCATGTGTTAACTTTTTTATTTCCTTTACAACAGGTTCAGGAATGTGTCGGTTGAATTCCTGATCACCTGTCTGGGTATTTTCACATGGTGCTATCACAATAGAGCTTAATCCAATGTCGTGATTTATTACGGGTGAGTGGACGGAAATACAAAAGGAAAGGAAATGCGGTGTTCCTCAAGGCTCGCGGGATAGACCGATCTTAAAAACTCTCCTTAAGCTGCCCGCAATAATTAAATATCTTTTAGATTCATAAAATGCATCATGTCTTTCCATGAAAGAAGTGCGTAGTCCAAATAATGCACCAGACATCACTATTATCACTTTCCAAGCTCAATTCCTCCGTCTACCTGTCGCATTGTTTAATTAGTTTATTTATTGATAACCAACACCTCTGCTATAGCAGAGGAAACCCCTGATGCGTTTGGTGGGAGTGCCCAGATTCATGGGGTTTGTCTGGGTCTCGGCGGATGCGTCTGCCCACCAATTGCGTGGCAGGCCAGATCGGAAGAGACTGGTTGAGTGAGACCTTTTCACTTCTCCAGCAGGGCTCTCCCGGAAACTCACCTATCACCGCAGTGGGAGAGGTGGAATCATTCATTCGTCACTCCTGGACACACTGAACCCAGATTCCTACCCACCCCTCGTACCTATTTTCTTCCCAGAACTTCCTCTCCTCCTTTCCTAAAAATACCCTCCACGCAGCTTTCCCCATTCCCAAAGATAAAATAGGCCATAAGGGGAATTATTTTAGAACCTCCTGTGTAGAGCTATTGTAAAAAAATCATGATATTTGCACTTACGGTTATATTATAAAGAAAATAGAGGACTTTTTTACAATTTTTTTGTCGCTAATCGATTGTTTTTTCTTGTAAACTGTAAAAATACAGATTATGTGACACCGTAAAACATATTTATTTATCCAAACGTATTTTAAAGAATATTGTCACTACATTTTTTTTTTGTTTCGCATAAAAATAATTAATAAAAAAAATGCCAAATCTTTCGGTAATCTGGCAATGGCGGTCTATGACTTATATACAAAGCGTGGTATTACCACTTCCCATATATCTTAGAGTAATACCAAAAGAGGTATAATTTTCTGAATCCGTCTCAGTTTTTAAAGTAAAGTACACAAAAAGTACTCGATGAACTATTTACGAGGTGGAACAAAAATACCCAAAGGATTATAGAGGTAACCCGCTAAATTCAGATCATTTTTAATAAAATTTCATTTCATAGAAATAATCATTTTATAGATCTAAGAGACCAATCAAACAGAAAGATTTTGAAAGATAATGGATCTTGCCTTTCATTGTGCTCGTCCGGAACACATTATTCGCGAATATAGTATACAGTGGTCTGAGTCTGAAGCCTGAACTCTAAACGCACAATAGCAGAACCTTCCGGTGTCTCAAGTCCGTGTTCTGAAAAAGCATGTTACAAATTATTGTTCATATTTGTTGAAAATGGTGGCAGTCAAACTGGACATTGTTCAACCTTTCTGTCAGATCTGATATTAGTTTATGATTCGGGAGTTTCAGGAGGATAAAAGATTGTCGACAGGATGAAAGGAGAAGACGTTCCACAAATAAGTATAGCAGTCGATTTAGTAAAAAAAACTATAGCCACGAGGTCCGTTGTCCATCGTCGATCAAAAAAACCCCGTGTCAATACGAAATTGATTGAATTCGTTGCATAAATTGGTCCGTTGGCGTTATTTGCAAACACGGTCATCATAATATGATTCCGAGAGTTGGTTGACAAAAGGCGCCAATTTTAGCGCGGCCTTCTGAGTGTCAGATAAGCTGTCAATATATACAAGTTTTTGAATAATTTATTGACGTCATTATGCAAAATAACTAGGTTATTAATGAACGAAGGTGAACTAACGAAGCCCTTAGAATCGAAAGAGATCGTACTCGTTTAAGAAGTTAATTAATTCATTTAAGAAGTGATCAATTTATCCTGTTTGATCTTGGTGACACGAAAGTGGTTTTAAAGTGGACTAAAGACCTCACTAACTAATTAGGTTTCGTTTAGAGTCAAAAAGTATATGCGAAGTGCCTGTGTATATTAAAGTTAGTATTTTTTAATTTTTCGTAGTGATTTGACGTGCCTTTTCTAAAATACAGAGCCATTAAAAAAATATCGAGCCTTTTTTAAAATTATGTGTCCCATCCAATTACAAGGACATAACTGATCAAATTTGGCGGCAAAAAGAATAACTTGTGGATTTGTAATATTTGTGAGAGTGGTTTTGAAATTTCAGTCGGTCCAGCGGCGGGCACCGGGGTCAGTGGGGGGCAGCAGACCGGTTCTTGTCCAGGTTTTGACTTTGTTATTGTGTTCTGCCCGGCACTGCGTACCTCTACTCTAGGGCCCGCAGGACCGCGAACCAACCATCAAAACACCAACACACCGTGCTGAATCGGGAATAATGACGTACAGGTTTGATCGTTTAAAGTCACTTGGTAATCGCTTTAACCATGTTTGGTGACCGTATTTAAATAGTTACTTCTCAAACGGACTTTTTCCCGTCTTCTTCCTTTCGACATATTATTTATTTTATTGGTTTGCTACGTTTGGTGATCTAGAAGAAGTGCTAGGGTTCATGGTGTGAGTTTTATCTAGATCTTGGCGGCGGATGCTTCTGCCCGCTTACTGCGTTACAGGCCGGATCGGGAGAGTCTGGTTGAGAGAGACTATTTGACCTCTCCAGCAGGACCCTCTCGACCCATCGCCTTGCATTGCAGTGGGATGGATGAATTCTGACGAACCATCTAATTTAACCAACCATCTTACCTTTTTCTTTCACGGAACTTCATAAACTTAAAAAGACCCTCCACGTAGCATCCCCAAATCTTCTTCTGCCTTCCACTTTGCCAGTGACTGTGAGTTTCTCCAAGTTGGAGTCCTTGGCGATTGGCGAGCAACGCGTCCACAGTATCTTACAATAGGTTGTAGGCAGATAGTTGAAAGCATATGAGGAAGGCAAGCTCTTCGAGAATGGACACATTTGTGCGTCTGGCTGTCCATGGTACCCTGGGCATTTTTCTGCAGCAACACATTTCGTAGGCGTCTATCCGATTTCTTTCGCTGGCTTGAAGTATCTATCAATGTTAATGTTTGTCAAGTCGCCTGTTTAAGTACTTTTCTTCAGCATCACAATATTTCCTAATTGGAATGTCTTAGTCCCATTGGTTCTGGATATTTAACATAAAATAATAACAAAAAACTTTTGTTTATATATCTATTATTATTTTGTTCCAGGTTTAAGTGACATATAATAAAGGGCAGGAGGTCCGCAGAAGGACTTGCGGACTAGAGCTGGACAACCCTGTCCTAGAGGAAGCTTGTAAGTAACCTTTCTTTACCTTTCACAAAAACGGCGCTGTATAAATTAAGATAAAAGCAAGAATATGAGCAATTAAAAACAACAAAGATATTTTTCAATCGCACGACGCAACTGTGTAGTTGGGTGCAGCGAGCGAGGGTCACGTGTTATTCACTCCGTCTCGCTCTAGCAGCACGGTAACAGAGGATAGAGAGCGCATATCGCGTGATCCCGTCGCCACGCGCAGCAGTGTGATCAGCAGAGACGTGTGATGTTTTGTTTTTAATTTTAAAACTATATATCATCGGACAGCAAAATGACATCTTTTAACTCCAAATATGCTCAGGAATCGCTGGGAAAATCTTTCGGGTATGTGCTGTAGATATTATTGTAGTTTTCGAAATCCTATTTCACGAGGAGGCGTCTACTAATATCTACAGGAATTCCAAAAACTGAAAAAATCAAACTAATATCTATGAGAATCAAAGTGTTGACGAATATCTAAGCTCAAACTGTTGACAAATATCTATGATAACCAAAGTGTTGACGAATATCTACAGTACTGGCAGAGGTTGGATTTGCAATTATGTATAGCGTATTGGAATAACGTAATATTGCGTATGCAGTTTAAAAAACTTAATTTATATAAGTATGTATGTAAAAATCCCTGATATCGGACTATTGGACACATTTAGCTGATTAGTCCAACCTACGCTCTGTAGATATTAGTTCAACCTACGCTCTGTAGATATTAGTCAACACTCTGAAGTTCGTAGATATTAGTCCAACATATGAGCTGTAGATATTCGTCCGACATACGGGCTGTAGATATTAGTAACTGGAGTCTTTCACGAAGGGAGCAAAAAACTCTGTAAACTTTTCTAGCAGCTAAAAGGAAGAGGTAATTTTCACTTATTCATAAAAACGACGTTCACTCTAAAACTTTCTACTAAACAAATTAATTTTTCGGTCATCTGAAGTCGTCTCACAATATGTGTATTTGTTTAATTTTTACATTCAAAACGCAGGATGCACCTAACCACTTTCGTCAAGGTTTCCACGAAATTATATTTGTTTTTCTGACTCGTAATTACCTACTAAGCTACTATTAAAAGAACATCACAATTTTATAATAAAAGTTCAGTGGGATTCCCATGATAATATTATGATGAGTTATAACTGATTAAGGTCGTCATTAGTTCTTTTGGACATCTTAAAATACGTCGCGTTTTTATCATAGATAGAAACCACTATGAAAATTTCATAACGCCCGAGCTCAGCCTTTAGGAGATTATGCAGATCAAAACATAATAACATGTATTTATGACGACAATATACCCTAAAATGTATTCAGAATCTTAACGACGTAAGTAAAGAAGCCGTGTATACAAATTGCGACTCGCGACCCGTGTATTGGACTACCGTCGAATTTGCCCTATCAAAGAAAAGAAGAAGACAAATAATGTAGGAATCTTAACGACGTAAGTGAAGAAAGCGTGTAAACAAATATACGCCCCCGGCACAGCGTATTGGTCGAACGTACGCTCGAAATCATCCTAGTAGGCCTGGAGATTCGACCTTTCCGCCGCGTACATTTTAATTAATTCTGAAGAACGCGTTACAAATATTTAAAGTGTGTCTCCATGTCTCACTCCCGAAGTTATTAATTCATCGTCTAGAAAAATAAAAGCTGGTGCTTACTGCTAACTTTATGGTTGAAAAACGGGTTATAAAGTTTTAAAATCGTTCTACATAAAATATTTTAACGGTAAGGCATTTTTTTATTAATCGTAAATATAAAGAACTTACATCCCCAGTGTTCTGTTGGAATAAAAAAGTTATTAGAGTTATGAATTCGCCGGAAATTATTAAAATACGAGTTTAGAGCCCAAAAAAAATGTTTGAGTTTTGTACCGCATTAAGGGAAATACATAAAATTTACAATTTTCTATTAATCTTTACTATGAATTAGCACACGTTATAAATACAAAAAAAATATGCTCTAGATAAATTGGAGTTTTTCTCGACTGTTAACATTGATTAGAATTAAAATAAAATTATTAATTAGATACTTTATAAAAAATATAAGCGTAAACTTAAACAAACGTGTTTTTAATTAGACATTTTTTAATTAGAACGCATATGAGAAACACCTTTTAAAACATATAATTTTATGGCTAAACTTATCTGTGACAGTTTTCATTGATCAACTTATCTTCTTTCTTACAAAGTCACAAAATAAATAAAAAACACTTTTGCATTTGAAATCTCCTTAAATTTGTAGACTCCGTTTATCAAGCGATTTTTATGCCAATTGCCTGTATTCGTGGCGATAAAGGCACAATAAGAATACATACATTTTTGGCTTGTGGCTTTCTCTAAGATTATGTCATATTGTATTATTACTTCATATTGCATTGTGGAAATGGACATATAATAAACTAGCAGACCCGGCAATACGTTGCTGTGGCTAACGAAACACAACCCCATCTACACAACGCCATTACCCAATCTTTATAACCAACGCCATCTTTTAATTTTCACACGTATCAAATTCACACCGCCCGCTTGCCAGCCCGCTCCCTTCATATATTATATATTTCAACCAATTTACTAAAAAAACTTGATCTAAACCTTCCTCATGAATCACTGTATCTATTGGTGAAAACCTCATTAAAATCCGTTAAATGATCTAAGCGTACAGACAGCCGGAGTGACTTTGCTTTATACTATGTAAAGATTAGGTACACAAATTACATATTAACTACATGCTAACTACATATTAGGGACACTTGGTCGATGAACATAGAGTAATTATTAACTACTTATTAGGTACACTTGGTCGATGAACATAGAGTAATTATTAACTACATATTAGGTACACTTGGTCGATGAGCATAGAGTAATTATTAACTACATATTAGGTACACTTGGTCGATGAGCATAGAGTAATTATTAACTACATATTAGGTACACTTGGTCGATGAGCATAGAGTAATTATTAACTACATATTAGGTACACTTGGTCGATGAGCATAGAGTAATTATTAACTACATATTAGGTACACTTGGTCGATGAACATACATAGAGGATATTAAACGAGTATTTACGACTTATTAGCATTAAAAATGCAGCTGCCTGAACATTAATGCCTTGACTACACCCACGCATTTCCTAATTTATCCTCTGCATAAAATTGCTTGCTTATTCAAACATGGATATGTTTACAAAAATATTTATCATTAGGGACACCATACTACTGCATACCTACTACAAATTTCAAGTTTTGTCATGTTAATTTCAAATTGCTAATAAATATATTTTTTTAATTTTTGGCATTTAACGAGCAAAACTTTTATAAAACTAGAAAAAAAGTTGGAAATGTGAAATTGGAATCTCTACATGGCTAACTGTACCCAAGTCCTGCTTCAAGGCTATAACCCTAAACGCTACATACCTACTAATTGGGGAATGAGCGCAGTGCATTGCGTGAATTTGAATCAAACTTTTCTTGCAAACCTCCCTTAAACATTTGAAGTTTTTAAGCTCTTAAAAAAATATACATTATTTTTTAAGATAATATCTAGACATTTGTCGCCCCGAAATGCAAATTATATAAAACTAGCTGGTACCCGGCATGCGTTGTTATGCCATTTAATAAAGATATTGTTTCTCCCTGCGTGTCCTTTCCCATTCGTCCCGTTGCCCTTCCTCTCCGCTCGCGTTCCCACTCCGCCTTCTCCACCTTCCCTTTCCCCAAATCACTCCCCCCCCCCTTCGCCCGTCCCGCGAATCCCCCTTCCGAGTTCCCCTCCCTCTACCAGGTTCCCCTCCCCCCTTCCTGGTTCCCCTCCCCCCCTACCGCGAACCCTCTACCCGAGTTTCCGTCCCCCCTCCCCCCTCCCGCATTCCATACATTCAGTCCCCTACAGTTTTCAAACAGCTCGCGTGCCACCTACTACAATTTTTTTAAACAAATTTCATAATGCCAGAGCTCACCAGTAGTTTCATACAAACCTTGTCCTGACAATAACGAACACAAACAAAAAAGAATTATCCAATTTGGTGCAGTCGTTCGGAAGTTACGCGCGTACATACATTTCGGCAATACATTTTTATTTACTTATTTACTTATATAGATATAGATATAGATTTATATAGATTCCCTAGATAGAAAAAAATCGAAAAGTATGCTCCAAAAATTATTATAAACACGTTTATTTCAGTTAATTTACAAGTTATATGTATAAAAAAAATCACAGTTTTTCTTTAAATGCTCTTTAAGACAACCCTCGCGAGATTTTTGCTCTATTTTAAACGAGTCGTTTTATTAAACATTTTTACAATTTTCGCATCGATTTTGTTACTTTACATACTAGCGCTCTCCTCTAACATTCATAATTTCGTATATCTCCATCTTCTTCTTTTCGATCGCGGTTGCGGAGCCTTAACCACTGGGTACGATTACCCCGCGTGACTCTACCGTTCTAACACCATGCTATAGCCATTATCTGTCTATAAACCTTTCTATGAAATGTCGAATACCTTCGAGCACAGAATTCTTGCTGACTAGACAGGTAAATTGAGGTCAGAATAATTATTCGTAAGATGCTGCAGGCTAAGCATTGTAGGTTATATTGCATGACAATGTATTTTCCAATCTATGGACCACGGTTTGCACGCAGGCTGTAAACGACATGTTGACTCTTGTCTCGCGTATTGTGTGTGATGTTTTACAACAATGGTTGTGAAAGAAACATTTAATCGACCGGTATATTACAACTATACGACTCCACACAGGAGACCCTGAGGAAAATAATTTCCATCAGAGCTTGTGTCACATTTGAAGATGCCGTATGGAAAGTCTTTTTGAGGAGATGAAGGAGTGAACATGGGCCTTGGAGAGACCCACACAGCTGAGCTGTTGAACTTAAGAACGAGTCGTAGACGCGACCCGTGACAAATGTCAACAGGTATATAATGTTGGTTGTGCGTTTGACGTGTTTCTCGACTATGCACCGGTGCCGAAGGGATCAATGACGCTAGTTCTTCGGAGCATCCTCCATGGTTATTCCAGTAGAACAAGGAAGGATAGCTTAGGGAACGTACCCATACTACGTGACCTGTTCAGGAGGGGGGTCTTCAAAATATCACGCTTGGTACAAATGAGCGGCGAGTTGCTTAGGTTTTTGGTCACGGGGAGGGGGGGGGGGGGGTTAAAAATTGCAAAAAGTTGGTCACGTAGTATGGGTACGTTCCCTTATCTATTTACGCCTATGCTCTAAAGATTGCAATCCGCTTGTTAATATAGGGAAATCTATCAAACGGACCACAGTTTCTGCACAGAATCGAGGGTTTTTTGAGGTTCATGACCAGAGGTGAACGGACTGTCAAAGCGGGCCAATGAAAATTACGGCTTTGATACGTAGGTAGTAGCGATGTGTGTTTAGAATTGCTATTTATGGAATAGGACATTTTCACTAATTAAGGATATTATTCTAAATGTATCTAGAGCTTTTCCTAATTTTCATTAGATTTTATATACGTTTATTTAATGACTGTTGACTTGTACCTATCTAAATCAGTAAATTCGTAAATAGTTCGTATTCCTGATTGGCGGGCGTGACGTCACTACCGGCTTCCGCATCTAAGTATCGTTTTGGCCGTAATTCAAAATTCGTACACGTAATGTTAATCTTTGCAGAAAGTTTACTCGCAGAGAGTAAAATAACTTTATTTGCGTAATATTTTTTAGAATTTAAAAATTAATGTTACATATAAAATCATCTATGGGCGTGCGTAGATCAATAACCAAAGTAGACTGTGTTGGGGAATGAATTGAATGAATGAAATACCTCGGTTTGCTTTGCTGTCAATTTTGGCAAATTTTCCCTTTACGTTTACGATTTTATAATATATTTTTTTATAAATCCTACGAATATATGATAATCACCAAAAGATATATTAATTAATTAGCTACATAGAACTATAATCAGTTTGTACGTCTCCATATTAAAATTCGGAGGTGTGATTTTTTAATGTGGGCGGAAAATATTCAAAACAAACTCCAAAACATCGCAAGCAATCAGAGAAAAAAGTTTTTATTTGATCTGTCGCTCGATTGGTTTTAAAACAATGATTTATCAACAAAGATCAATTGTGACTTAAAAAAATGTTAGCGATACAGTTAAAGATACGTAGCTATAAATAATGATTCAGCATTTATTATACGTACCTATCTCTACACATTATAAATTAAAGTCCCTCGCGTCGTCTGTCTGTCTGTCTATTCGCGATAAACTCGAAAACTACTGAACGGATTTTCATGCGGTTTTCACCAATAGATAGAGTGTTTTGTGAGGAAGGTTAAGGTATGTAATTTGTCAAGGATTTGTATAAATTGGTTGAAACATAACGATAATTGTTAAAAGTGTCGGAAAAAGTCAAGCCGCCTGTTAGCTTTCATCGAAAACGCTGCCTAATCCTTTTGGGATGTAACATAACAATGCATGGTGGGATATTATTCCTCTTTTATAGATCTACAAAAAAGTCCACGAAGATATGTAGCTTTTACGGATAGCTTACTATACTTATTCTATCTTCTAAAAATGGTCACGTACATTGTGGTAATTGAAAAGTTATTTAGACGGTTACAGTATTAATCCTTATTAAGATGAAGTCATAGTAAATAATGCAAAATCATGTGTTTTTGTTTTGAAAATTTGATCGCTTAGAAGTATTGTAGATGTTTCAATTAAATACTGCTTGTAGAACATACCTTGGCCCTTAAAAATATCGGTCATTTTTTTTATAAGTTTTTTAATAAGCCTATAAAAAAATAAAGTATAAGGTCTAAAAAACACACTTTCAAGTCCAAACTCTCCTATTTATAAACCCCTTTTCGGATATGGTTTTATTGTGTAATGTGGCAAATTCAGTTTATTTTATAATAATCGCAAAAAAAGTTGATATTTACGCCCAATCTTCCCAAAATAAAATAAAATATGCATTTTCGCGTTGATATACGGCCGCTAGTCGATGAATTCGGTTATTCAAAGTGACCCCTATGGCGTCCACCGAAGAAATACTGTCCACGGCACAGTAGTGAACTAGTGGATCGCCTTAAAAATACATTAGTTACCCGAAGAATTTCATGCACATCATTATAATCTTTCACACCATCTCTACGTATTATAAATTAAAGTCCTCCGCGGCATCTGTCTGTCTCTTCGCGATAAACTCAAAGACGGCGGTGGTTATAAAGGTTGGATAACCATCCAGTAGATGACGTCGTGTTTTATTAGCCACAGCAACGCGTGGCCGGGTCAGCTAGTATTTAGTATTTTAAAGCGTATCCTCAACAACTATTTAATTTCTAACCGCCATAAACCCATAAGGTCAACAAGAACAGACGTCGCAGAGCTTAAGGAAGTTTGACGAACAAAGGCTTGAGACTATTCCCCTCTGGGAAATGCCTGGTTTCTGAGTCACCTCTGCGATGTACTGAATCAGCGTTGTAGTTGAAAGACCGGTAAATATTTAATCTAAGGTTTTTACTTTCGTATATCAACAACTATTGATAGTATGGGTTACATTGGATTTTTACCAACAATGCGAATTTTTGAAGTGAAACTTCTATAGTCCCGCTGTGATTTGGATTTCAGATGAAACGGAAATAATGATTACTGCACCTGCAACGCATCAATTGCGCTCATTGGCCGCTTTCATTATGATGTCACTTTTAAAGGCTCCTATTGGTTGAGATATGAAACAGAAATTACGCTAGGTCTGCGCTCATTGGTCGCTTTGATTATGACCTCACCTTTCAAGTATTGGTTCAGATTGTTTTGGTAAAGTTTCGTTTCTACCGCGTGTAAACTGCACTCGATTTATTTTTATTTTTTTTTTATTATACAGTACAAGATTTCTTATTTTAACATTCGTAACATTCGAAAGGTAAGAGGTACGTAGGTACACAACTGCTTTTAAGTTTATTGAAATGGCCATTTTAAATACCTATACCTGCTACTTTAAAAATTTCATTAAATTGCACCATTTCTCTCTTTTCATGCCGTGCTGTGCTAGAGCATTTTTCTGCCATGTGGTATCCTGAACAAGTCGTAGTGAAGACTACGGCTGAAGTTTTAAGGTACTATAAGCCGTAGCATTCCAAGAGGAATGTATTGTTAATAGAGTCAATTGAATTGAAAATTCACATCAAAATTTGATGAATTGTTGAAATTTTGTGAAATAACCTATCCTTTGTGGAACTATGGTGTACCCAATTAGAGTATATCGTAAGGATAAATGTGGAGAGGAGTTAAGAAGATGGGGAAGAGGATGGTAGGGAGTAGGGATGTGCCTGGCAGTGGCGGTCCGTGAGTTTTTGGTGAGCTAAAGCGCTAAGATTGAAAAGTATGACGTTATTGTAGCTGAAGATGATTTTTTTTTTTCAACTTTTTGTATGAAGATATTCAAGATTATTTCAGTCAAGGGATACGCCGCATCCACATATTGAAAGATCTTCATACAAAAAGTTGAAAATTGGAAAAAAAAATCATTTTCAGCTACAATAACATCATTAATGTCGTATTTTTCAATCTTAGCACTCTAGCTCACTGAAAACTCAAGGACCGACACTGGTGCCTGGCTATTCAATAGAGATGAAACGGATAGTTGTTTGGCCGGATACCGGATACCGGATGGCCGGATATCCGGCGGCCGGATATTCGGCCCATTGTCTCGTTGCATGTCGTGACGAGTTTAGCGCCGCACAGATGCTTGCATAAAATATTCTTGATAAGGAGAAGAACAAGGGGTATATTACGGTGCTTTAATGTCAGTATTAATCATTTCAATAATCTCTGTGTTTTTAACGATGTTTTAGTTCACGTAGAATGGTGATTGTGATTAGTTAATCATGTTAATTTAAGTTTTCGCTACTCAGCGAGGTTTTTGTAAGTTTTTACTAAAAGTTTTTAGTTTAGATATTTACTATTTATATATATATCATTAGTGTAAATATCTCAGAAGAAAATTTTATGGTTTTTGGAAGGCTTTAATTGGGTCATAATTATAAGCCATTTTATTGATATTTACCTCACAAAGATTAATGTATTGCATTTCATTACAGGAAATTGTCGTAGTTTTTGAATATCTGGTATCCGGCAGGATATTGAGTTACTATCCGGTATCCGGCCGGATAGTAAATTTAGGCCGGATAGGCCGGATACCGGATAGTTACCGGATATCCGTTTCATCTAATATTTCATCATAAAACATTCAGTTGTTGTATTACTACACAAAAATGGAGATAAATCTGCGATTCAAAATTACCGGCCGATATCTTTGGTCAATTCAGTCTCAAAAATTATATAGAAAATTTTCAAAAATCGTCTTAGCTTTTATCTTGAAGATAATAACATTCTTTCTGAGAGACAATATGGCTTCCGTCCGGGTTTAGGTACTGAAAATGCCATTGGCAATCTGACTAAAGTAATTTCCAATAACATCGATCGAGGAATCAAAAGCATCGCGATCTTCCTGGATCTGGCTAAAGCTTTTGATACCATCTCGCACAAAATCCTTTTGAAAAAATTACAGCTAATCGGTATACAGGGGCAGTTACTTAAATGGTTAGGAAGCTATCTAGAAAATCGGAGCCAAAGAGTTATTATTAGTGGTACTCTAAGCGATCCAGCCAACATCGTATTTGGTGTACCACAAGGAAGTACTTTAGGACCGATATTGTATAATATATATATCAATGACCTTTGCAACAGTAACCTTGCCGATCATATCATCACTTTTGCTGACGATACGGTCTTAATATTTGAGGGCAAAAACTGGTATGAAGCGCATAGAAAAGCAGAAATTGGAATAAACAATGTCAAACATTGGCTAGACTATAATCTTCTTACTCTTAACACGTATAAGACAAAATTTATACGTTTTAGTGCAACACAAGCGGGTCAACCCAAGGTAATACTAAATATTACTATTCACATTTGCAATGAACCGAACACTTGTACTTGCAATAACCTAGAATGCGTGGATAGTTTAAAATATCTAGGGATCACCATAGATAAATATCTGAGATGGGACGAACACATTAACGCAACGGCCTCAAAAGTCAGAAAACTTACACATCTTTTTATAACCATCAGAAATATTCTCTCTGTTAAAGATATGAAATCAATATACTATGCTATGTGTAATTCTTTACTCGAATATGCATCCCTAGGATGGGGTGGATGTGCCAAAACAATATTAGACTCCCTGGCTAAAGCTCAGAAATCAATACTAAGAGTCATCCTTAAAAAACCATTCAGGTACCCCAGTGATGCATTATTCACGGAATTAAAAGTACTTGATGTTAGACAATTGTATATTAGAAAGATTATATTACATGTTCAAAAACAACGTCAACACTTCCCGTCCATTGACCATCTTCACGACACTCGACTTTCAATGAACAATCCAATAGTCCCAATAAAAATCACGACGTCCCTCGGCCAACGACAATTTTCGTACTTAGGACCTAAATTATTTAATATCATTCCTAATGATTGGAAAACTAAAAGTGCAAATGTTTTGCGCAAATTGATCAACGACTGGCTCCTTGATTTAGGGAGGATCAAAAGCGAAGATATGTTGACCAATAGTTAGTCTCATCATATAAAATAAAACAAAATCAAAAATATATAAGAAAATAAAAAAAACAAAATAAAAAAAACACTCACTCATAGTTCCATTCATTACAAAAACACGTACTTATCATTGCAGAACACAATTGTCTATTCTTTTATCAATACCCTTCCCATTTTTTCTACATTCAATTCCTGCGGAGATCTTTCTTTTTATTATTCAAAATTACGTAAATTATAATTTATACAAAATACGTACAAAATTATACAAAATTACGTACTATACGTAATATTACAAAAACACGTACTTATCACTTCAGAACATAATTGTCTACTATTTTATCAATACCCTTCCCATTGTTCTACATTCATCTCCTGCGGTGATCTTTTTTTTTATTATTACCATCTGGATTTTATTTACTTTACCGGTTTTATTTTATATCAAGTGCTCTAAGGGAAAATATCTTAGTAGGATGAAAAAATGAAGCAAGGAAAGGGAAATAAATACAATTGGTTATCAACCACTTTCTCATGTCACTATTTATACATTAACTTAAGACATATTTATATACAAATTGTTTTTATTCATTTACTGCATCCTTTTCGAGTCACATTCTTTTCGAGTTTCTTTACCCGCTCGTAAAGTTGAGGGATACGTCACTCACGTTAATTATAATTATTTTTTGTAATCATGTTTAAACATCCACTTTAATTATAATATGGATTTTGTCATCACACTTGAAGCTGGTCTCGATTCTCAATTTTTGCAAGCGATTCACATGTCCAAACATTTATCTATTGTTAAACAAGCATTCGATACTAAATCTGTACTTTAAGACATTGTTTTTTTTCTCTTCGCTTATTCTTTTTTTTTACGAGTTCAAAATTGTAGTTATTAACTAAAGCTTCTACGAGGAATTTAATCGTAACACTTGTTTCTTTCAATAAATAATATGTTTATATAATTAATCAATGTAATATGAAATTATGATATGAACTAAATTTGTCAATTTGACTGGCCTAAAACAGGATCCATTCCTAGTTGGCTAGTCAAAGTTTCCACATATGTTTCATTGTATAATTTTATGCGAAATAAATATTTTTACGCACCAGATTTAAATGTCCGGGTTAAATTTTCCCCCCCAAAAAAAAAAAAAAAAAAAAAAAAAAAAAAAAAAAAAAAAAAAAAAAAAAAAAAAAAAAAAAAAAAAAAAAAAAAAAAAGAAGGAAAAACTAAACCCTTTCATACACTTCCCCAAATGATCATCTAGTGAATCCACGTTATGCAATTGCACTATATAAGTATTATAAATACAAAACAATACAAGAACAACATGTCAACCTACTAGAGACCAAATGGGAATATAATTCACCGACTCCAGATATTTTCATATCAGAGGGTTCGGCTCTGTGGCATTTCTAATTGAACCTATAAATCCTACTGATCCCTCAATATATATATTTAAAAAATCTTTTGTAATCCTACATGTATTTAAAATTACTGCTTTTTGCATTTTTATATACAAATTCTTATTATTATTATTATTATTATCTCTACTATTCAAATCTGGTCGCCAAATACGATTCAAGTCATTTCAAGCAACGCTTTGATTCTGATTGGTGGTCTTTCACCATAATACCACCCTGGAAATAGATACTCTGAAATTCAGATTCTACACTATATGTACCTATGATAGATAATTTTCGCAAAATTTCATAATAAACATACGTATATATTATATATTACACAAAATTGATATTAAGCTCAGAAACAAATGATTTTTGTAATTTCTTTCATTAATCTGACATTAACTAAATATACACTAAAAAGTGTAAAAGATCTAACAACAGGGTTCACTTAAATCAATTATAGTGCTTTATGCTACGCATTATTTGTAAGTCATAATTATGTACTAATAATGACTTTGTTTGTTGACACTGCTTTTGTAATGAAAATGCAATTTAGTAAATCATTTAATTGCTTAGTATTTTTTTTAAATAATACTTTAATTAAATACTGTCACTGGTAGTGAGCGATGTTTACCTGAAAAGACATACAATATAAGTAAATAGATTTGTAACAATTTCGTTGAAGGCCAAAATAGTCATAACTCTCATAAAACAAGCAATGCAAAGCAAACCAACTAAGGGAACGTACCCATACTACGTGACACTTTTAGGGGGGGGGGGTCTTCAAAAGGTCACAGGATTAAGTCAAAGGTCTCAGGTTAGGATTTTGGTCACCGGGGGGGGGGGGGGGGGGTTAAAAATTGCAAAAAGTTGGTCACGTAGTTTGGGTACGTTCCCTAAATTAAAATAATAAACACTAAAATTAATAATATATTATCGTAAAAAATTATAATAATCGCAACAATAGAACTTTTTGTTTATTTATTTATTTATCTATAATAAAATATATTTACAATTGTTTTATTTGTATGCCTGTCTCACTAGGGTATGCCTGTGTCGAGACAGGCGTACAAGTATATAAATAAATATAGTCGTTACAAGGATATTTCAGGTAAAATACATATTATGAATAGAATTAAAAATTAATATTATTAATATTATTTTGAAGGGTGATTGGAAGGGTGGTAAATCTTTTAAAGAGAGTTGTTTTATAAATTTTGGAGATGGAGTAATGAAATAAATTCTGCCTAATCTATTTATAGGTTAAATTTGACAGGATTCCATTATTTTCATTTATTTTATATGGGTTAGGTTGTATGTGAATAGTTATTTCTGTCTTTATGTGATTTATTTTACAGATATTTGTGATAGTGTGGCGTCCAACACTTATAATCCATTTTTTAATATCTTGTTTGAATTTTGTAAAGGAGTCACTTTGTCTGATCGTAGTTGGTAGTGTATTGTATAGTTTGCAAGCAATGTATTTAGAGTGTCTTTGCCCGAAGGTGGTTTTGAAAAAAGGAGTTTGGAGAAGTTCGTTGTTTTTGGCTCGGGTATTGTGTATTGTTTATGTAGCTTTGTATGGTGTTTTGTTGTTTTTGTGTAAATTAAGTAATATGGATCTTGAGTAGAGCTGTTTTATGTCCATAACTTTGAAGGAATTGAAGATAGTATCAGTGCTGGTAGTAAGCGGCATTTTAAGAATTATTTTTATGATTAGTTTTTGTGCTTTCATGATGGGATCAAGGGCATTGGAATATGCATTACCCCAGGCTAGAATTCCGTATTCGATACATTAATAGAGCTTTTAAATCCCGTTCCAGTGTGGAAATACTTTCAACATTGCCCTGTTAAATGACTTCCATTCAGAATCCTTGAAATGGCTATGCCCGTGTTTAGTGATTAGACATAAATATCCTACAAAACATATAGCCTACAACGTTTTAGAAGATACTTTAGACACCTTGCTTGCCAAACTGAGGACTCCAACTTGGAGACTCATAGACACTAGCAATGTGGAAGAAAGAAGAAGCAGAGGAACGTCACCAATCAAAACCTCCTATATCACAAGGCCGGGACACTGAATACAATCAGCCTTCTAACTTGTATGAAAACCTCAAAGAATTTTTTTTTGAAGTAACTAAATAATTTAATAAATCAGAATAAATAGAAAAAATAATGTAAGTAAAATGAGAATTTTTGTGGGATTCCATACAAGTTAGGAGGCTGATTTGAATGAGTGTCCCGGCCTTGTGATTAGGAGGTTTTGCACCAATGCGCTAAAGTGACTAAGAATGGCGTCCGGTACATTGGAATCCTTGGCTCTCCAAGAGGTCATAATCATCAGCAATGAGGAACCAACTTAAGAAGAAAAATAAATATCCAACCATCCTCTGTCCTATCTCGTTTCCCTGTCTCACAGCATACCCGAATTAAGAAAGCCATAGTCCCACTGCCTTCGAGCAGTTAGAGCTGTAGTTCGGTAATCGGATAATTTGATGGACGATATACCCCATGCAATCGAAGGTATTTATATTAATTAACTATTAATTGTGCCTGGCAGCATAGCGTACGCTTTTATATATATATACATATATGTGTGTGTGTATTAGCACCTTCCTTCTGTTTAAGGCAATGGTTGCTACAGGAAGTCTTGGCTCACATCCTGTTAGGTACAACCTTTCGTACGTGAGTGTCAAATTCCTTAATTCTTTGCGTTGGGTGATTCACGAGTCGTGGGATTCCGCTCCTCTCGTATGGGTAAAATCCACCTACTAAAGACATTCGTACGCTTCCTTGTTATCCTTACAAAATACCTGAACCTGCTATTTGACCCATTCGCTCATTATAATTAACAGCCCTCCCAAAATTCGCAAATAATTATATTTCCGATAAAAATTTGAAATGCAGCTCTGTAACCACAACCTACATATTATGTTTTCCTATCGATTTGTAGGTTCTTATTTGTTACTAGCAGACCCGGCCACACTTTGCTGTGGCTAACGAAACTCAACGCCATTACCCAATATTTATAAAATCCACACCACCCGCTTGCCAGCTGCCCGCTGCCTGAATTGAATATTTGAATTTATCGGCTTTAAACTAATTAACTCGCCACTAATCATACAATGCTTGCAATGCAACACTGGATATTTGAAAAGGGAAAATCAAATACCTACTTACTCTAAGACATCTATTTTCCAATTTCTTCCGTAGAACGAATTTCAAAGTGACTATAGTACGGCCCGCCAGCCGTTTGAAATCGCACAAAAATATGTTTTCTTTGAATTTCTCGGCTTTTCTCTAATATAATTTACATGTATTATACATATAAACATTCATCTTCAATCACTCTATCTATTGGTGAAAACCGTATGAAAATCCGTTGCGTAGTTTAAAAGATTAACGCGTACGTACATTTTGAGCGACTTCATTTTATACTATGTAATGATGATGATATATTTTTTTATGTGGGGTATGTTGTGAGGCTGAAGGTAGAGGGGTGGGGAAGGAGATAGGGAGGAGGACGGTGGGGAAGTACCTGGCATCTTCTTTAGGTCTATCTTTAGGTGTCACATTTTTCTGTTTTAGAAACACAGATGATGTCAAAAATAAATATAATAATATCTTAGATTCTCACCGTGATTGATTACTGCCATCTTTTGAAAAATTTTGAAAAAGGGTTTTAGTTCAAAATTGTACCGTGTAGAGAAAGATAAATGGGCGCCACACGACAGAGGGCTTTTGTTAGTAATTAAAAATCCTATATTTCCTATATTTGAAGATTAAAATTATAAAATTGTCTTTAAAAAATGGAGAAATATAATACCAACAATTTCTCGTAACGTTTTGGTAAATAAACGAATCCAAAGTTTTGTACTCAGCGTTTAAAAAAACACGAAAATTGGTGTTTATGAAAAAATTTTACTAAAAACTTATTTATCTATTTATTTTAAATTTCTTTTAGAGGTTTTAAAGAAAACCCCTAAAGGTATACTTTGAGGATATTCAGCAGTTAAAAATATTTTGTAAAATTTACGAAAATCGGTCAGAATAAGGTCGTATTTCTGATTTGGTTTTGATAAATGCTAACTAAGCCTGTGTAAATTTAAAAAATTTATAAAAAATATTTTTCATATTAAAAACTTTATGTTTATCGATTTGCGTAATAATATTATCATTATTTAAAATTAATAAATGATGACACTTGCCCTTAAGTTGTCCTTGTCTTACTTATGATTGTAAATTCAAAGCCATCATATCCTAAAAGATACAAAGTCTTTTTGTAGTTCATAAAATGTCTTACCTGTTAAATTAACGCATAATATACGATCATGAAAACTCAGGCGACGAAGTGCACAGACGTGAGCAATTATTATATTTGTTCTCCATTTGGACTTTAAAATATCACAATAGAAATTCAACACTAACTCATTGTCTTAGATTATTCTAATAATATCTCTGTAGGTTACAAAATTATACATAATAACTGTCACATCTTCCTACGCACGAATTAAATCAAACGACCTTGAAACATGAATTAAGTAGGTAGGTAGGTACTGTCGGCTGGGATGAAGAGATCCATGTGGGGTGAAGCGGACTACTGGGCTTATGTTGTCTTGTGACCGCTATGGCTCCATCAACCGAAGTGATATATCCCTAAATCTTTGTATACATGTCTCGGAAGTATTAAGCTTGACTGTGCCCGCGTGAAATATTTAAATTAATTTTCAGGTAAAGTAAAAGTTTTTTTGAAGTGAAAACTTCTTCAGCACCGTTGTGGTTTGAAACTCAATGAAACGAAAAATAGTACACAAAAAAACATACATCTATAACATTTAGGCTGCGAGAGAATGAGATAGTATAATCGGTTTCCTATTTGGAGGGCGCTTCGTAGCCTTTCCACTCTTGTCTACTTTAATTTTCTGAAGTTTTCTCTTCTACCGCGTGTGAATTGCACACTTTGATTTTTTTTAAATTTTGTGAATATCTTGTTTCATAACTAAATTAAAACATAAATAAATTATAAATTATAACTACTTGATGAAAGAATTAAATTTATTAAATCTCTCAGATCGAAGAATTTTATCCGACTTAATATTTATGTTCAAAATTGTAAATGGTAAAATAGACAGTCCTGATTTAACTAAGCTCATCGAATTTCATATACCCAGTAGAGCAACTCGCTCCAAAATCTTGTTTCAATGTAACAACAACAGAACTGATTACATGAAGTTAGTAATAGATACGCAGATGTGGCGGATCTATTTAACTGCACGGAAGCTAGGTACAAGAAGGCTATTCTATCATATATCTTCAATCAATATTAATTTTATTTATACTATAGTATTGAATGTAATTGTAGCCCTTTGTGTCATTTCTTAATCAAATGCCACAATTAACTTAACTCTTTTTTTATAATTATTTCTTATGTACCTACAACTAATATTTTGTGACATGTAATATGTATTTATGGTATATTTATACCGTTAATAAATAAATAAATAAATAACTACTGCATATCACAACGTGAAAAGTTTTCTGTTCTAAACTCAATTTTATTGTTCACTTAAATCTAAAACAATATTTGC
Organism: Limnephilus marmoratus; assembly: GCA_917880885.1. Lineage (NCBI taxonomy): Eukaryota > Metazoa > Arthropoda > Insecta > Trichoptera > Limnephilidae > Limnephilus > Limnephilus marmoratus. The sequence goes on along the minus strand of OU862929.1, from coordinate 35,538,559 downwards.
TGAAGTGATACTTTTAGAAAAATAGGTAGTTCGTCATTTATAAAAAAAACTGATTGTTTAGGGGTGGAGAGGACCATGCTCCAAACGTATTAGAAACAACTAGGAGATCGAAAATATTCTGAATAGGATCCTTGCATTTTTTTTTGTGAATTTGTTTACTCTTGTTTTATTAGTAAGTCATATTTGTTTTTACTGATTTTCCAAAAACAAAAACCACGATCCATATCCATTATCCATTCTGTTTTTGTGCTCCTTCGCAGAGATACAGTGGTAAGTGATTGGTCATTCTTTTTCCTTGCATACCTTGTTTTTTCCTACACATATTTTCAAATACCATTTCGTCAACTTATCTTTTCAACAATTCCAGGAAATACCATTGCGTCTCATTTCGTTTTTAGTATTTGAAGTTCATTTAAAAGTGCATCTAAAGCTGTCATTCGTAAGCAGTTTTAAATGCAACATTTATTTATTTAATTTCAACGGTATACATATACCATAAGAACTGATTACATGTCACAAAATCAAAAATAATAATATATAGAAATAAAAGAAAAAAAATTATTAAAAGATAATTGTGGCAATAGGCCACTTGCATGGACTTCATAACACGAAAAATCGTGTTGATAGAGTTTTTTTTACTAAGATTAAAATAAGTAAAAAATTTTAGAAATGTACAGTTTTTTTTATTATTTAATAAATAAATCCATTATTTGGGCTCGTGACGTCACTACATGAAAATGTCCCGTCGCCGAAAATGTTACTATTAATTTTATAAAATTCCACACTGATTTATTTTTTTATATGGCATCACTTTGATTTCAGGCGAATTTTTTAATTCGTTCACTAGATTTATTGTTTGTTCTCTGCGAACTTATCATTTGGTTTGATTTTTTGACAGATGTTCTGAAGAGAACCCCGTACAATTAATGGGTACGGGGTTCTCTTCAGAACGTGAAGATGATGTCGGTACATGTTTTAGAGGTATAATGATCATGGTGCTGATTTTAACCAAATAAAATTTTATAATATTCTTATTATTATTACAATTAACAAGTTCAAGTACATTACATTGAATTTAGTAATATAGACGCTGTACATTATAATGATTTATGATCAATAAGATGGATCAAGGAAAATAATATTTATGAGATGTAATATTTTTGGTATGCCTCGTTATTCTCCTGTGCCATTCGTGTGGAAAACGTTCTTTTTTTTTAAATGATTTTCGGCTATGTAATTATCGTTTTTTCACACCTATAAAATTATGTCCCGTCTTTCCGGTTTATAAAAGATGGTCTGATTTTTCGGTTTGAAATTTTCAAAAAATCCCCAGGGTTTCAAAAATACGATTAAAAAAAAAAATACAGAATGTCTTAGAATATTTGTCTAAACCGGAAAAAAATTTAAAAAAATGTGATGCAAGTGGCCTATTGAATGAGAAATGACACCAGAGAGACAGTTACATACAAAAATTTATAGTACAAATAGAATTATAATTGACTGAAAAGATTTGATAGCATAGCCCTCTTGTACCTACCTTCCGTGCAGTTAAATAGATCTGCCACATCTGCATATCTATTACTAACATCATGTAACCTAGGTACAAGAGAGTGTTTCGAGTTCTCAGTTCTATTATTGTTACATTTAAACAGGATTTTAGATCTAGTGGTTCTCGTGGGAACATGAAATTCAATGAGCTTAGTTAAATTAGGACTGTCTATGCTACCATTTACAATTTTGAACAAAAATATTAAGTCGGATATAATTCTTCGATCTGAGAGTCTTAATAAATTTAATTTTTTCTTATGGTGTGTACTGTTTTTTTTCAATGAATAAAAACACACCAAACCATACGCATTATTTTTTTATAATATTTTTTTATAAAATAAGCTTGTGGCATTAAAAATACCTGGTACACTTCACCCCAGTCGACGGTACTGAAATTACAAATGATTTTTCTGATTAATTTTGATTGACACAGTCAAACCGCATTGTGTTTACATCCTACTTGCAACAAGTAACAAGGCTTTTTATTACAACAAAACGTATTGGTAATGTTAATATGAGACGATAACGTACTAATTACAGTGATTACTTATACTCGTATGTTCGTACCAAGTCAATACACGCATTTCCCTTGCTGTTAAGCGATTTGAAAATTAATAGATATACGTGAGAGAACATTGATTTACAGTAATTTCATTTAATACGACATTAGATAATAATATAAAGAAAATAAGGCATAGCTTGGAAGCGTGCCGATTGTCGCCGAGCTAAAGAGTTTAGTGTGTAGATGTGATTTTTTTTACGCCTCGACCGTATTATTTAAGAGGGTCAAAATAATTCCGCTCTATATTAAAATCCAAATAAATAGAAGATTTATGAACGTATCCGAAAACGAAAAGCCGTTTAAGAAAGGTGATAAAATACGCATTCAAATTTTATAAATCGGCATAAACATATAATTTTTAAAATATACAAATTTTGCACGCAAACACAAAAAAGTTTGTAAAATGGCTCACCTTACTGACTAAAATTACTGATTAGGAAAAAAAATAAAAACAAAACATATTTTTTTGACAACAGTATTATAAATATTGTTATTTACCCCACTTTTTTGTCATTCCATCTAAAAACCATTTATAAAAAAATCCCAAAGTTTCATAAATTTATTTCAAAATGCGATTCGAAATTTTGGTTTCATAAAGCTGTACATTTTACTTGTTTTGTGGTTAGTTTTTGTATTTTAATATCTGGTATTTAAGTGTGGTCTTTTATCTTTCTAACACCGTTTATATCATATTTATCACTATGATAGTAAGGGAGAGACAACAATTTCTATGAGTTAACCCCAAAAGGGGTCAAATAGACTCTCCAGGTTAAACCCACACTGGAGGCCCTGAGAAAATTAATTTCTCGCAGGTCATATATCATCTTTGCAGATGCCGTGTGTATGTATGGTCTTTTTAAGGAAATGAAGGAGAGGAAATTCTGGGAAGGATCAATTCATGAGGGACGGGTAGGAATCTTGGGGTCAATGTGTCCAGGAGTGACGGACGTTTGAATCCATCCCTCCCGCTATGGTGCAAGGCGGTGGGTGGAGAGATATCAGTTGGAGAGGTCAAGGAGTCTTCCCAAACCAGTCTCTCCCGATCCGGCCTGCCACGCTGTTGGTGGACAGATACATCTGCCGTTAACATTCGGACAAACCTGCCCCATGAACCCGGGCACCCCTGCTAAGTCACCAAACGTAGCGAACCACTTGGGATGACCTATGGCAGAGGTGTTGGTAATCCAATGAGTGGTTCCCGGGGCGGGAACTACTTTATCGCTTGTCTGAATTCACACAATTATCATTTCGACAACCTCTATGGTCGCCGGTTAAAATCCTGGCATTCGCAAATAAATTTTATGTGATATTTCCTTCGATCAACTTGGTCGAAGGATATTTCACATTGTGTTATTTCACAAATAACTCATTAAAAGTAATGTAAAGTATATTTGCGACATGTTCCTGAGTGGAAGATACTCTCAGTATCGCCCTGGTGTAAAGCCACCATTCAGTAATGAAACGTTGCATGAAATGGCTTTGGCCGTGTTTGGAGACTAGATCTAAATAGACGGGTACTTCCCCACCTACCTGTTTTCCATCTCCTTCCCCTCCCCACTATTTTCAGCCTCACCACGTAGCCTTATTGAGGATGCCATAGTCTCACTGAATCCACACCAATTTTGAAAAAAGTTCCAATTTTGAAATTTTCAATATTTCTTAAGTTCATTACGCAGGTACATTTCACAATACAGATAGTAAATCGTAGAGGTCTAATATGTAGATACTTTATGTAATTTAGAAGGTTTATTAGCTGTGTAACATACAAAAGGTAACAAATTAATAGACACCACATAAAGAGCATGTAAAAATACCAAGAAATTGACTGTTGAATGAAACACTTGTGAAAAATTCATAAGAAATCTGACCTGTTCAAAATTAGTCAACTAATCAAGTTTTTTTTCCCTGAGGCAAATTTACGTAAGAACTTTAGCAATTAATTATTACCGATTAGTAGAAAAGGTGAACTTCCATAAATCATATTATAAATAATAGAATGAATTGAAATTATTCCTTTTGCTATGAATGTCAGAATATGGGCAGGTTTTCCTGTTAGTTTGTTGTGGTTCTCAGATTTCCAGGCCAAACCAGTCGGCCTAGAGAAACCTAATATGAAATGGGAGAATTTCGCTTTCGTGGAACAGCCACGAGGTAAAATAATCATACTCATGAAAAGGGATGATTCATAAGCATTATGACAAAAAAACTTTCCGATAAGATACTAATTTTTCATTGAGTAAGCAGATTACTATCTCGATGTTTTAATTAATACATTCAGGTTACGGAACACAATGTTATTTAATTATCTTAATCTTAATATATAAAACAAAGTCGGGTTAGTTACACTATTTATAACTCAAGAACGGCTGGACCAATTTTTATGATATTTGATTTGTTGGATTTGTCTACGTCCCGAATTGCAGAATAGCTATTAAACCATCAGAAAAATTATAAATAAAATTCTTTTCCCCACACATTTTTATGGAATGAATTCCCATCTTTTGAAAGAGCTGCAGCAATATTGTGATAAGTATAATACTGAATAGTGAGTGGATTCCAAAAATTCAAAAACGTCAAATGTCAATGCGCTGATTGTTTTGCTTTTGTTCCTAAACATATAACGCTGTCCCTCTTTCTTACACACTAAATGTCAACTGTCGAAAATGAGACAAAAGGTGAAAGTATGTCTGCATCCCTCCAAAATAAAAATACGGTAATTATAATAAATCTCCCTCACACGAACAAAAAAAATCCGTAAGTAAGTGGAAAAGTAAGAAAATCACAAAAATATAAATCCGCACATAACGCCATCTCTGATACTGACAAAAACAAAAAAGGACAGTGGAGGTAATCCACCTCTTACCCGCCCTGGTATAAGTAACTGATGGTTACTCCTTCAAGGCTCTCGCAAGATTCTAATTTTTTTTGTTAAACGAAGCTACATTTATTTATTTTGAACGAATCTAGACCTCCAGTGTCCATGCATACGTTGTTAGTAAGCAGTATGCAAGTGCTTAACAGGAAAAACAAAATGCAAAAAATAGGACAAAAAAATAAGCAATAAAAATAAATAATAACAAAAAAGGACAGTTGCGCATCGATAATTGCTTCATTGTGTAATTTTTAACTTAACTAAATACAACAGTTATTGATTCTGAGGCGTTACGAAGTTCGCCATGTCAGCTAGTAACGAATGAAGAATATTATCTTGACCAGATCTTTCGTCATTTTGTCTTGTACTTAGAAAACTGTTTAATATTATTTTGTATTCTTGTTCGCGTTTTTCTAAAGGGGTTTCCCTTTCGTTTATTTTCCTCTTCAAGTATACGTTTATGTTTCCAGGAAGTTTGATTGTTGAAATGATTTATGTAGGCAGAATCATTTCCATCTCGGTTTCTCTGTTCAGACGCAATAACTCGTCAAGACTTGAAAAGATCGTAAACTGAGCAGTAAACGTTTTTTTTAGCTAAAAACACGTTATTATTAGGTACTCTTCGTATATTATTTTATTACGAAACCTTAGGTCATTTGTACCTGGAGATACTTACAAGCGACTCGAATTTCTCTCGCGCGCTCTTGAGGACTCCAGATACTAATATCTACAGCCTGTATGTCGGACGAATATCTACAGTTCATATGTTGAACTAATATCTACGAACTTCAGAGTGTTGACTAATATCTACAGAGCTAAGGTCGGACGAATATCTATGACGGTCCCAGTGTTGACTAATATCTACAGAGCGTATGTTGAACTAATATCTACAGAGCGTAGGTTGGACTAATCATCTAAATGTGTCCAATAGTCCGGTATTAGGGATTTTTACATACATACATACATACATAAATTAAGTTTTTTAAACTGCATACGCAATATTACGTTATTCCAATATGCTATACATAATTGCAAATCCAACCTCTGCCAGTGCTGTAGATATTCGTCAACACTTTGGTTCTCATATATATTAGTCAGCAGTTTAAGCTGTAGATATTCGTCAACACTTTGGTTCTCATAGATATTAGTCAACAGTTTGAGCTGTATATATTTGTCAACACTTTGGTTCTCATAGATATTAGTTCGATTTTTTCAGTTTTAGGAATTCCTGTAGATATTAGTAGACGCCTCCCTCTTGAGGGTTCGGCGACTTTATCCGAAACGGGGACAAACCATTCCCCAACAAAATATCTACTAAAACCTAACCTAACCTAACCAAACCTAACAAATCATGGATCAAAAATAACACAAACATCACTTAAAGACAATAAATTATTGTTTAAAAATAGTAAAATCGGACAAAAAAATACGTATATCCTGTAGACAATAAATTATTGTTTAAAAATATAAAAATGGGACAAAAATATTTCAGACATCCTGTTTTTGGTCACAATTTGGCCAATTTCCAAACACCCTCGAGCGTTCGCTGACCAAAATGTGGCCAATTTGAAGAGATATTTTAAAACGTTTATTGGAATTATTTCATAAGTTATACTTCGATTAATCACAAAACTAACTCAGTATTCTCTCTTTTCAACAATGGATGTCTCGCATCTCTTCTGAATTATTAATTCATAGTCATTCAATGGCCCTCCAACACTGTAAGCAGTTTATACGTACCCCTGCAATAGGTCACCCCAAGTAGTTCGCTACGTTTGGTGACTTAGCAGGGGTGTCCGGGTTGTGGCGGATGCGTTTGCCCACTCAGCGTGGCGGGCCGGATCGAGAGAAACTGGATGAGGGAGACCTTTTGACTTCGCCAGCCCACTCTTGACTCATCGACTCTGACTCGTCCCATCGCCTTGTACCGCAGTGGGAGTAATAGATTCACACTTTCGTCACTCCTGGGCATACTGACTTCCAGATTCCTACCCACCCCTCATTCCCTTTTCCTTCCTCTCATCATCTTCACTATTGGCTCTACAACCCCTGGTGGGTCTTGGCCTCCTCAAGAGTCTTCCTCCCCTCATCTCGGTTTTGTGCCAGCTCTCTCCAGTTTGGAAGCTCCAAGATAGATATGTCTTTGAGGACGTTGTCGCTCCATCTTAGTCTTGGCCTTCCCAGGCTCCTTCGCCCTATTGGTCTTGAGTTCAGCAGGGACTTTGATGCTTGATGCTCGGTCATTCTCTCCACATGACCCAGCCACCGAAGTCTTCCCAATTTTATAAATTTTGCGACGTTTATCTCCTTAAACAAAGTATAGAGCTCATTGTTATAGCGTCTGCGCCAAAATCCATATTCTAGAACCGGTCCGAAGATGCGCCTCAAAATTTTTCTTTCAAAAACGTCCAGTTAGTACCCAAGTCTCAGCTGCGTACGTAAGTACTGGTCTGATAAGTGTTTTGTACACTAATATCTTCGTGTTTCTGGACAGCAGTCTGGACTTTAATTGGTTCCTTCCTCTACCCATCAAATATTCCTCTCCTCATTTTCCTTAAAAAGACCCTCCACATAGCATCCTCAAAGATAACGTAGGCCCGGAGGGAAATTGTTTTTTTCAGGGCCTCCTGTGTGGAGCTAATTTAAAAAATATGTCTCCATTTTTTTAATAAGGGCGGGATATTTCCAAATCGGACGCCCAGAAATTCCGGACGCTGGACGCATATTTTATTTTATTATGCGAACGCTCGAGTGGCCTAATAGTCCAGTCAGCCTGTGTCGTAGAACACCAGTTGAAGGAACTAAATAGTATAAAGCTAATTTTTTCCCCATCGACTACTACCATTTAGACAAGTGTTTAGCAAAAAGTCCCCGCCCCTACCCCTCTTGCTTCCCCCCCTGTGCCCCCCCAAACATGAAAAGTGTAAGGGTTTTGTAAATCGCTTCTATCTCGATTACTGAACAACATATCGGATTGAAATTTTTTTATTCTCTTTGCTGTAACATTGTCTAAAATTAATGTACAGTTAACTTTCGTCGTAACTTTTACCGTTTGTTTGTAATTCGTATGTTAAGGTAAAAATTTGCATATTTTTTGGCAAGTAATTTTACTTTTTGTCACATAACTTTTTACGCCGACATTTTATGAAAAAATATTTCACACAAAAGTTGTAGTCCCTATTATTACCTTTAAAATGATATATTTTAATGTGTACTTTATGTACTAGTAAACGCCAGATATCAACCGTGAATGCTTGGTGCGCACCATCCCTGCGTCGCTCCGCGACACTGATATCGGAACTTGTTCCCTCACATCCCGACTTATCCTAGCCTGTCCTGTGCCCTTTGTAGTACTAGTGGAAATCGTGAACGTGAAATAATAGTTATTCACTTTGTTGCTAGGCCCTGCGGGCGGCTTTTAGTTCGGCTTCGCCCGGTTTTAGTGTTTGTGACCATTTTGTAAATCCAACCGGAACTGGCTCCTAAAATAGCCAGTTCCTCGGATCTACTGTAATCCTGTGACTCCAAAAACACCTGTGTGTCGAGTGATGTCCGAGTTCCACGTGTCAAGACATGCGACTTTGAAGGTAAATTCAATGTCCCAGTTTTAATGTATACTAAAAAGGAGAAAAGTGGCTTAAAGTCCTTAACAATAGAAAACATTTCTGAAAATATGCCCACTCAATGCTTAGTCTCAGCTCGTAACATGCTTTGGTTATGTAGTTTTGCTTTTGTGCCAGTTTCACTACCTGGATGGTCTGGATACATGCGAAACTGTTACGATGATAGACAAAACTTTGAACCATCTTATGTACAGGCTTTGCCTTTTATAAGCATAGATCCAGGAAATCCGACTGCTATTTACTCTGCCCTTAGTTTCGCTTCTAAAGAAAGCAAGTTAGCTGGCCAGCCGTGTATTGTGACATTTGACCAACCACTTTTCCTGAAAGCAGTAGACATTGTTGCAAGTTCTTCTATAGAAAGTGAAATATCTGGAGTAATCGTCAGACTAGGCGGATTCCATCTTCTAATGAGTTTCCTTGGTTGCTTAGGAAAGTTTATGGAAGGTAGTGGAATCGAAGAAATGTGTACCTCTGTTTATGGAAAATCAACGATTCCTCACCTTATGTCAGAACATGCTTACGCAAGGTCTTATAGAGCTCACATGATGACCCAGGCAGCTTTGATATTACTGCTATTCGAGGAATGTTCATCTCTTAAAGAAATGATTACAAACGACTTTAAGGATATTAATAACCGAACAATAAACAAACAAACAACTGTTGAAGACGCCATGAGAGATTGTAAAACAAATAAAATAATGAAAAGACTAGAAGAAGTGTATGAAGATTTGGTTAAAACTAGTAGAACTTCAAAACCGTGGCTACAAGAGTTGAAATTGGTGAATTTGGTTCTAGACTTTATTCTGGCAGAGAGAATCGGCGATTGGAATTTGCACATTAATACAGTCAAGCAAATGATACCGTATATCCATGCTGCTGGACATTTGCTCTACGCCAAATCCGCACAAATATACTTACAACAAATGTTGAGTGTACAAACGAAAATGTCAAATGAAGACTTCGAAAGGTTCGTCAATAAAGGTTTCTTTACAGTTCGGCGTACAGATGGATTTTTTACCGGTATCTGGACGGACATGACCATAGAGCAGACATTAATGCGACCATCAAAATCCATAGGTGGGCTTACTCATGGACGAGGATTAAGCGAGAGGACGCTAACCAAATTCATTGCTTGTGCTCCTGGATCCCTACAAATTTGTGAGGCTTTCGAGAAGTTCTCTGGCTGCTTGACTCAGTTTAACGAACAGCACACTGAACTAAGATGCAGTAGAAGAGAAAGGGACTTGCAAGATATTAGTAAATTTCTCGGATGGCTGCGTATTCATAATCCTTTCCGACAGAGCAAAGATTTAATGTCTTTATCCTCTGGTCTAGTAGTGATAAGTTCGGGTGTAAACAGCGATGAAGCGTATGATGTAGGAATGAACTGCTTGAAAGACATCGAAGGAAATAATTTTGCAGATGTTAAATTGAAAAGAAAAAATAAAGTTAAAACTATAGGCTCCGTAGTAAGTGGCATAAATGTGAGATCTGAAGAAGTGCCAAGTAATCCTGATCAGCTGTTTAATAGGGTTATTTGTATGTCTCAAGGAACAAATAATCTCAAACAATACTTCAACTATGAACTCAGCCCATACCCTTTGTCTTTATTTGAAAGCAATAAAATGATAAGAAAGGGAACTAAATCAAGTCTTATGAAAATATTTGAAAAATGGACAGTTAGCAACGAAGTTTTTGAGAATTTGCCCCCAAAAATATATTTAGTAGATGGAGGGTATCTTTTGTGTTATTTGGCCTGACAAAGTAACATATAGCAGCAGCATAGAGAAGTATGTTGATACTGTAATGAAACGGTATGGGAAAGATTGTCATGTTGTGTTCGATGGGTATCCTTACTATCCCACCACAAATGGGGTCGAACATATGCGGAGAAGTAAAAAAACATCTCTAGAAATGAAATTCAACGTTAATATGGAGTGCTCTGTGAAGCAAAATGAATTTTTGGAAAATCCAAAAAACAAAAGCCAGCTTATTGAACAGCTCTCTCAAAAGCTTAATGAAGCAAACATTCCAACCATTGTGGCGGAGGAAGATGCAGATACTGAAGTGGTCGGAAGAGCAATAGATGTTTCCCAGATTCAAAGTGGGAGGCCTGTAGTTGTTGTCGGACAGGATACTGATCTTTTCGTTCTATTGTTAGGGCTACCACAGTGTCAAAATGTGCGATATTCTTTCACAAACCCTCTGGCACACCATCAACGTATGACATCAGCAAGACTCGTGAAGAGATTGGTGATAAGAAGGATGTGATATTATTTTTGCATGCTATCACAGAATGTGATACCACGTCTTATTTATTTGGCAAAGGCAAAATTAACGCGTACAAATTGCTAAGTTCATCAAATGATCTCCGCACAAAAGTTTTACAGTTTTATGAAAAACAGGCAGACAAAAATATTCTCAAAGAGGTAGGAGAGGCTTTTGTCTTGAAACTATATGGATGCATAAGGTCTGCATGTCTGAATGACAGTAGATATTCAATGTACCTTAAAGCTGTTGCAAAAATGTCATTAAAATCCAAATTTAATATGGCATCCCTCCCTCCAACATCTGGTGCTGCTTCAAAAATGGATCGGAGATAAGGAAATCACCGCTACGAACTGGAGATGGATTTTAACTGACAACATGCTGTACCCAGTGCACTCAAAAAAACCACCGGCAGCTGAATAAGTTATAAACTTAGTTTCCTGCAACTGCAAAAAGGCTTGCAAAAATAATTGTAGCTGCTTTAAAGCATCACTTGATTGCACAGAAATATGCTGGAGCTGTGGCGGATCATGCAGCAATTTAACTTTGGTTGAAGTCGAGGAAAATGAAGAACTTCTCATGGAAGTTTAAGATATCATAAAATTAAGATACCGCAATTATTTTGTTCTAAAATAACATCTTTAAAAATATTACATGCATTTTCAAACCAAAAACTATTTAAAATACCTATTTTCGCTGAATACTTATTATTATTTGAAACAAATTTAAAAAGTGAGGAATTTAGGTTTCACTGAGACTCGATTAGTTTTATTTATAGAAAATGCAATAGTGTACCTTAAAGATAAAAAACACTCACTATACAACAATATTTGCATTGCAACGCCGCGCCGGCCGGCCCCACCTCGACCGAACCCGCCATGAAAATTTCGCTGGATCTCCAACAAAGTAAGTACTATTTTATATCATTTTAAAGGTAATAATAGGGACTACAACTTTTGTGGGAAATATTTTTTCATAAAATGTCGGCGTAAAAAGTTATATGACAAAAAGTAAAATTACTGCCCAAAAAATATACAAATTTTTACCTTATCATACGAATTACAAACAAACGGTAAAAGTTACGACGAAAGTTAACTGGACATTAATTGTAGACAATATTACAGCAAAGAGAATAAAAAAAAATTCAATCCGATATGTTGTTTAGTAATCGAGATAGAAGCGATTTACGAAACCCTTACACTTTTCATGTTTGGGGGGGCACAGGGGGGGAAGCAAGAGGGGTAAGGGCGGGGACTTTTTGCTAAACACTTGTCTAAATGGTAATAGTCGATGGGGAAAAAATTAGCTTTATACTATTTAGTTCCATCTAAAAACACAGGCTGACTGGGCTATAAAGCCTGGATTGAAATTCGTTTGGTCTTTAGCGTGTTACTCTACCCACGTCATAATATTATTAGAACGTGTGAACAGAGGAAATTGGAAATAACTATGTCACAACTAAGCCCTAATGTTAAGAACAACTTACAAAATAATTTCGAATAGGAAAAAAAAGTTAAGTCTTTCTTTCTCAACGTTTGTATATAATTTTGCCAACTTTTAATTCAAGAGGCAACGTAATACCAGATTCGGTCTTTGATACCAACCTTGCAATAGGCATTACGCTGTCACAATTATTTTGGAACAATGTCATTACGATTTTGCAATTATATATTTAACTATTAGCAAATTCAAAAGTAGAAGTATTTAAGACACCTTGGTTATATAATTATACAAACAATTAAATACGCATACGTATTTAGAGATGCTTACTGATTTATTCGAGATTACAATTATCATTTTAGATTATTTCAGAACAGTATTACAATGAAATGAGTTGTTGTAAGTTCTAGTCGGATCGTGTCAAAAGTACCAAAAACGTTGGAATATATTTGAATGTAGTTGAAGCAAAAATGTGCGCTTATGTGCGATGTTCTATCATCTCTGCTTAGAAAACTGCATTATGGATATAAAACATCATAGGATGGGCAAATAACAAAAACGAAATTTTCTACTGTTTTCTTCTAGATTCTAGAGCTTGAATATCCAAATGGTAAAAACTGCGCAAATTTCATGGCACCCGATCTCACCATTCAAGAGTGATACACAAACAGTTCCTTGCTACGAGTATGTATGCAGGGTGATAAGGACATATTTGACACACTTTAACCAGTAATTTCTGGCTTTATTTGGAGTAAAAAATGTAAATGAAATTTAGGTCTTCGGTGACTTTTTAAATCTCTTTTTTTTCTTCAAAATCGAAAAAAATCATTCTTCTGCATGTTCCAACCCTCAAACTCTGCCCCTAACTGTCCAATATCCATTGTCTTTTAAACCTTTTTAACAATTAAAAAAAAAGACATCACCGGAGAAAAGAAATTACTCTCAATCTATACCATGTTTTCACAGAACGAATATTTTTACTGCTAGGTTCTGCGGACGGCTTTTGGTTCGGCTTCACCAAGTTAGTGTTGATGATCATTTTGTAAATCCAATAGGAACTGGTTCTAAAATTAGCCCATTCCTCGTATAGGCTGTCAATGTGTCAACCAGTGATGGCAGTGATGGAAAGTCACCGCGAAAAGGTAACCGGGACGGGCGATGACGTCATGTAATATGCAGCCGCTTGATGCAACTGAGTATTACCGTCAAACTTTGGAAATCCGGTAGATACTCCAGATATTATTATATATTGGTTTTTGGCAAGTTACAGGGAGAAATTAACCCCTTTGTCTTGCAAACTGTAGTAATGTCACCTGATGGATTTTTTTTTTGCCCGATGTTCGGGCTACCTTGGGCAAGATGAAGGACATTAATAATTTTTTTTGATGGTTTGTTTATCTGTGAGTGGTATACATTTTGTATAGATAAACACACACATACAGACATTTTTACATACACCCATGCATGTATGTATTCATATGCAACAAATATGTATACCATAATAAATATATATAATTATTTATTTATCTTTTATATAAGAGAACAAAGGTAAATTTTATTATAGCCCGCGCATCAAGGTGGATGAAGGATGGAAATGGGCAGGCGGTGGAGGAGATTGTCATCGGGACTTGATTGCCCGAGACATGAGATGCTTGGGTTTGAATTTGAAGCAAGTTTGGAGAAAAATGTTTTGGCTAGATCTATTATGTGTTTTTTAAGTGGAGGAATTTTCGTGCCTGAATTAATAATGCTATTTCGGACGAACCAAGGGCTTTTGGTGAATCTTCTAAGCAAGACATTTTGGAAGGTTTCTAGACTCTTAGTATTGCTTGTGGCCCAAATTGGGGCGGCGTAAGTCATGATGGGTCGCAATTTTGATTTGTAAATAAGAATTTTGTTCTGTAGTGACGTTTGACTATTATAATTTAAAAGCGGGTAAAGGGATGCGGCAGCGTTTTTGGATTTTTTAATTGTATGTTTGATGTGTGTGTGCCATGTGAGTTTTTTATCGAGTGTGACTCCAAGGTATTTAACGTTGTTTTGCCAGGGTATTGCTTGGCCGTACATGGAAACGTGACCTTTAGGAGTGCTGCGAACCTTTCTTCGCGAGAAGAAAATAGCAGCGCTCTTGGAAGGGTTCACGTCTATACGCCATTTGTTATAAAAGTCTTGGAGTATGTTTATGTTGTGTTGTAAGCGAAGTGTGATCATCCTGGGAGAACTGTATCGAACCATAATGGCGGTGTCGTCAGCGTACAAGGCTTTATACGAATGTTGGTTCTCCGTGAGTGGTATATCGTGTATGTAGATATTGAAGAGGGTGGGGGAAAGCAGGGACCCTTGCGGGACGCCTGCTGTCATGAATCTGGGAGTTGAGAGTGCATCTCGGATCTTTACTTGAAAAGTCCGGTGCCGAAGAAATGATTTTAAGATACCGAGGAGTTGGGGATCGATGTCAATGTTGTGCAATTTGAGAAGCAGTCCGTTCGACCACACTTTGTCGAAGGCTTTGGCTATGTCCAGGAAAATGGCGCCAGTGGACCGTTGGGAGTTGAAGCCGCCTAGAATCAGTTCGGAAACTCTGAGTAGTTGATGAAGGGTTGAGTGTTGAGATCTGAAGCCATGTTGTTCATCAGGGAGGGTTTTCACCTCGTGAATGTGCTTTAAGAGCCGAGTAAGGAGAATTTGTTCGAATATTTTACCAACATTTGAGAGAAGACTGATGGGACGATGGTTCTCACAGAATTTCGGGTCCTTCCCAGGTTTTGGGATGAGAATGACGTGCGCGTGTTTCCAACTTTTGGGAAAATAACGCAGTCTGAGTGCGGAATTTATGAGGCTCACAATGGCGAGAATGCTTTTAGGGGGGAGGGCTTTAAGGGCAAAGTTTGTTATGCCATCTGGACCAGGAGCTTTTTTGTTGCTGCGGTGTTTTATGGCCCTTCGGACTTCTGATGGGGTGGTGAAATGTACATTTGTTCCGGGAAGGGAGTCGAAAATTATGTCTATTTGATGGTTGACATTTGCTATATGGACTGGGTCGGCGTGCTTGGAGCTGGGGCTAAATTGAAATTCAAGATTATCGGCAAACGCCTCCGATTTACCTTGATCGTCAAATATGAGGCCGTTTTCGGTATGAATGGGATGGTTTGGGGATGGGGTAGTTTGGAGAGATTTGCATAATTTCCATAGGGAGCCATCCTGTGGATTTATATTTTGAATTTTTTTGTTCCAGGTGGAGTGTGAAAGCTCGGAAAGTTTCTTTCTAATAAGTGCTTGAATTCTATTGATAGTTTTTTTGACTGAGGGATTTCGGTTTCTGTGCCAGTGTCGGCGAAGATTGTTTTTTGTAGAGATTAATTCCTGGATGTCGATTGGGAGGTCACTTTTGAGATTAAGGGCGGAACGTTCAGGAAGAGTTTTAGAGGCATCGGTGATGGAAGATGTGATTATATCGGCAAAGTCGTCAACTGCCTTGTCTAGTTCGGGGCCGTCAGAAATATTTTGAGGGATGATTGTTTTTTCCCCAACTCTGTGAGTGAAATACGTCCAATCAGTTTTTATAGATTTGCGCGGTGCCATTGGAGTGGAAAGTCGATTAAGAGTGAGCAAAACTGGATTATGATCTGAGCTTAGGTCATTTATGGTTTCGATACTGTAGACCCAGGGTAATTTGTGGAGGAGTGCAATGTCGAGAACATCGGGTCTAGCCCCGCTGTTCGGGAAGTGTGTGGGTGCAATTGGGCCCGCGATGAAGAGTTCAGGATGTGCGCTAGCGTACTTTTGTAAGATACGCCCATTGGAGTTAGTAATCCTACTATTCCAATTGGGGTGCTTTGAGTTAAAGTCCCCAGCGAGAATAGCAGGAGTGTGGCTATCGAGAAGAGTATCGAGGTCTTTTGGATCAAGCTTATCTTGCGGACGGTGATAGATGGAGTTTATTCTTAATGGGCCTGAATGTTTTGTATGTATTGTGATTGAGGTTGATTCAATAGATGACAATGTGGGTGTAATGTTATATTTGTGGGCGATTTTCGATTTAACGAAAATAGCAGTGCCCCCACCTCTCGTGTTTTGGCGGTCGTTTCTATATAATGTATAGTTTGAAAGTTTTGGAATTTGTGATGGGTTGAGGTGAGTTTCATTAATAAGTAAAACGTCAAGAGCGTGTGTATTTGCAAAAATACGTAATTCATGTATATTTTTTAAGAGACCATTAGCATTCCAAAATGCCATACGTAGCACGGAGGGCATGGTAGTAGAGCTAGCCATTTACACTGAAAAAAGTGAAAAAATCTGAGGGGCGGCGGAGAAAATGATAGATATGTAGTCTGCCGGTGAGGTGGCAGACTGAAATTTGGGGATGAGGTCGGAAAGAAGATCGCCAACCTTGGAGAAATTGAAATTTTTGAAAAATTCAAAAATGTTGAAGGGGGTGGAAGGAGGTGTGTGGGAGGTTGACGTTGAGGGAGCTGAGGGGGATGTGGACGTTAGTGGGGTTTGGGCAGTGGCCTGCGCGTATGATAAGGAGGGATTTGTGCTATGCGAGGTGAAAGTGGCATTACGTACGGTTTGCAAGATGGGTTGTGGAGATGGTCTTTTCGGACATTCCTTATAATTTGCCGGATGGGCTCCAGAACAGTTTGCGCAGGTGGCGGGACCATCTTCTCTCTGCTTCTTGCATTCCTGCGTGAAATGATCACCCGCGCACTTGACGCAGCGGGGAGGCAGGTGGCACATCATTGAAGAGTGTCCAAAATTCTGGCAGCGGTGACACTGAGAGGGGGCTGTTTTTTTATTAAGATACTCGACTCTTATCTTGAGGTGAAAGAGGGAAGTGAGGGAGAAAATTTTTTGTCCCGCCTCACCATGATCCAGTTGTACAAGGACTAGTGGAATGTTTTTCCTGTCTGGCCCGGATCTCATCCGAGTTACAGAATTAACTGGGAGGTTGAGATCTAGAAGTTCCAGGCGGACCTCTTCTTCGCTAATTGTCGTCGGAATCCCTCGCAGAACCGCCTTGGTTAATTTTTCTTCTGCAAGCTGAAATGTATGGAAGGGGGTTGTGTCCTCCTGGAGCATCTTTGTAGCCAGCCTGAAGCTGGTGGAGTCGCCAGTATTTAGAACCACCCCTGTTGGAATGGCCTTTGCGTTAATTATATTAACCCCAGCGTTCAAGAGGCGCTTTTCCAGGAGGCTCCAATTTTTTTCCGATTTTATAAAAATTGGAGGGATCTTAATAGGCCTCGTTTTTGTGGCATCGGTTATATTTGCGGTGGAGTCAGACACGGAATTTAGAAGTGGCGGTGGTGCAATTTCATCGTCTGTAGCGAGGGCGGAGAAACGATTTGAGGTTTTTATAACTTCGGTGGACGGAGGAGGAGAAGCGCACGCCCTTCGTTTCTTGTGAGCTGGAGTCACCCATAGCGGGGGGAAAGAGTTTACGGAAGAGGATGGAGCGGTTGATGTTGAGCTGGAGGTGGTTGTCGAAGAGGTGGGAGCTGTTGAAAAAGGGGCAGAAGTCAAGGTGGAAGGGGAGACGGAGGTCAAAGACGTAGTGAGGGTGGGAGTTGTTGTTGTTTTCAAAGAGTAGTCGGAGACATCTTCTTCACTTCCGAAGTGCTTTAGGTATAGAGCAGTTGAGCGTCTGGACCTCGTTACCTTAGATTTTTTTGCCAAAAATTCTTCAAGTTGTGCTTCTGTAGCACCCACGGCGGCAAGTTGTTGGTGGAGTGTAGACATCGAATCCAGGGTCTTATGCGTAGGTCAATAGTGAGAAAGGTAGACTGTGGAAGGTCAATGTGTAAACGGGGGTCTGCAGGCTTGGATTTGGTAAAAAAAAAAAAAAATGAAAAACACAACACTGCTTTGAAAGCTGACAGCTCAATATTTTGTCACCATGAAAATTGTTTTTGATTGGAAACTGATGGAACGAATTACTATGAGAATGGAAGGAAACAAAAGAACCAGATGACGCGAATAATGATTAGAAAATAAACTGTTCGAAACGCGATGCACTGTTCGGAGCTCGATTTTTGAACTGTTGCTTCCTCGAGTAACAAAAGCGGACTCCATAGATACTCCAGATTCAAAAATTCGTAGATCTTATATCTAGGAAGGGCATGTCCCCTTACGTCTTGCCGATGAAAGTTGCGTCATCTTGTGACGAATTCTTGAATTAGAAACCAAACTACAATGGTAGCTTTGTTTGAAAATCTACGTACACGGATGTTTATATGGTGCGTCGGGCAAGGCGCGGCGGCAGACATGCGTTGGAAGCCGGATTCTTAAATTCAACCACGCAGACGCAAGGCTATTAATACTGTTTGATGATTGATGATGATTCTTTCCACGTAAAATCACTTCAAGGGCTTTGTGCAATTATGATTTCTTAGACTAAAAAAATGTAAGCATCTGGGAAATACGATTTTGAACATAGAGGATACATTATTCAAAACACTAAACATTTTTTTCATTTTACAGTTGCTGTTACATTAATTTATTAGAACATTAGTAACAAAAGTAGAGTGGGTGTTTATTTTAAATCAAATAAAAATTTTAAGAAAGGCGATTTTCTAGTGCGATATTGGCCCTCGAATTTAGAAAAATTCTTAATCAAAATCGTAATACTCTTTTAGAATGGGTAAAGTAAACCCAATTTTTTGGTGAAAACCTTTGAGGCGGTACACAATCCTAATAATTTTTGTACGCTCAAAACTTACATTTTAATCATTTCCGGCGAATCCGTAACTAAAATAACTTTTTTATTGCCATGCAGCACAAGAAATGCGAATTATTTGTATACTAGATTAATAAAAACAGTACCTTACCATTAATATATTTTACGTACAACGATTTGAAAACTATATAACCCGTTTTTCAAATATAAAGTTAGCGGTAAGCACCAGATTTTATTTTTCTAGACGATGAATTAATAATTTCGGGAGGACAACATGTGTTTACATTTTTAATATTTGTAGCACGTTCTTCAGAATTAATTAAAATCAACGCTGCAGAAAGGTCGAATCTCCAGGCCTGCTAGGGTGAATTCGACCGTACGTTCGTGCAATACGCCGTGCCGCGGCGTATATTTGTTTACACGTTTTCTTCAATTACGTCGTTAAAATTCCCACATTATTTATCTTCTTCCTCTTTTCTTTGATACGGCAAATTCGACAGTAGGTTCGTCCAGAGCACAGGTCGTGAGTCGCAATTTGTATACACGGTGTCTTTACTTACGTCGTTAAGATTCTGAATATATTTTAGGGTATATTGTCATCTTAAGAAGCAAGCCTCAGAAACAGAAAGCTATCTTTTATAAAAATAAAATAATGTTTCTTATTTTATGGCGTTGAGTAACGATTTTCATGCAGTGATCACAATATTCATTCAACCTTTGGGCATTGCAAGTGTTTCATAAATTCAATTTTATCTCAATACAGCCTCCACTTTCTCCGCAGGTTTAGCAGCTGGTCGATCTGTCGCACTTCTTGCTACCAGTTACCAGTGTTACCACCATACCGGGTATATTTAGATAAGCATTGCATCAGGCTGTAAACATGCCCATTTGCATTAATAATCAAGCTACCAACGACTCGATATAACTTCTATATAACCCTTCATTAAAACGACCTCACTACAGGTTCCATCTCTTGTTCAATAACTTGTGATGCAAGGATTTTTACTTTCATGATTAAGTTTGAAATAAATTTTATCAACATAAAATTAATTAAGAGCGTTTAACCAGCCAGCGGACGAAAATCCACATTTCGTCGAAAGTTGTTCTTACGATCGTGCAGGGCGGTTACAATGAGAAAGATTAATTATTCTCCGTACCAGATTTTTTAAATTATAACTCAATATCGAATTTATTTCAATTTAAAATAGCTTTAATTTATACCTTCATCCAAAAATGCTGAAAGGCGTGATGATAAAACTATTAAAATAATGTACTTTTTGTAGTTATTTTTTGATTATAAGTATTTATGATTTTTCAATAATGTCTAAATTTAATAAGAATGTTAAAAAAATCTGAAATATATTAGTTTGTAAGTGCGCAAAAAAATACACAAATGGACCAATTTTCGTCAAGAAACACATGTACGTACATATTTTTAATGATTTTATTGAAACTAAAATTAAAATTCTAAAACATGCGTTTGCTAGATAATGTATTGATTTATTTTACTGCATGATTATATTATTTGAAATGGGTGTGGTATAATACAAAATCGTTTTTGAAAATTTAACAAATCTGCCAACGACCTATGGAATAATCTTATTATACTAAAAATTAAAAAAATTTCAAAAACATTTATTACAATGTGAATGCTAGATAAAAGAATAATCTTTCGAAATCCATTTATATTTTTTTATGGAAAAGAGTCAATAGTCTAAAATCTGATTTGAAAATGACATATTTCTGGTTTTCTCTGGTAATGCCCTCTTAAATACTATTAAAGAATAACAAAGTAGTTTGATATTATGAAGCAGGTTGCAATTTGGGAGGCGGGTGTGGGTTCCGCCGCCCCGGGAACCATTTATTGGACAACCAACACCCCATAGGTCACCCCAAGTGGTTCGCTACGTTTGGTTACTTAGCAGGGGTGCCCGGGTTCATGGGGTGAGGTTTGTCTAGGCCTTGGCGGCAGATGCGTTTGACCATCTACTGCGTGGCGTGCCAGATCGGATGAGACTGGTTGAGGGAGACCTTTTGAATTCACCAGCCAGTTTCTCTTGATCCATCGCCATGCACCGCAGTGGACACATACACAGGACACATCGATCACCTAGATTTCTACCCACCCCTCATACCTTTTACCGTCCCAGAACTTCTTCTTCTCCCTTTCCCTAAAAAGAGCCTCCACCCTGTAGGAAATGGTTTTCCTCAGGGCCTCCTGTGCCCATGCGAGAATCTTTTTCTGCTTTGGTATCTACTCGTACTCGATTCAGAGATATTGTGCAATTTAAAAAAAATAAAGTTTTACAATTTACGATTCCTACTTCTTTAGCCGACATTTCGTAGAGCGGTACGGTGTTCATCATCAGACTTACTTAACTTATATATGAAACGTTGGTTAAAAAAGGAGAAAGCGCATCACGGCAAAATAACCCAAAAAATAAAACATAAAAAAGCTAATATTTTTGGCCGTGAAAATCTCAAATCACACCCAAACTGTTTTGATCACCGCAATACTTTTAATTATTTTTTTATGTGAATACCGCACAAGAGTCCCAACTGCTCCTGCCTGGAGCCAGTGAGACTGAGGCGCCCCCAATTGGGGTATGTTGTGTGCATTTTAAGCAACGTTTCTATCCCGAGTGGTGGTCTTACACGACCAGTGGGTAAGACTCTTGACTCACAATCCGGAGGTCGCGGGTTCGAACCCGGCATGCGCAAATAAATTTTATTTGATTAATTTGTGTTTTGACAATTAATTCATTTAAAATAATATGTATAGTATATTTGCGGCATGTTCCAGAGTGGAAGATACTATCAGTATCGCCCTGGTGTAAGACCACCATTCAGAATTGAAACGTTGCTTGAAAATGGCTTTAGCCGTGTTTAGTGACCAGATCTGAATAGCCAGGTACTTACCAACCTTCCTCTTCCCCACCTCCTTTCCCTCCCCACTACCTTCAGCCTCACAACATACCCCAATTGGGGATGCCATAGTCTCACTGGCTCCAGATGGGAGCAGTTGAGATTCTTGTGCGGTATTCACTGTAAAAAAAAAAAAAGGGAGAGTATCTTCCACTCTGGAACATGCAGCAAATACAATACAATTATTTTGAAAGAATAAATGGTAAAGTAATACAAATCAATCATATAAAATTTCACCCGCGACCATCGGATTGCTAGTCGAAAGCCTAACCCCTCAACCACATATAGTTAATCAAGCGATAATTACAGCCTTAGAGATTAGAACCAACTAAACCATATTTGCTGTAGGTCCATTAATCTGTACATTTGTAATTTTACCTTTCACTAATGTGGCTGTTTAACGAACACTAAATTCTTGTGGTCAGTTATCCCCTAGTGGTTGTATCGTTAGAGCTTATACTTACTTAACTTACATAACTTTTGGAGTGGTGACTGGTCTCTGGACATGTGGGCTCTTGGTTTGTGGTTTAGTTTGAAAGTGAAACTGGTGGTTAGTGGTGACCGTAACTGGCCACTGAAGTGACTGAAGTAGTATTTATCGTAACACGTGGCTAGTCTGGTTTAAAGTCTGGGGGTGTTGAGTTGGCGATGTTTGTGTGCCAATGGTTTAACCTGGCAGTATATCGATTGTCCAGTTGATTACTCAGAGATCTCCGAAAGATCCAATTTGATCTGAGTGTGCAGTTATGTGTAAAAGTATACCCTCTATCTGGTACAATACCTAAAGAATACATATATGTTTGGCTTGTTGCTTTCTCTGAAGTTCCACAAAGTGTTGCCGTACAGATATTATACTTTGAGTAAACATTTTAAACATCTCATAACATTTGATTCGTTATAATTCATACAATCCAAATCACTTGATTGGTCTCAAATAAAGCTATGATTTTTCCTGCCTCTGTTGTACATATTGTATTACCGATTTATTCTGTGTCTGACACAGCTTTGTTGTAAAATAGGTAGTTGAGTCTATCTGTAGGTCATTTCTTGACTCATTCAGGGTGATTAATCTACACAGATGAACAACTACTGTTACAGTTTACCTGCTTTGTTTAAAATTGTTTCATTCTAGAAAATACTGCCATCGCGAAGCACGTAACTAACGGGTAAAGACCACAGATATTCAAATTGATTGCACACGACAAAGGGTACAAACGTCAGAAATTCACGGTGGAATTTTTGGCACACTAGAGGTTAAGTAAACAACAGTAGCCGTCCAGAAATTGTTCGGAAACGTTTGAAATGGCGTTACCTGCAGCGTATAAACATGCCAAAAAAAACGCAAACAGAACCACGAATTATGGGAAAGAAACGAAACTATAGCCTCGTTTCTTTGCCATAATTCGTGTCTCGGCTCGCGCTTTTTTCATCATGTGTGTACTTATAATAAACTAGAAGGCGGCTTTTAGTTCGGCTTCGTCCAGTTTGAGCGAATCATTTTATAAATCCGATAAAAACTGGTTCCAAAAATAGCCACTTCCTCGGATCCAATGTGGTCCAGTGACAGCTAGTCACTGAGTTAAAGTAACCGTGACAGGCAATGACGCCATATGTAATCTTTCCATATCCGGAAAGATACTAAAATTCTATAAATCCGTTGTGAAGAAAACTAGGGAAGAAACATCCACGTGCGAGCTGCTGGCAGAAGTAATGACATCTTGTGTCGAATTCTTGAATTAGAAACCGAATTATAATAGTAGCTTTGTACGTACGTTATTTGTGGAGACGTGACGTCCGACATGCACTCGTAGCTGGGTTCTGCAATTCAACCACGCAGACGCTAAAGTAATAATACTGTTCGATAAAATTATTATTGGTTAGTTTTGCTTGTTATAAAAAGGTCTGGTTGTTCTGTTAGGTTAAACTAGATTAGGTTACACTGTTAGAATAAGTTAGGTTAGGACAGATACGTTTTACTTCGTTCAAAACCTAGCATAACTTTTCAAATGAATTTTGAATAATACGTAAAAATCATCGACCGACAAAGTCTATCGACGGTAAATGCCTCTGAAGAAGTACAGCAAATGAAAATGATTATTATAACCAATATGGCAAGCAGGGTTCAATGTCATCAAGTCGCGTCAAAGTCAGCAGGCCTTATATGACCGACATTATCATTGGCATTCAACCATTATCGCAACTCTTGATTTGTAATTTTCAATTATGAATCGAGTAAGGGCATCCGGAATCAATGACATCACCATGATTTTATACGATTTGCTAAAAGCCTGTCTGGAGTGACAGAAAAATATATTTTTACTTCCTCAAAAAATCTGTATTACCTTTGTAAATACTACTATTCCCGACTTCTTATTTAAACCACTTTCGCGTATTCTTCATTTCCCAAAACTTACTCTTTTCTCTTTCAACTTGCTACATACTTAAATTAAATTTATTTACTCACGTCATTATAAGCCAGTTGCTTTATAAAACTGAAATAATCACAGAACTTGAATAGAACTTATACAGATCTTGAAAATTAACTTCAGATATTTGATGAATCCGTCAAAATTTTTGAAACAACTCGTCTTAAAACTAACCCACGCGCTCCAAGGATTTACTGTTTACAACTTCACATAGTGCACTTCTCAAATACACTAACTCACATCCTCCTGCTCTAAGGATAAACCGCCCACAACGACTCCAGATACTAATATCTACAGCCTGTATGTCGGACGAATATCTACAGCTCATATGTTGGACTAATATCTATGAACTTCAGAATGAGGATGAATATCTATGACGGTCCCAGTGGTGACTAATATCTATGGAGCGTAGATTGGACTAATATCTACACAGGGCAGCTGCGCAAGAGGTTGTACAGACAAGCATAAATTACTTCAATTACGTAATAACTAACCTAACCTAACCTAACTGACATAGAAACGGTCATGGTAACAGACTAAATAATTTAGAAGCACTTGAAATAAAGAAAGCTGTTAAAACAAAAACCCAAATTAGCCCAGGCAACGAAGACCAAAAAATACCAAATAGGGGAAATAATTCATGTAGAAGCCAATTTTGGCACAGTTGTAGGGGAAGGTGTCCTTAACAAAATACTAAAAGTACTGGGGGGTGGGGGTGGAGCTAAGGGGGAGGGGGGGGGTTTAAATGTCATTTTTTTCAGTTTTTCGTTAATAACTCAAAAACTACTGCCTCTAGCGAAAAAGTTTTCAGGTACTAAATTATCTCCATAAAATTCTCTACAAAAAAGGTTCTATAAACTTTTTTGTTAGGATCAATGCTTAAGCAAATATCACCGGGGGGGGGTGTAATGAGATATCACGTGTATTTATTTTTCGTGATAATATTCTGAAAATTTCAAAATACTTTGTACTAAAAAAAATACACGTGATTTTGGGGGGGGGGGGTTAGTCTAAAACCTCACCACATATCACCACGGGGGGGGGGGGGTTAAAAAGTTGCTAAAAAAACATCACGTGATTAATGGACGACCCCTTAGGGATGTACCTTGAACATTAAATTTCATCGAAATTTAAACATTCATCGTCATTAATGCTGTCTTCGACGGGGGCTCCGTTCATACATGAGCCGAGGCAGCCGCAGGCACCGGAGCAGGCAATCCCTGCTTTGCGGCAACCGCAGCGCATCCCACACCCAGTCGTGCATCGGCAAAAGATCGTGTTCAAAATGGAGATGGGTGCCACAGTGTCGTTCGTGTTAACTGGGTTAAGGATCCCATCTTCTCCCTTGACCCAACTCCATTGGATGGGTAGTAGAGGGTTGCCTAGCCACTGTTGTATCTGTAAAAAAGTAATGAGACCAAGGTAAGCATTCATCACAAATTAATATTTGTAATAAGAAAGCAGTATTTAAAACTATATGCAACTGGATTTAATTACCTGTAGATATATGCTGAGCGAGTGTTGCTTTGAAGCTCCTCTGGTGGGAGGAAGAGTGGCCATGTCTGATTTGGGCTTCATTGACGCTTTCAAAAATGCCGAGTACCGATGTTTGTTTAGGTTGTCTTAATGAGCAGGCGCTTTGTATACAGCCAAAAAAAGTTTCTCGCCAGCCTGTTCAATATTCTCAGGTGATGCTGAGGGATCAGAGAATATTGGTGAAATGTCTTGGGTGAGGCCTGGATTTTCTGAACAACTAGAGGCAGTAGTTTTTGAGTTATTAACCAAAAACTGAAAAAAGGGACCTTTAAACCCCCCCCTCCCCCTTAGCTCCACCCCCACCCCCCAGTACTTTTAGTATTTTGTTAAGGACACCTTCCCCTACAACTGTGCCAATATTGGCTTCTACATGAATTATTTCCCCTATTTTTCCTTCGTTGCCTGGGCTAAATCCTTAATAATCAGATAAATGTGTCCAATAGTCCGATATTAGGGATTTTTACATACGTACGTACATAAATTAAGTTTTTTAAACTACATACGCAATAATACGTTATTCCAATATGCTAGACATAATTGCAAATCCAACCTCTGCCAGTGCTGTACCTAGATATTCGTCCACACTTTGGTTCTCATAGAACAGCAGTTTGAGCTGTAGATATTCGTCCTCACTTTGGTTCTCATAGATATTAGTCCGATTTGTTCAGTTTTTGGAATTCCTGTAGATATTAGTAGACGCCTCCCCCGAAACTATATTACACGGTGTTTTTGTACCTTCGCTTCCAAATACAATAACCTTTGCTTTGCACTTACTATTTTCCTGCTTGCACTATTAAGTCCAACTATAACGACTGTATTCACAACAATAAAATAAGTCTTGCCTTAAAGGGCATTAGCAATCTAATTGATCACTTTATCGAGGTCTGGAGAGACCTAGTGAAGTCACAATAATTAATTGCAAGTTATACCATAAACCGGTCTCGTGGCGATTGGTTTACCTGCGTGCTCTACCATTGACTGTCTCGCGATCGATATCCGACAAAGGATGCGAACGTAACGCGTTTCCCATTCCTTCGTCAAATTAAAGCAAAACTTCGTATAAAAACAGTTTATTAAATATACAATTTACTTCACCTTTAGAATAATGGCTAGACCAATACTTAAAGATGAACGCAGGATAAATCACGAGAAAGCAGGTAATTGTTTACTTTAACAGAATGTTCTGACATGTTTTTCGGTAAGTAGGCACCTATTTAATTTGTTTACATGATTTGAAGTATTATATTTATCTCGCAATGGATTTTGCATTAGATGATGTCACATAGCATTGATTTGACTCCAGATACTAATATCTACAGCCTGTATGTCGGACGAATATCTACAGCTCACATGTTGAACTAATATCTACAGAGCGTAGGTTGGAATAATCAGCTAAACGTGTCCAATAGTCCGATATTAGGGATTTTTACATACATACTTACATAAATTAAGTTTTTTAAACTGCGTACGCAATATTACGTTAATCCAATATGCTATACATAATTGCAAATCCAACCTCTGTCAGTGCTGTAGATATTCGTCAACACTTTGGTTCTCATAGATATTAATCAACAGTTTGAGCTGTAGATATTCGTCAACACTTTGATTTTCATAGATATTAGTTCGATTTTTTCAGTTTTTGGAATTCCTGTAGATATTAGTAGACGCCTCCCATTGATTCTCTATGTCACATTTATCAATGCCGTCAGCAGTGGCACGCCAGGATCTATGATCCTAATTTTATCATAGAACGCAAAAAAGGGCCGCAGGCGAAAACTTTATGTCTCCAAGACTAATAAATTCTGAAATATTAAAGAACATTTAAAAAAACCAACTTGCTATTATGGGCAATTTTTGATTTCAAGAAATGTTTTGGTATTTTATAAAACGGAAAAATGCCTAAAACATAAATCCCAACCAAATGCGCTTCGCTGCGAAGTTGAATTTTCTCTACACAGCACGAAATTTTGTATTTTTAAGAATACTTAAGAAAAACAATCAAGCAAAGATTCAAATCAATCAAGAAAGACTCAAGACCAAAGGTGTTTTCTACACGATAGTGACCAGAATCAGAAAAATAAACTTTAAATCTTCCACACACTTTGAACGGTATTATTCATAGTTTGTGAATGTACCCCTTGGGGATGCCATAGTCTCAATTGATTCATACACAAAAAACAGGTAGGCAGTACGTACATTCTTGAATGCGTAACACATTAAAACATTATGAATTATGACTCATTATTACTTCTCAAATGAACCCACCTTTAATTAGAAATTATAAAATCAAAACGAGTAATCGGTAAGCACCTACACAAACACCCATAAGCAAATAATATTTCTAACCTTCCACTCAACAAAAGTACATAATGAGACGTTAACAAATTATTTGTACTTGTCTTTGAACCAAGTAGGCAATTCTTACACAATACAACACGCTTACATTCAAAATATTAGCATTTATCCATTAGTCAAGGTTAAACTACTTTCATAATATTATTGCCAAGAGAATGCAGTTTTAGAAAAACTACGAAGGTACTCTTAAAAATTAATGGATTAATATTTTTACCTGTTGATACCACGTGCTCAATAACCTTTTGATACGTAGGAAGGTTTCTGGGAATCTGGTACTTAAGTATTTGACCGTTGTTGATGGTGAATAAATTTGTTGGTCAGGTACATCTACGCCTTAATTACATGGCTTTTAATGTTTATGGTGGGGCTATAATTAAAATAATTAGTTTTAGGAAAAATAATATGATGAATGATGACTTTCTTTAACGGGGTTTCGCTTTAAGTTTTATGACTGGTATCTACTTAATACATGTAGGTAGTTTTTGAATAATTGTTTCCAGTCTTGTTTCAGAATCCATTTGATATATATTTTTATTGTAATATTAATAAATTTTACGTAGTACCTACGAGTATAAAGCAAAGTCACTCCCGCTGTCTTTACGCTTAAATCTTTTAACTACGCAACGGATTTCATGCGGTTTCACCATTGATATCTCTTTGGTTCTTTCGCTTTATTTCTATCATCACTGGGATAGACGATGGTGGGGAAGATGGTAGCTATTAAAACTATCTCAGCTGAAGCTATGTAGCAATTACAGCAACGAATTATATTCTTAATCGTGGACATCAGATAATTAAGGCAATACCTTCCGAATAGGGTTTATTCCCGGGAAATCGTTGGGCTTTGTTCCCGGGAAATCAAGCTCGAGAAAAGTCGAGAACTCGAGAAATCATGAACCTATATAGAAATTAAATAAGAAACCGACTGTCTGATAAAGCTATAAATGCTTTAGTTTTTCTAAAGGCATATTTCATCAGACAGAGTAAGCTGACCTAATTGTCATGTATCTGTCTGTCTGTATGTTCAGCTCCTCAGCGTGAGATGTTCCATCGGTCTTGCAAAGTTTTCATTTGTTTTTATTCTAATTAACATGACATAAATGGTGCTGTGATTGTAATTTAATTATAATTTACATTTTTTTTCTACCTGAATTTAAGATATTAACGTTTTCTTTCATTTTATTTTTTTGTTTTATAGAAGCTATTTTTGTTTACAAGTTTTAAGTTGATTTTTTTTCTAAATAACCAGCCAAAAATGGTGCTGTGATTGTAATTTAATTATAAGTTAAGACATTAACGTTTTCTTTCATGTTGATTTTTTGTTTAGTTTTAGAAGCTACTTTTGTTTATAAGTTCTAAATAACCAGCCAAAAATGGTGCTTTCATTATAATTATAAGTCTGAGTAATATTATTTCTGTATTTTAAAAAAAAAGTTAATAAGCTTATTCATGAGATTAATGTTTTTGAATATAATCAAAAAAAGTTTTATAATTTATTTATTTTATTTATTTATTTATTGCTTCTTCACAATTTATATACATATATTTTTAGCATGTAATTATTAACCCAACTAGGGTTCGCCTGTATCTGTATTAATTTGATACTTTTATTTGAGAGGAAAACCACTGAATTTGTTGACGTTATTGGAACCAAATAATATGAGAAAACGTACGTAAATGTAAATTTCTCGGCAACCCGAGAAGCCTCGAGAAATTAGCCTCGAGAATTCTCGAGACCCGAGAAATTGAAAAGCTCGAGAAATCATGAGCCCTACTACCGACAGTATCTTCCATTCTGCAACAAGGATTAAATTTCACTACCTATATCTTATTTAATTTATTTGAATTATACGTATAAACGTCTTGTAATTAGGGAATGCAATCCCGGTATACCGGGATCCCGAAATACCGGGATCCCGCAAACATTTTGCGGGTCTAATCTCGGTCGAAAATTTTGCGGGATCCGGCTGGACTGGCGGGATTACAGAGAAGCGTAGTATGAAGAGTTCGAAATCAACAGCCCAAGAACTTAGATCTGGCAATATGAGCAACCTTGAGGTTTTGATAAAGAAGGAAATGAATTACTTCGAGCCCGGTGGATTAAAAGGCAAATAAATACCTTCAATTCACTTACAATGCGCTAATGATTATTGTGCCAACCAGCGTGGAAGCTGAACGAGCTGTTTCAGTCGCTGGCTACCTTGTGTCCAATATCAGAAGCCGTTTATCAGACGACACAATTAATACTTTAACTTTTTTACGAAGCTTTTTCCAAAATAATGTTTAAACTTATGATGCTTATTGTACAAGAATATTGTTTATCGTGTGAACGTTATAATTTAAATTTTAGTTGTTATGTAAATTTATGTCTTATCTTATTCTTTGCCAATTTATGACTTAAAATTTATCTATGTCTAACTAAAGGTATATTAATAAACCATTTAAAATGTCCCAAGAACTTGTTAGGTATAAATTAGGTATAAATTTAAAATTTTAAAAAACAAGGTTGGTAGATCGAGATCGAGGTATTAAGTCTTTATTATACGATTGATTAGATATCTAAGTCCACCCTGCGGGATCCCGCAAATACCTGGATCCAGCGGGACTAAGATTGTTCAGTCCCGCAAATACCTGGATTGACATGGTCTTGCGGGATTGCATTCCCTACTTGTAATGTATGCAAAATCCACAGACCTTATGTGCGCAGGATTCTACCCGTGTTGCTGCAAAATACCACACGATTACAATGTTAAGAAATGCATTTGTCTTAATTAGTCACAAAATACCAAGAAATGCTTTTGTAAGTTCTGAAAAGAAAGTAAATACTTATAGTTGATATATTATGTATTTATATCCCAATGCTTTTGGGGTTGCTATAGTCGAACAGATACCAAATGCACTCCCAAAATTTCACACGGGGATTAACGTACAGTCAAAACTCCGAAAAACCCAAACTCGAAAGGCACTCCACCATTATATTATTAATATTTTTATATTTTTCATTTCTTTTTATTTATACGTCCCTCGTAAATTCCTATTTTCGAAAATACATTAAACTGGATTCTAAAAACAATATTTCAGACGATACCTAATAATTACACGCTGCGAAACAAAATTTAGAAATTCCATTGGCGGTTATTCCCGTGAATTAGGCGACTAAATCCTTTGGAAATTCCATTGTTATTTATATCACGCTACTTACTATAAAAGCAAACAATCAATGATTCCACATTCAGTAATAAGTAGTGTATTGACTTCATAAGATCAAAAACCAGTCAAAATAAAAACCAGTTAATGTCATTTTGACTCCGTTTATTTAATCGGTTTGATTGTAATTACATATTGTGTGATCTAATATCAACGATACGAATTGCAGGCAGGTGAAAAAACGATAGTTTATAATGTTATCAAGTTTTTCCAAAAAATCCGTGACAATCCAGAATACATCAAAACAAATTGATTCTAAAATATATATGAAATATGAGTTACCGGTCACCTTGTAGGTATTTTTAAACACCTACACATTTTCATTCAATCCTTATTCAGACTTAAATTCAGTCCCGAACACAATAAAAACATTTTGTTTAGTAAAATTAATTTTAAGTCGTGAACCTTCTCGTGTTGCTTTACCTGTAAATTTTATTACTGACTTTGGACTTTGACCGTTCACTTAGTTTCTGTTTGACTATAATGTTTTGACTATGTACCCAAATCCCTTTCCTATGTGAGGTTATAAAACCAAAATAATCTTAAAAAACCGGAAACAAGTGATAAAAATATAAAGGGCTTCAATGGGTACCTAACGAAGGGGTACTCAGGTACTTAAATCAACCATTAAAATGTCTGAAGTACTAAATGGCACATATAAAAAAAAGGTTCTTAATATTATCTTATTTCTTTAGGACCTGCACTCAAAAATGTCTTGCAAATTTTGTACGGGTACCTACTCGGGGAAATTTATAAGGCGTCCAGTGATAAAAATCTTCAAACTGTAATCTTTTAAAATTTATGAAACTAACAAATGTTTGTAGTGCAGTTTGAAATCAAATGTCTGTAGTGCAATTTGAAATCAAATGTCTGTAGTGCAGTTCGAAATCAAATGTCTGTAGTGCAGTTTGAAATCAAATGTCTGTAGTGCACTTTGATATCAAATGTCTGTAGTGCAGTTTGAAATCAAATGTCTGTAGTGCAGT
This sequence comes from Limnephilus marmoratus, assembly GCA_917880885.1. Classification (NCBI taxonomy): domain Eukaryota; kingdom Metazoa; phylum Arthropoda; class Insecta; order Trichoptera; family Limnephilidae; genus Limnephilus; species Limnephilus marmoratus. Next base: position 35,506,132 of record OU862929.1, on the reverse strand, counting down.
TTGAAATCAAATGTCTGTAGTGCAGTTTGAAATCAAATGTCTGTAGTGCAGTTTGAAATCAAATGTCTGTAATCAAATTCAAATGTTAAAAGCTTAATCTAATTTCACTGAAAGCTTTTTAAAATGCAATGTCTAGCGATAGCTGACTACAATGTATATTTTTGGGTTCTAATAGAATCTAGTGAATTATCAAAGATTCCGGTTGGTGAGTTCCAAGTAAAAGTCGAACTCCAAAAATACAGAGACGAGCAGTGGCACGACTTTATCTCCACTCTAGACGACGACAGATCAGCCTTTTGGAAACTCTCTAAAGCCCTTAGAAAACCCCCGACCAAAATAAGTCCCCTTACGGGCCCAAAAGGCACAGTTTATTCCTCTAGAGACAAAGCCGAGACTTTTGCAGACAGTCTCGAAGAACAATTTTCCCCGACCACGACCTACGATGACCCCCAATTCGTTTCAACGGTAGAATCAAAAGTCTCATCCCTTCTGACCGAAATACCAACAGACAATCCAATCCCGTTTACAACCCCTCAGGAAATCTCTAAAATCATAAAAACCCTCAAGACAAAAAAATCTCCTGGTCCTGACTTAATTTCAAATAAAATGTTAAAATACCTCCCCTCCAAAGCCATCTGCGCTCTCATAGCCATATGTAACGCATGCTTCAGACTTCGTTTATTTCCACAAGACTACAAATTAGCAGACGTTATACTCATCCCCAAACCTGGAAAAGACCCCCTTCAGGCCATAAACCACAGACCGATTAGCCTGCTTCCCAGTGCAGGAAAAATACTTGAAAAATTAATCCTCGCCAGACTGAAAAAAATTGTCGACGAACTTAAACTCATTCCCGACTTTCAACACGGCTTTCGATCGGGCCACTCTACTCTCCACCAACTTCTGCGGGTCGTCGATCAAATAACAAACGGTTTCAACCTTCGCCAACACACAGTAGTCCTCTCCCTAGACGTCTGCAAAGCATTCGACAAAGTCTGGCACAGAGGTCTCATTTATAAAATGTTCCTCCTCGGTATCCCCCTATCAATGCTTCAACTTATAGCTCACTTTATTAAAAATCGTAAATTCAGAATAAAATTAGATGGAATTTATTCCTCAGTGAGAATGCTAAGAGCAGGTGTCCCTCAAGGCTCAATTCTCTCGCCAGCTCTCTTCAACATTTACCTAAGCGATATCCCCCGTCCTAGTAAATACAACCATCGCACAAAAAAAACAAAAATAGGAAAATTTGCAGACGATACTGAAATCATGTCGACTTCAGTAAGTGAAATAACCGCCACACGACGTGTCCAAAGCCACGCCTCAGAAGTAGAATCTTTCTTTAAACAATGGCGAATTAGTGTAAACCCTTCCAAAAGCGCAGCTTGTGTTTTCTCCCGTAGACGCCCCAAAAGACCCCCTAACATCCACCTGTTCGGCGAAAACGTCCCTTGGAAAAAAAACATTAAATATCTCGGAATAACCCTTGACAGTAGATTAACTTGGAGAAAGCATATCACCGAAGTTCTAAATTCAGCCAACAAAAATCTTGCATCCCTTTATCCCATGATATGCAAAAAAAATAAAAAACTATCCAAAAAAAACAAACTACTAATTTACAAAACAACAATAAGACCTAAACTAACCTACGCAAGCCCTATCTGGGCCCACGCTTCAGAGACCCAAATGAAAAGACTACAAACATTTCAAAATAGAGCCATTCGTATAGCCCTGGGAGCTCCCAAATGGATGAGGGTTAATCAAATTCACCGTGACTCTGAAGTTCCCCTCCTTAAAGACCATATCTTAAGTCTCGCGGAAAAATTCTATGCGGGCATTCCCACCCACGAAAACGCGTCAATCAACTGCCTCACCCAGTATGATGAAAATATTAAAACACTTCATAAAAAACCTAAACAAATCCTTTGTAAGCCATAAACCTCCCCATATTGCAGCCATGTTCCCTTGCAAAAATTTTTTCACAAAAAACTAATTAATCTAACTTTCAACAACCATTATAAAATCATGATGAAAGAGAAAGGGGCCTTATTGGCCCGGAGCTCTGTATGCCATAAATTCAAAAAGTCAAAAAAAGGTTGGTGAGTTAATTTTTTTATAATTAAGTAAATCAATCAATTTGAAATAAATTGGTGAAAAATCAATCAGTAAACAAATTTTTTTTTTACTATTGTAATGCCAAATTCCTAATTTTAAAACCGACATTTATTTTGTATTTTCCTTTAATTTTATCGGATTAAAAAAAAAGGTTATATGTCTGTGTGTTTCTGCGTGATTGTCACCAAGAATGTAGTGTCATCGTCAACGAGTCTATCTGCCAAGTTTCAACTCGATCGGATGTCGGGAAGTGACATTATTAATTCGCGACAGGTTGGTCAACGCCGGTCGTTTTTCGAAAGGTTTCCAATTTTAGAAAATGTCAGCTTATACTTAGAAAGTTGTAAGCCAACCTTATACTGTAGGAATATGATACAGAAATGTAATCAACACCTTTCCTAGACAGGTGACAGCGTAATATCCGCTGTTCACTTTATCCCCAAAGGGCATTGAGCAAATCAGATCGGCGAGAGAAATTGGATGCATTTAAATTTACATCTAAGGCTGTTACACACGTAAAAAGGAAGAATAGGATCGTCTTAAACCATAATGAACTAACTCACATTGCAATTTTTTTATGTTCGAGTTCAAAATCAAAATCTAGCTCTGCCTAAACTAGAAGAACTAATCAGAGAAAAACTGTCTATGATAGGTTCTCTTTGGCAGAACTAAATGAAACATAAACTAAACATAGTGAACTGCATTGTTCACTATAGTTTAAGGCCCGGTAGTAAGCGTTCAAAAAGAAAAAGAAAGGGAGATATGTAAATACGAATGTAAAAGGAACCGCGCTAATATTTAAAAAAAAACTATTATAATTGAGCCAAAATAGTAAAAATATTTAATAAAACATGACTCGTATAAAATAAAGCCAAAATCTCTCGACAAATGCTAAAGTTGTGTTTAAAGATACACTGTGATTTTTTAATAGCTATAACATCTCTACATGTTATAAATTAAACCGCAGCGTCTGTCTGTCTGTCTGTTCGCGATAAACTAAAAAACTACTGAACGGATTGTCATGCGGTTTTCACCAATTGATATAGTGATCATGAGGAAGGTTCAGGTACCTATATAATTTATCAAGGTTTTGTGTAAATCGATTGAAATATATAATATATAAAGGAGAATGTCTGTATGTGGTGGACGAGAGGCTGGTAAGCGGGCAGTGTGGATATGATTTGTATGCAAATCTACAGTTTTATGCTGAGGTTGACGAAATTTTGCAAATGTGACCTTCAAAACAAGAGGAAGGGCACTGTCTACATTTGATTTCGAAAACTCTGTGTAAATCCCGGGCATCGTTAAATAAAGAAGAAGTGTGTTTTCAATAATGTTCGGAGCATATTTCGCGATTTTTTTGTATTGAGGGAATTTCATATAATTACCATTTCGGCTCTACAAATGTAAGTACAGATATTATCTTAAAAAATAACATATATTTTTTAGGAACTTAAAATCTGTTCAAGATGTTATTCATAAATCGGTAGAATGCGGAATGCTGGGCCAATAATGCTTTCGCCCTTTTCTGCACAGTTTTGCCTTCAACCATACGATTTTTTTGTTATTTTTAGAAAAAGGTTTGCTTATTCTTCTCGACACTCTTCAATTATCATTGAACCTGCCTAAGTCTAGTCCATATTATGCAAATTCAAGATATTAAAGGTTAACTTGATACGAGCAATAATCCCTTTTTGTGTGTTGCTCAGTCATTTCTACTTACCTCTATGCTGAAGTGCCACTAAAATCAAGAAAGACTTCCCAGAACTGCATTCAAAAACGTTGCCGACAACCTACGACCACTTTCGTTTTGCAAAGAGAAAGATTGCAGTGATTATCTGAACAGAATTAAAGTGTATTGTACGTAGTCCTTTCACTCTGAAGCGAATCGGCAGCCAGGGTTGGATGACCTTCAAATCAACATAAATCTAATCTTGTATCGTTAATCAATTAATAGAAATTTAAATATGCGCATCTTCTTCGTGATGTCCATTCTCTGATGACCTTGATACGAGATAGTCGTGCTGTGTGTTTACAGAATCTTGTGAGCGTCTTTCACGATTCTAGCCGATACATTAAAATAACATCATGTTATTATTAACTTCATTCATATCCAAGAAGAATCTGCAAGTGATTGCAAAGTTAAATTGTGGTTGATTCAAACCACAAATGGAGACATCCTTTTGTTTTGTATGGTGCAAAGGAGAGTTGGAGGAAGACATCGTGGGAAGACACTTGGTTCAGTAAAAATTTACTTCCGGGAAACAGATGAAGGGGACATTCTTCTACGGTGATTGTATTTTGTTGTTAACACAGTTCCTCGGGAAAAAAGTGCAAATTATATAATTACGCACTGTGGCTGCGATTGCATCAGATGCAGTTTAGTGAAGTGATTTTCCGAGGAAGAGAGAAATTTGACACTCTAATAATGGGGTCTACAACAAGTTTGCATTTTTGCACTAATATGTTATTATGATTGCCACACAATTTTAAAATTTTAAGAATGTGTAATTTTATGGATAAGATATACGTAAATATAAAAGAGCTATAGAATACTTCCTTATTCCTCATCACTAAGAGATCCTGTGAGGAGCGAACTAGATTTTGGCTAGAGGGTTTTCAGCGACTTCTATGTATGGTTCAACTTCAAAGTTTAGGTAGGGTATTTTCAGTAACTTCTAGGACGATGTTCTTTTAATATCCTAGTCTGTTCCTTTTCTGATAATTCCTCATGACAAAACATTCTGGATAGTTGATCATAATTGATTTAATTCGGAGTTTGTTGTTTAACTATTCAGCTAAAAATTCATATCTATTTTGCCTGATGCAACACTCAATCAGTCATAGTGATTAGGTGAGGTATTTGCCTTTTTGTCTTTTTTATGATAATGAACCAGAACGTATTTTAGGTTTTTTGTGCACTTGGAACGTCCAACTGTTCAAAAATTTCTGTTGTAGATGTCCTTTTGGGGACCTTTAAAATGTTCTATATCCCAAGACTTCCAACAATTTGTTTTCACAATATCTAAATCTTCTGTAAGTTCAAAGCTGTGATTTTCAGCTTCCTGTTTCTACATGATTCATTCTGGAGACTGACGACCTTTGCATCGTGGTAAACTTATTTGAAACGAAACCAGAGGTCACGGGTTTGAATATACCTACTCTGAATACTCTCAATATCTTCCTGGTGAAAATCGACCACTCTCAATCTAAATTTTGCTTTTAATGATTTTAGGGAAAAAATTCGGTGTTTGGGAGAAATTCCAAAAAAATAAAACTAGTTATTTTTATACTAATTTGGGGTCGGGGAATCCGAATCTGAAAGAATTCTGCGGCGGCAAGCAATATTAACTGAATTACACGTCTTTAAAAATTTTTATACACATACAGGAAAATAGCCATTTTGGAAGTATTCTGATTCCTAGAAAATTATTTTTATACTAACTATGGGCCGGGGAATCCGAATCTGAAAGAATTAGGCGGCGGCAAGCAATATGAACTGAATTACAAGACTTTAAAATTTTCTATACACACACACATGAAAATATTCATTTCGGAAACATTTTGACACACGCAGTACGAAAATCATAGAAAAACAAGAAATGTAGAAAAACATGTGCCGGCAGTGTTACCAGCTCTCAAAAATATTTATCCCTATATCAATAACGGAAAACGACTAACGCTAGGTTTGTGTAACATGGTTTGTGCCCCTTTATACCGCCTGCTCGCGTCCCTAACCTAACGCTAGGTTTGTGTAACATGGTTTGTGCCCCATTATACCGCCTGCTCGCGTCACGGCAAAAAAAATCCCTGTTTTCAAGTAGTTTAGCGGCTACGCTAGGTTTGTGTAACATGGTTTGTGCCCCTTTATACCGCCTGCTCGCGTCACGGCAAAAAAAATCCCTGTTTTCAAGTAGTTTAGCGGCTACGCTAGGTTTGTGTAACATGGTTTGTGCCCCTTTATACCGCCTGCTCGCGTCACGGCAAAAAACATCCCTGTTTTCAAGTAGTTTAGCGGCTACGCTAGGTTTGTGTAACATGGTTTGTGCCCCTTTATACCGCCTGCTCGCGTCACGGCAAAAAAACATCCCTGTTTTCAAGTAGTTTAGCGGCTACGCTAGGTTTGTGTAACATGGTTTGTGCCCCTTTATACCGTTTGCTCGCGTCACGGCAAAAAAACATCCCTGTTTTCAAGTAGTTTAGCGGCTACGCTAGGTTTGTGTAACATGGTTTGTGCCCCTTTATACCGCCTGCTCGCGTCACGGCAAAAAAACATCCCTGTTTTCAAGTAGTTTAGCGGCTACGCTAGGTTTGTGTAACATGGTTTGTGCCCCTTTATACCGCCTGCTCGCGTCACGGCAAAAAAACATCCCTGTTTTCAAGTAGTTTAGCGGCTACGCTAGGTTTGTGTAACATGGTTTGTGCCCCTTTATACCGCCTGCTCGCGTCACGGCAAAAAAACATCCCTGTTTTCAAGTAGTTTAGCAGCTACGCTGGGTTTATGTAACATGGTTTGTGATACAAAAGTGAGTAAAATTTATAAAAAATAAGTACTTAAAATATAAACATGTTATTTTACGTTATTGATATTACTGCTTAATGGCAACACTTAAGTTTGTGTGGTAAAAACATCTATGTTATCTTGTTTTTCTATGATTTTCGTACTGCGTGTGTCAAAATGTTTCCGAAATGAATATTTTCATGTGTGTGTGTATAGAAAATTTCAAAGTCTTGTAATTCTGTTAATATTGCTTGCCGCCGCCTAATTCTTTCAGATTTGGATTCCCCGGCCCATAGTTAGTATAAAAATAACTAGGTTGATTTTCTAGGAATCAGAATACTTCCAAAATGGCTATTTTCCTGTATGTGTATAAAAATTTTTAAAGTCGTGTAATTCAGTTAATATTGCTTGCCGCCGCATAATTCTTTCAGATTCGGATTCCCCGACCCCAAATTAGTATAAAAATAACTAGTTTTATTTTTTAGGAATTTTTCCCAAACACCGAACTTTAGCCGATTTTAGCCATGCTAGCGTTTTTTACGCTCTTGTTTGATTTCAGGTGGAGGTTTTCTGTGGTACTCACTTTTGTAAATCAAACGCTTGTTTTGTGTTGTTTATCTGGTCGTAATTTATTATTCTTTTATTTATATAATCCTGATTTTTTATAGGATTTACATTGTGATCTGCTTATTGGAACACATTTTTTTCGTAAGACATTTTAGCTACCTACTTTTGTTTTCTTCTATAGAACTAATTCGAATAATGAAACAGAAATAAAATAATAAAATTAGGTAGGTACTTGCCTAGAAGTAATCCCATAGAACAAGTACTTACTTAATAAATATCAATTTTAACCACATGCTTAGCGTTCAGATCTGAAAAGCCAGTTCCAACCATTAAACACTCTCATTAGCTTAACGTTTTTCAATTTGTGAGGTGGGTATGGGTACCGCCGCCCCGGGAACCATTTGTTGTATAACCAAGGGCACCCCAAGTGATCCGCAACATTTGGTGACTTTGCAGGGGTGAGGTTTGTCTAGGTCTTGGCGGCGGATTCTTTTGTTCACCTACTGCGTAACGGGCTGGATCGGGAGAAACCTTTTGACCTCTCCAGCCGGACTTTCTCCAGTAGGAGGGATGGATTCATTATTTCGTCACTCTTAAACACTTTGACCCCCAGATTCCTACCCTACGCCTCATTCGCTTTCCTTTCCAGAACTTCCTCTCTTTCTTTTCCCTAAAAAGACCCATCACCAAGCATTCCCAAAGATCACATGGATTGTTTTTTCAGTGCCTCCTGTGTGGAGATGATGAAAAAAAACAATAGGTATACCAAAATAGTAGATGCCACAAATCACTGGTTCCAGACAACTTCAACGCTCATAATATTCACATAAAAAATATCTAAGAGCTTCTTCTTCGATGGCGCTACAGCCCATATCGAGCTTTGGCCTCCTGCAATAGTCGCCTCCAACTCCTCCTGTCCTCAGCGGCTGACTTCCAATTTGGAACCTGGAGAAGCTGTGCTGCATCCCCTCTTACTTCGTCTTCCCACCTCAGTCTGGGTCTTCCCACTTTTCTCTTTCCACCTGGGTGTCCAGTCAAAATTCTTTTTGGGACACGTGTATCCGGCATTCTCTGTACATGCCCAGCCCATCTCAGCCTGAGGAGTCTCATATGTGTTGAGATGCTAGGTGCCTTATATATATCATACAATTCTGTATTGTGCCGGATGCGCCACTGTTCACCCTCTTTCACGGGTCCACATATTCTTCTCAGCACTTTTCTTTCAATATCTAAGAGCACTTTTATAATATTTAAAATATTATGTTACATTCTAAAGGTTACTAATTTTATCAAATTATATAAACATGTATACCTAATCCTGCTTTCAGCAGGATTATCTGAGAGTTTGCTTTGCCATTTACGCCAGTCAACGTACCCATGGCAAATGGTATCATTACTTCTAATGATCAAATACCCGTTGAACAATACATTGAAACAAAGTCGTGATTTTCAATAAGAGTGTTACAGACAAGCGACATTCTTTTACTAATACTATTGTATTCCCAACCACATGCTATAAAAACATACTTACGTAGATTGTGTTAGGTACCTGAGTACTTTGAAACACTATATAAAACATGTATATAATATTGCATAGACCATGACTTTATTATTTATTGAAGTAAAACTTCTTTACGCACGCTTGACTTGGGGAGTAAGCTGGTGAATGCGTGACGAGAGCGTTACGAAAAGCAAGGCGAACGGTAGTTGAGAGGGAGATATAAGTTAGTGAAGATAGAAAGAGAGAGAGTTACGTTTCGTGTATTACTGAAGGGGCAAGAGAGAGGTGCGAGCACACATTTTCTTTCTCTCTTTCTCTCATAGCCAGTTACGTTTCGTATATCTAAGACACAGTGCAGGCCTGTTGTCTGTATCACACTGTAGGAGCCAGAGAGAACAGCGCGCGCGCACATTTTCTTTCTCTCTTCCTATCATATAGATGGAGCTAAAGAAGTTTTACTTCAGTCGTGTGGTCTCTCGTTTTTTTTGTTTCTTACATTTATACTGAATAATACTCAGTTTTATAAGACATTATGTTAAATGACACATGTGGTCTACAGGGGTAAGGACCTCGACTATCAATCCGGTGGTCGCGGATTCAAATCCCGGCGAGCGCAAGAAAGTTTTATTTGATTGATTTGTGTTATTTTACAATTAATTTATTAAAAATAATATAGAGTTCCAGAGCGGAAGATACTCTCAATATCGCCCTGGTGTAAGACCACCATTCAGATATGAAACGTTGCTTGAAATGACTTTAGCTGTGTTTTGTGAACTGATCTGAATAGCCAGATACTTTCCCACCTTGTCCCACCATCTCCTATCCCTCACTAGCTCTTACTAGCTCCAGTTGGGATTCTTGTAAGGTATTCACATAAATACAAACTATTTTTATCTGTTGCTTGGGCGTGGGTTTGATTTCCATACAAGTCCATAGTTTTATCCCGAGATTGACGAAATTTTGCACACTTTACCTTAAAAATAAGAGGAAGATCACCGTACACAAGAGATTTCTAAAAATAACAAATCTAGGTGAAATTTTGCAAAACAAGAGAAAAAATTATTCTCCACATCTAATTTCGAAATACTCTGCGTAATAACTTGTTCACATTGGTCAAGTAGTAAGTCAAGTAGCGAGTATACTTGCTACTTGACTCGCCGAAAACCGTTCACATTACTTTCAAGTAGAGAATATTAGTGCCCGCCGCCCGTTGCAAGATGACGGGCTGCTACACAACAAAGCAAATACGCTAATTAAGCATATTGTAATGCTTAGTAGAGGTGAAAATTTAGAAGAGGTGGAAGAATAAATTAGTAAGATGAAAATAAATAAACTATGGACACGAAAAAATAAATAAATAGAAGCATAAATAAAAAAATTTAGAGCGGCAACTTCGCTCTAATGCCACGACATTTCCGCGCGTCCCCAGATGAACTCTGTTAAAACGGCGGGATTGCGCATGTCAGTGCGCAGGGACGTGTGTTGGGGGTGGGGGGGGACTCGCCCGAAAAATAGAACGAAATGGATTGAATCTACTAAAGAGCCAACCAACCCAATCTATTAAAATTACAGTGTTCGGACGCGTTTAGCTACTACTATACTCTCCACTCGACTAAAATACTTGGGCTCTTAGGTCCCGTTCTGATTTGACAAGTATTTTAGTCGAGTGGAGAGTATAGTAGTAGCTAAACGCGTCCGAACACCGTAATTTTAGTAGAGTGGATGAGTCGGCTCTTTAGTAGATTCAATCAATTTGGTTCTATTTCCCCTTCGTCCCTGCGCACTGACAGGCGCGAACCGACCGTTTTAGCATCGTTCGTTTTTGAACGCGCGGAAATGTCGTGGTGATGGAGCGAAGATGTTACCCTAAATGTATGTATTTATGCTGTTATTAATCTCTTTTCGTGTCCGAAGTTTATTTATTTTCTTCTTACCAGTTTATTCTTCCACCTCTTCTAAAATAAACATGAAAATAAGTTTAATTAACGTATTTACTTTGCTTTAAAGCAACCCATCATCCACTGTCATCTTGCAACGGGCGGCGGGCACAAACGTACTCTTCTTGAAAGTAATGCGAACGGTTTTCGGCGAGTTAAGTACCGACTGTACTGGCTACTTGACTTACTACTTGCAAAATCAGAACTTGGCTTTAAGGCCCGGGCAACGCCGTAGACTTTAGCTCGTAAAATAAAATAATATTTGACGAGAGAAAATAATGGAAAGTCGTCTAGAAAATAACGCGTGAGATTATAATATTGGGATGCTGTGTTGATTGATGGCAGGCCAAATTGAAATGACTTTGATGTATTAAATTGGAAAAAAATCATCTCTCTAGACTTTTGTTTCTTCAACAAACCAATCTGTCCAGTGGAAAGTACATTTTATTCACAATGAGTTCAAATGGTGCTAATAAAAGACGGTTTAACCCACAGATTAATTTGTTTTGTTAAGAATGGTGTGTCTGATGGTAAGCCCACACTGCGGCCAACGTTCCAACTTCAAACGTTTGGACGATCGTGTGGAGGGGTGTTCGTGCGTTGGAAGTTCGAGTTGGAAGGTTGGAGTTCGCGTTGGCCCGGGATCGCCTTCGAGGCGATCTCGACGGCCAACTCACACGAACCAGCCTGCCGCAGCTGTCCACACCGTGCCGCGTACTATTAAAATGACTATATTATTACGGAGAGTGGTATAACAATTGTTTGAAAACATGTCGTGTATATAAGTATATGATTATACGTACGTAATAATTGTAGGTAACTGAAAAAGATACAGCGTAGCTACAGCTGTTTCATGTCCGCCATTTTGGAGTACGGAATTCGGGGTTGGAGGGTTGGCCGCAGCGACCACACGATCGGCCAACCTTCCAACTCCGAACTAAGTTCGGAGTTGGAAGGTTGGCTTCAGTCTGGACGTAGCATATGAGTAACGACGTGTAACTAAACAATATAATTATTTACCGACCTATCGCAGACTCGTGAAAAATCAAGGGATAGTTATTTATTTATTCTTCTTCTACGCCAGTATATTTGTGTTACGTGTGTACAATTTAGTAGAACAGTAATGTTTTGGACTTCCATGGGACACCCATGTCAGAGACATCTATTCAGTTTCCGGTATTCTTCCAATCACAGTCCTTCCTAAACATTAAATCACAAGCACTATCCTACAAATTACCCAACAATCAACTCACACTAACATCAAGCCACTTTACAATCAAGACATCCACACTCACAATACTCGAAATAGCAATAAAATCCGCATACCTCAAACAACAAAATATGGAATAAAATCTCTGAACTATGTTCATACGAATCCAGCAAAATTAAAAATTCAGAGTAATGCTTTAAAAGAATATTTTTTAAGTATGTCTAAGGATGAAACTTTGTAATTTTCTTGTCATGTTCAATTGTCTTGTTTCTTTTCTTTTCCATTTAGTTGTAATCATCCATATCTGTATAACCTTGTTCCTTTTTTCTTTATTTGTTTCTATTGTAGTTTGTTCTAATCAACCTGTATTTTATTTTTTCGTCTATATTGTATGTGAAACTTATATTTTTAATATCTAAATTCATATGTAAAATTTTAACTATTTCCTCCCACCCATGATTTCTATGTTCCTCTTGTCCTAAAATGAGTTCTTTAACTCATCGGGATTGCTCTAGCAAGAAATAAAAACAATAAAAAAAAAGTATTAAAAAAGATAAATTTACGCTATTAACATTTATTTATGAGGTATGTTATTATAGCCTTCTTGTATTATATTATATATTATATTTTAGTTTTAAAGTTCTTGTTTTGTCCTGTGTTACAATAGAACCGTTATTGTCTATTATTATATTGTCCTGTGTGTGCTATAAGCTATAACAGCACTAACTTTGTTAATTTTGTTCTCTTGTCATTGTTTTGTAAATACTGTACATTCTTTTATTCCTTTCTCAACATTATAAGTAGCACTGTAGGATTATTTTTAAATTTATTATAGTTAAGCGCACTTGAAGTGAAATGTCACAAAACTGCGCTATAACATTATTATTATTATAATTATTTGTAACTAAATACCAAATAACGACGTGTTAATATCTCCTCGAAAGGTGGTTTTAAGATTATCAAGCAAGTAGCAATGCGTGGAGGCTGGTTTCGGTGTTTCCGGTCATCCGGCATTTTTCGTGATAGGTACCTAGAGTACCGCACAAGAGTCCCAATTGCTCCCAAAAGTCTCAACACGTCGCGCGTCGTGAGGCTGAAGGTGGTTGGGAGGCGATTGGCAAGAGGAAGGTGAAGAAGTAACTAGCTGGATATGATTTTAGATTTTCACGGCCAAAAATTTTATGGTTATTTCCTTTTGGGGTATTATGCCGTGTTGCGCTACCTCCTCCTTTAGCCAACGTTTCGGACAGCGTTACAGTGTCCATCATCTGCCCTGATGATGGACACTGTAACGCTGTCCGAAACGTTGGCTAAAGGAGGAGGTAGCGCAACACGGCATAATACCCCAAAAGGAAATAACCATATAAGTAACTAGCTATTCAAATCTGGTCAAAGCCATTTCAAGTAACGTTTCAATTATGTAGAGAACGGAATTAGACGGCTGGAAATCAAATTTGATAGAAAAGGGTTAAAAAAGTGTAACCATTTTTTTTCGCTCCATATCTCATCTAAATATAACTCATCAAAGGTGATAGTCCGAACTATCGTTAAATCAGTTCTAATTTTTAAAAAAGGCACTAAATATAATTTTCTTTTACAAATGTTATATTATGTGAATTAATATTGATAATAGATATTTCATCGAATTCTCCAAATAAACACAATCAATTTTGAAAATGAAAATCAAATTCAAAGAAAAAGTTCTAAAGTTCATTAAACCCGAGTTACTTAGAATAGGTTGTTTAAAAAAAAATTAACAATTCATAAATTTTTTTATGTCAATTTTCACGTTCTGTGTAAGTTTTATTCAAGTTCTGTTATTATATCATTATAGGCCAGTTGCTTCATAAAATTGAAATAATCACAGAACTCGAACAAAACTTTCACAGAATGTGAAAGTAGAGAACTCCAGTCCAACTTTTTTTGTTGTTTTTAATGAATAATAACCAACTTTTAAATAACTGCATTTATTATAATTGTCAACGTTTTAATTTTTCAAGACCCCCGAAAACCACCGTATGTATGGCGAATCGTGTGACGTCATCACTCCTGAAAAATTAGTAAAGGATTGGGTAATCAGCTGATCTACTGCCGCTATTTTGAATTCCGTTGTTCGAAGTATTCTCCCTAGAAGTTTTTTAATATTTTCAATAATAGAGAAACCTTTATTTTTGAAACATTATTTAGGCCTAAATAATGTTTCAATAAACACAACAACGAAATCTCTATAAACAGTATGTAAATAAACGAATAAACTAATAATGTGGCTTGTGTCATATCATACATTCCCATACATTGACTTTACGGTGACGTGACGACACGGCGAACAGAGACGTCACCTTGGCGGCGTGTTTTTACGACCCGATTAAAAATGGACTTTTTAATAATTTTTTAAAAACTCTGCGTTTAATATTATTTAATAAAACTTATATATTCAGAATCAGCGTTTATTGGTCTATGTGAACATATTTTCTAAATCCAGAATATTTTTCACTGGAGGTCCTTATTAACATAAAAAAAAATGATGAATAATTGTTCAATTTTTTTAAATAACCCATCCTCTGCAACAATTATTATGATTTTCTCGAGAAAAAACTAACACGGTAGATAAAATATTATTTGTGTAATAAAATAAAAAAAAAATAAATATCATAGATTTTTCACACCTCAATTTCTAACCATTAAAAAATAATAGCCCAATTAAATGAATTTCGTTTTTTATTGCAAAAAAAAATTGAATTTCTCTTGCCATTATTTTTTCTTAAAATAATAACACCTCTCGATTGGCTTCCCACTTGCTTCTAATAATAGATGATCTCTTTTTTCGCAGACGGTTTTTTATTGATAAAAGAATGTACGAATTAATCCACAGTCAAGTTGTTACCTCTTACTTTGAACTCGGTACCCGCTGGTGATTGAACTCGGAACCGTTCGATTAGAAATCATACGCTTGTCCATTACTTTAACAAACGAAAGAAAAATATATAATATATAATTAATACAGTCATGTAAGTGACTATATTCAACTGGTTTAAATGTTCGTAATAAAATGTAATGTATGCTCAAAGTGTGCAGTTTTAAAGTGATGTCCATAAGTACGGAAACCTCAGAAGAAGTTCATAGTATTGTAAAAATCTCGGTACCGGTTTTTTACACTACGCCGCCCTATTTTTTACATACTGAAATGTTATTTTTGAAGATAATAATATCTATACATTCCCCACGCCGAAACACAAATTACATGAAATTCCCTCGGTAGAAAAAAATATGCTCCGAAAATTATCATTTTCACGTCTGATTCAGTTATTTAAAGTTATATGTTTGAAAAAAATCACAGTGTTTCACTAAATGCTGTTTTAGACAGTCCCCTAGAGATTTTCGCTCTATTTTAAACTAGCCGTGTTTTATTAAACGTTTTCTCAGTTTTCGCTTTAATTTTACCGTTTTAAATATTAGCGCACTCTCTCCAACATTTGTAATGACGTAAATACGTATCTCTGCATCTTCTTCTTTTTGAGCGGTGATACGGCGCCTTAACTCCACGCAGGATGCTCTTCGGGGAAGTCCTTTTCTGAAAAGAGAGAAGTGAATCTGGGTCTTGAATAGACCCATGTTGTAGAAGGGAGAATACGAGGCCAGCAAATCGTTCAACGGTCGAGATGTTGAACTCAAGGATGAGTCGTTAAGCGACCCGTTTTCATGTGAGAAATGTCAACCATGTAAAAATATTGGGCGCGCATTTGGCGTGTTTCTCGACTGTGCACCCCGGTGTTGAAGGAATCAATAACGCTAACTCCTCGGAAAATCTTTCGTTGAAATACCGATAGAACAAGGATAGCATTCCCACCCGACCTCTGTGCTCTAAAGATTGGAGTCCGTTTTTTAAGATCCTGGTGAAAGCCTTCAATTTAGAATAGAAACATTGATGAAATTGGCGTTAGGCGTATTTTGTGACCAGTTCTAATTGGCCGACTTTCCTATTGCTTTCTCACCTCCCTCTTTTATATCACCTTCCTTCAGCCGTAGTTCAACTGGCTTTAGATTGTTTGTAGTAGTTTGGACTTATGCGGTATTCACATAATATTGATATGGCATAATAAGTAAGCGTTCATTTGCTGCTTATTTTTGTGAGAAACTGTAAACACCTATTAAAGGTTGTTAATATGTATTATGATTCCATTATAAACTACTAATCGCCAGGTCTACTTATACATACAGTCTATATTTACTTATACACTAGTCTTATTATTTTCTATCTATACACCACAGTCTCATTATCAACAGTCTACTTAACTGTAAGCACCTATTAAAGGTTGTTAATATGTATTGATATGATTACAAACATCTGAACAGTTTGATGATTCCATTATAAACTACTGATCGCCAGGGGTCCTAGCATGGTCGATCGATATAACCCTATATCAATACGATATCGGTAAAATCCGTCATTTATGGTCAGTTATCAATATGTGCTAGCACGCTCAACAATTGATAAGGGATATTCCGACCGACGATTGACAAAAGCCCGCCAAATCGTATGCATTCTTGGCTGCGACCGTAGCACGGTCGATCGATAAAACTAAAATTTTAATAAGAAATGTAATAAATCCGTTGTCTATGGTCAGTTACCGATATTTGCGAGCACAGTGGACATGCGATTCCGACAGTCGGTTGACAAAAGACGCCGTTTTTACCGTGGATTCCGGAGTGACAGATAAGCTGTCAATGTACAGATTTTTTTTAAATAATGTCGTTTGTTACGCAAAATAACTGGCTAATTAATGAGTAAAGGTGAACTAAAAAAACTCTTAGAATTTAAAGAAATCGTATATGAGACCCATAGACTTAATTAATTCATTTAAGAGGCGATCAATTGGTTGCTTTCAAATTCTAGAAACGAAATTTGTTAAAATGTCGTTTAGTCTTAAAAAGTTCGTATTTCAATTCGAAATTGTCAATCTATTGGTATTTTTATTTTTTAGGTAGCACATTTCAAATTAAGAAACGTAAGGATCCGCCAGTGTTGCCATCATGTGCTATGGTATATCGATTCCTTATTTATTTCCCTTCAACGTCGGTCTGTCTATCAATACAGCGAGCATGCTAGGGCAATCGATACGTTATCGATCCGATATTGTAAAGTTACTGTTTAATCCTATCTTTGTTTCACTGGCGACATTCACAACTTTAAATAATACCGGTCTTTCTGCAAAATTACTGTAAAGTTACTGTTTAATCCTGTGGCTTTGTTTGACTGGCGATATTCACAAGTTTAAATAATGCCGTTTTTTCTGCAAAATTACTGGTTCATTAATGAACGGAGGCAGATTGTCGAAAATCGTAGGATTGAAAGACGTCGTTTGCGCGATGAATTGAACCCGTTCGAACTAGGAGAGACGGAATTTAGACTTTTGTTTCGCATTTCCCGCGTAATGGCTAGAGATCTCATTGATCAATTGACTCCCTTTTTATTGTCAAAAAATACATGCGGACTTCCTATGTATATTAAAGTAAGTGTATTTAATATTATAAAGACATGGCACGACCAAATGAATCAGATACTTGAGTCGGGCCATGTCAAGAGTCAGAATAATAGAAAGGGATGTTTGAGACGATGTATTAATGTAAACGAGGCAAGGGTGTGTGCCAAGACGGTGTTGTTTGGCGGTCCGTCCTCTCTGCCTACTCCTGCGAAACGGCGTGATGGTTAGTTATGATATCTCAGTAAATATCACGTTGTAAATAGATCTTTAAAATGATCAAAAAAGAAGGTTACCTACTATTTAGTTGTTTTATTACAATAATGGATTATGATATTGTTGACAGATATTAGCACCAATTAGCTTCTTTGCCACAGGAAGCTATCAACGTGGAGTAGGTCAAGACCACTTGTTGGCTATAGGTCAGACGACTGTTCGTCGCCTCAGTTCTTATTTGTCCAACAGACCATTTTACTTTTTGTTCAATCTTCATTTTAAAATTAAAATTTAAGTATTAACAATTATAGTTAATCATTTATCTAAGAATTATTTAAACTAATGAGACCTTTACCTATACGGAAATAGCTTTATCTTAAACACCTCCCATAATATTTCATTGAAATAATTAAAAAAAAACCTTCTCCCCATGTAAAATTTTCTAATGGTCTGTTGGACAAATACGAACTAAGGCGACGTGTTAGCAAATACATCAAATTATTTATGAAGGCAGTTTTGGAGCACCTCTATAGAAGGTGGATACATTTTCCTGCAACAAATGAAGCCCGGAAAAAAGTGGAGAGTGATTTCAGGGAAAAACTAAACTTTCCTCATGTTCTGGGTGCCATTGATTGCACCCACATCGCCATCGTCACCCCATCCAGACATGAAGAGCAGTATAAAAACCATAAAGGATTTCATTCGCTCAATGTTCAAGTGGTAAATTTTTTTTTCACAAAAAATATGTAAATAAAACGACAGTTGGTGATTTTTCACATTTTATTGAAGGTTTTATATGTTTGATAAACAGGTCTGTGATGCTAGCTTAACAATTTTAAGTATAAATGCCCGCTTCCCCGGTACTGTCCACGACCAATTCATTTGGAATAACAGTAACATTAAGACGGAAATGACCAGACTGTATAATCAGAGAATTGGGAGTTATTTCTTGCTAGGTGCGTATTTCATTTGAGAAAAAGGGCAAAGCCGCATAATTTAGTAACTATATGTACTCATTATGATGGGTATTTATGTTTGAATCAGGTGACTCGGGGTACACTTTGGAACCTTATCTCATGACTCCAATATTGGATGCAGCCGAGGGGAGTGCTGAATACAAATATACAAAGGCACACTGTAAGGCGAGATGTTCTGTAGAACGCCTATTTGGGGCATGGAAGGCGATATTCCGTTGTCTTAGGAAAGATAGAGTTCTCCATTACGAGCCCGAAGTTGCTGGTCAAATAATCACTACGTGCGCTATTTTATACAACATGATGAAGCACTATAAGTCAGTTTCATTCATTAACTACATTACTATTACATATATTTAAAGAAAGTAAGGGAACAATTCTAAACAAGACTTGTTCTTTAATTTCAGGTTAACAGACGATTATAGTGAAGATATCGTATTAGAAGAGGTTGAGCTACTAAACCAGGCTGAAGATGTCAGCAGAGTAGTAGCAGCCCGAAGAGTGAGGGAACAAGTGGTTCGGAAGTACTTCTCCGATGAGTAAATTATTTACTACATGGCTCCCGCTAAATTATTAAGACTCATTTTATTAGGAAAAATTACAAGATGTTAGTGATAAAATAACAATTTTAGAATTAAATCATGCCTTGTTTCACATACAGTACAGTACAAAAATAATATGATTTAAACAAACCATTGCGAAATTTAGATTGTTATAAAAACACAAAAAAAACAAATAATAGGTATTCTATTTAAACCCTTGTGAGGTTCTCTCTCTCTGGTTTCAATCCTGGGATTGGTTTGCAGCAATGTAATCTATTCGTGAGGTTAAAATGTTGAATACAATCTATTTATAAAGGATCGTTGAATAGCAGTAAGTGAGTTGAAATGTTTAAATCATTTAATACTAAATACATAAAGTATAAAAGAAATTAAGACAATAATAATAAAAAAAATATTAAATTGCACCCTCATTTTACATTAAAAGGTGGAGAAGATAATATATCCTTCCTAATAAGAGTGTGTAATTGATGTTATTTAGTACATTCTTATTGACGCTTCAAGTAATGTTGTTAAAATGCTGGCAGTTCCATTTTACTAGTATTTACTTTGAAAACTAAATAATTTACTAAAATTTATTTATATTTTATTTTCGGGGGAGGGGAAGCTTTATTGATTTGGATGAAAAACTTCGTTACCTGTGTAGCTAAAATAAAATAAACGCAGTATTAACCAAAGTAATTTTTCTGCGTTACAAACGAAGATCCATCCCGACCAATAGAACCCGTCTAAACAAAACGCCTGAGCATAATTATCGGCAAAAGAAACTCGTCACAGTTGCAACGCCAATGATACAAGTATCATTTAACGCCAAAATTGTTTTGCTGTTAATCATAAAAATAAGATTCAACAATTTTCAAATCGTGTGAGACTGATTTGTTTGTCATCATTTGAGGAAAATGATTTGTTTGTCTAATCTTAATTCTAGCCAGTTAACCTCATTTAAGACAGATTTGAACATCTTGTTACTATGATAAGATATATTCATATGATTACATAATAACTAAACTGTGTCTTTTATTTCTAACTAGCAGTTAAAATCCCGCTCTGCAGATTTTTGCTGCTAGGCCCTACGAGAGGCTTTAACTGATAATTTCAAGATGCCAGAGCTCACTATTGTATACAGAAACCATCACGGGCATGCACACATCAAATCCATCAAGTTTCATCGCAATCGTATGAATGGTTTAGCAACGCCTAGCGGACATATACATATATACAAACCCAGAAACAAACATATTTAAAAATTTTTTATATATAGATACACATTTTAATTTGTACAAATTTCATAACGCAAGAGCTTACCATTATAAATAGCCTTTAACCTTCGCAGTTGTGCGCATAACAAATAACCTAAGTTTCATCGCAATCGGATGAACGGTATAGCAGCGCGCAACATATGAACAAACAAACAAACAATAAAAAAAACAAATATTGATTTATATGTATATATAAGAAGATAAACTATACAAACGCAGAAACAAACATATTTTAATTTTTTAAATATATACACATTTTAATTTGTACAAATTTCATACCGCAAGAGCTTACCATTTTAAATAGCCTATAACCTTCGCAGTTGTGCGCATAACAAATAACCTAAGTTTCATCGCAATCGGATGAACGGTATAGCAGCGCGCAACATACGAACAAACAATAAAAAAAATAAAAAATTGATTTATATATAAAGAAGACAAACTATACAAACGCAGAAACAAACATATTTTAATTTTTTAAATATATACACATTTTAAATTGTACAAATTTCATACGTATGGCAGCGCACAACATACGAACAAACAAATATTGATTTTTATATATAAGAAGATAAACAAGCAAACATGCTTTTTCGTTATTTGTTTTTGGGGTGTTATGCCGTGTTGCGCTACCTCCTTCTTTAGCCAACGTTTCGGACATCGTTGCAGTGTCCATCATCAGGGCAGATCCGGCAGATCCGGTAGATGTAACATGCTATTTTCAAGAATGCTTGCTGCGATTAGACAACAAGTAGTTAGGAAGTACTATAATTCTAAACATTGTATTGTATGAATTTACTTGGTAAACAAGTGAAAATTGTTGTTGAGTCATCACTTTTTCATAAGAAAAAAATATACGGGGAAAATAAAAAAGTAACAATTTAAAATATAGAATTGACACCTTGAATTGAACCTTCACCCACCATAACACAAGGACATCCCTATCATGGCGGATGAAATAACACAATAAATAAAATTAGTCTTCATCTTCCGAATCTGACTCCAACTGCAGCACATATTTGGGTGAAGTCTTGGATGTTGATGGCATTGGCTGATTAGTTGGTCTAGAATTAAAAAGAAAAGTGCTTTACTTGAGATCTCATTCATTTTTTTACATTAACTCCACACAGGAGGCCCTGAGGAAAATAAATTCCTATGTCATAGGGGATGCTGGGTGGAGGGTCTTTTTAAGGGAGTAAGGATAGGAAGTTCTGGAAAGATAAATGTATGAGGGGTGGGTAGGAATCTGGGTCAGTGTGTCTAGGAGTAACAGACGTATGAATGCATCCCTCCAACTGCGGTGCAAGGCGATGGGTCGAGAGAGTCCGGTTGGAAAGGTCAAAAGGCCTCCCTCACCAGTCTCTCGATCCGGCCCACCAAGCAGTCAGTGGGCAGACGCATCCGCCAACAAGACCTGGACCTGGACAAACCTCATCCCATGAACCTGGACACTCTAGCTAAGTCACTCGTTGCCTGTAGTGTATCAGGGTTAGTATCATCACTCCATTGTGGGCTGCTAACCTCGCTTTTTTGGATAACTTTTAATTATCGTGTTCAGTGTTTTCATCTCTTGTCATTATTATCGTACTTTACTATGTATGAGTAGTCCCCAATCAAAACTAACTTAGCAACATGCCGTTTCTCCACAGCGGTAGGCAGAGAGGACGGACCGCCGAACTACTATCGAACACTATCTACGCCGAACACTATCTTGGCACACACTCCTTGCCTCGTTCACATTCAAACATCGCCTCATACATGATCTTCTATTATTCTGACTCTTGAAATAACCCGACTCAACAATCTGATTCACTTGGTCATGTCACGTCTTCCTCGGGCGTCCCAGACTTCTTTTACCATTCACATTTGTGTCATATTTTCTCCTTACACTCCTTTCCTCATTCATTCGCTCTACATGCCCAAACCATTGAGCGCGTCCCTTTCTTAATTTTACTCATTACACTTACATGAGCCTTGAACTTTTTAAAGGGACTGGGTTATTGTTGAAGGATTGAGGCAAAATGGGAGATAGCACAATGGGCCTATGGCCTAAGTGCTCACGGGAACTAGTCGTAAACAAAACAAAAAATACATCAGTTTTGTTTTACCACACATACGCCTCAGGGATCTCTTTTGCACGGCATTCAGTCTACTTTCATCCTTCCTCTGCCAATTCCATGCCCTAGTCGAGGCATGGAATTGGCAGAGGAAGGTACCAGCACTCCATTGTGGACTGCTAGCTTCGCTTCTTTGGACAGTTTTTGGTTGGCGCCAACGGCATTCAGTCCTCCAAATAATATGAAATAATGTAATACCCCAATATCTTGTGTCGGAGAAGGCGAACTCTTTCTTCCTGTGTTGCAGTGTACCTCTGAAAGTAGAAATGATAATTCATTCATTTACCTTCTATAATAAATTATTTATAAATGACAGCTTTGTTCACTCATTAAATAATTTCAATTAAATGAAGACAATATAAGCGAAACTCAATCGAAAATCTGAAAACAGAAAAATCAGAAAAAGATATTGACACATCTGGGACTCGAACCCAGGACCTCTCGCTTACCGGGCGAACGCGCTAACCACTGCGCCACCGTGTCGATATCCAATTCGGTCACTTTTAACTGTATCATACTTCGACTAAGAACCACCCACACTATCTTCATTTTTCTTAACGCATATACTATTGGCTGCTATCTTTATGTATTTATCTATATTTATTTATTATTTATCTATCTTTATTTATCCAGACACTATCTAGAGAGCATTTAGTTCGGGTTTGAATCTTGCAATCATACATAAAGATAGCAGCCAATAGTATATGCGTTAAGAAAAATGAAGATAGTGTGGGTGGTTCTTAGTCGAAGTATGATACAGTTAAAAGTGACCGAATTGGATATCGACACGGTGGCGCAGTGGTTAGCGCGTTCGCCCGGTAAGCGAGAGGTCCTGGGTTCGAGTCCCAGATGTGTCAATATCTTTTTCTGATTTTTCTGTTTTCAGATTTTCGATTGAGTTTCGCTTATATTGTCTTCATTTAATTAAATATTACAATTTGAGGTTTTACTCATAAAGTTAAAATAAAAATAAAAATAATTTCAAGTCTATATTTACTCTTTGTGCTATTACTTCTATCTTATTAGCTACTATTTTACGTTTGTTGATTTGGGTCCCATAATACTGATTATTTTTAATAAAATTCCAAAAACTCTAATTCGTTAGACCACATATCATCGAATGTGTCACAGACACAGTCGGCAGGCAACTAAAGGCGCGAGTGTGTATCTGATTGTAACCTGAGACCAAGCGAGGCCCTTCGACTCAGGCCCAAAATACTAACATGCGACCTAGAGGTGGCGAGCCGAGGTAAGATTACACTCTATTCCTGTTTCAGGGAGCCTCAATGAATGTATACAGCCGGCATAAACGATTACAAAAAGGAATAAAAAAAATACCTCAAAAATGTCCCCAATTCGGTCCATTGAATCTTTAAAATGTGTTGCTGCACTCTGAAATGACAAATAACAATTCATTAAAATTTAACTTAGGACACGTACGTTATAATCTACGCATTCACAGATGGCGCCAATTAAATTATTTTAGGTTTTTAATACTTTTTGCATGTTTTGCTTTAAAATATTATTAGGGTGAATTAATTGTTTGCGCCCGTACATATTTAATATGAATATAAATAAATAGTTCTGTCCATAAACAAAGCCAAATCTATTTTATGGACAGATGTTTATGGACAAAACTATTTATTTATGTTCATATTAAATATGTACGGGCGCAAACAATTAATTTACCTTAATATTTTAAAGCGTAAAGTGCAAAAAGTATTAAAAACCTAATTTAATTGGGGCCATCTGTGAATGCGTAGATTATAACATCACGTACGTTATAATCTATGCATTCACAGATGGCGCACGTCACGCTTTAAAATATTAAGGTAAATTAATTATTTGCGGCGGTACATATTTAATTTAATATGAATATAACTAAATAGTTTTGTCCATAAACAAACCCAAATCTTTCAAGAAATGCTGAAACATTCAATTTTGTATCGGTGACTCAATCCAATATTGTATTTTTCAGCCTTTATCGAAAAATTTGGGTTTGTTTACGGACAAAACTATTTATTTATATTCATATTAAATTAAATATGTACGGGTGCAAGCAATTAATTTACCTAAATATTTTAAAGCGTGACGTGCAAAAAGTATTAAAAACCTAAAATAATTTGATTGGCGCCATCTGTGACGTCGTGGCGTTTAACCTTATATAACAAATAGTTAACATACTAAAAGGAAGGTTTACAAATTTGAAAGTACTTGGGAGTGGTATGAAGAGAAATAGGAAATACCTCAAAGACACCTGAAAAATGTTTCACAACTTCCACTAGCTCTTTGCAGGACTCATTATTTATTTCTTGAGCCTTGACCATTCGGCTCCCTACACCAGAATCTGGCGTGGCAGCCAACCTTCTCCGTTTATTTCTTGGCCCAAGGCCAGTGGCAGTGTTGGGTGGCAAGGTGGGTTGGGTGGGAGTGTTGGAAGTACCCAAGTCGGGTGAGGACTCGTGCTCATTGGAATACTATAAAACACACATATACTTGGCATTGGTGATGAAAGGTTAACCACATTTTGACAGAATACATTATATTAATATTCTAAGACAATACTTACCTCAATCTCCAGCACTACTTCTTCTGGTCCGTCCCCTATGCTGCTTTCAGGCAGTCCGCTGCCCTCAGAACTGGCTCTGCCAATAATGTTTATCACCTTTTGGGTGATATCTCCTATCACAGGTATTCTGGCAGTATTGCCAGTGCTGAGGGCAGCTCGCCTGGCATCTGCGTTTTTAGCGCGGCTTTTACACTTTAGGTCGCGCCATGTCTGAAAAAAGCAAAAATAATTAATGGTTAAAAGTGATTTACAGATTTGATGTCCAGTGCCTCCATAATAGTTTAGAAGAAGGTAAGTATTTTCGTAATAAGAAGCAAATAAGTCAGTTTATTTAGGTAGGTACAAATACTCACTGTTTTCCACTGCTCGGCCGACTTAACAGGACCTAGCTCGGCCAAGTTCTCTGCCAACTTCTGCCATAACTCTTTATTTTTTTGAGCACCTTGAGGTCCTACGAATCTGCCAGCAGCAAACTCCGAATGCTCGGCCATGTACGATATTAAAAAATTCACCTGCTGCACCGTCGATCGAACTTTCTTGCTGAAATTATAATAACAGCATTCTGAATGTCAACATAATACCGCGTTTGATCGAAATGTAACTACAAATTTTCAACGTAATAATGTAAGAAAAGTTTATAGGTAATAGTGGAAACTCTCCCGCATCCAAAAAATAAATTACTTACACTTCTTTCGGACCCGACATTGTTAATTTATTATTTAAATTTGACGCTGAAAACTTGAAAACTGCAAAGCGCGGTAAAGCGTAGGTAAACAATAATTTGACGTTCCGATACCATAGACAATTGATTGCTGCATAGAAAATATCTCAAGTGTTGCCAGCGTATAACAATTTTTTTTGATTACCTTACATTGCTTATCAATATCGGTTCGGTACAAAATCGTCGGTTGTTATGCCATGTCGATTCGATATTGTAAAGATAACGATTTCAGTGTGCTAGGACCCCTGGTCTACTTATAGACCTATTTATTACTATATATATAGATGGCGTCCAAAAAGCATGTTTCTAATTTTATAAATCAAAACCAAAATTTCCTCTGAAATCATAAGAATTGTAAGTAGGTATTTAAATACCTATCTACTTAATTATAAACCATGTAACATTTTACGAAACAATTTTTTAATTTCAAATAGGTAATTAATTTTACAATTCATCTAAAGAAACGTCACTATCTCAATGATAATAATTTTTTTTTACACTTCTTCAGGTAGGTACCATAATATTGAAAAGCTAAGTCTAATTTAGTCATCTATTCAAAGTTTACTCGAATAATGAATGGAGGCAGCAGATTTTCGAAACCAGAAATGGAAGACAAATGTACAGACGTAAGAAATGCCAAACGGTCGAGTTAAAACAGGACTTCGCTACGAAAACGATAAGTTTCTTGTGCAATCCATCTAGATTTTGAATGGAAGTATTAGCATTTTCTGATCAGAATTCATTATTTTAACAAAACATATTTTACTTCAATCCTCTGAAATATTTGTATTTTTAACAGTGTATTTTTATTGTACAAATGAATTGAATCAAAGTTATGCTACTGTGCTACAGTACACATCACATGAAAATGCACAAAGTATCGATTACTCGTCACATAAAACATAATTACGTTACGTTGTAGTCTCCAGACTTAAAAGCCTGATTGTAAATATACTAGATTGACGGCTTTTACAATCATTTATAGCAAAACCATAAATACAAAAAGAGCGCAGTCCTCATCTGTCATATATTGCAACTGTCACTTGTCTACTGTCACATTGCAGCTCACTGTTCGACAGTTGAAGTACCCAACTGAACGAAAGTGAAGGTTGGACGGTAAGACGATCAAAGTAATAAGTAATAACTTTATACTGTCATTGACGAGGTTTGTTTATTGAAATTGTGATATGGATACTGCTTTAAGAAATTATAAGATTGAGTTTCATTCATTTGCATGGGAAGATGGATTAATTAATGAGAAAATAAAGACCATAAGGCAAGATTAATACTTAATTACTACTTTAGATTAATTTTTACAACGAATCGGTTTATATTATAAACTAGCGAGTTCCCAGTTTGAGTTCTTTCATGCGTTGCTATGCCACTTAACAAAGAAATTGTTTCTCTCTGCGTGTCCTTTCCCATTCGTCTCGTTGCCCTTCCGCCTCCCCTTCCTCTCCCACATCCTTTCCCTCCAGCGTTCCCACTCCTCCTTCTCCGCCTTCCCTCTCCCCATTCCCCTCTCCCATTTCCCCCGCCCCGCGAACGCCCCTCTCGGGTTCCTCTCCCCTCTCCCTAGTTCCCCTCCCCCCTCCCGCATTCCATATATTCAGTCCCGCTACATTCAGTTTTCAAGCAGTTCGCGTGCCAACTATTGCAATTTTTTTATACAAATTTCATAATGCCAGAACTCACCGCTTCCTTTATACAAACCTTGTTCTGACAATAACGAACACAAAAAAAGAATGATTCAATTTGGTGTAGTCGTTCGGAAGTTATGCGCGTACATACATTTCGATGATTCATTTTTATTTATATTGAAGATGGATTGACAGATAGATTCCTTTTAACGCTTTACCCCTCCCGCATTCCATACATTCAGTCCCACTACATTCAGTTTTCAAACAGTTCGCGTGCCAACTGTTGCAATTTTTTTATACAAATTTCATAATGCCAGAGCTCACCGCTTCCTTTATACAAACCTTGTTCTGACAATAACGAACACAAAAAAAGAATTATTCAATTTGGTGTAGTCGTTCGGAAGTTATGCGCGTACAAACATTTCGATGATTCATTTTTATTTATATTGAAGATGGATTGATAGATAGATTCCTTTTAACTTAAGTTTTTGATAGATAGATTCCTTTTAACTTAAGTTTTTGATAGATGATTCCTTTTAACCTAAGCTTTAAGTTTTTAGATTTAAAAAAATATATGTTGTTTTTTAGATGATATCTGGGTCGATTTGAAATGGTAATCGCATGAAATTCCCACGATAAAAAAAAATCGCAAAGTATGTTCATTTTGTTCTGATATTTAACTTTTAAAGGCTTGGAAAAATTAACAGTGTATCTTTAAATGCTACTTTAGACATTGGTTGAGAGATTTTCGCTCTATTTTAAACCAGTCGTGTTTTATTAAACATTTTCATAATTTTCGGTTAATTATTTTTTTTTATCATTAGCGCGCTCCCTCTAACATTTCAAACCATCTTCTACTTCTTTTTGAATGCTTACTACCAGACGTCTAAGGAAAAACTATTTTTTCTTTGAGTGGCATTGCAATGTACGCCGGGTACCTACTTGCGAGTTACTTTATTATAAACACAACGAAACAACTTTTTAAAAATACAATTTTATGGCTAAAATTGCCTGTAACAGTTTCCATTGATTAACTTTTTTATTTCTTATATATCGTACAGGGCGGTTGGAACTGTACAGGGCGGTTCCGATGAGAGAGATTAATTATTCTCTGTGTCAGCATTTTTAAATAATAACTCGATATCGATTTTATTTAATTAAAAATTTGCTTTACCAACATTCAAAAATGCTCAAACGCGTGATGGTAAAACTATTTAAATTATGTACTTTTTGTAATTATTTTTTGATGTCTAAGCAAAAAACGTACGCGGATAATTTTTTGTAATTTTTTTACTTGAGCTCTACACAGGAGGCCCTAAGGAAAATAATTTCCCTCAGGGCTTATGTCATCTTTGGGGATGCTGTGTGGGGGGTTTTTTTAAGGAAAGGTAGGAGAGGAGAGTTCTGGGAATGAAAATGGTTAAAGGGGTGGATAGGAAACCGACCCACCTCCAAGACCAAGACAAACCTCACCCCACGAACCCGGGCACCCCCGCTAAATCACCAAACGTAGCGAACCACTTGGGGTGACCTATGGCAGAGGTGTTGGTTATCCAATAAAGGTTCCTGGGGCAGCGGTACCCATTCCCGCCTCCCAAATTGGTACCCATTGCTCTATTTTAAACGAGTCGTGTTTTATTAAACATTTTCACAATTTTCGCATCGATTTTATCCCTTTAAATACTGGCGCGCTCCTCTAACATTCGTAATTTCATATCTCTCCATCATCTTCTTTTTGAGCCCGGTTGTGGCAAATTTATAAAATTGGCTTTCATTCGTTTGCGTGGGAAGATGGTTTAATAGACGAGAAAATGCTGACCTTAAACTTAGAGGCTATGTTATTTATATGGATTTGAAGAATTCAGAACATCAGCACTTTCGCTAATAAAAATAAAAATATTTCTATTAGAATCTAGTCAGATTCCATCATACGGTATTTGATGAATACAAACGAGAAAATAAATGGTTGTAGCCAATTATTGCGTTATTGCTTACAATTAAAAGTCTCAAAGACTGCAATCATTGGATTAGTTAGAAAATGGAAAGGCAATTAATTGCAAGTATTTTATTATACAGTGTGTTTGTAAAACCACTTTCTGATCGCTTGATTTCCGCGTGCATGCTGAATGATATTTTTTTCCTTGTAATCTACAGTTAGGCATATGAAATTATTCTTAGTCAAATGTTGGCACAATGAATTTACTCATATAATCAATACGGTGACCAGCCAACTCATGACCCCCCCCCCATGCCCCTTGTCGTAAGATAGCCCCTAATGGGATGGGATGGGGCAAGATGGGATGGGTCAAGATGGGATGGTGTGGGATGTGTTTCTCTGGGTCTCCTACCGCCTCCCTGAAAGTCTGAAACGCCCCCCAATTTTCCCTTCGTCTTCTACCGCCCCCCTGAAGGTCTGAAACGCCCGAAAGAGAGCGTTATCGCCCACGTGGAGACAGGTTAATATTTTAAATTTAATTGAACAAACTTAATTGTTCCCTCAACTGCTCGTTAAACCTTTTAACAAAAGGGTTACGAGTCTATTCACTCTGGGTTAGCTGCAAGTATCCTCCTTCATTCTCTACAACTTAATTATTTTTCACTTCTTCTGCAATCTGACAAGACACAAAACACTTAGCGAGCACTTTGTCAGGCACGGCCTTGTCACCAGCTGCAGATGGTCACAGCATCCGAGGTAGTGTTGTCATTGTGCCCGGAATGTGCATTAGAAACTGCATATTGTACAACAATCTCTCGGCTGCATAGCGGCTGCATTAGACTACTGGTCGACCTTACCAGTATGTACCCAGTCTTTTAACCCATTGGCCACAAACCCCGACAGCCTGCCGGGTGTGCAACTCAGGTACTTAACCACAAACCCCGGCACGCTGACGGGCTAGAGTAGGTCCGCCAAAAAACGGAATACGAGCTCAACAATGACATTTTTGAATAAAATTTTAAATGCCGAACATTCTGTAGATAATTAATCATTCATTTCGAAGAATTGGCAATAAAATGTTTCTTATGTTTTTTCACTGATATTTGTGTTCCAAGTTTTGTATGCTGCCAGCCGCCATTTAATTTCTTCAAAATTGCGAGTGGTTCTAGGCTTTTGGTAGTGACCCTGAACGTCCCTGATTGCTTTGAGGACTATCATACCATTATTTTATTAGTCATTAGTAATATATGCATGTAAAAAACAACAATCATTATTGTTTGATTTATGAATAATATGTTTTTTTGTAACTTTTTTAAATAAAAATGTGAAAAAAAACTTACGAAAAAAGAGAAGGTTATATTTGTATCCTTATTTACAGACATTTCAATATATTTTTTTAATTTTATTTTAATGTTTTTCTTTACCTTAATCGAATATGTAAATAAATTTAAAGAAATTAATTTATTTGAATATATGGTTTAAAAGTTACAATAGATTTAGTACACCAATGCAGGTTTTCAATTTTTGGTACAAAATTAATTCAGTGGTGAAGGCCAATTTTTTTGCTCATTAATTCTGTGGCCAATGGGTTAATGCGTTTGTGGCTAAACACCCACAAATGTGGACAGGGCCGGATTTACCATATGGCGCAAAAAAATTTACCATAAAAATGTTTTTTTTTTATTAACATGTTGCTTTAAGTTTGGGGAAATACTCCGTAAGGGGGGAAAAAGCTCAATTCGGTTCGATCTCACTTCAAAAACGCAGGTGTTAGCTCGAATGGCAATTTGTGAACTCAGTGAGTGAACCCTAGACGACATATTTTTCAGCCCGATTCCAATTAGAGACCAAAGTCAACATTTTTCGCTTTACGTGATCGCTATTTTCATATCTACGATTTCAGTTGGCATCACAGCAAATGGTTCATGTGTTGTTTGCAGTGATGACAATGAAATCGTAAATATGAAAATAGCGATCGCGTAAAGCGAAAAATATTTACTTTGGTCTCTAATCGGAGTCGGACTGAAAAAAGATGTCGTGTATTGTAGGCACAAGGAAAGCATTTCAAAAATATTATATACATCGTCATAATATTGAAAGAGGTGGCGGAAAAATACAAACGTAATAAAAAATTACAATAGAAAACTAAATACTGGTATTTCGAATGTTTGTAATTTTATAATAGATAGCTACCTACCTATTTTACGAATGTAATTTTCTCCATGTGTAATTTTCTAAGCGTGAAATTTATTCTCTGCACAATTGTCGCATTTTAATGTTAGCACTTGTAATTTCGTCCATTTCGCAGTCTGATTTTGGCGCGTAATTTCCGCTGGTGTAATTTCATCACATCACATGAAATTCCTATATTAAAACTATACATTAAGAGAATAAACTTTCAAACTGAGGAGTTCAAAGACACCTAAGAGCGATTCCAGTTCTATTTGGATAAGGAATAATTTTTGTCCTTACATATCCTTAGAACGACTTTTTCGATGTCATTCGAGAGAACTGGAATCGCAGTTAACGAAAAAGTCGTTAATTTGAAGTTTAAGGACAATTCCTCATCCTTAACATTCCAGTCCTAGTGCAGTTTGAACTGAAATGATGAAATGTTAGTGGAATCATTAAAAACACAAGTAATAAGTCATGTAATTCTATCAGTACGCAAAGAGCAATTAACGTGACAGTAAGCATAAGGTATTGAACCTAACAAAATATCAGGAAAACCTTATAAAGTATTCGTTTAAGAACGAACTAATGATCAGTATTTTACATGCAGAATATCAGGAGGACCGTTAGAGTATTCGTATAAGAACGAATAAATGGTTATTAATTACTGAAAAAATATCAGGAGGACTGTCAATATTTTCGTAAAAGAACTAACAAAATATTAGTAACTACTGACAAAATATCATGAATTACTCTTAGATAGCCACTGGACTACGACCTCCGTAGTCCAGTGGCTAAGACTCTTGACTCACATTCCGGAGGTCGCGGGTTCGAATCCGGCATGCGCAAATAAATTTTATTTGATTAATTTGTGTTATTTCACAATTAATTCATTTAAAATAATATATAGTATATTTGCGGCATGTTCCAGAGTGGAAGATACTATTAGTATCGCCCTGGTGTAAGACCACCATTCAGAATTGAAACGTTGCTTGAAAATGGCTTTAGCCGTGTTTAGTGACCAGATCTGAATAGCCAGGTACTTCCCAACCTTCCTCTTCCCACCTCCTTCCCCTCCCCACTACCTTCAGCCTCACAACCATACCCCAATTGGGGATGTCATAGTCTCACTGGCTCCAGACGGGAGCAGTTGAGATTCTTGTGCGGTATTCACTGTAAAAAAAAAAAAAAAAAAAAAGATATTCGTAATTGTAATGCAAAAATATTAGTATTGTCATGCAGACAGAGTTGAAATTACAAGACATCATGATAATATATTCGTAAAGTTTTTGACAGTCGCCGTCCGAATATCTATTAGGTCTCCGTTTCCTGTTAATTTATTCGTAACGACTGCAGTCCCTTTTTTAACAGTAATTCCGAATAAAAAGACAAGAATTCCGAATAAATTCTCAAAACATTTTTCTCCGTGTGGTGTTGGAGATTGGAGATACTGCCGGTGAGTGAAAAAGTCAATCTCCGATCGTACGTTAAAGTTAAAATTGCTTTTTCGAAGTTTAGCAAAAAAGCCAAAGGGTGACGTTTGGTAAAAACTGAGTTGCCCAATGAAAACGTGTAAATCCAACACTGGCAGTTAAGTTGTGACTTATGACTATATTTGCACCTAAACACCTGGCAATTACGTTGATATTACTGCATTTGCGACAAGGTACCTACTTCTGCCACTGGAGACATTACTGCACTTTCTGCTTAGTACACATTGCATAGAAATTAACAGGTAGGTACCGAGAGCTGCACTTATCATTTCATTTTCTATTGCAGCGTTATAAGCGCATTCCTATTATTACGCTACTGCAGAGAGCTGTCGAGAGTTGCAAGATTGTCCGACCAAAGCACGAACAGCATCGTGCAATTTGCGGTGGATTCTGATTGTGGTTGTGATCTGAGGAATTTGAGATGATTGATAGAAAACGCAACTGCATTTCGAATGTTGAATTGATTGGAAATGAGAATTATGATATTGTAACGCACATTTGATTTGTCAAAAATTGCAAGATCAAATAAAGATAGTGCCAGACAATACAGAATTGAATTCGCTTTAGCCGTGTTTGGTGGACATATCTGAACGGCCAGATACTTTACTAATACCCAACTTTCCCCATTTCAACTCTCTTCAGCATCGCAGAACGTACCCTAATTGGGTCTCTTGTGGAGTGTTCACAATTATTTTTTGTAAATTTCTTCATTCTAGAGGGCGGTATATGTTTCAACAATTTTAATACAGCATTAAGCTCTCTAAATGGATAAGGTCGCGGGTTCAAATCCCGGCCTGCACAAGTAAATTTTATTTATTATTTTACAATTTATTAATTAAAAATAATAATATAAGGTGTATTTGCGGCACGTTCCAGAGTGGGATGTACTCTCAGCATCGCCCTGGTGTAAGACCACCATTCAGAATTAAAACGTTGCTTGAAATGGCTTTAGCCGTGTTTAGTGACCAGATCTGAAAAGTAAGTTATTTCCCCACCTTCCTGTTTCCTATATCCATCCCCTCTCCACTATCTTTAGCTTCACAACATACCCCTATTGAGAGTGCCGTAGTTTCACTGGCTTTAGTCGGTTGGACTCTTGGAGTTGGAGTTTTGAGCAAACAAAAAATACTATGTGTACCGTCCTAAAGCATATTTTATTGGCTGCTATCTTTATGTATGATTGTAAGATTCAAACCCGAACTTAATGCTGTCTAGAATCTATCAGAAATCTATATCTTATCAATCAGAAAAAGATATTTGTCCCAGAGGTGCAAATATTTTTTCTGATTTTACTGTCTCCAGATTTTCAATTGAGTTTCGCTAATATTGTCTTCATTTAACATTCATTTTTATTTGAATTCGACATCTATTGGCTTTGCTGAGTGTTGCTTTCCTTATCACCGTTAATATTTCGCTCAATTTAACCGAGCAGCTGAACCCGCCGGTACCAGAGAAATGGACCCGGCGTTTAGTTAGTAGGTTGGTTGACTGGTCGGCCGTTCGCTTATGAAAGTTTTTAAGAGTAATTTATTTACTTTTCCGAACAGGTTTGGCAAACTTGAACCGAACGGAGCCAGCCTTGTGCGGCCCGGCCCCGGCAGGACAGACACCAAATTATAGTATTATTTGCCAGAGCGAATTGAACTGGCACGAGAGGCGAAGTCTGGTGCGCAGTTTTATTCGGTCCGACATATTCGACAAAACAGAATACAAAAGTAATTGCTAACGATTTGTTTGTCCTGAAGATCTAGCATGGTCGATCAATAAAACCCTTTAAAACAAGACGATATTGACCAAATCCATCACATAGTTTGGTCAGTTACCAATATTTGCAATCACGGTCAACAATTGGTAAGAGATACTCCGACCGATGATAAATAAATTTTAGTGCGTACTTCATAGTATCAGATAAGTTTTGGTTAACTGTCAATATACGTAATTGTTTGGATAACGTCGTTCGTTATGCAAAATTACTGGCTTATCAATGAAAGGAGTTACCGTTATATAAAATGGGATAAACATATAGATTCGGTAATAGGAAAACTAAACAAGTTGATTTACTTTTTTAAAAACTTGAGAAATATCTTAAACATATGTGATATAAAAATATATATACCTCGCACTTGCACAATCCATAATGGAATACGGCATTATTGCCTGGGGCTGTGCCAGTAAAAAATACATTAAGTTACCAATACTAACACCCACATCAATCGTATTCGAAAAATTCCCAGTGCTGAAAATTCAAAAATTACATTCAAAACAAATACTAACTTTCCTTTACAAGAACTTATCCACATTTAACATTTCACAAAACTCTCGCAATACTAGAACAAGACATGCTCTCCAACTACAAATACCAAAAACAAACACATCCTTTGGACAAAAACACTACAGATACCAGGCTATAAAACTATACAATTCTCTTCCTACACAATATAAAACAACTAATATTATTGAATACAAAAAAAAACATAAGAAACTGGCTACAATCTTTCTAACTTTTAATTTATAATTTAATCTGAAAAATGTCCTCCACAACACAGGTGAACTCCTAGTGTGGAGGACAATATATTATACCTTTGTAATGTAAATGTACTAAGAATAAATAAATAAATAAAACTAACGAAGCTTTTAGAATTGAAAGAAGTCGTATAAGTGATCCATATACTTAAATAATTCAACTAACTTTATTCCGATCTTTGAGAAACTGAAGTGGTTGAATTATGACTAAAGACCCGAATAACTAATTAACTCCCGTTTAGTGTCCAAAGGTAAATACAAACTGCCAATGCATATGTAGGTTAGTATTCTAATTCACCATTGCCAATTTATTCATATTTTCATGTATTTGCTTGACGTTTGACATTTCGTAGTGTCTATAATACCTTCAGTGTTGCCAGCTAATATCAATTTCTTAATAGGGATATCTATATAACATCATCGAAAGTTACGCCTGTTGATCCAATATTGTAAATTTATCGGTTTTACCATGTTATAGCTCCCGAATGTTTGTCCAAATTTCTGACGGGTCGGACCGTCAGACGTAGCTATAATAACCATCATGACCACCACCAATGTTAAAGCATCTAAAATATCTGCAGATTTTTCTATTTTTTATTTATCAGTACCTGAATAGGCACATTTACCACCCTTCTCCTGAACTTTCGGTATATTCATTATATATCATATATTCATCAGTATGTTCATTCAACAACTAACTGGTGGAAGACGAATATTCAGATCATAAAATAATTGGTGAATACAATTGTTCTGAATGTAAAAGATACTAACGGCCGTTGTTCCCAACTTTTAAATGGATTAATCTGAGTATCCGATCACTAAAGCTCGATTCGCTTATTGTTCGGAGAGTTGCGTTGTGAAAAGCGTATTTGTGACAAAATTACAGACTAACAATTTGATCAGTAGGTTTGGAACAATGGTGGTCAAATTGGCTTGGTATATCTTTTAACCCTATGAATATCAACCTACCTGATACCTAATAATACCCATCTGAATAGCCACTATTTTACCACTTTCCTGAATTTACGGCTGAATATTAAATAATATCTAAAAATAGGTCTTTCTGAATATCTGAAAAGCTAAAATTAACACCCCTCTCTTAAAAATTTGGCCGAATATTCGTAAGGCCAGTCGTAACTGGTGAACAACCAACATTGGGTAATATTTATCAATAAAAGTAAAATAGACATTACACTTGCTGTTAGAATGTAAATGTTGTTTGAAATGGCTTTAGGTTTATCTTTTTAACAATTTGAATAGTCACGTTTAATCATTATTACATATCTACGGAATGAAAAAATATATAACGGTCACCAGATCAGGGTTATGAACCTGCGAAAACCTTCTAGGGTCCAAGCTGCCGAGTAAGATTTTTGAGAGCAATTGCAGGAGTTAACAACTCCACCAATTATCACCAAGCATTATATATGTTCTAGCATTCTAGTTTTAAGTAATTCTGGTCTGAAATAAGTTCTAAGATTCTGAGCTACATACTAGTACCTACTAAGTAATTAAATTCAAACGCTAGTCCATTAGTGATTATTAGTATTATTATTGTCTTATTCACCACTGGGAATGGATGCAATTTTTTTATGTTTCTGTTTCTTTTGTTTTAGGTAAGTTGACGTTTCATATTTGAAAAGCACACATATCTACACTTTAATCCCTAAGAGTCGGCGGAGGTAAGTAAAACTTTTTTTTGTAAAGCTTTAAATCTTTACATTAGCTTTGAAAAATATGCCTTTTCACTGAATACGTTATTATTAGGAGAGCAGACATTATTCTGCTGATGCGCTTACATCAAATTCGACAGTTTAAGAATAATTTTATTGAAACGATTTAAATTTAAAAAAATAAGGTATTTTATTTTTTCTTCTCTTCAAATACAAATCCAAGATTTATATTTGTAGCATCGATGACACGTTGTGGTAGTTTGTTACATGCCTCCAACTACTCTATCTGCAAAATTAAGTGTTTCTGACGATTAGATGCAAAAGTTGTTCTGTAACTTTTTTCGATCGTCCACGGAGAATTTTATTTTTGGTATTTTTGGTTTGCTCAAAAAACACATTTCAATCATTTCTATAATAACTCATAATCAACTATTATAACTTTTTTTTAAACCGCCCCTGGGGATGTAAGTTTTTTATATTTAAGGAATACCTTAACATTAATATATTTTAAGTACAACGATTTAAAAATTTTATAACCCGTTTTTCAACTATAAAGTTAGGTCTAAGCACCAGATTTTAATTTTCTAGATCAGGGGTCGGCAACCTTTTGTGGTCCAAGGGCCAAATATTTGACGTGGGAACTTGCGCGGGCCGCACTTACAAAAATTCTCTGCACCCCCCCCCCCCCCCGCCCCCCGGGAACGATCTCATTTGACTAGGTAGCAGTTTTTATAAGGTCGAAATTTGCTCCAAGTCAACTTTAATGGGGGGTGAAGGGTGACACAACGTTATCTGCCCCGGGTGGCACCCATGCTAGCTACGCCACTGCAAATCATTACAGTATTGCGTCCAAATGTAAATGTTTGTTTTTCCGATAATTAAAAATTGAAAAAGTTTGCTCACAAATATACGTACTACCAAACATAGTAATTATTGCTGGGCAAACCTTTTTAATTCTTTGTACTTTTCGGAAGGCAAACTCCCGTAGAAATCTACCAAGTTATTTTTTCCTTAAATGCCAATTTAAGCTTTCACTATCACTTTGCAATCTATCATGTTGATTTGCAAATAGCTTGGTACATTATCGATATCCACTGCGAAGGGGTTT
The DNA here is from genome assembly GCA_917880885.1 of Limnephilus marmoratus. NCBI lineage: Eukaryota > Metazoa > Arthropoda > Insecta > Trichoptera > Limnephilidae > Limnephilus > Limnephilus marmoratus. The sequence goes on along the minus strand of OU862929.1, from coordinate 35,467,863 downwards.
TCGAAAATCTCCATCTTGAGATTTTTTTTTAAATCAGCAATCGGTTTTCAAACTCAGTTTGAAGTTGTAGTAATGCCATTTTCATGTTAGTGTTTTCCCAAATAAAATTTATTACAGCTTCTTCTACTATTTTCTAGCAATTTGAAAAATGATCAAGTGTCCTTTCATCGACATGCTTGATAAACAATGAGAGTTTAATTTCAAATGATTTAACATCTGAATACATATGGCATATCAATTTATTTTTTCCCTGTAAACGAGTATTGAGTTGATTTAGTTCGGCAGTCAAATTCAAATCAGTTAAAAATCCAAGGCAAATTAAAAGTCACGTGCGTTGCAGCGAGAATCTCGCGGGCCGCACCAAGAGTCCTCGCGGGCCGCATGCGGCCCGCGGGCCGCAGGTTGCCGACCCATGTTCTAGATGATGAATCAATAATTTCCGGAGGGAAACGTTTAGAAACAACTTAAATATTTGTAACACGTTCTTCAGAATTAATTAAAATGAACGCGGCGGAAAGGTCGAATCTCCAGGCCTGCTAGGGCGAATTCTACCGTACGTCTGTCCAATACGCCGTGCCGAGGGCGTATATTTGTTTACACGCTTTCTTCACTTACGTCACATTATTTTAGAGTGTTTGATAGGGCGAATTCGACAGTAGGTCCGTCCAATACACCGTCGCAATTTGTGTACGCGGCTTCTTTACTTACGTCGTTAAGATTCTGAATATTTTCGTTTTAACTTAGTAATTTGTGTGAAACGAGAGTTAATTCGAGTCTTCATTGAGTTCTATTTTCATATTGCTGATCTCTCAAAGCTCTTGGTGTTTTTGTATTCTCTCTATTAGATCTATGTATAATTTATATCCTTCGCAAAATACGAACTCCATATTTGGAAAGCATTTTCCAGGAGAGATGTTTTGTATATTTTAACCCCTCAGGCTAATTTGTTATATAGGTATAATATGTTGTAATCTAGGTCTCATAGAAATCGTTGTGTCTCCCTTACATCTTTGGAAATGTGATCTAAACTGTGTTAGAAAGAAAAAAATACCACGCTTTATACAAATATAAAAGTTAACCACAAAATTATTAAAATGTACACCTTTAATTACCAATCGCAATTTGAAAAAAAGTTCAAGAAATTTTCGGAAATTTTTAATAATTATTGTTACATAAAACGACAAAAAGTGAGTTGACGATAACATTTATAATACATTTGCCTAACAAAATATTGGACTTTTATTTCGACAAAACAAGCCCGAGGCCTGAGGGGTTAACGTTTGCAGTGTTGGATCAAGGAAGGTTTTTCTGATTTAGTATTAGAAATTTTTGTTATTTCTGTCACAGAAAATAATAAAAAAAGAATTTCGTTTTATGAAACGACATTTTTTATTACTTTTAACGTTTCAATAGAAACTTCTAAATTTACATATGTGCAAATAATTGATTAATATCGCTAATAAGCGTGAAATAATAAAAAATATATTTAAGTCCCGTTTGATTTTTACACTCACATCTATTGGACAACCCGCTAGAGAAAGCAGAGAAAGCTCTGCGCCACAAAACAATTGCAATTTGTTGAAGAAATAATAGCGAAGATTGCATTTTTTTTAAATTTTCGAAAAACGGCTTCAAGTTTTCAGACCTAAAATATTCAACTGTTTATTTTTATTTATTTATTCATCATAATTGTGAACAGGTCAGAATCTGACTTACTATTTCAAGTTAAATTAATTAAAAGTATCTTGATGTAATTAAAACAAGATGTAATTTGGCCTACGGTGAAATTTTTCGTGTTTTTTTTCAAGTAGGTACATTAAAAAAGCAGTATGTATTAGAAAATTAACCCAGGTTGAAGGGTTTGACGGTTATTCGGCGGGGTGACCAGTGATGACATGTGAAATAATAAAAAAACTTTTCTACGCAGAGTGGATTTTTTACATTAGCTCCACGAAGGAGGCCCTGAGCAAAAAAATCCCTCAGGGCCTATGTCATCTTTGAGGATACTGTGTGAAGGGTATTTTTATGGAAAGAAGTTCTGGGAAGGAAACGGCATTAGTGGTGGATAGGAATCTAGGGGTTCATGTCCAGAAGTGATGGACGTATGAATCTACCCTTCCACTGCGGTGCAAGGCGATGGGTCGAAAGAGTCTGGCTGGAGAGGTCAAAAGGTCCAACCTCAACCATTCTCTCCTGATCCGGCTCGCCACACAGAAGATGGGCAGACGCATCCGCTGCCAAGACCTAAACAATCCTCATCCAATGAACCCTGGCACCCCTGTTGGGTCACTAAACGTGGCGAACTGCATGGCAGAGGTGTTGGTTATCCAACGAAAGGTTCCCGCTTCCCAAATTGAAAAAAAAAATGTTTTTGAAAAAAAAATTGCCGCCGTCGCAGCGAAGTACAAGGAGAACATACCTACGATTCGAAAGTGAATAGTAGATAAAGTTGGTGAAGATATGGCACCATCAAACGAACCAAATTCTCGAGTTAAAGCAGTTAAGAATAACCGAAGATCATGTATGAATAAAGAAAAGAGTTTTTGCTAAGACAGAGAGAAACGGTGTGATGGTTAGTTAGTTAATTTTACGTTCAATCCCTTTTTATGTTAAATGAGGTGTTGGATCACTTGTAAGTAAGTCACACCTCATTAAGAGGGCATTACCAGAGAAAGCCGGAAATACGTCATTTTCAAAAAAGTTTTTAGACGTATTGACCCTTTTCCACAAAAAATTATAAATGGATTTCGAAAGATTGTTCTTTTATCTAGCATAGTTATGTAATAAATTTTTAGAATTTTTTTTAATTTTTAGTATAATAAGGTTATTCCATAGGTCGTTGGCAGATTTGTTAAATTTTCAAAAAAGTTTTTGTATTATACCACACCCATTTCAAATAATGTAATCATGCAGTAAAATAAATCAATACATTATCTAGCAAAGTTATGTATTAGAATTTTAATTTTAGTTTCAATAAAATCATTAAAAAATATGTACGTACATGTGTTTCTTGACGAAAATTGGTCCATTTGTGTATTTATTTGCGCACTTACAAACTAATATATTTCAAATTTTTTTAACATTCTTATTAAATTTAGACATTATTGAAAAATGATAAATACTTATAATCAAAAAATAACTACAAAAAGTACACTATTTTAATAGTTTTATCATCACGCCTTTCAGCATTTTTGGATGAAGGTATAAATTAAAGCTAATTTGGATTGAAATAAATTCGATATTGAGTTATAATTTAAAAAAGCTGGTACGGAGAATAATCAATCTTTCTCATTGTAACCGCCCTGCACGATCGGAAGAACAACTTTCGACGAAATGTGGATTTTCGTCCGCTGGCTGGTTAAACGCTCTTAAGTACAGTCTCGCCTATACTATGTTTATCTCTATACACTTTCCCGAAGTTGCTATCATGGTGTTTAAGTTATAATGATTCTCCTCATGAACTAACGAGTGGTATTTTTTAATTGACTCACATACTGTGTTAGTGAAATGAGAGTTGAGAAAAAATAATCATCAATCAACGAAGGTGAGCAGAATGGTGTGTAATAAACAATCAACCCGTAATTTTTTTTTGTTTTTCCCTGATTTCTTTTCCAAAACTGGACCGATTTTAGAGATTTATTTCGCCAACAGTATTAGAAGAAAATAATCTATATCTTTACGTTTTGATATTTAAAAATACGTTGTCAAATTAGTGTGCTGAAGTGATGGCGTTCGATATAGGTAAATTTAAGGATTTTTAAAGAGTCCTAACTCCTATAAGAAGTAAAGTCAAAAAAAGGAAAACGTGGGCACGTGCCAAGGATTAATATCAATATTACATAAAAAAATATTTGCACTAGTGTTAAAATCCAAAGAGGAATAGAGGAAAATGTTCGTATGGACAAAACACCGTCCGGGAAGTACCCAAAACCTCCTCAGAATATCCCCATGTGTGTGCTTGGTCCAACACTCTGCGAAATGCATCATATATCAAACGTTTGTCAATTCGCGTCGATAGTTGCTAATTGCTAATAAGCCACAAAACGGTGTTTTCATTGAAGATTCAAACAGATATAATCATAGTGTGTTGTGGGCGTGTACGGGAGCCCTACATACATACAACTACGGGAGTACCACATGCAACCCACCCAGGTCCCTTCTTATTCAGCTTTCCTCTTCCCAATACCCACGACTGCTAACAGATGAGTTGACCTCGATTCTGAACCATGTCACGAGGAAGCCGGCTGAGAATTTCGGAACAAGTTATTTATGATAATGATAATAATGAATTGATGTCTGTGTAGTTATGTAGTGTATTTTATGTAGTGTAGATGTTGCTTGTAGTGTGTTGCAGCTGCGGACAAGTGGATTATTTCGAGTAGTAGATATTTATGTAGGCGATCCGAAACTTACTTTCATTAAAGAAGACCTGTCGAAAGTTGCAGACGATAAAACGGCGTGTTTAACCTCGTTAAAAATTGATGATGTAGACCTAATGGTTAACAATAATAATATATAATTAATGGTATTTGTTTTGTCTTCAATGGAATTTAATCAGCGTTATGATAAACCAACCAATTATTTCCGCGCAGGTGTAGACAGATTTGACGAAACTGTATGCTTCTCTCTCAGGCGTAGAAATTTACTAACATATTATGTTATTCCCTCATTCCTCAACTTAATCTGTTGTTCAAGTACCTGTCCCTAACTGACAGTGTATAGCCAGTATACCTATATCCACATTTACAATAATCAATTTTTAAAAAGACGTAAACAAGATAAGCTGTCAAATATGAAAATAAAATAAAAAAAATTACAGCTTTTTCTTATAAATACATTATTTAGTAGTTTACGAATAGATTTTTTATAAAGTAGTTAACAATTGTATTTTAATTCTACGCAAGCGAAATAATAGGAAAAGCTTCCATTTTATTCAAAGCATATTTTTGGTATTCTTAACGTCAACTGATATGTAGTAAAGATTAATCGAAAATGGTGACTTCACTGATAACTTTAATTATATTAAGATTTTCAAAGATATAAAAACATCCAATTCTATTATTTTGGCAACATCGTAGTCTGCAACTCACGCATGCCCAATTGTGATTATTTTTACAGCACGTCAAGTGCCCAGCGCAGTATTGGGAGACAGAAATTTCGGTCTTGTAATGGTCAATTTAATATTAATTGGGTTACTTTTTGTAAGTTTCTACATTAATAAGGTTTTTACATACCCGGTTAATTGATACCAATTGTATAAAATATTCTCGACGTTTTTTAGTAAGGCTGTAAAAAATTTAAACCCATTAAAACAGTACATTTTTAGGAATAACGTATTTGCATAATCATTCACAACATCTTATGTCAGAAAAGATGTAGACACCGTAGAAGCTGTTTTACTAATGAAGCCATAGACAATATTGAATTTATTCATATTATACTTTCGACAGAATTTGACGTTCGGACTTTTAACAATGGCAATAAAGTTTCTCCTGTCACCTGTCACCTGGCGGCTCCTTTCTCAACTAAACCCTTTCTCCTGAGAAGCCGACACGAGTCACAGGTGCGATTGAACCTGCTACTTTTGAAACTGTTGTTATGAATTTGTTTTTTCGAAACCGTTATTTAGAAACCGTTATTTTGAGACCGTTTTTTTACCTTAGTTAGAAACTGTTTTTAATAAGTTTTCAGCCAGCACTGTTGAAAATAATCTACAATGCAGTTTTTAAAAAGGTTTTGTCATTACCTAATACCATGCCTGAGTCTAACTGCCCGAAACCGGTGAGACAATGGCATCCCCAATTTCTGGTTTGTTATGATGCTGAAATAAATGGGTAAGGAAAGGAGATGCGAAAGAGGAAGGAAGGTTCTGAAGTAGTTAATGCGGGATCTTGAAGGACTTAAATGTATTTAATGATAATAATAATAATATTGGGGTTGTTCGGTCATAAGACGTCATCGTAATTGAAAAGTAACATTATCAATTTGGAAGGCGGTGTGGGTACGGCCGCCTCGGGAACCATGTATTGGATAACCACCACCTCTGCCATAGGTCACACCAAGTGATTCGATACGTTTGGTGACTTAGCAGGGGTGCCCGGGTTCATGGGGAGAGGTTTTTCTTGATCTTGACAGCGGATGCGTTTGCCCATCAACTGCGGATTTGGAGAGACTGGTCTCCATCAGGACTCTCTCGGAACACTGCCTTGGACTGCAGTGGTAGGGATAGATTCATCCGTCACGTTTGGTGACTTAGCAGGGGTGCCCGGGTTCACGGAGTGAGGTTTTTCTTGATCTTGGCAGCGAATGCGTCTGCACATCAACTGCGGATCGGGAGGGACTGGTTGAGGGAGATCTTTTGATCTCTCCATCAGGACTCTCTCGGAACACTGCCTTGGACCGTAGTGATAGGGATAGATTCATCCGTCACTCTTGGGCACACTGACTTCCAGATTCCTACCCATTCCTCATATATTTTTCCTTCCCAGAACTTCCTTTCCCAAAAAAGACCTTCCCCGTAGCATCCCCAAAGATGATATTGGCCCCGAGGGGAATTATTTTTCTCGTCCTGCGTGGAGCTAATGTAAAAGAGAATCCTTTTTGTACTTCTTCAATGTTAGCCAATTCATTTTTGGCAATTTTTTTTATATATTTTTTAGCGTTATTTACAAAAATAGGTTATAAAGTTATAAGAATATATATTTTTGTCAATATTAATCCATTTTTTTAAATAAATTAATCGAAAGGTTAATACGGAAATCTCACCTCGCGATCGGAATTTATTGAACGAATCTTTTGTCTTACTGATTGTCGAATATCTCACTTTTACATTCATACGAATCAACCTGTCTTGATTTTTTATACACTGACGATTAATTACCTGCGTGCAAAAACAGCTTCGGATACTATTCGAATGCTGCAAAATAAAGCTCACTTCTGCTTGAACTAAATACATACCATTGGCTTAACATACATTTCAGAATCGATTCGCAGAAAAAATTAACCAGGTATTTAGGCGTTTCCAAACCGGAGATCGATTAGCGAATTTTTTCGAAATATTCGAGGAACACGTAATTATTCATTACATGGGAAACAAAAAACATATATACATTTTTATAAACATTAGCTCCACACAGGGGTAATGTGCGTTATCATCCCGCGACAAAATGTCCTTCGGACAAAACATTCACCAACAAAATATCTACTAAAACCTAACCTAACCTTACAATAATTTATTGTATTCATAGGGGTGACCGGCCAACTCAAAATGAAACTAACTTAGAACCACCTCAGAAAGAAGAAGATGGAGTGACATGAAATTACGAATGTTAGAGGAGCGCGCTAGTATGTAAGCGACAAAATTGATACGAAAATTGTGAAAAGGTTTAATAAAACATACTCGTTTAAAATAGAGCAAAAATCTCGCGGGGTTGTTTTAAACAGCATTTAAAGAAACACTGTGAATTTTTCCATACATATAACTTGTACAGCAAACGTGTTTATAATAATTTTTAAAGCATACTTTGCAATTTTTTCTATCGAGGGAATTTTATATAATTTGCGTTTCAGCGCGGGGAATGTCTAGATATTTATCTTCAAGAATAACATATATTTTTTAAGAGCTTTAAAACTTAACGTGTTTAAGGGAGATAATATATGTAAAAAAATCGGTAGAAATTCGGGTAGCGGAGTCTCAAGAGTGATGATAAAAAAATATTAAAAAATTGATTAAATAGGTTGTTAGGTTTAGGGTTACCGGCTTTTTGAAAATTATTTTTTCATAGCTTTTAATGACCGTTCTGAGGTGGTTCTGAGTTTTTTTTTTCGTTATTTGTTTTTGGGGTGTTATGCCGTGTTGCGCTACCTCCTTCTTTAGCCAACGTTTCGGACAACGTTGGCTAAAGAAGGAGGTAGCGCAACACGGCATAACACCCCAAAAACAAATAACGAAAATGCTTTTGGCCGTGAAAATCTTAAAACGTATCTGGTAGGTAATGAGTTGGCATGGAACCCTTAATAGGATGTCTGTATTATTTTTGTCCCATTTTTTGTAACAAAATACCTAGACAAATATCGCCCTATGGACCTGAGCGGACACCCCTGCTGAGTCCCCAAACGCAGCCAACCACTAGAGTTAACCCATTGCAGGGGTTTTGGTTATCAAATAAATGATCATTAATATTTTTTTTAAATTAGTAGACTTAAATTTTTTAATATTTTTTAATTAATTTTTTTTTATAATTTCAAATAAATTTAATAATGTTATTATGAAGTTCTGTTCAGTTTTTATTTTTGTTCGTAGTTCAACTGTTTCGGCTTACCCTTAAGGCTATTTTAAAACTGTGGTTAAACCACTCTGAGACGACTTATTTATACGAATCGAAATATCATTTTTTAAGGTGTCTAAATTGTTTTAATAAATAGTTCCCAGGGCGGCGGTAATCCACCTCCAAATTGAGTTTTTTTCTTACAAATTAATATAGATAAATGAATCCTTAAAACAACAGCGTTGAGTTTTGTTATTAATTGGGCTATTATCGAGTCCACTTGTAAAGCCGGATGCACTCGGTACACCGCCACAGCCTTCGCCCTTCCACCAGTTAATTCGAGGTTTTGATAAATGGTTCCATCGGAGAATGCTGTTTCGCCCAAAAGGCTTCTTTCGCCCTACTTTGGCGGCGCTCCCACTTTCCACTCAAATTGTATCGCATTCTTTATTTTTTCCTGAATAACTGTCGCGATACCACCGTATAAGCGTCGTTCACATAGCAACACTTTTGCACTGACTACCCACACGGAGAAGAGGTGCAAATTTTACTTGTAAAAATTTAAAATTAAAAAAAAATAATAAGACTACTGGAGATAAATTCGAGCAAAAATCTCTCAATAATCAATTGTCTAAGCATTTAAAGAAACACTGTGAAGTTTTTCATATCTATAACAATATGTTAAATAACATAAACAGATGCAATTTTTAACACTTCAGTTTTCTTGTTGGGTGAATGTATGAATGAAATTGAATCTTAGAAGTATAAATTTACTCCCTTCCCGACACTCGATCGAGCTATTGGCAGATAGACTCGTTGTCGATGACAATGCATTTTATCAATAGTTGGTGGCACTCATGCACACAAAACACGCATTTTTCTGAAATTAGATGATATTATATTTAAATATATTTTTTTTAACATAAACTGCACACAGGAGGCCCTGAGGAAAATAATTTCCCTCAGGGACTATGTCATCTTCGGGGATGCTGTGTTGAGGATTTTTTTAAAGGAAATGAAGGAGAGGAGAGTTCTGGGAAGGAAAAGGGTTTAAGTGGTGGGTAGGAATCTGTGGTTCAGTATGTCCTAGTCATCGGCCTCCAAGACCTAGACCTATGGCGGAGGGTATGGCAGTTAATGTACGAATATATGTCGTCCGAATAATTCAATTATTATGGATTTGGATTAGGTGTTAGCGGTGTTCGTTCATTTTAGCCATTCCCGGAGGAGGAAGGTTCAATCCTCAGTCAAATAATTTTTTTCTGTAATTGTCTACTAGCCGGCCCAAGAGAAAGCACAATAAGGTCGGAAATTTATAGAAAAGTAGGTTTTTACGGTTTAGTTTTTTAATAACTTTTTGAGCATAATTTGCGTTTTTTTCTATCAAAGGAATTTCGTATAGGTACTTACTTTTTCAACTCAGCTTTGAATAGAGATCATAATTGTACAAATTCGATAAACTTTTGAGGTTTTGCATACCAACCGTGTACAAATGTTTGGGCGCGCGAACCAAAGAGATAAATGACGCCATCTCTTCAGAGCATCTTCCATTGAAGCCGGTAGATCATGACCTGACGTAGAAATCAGAATAGTGGATGAATTTATAACTTCAAGTTTTACCCACTCACAGCTTACAATAACTGTTACTACAATTAATATTCTTAAGCCATCTTCAGAGAAGTAACATGTCATTACTCTGCTAATGTATATCCTCCACCGTTAAGTCACTAGCATCATCCACATTCATACACCGTATTTAACTGTTATTGGTTGGTCTCCGTAAATAATGACCGCATGCGGAAATGACACACTGGAGGTGTTTTGCAAGAAACTAACATTTTGCCTGGGGCGAGTATTTATGGAATGCTCGCTTTTCAGCTATTCAACGCCGGTTAATCAGTAAAGATTACTGTTTCGTAAATATATACACGATTAGGGATGCAAAGTTTTTAAAAATATCGATATATCGATATGGATATATATTGAATTAAGTCGATATCGATATTTCTTATTTTTTTAAAAGCTTATAGAATTCCAATGCAGTTTTAGTTATATCCAACGTCTATCGATTATGTATGTATTTTTTTTTACTTACTTACCTATGTGAATAATCACAAAATTTGGATAGGTGTATAAAATGTGTTTTTTTTTTTTCTTAAATTTATTTAAAAAAAATTAATTCCAGTATATTGTACCAGCTATCGAACTTAAAAATAATAACTTTGACAGTCTGCTTCCTTGTAGCCGGTTTCTGCTATGAGCTATAGCGGCTCCTGTCTTTGAAAAAAGACGTTCAGCAGAAACACTTGTTGCCACAATTAGTAGATGACTCATTGCTACTTTGAAAATTTTGGGATATACACCTTGCATCTCTTGCCATGTTTCAAGAAAGTTTGCTTTTATAGGAGTATACGTGTTTACAGGAGCAGAAAGATATAACGTAATAAGCTCGTCGTCACCGCCAGTTTTTTTTTATTTGCGTGTGAGACAAAGATTTAAGGTACCGATATTTCGATACGATATATTGAGTTTTTCGATATTGATATATCGATATCCGCGTATAGTCGATATCGATAAATATCGATATTTTTAGGGGTCGATATATCGATATTTATCGGTTTTCTGATATATCGTTGCATCCCTATACACGATCATAAATTACCTGTGACGAATGGAAAATCAAATACAGATCTTTCAACATTACTTGTAAGTGCAAAATTTTTGGTAATTAAAACCTATGACAAAAAAAAAAAAACAAAAATACCCGATAACCAAACCTAAAGTATACAATATTTAACCATTTTTTTTTTATTTTTTGCACCACTTTTAATGACTTTGTTTTATGGAGGTGTTTAGTTGAATTAATTTATTTCTCACCAATTATTTTTACGAATGATAGGAAACAGAACAGACATTTTCTGGTGAGGCGGGTAAAACACCTGCACTTGAACCTATAATATACGCCAATAAACGCCCGGGTAGGCCCTGAGGAAAATAATTTGCTTTGGGGATGCTGTGTGGAGGGTCTATTTAGGGAGAGGAAGTTCTGGGAAGATAAAAGGAATGAGGGTTCGTTTGTCCAGGAGTGATGGACGTATGAATACATCGCCATTGCGGTGCAAGGCGATGTTCCGAGAGAGTGCTGCTGGAGAGATCCAAAGGTCTCCCTTAACCAGCCAAGACACGGACAAACTTCACCCCTTAGAACCCGGGCATCCCTGGTCATAAATAATAGTCAACAAACATAGCGAACCACTTGGGGTGTCCAATAAATGGTTCTCGGGTGGCCGTACTCACACCCGCCTCCCAAATTGATTCATCATTATAAATGAATGCACCATCATTATTAGCAGAAAAATATTGCTTGGAAAATGATTGGGGACCTAGTTAACAGATGAATGAATGATATTCCTTTCACATATATATAACGCAAGTATAAATATTACAATAATGTTGGTAATAGAACTCCTTCGCGGGTCGCTAGTCACGATTCCAGAATGATAGATCTCTGTTTGCGATAAGTGAGTTCAATGCACCATTTCACCGCTGTCAGCATCCGCCTTATCAAAGGCTTTTGCTTTACACAACCTCTCTTGCTAAATGAACTTAACTTCTCTACTTAATAAACATATTAAAAGATATGTTACATCCATTCTCTACATCAAAGCTCTCCTAGCTGTTGGAGTTTGTGTATCTTTTTGGCGCTTGTCATAAAATATCACGGACTGTAGGTTCTGTCATCCGCTTAAGAATGAATTGGCACACACCAAAAGGTCATTGATGTGCAACAAAACAAAGTCGGAGACAAAACCGATCCCTGTGGGACGCCAGCATATTTGTTGAATGTGAGGAAGAGGTGAAATCATCAACAACCGTCTGAAATTTTTTAATCTTTTATTTTATTACATTTAAATTTAACCTTCGTAAATTTTTTCCACGGTTGGGTGTCACCCTGGGTGTCACCCTGGGCGGCCCGCCCCCCATTAGCTACGCCACTGCTTATATGTAAATGAAATTACACATACGGAAAAGTAAAGTTCGCAACTTTTCACAGACGAATATTTTTAAGCCGTATTTAGTTAAGACACTTTTACAAATGTTTCATAATTTACTTACCTCTGTAACCAGCGACGAGCACACTGGAGAACCGCCCACATTCGTTATGATCGACATAATATTTTAGGGTATAATGTATAGCAAAAGCTAACATTTTTGCCGTGTTATTTCGTAAAATGTACGATCAGAGCTCGACGCTGGTCCGGACAAGAATGATGACGTCACATTTCTATATATATTCATATGTCTATGAATGCGAACCAATTTCCCGCGCAATCTGCGTCTTGACAGTTCGAACATGAGAAACACGTCGCAAAATATAAGGATACCTTCCTCGTATTGTAATTTGTCTTTATTGCAATAAAATCATGGCTTTACAAGAGGTTATCTTCAATATTATTAGCCTTAATTGAGCCTACGTTAATACGGATTGTTGTTCAAGTTTAAGAAGGTAATTTCCGGCACGTTAACCCGTCGTTACCAAACTACTCCAAAGAGTTGGTAGTTACCGGACACTTTAGACAAAGTGGCCGGTTTCTACGGGTCATTCCCGTGTAATAAATATTAAGTTTTTTGCAATCAAATATGAGAAACGTAAAAAATATGTAAAGCTGTTAGATGAAATTGGTTTAACGTGTGGTTATCGAATATTGCTTATTGTACTTTATTGTTTGGCGGTAAAAGATTTAAGAACTGTTGATTGCCTTCGTACAGTACTGTTTATGAGTTTGTAAATTCACGTGCGTTACTGTGTATAATTTAGACCAATTGAACAAAATTGTTCAATAAGTTACCTAGCTCAGGTGTGTAATAATTGGTGTTAGCACCTTTTTTACATTAACTCCACACAAGTTGCCCTGAGAGAAATAATTGCCTTCAGGGTTTATGTCATCTTTGGGGATGCTGTGTGGAGGGTTTTTTGAAGAGAGGAAGGAGTGTACCTTTAAAAAGTGTGAAGGAGGAAACACGGTTCGATGACAACTCAACGTAGTGGAATTACAACACCCCTTTGAAAGTTCATTAAAACAGATGATTTTTTTTAAATAGCCCATCATCTAAACCTATATTAAGCAAGTTTTTATGAATTGAATCTTCTTTAGCACAGTTGTGATTTGAAACTCAATGAAACGGAATTGACATTAAAAAGAGACACACACATACATCTATAGGATGCGTAAGAATGAGACAGAATGAAACCTTACCCAATTACCTACGAAGCGTCAAGCTGCGTTTATTGGCCGCTTTGATTATGAGTACACTTTACAAGGCTCCTATTGGTTGAGATTTATTTTTTTATAACTTGTAATGACTTCGAAGGAGTGATGAAGTTGCAGTTGACCGGATAATTCAACATTGTTGAATTGTTCGGTCACCAGGAACAGAGGTCAGTAAATAGTTCCACAGCCGAGCCCGTTGAACTTAAGAGCGAGTCGTGGAAACGACCTGTTCTCATGTTACAAATTTCAACCGTGTACAAATGTAGGGCGCACGTTTGGCGTGTTTTCCAATTGTGCGCTGGTGCCAAGGGGATCAGCGACGCTAGTTCCTCGGAGCATCTTCCATTTTAATGCCAGTAGAACAAGGACATCAATCCTACCTGACACCTGTGCTCTAAAGATTGTCAAAACCCTCGACTACGTGCAGAAATTGGCGTTCTGTTTGATGGATTCCCTAAACAAGTTGGCTGAAATTATTTACTTCAGATCCTCGTGAAGTTACTTTTTTTTAAAACGGCATAAATACCCTTTTTTGATGTTTGCAATAATAAATGCATTCCACGTGCGTAGCTTTTCACGCACTCCAAATTTATTATGCAACGAATACCACTGCATTTTCAGCACTGCACTGCATCTGTAGGTACCAACTGCAGCAAGTAAATGCGCGCCGCCTTTATATGCAGTAATGATTTACTCATTTGTATTCCGCTAAGAGTTTTAACTCTATCGGGTATTATGGGCGAACTGTCGTGTTCAGGCTTGAGCTTTCTTCGATATGAACTCTACTTAAACTCAAAACACAGGAAATTGAACTGTAAAATAGTCAAATAAAAATTTCATTATTTATTTTTAATTTAGTGAACAAAACCTCAAATTGTAATATTTTAATTTAAACGAAGACAGTCTCATGTTAAAAAAAATGGGTAAAATTTATCAAAGACGCTATCCAGATAGCATTTAGTTCGGGTTTGAATTTTGCAATCATATATAAAAAGATAAGCAGCCCATAAAAACATGCGTTAAGAAAATGAAGATAACGTTGGTAGTTCTTTATGATACAGTTAAAAATGACCGAATCGGAGAGGGACACATTAGCTCAGTTGCTAGAGCTCCGCCCCAGCAAGGCGTAGGTCTTGAATTCGTAGATGTGATCGTGTCTTTTTCTGATTTTTCTGTTTTCAGATTAACGATTGGATTTCGGTAATATTGTCTTCATTTTAATTGAAATAATTAATAACCACACCAGTCCCAACTGACAAAAGTATGGGCTGTGCCATCCCCAAGGGGTATGTTGGGGCTAAAAGGAAGAAGTTAGTGACTATAATGGTGGAAAATACCTGGCTATTCAGATCTGGTCACCAAAAACGGATAAAGACACTTCACCACTTGAAAGAAGAGCAGAAAACAAAAACAAAAAATTATGAACCTAAAACAGACTGCGTTCATTAAATAAAAAGTGAAATTTAAAGTTTTATTAGTGCAAGCGATTGTGATTTTGATCTTTATACATTTTTCAAAATATAAAGGTTTAAATCGCACCACAAAAAAATCTAAAATGGAAAAAAAAAATGTTTTTATCAATTTTTTTAACTTTATATTCCGTGATTTTTCACGGGTGCGTGCTGATTATTAATAATAATAATGTCCTGCCTGCTAAGGAGAGTTAAATGACTTATTGTGTTAGCATTGCCCCGGCAGAGGTACCCAGTACTAGTACCTTCAATATGAATGGCCGTCACGGACTATTGTTTTATCCCCGGGTCATTGGAGAGCCGTGGCAGCGAGATAAACTAAACACAGATTGTCAAAATGTTTGCCAAAATGTAAACAATGCACTTCTTAAGATTAAGTTAAGTAAGTAGGTGCACTTATTAAGAGCAAATTAAGTAAGTAGGCCACTTATTAAGAGTAAATTCAGTAAGTAGGATCACTTCTTAAGAGTGAGTTAAGTAATTTGGAGCACTTCTTAAGAGTAAGTTAAGTAAGTAGGTGCACTTATTAAGAGTAAATTAAGTAGGTAGGACACTTATTAAGAGAAAATTAAGTAAGTAGGAGCACTTCTTAAGAGTGAGTTAAGTAAGTAGGAGCACTTCTTAAGAGTAAGTTAAGTAATTAGGTGCACTTATTAAGAGTAAATTAAGTAGGTAGGACACTTATTAAGAGAACATTAAGTAAGTAGGAGCACTTCTTAAGAGTTTCCTCTGGTTTTTCTGGGCGTTGTGATATTCATTGAAAGATTGGTTGTATAAAAAAAAGTTATTTGTAATATTAAAATTTGTCTTTTGTAGATATTTACGTATACCTATATACTTTATAATGCTTTGTATACATTTGCGAACATAAGCGCGAGCCGAGCTACGAATTATAGGAATTGTGGAACGAAGCGACGTTACGCGTCTTGTGCGCGGTTGTTTCGTTCCTTTCCCATAATTCAGCTCGCGTGTATATACGAAGCCTAAGAGTTTGAAGCCAACTTGTTTCGCATTTTGCTTTTACTCCACACAGAAGGCCCTTAGGAAAATCATTTCCTTTAGGGTCTGTCATCTTTGTGAATTCTGTGTGGGCCTTGATACACATCACTCCCACGGACCCGGGCAACCCTGCTAAGTCGCAAAACTTAGCGACCTACTCGGGGTGAGCTAAGCCTGAAGTTTTGGTTTTCCAATAATAATTGGTTCCCAGGGCGGCGCTACCCATACCCGCCTCCCAAATTGGAGAATTGCAGTTGCTAACAACCATTGAATCTCGACCAATTTCAATGTTCGATAAATAGTTTTTCAATCGTAAAGCATTACGGCAGTTAACAGGAATCACCCAAATGTTAAAAAATCATTTAACGTCGATCTGTGATGTTGTCAAATGTGACCGGTGTTAAAAAAAAAAACTTAAATAATAAACTAAATAACTAATGTGTTAGTATAATATATTACATTAGTAAAATAAAGAAAAAACTAGCACAGAGATAAATGAGATATGTATGTCTCCGCCATTTTCAGCACAAATTGAACCTGTAACCAACATAAAAAATCGAGCGCGTTTGTCATTATTTCATCATAAAACTATTACGACCCACGGAAAAAAACCCTAGTAACAAACAAAACAATTAAAATTCTTGTATTTAACTATACTTATACAGAATTCCTTCAGCTAATAAAATGTTATTACAAATGCGGGGAATGCAACAGCATTTGATCTCTCTATACTGTATTGCAAAACGTAATAATATTTCTCCACAAATTTCTCTTACCGATAACTTCAATTTAGTTGCTCGAGGCCATAGATATAAAAGATTGGTGGTTGGATTAGAAATGAACAGTATTATTTATTGGAAGAAATTTAGATTTTTTACTTGTATGCTGGTATTTAGACCACAAGTATTGTGATATAAAATGGGTTTGCGTTCGAAAACTGACGAGTTTTTGTGCAGAATATATCTTTCTTCATCTTTATTCATTAGAATTATGTTGTCCAGTTTCGGTAGGCACATAAACATTCGAATTCAAACGATTATATTTGGGAACCTTTGGCGCACTTGGCAAAACGCAAGACGGTCGCCAAAAGTTGTTGACCTCCGCAATGCAGTTCTTCGTCTTCTTTTCCTTACCTCAAACCACTCAAATTCATTTCAAACAATGTTTCCAATGCAAATCGTGGATTAACTGAACTACGAGTACGGAAGCATTTATTTATTTATTTAACGCCCAAAGGGCTTTTACGTGTTTAGTAATACAGTTAATTTATGACAGATGATTTTTGAACAGATACAGAAATAATAAAAATAAAATTAGATAAAAAGCACACAAGTCATAAAAATACAGCAATTTCATAGGTTTACAAAAATATAGATATGTTTAGGAATAGTTTTGGAATAAGTTTTTTAAAAGATCAACAAAACATGCCAAGCTTATGTTAAATATGTCAATATCACCTAAAAGTACTGATTTCCCATAGTGTGAAATCGTTGTATGGGAGAGTGTGCAATGTAGTTCCGCTTATGAATGCTACAGTAGAATAGTGTATTTTGTCGTGTAGTTACTGTCGGTATTCGTAAGTTTATGAGTTGCAGGAGTTCGCAACAGTCAAATTTAGAGTTAAGCATTTTGAATAAAAATGTTAAGTCGTTTATTATTTTATGTCTGTCTTCTAGTGTGTGTATTTTTAGATTATTTAATAATAAATTATATTTTAAGTCTTCTAGTGGAATATTTAATTTAAAATTTATAAAACGCAGTATTTTTTTTTGTATTCGCTCAATGTTATTAATGTGAATTTTGTAAGATGGAGACCAAACTACCGAGTTATATTCCATTAGGCTTCTAACTAGAGATACATATAATAATTTAATGGCTTGTATGGAATTAAAGTTTTCGGTTGTTCTTAATACGAAGCCTAGTGTTTTCATACCTTAGTTTACAATTTGGTGGATATGATTGGCGAAACTTAGTTTTTCATCCAAAATAATTCCAAGATCTCCCATTTACATGACTCTTTCTAAAGCTGTGTTATTGATGGAATATTCGAATAAAACAGGATTTTTATTTCTGGAGAAAGTCAAAGATAGGAATTTCATGCCATAATTACTAACGTGGTCGAGGGGTAAGGCTCTCGACTAATCAAACCCGGCTGGGCAAGTAAATTTTATTTGATTGAATTGTGTTATTTCACAATTTAATTACTTAAAGTAAAATGACTGGTCAGTGGTTGAGTGGGCATAGCGCTTGGGTCACACCCGGGCGTCGCGTGTTCGATTCCTCGGCTGGCTAAATCCTCCATCACAACACAATCAACATTTTCGGCTTTCTGTGGTGGTAGTAGGAGATTTTCAAACATTGTTGGGTTATTCGTAACCCGGGAATGTTTGTCTTTCTTTAAAAAAAAAAATATTTGGTAAATTTGCGGCGCGTTCCAGTGTCTATATCCTAAGACCACCTTCAGAATTGATACCTTGCTTGAAATGGCTTTAGCTGTGTTTGGTGACCATGTCTGAATAGCCAGATACTCCTTCCTTCAGCCTCACAGTATAGGTACCCGAATTGAGGATGCTATCTATAGTTTCACCGGCTCCAGGCGGTGGGAGCAGCTGGGACTTTTTATTTTTTACATGAGCTCCACACAGGAGGCCTTGAGGAAAATAATTTCCCTCGGGGCCTATGTCATCTTCGGGGATGCTGTGTGGAGGGTTTTTTTTAAGGAAAGGAAGGAGAGGAGTGTTCAGGGAAGGATAAGTGTTTGAGGGGTGGGTAGGATCTGAGGTTCAGTATGTCCTGGTCATCCGCCTCCAAGACCTAGACAAACCTCACCCCATGAACCCGGCACCACTGCTAAATCACCAAACGTAGCGAACCACTTGGGGTGACCTATGGCAGAGGTGTTGGTTATCCAACAAAAGATTCCGCCTCCAAAATTGAAATGAGATGGGTGAGGAAGGTGGGGAATCACCTGGCCATTCAGATATTTCATTCTTGGTATTTTACTTGGGTGCAAAACGACTCAAGTATTAAATAAGGAGGCGTCTACTAATATCTACAGGAATTCCAAAAACTGAAAAAATCGAACTAATATCTATGAGAATCAAAGTGTTGACGAATATCTACAGCTCAAACTGTTGACTAATATCTATGAGAACCAAAGTGTTGACGAATATCTACAGTACTGGCAGAGGTTGGATTTGCAATTATATATAGCATATTGGAATAACGTAATATTGCGTATGCAGTTAAAAAAACTTAATTTATGTAAGTATGTATGTAAAAATCCCTGATATCGGACTATTGGACACATTTAGCTGATTAGTTCAACCTACGCTCTGTAGATATTAGTCAACACTCTGAAGTTCGTAGATATTAGTTCAACATATGAGCTGTAGATATTCGTCCGACATACAGGATGTAGATATTAGTAACTGGAGTCTTAAATAAGAGTCAACGCCGTATTACCTTACTCGGTTATGATATCAAATACGACACGGCATGAACTCCTTGATACATTGATTACAGCCTGTGGTCAGAGTTCCACCTTATATTATCTCATAGCCAGGGCCCGATTCAGGGTTAAATCTGCCCGAGACTATAGTATTTGTAAAATCTAACAAGTCAGCGTTTCTACACTAAATTTAGTCACATTTTTACTCAGTAGAACTCCATAAACAATGAAAACATTTCCAGTTTTTACTAGGACAACTCCCGTATTATAACTTTTGAAGGTTATTCCCTTCAATGTAATATATCATCGAAGAAGAAGATAACACCAATGATCTAAACAAAAATATGAAAAATTAAAATTTAAAATTAGTCGAAGATAATATTGTTTATTCTGAAATTTGAAATACGAGATTGACAAATGGCAGTGGCTTAATTGGAAAGGCGTTAACATGAGAGGCTCTGGGTTCGAGCCCAGTTGCGATCGTTATATTTTTATTTTTCTGTGTCTTGTTCACTTTCATATTTTCGTTTAGATTATTAGTGTAATTCTTCTTCTTCAATGGTAAAAACCTTTAATTTTTATCGCATTTTCTTTGCCTTTTTATTGCAAACCCTTAATAAACGCCATGAGAAAAACAATAATATTTTTTTCATTATGGGGTATTTTAGAGGAAGCCCGAGGAAAAATAATTCTCCAGGTCCTATGTTATCTTTGGGGATGCTGTGTAGAGGGTCTTTTTAGGAAAGAAAAGAAGTTCGGGAAAGGAAAAAGATATGAGCGGTGGGTCATCTGGGGGTCAACGTGTTCAGGAGTGATGAACGTTAACAAAATACAGGTAACATAAAATATAAGAAACAAAATATAGTCCATAAAATATAGGAGTTGACATAAAGTAGGTAATGTTTAAAATTATTGTTCTCATTAGTTTATGGGATAGGTAGAAATACATGGTTGGCACATATGGCGTTTGAAGTTTGCTAAGTTCAAATTATTGTCAAATACATCCATATTGTTTAAGAATTTGTTACCAAGACTATGCAAACGTTATATTGGAGAATGTAAATCATAGTTCGAATGAGATGTACGTATAATCACTTTTAACCACAATTTCACATGTCTACACATTACGTTTATTAATAATTAGTTTTAAAATTTCCGATCGCCCCGAGAAATTAATGGCCCCTAAAATTTAATAGCGCCCTAGACCAGTGCCTAGTCTGCCCAGATCTGGCCCTGCTTACAGCATAGCCTCTTTATAGTTCCTGCTTGCGTGTTCCTCGAACTGAGGTGAGGTGATTCAGGTTTCCTTTGTTACCGACCGTTCAAATACTGCGGAGCCAATGACCGGAAGTAGAGTCGCTGACATTTTACTAAGGTAGGTTACTCCCGCACTATGGGCAATTCAAATAAAACAGGACAGAATATTTGTAGTGTTTGTGTACAGTAGTAATTTTGCCGATTCAAATAAAACAGAGAGCGATTTTGTGTCTGTTGTGGATACGGAATCCTGTAAAATTAAACTTGAATAACCTATTTTATGCACGTAAGTAGTTGTTTCTTATATTAGTTGTTGAAATGTAGTGTAGTTCCCATAAATCGAGCCTAAAAGTGCGGCGATTAGTTTTTGGAAGTGCGGCAATTAGTTTCTAAAGCCCCGTTGTGATTTGAATTTCGGAAATGACGATTACTGCACCTACGACGCATCAACTGCGCTCATTGGCCGCTTTGATTATGATGGCACTTTTAAAGGCTCCTATTGGTTGAGATATGAAACAGAATTATCTCATCTTAACAGACGGATTGCAATCTTTAGAGCACAGGTGTCGGGTGGGAATGCTATCCTTGTTGACGGGTATTACAATGGAAGATGCTCCTAGGAACTAGCGTAATTGATTCCTTCGGCACCGGTGCATACTCGGGAAACACGCCAAACGCGTGCCCAACATATGTACACGGTTGACATTTGTTACATGAGAACGGGTCGCTTGTAGCTCGGCTGTGGAACGATTTGCCGGCCTCTGTGTTTCCTCCTTCTTACAACATGGACCTCTTCACGACCAATGTTCATTCCTTTCTCTCCTCACAAAGACCCTCCACACAGCATCTTAGATGACATAGGCCCTAGGGGAATTTATTTTACTCAAGGCCTCCTGTGTGGAGTTAATGTAAAAAAAAGTTGAAAAGGCAATTGCAAGCCATAGAAAATCACACAAACTTGACAGGCGATTACGTATGGATTCGATTGCGTATCCACAAAATATATAGAATCGTATGGCAGGACGGATTAATCGTGTTCAGTAGTAAAGTTACCAATTCAAATAAAACAGGACGAACTATTCGTGTTTAGTAATAAAGTTGCCGATTTACGTAGTTTAACATTACGATTTTCTCGATTAACGACATTTCTGCATTACGATTTGCTCGTTTTGCATCCTTTCGATTACAATACAGTCGATTTACGACTTAGGGAACAGTCTTCCCATAAATTCGCCGTTTTCTGTTAATTCTTAATAGTAGTACCTGCGTAAGATTTTTAAAAAGTTAATATCGCACAGTAGATTGTGCGCGTGTTCGATTCTTCGGCTGGCTAAGTCCTCCATCACAACACAAGCAACATTTTCGGCTTTCTGTGGTGGTAGTTGGAGATTTTCAAACATTGTTGGGTTATTCGTAACCCGGGAATGTTTCTTTCTTTTTAAAAAAATAAAAATAAATAAAATAGTCTCAACTTCTCCAAACTGTTTGGAGCCATTCAAGGTATCTGGTGAGGCAGAAACGAGTGAGGAAGCGTAGAAGAAGGTGAAGATAAAGGTGGGTAAGTACCTGGCTATTCAGATTTGATCTCCAAATACGGCTAAAGCCATTTGAAGCCACTGTGGGCAATTCAAATAAAACAGGACGAATTATTCGTGTTCAGTAGTGAAATTGCCGATTTATGAAATTCAACATCACGATTTTCTCGATTTACGACGTTTCTGCAATTCGATTTTCTCGATTTACGGCTTTTCTGCATTTCGATTTTTTCGATTTACGGCTTTTCTGAATTACGATTTTCTCGATTTACGACGTTTCTGAATTTCGATTTTCTCGATTTACGACATTTCTGCATTACGATTTGCTCGTTTTGCATCATTTCGATTACAATACAGTCGATTTACGACTTAGAGAACAGTCTTCCCATAAATTTACCGTTTTCAGTTAATTCTTAATAGATTAATATTATCGTTGTGATTTGAAACTCGATGAAACGAAAAATAGCGACACTAAAAAGAGACAAACACATACACCTACATGTATTTAGCTTGCGAGAGAATGAGATAGAATAATCGGTCTCCGCTTTGTGCGGTGCTTTGAAGCTCATTGGTCTCCTCTTTGCACGGTGCCTCGTAGCCTCCCCACTCTTGTCTACTTTAGTTTTCTGAAGGTTTCACTTTTACTCAACTTCTATAAACTGTTTGGAGCCATTCGAGGTATCTGGTGAGCCTGAAACGAGTGAGGAAACGATAAAAAGGTGGGTAAGTACCCGGCTATTCAGATCTGGTCACGAAACACGGCCAAAGTATTTAAAATTCTCTCGATTATCAATCCGAAGGTTAGGGGTTCACATCCGGACGTGTACAAATAAAGTTCATTTGATTAATTTGAGTCGTTTCCTTGTCGTTTCACAATTCATTATTAAAAAAAAATATGTTAATTAATATAATTGCTTAATATAATTGCTGTATTCTGAATTGAAACTTTGCTTCAAATGGCTTTAGCCGTGTTTGGTGACTAGATCTGAATAGCTAGATACTTCCCCACCTTCCTCTTCCCCGTATCCTTCCTCTTCCCCGTATGTCTTCTGCCTCACAACATTCCTCAATTAGAGATGCCGTGGTCTTACTGGCTCCAGACGGGAGTACTTGGGATTCTTGTACGGTATTCACATAAAACAGTAATGTATCGATTCTGAACGGTGGTATTTCGCCAGGGCGATACTGAGAGTAGGTATCTACCAACTTATGTATAACTTTCCATGTCTGCAATAAAGTGCAGATAATTTCAATTCGTCTCGTTTAAGAACTCATTAATTCAATTCCTTGGAAACCCAACTCTCCAACAAGTGTTTATCAATAGTTAATATTCTTTACAAATAACCAATTACGATTTGGAATTCAATGAACACTGATTAAAATGATTTAATTTGACCTTGAAGGCAACAAAAATAACCCCGCGTTTGTACACATATGGTAATAGTAATAAAAATGTACCTTTAATAAGATTTCAATTTGACTTATTTGGTGGTTCGAGAGTTTGCGTCTTCTAATATATGTTTATCTTATAATATATTGTAGGGGACGACACTCTAACATACAATCGCTCGTCGGGTAGTCGAAAAACGAATCGGGTTCGATACCTTTGCCGAACGGAATTAACGCAAGCTCACGTCAGCTGGGTTGTCAGCGTATAAAACCCAATTATTCGGCTGTTGAGTATCGTTCTCTACAATATGTTTTACCAGATTTAAATGTCCGGCTTAAATTTTCCCCACAGGAAAAACTAAACCCTTTCACACACTTTTCGACAAATGATCATCTAGTCAATTCACGCTATGCAATTGCACTATATAAGTATAATAAACACAAAACAATACAAGAACAACATGTCAACCTACCAATGGGAAAATAATTCACCGACTCCAGATATTTTCATATCAGAGGGTTCGGCTCGGTAGAACTCCTAATTATTGGACCTATAAATACTACTGATCCCTCAATATACTCGTATAAATATTTAAAAAATCTTTTGTAATCCTACATGTATTTAAAATGACTGATTTTTGCATTTTTATATATAAATTCTTTGACAAATCTAATATGCCTAAATTTTGAATGAGAGAGCTAGGTATAATGCCAGTAGCCGAAATAACAAATGGTAATATGTTTATGGTCTGAGAATGCCAAATTCTTTTAATCTGATTTCCTAAATCTGTATATTTTCTTATGTTTTCCAGAAACAGATTTATAATGAATATTATTTATTAATATACGCCATAATGGGCTTTTCTTATAAAAAATTACAAGCCATTAAGTAAATACTTAAAAATTAAAACAATAAAGAAATATATAAAGATAATGACAAAAAAGGTTGCAACAAAAATACGAAACAAAATACATAGATGAAAATGTGAACAGAAACTATGAAACCTCATTTTTGACCAAGGTTCGAACTCGAGTCGAGAACATGCAATCCCACTCAAGTCTGTAGTCAAGACTGCAATCTATCAAACTTACCGCCTGTTTCTGATCAGATTATTTAGGTATTTTAGGTTACAGACAAGAAGTGGCTGACAAACTGTGGCAAACTTCAATTTGGGTGGTGGGTATGGGTACCGCCACCAAGGCAACCATTTATTGAATAACCAACATCTCTGCCATAGGTAACCTCAAGGATGCCGAATTAATGTAATGAGATGTCCGAGACTTGGCGGCGTATCCGTCTGCCCTCAACTACGTGACAGACCAGATCTGAAGAGACTGACAGAGGGAGACCCTTTGAACTGAGAACTCTCTCAGAACACCGACTTGCACTGCAGTTGGAGGGATGGATTCATACCTCCGTCACTCCTGGACACACCTTTTTATTTCCCAGAACTTTTTCCTACCTTCTTTAAAAAATAGACTTTCCACACAGCCTCCCCAAAGAAGATATAGGCCCTGAGGGTAATTATTTTCCTCATGAAAAAGCTAACATAAAAAAAATATATGTATAAAAATGTGGTGAACTTTCGATTTGAACAGGAGAGAAGCGGAAAAAAGAATTCACTACATCGTGACATGACTCAAACGTAAACTATCGAAGTTTTTAATTCACTTCATCGTTCCATGTCTTTCTGAGGAGTCCTTTGCTTTTTCGTTCATCCACACTCGATTTATACCTTATCGAGCATGTATCTTTTTCGTTTATTTCCATAAATATAATGTAATCAAATTATACTTATTTTTGTGTTGATTGCACAGAATACAGATTCCAAGAACAAAATCAATGATACTGTCTGCAGCTCTTTTGTTGTCGAATAATGCTTCTACCACCTGTTTTAGCGAATATAAAATCTGATTTGTTTTGAATTCATTAATCGATTATATTGCTTGCCACATAAATTAAACACATGGATAAAGAAATAAACAATTCGTACCAGACTGATTAAAAAATTCAGAGTTGTGAACTGTCGTAGTATCGATTAGGTGAATTTTAATTTGGATTAATACTAGGTCCCCGGCATGCGTTGCAATACCATTCAAAGAAATAAATTGATTCTCCCTGCATGTCCTTTCCCGTGCGACCGCGTTCCCTTTCACCTTCCCCGCCTTTCCCCTGCCTCGTCTCTTCCCTCCCCGCGAACCCCACCTCTCCCGTTCTCCTCCCCCCTGCCTTTCCTCCCTGCCGCTAAAATATATTAAATACACACATTTTACTTTATACAAATTTCGCTATATGTTATTCTGATGTATGAGCTATATAATTGTAAAGGTTCATTAAAATCCATTCAGTAGTTTTTGCGTGAAAGAGTAACAAACATACATACATCCATACAAACTTTCGCGTTTATAATATTAGTAAGATAAGATTATTATTATTCTCAATTTGGGAGGCGGGAATGGGTACCGCCGCCCCGGGAACCTTTATTGGATAACCAACACCTCTGCCATAGGTCACCCCAAGTGGTTGGTGATTTAGCAGGGGTGCCCGGGTTCACGGGGTGAGGTTTGTCTAGGTCTTGGAGGCGGGTGACCAGGACATACTGAACCCTAGATTCCTACCCGCACCCCTTAAACCCTTTTCCTTCCCAGAACTCTCCTCTCCTCTCCTTCCCTTCTTTAAAAAACTCTCCACACAGCATCCCCAAAGACGACATAGGCCCTAATTATTTTCCTTAGGTCCTCCTGTGTGGAGCTCATGATAAAAAAAAATTAATTACCTAAGAAATACATTTGTGTATTTTTATTTATTTATTGACTTTGTTTTTTTTTTACATCAGCTCCACACAGGAGGCGCTGAGGAAAATAATTTTCCTCAGGGCCTATTTCATCATTGGGGATGCTGTGTGGAGGGTTTTTTTAAGGAAAGCAAGGAAAGGGGAGTTCTGGGAAGAAAAGGGTTTAAGGGGTGGGTAGGAATCTGTGGTTCAGTGTGTTCTAGTCATCCACCCCCAAGACCTAGACAAACCTCACCCCATGAACACGGGCACCCCTGCTTAATCACCAAACGTGGCGAACCACTTGAGGTGACCTTAGGCAGAGATGTTGGTTATCCAATAAAGGTTCTCGGGGCGGCGGTACCCAATCCCGCCTCCCAAATTGATAGTTAATTAATTGACTTCAAATATTTCATGAGTTGTTAAAATTTTTGAAACAACCCAATTCATTTTTACCTTTGGTCAAAAAACATAAAAAATATATTTTAGAATTAATTTTTGTTGTTGTCGTAAACTTAACAATTAAATCAGGTCTTATAGGGCTGGAAGGTCATTAAAAAACGTTTGATTCGTTCTCAGTATTATTTCAAATTACTTCACATGAATTAGCATTTTATACTTCGTCAGTAATGTAATAAAGTACTGCCTATACTTCGTAAATTAATACTCGTTGTTATATAAATATTGTTCCTATAAAATACCTCCATGTGAAATGTTTCAACCAGTATGATAATATTACACGCATTACAAATATTATGCTATTTAATGGCTGAATTTAATTGCTGGGTAAGAATGATGAATCTAAATTATGTTTTTTTCTCCTAATCATGGATAAAATAACAAAAATACATAGAACTTCTTTTTACATGCGGGGATTTTTTTTACATGGAATACATGTTCATCGGATTGTTAAAGCAAACAGAAAGGTACTTTCCTAGCAAATCCAGGCTATAGCTTGTCATATACATTAGGCTTGTTGAAAAAGTATCGATATATCGATATTTTTTATTCAATATATCGATATTTTTAGCCGATGTATTTTGATCCGATATATCGATACAAAATATCCAATATCGAAAATTGTATCAAAAACGATATTTTCTTAAATTTATGTATTTAAAGTCACTAGAATCCAAAACCGTATAGGAACGAACGTAAAAAAGTAACTGTATTGGGTCATGACATCTGGCGGTTGAAATTTTAACTATTAATAGCTTACAAATCTATTGTTTTTGCATTAGTATTTGTGATCACCAATACTATCTCATGTGTGTAGGTACATACATAGAAATGTATGCTATTTTTCGCCATTTTTTTCTAAGCCACTCCTATGTGTTGGTTCCCAATTGTCTATGATTATTGACTATACCTTGTTCCAAACACGAAGTTCTTTTTGACAGATTAATACGCCAATAGAATGTTACTGAGACGCATACAAACTTTGTATGCGTCTCAGTTTACATAGGTATAAGTTAGAAGACAGCTTTATAGTTTTTGATATTTTTGTAATTATTACGTAATACAAATGAATAGTGATAAAAATACCTTCATTTTTATTGAAATTTTTGTACATTAAAAAAAGCAAATTGTGTACAAAAATTACTATTGATAATATTGAGCTGAATACACTATTATTTTAAAAACGCAAAATCTCTTGAAAATTTGACCGATATATCGATGCATCGATATTTTTCCCTCGATATATCGACGTCGATATTGATATTTTAATAAATATCGATATATCGATTTTTTTTTCACTTTCGATATCCCTATTTCGATAACTCCGTACATGGAGTTTCTAATAAGGCTTGCTTTAAGAAATTTTGATAAAGGAAACTGATAAAATGCACAGAGTGGAGCACGCTACATACTCGTATGTGTAATCTAGAAACCTTGGACTCGGAATATCAAATTCCATTTTTTAATAGATTTTTTTTTTTTTTCTGACGAATAGAATTTTTTTACGTTAACTCAAAATAATTTCCCTCATGGCTAATTTCATCTTTTGGGATGCTGTGTGGAGGGTCTTTTTGGGTAAAACACGGTGTGAACCTGGGTTTTGAAGAGACCCATGTTGGCAAATCGTTCTATAGCCGAACTGTTGTCGTAGAAACGACCCGTTATCATGTGACAAGTGTCAACTGCGTATAAATGTTGGGCGCATTTACGCGTGTTTCCCGATTGCGTATCGATGCCGACGGAATCAGTGACGCTAGTTCCTCGGAACATCTTTCATTTAAATACCGGTAGAACAAGGACAGCATCCCTACCCGATGCCTGCGTGTTCTAAAGACTGCTATCCGTTTGATAAAACAGGCGAATCTATCAAACTGACCGCCCGTATTAGCACAGAATCGAATTTTTTCAGTTATTTTGGGACTACAGACCTGAGATGGCTGCCAAATTCAACCATGGGGTACATAATTACGAGTATTATTGCACACTGTCATTTTGAAAAAAGAATGTTTTTGCATGGTTGATATGATCAAAATTTGGGACAGAATAATACCATTTCAAACCAATATTTATTGAAAATGGGTTTAACAAAGTTTCTCATACGGGAAAATTTCGAAAAAAACCCGTCGACGTAGTTTAAAGTCTCGAAAAAATGAAATTTTTTTACGTTGCAGTTATTTCAAATCTTCCAGTGGATCATGATCTCCAAGCTACGTCACGAAATTTTAGCCTATCACCGCTTCATCCCCTCTATGAGCCAAAACGCATTTTCTACGAACCTTGATTTCAAACCATAGGTAGGTACCTGTAAGTAGGGACTTTCTTTGTAGGCAAATTTGAGAATGGAAAAATTATTCTGTTTTTTTTTTTCAAAAATAGAATGTTTTCAGCATAGCCTAAGGTTGGGCTTTGAATAGAATATTGGATATGAGCAACACATATTTGAATAGAAAAATTCCATTTCAAACCACACCTGTAAGTAAGTAGGTACTTTTTTATAAGCAAGTTTGAAAATGGAAATATTATGTTTTTCTTTCAAAAATAGAATGTTTTTAGTACAGCGTAAGGTTGGCCTTTGATTCGAATATTGGATATAAGCAATACATATTTGAATAGAAAAATTCCATTTCAAACCATTGCTGTAAGTAGTTACTTTTTTGTAAGCAAATTTGAAAATGGAAATATTATTTTTTCTTTCAAAAATAGAATGTTTTTAGTATAGCGTAAGATTGGCCTTTGGATAGAATATTGGATATGAGCAACACATATTTGAATAGAAAAATACCATTTCAAGTTTCGGCCAGTACCTACCTGCCTAAAACCGGCCTTTCGGCGTCTCCGGCGCCCAACAGCCTTGAGATTGTGAAACTAACGACTTTATGATCCGCGTGAAGCCGATTCTATAACCGGTGTAAATGTTATCAAACGCCTGGGACTCAAAAAAATACCTCAATTTTATGACTAATGGTCAAACCACTTGTTCAAATTTGCGTGGGACAATGTTTATTTTTATCTTTGGAAAAAATTTGATCAATGTTAAAGAAAGATCGAAACGGATTATTACACACTTTTATAGTTTTGTGATTTACATCACCTCACGAATAGGTGTATAAAAAAAATTAATAACTGTTAACAATAAAACATCTTTTATAGGATTGCTGTGAAGAGGGTAAGGAAGGGGTGAAACTTTTTCAGTTCAAGAGACTACTCCTGTAGAAGGGGGAAACACAAAATCTGAAAATTTACTCCGAAGTTGGAGTTGTAAAGCAAAAGAACTAGCCGTAAAATTAACACGTTTTCAACCCGAAAATTTTTAACTGTCTGAAAAAGACAGTTTTTGACGATTTTTCGCGTGTTTTGAGTGTTCTTTCGCGTTTTTCGTTTGTTTTCAAGTTATTTCGTTCTTTTGACAGTTTTCTGCCGTTTTCCACGTGTTTTGACCATTTATTACAAGTTTTATTTTTTAATAGGTATTTGTCGTCATTTGACGCATTTTTAGTGTTGTTTTACGTGTTAGACGTTCTTTGGAAGGCGGGTATGGGTACAGCCCCGCCTTAGGAGCCATTTATGGGATAACCAATAACTCTGCCGTAGGTCACCTCGAGTGGTACGCTACATTTGTGACTTAGCAGGGCGCTAGGGTTCATGGGCTGAGGTTTGTCACACCAACTGCGCGGCAGGCCGAATCAGGAGAGACTGGTTGAGGGAGAGTTTTGACCTCTCGCACCGCAGTGGGAGGGATAAATTTACACGTCTGTCACTCTGGATACATTTCCAGATACCGTCCCTCATACATTTTTCCATCCCAGAACTTCCTCTCCCTCCTTTTCTAAGAAGACCCTCCACACAGCAATCCCCAATGAGGACGAAGCCCTCGAGGGGAATTATTTTCCTCAGGGCCTCCTGCGTGGAGCTAATGTAACAAAAATATGCTTTTGATGTGGTATTTAACCGGTGCCAAAGGGATCAATGATGCTATATCCTTAGATCACCCTCCTTTGAAATACCTGTAAAATAAACGTAAAAGTTTTTTATTTCGAAACTTCTTTAACCACTGAACAGCATCAGGGTTGTTGAAATCGCCATCCGATCGACCGTGAAACAAGTCAAATCCGGCTCTCATAGAAGGTATTCGATTAAAATTAATTTTTCGAGAACAGTGTTATTTATTTATTGAGTGAACCTTTCAACTGTTATAATTGAAAGTGTTTATTAATAATCGATAGTAAGGCTGACATTATCGGAGTCAAGGTCCAATCCAATCATAAACCTAGTTGTTCGCTTAGGCGCTTAGTGGTTCAAATGGCTGCAAGCGATATGGAAAACTTAGAGGTTAATGTAGTCTAGTCAGAAAATCACGGGATATTTTAATTAAAATGTTGAAAATTTTTTGAAGTAAAACTTCTTTAGCTCCATTAGTGATTTGAAATTAGGATGAAACGGAAATGCGTCACAAAAATTTGGTTCGGTTTTAATATAATGCGGTAAATTCACGACTACACGCGGGCCTCCAATAGCGCCGCGGTATGAAGCGTCTGACTCAGCGCCCAGAGAGACATCCAGTTAACGGAGGTTTGAAACCTACCAAATCCAAAAAAAGAAACTATTTTTGTAAAATAAATATCCAATCTTCAAACCACTTTAAAATAAACAGGCAAAAGAAAAAAAAGCGACAGCTAGCGACTTTCTAGTTTTACTTCTACTGCGTATGAATTTGGGAGGCAGGAATGGGTACCGCCGCCCCGGGAACCTTTATTGGATAACCAACACCTCTGCCATAGGTCACCCCAAGTGATTTAGCAGGGGTGCCCGGGTTCATGTGGTGAGGTTTGTCTAGGTCTCGGAGACGGATGACCAAGACACACTGAACCCCAGATTTTTCTTTTTTCCTTTTTCTTCCCAGATCTCTACTCTCCTTCCTTTCCTAAAAAACCCTCCACACAGCATTCCCAAAGATGACATAGGCCCTGAGGGAAATTATTTTCCCAAGGGCCTCCTGTGCGGAGCTCATGTAAAAAAAAAAAATTGCACATTCTGATTTTATTTCCTAAAACATCATATTATAGGTAAGGGAACGTACCCATACTACGTGACCAATTTTTTGCAATTTTTAACCCCCCCCCCCCCCGGTGACCAAAATCCTAAGCAAACCGCCGGTCATTTGTACCAAGCATGACATTTGAAGACCCCCCCCCCCACTGAAGAGGTCACGTAGTATGGGTACGTTCCCTAAGTACCTACTTTATCACTTGTCTGGATTAATATTCACACATCACCCTTAAATTCAAAGAAAATTTGAGTTCATTGAATTATGAATAATTTCAAGCAATTTTAACGCACATCACACATGACATAACTGATATTAGTGTACCTGGTGATAGGTAGATATCAACTTTATTGTTGTCTTAATTAGTCTTCATATAAGAGGTCCCACCTTTAAAAATGACACTTACAGTCCAAAGTATTTTATTTATTTATGTATATATATTATATATACCAAATTGCACATTTAGTTCATAATATTCTTGACAGAGGAATGATTTCGTTCAAGATTTCACAAGAAAGAGATTCCGTCAAGACAACTTTTGAAAACACTAATAATTGCATTCGGAATTAAGGAATGGTTCCTTTATTTCCTTGAAAGAATCACAAAGATGTGATTTTTTTCAAGGTCATTTTGGAGAACATTAATAATTGCATTCAGAACAAATGAATGATTTCTTCCAAGAGATAGCAAGGATGAGATTCTTTCCAGGTCATTTTGGAGAACATTAATAATTGCATTCAGAACAAATGAATGATTTCTTCCAAGAGATAGCAAGGATGAGATTCTTTCCAGGTCATTTTGGAGAACATTAATAATTGCATTCAGAACAAATGAATGATTTCTTCCAAGAGATAGCAAGGATGAGATTCTTTCCAGGTCATTTTGGAGAACATTAATAATTGCATTCAGAACAAATTAATGGTTTCTTTCGAGAGATCGCAAGGATGAGATTCTTTCCAGGTCATTTTGCAGAGCATTTACAATTGCACAATTAAAAATATAGTATGTAACTATAATTTTTTAAACATTTAATAAGTATTAAAAGTAAATTTAAGTTCATCGAAGATTAATAATTCAATGTAGTAATGATGCGCATCACAGACAACGCGAGCTGAACTTGCGAGACGTACCACGAATTATGAGAAAGGAACGAATCAATTGAATCAACGGCCGGCGTGAAACTCCGTCTACGGTTGTTAATTCCTTTCCTATAATTTGTGTCTAGGCTCGCGCATACGTTTGCAAATGTATATGCATCATATAAAAAGAGATATAAAAATCTTAAAAATCAAATAAATGTGTCCAATATTAATAAAATTTCCCATAAACTCCCGAAAAAAACCATTATCCCTTAATCCCTCATTCAGGTGAGGCTTTGTCTCTTTAGATATAGTACGTTGCCCATTATATACACATCTGACTCTTTCTCTCTTCTACTATGTTAGATTTTAATTTCATGCTATCTCCCTGTTAGTTTATTCTATGATCTGCTTTGTCTATTTTTTGACAGCTTAATTTTGTCGCCTTTTGACAATTTTTTTAGGCGAAATCGGTCAGTCGTATTAAATTTCATGGTTGTAAACAAAGTAATTGTCTCATTTTATTAAGTACTAGCAGACCCGGCCACACGTTGCTGTGGCTAACAACGCAATTACCCAACCTGTATAACCAAAACCAACACTACCTGTTAAATTGCATAAATATCACATCCACGCCGCCCGCTTATAAATGGTATATATCAACCAATTTACACAAAACCTTGACAAATTATATACGTAAACCTTCCTCATGAATCACTCTATCTATTGGTGAAAACCGCAGCGTAGTTTCAAAGATCTAAGCGTACAGACAGCGGGAGCGACTTTGCTTTATACTCGTACACTACTAGCGAGTGCCTGGCATGCGTTGCTATGCCACTTAAAAAAGAAATTGTTTCTACGTGTCCTTCCGCCTCCCCTTCCTCCCCTTCCTCTTCCTCTCACGCGCTCCCACTCCACCTTCTCCGCCTTTCCCCTCCCCACTCCCCTTTTGAGTTCCCCTCCCCCCTCTCGCATTCCATACATTCAGTCTCGGTACATTCAATTTTCAAACAGTTCGCGTGCCACCTATCGCAATTTTTTTTACAATTTTCATTATGCCAGAGCTCACCGCTTCTTTTATACAAACCTTGTCCTCACAATAACAAATACAAGAAAAAAGAATTATCCAATTTGGTGCAGTCATTCGGAAGTTATGCGCGTACATACATTTCGGCGATTTATTTTTATTTATTAAAATTAATAATTTATATTTATATAAGATGTAAAGATCTATTAGAACTACAAAATAATTGCATTTACAAGTTACAATTTATTGATATTCGTTAATCGAGTTAAATAAACTTGTCTCAATCGATTGTGATAAAAGCTAGGTTAGGTCTGAAGCACAGATATAAAACATAACATTGCATCATTGGGTACGACATGCTCTAATGAACGCAGTGGTATTACACTGAAAAGGTCAACGGAACACAAATGCAATATCCTTTTCTTAATGTACTTCCTGATTTTCGGTTATTACTTTTAAAGACATTGGATATTATAAATGTTAACGCAAGAATCGTACCTGTATGAATAGAAAATATGGACAATGGTGAATAGTATCCATAATTATTTGAGTGTTGATTGAGGAAGAGCAGATCCATTATCTCTGGATCTACGGGAGGGGAATGAGATCAAATTTAATAATTGAAGACAATATTAGCGACAAACAAAAATTTGAAACATAAAAATCAGAAAAAGATTCGGTCTCATCTAGGAATTAAACCAAGACCTTAACTTTGCAAGGGCTCTGCTCTAACCATTGAGCTAATTCTAAGGTCGAGTCAAATTTGTTCCTACGGTCTTCTAAAGGAGAGACATTTAGAGTTTAGAGAGACAATTTCAGTACCATGATCAGTTTGCTTATTTTCTTTAGAATTTTCATATCATGCCTTTGCTAAGCTAATTCATAATAAATAATAACATTTAGGAGGACGACACTGAAATCGAGAGCTGTGAGCTGGGTGATTCCTTCCAGAGCATTCTGGACCATTCCGACTCTAATCTTCCACCTTCCTTGAAACCTGGTGATATTTAGACGAAAGTGATTTATTACTTCTGCGTTGGCAAAATGATTACTACCACAACTTTCTTTAAAAAAATCAAAATCATTCACGTACCTTCCGATTACTCACAATATATCAACTGATGAAATTAATAGGAGTAAATGACGATTCTTGGTACAAGCTGACAAGATTGACGGTCTCTGTGGTTTGACGGTCGGCGTGGTCTAGCGTTAAGGCTTTTTACTCGCAATCCGAAGGTTGCGGGATCGGATCCCGGCGTCCCACGCGAAAACATGCCACGTATAATTGTCCTTATGAAAGACAAGGTGTGCCCAAATCTAAACCGCAAGGCGAGGACAAATAAATTTTATTTGAATCATTTGTGTTATTTCATTTAAAATAATTTATAGTATATTTGCGGCACGCTCTAGAGTGGAAGATACTATCAGTATCGCCCTGGTGTAAGACCACCATTCAGAATTGAAACGTTGCTTGAAATGGCGTTAACCGTGTTTGGTGACCAGATCCGAATAGCCAAATACTTCCCCACCTTCCTTTTCCCCATCTCCTTCCCCTCTCCACTATCTTCAGCCTCACAACTTACCCCAATTGGGGATGCCATAGTCTCACTGGCTCCAGACGGAAGCCGCCGAGAATCTTGTGAGGTTGTTACTTAGAAAGAGTGTGTCAAATGTTAAGTATAATTGTGGGAATAGTTTCGGGTTAAATTTGAGATTGAAAGGTATGTGAGTAATGTATGATTGTATCTGCTAGCTTTATTTAAGGGCGCCACTGGTTGATAAACCAGGCTAACAGACGGTTAAAGCATAATTCTCTGTCAGGGCCTTGGGGATTAAATACTTTATGATCAATTAAGACTTTTAATAAAGAAAAGAAAGACAGTATTCATATAACAGAGTTGATAATATATTTAAAATATAACAAATAAAATCCAGTTAACCAAGAACAATTAAAAATTATAATAATGTAACACTCACCCAAGGATCAACCAAAAATCTATTCTAGCTAAATTTATACTTAAGTCCAATATCAACAAGGAATGTTGAATGATGCTCTCTGCTTTGCTGCTGTACTTCATTAGTCTTTAAAGATTGAGCCAGTACCAGATCAAGACCAATGCCATGGTCAAATTAGCTGCTTTCCATGCATATAATTGATGGATCTTCAAGTTTATTTTAATTTTTCTCCAAATATGTCCGATAGACGGATACAACGAAGAGATTTCCGAGTTTGTAAAATAATATTTTTATTTAAATTCCTTCCACTGCAGGAAAATACTGTTGAATCCCGGTCAGTTAAATGCTTTATAGAATGTTTCAGTTTCACGCCATTTAAACTTGTATGTAGCGGAACACACGGGATATAATTTTACATTCCGTAAGTTTTCAACAATTATCAATATGTTTTTAATGAAACTGCATTATAAATAAACTCGGAAAATATACAGTGACCCTTTCAAAAAGGAGTCCACCTCTCTAGACTGCTTCCCAAATAAAGTCTCAGCTCTAAGGAAAAAATGGCTTTTTATAACCTCTGATTTCAAACATAATTGAATGGCCCAAAGTTCTATATTTAAAGAAAAATCAACTGGCGTTTTAAACCAAACAAATATTGAAAAAATAAGAGGTACGTGACTAGACTTAATTGTGATGAAATGTAATTAAATATTTCATAACAAGGTAGTACTATAAAAAAGGTAAGGTTCTCGACTATCAATCCTCCGAAGTTCGCGGGTTCGCATACCGGCGTGCGCCAGTAAATTTTATTTGATTGATTTGTGTTATTTCACAATTTATTCGTTTAAAATCATGTATACCTAATATTTGCGCGGCACGTTCCAGAATGGAAGATACTCTCAGGATCGCTCTGGTGTAAGCCATTTCAGAATTGAAATGTTGCTTGAAATGTCTTTAGCCGTGTTTACTGGCCAGATCTGAATAGCCAGGTACTTTCCCACCTTCATTCTCCCCATCTCCTTCCCATCTCTATACACCCAATTGGGGATGTCAAAGTCTCACTAACTCAAGGCGGTTGGGAACAGTTAGGACTCTTGTGCGGTATTTACACAAAAAACATTTGGAAATTCTCGCAATTTTGAACGTTGACTGAAGAAGGAGTTAGCGCAACACGGCATAACACCCCAAAAACAAATAACAAAAAATTCCAAAATACACATAATTTTTTTTAAAACAAGCTGCAGAATGATATTTCATTATTTTCCATCACAAATTACGAAAAATTCTGTCAATCCTCTACTGCCAAATATTCTTGTTCTACATTCTACAACCAAATATTCCAGTCAAATGCCTTACCACAAAATCCAATTCACTATTTCCAATATGAAGGAAAAAAAGTGAAGCAGAAAGAACAATAATTCTAAGTACAAAATGATATAATCACGTTCTACCACACCTTCACACAAAATTCTCAAAAATTTCTGACACCATCGCCGACAAATCCTGAAGAAGCCGAGGAAGTCAACTCCTGACTACAAAGGATCCCGAAGGCATAATTAATTCACAATTGACAATTCGGGAGACACTTTACGCGAGGACGCCCTTTTGAAGTCGATAGTCCTGGCTCCCAACGAGTGGGGACGTGACTTGACTACCAAAGAAGAGGCACAAGAATACTCCATTGTTTCATTATTGTTTTTATTTATTTTATTTTGCGTCACGGTTCCTGTCGAATGACGAATGTCAAAGTCGAAGACAGTTTATTAGAGTTTGTTGTTAGTTTTATATTAAAAATGACGTGTGAAAACCGTTAAGGTTTGATGGCGGTGCATACAAATACAACATTTTTCTTCTTAACCTTTATGGGAAGTGGCAAATATTCTCAGTTACGCTAACGCTATTCTCAGTTCCAATTAAAGACTGCCAATCAGAATTGATATAAAACACGAGGCTTATTTGGTAACCAGACCAGATAAGCCAGATAGTTCCCAACCTACATCTCTCACGTCTCCTTCTTCTCCCCACTCTCCCATATCACAAAATCGTCGTCTTTCACATATTTTATTACCTACCAAAACCTACGGCCGGGGGAGGACTGACTAGAAAATGGGTGTGGCGAGTGAGTAGTTCTTCGGTGGACGGTATAAGGTTCACTTTTAAAATCCAAATTCGTCGACTAGCGGCCGTATTGTAAAATAACATCGCGAAAATGCATGTTTACCTTTATTTTGGGAAGTTCAGGTGTAAATATAATTTTTTTTTGCGATTATTATAAAAGAAACTGAATTTGCCTTATACAATAAAATCAGTATCCGAAAAGGGGTTTATAAATAAGATGTACTTTTTTTATAGGCTTATTAAAAGACTTATATAAAAAATGACCAATATTTTTAAGGGCCAAGGTAGGTTCTACACACAGTATTTAATTGAAGCATCTATATACTTCTAAGTGATCAAATTTTCAAAACAAAAACATATGATTTTGTATGATTTTGCATTATTTAGTACGGCTTTGTCTTAAAAAAATAATAGCTTGTGGGGTTTAAAAAGGGCCGTGATCTCTAGGACTGGCACCTGTTTGGCAATGACCGCCACTCATTATTTAAGGCTTGCTCTTTTCTCATGGGTTATTTTTCTTATCGTGTTTATTAATTTGATCCCCTATTTTAATTATTCCTCGTTGCCCTTTGAATTTAAATTTTTATTGTTTTTTAATTCTTGCTAGGGCAATCCTGGTGATTTACGAAACTCATTTTAGGACGGGAGGAACTTACAATTCATAGGTGGAGGGTAATAAATACAGTTAAACATACATATTTTGAAATCAAAAATATAAGTTTCACGTACCTACAGTACAGGATAAAAATAAAAGACAGGTTAGGTTGAACAAACAACAAGAGAAAAGAAAAAAAAGCAAAGAAAAAAACACAGGATATACAAATATGAGTGATTACAAATAAAGAGAAAGAAAAGGAGAAAAAAAGAGACAAGACAGAACCACCGAATACGACAAAAATCGAAATCGAGGTTTTTGATGTAACAAATTCAATGTATAAACTTTTGTTTATTTATTCAATGTGTACACCCCCATGAACACACTATTTATTACTAACCCTTTTTTACCATGATATGTAACCGATGTAAAAACCCTATAGGCATATAAAAGAGTTATAAATAATAATAATAATAAATACCGCTTCGTTCACCGCCCTAACGTTGGTATCTGGCAAGTCCACTCAATAGATGGCAGTGACCAGTTACATAACTCGACACGCACTCACATTCGTAATAACACTGTTATTTAATCATAAATTGGCAGTTATGTATTACCCGAGGCACGAAACTTTTTAGCCATTTTTCAATTGCGGACTCACGCAACCTCGTGGCATCCAAAGTTTATCATATTTGAAATGGAATCAAGCACAAATTATTAACGTAGCTAATATTATTTATCGTAACAATGAAAACTGATAACATTCTGTGCTACAATAAAGTTATAACTGCCTCAACTCCCAAAGTTAACACGGGATGAGAATCGGCGTTTCGTGAACCTTTAAATTGTCAAATATTCATTGTCAAACACCCAACTAAATGCTGATCATGCATGTCTGATAGTATTACTCGGATTATTTTAATGACTGTACAGTTTAGGATTTTATATGTAAACGGAAGTGGCACCCTCTGTTATTTTCAAAAAGAACCGATGAATTTTTCAAACACTATCACCTATGAGAAATTGTCGAAAAGAAAATTTACTCTACTTGGAATTACTTTTAGATGATTTCCTTAGCCACTTTTCGAACAATTTTTTTTTCCAATTTTCCCGAAATTTTTGGGAAAATTTTTTAATATAAAAAATGTACAAATTTCAAATCAAATTCAAATTAAAAAGATAAATATTTGTCGCAACTTTCCGAACTAAAAATATTCCAATTATCCGGCAAGGATTTTTTCGGATAAATAAAACATTTCCCAACATGGAATTAGTTCATGGGAGTTTGTTACTTAGTAGAAAATAGTTTTCATTCGTCAAGTGAATTTCAAATGAATGAAGTTATACGACATACCTACATGTGTTACGTTAAAAATGGGTTGATACGTACGTAATATGTAAATTTTTTTATTTATTTTTATTTATTTATCTATATAAGGTATGTTTACATTACATTATTCGATACCTGTCTCACTAGGGTATACCTGTGTTGAGACAGGCGTAGAGGTACATAAATAAGTATCATACATAAGAATATTTAATTATAACATAAGAATATTTAAGGTAAGATACATACTGATTTATTCAATTCAAACAGAAAGATGATTTAAATTGAGGGTTAATACCATAAAGAGAGCATTATATAGGTGAAGGAAGAGAGGAATAAAATAGTAAATCCTGTAAAAAGTAGTGAATAAAGTAGTAAATAGGGAGTCATATTATACATATAGGATTTTACTATTTTAATTTCTTTAATAAGGGTAAGGACATACGTGAGATGGTAATTCTGTCTATTTGTAATCTATTTTACAGATGTTAGCAGTAGTGTGACGTCCAATACTTATAATCCATTTCTTTATATCTTGTTTGAATTTGGTCATTGATTCAGTTTGTCTAATCGTAACTGGTAGTGTATTGTGTAGTTTGCAAGCTATGTATTTAAAGTGTTTTTGTCCAAAGGTGGTTTTAGAAAAGGGAGTAATTACATACAAAGGGGCAAAATTAATTTCAGAGAACATTACTAAATAGGGTGAAGCCTATTAAAAAGCTGCATACAGTGCCTAGCAGCATAATCTGCTCAATGCATTGAGACTCAAAACTCAAAGAAATTTGAATTAAATACATTTATAAATAGGTACCATGTCACAACACGACGACATTTTTGTCCGATTGAATTCTCTTTTTTTTTTGATCAATTACTACTGTTTGTGACTAATCTACTCGTTTTTCATTCAAATGATGCGACAATTACAGAACCTGTGTTTATTTCATCGTCGATTACGGTGACTTAAAATGTGGGTAAATGCCCTCATACGTAACTACCTGCGTTATGCCACTCAATGCGTTATCGTCATACCTATGCTGAAACGAAAGTGTACTGAGGAAGTGATTTTATCGTTAATTTAAGAGAAATCCGATAACGGCCAGTCATCAACTAACTAGAAGAGGCATTTACAAATTAATCACAATTACCTATATTTTATTCATAATGACTTATGTGTTGCTACAATATGCAAGTATTTTAAGCAAAAACTAATAAAAAATATTTGTTTCGTTCATAGATGATAGAAATAAGTGAGATGACCTATGAACCAATATTAATATAAAACCACGCGCATAACCATCAGTGTCACAAATATTTTTCACCCACACTACAGCAAATCACATCTATAAACAGTGGCGCCCTGAATTTTTTTCTACATACACACCAAATGCGCCAATTTTTTAAACACCAAAAATTAAAGTTTTGTCGCAGCCACATACGCTTGGCATGGTTTTATTGGAAAGGATTCAAGCAGTATGGGAATAATCTGTGGTGTACCACAGGGCTCCATTCTTGGGCCACTGTTATTTCTTATTAATGGAACTGTGTTGTTAATTTTAATTTATTCAAATTATCAATTATTAACATTGCACATTTTCAAAGTTCGTGATGTCGTAGATCAAATGTCGCTGGCGTCCATGATGTAGGTATCCGCGGATTTTTACACAACGCAAAACCGCAAGAAGTGTTGTCAGCAGGAGGATCCTTGTCTTCAAAGGAAATGTACAAAGTATAATCTTCCTAACAAAAAATATTTTGTTAAGAAAGTGTTTTTATGAATTCACGAACAAAATCTTTGACCTGCGTCACAAATCGAATCTAATAACTAATAAAAAATAAATTACCTTTGCCCATCTTAGAGTACTTAATGAAGATTTGAACTTGAAGTTATAATATTAAAAAAATGTGCGAAGTAAACATCAACACATCAATCTGTTTTTTACTGAACTTGAGAAGATAATTACGATAATGCAGGCAGTTATTTATGTTATTATGTATGAGAATTTGGTATTTATTTACCAGAAATAGAAGGAATGGTAGGTGTGTACTTTGTTAATGACCTCCGTGGCTGGGCATTAATAGCTTCTTTGAAAATTAATCAACAAATGAAAAAATTAAGGCAAAAAAGGATATTAAGAAAATACTTAATCAATCGGAAAATTGCCGCTAAACGCTTGACGAATGAATTGAATGGACTATTCTTCTATAATTGTAAATTAACTTGGTGGCATTGTTAAAATTAAAATAAAATAATTAATCATTGAACACGTTATAAGCTATTCTCAAATGAAAATATGAAACAGAAAAAACAGAAAAGATGCGGTAGTTCGGGTTTGGATCTTGCAATCATACATAAAGATATGCGTTAAGAAAATGTTGGCAGTTCTTAGTCGAAGTATGAATATGACCGAGCGGGATAGGGTCGAATTAGAACAGTGGTTAGAGTTGTAATGGTCCGCCACTCTTGGCTTTTGACACCAATTGTGATGAACCCTACCTAGCTGATTTACTTTTCTAAGCTTCTACCTCGTAGTTTAAATCTCGTAGCTCCTGTCTCGTAGCCACGCTCATAATTCTACCCTTATGTCCTACTGATCACACCACTAGGTATGATGGCCTGACTCAACCCTCCTTTCGGTTTATTTCTACCTCAGGCTCGTGATTTCTAAACCCCTATACATTATAATCTAGCTAAGCCTACCCTATCTTCTTAAATCCCTGCGATTTTTTCACAGTAATCGAGATTTAAGATTTTAGTTCACATTATTTCTATAATCTGCGTTGTGTATTTTTTTTGTTTTAGATTTTACATCTGTTTGCATACTTAATATGCACACATATGTAGAGAAGATAATGTATTACGTGTGGTAACCCCTAGATTCTTTTAGAGAAAGGGTGAGAATTTTCCGATCAATTTATTTATTATTATTTTAGAATATTTAACCGAGTTTGATAAACTATCCCCGCCCTAAACCTTGTGTCTATTTGATTTCCGTAGGAATTTAGTGTGTTTATTTAATTCTTCCTATCACCGCTGATACATCGATAACATAAACAACAGTTAACAAATTACATCATTTCAAAAAATAAAAAACCTTATCTTACCAGTGTAGAATGTCCATATTCGAGAGTCCGGTTTTCTCAATTGGAGTTCTTGTCTGCAGCTTCCCCTAACATAATGTGTTTGTAGTCATAGTTTGTGTTATTGGTTAGTATTCGCAAAATTGTTGAAAGAGCAGGAATGGATGGATATGGGGAGGGGGATAATATGTTTGCTGAAAAGTCGGCTCCTCCGCTAACCAAGTGAAAACCGATGAACAACAATTACAAACTCGAATTCTCCCAGTACGTTTGCTAGGCTTGTCCTTAGATCCGAGTTTTACTCTCTTCGACGAGCGTCTCATGCTATGAAAGGGGCCCTTCACGCCAGCAGGGGGAATACCAAGTCTTCATGCCGTTTTTCTGTCCCACTCCGACTTCCGACGCCTCCGGATTGAATTTAACTCTACTGAGTCTAGAAGGGGTAATTCATGTCTTCCCTTATCATGTCTCTATCCGTTAAATGTGGCACGCAGCTGTTTTAGGCGAATCCATACTCCCACGTGACTAGCCATTAGCAATACGCTCCCCCACCTCTGACTAGCTGACATAAAACGCACCTTATGAGCCTTATGTTTGCTTTCAGGTTTGACAAGAGCTTACGGTATGCAAATAACCTGTAGTTTTAAATGCCGCGCCTGCGTATTATCCGCATACGTCTCTACCTCTCCCCGCATGCCCCATCTCGACAATACCGTCACAGGATTTAAAATTTTCCTCTCGGACAAAGTTCTCACTACCCTTCCGATCAGCACATAATTGCATACAGCAGCCTTGAAATCTATATGCGTGAGCAAATTCAGGATTTAGGACTGTATGAGTATTTGAACACCAGTGTTTTTTAAATGAGGTCACTAGCTCCTCGTGTGTTAGGTATTTAGGATTTTTGGGTATTTATGGGTTCTTGGATACCTACTTGCTATAAGAAAGATTTAAAATGAGATAAGTCAAGTTGTCATTGAATTAATGACCTCCTGAATAATTGTGATGAGCTCTCTTTGAGTTTGAAGCTAGTCGCAGTACTTTACTTTGCGAAATTTTGCGCGCGGAATCAATGCTACCTATTGGCGATTGCTCTAGTATAATCAGTTGTTTAGAATTGAGTGAATTTAACGTCAATTTTTCTTTCACATATTGGGCGAAGTTTCCGTCGTAAGCTATGATTGATAAACCTGCCCCTTGACTTTTGTGCTTTTGTTTTGTTTATTCGTTGATGGAATTTAGGTGACCGTGTCATTGAACTCTAATCGAAATTTTAGATACACAATCGAAGGTCATATAACATACCCTAATCTCGTCGGTGAAAGGATTCGGTAGGTATTAGCTATACCTATCAATTTGCTATTTCTATTGATTTTTGCGTTACGTATTTCACTTCTCATGGTTATTTGTTTATTTAATTTATGTGTTGTCGTTAATTATTTTCCCTCGTCTTATTATTATTATTATTTGTAATTTTAAAATATGGAACGTATTGTATCGCACTTTCCCTGCATATATTCTGGGATAAATTATTATTTTTATTATTATTATACCCTAAGTTGTTTGAGAGGCATATTTCTATTCACATCGTGTAATAAATACCTAATTACATTGAGCCAATAAATGATTACCTCCAATGAACGATATTAAATAGGTACGTCATTTGTTATGGTTTATTTGTTTACACTTCACATAGTTGACCTTCGGTATACTGACCTACTTTGGAGATTGTTTATTTCTACGGTCATTGTCCTTTTGAAGCACAATTCATCGTTTAACTAATTCTTTTCTATTTATTTGACCTAGTTTTGCCCGAACATTAATCATTTAAGTAGGTACTTTGCTAACCTAAGAGCTACCTGGGTGACCTAG
This sequence comes from Limnephilus marmoratus, assembly GCA_917880885.1. NCBI lineage: Eukaryota > Metazoa > Arthropoda > Insecta > Trichoptera > Limnephilidae > Limnephilus > Limnephilus marmoratus. The sequence continues at coordinate 35,422,891 of OU862929.1, read as the reverse complement.
TTTCAACTAAGGTATTCCTTGCTTGACTTGTTTTTGAGAAATATAGGTATTTCGGTTACGAGTCAAACTGATATCGTATGACGCCTATTCTTATACGCGCTTAAATATACAATAGACCTACCTAACTAAAACAAGTACTTGTATGACCTAATTTATAAGTAGGTATTTGTTTGTTTGACCTAATTTTGAGACGCTTGTATACCCCCGCACACGAAATATAGAATAAAGAGCTTCCACGATAGTCATTTATTACGTTCTACGCGCCTCGATTCGTTTTATATGAGTTATAATAAATTAGCGTATTTACCTAACTGAAGTAAATACCTACATATGTATCCTAACTCTAAAGCAGGTATTTCCTGTTTGACCCACTTTCGAGCAAGTGAAAATTGTTATTAGTGTGTTAGTGACAAACTTCAAAGGTCCGATTGATTTATTGGTGATGCATTCTCGTCCCTTTCTTCTTTGTCTCTGAAAATAATTAATAATTGGTTTTATCTTACCGCCCTCGATCGATTACAATTTTTCCCAGTCGGAACTTTCATAACTTCGACATTGTGATCGAGGTTTTCCTTTTTTTTCGTTTCCTAGCTAATGGATTCCTATCGGCCCTTTTTGAGAAAAGACTCTGATGATGAAAAAACTCTTCAAATATCTGTCTATTTAAAATTCACTTCGGTATTTCGCTTAGTTCCTCAACCTCGTATTAATTACTGTTTTATTTCATTCGCCTTCGAGAGGTGATTCATCAAATAACAAATCAGATGTTTAATTTTATTGTCCGGAATTAGGTAAATTATTATTTATTCACAATATTTTAATATCACTTTAGAATTAATAACCGTAGATACGCACGTTTTCCAAGTGTACGAATTATTATCACTACTGTTTATTACAATTTTGTTATTTAATTCAATGAAAATTTAATGCATCTTATTATAGAGGAACTGTCGTAAAACCATGACTCGAACAATTCGTCATTATTATTTATTTCACCGATGATTAGTATTTTATAGTAAAATTGTAGTTTTAATTATTATATCATCCTTAGTTAGTTTTAAAAAATCGCGTGATGTGTTTTCTTTTATCCGATAATTGTATTTATTTTAAGACACTGGATTTTTTGTTAAATGTTATAAAACCACTAAATATAAGTTGTAAAAGAGAACCCCTAATATTATTTAATCCTTATTTACTGACTTTAAACACTTTCATTATAAAACACCCGAACTTTCACGAAGTGTTATTTTAAAGCACTTTATCGGACTTTTATTTCTCAAACTTAAGAGGAGAATAAAACACTGAATTTACTATTTTTGCAAACACTTGTAGACATTTTTCAACCTTACTAGAAGAGACTTCTTCGCGCACTTTCACATTTTCTTAATCTCCGCACTTCCGTTATTTCATCTGAACTCTCCTCCGATCTCCCAAAGAACTCCCCTTCTTTATCAAACCATGGTCTTTTAAAGACCTTTTAGAGCTCTCCTTTCATAGGAAAATCACTCCTGACCGCCCAGACTTTCATAGGAAAAAGGACCAAATTCGGTTCCTCCGTATGTGACCTTTTGTCAAATCTCTGTTAATCTTCTATCTCATGTCTTAGAACCAAATTAGTTTAGTGTCTCTCTCTCGTAAAAAATCACATAAATTTTCTCATTGACAGGTATTTATTTTAAAAATTTCATGTACTTGCTCGTAATTCATTTTTTAATGCCTACCCCATAAAAGTAATGTTTTTATTTTAGAGTAAATATTCGTATTTAACTTGTATAATTTTGTTTAGGTCGTTTCGTGTTAATGATACCCTTAATTGCTTGAAATCATGTTCTATAATTTTATTTGGATAAAGTCATATCAACAAAGTGATAGCCAACCTTTTTTCTCTAGTCAAACGGTTAGCGATTCCTTCGACGGTTCACACGCATTTCCCAGTGTCAGGCTACGTTAAGCATCTTTTCCTGTGATTTGATTTAATTGTAGAGTGACCAAAATGTACCGTGGCCTTTGATATGCAATATTTTCAATATCCTGTTCATCGTGAATAGTGTTGTCAGATCAGAGTAATCCTTATATCGGTACCTATTAAAGTCAATTTAAGTAGTTCCAATCAGTTTTCTTTTGAGATATTTGGCTCTAATAACTTCGTTTCACCATTCCATTTCCATATCAATAGATTTTCCCACTTTTTCAGGTTATTATATTCAGTTTGTGAAAATTTCCGAGATTCTACCCGTTTTTTGTGATCATTCCAGATCGGTTTTAATTAAATCGACCCCTGGGACCATTCATGTTACGTTTTCCGTGCCCTTATTGATGATTTTTCATTTACTTATTTTCAACATTTCCGCCTAAGATTTTCTTGTTTCCATTTGAAACGTTAGGTGCCCAAAACCTGCAGTTCTCGATCGCGCCTTAAATAAACACGACCCGGGTCAATAATCCTTCAACTCTTTGTCTTTAGTTCTGTTTACTATTCCGTTCGTTGAACTTTCGTTCCTGTGGGAAAGAATTCAAGGCCGCTCAATCTGATCAAAGCCCACTAAAACGATACACGCCTATAATTTCTCTGATTGGTTCAAATTATTTTTAATCGCCTTATTTACTCCCTCATTGGCAGAATCCAAACTTCCTTTGTCCTCAAGATAGCTATGATATGGGGTTTCCCTCGCTCCAGTCTCTATGCAGATTTCTGTATAGTTCCCAACTGCTCGGACAGATGTCGCCGAATGTACCATTTTCTCTACATAATATTTAGAGGAAAAATTTTTTTCTTGTAGGCTTCTCGTAGGTTGAAGGTTGGCATTCATCACAGAGTATAGCCCCGGCAAGGTTAAGTTTCAATTTCTAGTAGCGACCGTATCTTTTTCTGATTTTGCTGTTTCAAATTTTCGTTCGAGTGCTAATATTGTGTTCCAAGATTAAATATTACAATTTGAAGTTTTACTCAGTAGTAATTCAACCATTTCAGTAAAAATTATCTTTAAAAATAAATATATATCATCATCACTTTTGGCTCTACAACCCCTGGTGGGTCTTGGCCTCCTCAATAGTCCCCCTCCACTCATCTCGGTTTTGTGCCAGCTCTCTCCAGTTTAGAAGCTCCAAGATAGATATATCTTTGAGGACGTTGTCGCTCCATTTTAATCTTGGTCTTCCCAGACTCCTTCGCATTATTGGTCTTGAGTTCAGCCGGGAATTTGGTGCTTGATGCTCGGTCATTCTCTCTACATGATCCATCCACCGAAGCCTTCCCTGTTTTATAAATTTTGTGACGTTTAGATCCTTGAGCAGAGTATATAGCTCATTGTTGTAACGTCTGCGCCATAATCCATTTTCTAAAACCGGTCCGAAGATATGCGTCAAAATTTCCACCTTTGCTCCTTCATTCCTCTTAGTTAATACTCAAATCTCAGCTGCGTGCGTGAGTACTGGTTACTGAGATAAATTTACATACAATTTGGTATATAAGTACTTATATATCCTGGTAAAGGAACCATTGGAACTGAAACATATAGATATTTTTTATTAATATCGTGATTTAAACAAAATTATTTTGAAAAATGAAATAATTTAACTTTGTATAAACCACTTATTTGATGCGCAAATCCGACCGGTTTCGGAACAAACGTTCCTTCGTCAGGGAAAGCTTATACTAATTTGACAGTTTCGAACAATGTTTTATTATGGTAGGGGTGGAGCTGTTGCTAGATAATAATGTAGATTGGGTGGGTAGGTATTAGTGTAGAGTGGGTGGGTAGGGGAACAAATCCATGATTGGGCTATTTTTATTTGTTATTATTTTTTGTTTGTTGATAATAGATTCATTATTTTTAAGGGATTTTTTTAATTTCTAAGGCTTCTAAGTTATCTAAATATATATTATCCTACCCACCCACTCTACACTAATACCTACCCACCCAATCTACATTATTATCTAGCAACAGCTCCACCCCTACCATAATAAAACATTGTTCGAAACTGTCAAATTAGTATAAGCTTTCCCTGACGAAGGAACGTTTGTTCCGAAACCGGTCGGATTTGCGCATCAAATAAGTGGTTTATACAAAGTTAAATTATTTCATTTTTCTATAATGGATAACCACAAAGTAATAGCTACATTCAAAAATATAAAATTATTTTGAATAGACTTTGTTTCAAGTAATTTTCATAGCTTCAACATGTGTGTTTATTTATAAATACTCGCATATTCATTTATGTAAATATTATTATTATGTTGATACAGGTTATTTTACGTTGTTGCTATAATACCCATTCGAAGAATGCACACAATGAGAAAACCCGTATAAAATAAACATTATTGAGTACGTTTTATGAATAGCGAATCGATCCTCTTGTGTGATGATATTACGAGGTTTCTACATAGCAAAAACGCTCTTACATCTTTATAGGATGTATTGGTTCAAGCAGAAACCATTATTTGCCCTGATGATGGATACTGTAACACTGTCCGAAACATTGGCTAAAGAAGGAAGAGGCGCAACACGGCACAGTAACCCAAAAATGAATCTCGAATTAAATAATATTATCTCTTTTTGATTCTATTATCTACAGTGACACAAAATGAATATCTCAACGCACAGATACCTAGTTGGAAAGCAGAGTTGCTGAATAAAATTCAATATTTTATCGATATTATATTATACGGGTGTTAAAGGACGCACTTGTGTTACCATCAGAAATTATCTGGAGTAAAAATGTAGATGAAATTTTGGTCTTCGGTGACCGTTTCGATGTTTTATTTATTATTTTTTTTAAAACCTAATAAAAAAAATATCTTACATTTGCCGTAGCTGGTCACTCAGCAGAGTAACCGTCTAATCCCTCACCCTGACCCCTGTCCAATACCTACTGACTATTTTATGATTTAAGAAGATACGCGGTGGCCGAGTAATTGAATAATATGTGTATTACAAAACTGTTGCCGTCCCTAGACATAAAATCAGAGTGTGCAATCCATACGTGATGGAAGTGAAACCTTGAAGAAAACTTAAGTTGACAAGAGTGGGGAGGCTACGAAGCACCGTACAAAGAGGAGACCGATTATACTGTCTCATCCTTTCGCGGGCTAAATCCTAAAGATGTATGTGTTTGTCTCTTTGTAGTGTCACTATGTTTCGTTTCATGGAGTTTCAAATCATAATGGTGCTAAAGAAGTTTTCACTTCAAAATAAATCGTAAAAATCGAGGTTTTATATCCCCTGTCACCACTTCAAACTGTACCGATTTTTGAGATTTTTTCAACCAACTGTATAAGAAGAAAATATTCTATGATTGTACGTCTCGCTTTTTTTTTTAATCATCGTCGAATTTTTATACTGAACGCCTGTCGATGGCGTTCAAAGGCAATTTTAATTACTTTTGGAAGACCCTAACTCCTATAAGAAGTTATTTATTGAAAAACGTGGGAAGATGCCAATGATCGATGTTTATATTAAATAAAAAATATTTGAGCCAGTGTCAAAATCCAGAGAGGAAACAAGGGAATACGTCTGCTAGCACAAAACGCTACTCGAAAAAACATACAAAATATCATTGGAGACCAAAATTGCTTTTACATTTTTTACTAAAAATAATGTCAGAAATCACTGGTTAAAGTACCTAAATCTAGTACGTCAACATCAGTCGTAAGTTAACATCCTCTATAAGCGCAAACCTTTTGCACATCTTGTATAGGGTTTTCCAATAAGAGGTGTTATTTTGAATAGCCCGCTATTTCGGTAGATGTCATTTTTTGACATTTGACAAGTAGAAACTACGCCATTAATAAAAATGGAACGATACACGCTTCAACAACGCATTGAAATTATTAAAATTCACTATAATTCAATTCAATATGAATTCAAAATGAGGCTGGAGCAACAGTTACGGTGAATGGATTGCGCTATCGAGAGATGATTAATGATTTTTTATCGCCGGAATTGATCTGGACAACGTTTACTTTCAACAAGACAGCGCTACGTGTCACACAAGCAACGAAACCATTGATCTTTTACGGGAAAAGTTTCCAGACCGTGTTATCTCTCGAAGAGGTGATCACAATTGGCCACCGATATCTTGTGATTTAACACCTTGCGACTTCTTCCTTTGGGGCCACGTGAAAGAGAAGGTCTATGCCCACAGCCCAGCGTCGATTCAAGACCTCAAAGATGGAATTCGTTAGGCTAACGAGGACATAGGGCAGCCACTTTGCGATTTGGTTATGGAAAATTTCATGAAAAGGATATGGTCCTGTAAGCGTGGTCGTGGTGGTCATTTGCCTGATGTTATTTTCCACTATTAACGGCATACCTTCCTCTTTATAATGAAATAAACATCTGATCATTTATATTAAAAAATGGCATTATTCTTTGAATATCAAAATAACACCTCTTATTGGAAAACCCTGTATATCTATGACTGTTACGATATATATTTATTTTATTACCAACAAAAAAACGTTTTATTATTGGCGATGATCTAAGTTCTAAAAGTCATGGATTGAACAACTGCTGATTTTGTCTGCTTACACACACTGTTTGCTGTGGTACTATTAATAACATAACATTACTAATTAACACCTTCATAATATTCACCTGGACTGCTGTGCGTCATGGAGATATCTGAACGTGTTTGTCAGAAAACTAATTTGAAGATGCAAATTGATGTCACTTATGCCTGGTGCAGTTGGGCTCAATTTAGATTTTCTTTTAACGATGTTAGTAATAATACATAACATTAAAACATACTTATTTCGATTGTGGGTCTGTCTGTGAGTGATTGCAACTCTGGTTCAATGATTTTTAATGAATTTAAGTGTGATTTTCAAAATTGATAGTGTCAAAAATTCAGACAAACGACACAGCACTATTAATATTATTTTAACAGGAAATTATTTTATAAGTCCTTGGAATTTTGGAACTGATAATGTCAAGAATTCAATCATGCTATAAAGTTCTTACCCATGGATTAGTACATTTGGGTGAATATTTCATTCTTGTCAGAATTGTCCTTCTTTTGTCGTGTTCTTCAAGTTCTTAGAAGTTGGTCAATAAGGCTTAAAATCAAAATACTCGTAATTAGCCGTCAATGGCAATCACTTCAAGTGCCTCTATAAACGATCAATTGATCGCATCAATGAACTACAATGGGCGTGAAAATTGTCAATTTTATTGACCATCCCTTGAATGTACCTATACCAGAAGTCTCAAATGCTCGGAGTCAAGCTAAACCGAAATTGGGAATGTAGTAAGGATAAAAAGGTTGGGGAGGAGAGATAGATGGAAAAGGGGAAGGTTGCAAAGTACCTGACTATTCAGATATGGTCACTAAACACGCGAAGTTTAATGCTATATGACTAGATTAGATAAATATTTACTAAAAGAAAATATAAATCTATCTAACTATCTATCTATCTATCTATTTATATAATCTATCTATCTATCTATATAAATCTATCTATATAAATAAAAATGAATCTCCGAAATGTATGTACGCGCATAACTTTCGAACGACTGCACCAAATTGGATAATTCTTTTTTTTGTGTGTTTGTTATTGTCAGGACAAGGTTTGTATAAAACTTCTAGTGAGCTATGGCATTATGAAATTTGTATAAAAAATTGCTATTAGTGGCACGCGAGCTGTTTTAAAAACTGAATGTATGGAATGCGGGAGGGAGGGAGGAGGGGGGAGGGGAACCAGGAAGGGGGAGGGGAACCTGGGAGTGGGGAGGGAGACCTGGGAGGGAGGAGAGGAACTCGGGAGGGGGGTTCGCGGGACGGGGGAAGAGGGGGGAGTGGAGTGGGGAGAGGGAAGGTGGAGGAGACGGAATGGGAACGCGAGAGGGGAAGGGGATGCAGGAGAAGAAGGGGAGGCGAAAGGGGAACGGGACGAATGGGAAAGGACACGCAGGGAGAAACAATTTCTTTATTAAATGGCATTGCAACGCATGCCGAGCGCAACCTTCTAAAAAAAATATTATTTTTTATTAGAAATGAATGAAAGCGTATAATAAATAACTTTAAAAAAATACCATTTATGGCTAAAATTATCTGTGGCAGCTTCCATTGATTAACTTTTTTAAAAATTTCTTACATAATTATTCACAAAATAAATTAAAACCTCTATTGTACTTTGAAACGATGACCTCTAGACTCCGTTTGCCATGTGATTTTTATGTTGCATTGAAATACCCTCTAATGTTATCACTTAGAGAAATATAAAAAAAAGTGAAAACTCAAATAAACTAGTAGTTCTGTGAACGGTAGATTTCGCGTCTACAAAAGTATCTTTCTACAGTTAAAAAAATACTTATCAATGAAAAGATTGTAAAATAAGAAAATGCAATTAGAGACGCGTTTCCTTCCGAAGCTGACAGATTCTATTGAAATAACATGTTTACACGTAGCATCTTCTTATGTGTCTATTGATACCACAAGCATTGATCACGAATCACGAAACTGCGCACTGGCCAAAATACACGACTCCACGTTAACTACCAAATAGATGCAGCAACGGCCAACATATACTTAAAAAGCGAGCCGGTTGCTTTTAAGAAATGTGACGTACTTCAATCCCAGCGATTGAGATTACTTCAAATGTGTTCGGAAATTTCCAATAAATACAATTGAGATTACATGTTGCTTTTTTTACGTTATCGTAAGGTTTACAATAAATATTTAAATGAACCAGACGTCCCTACTATAGGAAGCTCTAAATTATTAAGGAGCCAAACACTGTGAGAGCCCAGCTATCTATCGTGTATCTTCGGCTATTTCCGTAACCGTTCGAGCATTAGATACGAAAGACGATAGTTGACACTCTTTTAAGGTGCTGACATCTGTTGAGATACCAAAAATTACATAATAACTATCTATATATATATAGGTATAACGACTTCTGTCAGAGGATGTTAAAAGTACGTGTATAATATTACATACCACAATTACGTTTTTTCTGTTAAAAGATGTCTCATCTTAGTAGAATAATCTATAACAAATCTACTGTACCACCCACTGTAAAATTTGATTTTCTTTTCCGAATGAGTAATAAATAAAGAATATAAATTATTTAAATAAATAATATCTGAACTAAAAAATCGCAACTCCAACAGAATGCAATGTGTAGTGCTTCCGATATGATGGCCTTTGCTTGCATGCAAAAACGAACCTACGTAACCACTCTCTAATATGTAAACAGTACCTAAAGTGACCTGCCAGGTAAGTATGGTCGTTTTGTGATATAATTACCTATCTGTACATAATAAAATGTGCATTCGACGCAGCATCACGCTCATTGGTGATGATTTGTACTTACATATAGTTTTTTTTGTGTTGTTGACTGATGAACTGGTGGATGAAATCTGTTTGCCTTAGGTTATAAGTTGTTTTAATAGATTGTTTACTATAGGTGTACGATAAAGCATTGCAAAAAGTTTATTAAGGTGATTTTCATAAAAACAATGCTGTAAAATCATTCAAATTTTATTAGTATCATTATCAAAAATTATTGTGATCAAAGGAAGATTCAGGCCCTTTAGGGAGGCCCTTTGGAGACGATAGGTGGTGGGTATTTTCTGGAAAGGAGGGAGAGAAAGTTTTTTTTAAAGGAAAAAGGTATGAGGGGTTGGTTGGAATCTGTGAGTCAGTGTATGAGTGACGGACGTATGAATCCATCCTTCCCACTGCGTGCAGGGCGAAGTTCTGACAGAGTCCTGCTGGAGAGGTCAAAAGGTCTCCAAGACCCGGACAAACCTCACCTCATGAACCCGGGCATCTCTGCTAAGTTACCAAAATGTGGCGAACTACTTGGAGTGACCTATGGCAAAGGTGTTGGTAATCCAATAAATGATTTCTGGGTCATTTTTGTTTTTTTTTTTTCAACTTTGATCGCGGTTGAAGTGTTTAATATTATTTTTCGTATGTAAATCGCAGACTTTAAACATGATCTGAAACAATAGTTCATAGAACAGTGTTTATATAATGGAATCACTTCTGGGTAATAACATTTTATTATAGACGATACTTGCCTTCCATTGATGCGACAGTCACGATTTTTTTTTGGAAGTAGGCAACGCTTTTGCAACGAGCATTATTTCGTAAATCAATATTTTCCAATGTGAAGTGATAATGAATGTATAGGATTCTTTGATTTAAAAATAAACTTTTCCTTGCGCTGTTGTCAATATTATTAATCAAACACAGTCTTTGAATTGATGTCGAATTATAACTAAACACTACAAAATGTCGATGAAATACACGGAAATTTGCAGAATTTTAACAATTCAAGTTTTGTTATTATCCAAGTACTGTAGAACAACAGTCACATTATGAAATAATAATACAACTTAACCACTGGAGCGCTTTTTGCCACAATATATCACTATTTAAAATACCTCTGATTGCTTTGCAGCCAATTTTGGCAAATATTCTCTAATTTGTAAGTATTAAGTAGAAGTTTACGATTTTATAATATTTTTTTATAAATCCTACGAATATGTGATAATCGGCAAAAGATAGGTAAGTTTATTGGCTATACAGAACAATAATCAGTTTGTATGTTTTCGTATTAAATTCGGAGGTATGATTTTTTTTAATGTGGGCGGAAAATATTCAAAATGATTACATTCAATATTCAAAAAACTTTTAAATTGCGCTGTCGCTTCAGTGGTTAAATAAAACATCCATAAAACTTAAATTTTAATTTTGAAATATGAAATGTTCAAAGTTTTCTACCCGTTATAACGGTTTGTTAATTCTGATGTGGCGAACTGAAATGAGTTGCGCGAAGCCAGAAATTCCTGACTGATAATCTGTACAAATTTGAACGTCAAATTTTGAGTTTGACTGACCAAAAAAACAATTTGCTTCATTTGACTGGAGACATTTTTAAATATCTGTATCAGAATTCAAAACTCCTTTTTTGGTGTTAACCCTCCTTGACTCCATTATGTTATTGATAAAATATATTCAATGTTGGGATAAGAAATAATTAGAAGAAACCGGAAAAGATTAAACAATTATTTATACCACTTTTCTATTGTATTCCTCCATACACCCTCACGATCTAATGATTTAAACACTTACATTAAAATAATATTACTCTAAGATCGTTGGAAGGCTAGAAAAGTTCATTATACCCATAACACAAAGCCTTCTATACAATTTTCCCACGAAAAACAATGGGTTCCATCACAAAATAAAGTACCAACGGTTCTACGGAAGAAAAGGTTACGTTCATTCATTAATCTAAAATCTTAAGTTCGTGTTTGTAGCAAACTTACCGGTTTCAGTTGATGTAATATGAATGGTTTTGGTTACCTTGGCAATAAAACGGGATTGTCAAAATCCCAGGCTTTGTTTTATCGCATTTTAAAGATCATCGTTTAATTATTTCTGTTTTCCTTATTGAGTTAATGGTTTTCCTACATTTAGTATTTTTTTACTATTCTGCAGACTAGAAATTCCTTCCATTTAGTTGTGAATGAAAATCAAAGTCGCCACTGATTTAATATCTTTTGGTTATAGCCCATTTAACATGCGCTCTGACTCTCTTATGCTAAAGTTCTGCTTCAAGAGTGGATAAAGTGAATTAGGAGTGATTTTTAGAAATTTCATGCACACAGTCACCTTCCTCTTGTTAGGTTAAAGTCAAAATATACAACATTCCATCAATATCGGAATAAAACTGAAGATTTCTATAAAAATAAAATCCACGCCGCCACAGATACCCTCTTCTTTACATAAATAGATTAGAAAGATTTTGTACAACGAATTGAGCCCATATTACATTTTTCGCGTCATTCTTTATTCTATGTTCAAAATAGTTGCGATTGAATAAATAAAAACGACACTAGGTACTCAAAGTGGCTCCGCTAAAATTACACCTCGCAGTCGCTTAAAAGTTTGACATATTGGTAGCCGAAGGAATCTGTTCCAAAATACTGATTTACCGATAAAATCGAGGCAAAACATCTCTCAAATTAAATGCTTCTTTTGTTAGAATTATTTCTAATGTTAATGTTTCTTTGTTGCAGAAAATTAATCCACCATGGAGGAAGACTCCGTGTCTCGACCCAACAGCAGGGATTCAGCAATCATCATTGTGACAGACCCGGAGAATCAACACCCTGTCAACCACGGCCAGCATTTCAAGGACAATGCACACCACATCACCATCACCAACGTCTCTGGAATAGCAGAACCAAATGACGTCGGTCTTCAATCAAATGACTCTCACGACATGTTCAAATCCCCTCCTTCCTTCAACATCCAGGACGAAATCAACGTCAGTCCTGACGAGAAGATCAAATTCAAAATCCATCACCAGGATAATGAAATGAATGGACACCCAGCAAACACTCACAACGAAAGCGATTCATTGCCAAGCTATGACTCAAATGAAACGATTCCCAACTACGAAAACGTAGCAATCAATGAAAAAAACTTCCAAAGCTACGAAAGCACCCAAAACCTTACTCACGTAGGAACTCCGAGATCCAGTAGAACTGACACATTCATTGGAATTGATAACCCAGCTTTCCACAATGATGATGGGAGTGACATCCACAACAATAAATTTGCTAAAGAGCATGACGGAAAGAACGTTCATGCTAAAGTTGATGATTATGAGAAGAAATCCAACGAACAGCATGGAAGGGATAAGACCAAGCATGATAGCAATGGTACAAATGGTTCAGCAAATACCACAATCACCCTTGGTCTAACGTCTCCAACTAAATCAGAACATAACGGAGACACAAAGATTCCAGAAGCTGTTAATTTGGAACTTGTTAACATGGCTCCTATTAAGTCCAATGGAAAATCAGTAGATAACAATGGAGGTCTTCCACCAAACGTGACAGGATTAAACAGCATCCCTGTGAAGAAGGATACTGAAGTAGATCTTGGAGAACAACATTACGATGAGTATTTCGTTCCAGTCAACGAGCACAGGAAATACATGAGGTTAGTAGAAGTAGTTTATAAAAATCTGTTTAATTTTTGAAGACGATTTTTTTCATTGATCTTTTGCTTATTAACATTGATACAATTCTCTAGATTTATGCATTTACCAACACAATCTGCTTCCTCAGCCTAGTTGCCCAGCTGTAGAGCGTTGGATTGTAGGGTTCTGGATTCTTTCTAATCGCATAATACATATTACAAAGCTGCCTAGGACAATGTACTATCAGTATTATACTGAAAACACTCACAAGACAACGAACAATTTTACAAAAAATCTTTAAGATTTACAAAGATTAGGTTACTGATCAAACGACCAACTTTACTGCAATACCCACAACAAAACTGGACTATTTAGTATGATTCTTGATGAAATCAAGTAAGTTATGAAACTAACAAAACAACATAGACACCTAATTCTGCCTTTAATCGATGGGAATACTGCAATTTAAAAACTTGACAAAACTATTGTACAAAACCACAAATACCTACATTACTGCTTTATATGGACTACGTGTTATGTAGAATATATGAAACATCGTAAACTCTTCAAAATCATGCCTTAATATTTTAGTCCAGTAACTTTGTCGCCTGAATGTATGGGGTAGTATGCGTCAAATCCGGTAGTTCTGATTTTTTGCAGACTTGTTTATGATGTTGGCCTAATGAATAATCCAAGTTTTTGACCTCGAGCGCCGAACGCAACTTTGTCAAAAATCGAAAAAACCGCGAAAAAATCGTTATTTTTTCAAATTTTGGCGATTATAACCCTAAAGGACTAGTTTTTGAAAAAACTTTTTTATGACGTTTTTAAAGTAGACTAAATTTGCTACAATATAATACTAAAACTGTCAATTTACACTTAATAGTTTTTGAGATTAAGCTTTTCAAAGTTTGTGACCTCGAGCGCAAATCGTGAAAATATCGTTTTTTTTTTCAAATTTTGGCGATTATAACCCTAAAGGACTAGTTTTTGAAAAAACTTTTGTAGGTTTTTTTAAAAGTAGACTAAATTTGCTACAATATGTTACTAGAATTGTCTCTGTACAACTTAATAGTTTCCGAGATTAAGCCTTTCAAAATTTATAATTTTTTTTGAACTACGCAATTTTTTGCGTATTTTAGACGTCACTCGAATAACTCTAGCTGGATGAAGTTTCAATTAACATTAGGAATGGTGTATCTACATAATATCTGCCATGAAGTGGAAACATACTGTGAGGTTACTACTGCAATAACTGAACAACATGTTGACATGCGACCATCTCGTGTCACCAGAGATGAATCAAATACTGAAAAACTCTGTAGATGGTTTGCACAGCACCCTCCATTCCTTACAGCAGATATCGTTACGTCCATCAGCAGTGGTCTGGTTGGAGAATCTAGTGTCAACAGATTTAGACAACAGTCTAGAGATTGGGAGAGAATCGATGCTAAAGATGGTTGGCCAGAACTTCCAGGAAGTGAAATTCAAACGTAAAAACAATGTGGTGTCCTTTTCTTCAGCTGTACGAACTGTTACTGTTGTCAATAAACAGGTAACTGTTGATCCTCTAACACTGTTTTATCGAAGACAAAATATTGTGCGTTTGAACGGCGCGTAATCGAAATATAAATTACGTAACAATTTCAACATGAGATGATTCATACTTCCAAAATAGAAAATATTTACTCATACATACTCTCTCCTTACAATGCATATATTATGTATGCATTCTATTTATAGTAAGCCTGCTGCAGATCTTGAACAGCTGCTGTCAAAGCGAGAAAACATCTCTATCAAGACATTGCAATAGTCGGGCGTCTCTGTGTGCCGGCGCTTATTATTTACAGTTTGTGGAGGCCTATAGGTCTCTTACATGGACAATTATACACCCAAAATTTGGGAGGCGGATATAGAGTACCGTTGTTGGATTGTTACCCCTAGAGGTTCGCTACGTTCGATGACTTAGCAGGGGGGCTCGGGTTCGTGTGGTGAGGTCCGAGTCTTGGCAGCAGTTACGCCAGCCTACCTGCTGCGTAGCAGGACGTATCTGGAGAGACTTTTTTACATTAGCTCCACACAGGAGACCCTGAGGAAAATAATCCCCCTCAGGGCCCATGTCATCTTTGGGGATGCTGTGTGGAGGGTCTTTTTAGGAAAGGAAGGAAAGGAAGTTCTGGGAGGGAAAAGGGTATGAAGGGTGGGTAGGAATCTGGGGATCAGTGTGTCCAGGAGTGACAAATGTAAGAATCCATCCCTCCCACTGCGGTGCAAGGCTACGTTCTGAAAGAGTACGGCTGGAGAAGTTAAAGGGACTCGTTCAACATTCTCTCCCGATTCGGTTGCCATGCAGCTGGTGGGCGTCCGCCAAGACCCGGACAACCCTTTCCCCATGAACCCGGGCACCCCTGCTAAGTCACCAAACGTAGCGAATCACTTCGGGTGACCTATGGCAGAGGTGTTGGTTATCCAATAAATGGTTCCCGGGGCGGCGGTACCCATACCCGCCTCCCAAATTGAATGGTTGAGGGAGACCTTTTGACCTCGAATCTCAAGCAGAACATCGCCTTGCACGGCAGTGGGAGGGTTGGATGTATACGTCCGTCATTCCTGGACACATTGACTCTCAGATTCCTACCCAATCCTCATACCTTTGTCCTTCCCAGAACTTCCTCTCCCTCCTTCCTAAAAAGACCCTCCACACAAAGATGACATGGGCCCTGAGAGGAATTATTTTCTCCAGACTCCAGGGCCTCCTGTGTGGCGCTAGTATAAAAAAGGTTCTAGGGACAACATGGTCAAATGTCGGTTATAATTCAAATAAAATTTTAATTTTACTTTTGTTTAGTAAAAGTGAGTTTGTTTTTTGATTGCTATTTTCATAAACACTTAGCGACAATCAAATAATAAAAAAAACCAATAACAAGTTAAAGGCATTAAAGCATTGCCATTTAACGTGTTTATAAATTCCAGCACTTACTTATAAGGTAATAAATAACACAATTACTATTATAATTAACTAGTTAAGACTTATTCATTAATGTTAATGATAATGCTTTTAAAACTTTACATTAACAATATAAGCTAAAGAGTGTATTTATTTATGAAAATTTTATAACCAATGCTTTTAAAGAAAAAAAACAAGTAGACTCTGTCTATACTGATTTTAGTAAAGCCTTTGATTCAGTTTCCCATAAAATTCTCATTTGGAAATTAAAAAAGCTTGGTATACGTGGCAGTATATTAGCCTGGTTTGAAAGCTATCTTACTGGAAGACAATAAATTGTTAGAATAAAATCCTCATTGTCGGAAAAAATTTATGCAACAAGTGGAGTTCCACAGGGTTCACACCTTGGCCCAATATTATTTATCTTGTTTATAAATGATCTTACAAAAATATTTCATGATGTATTTATCTTACTTTTTGCTGATGACCTTAAAATTTTTAGAATAATTCAAAATATTAACCATTGCAACATTCTTCAAGGTAATATCAACAAATTGTTAATTTGGTGTAATGAAAATAGACTTTACTTAAATATCTCAAAATGTCATATAGTTAGATTTTCTCGAATAAAAAATCCAGTGATCTTCAATTACAACATTGATAACAATACTCTGGAGACACTAACACAAATTAAAGACTTGGGCATCACTTTTCAATCTAATCTTTCATTTGTTAACCACATAACAGAAATCTCTAATAAGGCCTTAAAAATGTTGGGATTTATAACTAGGCTAACTAGAAATTTTAACAATATTAAGTGTATAAAACTGTTATATTTTGCATATGTTAGAAGTCAACTTGAATACAATTCTCCCGTCTGGAACCCATATTACAATATACATGTACAAGCTGTTGAAAGAATACAAAACAAATTCTTACGTTTTCTTAATTTTAAAATGGGTATTCCAGCAATTATGTTGAACTACAATACTATTTTGAATGATATGAATATGCTCAAATTGTCAGACAGAAGAACTTTCACTGACTTGGTATTTCTGTATAAAATTCTAAATGATTTAGTTGACAGTCCGATATTGCTCGAATTGATAAGCTTCCGGATTCCAATACGTAATACTAGGAGTCAGGATTTATTTCAGTGCAGTAATTCTGGAACTAACTACCATATGTATTCCTCTTTGCCCAGAATACTAATGGAGGGAAACAATTATACCAAGTCAGTGGACATCTTCAATTTATCTTTAAACAAATATAAAATATTGTTACGAAGGCAGTTCAGTTATGTACAATAAATACTGTGTATTTCTTACTATTTCATATGTAAAAGCCCCGAAAAAGGGCGTTAATAAATAAATAAATAAATTTGTCATCTTTTACGCTATTTTCTGGAACTTCTTACAAAGAACGTAATTAAGTCATGAAATAATTATTATTGGTTTGTAGTATCTACTTATATCACAATAAAGTATGTAATTAAATGACGTTATCAACATTAATGTTTGTCGGAAAATTAATAACATAAAATATAAGCGGTAAAAACCTGCGGAGAAGGGGCGAATTTCAGAACCCGGTTTCGATTGCATGTCCGACACAACGCCTTACACGCCGCGCCACATCTGTGCACGTGGATTTTCAGACAAAACTACCGTTGTAATTCGGTTTCTAATTCAATAATTCGTCACAAGATGTCGCCACTTTCGTCGGCAAGTCGCATAGGGACGTGTCCTTCCTAGGTATAAGTTCTATGAATTTGTGAATCTGGAGTATCTCCCGGATTTCGAAAGATTGGCGGTAATAATACTCAGTTGTATCAAACGGTTGTATATTACATATGACGTCATCGCCCAACCTGGTTACTTTGTCGCGGTGACTAGCCATCACTGGTTGGCCCGTTGACAATGGATACGAGGAACGGGCTAATTTTGAAACAAGTTCCTATTGTATTTATAAAATGATCACCAACAGTAACTGGCGAAGCCGAACCAAAAGCCGCCCGCTAGTACTCTACCGGTCACCAACTTAAACAGATATATGCGTTAGAAATACGACAGCAGTCAAGTACAATAAGCGTATTTATACGTCAACGCACGGGTCTCCATAGAAATCGTTCTAACTGCGTTATTCTTTTAGTGACATCTCTTAAACAAAAAGTAAAAGGTCGATAGTAGATCAAACTGTACATCCCTATTCAAGTTGTCCATAGAAATACATAACAAGAATATTCTGTCATTCGCGCAATCTGACACATAATTTTTCCCGCCAAATTTCGCCGCGGCGGCTCGACCGCATTCGAAATTGTTAATTTTTATTAAATATTTTTATACGAAATGATAAAAAGTGAGGTGACGTAAGTCTTTATTATACATTTTTACAATAGAATAAGACAAACAATAGAATTTTTTACATAATCTGTGATTTTAGTACCGTTTTCAAATAAAAACATCACGTGAGTCATTTTTACATTTTTTTTAATGTTTGCATTCTAAATTTTAATATTTACAAATATTAATATTTATTTGTAATATAATAATTCGCTTATTTTGTAACCTCTCTAAAACAGTTTTTACTATTCGGTTACGTTCAGAAATGTTTCATTTATAGAGCTTTAATTGTGAAGCGGTAATAACACAAAGTTTTCGTAAAATGTCATTTCGTTTGAGACATCATAAGCGAATATTCGCGAAAATTCGGAGCGGTTAATATCATACGCACCTCTATACAAAATACATGTAGATCACACCTACAGATTTCTCACTTTCAGTTTTCAAATTTCACGCTGCAAATCGATCACAAGAACAACACAAATCAACAAAATGATCTGCAAAACTGCGCAATCATGCAACAACGCTTTTTCGTGAAATTAGGTGGAAAAAATTTCACCACTTTCAGCCATTACCTGCACTTTTATCATAGGAATGCAACGGAGCCAGTAAAACCTCGTTTGTGCGTTTATTGTTTTGAATGTGATTAGTTTCACGTTTGATTTGTATGGCAGATTGCAGACTGTGAGATGGAGAGACCATTTACCGACCAAATTAGACCGGAACGGTAACAAACTGGCTAAACGGTTGCCACACGATAAGCGAAGGCGTGTTCTTGGGTGGTGCAATGCTAATACACGCATATCGTGCGTGGTGCGTGGTGCGTGGCGCATGGCTCACTAGGTTTATGGGACTATTGAATATGAATGAAATAGAGAAAATATAAGAGGTTTTTGTGAAGCTAAGATAATTTCAAACAGGTTGATAAATTATCGTGATTTATTTTGGGGGATATGCACGTTATACTTGTATTACAGAACATGTGCAACATATTGATAATTCTACCGTTTTATAACATTTTAACACCTTAAGTTATTAAGTTTCTATAAAATATAATTTTTTTGAAGATAATATTTACACATTTGCCATGCGGGTAATTATATGAAATTCCCTCGATAGAAAAAAATCACAGTATGCTCCGAAAATTATTATAAACACGTTTTTTTCTGTTATTTTACAAGTTATTTGTATGAACAGACACTTTAAATGCTATTTAAGACATTCCCTACGAGATTTGTGCTTTATTTTAAACGAGTCGTGTTTCATTAAAAATTTTCACAATTTTCGCTTAAATATTATCGTTTTTAATATTAGCGCGTTCTTTCTAACGTTCGTATTTACATATCTCTCCATCTTCTTCTTTTTGAGCGGGTACACCGGGCCTTAAGCCGCCGCATCCCAAATTTCTACAGATTTCTTACATATCTCCCTTATCTTAAACATTTGAAGCTTTTAAGCTCATAAAAAAATATATGTTATTTTTGAAGATAATATCTATACATTACCAACGCCGAAACGCAAACTATATGAAATTCCATCGATGGAATTTTTTTTTATTAAACACACAATTTTCGCTTAAATTTTATCGTTTTTAATATTAGCGCGCTCTTTCTAATATTCGTATTTACATGTCTCTCCATCTTCTTCTTTTTGAGCGGGTATACCGAACCTTAATAGATTACATTATTAATAATATAACGTCGTGACTAGCTGAGAGCCTAGCTAAGAGAGAGTGAGCTTACCTACGGCAAAGGTTTAAATACTCTACCGTTTACCTGTCTCTCCCATGTACTCGTAAGTCATATTACGATCTATTCAGTCCCACAGGGAATTATGCCGTGTTGCGCTACTTCCTTATTTTATAAGAACGTTTCGGTCAGCATTAATGTGTCCATCATCAGGGCAGAAGTGTAATCGAAGACTGTAGTGAAGTGTGTGTAGATGCGATTCAATATTGCCAGCTCCAAACCTCTATGAGCTGGTATTACAGTATAATCTAAAATAGTTTTCTGCGTTCAGTTTTGCTTTACCCGTCAATTACCGGATACAAAGAACTATTAAGCGTAGCCCCATCGTCGTCTCTATTAATATTTTGAATTTCAATTGCCTCCGTCATTAGGCGAGCCCTGCGCATTTTGGGTCATCGCAGAACTTCAGGAACAAATCCAAAGTGCTCTGTGCGTTTTGGGCCATTCCAGATCTTCAGGAACAAATCCAAAATGCTCTGTGCTTTTTCGGCCATTCCAGGACTTCAGGAACAAATTCAAAGTACACGGTATCACATCTTTATACATTAGCGCACACTTCACCGCAATCTTCGATTACGATCAGTCCTGATAATAGATACTGCAATGCTATCCGAAACGTTGGCAAAAGAAGGAAATAGATACTGCAATGCTGTCCGAAAAGTTGGCTAAAGAAGGAAATAGATACTGCAATGCTGTCCGAAAAGTTGGTTAAAGAAAGTAATATTAGATACTGCAATGCTGTCCGAAAAGTTGGCTAAAGAAGGAAATAGATACCTACTGCAATGCTGTCCGAAAAGTTGGCTAAAGAAGGAAATAGATACTGCAATTCTGTCCGAAAAGTTGGCTAAAGAAGGTAATAGATACTGCAATGCTGTCCGAAAATTTGGCTAAAGAAGGAAATAGATACTGCAATGCTGTCCGAAAAGTTGGCTAAAGAAGGTAATAGATTCTGCAATGCTGTCCGAAAAGTTGGCTAAAGAAAAAAATAGATACTGCAACGTTGTCCGAAAAGTTGGCTAAAAAAGGAAATAGATACTGCAATGCTGTCCGAAAAGTTGGCTAAAGATGGAAATAGATACTGCAATGCTGTCCGAAAAGTTGGCTAAAGAAGGAAATAGATACTGCAATGCTATCTGAAAAGTTGGCTAAAGAAGGAAATAGATACTGCAATGCTATCCGAAACGTTGGCAAAAGAAGGAAATAGATACTGCAATGCTGTCCGAAAAGTTGGCTAAAAAAGGAAATAGATACTGCAATGCTGTCCGAAAAGTTGGTTAAAGAAAGTAATATTAGATACTGCAATGCTGTCCGAAAAGTTGGCTAAAGAAGGAAATAGATACTGCAATGCTGTCCGAAAAGTTGGCTAAAGAAGGAAATAGATACTGCAATTCTGTCCGAAAAGTTGGCTAAAGAAGGTAATAGATACTGCAACGTTGTCCGAAAAGTTGGCTAAAAAAGGAAATAGATACTGCAATGCTGTCCGAAAAGTTGGCTAAAGATGGAAATAGATACTGCAATGCTGTCCGAAAAGTTGGCTAAAGAAGGAAATAGATACTGCAATGCTATCTGAAAAGTTGGCTAAAGAAGGTAATAGATACTGCAATGCTGTCCGAAAAGTTGGCTAAAGAAAGAAATAGAAACTGCAATGCTGTCCGAAAAGTTGGCTAAAGAAGGAAATAGATATTTATTGTTATCAAGTTTAGTTTGTGGAACTCCATTTTAATTTTAATTTTTTTTATTATATAATCACGGCCGACGTAGTCCAGTGGCATGGCTCTTGACTAGCACTCCGAAGGTCGCGGGATCTAATCCCGGCGTGGCAAATAAATTTTATTTGATTAATTTGTGTTATTTCACAATTTATTCATTTAAAATAATATGGTATATTTTGCGGCACGTTCCAGAGTGGAAGATACTCTCAGAATCGCCCTGGTGTAAGACCACCATTCAGAATTGAAATGTTGCTTGAAATGGCGTTAGCCGTGTTTGGTGACCAGATCTGAATAGCCAGGTACTTCCCCACCTCCCTCTTCCCCATCTCCTTCCTTTCCCCACTACCTTCAGTCTCACAACATACCCCAATTGGGGATGCCATAGTCCCACTGGCTCCAGACGGGAGCAGTTGGGACTCTTGTGCGGTATTCATGTAAAAAAAAAAAAAATTATTATTAAATTAATAAAAACAGTTTATTTTTAAACAAGTTTTGCTGTGTAATTATTGTTACGCGTGAACGCGTTACGCTTCTGAAGGCATTATCAAACTGCTGCTGTCACGCGTAACAATAATTACACAGCAGAACTTGTTTAAAAATAAACTGTTTTTATTAATTTAATAATAATATTATAGATTATATAATAAAAAAAAAAATAAAAAAAAAGGAAAAAGAAAAAGATACTGCAATGCTGTCCGAAAAGTTGGCTAAAGAAGGTAATAGATACTGCAATGCTGTCTGAAACGTTGTCTTAAGTAGGAAATAGATACTGCAATGCTGTCCGAAACATTGGCTAAAGAAGGAGGTATTGCATCACGGCATAATGCTCCAAAAAGAAGTCACAATAATACCTTTGGCTAAGAAAATCTCAAATCATGTCAGGTTGATAAATGTTAACGCCGACGACGCTTAGCCACAGTTCCAGCAGAATTCGATAAAGTGATTATAGTTTTGTCCATTTGTCGCAAATTAGCTCTTCCCTTTAGTTCGAATATCTTGGTCTTTTAAAAAAAATATATATTTCCATTACAAGTGGCTTCTTCGTACTATGTGACCAAATAATCAATGTGTGCATATTATCTTCAATGAGATGTGAGACCTTTCCCCGACCTTTTAATCAGATAGAAAGTGATTTCCATTTTCACCTTTGATGTCAGAAGAAAAATACGAATAAACAGACAAATCACCTAGTCATCGCGTGATCCATGAAACATCTATCGGCAATTTACCGCTGAGAAATCCGCTTGACTTGACTCCAAATTCCAATCTTACATAACATTATCTGCATGCAAGTGAAGATCTAAAAGTGAAGTCTGTTGAAATGCGAAAATACCTCTTCGAGAAGACGATCCACTGCATCTGGGTCAAGCCATTATTCGCTGGATATGTTTCACACATTTTATTTTGGGATTGTGCAAAAATTGCTTGATATTCGTAGCAAGTAACATAGTCGAAACACAGAATGACAGGACGAAGAGTGTCACAATTTGTTTGTACATCTTATTTTTAGGCATTATCCATCGGTATCTTTGTCGTTTAATGAAACGTATAAATTCTTGCTTTAACGAAAAACCACAAGTTTACAGCGAAAGCACAAGTTCAAGCGAATAAAAACATTAATTTGCCTTTTCTGTTATTAGGTCAGATTAGAATGTAGGACTTGGACAAAAATGGGATAACATTACATAGAAAACCAACAAATTGAAGGTGAAAAAAATGCATATTCGACTATCAGTACAGAGAAACAAATGGTCTGCATTCACAGATTCTGAATTGTATGAAAAGAAAGATGACTCTTTCATCAATTTCCCTGATTTATCTATTCTGAATGAAGTTACTTCCGATGGTGTCCAACTAGTTGGATAACCTCAGCATCCCTCTTGGGGCTCCACCAACACTCTTCCACTATGCGAAGAAAGGGGTTGCGCTAGTAGCTTGATTTATAGCAAGCTACCTATATTAATAACGTATTGATTAATACTTCCCAAATATCTTACAAGATTATTATCAAGAAGCCTCTTTGGTGGTCACTTATCTTCTATTCTTGCTAAATATAATCCTGCCCTGTAAAACCATCCTAATTTTGTAAATCTTGTTTTTGACGGCTGTTCAAACAAACTCTCCGCTATGGCTGTTGGTTAAACCACGTCCTCCAGATAACACTTTCTTACTTTCTTCTCAAAAATCTATGATAAATTGTCTTCAATTTTGGGATATGTTTTCAAATGGGTACACGAAGCGTCTAGCTAGGACATACATACAACTTTACTAATCCAACAATATTTAAAAGTCTTAAGTGTATTAACATAAAATCGTAATAAAAGTGTCTCCAAAGCACGTTAAGAATTATTAATAGCAGTAGAGTGTTATTTAAAAGAGATATAAGTGGGCATTTTAGGATTAAAGATCAAACATGTTTTACATTTGCATACTACCTAATTTAAAAGAGCTTCTTATTAAACAAGTGAGTTTTTTAATCACTTCTTCGGCAGCTATTGAGATGCAGTAAGCGCCTAGACAGGATTGGTCGGACAGTTTTCTGTAGTACATAATTAAGATTGATTTCAAATTATACTTTTTATGAATGCTCCACGCGATGTTTGACAGAAAGAGCACAAAAACACTTTTCGATATAGTTGTGAATGATGAGCACTTGGAGCAAATGGAAGGTTTTTTTATTTGAGTAATATGTTCATTAGAATGGATATTGACAGAGATTATTACACAGACATTAAAAGAGGGTGAATGCAGGAACTTCATGGAGGATTGAAAGCGGTACTCGCCAAACAAAACTTGTCTGAAGACGAGAGGCCAACAGACCACAACTACGCGACACGCCAAACCTGATGCATGCAGTGACAGTGAGGCATGAAACTGACAGAGGAAGGATGAAAGTATACGTTGAGAAATCATGTTTTACCGTAAAATAAATATGGAGATACGGAAAGAGTTCGAGGTTGATGTAAGCGTAATTAATAGATATAAGAAAGGGGAATATAATATGACAAGTCCGAGTTGCCAAAGGAAGACATGGTTATAATCAAGTAGTTCAAATCCCGACGTGCGCAAGTATTGTATTAAATTGAATTATTTCACGTGTTATTTCGCGATCATCAAAAATTATATAGGTATATTTGCGAAACCTTCCAGAGTGGAAGATACTGTCAGTATTACACTGGTGTAAAACCACCATTCAGAATTGAAACGTTGCTTGAAATGGCTTAAGCCGTGTTTGGTGACCATTATCTCTTCCCATTACCGTCAGCCTGGCAACATATTGAGGATTCCGTGGTCTCACTCGTTCCAGGCGGTTGGGAACAATTCTTGACTATCGTGCGGTATTCACATAAAACAAACAAAACATCAATCGATTGATTTACAAAAATGTATAAAGTTTGGTCTGTCAAGTTATAAATAAGTGTTTTGCCTCTATTTCACAGACGAAACGACCTTCAACCTGGCTCTGATGTTTCACTCAATTGCCGTTATTGCTAATCTATTTTTTCGACGTTCACTTCTACTAATAATATTAAATTTCGTCTCCTACACAATATTTCATTATGATTATAGATTCGGTTACAACTAGCAAGGTCTGGTAATAATGGGTCTAATCGACACAACCCAACGTGATATGTCACGAGAGACGTTGAATTCTGGATTCATATTGTAAAGGAGTTTTTGTCTTAAATTATTGGTATTCATACCGATTAACTTATCATCCATGCAATATATTGAATATACACACGGCGAGGAATATAGTGCAATCTATTTGATTGGATACTGAAAGATTTCACTCGTAAGAAATTGTCATAAAAAGTTTCTCATTTTCCAGAGCTAAATGATCATGTCTCGCAGCCCAAGGGCTGTTGGGCGGGATTCTTAAGGGTTCACCCGCAGGCCTCCGCGTAATTGTGAAGAAAATTTCAAGAAAAAATATTATTACAAGCAGACAGAGTTTGATAAAATAGTTCAAGAAATAATTTAAATGCGAATTTTTTTCACCCAAAATAAGGGAAAATGATTTTAAGTCGGGCACAAACACACGCGCATTGAAATTTATGGTTTAAATTTTTGTATTCCAATATCTTTGGTTTAGCGAAAGAACGATGTTGGGGTAAGGTCTTTAGTACATAGTTTGAAACTTGAGCTTCGTTGCTCCTTGTTTTTATTTTTCATCTTTCAATATAAGTTATGCATCTTTCTATAACACTAGTACGTGAAATTAAGTTATCCTACTGTGAAATAATTGTTTTTGGGATTTTTGACATCTTGTTGACTACTATTGGCTAATCCAGATGACTCCAACCTTGATAGTTATTAAAACCACATTACAAAATTAAAAAATTCATGTTTTTTTTTATTTTCCGATGATGTTTATTTTTTGATAATACAATGAATTTTTTAAGTCACCACAGAGCTTAGCTCTGATATAAGTGACACTTCTCACTGACAATATTTGCATTGACTACTGATAGAAAATCTAGGAGTTCGTTTCTGAAACTCTTAAACAAAGAGTTTGAGATTACCGTTCTTTGTTTTTGGGGTGTTATGCCGTGTTGCGCTACCTCCTTCTTTAGCCAACGTTTCGGACATCGTTGCAGTGTCCATGATCAGGGCAGATCCGGCAGATCCGGTAGATCTGGTAGTTGTCACATCTATCGGATCTGCCGGATCTGCCCTGATGATGGACACTGTAATGATGTCCGAAACGTTGGCTAAAGAAGGAGGTAGCGCAACACGGCATAACACCCCAAAAACAAATAACGAAAATGCTTTTGGCCGTGAAAATCTTAAAACTTATCAAAGAGTTTGAGAGTTTCAGAAATGAACATATATTTTGCTTTATAGAAATTCATACAAACTTAATAACAATTCTATGATATTCTCTGATTTTTGTACAATGTCCGGCATATAAAAATAAGTTCCTGAAATGTAATTGCATTCAATAGATCTCAAACCGAACACTGCAAGACAAATTTCCATATTAAACGCGCTGCCGACAAAATTATTATTATACTCTGTTCGCGAACTGAAGTTTGGTTACCGATGCACTCAACGAATACCAAATTCATTCAGTCTAACTAAATACATTGAAACTCTTTCCAATGAAGTAATACCCTTGTGGGTTTTCAGACTTTCTTTAATGATTCACTGAATTACAGACTACACAAACATTTCAGACGTCCTTGTGACTTTCTAAATTATGTGGCGACCTGAACTTACTTCATCGTGCACGACAGCTTAATAGAATTATGTCTCATTTATGTTGTTAGACTTTTGGCGTATTGTGCTGTATTGTAAATATTTATCCTTCTTGAGTCAACGTTTTGAACAGCCTAGCAATATCCATCATCAGGGAAGTTGTGGGTTGTTGAAAAATGCACGGTTGATTCTGTAGCAATAGTAGAATAGTCATCTACCGCGCATGTGGGTTACAATAATAACTTTTGAGAATATCCTCCAAAACTGGTACCGAGATATATTTAGTTTCTTTTTCAATTCTAATTATCAATTAAGTATTTGTAAATATAAATCGCCTCTATAATTAGGCCAGCAAATCACTACCCCCAAAAATCTTACAACAGAGAATCTTAGATCACATCCCAGGACCAGAATGTTTTGGAAGAACACACCACGTCTAGTCTAGTCAATTCACTTAAATACTACGTATTCTGCCTTTAAATTTTCTATCTTCATGTTTTTCTGAATGTCTTAATCTATATCTCATATTATTTCCTGTAGGTACTTATTATTGCCTAACATGTCAATACAAAACATATGCTTTATCCGTTCGTCACTTTTTTCAATAATATAATTAAAATTACACCTAGCGAGCTGCAGCACAGTCGTGGCAAATCTTGGAACACCGAAATACGTCATAAGAAATCTGTATATACCATGGTTTTAATACGTATATGTCCATAAAGACAATATTAGCAGCACAACTGCATCTGTAGTCATGCTTCTTCGCATAGGTCATTCAGTAGTTTATATTGTAACAAACCAAGAACATGACACGACCAGACATTCACTTCAACACGACATTACTTTCAATTCCATGCTTCTTTCTCCTTCTCCTTCCTATGTTTACTATTGCTACCAATCAATACAAAACATGAACTCTAATCAATAGCATGGAATTTGGTGGTACAAGAGAATATAAATATTTTTTGGCATTGAAACCACAAGACTGCACTTCAACACTCAACTTTCAAGTCCTCGTGTCTTTCTGGATGTCTAATCTAAAATGTCTGGATGACGGGAGCATCTTGAACCACAGAAATGTATCACGTTTGCGCCACTGACACGACCAGACTTTTCACTTCAACACGACACACTCCACTTTCAAATCCATGTGTCTCTCTGGATGTCTAAAGCTCCTTTCTCCTATCCTTCAGTGTCTCGTTCGGCGACCGTTACATCTACCCGAGGGCCTCCTCGGGTGTGACCATGCAGGGCCACTCCGTGCGGGTGCCCGCCCCGGGAGTTGTTTCCTACTCAGAGTGGCTATCGCGTTCTAGGTAAATAATGGCACTTGATTACTGCTTGCTCGGAAAGCCTTGGTGGAAGAACGCTGGTAATAACTAACAGCAATGGAAAAATCGCTTGTTTAGAAACAGAAACCATTGACTAATAACTTTCTCGGAAAGGCTTGGTGGAAAAACGCTGGTCTGGCTGGTCTAAATGCAACGACACAGGCGCTTCTTTAAAAATGGACTAATGAAGAGCGTACTACTTGTGGAAGAAAGCTGGCCTCTCTTGGTCTAACAGCAACGAAAAAATCGCTTGTTTAAATACGAACTAATGAACAAAACTTTTATTACTTCTTGCTCAGAAAGGCTTGGTGGAAGAACACTTGTTTATGAACAAGGCTTTTGACATTCAGAAAGCCTTGTGTGGAAAAACGCTAGTTTATCAATAACTAAGAGCAACGGTAAAGTGTTTATCCAGTAACTAGATCAATCTATTAGGTACGTTAAAAAATATATAAATGCTTGCTCGCAAAGTCTGTATGATTTGTGGCTAGGTTTAAAAGCAACGTCAGAATCGCTTGTTGAGAAACTAATGGACTAATGAACGGTGGAAGAATACTGGTCTATATTGGACTAACATCAACACCAAAAGCGGTTGTTTAGAAATAATGTAAATTACATTAATAGCACTTGATTATTGCTGGTACAGAAAGTCTTGGTGGAAGAGTCCTAGTCCTAGTCTAGCTTGGATTAGAAGCAACGACAAAAGCACTTGCTTCGATACAGGATTTTTTACAAAGTAGCGATTAGTTGTCGTTTACTGCTTGCTCAGAAAAGTGTTGTCAAATGATTGAAGGCACTAGAAGTGTGTTTGATTACCATTTCATATTGGAAGGATGCTGTTCTAATTTTATTTAGAGCAACATATTTTTTAGCAACAACATTGATTTCCTTTTATTCAGTAATAGCAGTTGCTAGAAGAACAATAATGTCGGACTTTGATTATTAATTTTGCTTGTTAAGGAAAAGGTTTATTGCTTGCAACTACTGGTTTAATCAAGGTTTCTGCGTCACATAATGCTTTGTTTCAATAGGTATCGAATACGTGCTGAATATTTATGGAACGATTACGAAGAATTAAACGTAGCTAAAATATCGACCCCGAGATTCCGCTGATTTAACCTTCGACGGTGCTAAGAAATTCGTTAATAATGACTGGTTAATAATTCTATGTGCTTTTTCAATCAATGCTTTGTCGCTATATTCATGTAATTAAATCATTTCACATATCACCCTCTTTTAATAAAACATTTTGCATTTCGTGCTTATTAAAATAAAAGTGTTTAAATAATTACATAACCCCCATGTTCTATAAAAAAACTTGATAAATTTCTGTACCTCTATAAACAAAAATGTGTTTTTTTGTAATGTTATTTCGAAGGTCTATTTTAATTGGTCTCTTATGAAACTGTGGTCAGCTAAGCTTAGCAGAATAATAGTTCGTTGACCTTGAAAGTTAACGAGTTCAAATTAAAATCGATAAGGTGATAATTAATCATTATCAGACCAAAATCATCACCCTGTAATGCAGTTGTGGATGGCGAATCGTAGAGCATATGGATGAATTTGTGTACTTGGGAAGTATGTTTGCAAAAGACGGGAAGGCTGATAACGAAAGACTGGTTGTAGAAGTTGCCGATAAAAAGTTTGTCAAGAGCAGCGAGGATTGTATTATAACATTGGAGTTGTGATAGCAACCAGCAACTCTTTTGAACAGCAGTAGATATTAAATTCCAGTACGGTAAAAAGATGAATGAGCGCCTTATGTATGAGATGATACAAAAAGGTAGCAAGGTCATTAAACTCAATTAATAAAAGGATGCTTCGATGGTATCGATTGAGAAAGGAGTGCATACCAAGGAGAAAACGACAGGGAAAAGGGGTGGATGAATAAATATGGTACGCCACAGGAATTCATGATACTGATACGATGAAGTTATTCGAATACTTATGAGTATGAAAGTGATTGGAGCAAGGAGTTTGTCCAAGAACATAATTGTTTAAGGTTATCTACTTCCCGCAAATAATTTCCCTCAGGGCCTATGTCATTTGAGATGCTGCGTGGAGAGTCTATTTGAGAAAAGGAAGGAATGAACATTGGTTTTGAAGATATCTATGTTATAGGAAGGAGGTAACACAGAGGCCGGCAAATCATTCCACAGCCGAGCTGTTGAACACAAGAACCCGATCTCAAGTGACAAATGTCGACCGTGTCATATGTTGGGCGCACGTTTGGGGGGATTTCCCGACTATGCACCGGTGCCGAGGGGATCAATGACGCTAGTTCCTCGGAGCATCTTCTATTGATATACCGGTATAGCATTCTCACCCGACGCCTGTGCTCTAAAGATTGCAATCCGCTTGTTAAGTTAAGAGAATCTATCAAACGAACCGCCCATTTCTCCACAGAGTCGAGGATATTTTTCAGGTATTTTGGAGCTCCAGACCAGAGCGGCTACCAAATTCAACCGTGGGGTGCACTTGCGATTTATACAGGGTTAGCAGTTGTGTACTACTAAAGTATTTGCGGGCCCTTTAGAGTACCTACGCCCAGTTTTTGAGAGGCTAACTTAACTTTGGCTTCGATGGAGTTTCTATTATCTCAAAGAATTGGTTGCCAATGCGGATATAATTTTAAAACGGTAGTTAATAATTAAGTTATGTAGTCAAGAGCAATTATCGCCAAACAAACGACGAAAATTCTTGTCGTACAAAAGGTTGAATATGTAATTTATACCTGCTTCTGTTCGGCAGTCGATTTCTCTCCAAACAAGGTAGAATCATTCACAATTATTTTAATATTTCAACTATCGTCAGTCAAAGATGAACATTTTTCTGTGTTCATATTAGAAAGCGGCGTCTGAAGGAGTGTGAATAAAATTAGCATACAATTTGAGAGCCTGGTACACCGATCTCTCGGATGCTGTAGGAGTGACGTATCGACGTCTTGAGAGTTTCAGTAAATATTGAAGCAAGAATCTACGTTTTCTATTTGCCAACTTCTCTTTCAGAGGGAGAATGCGTGACGGCTTAATAATTGATCGTGCCAAGACTTCGTAAACCAATTTGAAAAATTTTATCTCAATATTTGCAAGACACATATTATGAACACATGCTGCAAGATATTTGAATACAATAATAGGTTGGTTGAAGCGTTTTAGATTTACGTGGCAAAGGTGGATTGTATACGGAACCTATTTTCGGCTTTCAGTGGAATATTTTATTCCTCATCTATCTATATATATATATAAATGAATACCGGATAACCCTTGGTCACGCCATAACTTCAGAACGACTTTACCTATTTCATTCATCTTTATTTTTAAAGTTTTCTAATACTTTGTAGAAGGTTCTCACGGAAAGAAAATTGCGCAGAAAATTGGATAATTTAAGAAATCTTAACGACTATTTTAACTTCGCACGTTTGACAGTTCGCGTGTGTGATGATTTGAATTTAGCAGACAGCTGTTTTTTTTGTAAACAAAAGAATTGTCAATGGATTTTTTAAATTATAGATATTTTAAATAGATACCTACGAGTATATGTTAGGTAATTACCAAATTTGATTGTTGTTTTTATAATACACAAAAAAGAATATTTGTAATGTATGAAAAATGAAAATTTTAATAAAAAAATTGTAATAGCTGGCACGCGAGCTATTAGAAAACTAAATGTACTGGGACTGAATATGGAAGGCGGGAGAGGGGTTGGCATGACGGGGAGCGGGATAGGGGAGAGGGTAGGCGGGGAAGTTGGAAGGGGAACGCGGGAGGGGAAGGGGATACGGGAGGGGAACGGGGACGTACGGGAAAGGACATGCAAGGAGAAACAATTTATTTCTTTGAATATGGCATTGCAACGCATGCCGGGGAACAGTTTGTGTTTAAAATACATAAAAACCGTTTTTATGGAAGCTCTTACAACGGTTTACCGATTACAGTTGACAGTTTATTCGTCTTCTGCTTATGTTAATTTAATTTTGCTCGTGTTCTTCATACAATTTCAACAATTTACAACAGTTTATTAAAGATATCTCACTTTTGCTCTTGGGTGACGTTATGTCAGAATCTTTTCAATGTTGTAGTATAGTTTTGTTATTTACGTATCTCCTACCGATAGTTACTCTAGAGTTACTCCGCCATATTGGAATATTTGACAGCTCTGTTCGAGGTAAATTACGAAATTGCGTGCTTCAACATTGATTACTAATATACTAATCAGTAATCATGATAAATATTGTAGAAGACGATGATAGTGACGAAGAATTCCTCGTCCAATATGTCTTGAAGCGAAAACCAAAAACATTTCGATTCCGCGTCAATAATTTGGTTATCTGGGATGATCTCGATATCTTATCGCGGCACCCGCATGTCGAAAAAATCTTGATGTTGAACATAATCAATTCTGATATCGACATGTTTAGCGTTGCCTTTTAAAAGACAAGCTATAATAATGGATGTATCGCAAGGTTTACAAGATCTTCAAATCAATTTATTGTATCATAAACATTACAAAAATATAACATTAGTAGGTAGGGCCTGAACAGAATCGTTTCTGATATCGACATATTTAGCGAGTGAAGCTGCCTTTAAAAGACAAGCTCTATTAATGCTAGTATATTTGGTAAATTTATACAAAGCCGGGACCAGCTCATTTTGGACAAAAATAAATAAATATATACCCCAGTAGATAGGTAATAATTAGATGTAATTAATTCCGTAAGCGGAAATTAAAAATAATGTATATTATCGTCAATTTCTTAAATTTAAAAATACGAAAATGTCATTTTTCAATGACCTCCATGTTGTTATCTTTACTTTAAAAAACAGCCTACGTTTTTAAATGGTTTGTCTGGCTACGCAGGGTTTGTATAGCGGGCTTGTGAATATTATCTTAACTTTAAAAAACAGCCTACGTTTTTAAATAGTTTGTCTGGCTACGCAGGGTTTGTCTAGCGGGCTTGTGTGACAGATCGGCCGCGCCATGTCAGTTTCGAAGACGCGAAGTGAATTTTGATTTTACGCAATTGAAATTTAAAATGCATCATTTTCCGCCTCCCCCAATGCAAAAAATTTCCGAAATACGTAATTCTAACAATTATTCAACTTCTGCAAAGTGTTTTTTCGTGAAAAAGTGCATATTACCGCTTTTGCACTTTGAAAAATGACATTTTCGTATTTTTAAATTTAAGAAATTAACGATAGTGTACATTTTTTTCAATTTCCGCTCACGGAATTAATTACATCTAATTATTACCTATCTACTGGCGTAAATTTTTTTTTTTTGTGTAAAATGAGCTGGTCCCGGTTTTGTATAAAATTAATGTATATTTTGTATACCTACTACTTACGTTTAATGTAATACTCTTACCAACGAATTTTAAAAAAAGGTATAAAATGTATGTTTTTCTAACGTTTTCGATACCATAAATAAATTGAATTGAAGATCTCGTAAAATATGTGACACTTCAAATTCAAGGAGATACAACTACTGGAAAGTAAATTACATTCATATTGTAGGGTAGAGTGGGGATTGTTGAAACACTTTTACTTTAACTAGTTGTAGCAATATTTCGTTTGTATTTATGGATAAGATGTTTATACTAGATGTTCTATGATCTATATAGTTATCAAATTAAATTTATTAGATGGCCACAACTCGTACAGGTAAGCTACAATAACCACTTAAAGACGATGGGGAAATATGTTTCAATTATCCCCATAGTGTGGACGATTGAAACAGTATGTGGGGATAATTGAAACACTCTAAATATCTTTGGAATAATTGGAGTAATTTTAATCAATGTTAAGCATTTTCATTATTATAACAGTACTCAATGAGATCATGAATAGTGATTAAAAATACTACAAGTATTTTAAATACTACAAACATAAATGTCTTGAAATAAAACAACTTTAAATATATTTTTTATTATTTGTGTTTTGGAGCTCTTAGTTATACTATGAGTATTTGGCACAATCAACATAGTTTTACTGCGATATTATCGTGGAGCCGAATAGAACGGTATAAAAAATAAGTTTTTTGCTTTCATACAAAAGTGCTTGTTTCAACCATCACACTGTTTCAATCATAACAATGTAGAATTTTACCTCTGAATTAAGAGCATTTTTTCTGTGTAAAATTCAAGAATTAAGAAGTCGAAAAAATAGAAAATAATTGAATTTGTGGTTTGCGGTGACATCATTATACAAAATAGGGCAATATTTTAGACCAAAAAACTTTAAATAATCGGTTAAGGGGCATTAAAATCTATTAAACAAGTGAATAGTAGATATCTATTAACAGAAAAGAAAAATCTGAGGATGCAATTCACGTGCGGTAGAAGTGAAACATACAGAAATCTAAATTAGACAAGAGTGGAGAGACTACGAAGCACTTTTTTTTTATCAATGATTTTTTCAGATTTTCGTCGGATTCCAGTGCACCTTTTCCTATACATTTGGTCATCTTACTCGTATTTGTGGTTTCTTCTTCAGAGTCGTTAGATGTAGTTTTCTCTAGCCTATTCATTTTGGAATGGTTTGAAGGTTAAATATTGATTTTACCATTTTTTTTTTTGATTTCATAGGATTCGACCGCGATGAATGATTATCAAGTTGTAAAAGAACTTTGTGGTCTATAGACGGAATGGTATGGCTTTGAAAATGAATCAAAAATTTGGTAAAATTTTCTTCTTGCATCCAGCCAGATATGTTTGCGGTACCAATCGGACCATCTCCGCGCATCGGCGGAATTGAGTTATCAATTACGTTTGCTGCTACAGACAGTTACGAGAGTTCCTCGTTCGGCACCTATTTGCCGAGTTCCTCTCCTGGCTACAACCCGTTTAGGTTTTTGAACAGTTGTGACACCGATCTCATCTATGTTATGGATGTCCTCGTTCGCTAAATTGTTGAAGAATTCATCAACATTATATCAATTTAAACTTGTTGCTTGTACCATACTCCATTTTTCAAAAAGTTCCATCCATATTCGGCGTAGTCCAGCGGTAAGGCTCTTGACTAGCACTTCGAAGGTCGCGGGATCGAATCCTGGCGTGGCAAATAAATTTTATTTGATTAATTTGTGTTATTTCACAATTTATTAATTGAAAATAATATATAGTATATTTGCGGCACGTTCCAGAGTGGAAGATACTCTCAGTATCGCCCTGGTGTAAGACCACCATTCAGAATTGAAACGTTGCTTGAAATGCCGTTAGCCGAGTTTGGTGACCAGATCCGAACAGCCAGGTACTTCCCCACCTCCCTCTTCCCCATCTCCTTCCCTTCCCCATTACCTTCAGCCCCAAACATACCACAATTGGGGATGCCATAGTCCCACTGGCTCCACACGGGAGCAGTTTGGACTCTCGTGCGATATACATGTAAAAAATATATATATTCAAGATCACAGTACATCTAGTGGGAAGACTTAATGATTTGAATTTCTGACATATGGGGATGCCATAATCCCACTGGCTCCAGACGGGAGCAGTTGGGACTCTTGTGCGGTATACATGTAAAAAAATATAATCAAGATCACAGAAGTACGTCTAGTGTGAAGACTTAATGATTTGAATTTCTGACCTTTTTTCATTTTAACTTTAAAATTTTCTCTCGGTGTGGACGATTGAAACATGGTTATGATTGAAACGTAGCAATCATCCCCACACAAGTTGTTTCAAACATCCCTACGCTGCTTTTTCTACTTCAAAGTCAAAAATAACCCTGATAAATAGACATTATCGCCACGCAAATGCATTATAAATACTCTAAAATAGATAAAGAAGATAATGTAATAAAACATTTCGTCAAGCTGCGAGAGTAAAATAAGTTATAATATAAACAAAAATGTCGTAAATATTTAATTTTTAATGCGAAATCCAAAAATGTCCCCTACGCACGATTGAGTCACTCGCCGGCTAGTGCGCTTTTGTAGAAACCTCCCAACAGACCTGACGGAGTTTCGAGTGTTGTATCACTCTCTTAGGTATTATAGTTTTCGAGTAAATTGAGATGTTTCAATCATAACTTGTTTCAATCGTCCCCAGTCTACCCTATATTACATGTATTTTAATAGGTCGTGATTTATTTGTAAATATTCAAACAAATACTTTTTTATCGGAAAAAAGCTGTCAGATCCTATGACGCGACACAAAATACAACCGGATATTTTCATATTTTGACAGTTGTTCTGATTTAGTTTACGGTGTTGCCGCACCAAAAAACATTTCGATGCGTTTTTCCACATAATTCCGATGAACATTCTGCCTTTTGGACTGGCCACACTGACAACTATTACTTTAGCGAAAATACACTTGAAACAGCGCGCGGTCCTATTTAACATCCTCGTTACTTTAACTGACAGTTAAAATATAACTTTACGACACGATTTAACTTTCTGTTGAAACAGACGGCCCTCACTCTCGTAGAAAAGTGTTGTAAGTCAAAACAGTTAATTTTAAAAGAGTGCGTAAACACTGAATGGAAATAGCGATAACAAGCGGTCCCGTCGAAAAGAGATTCTGGCAACATCTTGCAGAGATGGGGTGATATAACTTAAATACGGTTTTAGTTGGGGCACAGATAATCACAATCACGTTACTTTTCAGAGATAATACGTTAAAAAACTTAATTTATGTATGTATGTAAAAATCCCTAATATCGGACTATTGGACACATTTAGGATTTGGGTTTTTGTTTTAAAAGCTTTCTTTATTTCGAGTGCTTCTAAATTATTTAGTCTGTTACCATGACCATTTCTATGTCAGTTAGGTTAGGTTAGGCTAGGTTAGGTTGTGTTGCTGTGTATTTCGAAATAAATACTGACTTAAATAATTGACTTGCGACACTTTTCTATGGAATGAATGATATGTATTGAATTTGTTCTGTTTGTTAAATGTTTTATTTTTTACATTAGCTCCACACAGTAGGCTCTGAGGAAAATAATTCTCCTGAGGGACTATGTCATCTTTGGGGATGCTGTGTGGAGAGTCTTTTTAGGGAAAGGAAAGATATAAATTCATGGGAAGGAAAAAGGTATGAGGGGTGGGTAGGAATCTGGGGGTCAGTATGTCCAGGTGTGAAAAATATGAGGTCCCAGCAACCGTGTTGGTAACGGGTCGGGAAGACAAGAGATCCTAGGTTCGAGTCCCGTTTGCGACGGTTACCTTTTTATTTTTCCGAGTTTTGTTCTTTATCATATTTTCATTTAGATTCATTAGTATTTTTACCTTTCTCTTCAATAAATAACAGAATTCAATTTAAATAATTGCCATGAACTTAAGTGTCAAATTAATAGATAAGTGCTATCTCTTACCTACCTACTGTTAATGGCTGCAAAATCATTATAATTCACCTTGAATAAAGATTTAAAGCCTTTTAGGATGCTGTATTTAATGATTATTAAAGTGGTCATCATAATACTATCTAGTTATATGCAGTAAAAAGCAAATTACCCAGAACTTTTGTTACGAGAAGATAATTTGCTATTTTCAATTATTTCCAATATTAAATCTCTATGTCGCCGTGGTTATTCAATCTATATATGGATAATTGTATGCAAGAATTGAAAGAGATGGGATTGGGTGCGAAATTGAGTAATCTAGAAGTATGTTGCCTGTTGTATGCTGATGATGCGGTGCTGATATCTAACAATATGGAAGATCTACAGTCTCTCGTGTCAAGAATGAACGAAGTATGCATGAAGAATGAGTTAATGATGAATGTAAGTAAGTCTAAAGTCATGGTGTTTGAAAGAGAGAGTACGAAAACAGAATGCAATATAGTTGTGAATGATGAATACTTGGAGCAGGTGGATGAGTTTGTTTATTTGGGAAGTATGTTTACGAGAGATGGGAAGGCTGATAGAGATATTGAAAGAAGGGTGAATGCAGGTAACTCTATTAATGGAGGACTGAATGCCGTTGGCAGCAACAAAAAACTGTCCAAAGACGCGAAACTAGCCGTCCATAATGGAGTACTGGTACCTACCCTGATGTATGGCAGTGAGGCATGGAACTGGCAGAGGAAGGATGAAAGTAGACTGAACGCTGTAGAAATGAGATCCCTGAGGCGTATGTGTCGTAAAACCATGTATGATCGTGTGAGAAATGTGGAAATCCGCAAAGAATGCAAGGCTGATGTAAGCGTGATGAGTAAGATCAAGAAAGGAACGCTCCGATGGTTTGGGCATGTAGAGCGAATGAACGAGGAAAGGAGTGTAAGGAGAATATATGACGCAAATGTGAATGGTAGAAGAAGTCGAGGACGCCCAAGAAAGACATGGCACGACCAAGTGAATCAGATACTTGAGTCGGGCCATGTCAAGAGTCAGAATAATAGAAGAGAATGTATGAGACGTTGTATGAATGTAAACGAGGCAAGGAAGCTCATTGTTATAACGTCTGCGCCAAAAAATTTCTTTCAAAAACGTCCAGTGCTCGCTCATTCCTCTTAGTTAGTACCCAAGTATGTACAAGGTCATAACGCAGTTTTACATAGTTTGTACAACGTCATATCGCAGTGTAATAGAATGCACAACGAATGCAGTATTATAAATAGTGTGCACATGATATAACGCAGTATTACAGTTTGTACAACGTCTTGTCGCAGTATTATAGAATGCACAACGAATGCAGTATTATAAATAGTGTGCACATGATTATAACGCAGTATTACAGTTTATACAAAGTTAACAGTTATATCACAGTATTATAGAATGCACAACAAATGCAGTATTATTAATGGTATTCACAAGGTTATAACGCAGTATTACATTTTATACAACTTTAACAGTTATATCTCAGTATTATAGAATGCTAGAATGCACAACGAATGCAGTATTATAAATAGTATGCACAAAATAGTGTGCGCAAGGTTATAACGCATATACGTTCAAAGTTATATCACAGTATTATAGAATGCAGTATTATAAACAGTTTGCACACGGTTACAATGCAGTATTACAGTTTATACCACGTTATAACTTAAAACGCAGTATTATAGAATGCACAATGAAGTATATTATAAATAGTATGCACAAGATTATAACGTAGTATGCACAAGGTTATAACGATATCTATCTATATTCTTATTCTATATAAATAAAAATGAATCGCTGAAATGTATGTACGCGCATAACTTCCAAACGACTGCACCAAATTGTATAATTCTTTTTTTGTTGTGTTCGTTATTATCAGGACAAGGTTTGTATAAAACTACTGGTGAGCTCTGGCATTATAAAATTAGTATAAAAAAATTGCAATAGGTGGCACGCGAGCTGTTTGAAAACTGAATCAATCGGGAAAGGGGGGTATGGAGTGGGGAGAGGGAAGGTGGAGGAGGCGGAGTGGGAACACGCGGGAGAGGATGGGGAGGTAGAAGGAGAACGGGACGAATGGGAAAGGACACGCAGGGAGAAACTATTTCTTTATTAAATGGCATAGCAATGCATGCCGGGAGCCAGCTAGTAATGATATAATAATGAAGTATAATAAAAAGTTTGCACATGTTTATAACCCAGTTTTCATCCCAGCTTTATCAGTCTCACAAAAACCCAAATTTGGGTATGCCAAAGACCTACTGGGTCAGGTCAATGGGAATACTTACTAATTGTGCTGCAAAAACATTAAAAAAAATTGAAATCTATTAATATTTTTGGAAAAATATTTTCTGTTGAATTATGTATTAGTAAAGTATTTTTCTCAAGTACGTTTGTCGTTTATTATTGGCTCGGAAACTTTCAAAACGCTTTTTACAATCGGGCAGAGAACAAAAGTAGTCCGAAGCAGTATTATCATTATGCAATGGTAAATGCATGCAGTTTTTGCGGTTCATAGAACGGGGCTACTGAACCAAGCAACGTGACTACTGTCGGCCGTAAAACTGATGGCTTATGATGAACTGGATGCGAACGTATCTGCGTAATCTAATCATTTTTTTAACCATTTTTTTAAATATATTTTTGTCACCACTTTTAATGACTTTTCAAAGGAGGTGTTGAATTCTGAGTTTTCTGGTCACCCCTTTTCTGATCATTCTGTTTCAAATATTGATTGAGGGTAGCGAATATTCTCTTTAATGATTAAATATTACAATTTGAGGTTTTATCATTAAGTTATATAAAAAAAATAATAAAATATTCATTCTTGCAGAAAAGTCAACAGATGACGCAAAAAAAAATCCTACCTAGTACTTATCGTTCAACTAGTTCCCTGATTTCAGTATCGCCCTGTTGATAACAAGAAGACCACGATTCAAACATGCTTGCAATAGCTTTAACCATGTTTGATGACAAGTTTTGACCTAAAAAAATTTGATTCTGTTCTTGCACGGGGAAAAGTTTCACTTACATTATATCAAAAAATAAAACCCGAGAATGGGGTGGAAGAAATCTTGTATTCTAATAAGAACGGATATTAGGAGAAGGCACCATTTCGCTTAGTTGACCGCGTGATGTCAAAACTGCATGAAAAAAGACCGTGTGACTTTCAAGAGTAGGTTCCGCGCGTTTTCATCCCGCGACAAAATATTCCCGACACAATATACTCCGACAAAATATCCCACGACATAATATCCCTAGGACAAAATACAGACAAAACATCCCTAACCTAACCTAAC
Organism: Limnephilus marmoratus; assembly: GCA_917880885.1. Taxonomy (NCBI): domain Eukaryota; kingdom Metazoa; phylum Arthropoda; class Insecta; order Trichoptera; family Limnephilidae; genus Limnephilus; species Limnephilus marmoratus. Next base: position 35,382,043 of record OU862929.1, on the reverse strand, counting down.
TCAACCTAACCTAACCTAACCTAACCTTCATTACATTTTACAGGATTTCTGTAATGATACCGCGCATTTTCATCCCGTCACAAAATATTCCCGACACAATATACTCCGACAAAATATCCCTCGACCTAATATCTCTTGGACAAAATATCCTACGTAAAAATATCTCCAGACAAAATATCTCCAGACAAAATACTCCGCAAAAAATACCCCCCTTATATATCTATATTTCGCTATATATATATTTCACTTTGTTTTTTCTGATTCCAGATTTTTTGTCTATTCTCTTCTGCGATTCCATAGTGTTTTAGTTTGAAATTTAGTCTGAATCTCTCCACATCAAATATAGAGCATTTTTCTAAAACATGGATGCTGTTCTGTATTATGTTAGGTTAGGTTTGATTAGGTAAGGTTGGGTAGGTTAGGTTAGGTAAGTTAGGTTAGGTTAGGTTAGGCTAGGCAAGGTTAGGCTAGGCTAGGTTAGGTTAGATTAGGTGAGGTTAGGTTAGGTTAGGTTAGGATAGGATATTTGTTCGGGGGATGTTATGTCCGTAGGATGTTAGGGATATATTGTCAGGGAGATTTGAGAGAGAGAGGATATTTTGTCGCGAGATGTAAAGTTGCTGAGCCACTTTCAAGAACTGTTATCTCAAAAATATATATTACTAGCTGGTTCCCGGCATGCGTTGCTATGCCATTTAATAAAGAAATTGTTTCTCCCTGCGTGTCTTTTCCCATTTGTCCCGTTGCCCTTCCGCCTCCCCTTCCTCTCCCGCGTCCCCTTCCCCTCTCGCACTCCCACTCCGCCTCCTTAACCTTCCCTCTCCCCTCTCCACTCCCGCTTTCACCCATCCTGCGAACCCTCCTCCCCCCACCCGCTCCCGCATTCCATACATTCAGTCCCGGTACATTCAGTTTTCAAACAGCTCACGTGCCACTTATTGCAATTTTTATGTACAAATTTCATAATGCCAGAGCTCACCAATAGTTTTATACAAACCTTTTCCTGACAATAACAAACACAAAAATAAAAGAATTATCAAATTTGGTGCAGTCGTTCGGAAGTTATGCGCGTACATACATTTCAGCGATTCATTTTTATTTATATAGATAGATAGATAGATAGATTTACCTATCAAACAACAAGGTATTCTCTTTACTCAAAAGATTATAATACCTAACCAAACATGACCCAACCCAAAATTTAAAAAAATAAAATTGTTTCGGGCCAGAAAAAATACTACAATATTATTGATACTAGTGGCGGGTGGTCCGTAGAAAAATTATACCTATTTGCATATCAAGAAATTTCTTTATCTTATACATATTCTAGATAACCTAAAATAACCTGTATACAGATCCTTACTAATATTTAATTTATGTATTCGATGCTGCCGCCACGGGTCGACTCACCGTGCCCTTCTTGACAAAATCAAGGAGGATACTGTGCTTCGACTCTTGCCGACAGAATAGCACTTATTCCTAAAAAATGGGAACACCTCAGCACAGGTTCGCCTAGTGAGGTGTTCACAAAACACTACTTATAACTAATTTACGTACAGTTACGGATTAATAACATTTTTCTTATTTTTTATTATACTGAAACTTATTATTTGTGCACTTAAACCAATGTAATGTTTGCGAATAGAAATAAATAAAAATAAAAAACTAAGAGCTCATCACATACTTGGCGACTAGCATTATGTTTGCAAGTGACTGTCTACAAGTCTGCATTGTTTGGATATTTCGTATTTCGCTACATCAGGTGTATTGTATTATTTTTACAACGCCAATAATATCGCAACGATATTATCATTTGGACTGTGAACCGTGATAAACTGAGATTTTTTTCTCGAAAACGGAAGGAAATAGTAAATAAATATTACTATAATGGATCGTTTGTGGTTTGATTTTGCGGAAGGGTCAATGGGACGTGAAATATGATTTAGTTGAGAGGTTTTACATTTTATTTTAAACTAGCAGACCCGGCCACAAGTTACTGTGGCTAACGAAACCTTCATAACTAACGCCATCTGTTAAATCAAATCCAAACCGCCCATTTGTCAGCTCGCTGCCCGCTGCTCAGATATATTTTTGTATTTCAATCAATTTACACAAAACCTTGACAAATTGTATACCTAAAAACCTTCCTCATGAATCACTCTATCTATTGGTGAAAACCGCACGAAAATCCATTGCTTAGTTTGAAAGATCTAAGCGCATATACAGCGTGAGCGACTTCATTTTATACTTAGTAAAGATAAAGATTGCATTTGATTGTCAGAAGATCCAGTTTTTCATCAAATAACTAGCGAATTTGGTAGGCTGGTATACAATTTGAGAGGCAACCATTTATTGGAAAACCAACACCTCTACCATAGGTCACCCCAAGTGGTTCGCTACGTTTGGTGATTTAGCAGGGGTGCCCGGGTACATGGGGTGAGCTTTGTCCGGGTCTTGGCGGTGGATGCGTCTGCCCACCAGCTGCCTGTCAGGCCGGATCGGGAGAGAGTGGTTGCGGGAGTTCCTTTGACTTACACAGCCGTACTCTCTTGGAACATCGCTTGCACCGTATGGGAGGGATGGATTCACACGTCCGACACTCCTGGACATGCCGATCCTCAGATTCCTACCCACCCCTTTACCATTTTACTTCCTAGAACTTCCTCTCCTTTCTTTATCTAAAAAGATCCTCCACACTGCATTCCCAAAGATGACACAGGCTCTGAGGGGAATTATTTTCCTATTTGGAGCTAATGTCAAAAAAAGAGTACCCGGTATGCGTTGCAATACCACTCAACGAAAGTGTTTGTGTTTTATTGAAGTCCTTTTGGATACATAATATTTATGTTTTACCGTCTGGTACATCACGAATAAATCAGAAGGTTTTCAGACTTGTGAGCAGGCCACATACAACTGTCCCTGTGAGAAGCATAAAAAAAACATAAATAAAAAAAAAACCATAAATAAACCAGAAATAAAAACATATTTATTAACGAATACTCAATTAATAATTAACCATTATCCATCAAATCAGAAATTAAGGACCTTGGGGTTATACTTGATAGTAAACTGAATTTCAATAAACATATCGACCACATAGTCACTAATGCCTCTTCTATGCTTGGTTTCATAATCCGTTCCTGTAAACAATTCAAAGATCTTATTACTTTCAAAACACTATACTTCTCATATGTTCGTAGTATCCTTGAATACGCATCTCAAGTGTGGAACCCAGGCTATGCAATACACAAAAATAGAATCGAAAGTGTACAAAATAGATTTTTAACATACACATATGAATATTAATAGACCTGCCCTAAGCGAGAAAAGCGTATTATTTCCCCCTCCCCATACCGGTTCCATCGGAACCGGCTGGGATCGAGTATAGCTTCGCGTGAATCTAAAAAAATGTGACGTCATCATTCTTCTGCGAGCCAGCGTCGAGCACTCATCGGTGCACTTTACGAAATAACACGGCAAAAATAGTGGCTTGTGTTTTGAAAATGTGTAAAAATAGAAGTGAAAAAGAGAATAAACCCAATAGTCGTATTACATTCCATAGGCAAGCATTATTTTACTTTATTTTAAGCTTATTCAGATCACATAATATGGTCGTTTTTGTAACACACACTATCACTCGAGATACATGGCGTGTGCTCATCGCTGTTTAGTCATTACGCGGCTAGCAATTCGCGCTCCCGTGGAAAAAGGTCTATTCATTCAAAAGCAGAGTTTACTTTTAAGAACTAAATGGTGATATTATAACGCGAGATGCCTATATACTCTCAGATTGAGTTATTGACGAATCACATTCATCTTCCCGCTCTGCGCCCCGCTGTAGTTGGTTTCTACCCCTCACCTTTATGTTCTGTTCTATTAATATTCATATGTCTATGATTCTTAAGGTACCTTAACTTCCGCTATTTTCGATCTCACGTTAGTAATGAAGACTCTGCAAAGTTCTTCAATATGCAGACATTAACTTGCCGAAGAAATATAGCAGGCTCGGTAATGTTATTTAAAATTACACATAACCTAATTGATAGTCCTGATCTTCTTCAACGTCTATCATTCCATGTTCCAAATCGCAACAGCAGACAGTCACTTACTTTTAATCCCCCTCTTTGCAAGACCAACTCCAAACAGAACTCATTTATCTATAGATCCACACACTCATTTAACTTAAATTATTACCACATTGACATCTGTAACTCGACTTTACATGACATAAAACGAAAACTCAGTCAGCAACATGACTCAAACTAGAAAGTTTAATCCCTATATATTCCCGCCCTTTGCCTCTTAATCCCAATTCTACGTTCCTCCTCCCCCCGCCCTTTTCACATATTGTAAAAAATAAATAATTTAATTTAAGAAAACACCCTTATAATGTCACACTTTATTAATCATTCACTATCATCAGTGGAAGTTCATAATTGGCATAATTAACTATCTTACTATTGTTTTATTGTGTAATATCAGATCTGCTGTCAACTTTCCCTAAAATAAATAAATAAGCATAGATTATCCAAATTTACCTCTTGCTCTCCCGTAATGCTACTATGTCTGCCTTTAAAGCCCTCTCCCTGCCTCGCCTCTGTTTCCCTTCCGCATCCCATTCACCTCTCGTGGTTTGGATAGGGTTTTTTCTATAACGTTTTTTTAAATACTAGTCGGTTCTTTTTTACGATAAATCCATGCCAAGTTTTCGTTTTCTTTTTTTCTATCTGAAAACCGTCCATTAGTCTAAATTGTTCCCATAGTCAGACCATGTCACCCCATATTTATAATAGTAGTAATAATATTTCGATAAGGGTTAAATTCTTTTAAGTCCTTATCTTTGCATTCGCTTAGTTTAGAATGGTGAAAGCGATCGTAAATACCTAGACCATCACGCACATATTATACATCATACTTCGTGTTATAATATTGAAGAATTGAATGTAAATGAATGTAAAACTAAAACGTAACCGCTGTAAAAAGTGAAACAGTCCAGTCTGGTCACAAGCCGGTACTGACTGCTGACTGCTCGCAAGTCTCGACACACTTCATTAAAGTTGAATTGCCACTTTATATAACAAGCGAGCCAACGTTTTAACTTCAATATATAACTACTTTAGCAGAAATGCATCTAATCGGCGCCATTTTATGGTATTGAAATGGTATTAATTAACTTTATTAATTTTCATTATCTCAGGATAGAAAGAAAATGATTTTATTATTTTTAATTGATAAACTAACGTTTTAAGACAATATTTTTATGCATAGCACAAAGGGTAACCATTATTATAAGTAATAATTATTAGCCTGAAACACTCATCTACATTGAAAAAATCTTCCGAGAAAAGATACATGCCGCCAACGGGACTTGAACCCGTGTCCTTCTGATTGCCGGTCGCACCGTAGTAGAGCACCTGACCGGCAATCAAGAAACCCACCCTTAGGCTTAGGGTTTAAAAATTTCTATGCATTTGACCGTTTACTTTTACAATTAGCATTGCATTTAGCATTCTCAGTAAATGAAGAAACCCACCATTGTGTGTAAAAAAGAGGGGCAGCATTGTAGGATTAACGACAAAAGTAAAACAATCAGCCCATTGATATTTGACATCTTTGAATTTATGGAATTCACTCACTACTCAATATTAGAAAGTATACAGAATAAATTCTCTAAATATTTATTCAAGAAATACAACAAAACTACAAATAACATGTTAAGTTTACAAAAAAGACGCACATTATCAGATCTGCTGTTTCTGTATAACCTGCTAAATAATAAAATAGCTAGTCCTGAATTGCTATCCACTATTGGTTTAAATGTCCCAATGAGGCGTACCAGGCATACTTCTCTTTTTCATATAGAATCCAATAACACTAATGCAGCGAGTAACTCACCAATTACTCGCGCAATCATAACTTATACCCACTATGAAAAATTACTACACTTAGACATTTTTCATGATTCCTTGCAAACATACAAACCTAATTTATTAAATTTCTTGGCGTGATATAATTGTTTTAAAAATACTTACACTTAACTTTTCATTAAACTTTAATCAGTCAATTACAATTAGTGAGCAGATAATTCTTGATTTTAAAATGTCTCCTTATCTCCCCCCCCCCTTTTTTTTCTTCCTTTTTATTATTACTACTCATTTATTCAATAATTAAGTTTTAATACCGGTTCATATTTACAATCTAGACATTCTATGGACTTACTTAATAGGTACATAACTATGTAATAATTTAATTTAACATACCTTATAATCTGTATTATATGTACTGTGTATGTCTTAATAAACAAATAAATAAATAAAAATAAATAAATTACACTTATCACAATATTCCTGCAGCTCTTTCAAAAGATGAGAATTCGTTCCATACAAAATGTATGAGGAATAGAATTTTCTTCATAATTTATTTTTTCGTGAATTTTTCATGAAATGTTTTAATAGCTATTCTGCTATTCGGGCTGGAGGCGAATCCAACAAATCAAAGATCATAAAAATCGGTTGAGTCGTTCTCGAGTTACAAATGGTGTAACTAACCTGACTTTGTTTTATATATTAAGATAATTTCTATTCAGACGCTGAGTTGAAGAATTAAAAGGGGATTTTCGCTGATTTTTTTTGTTCTTAAAAAAACGTTACAGTAATCAGAGTATTTTTTTATTATTTTTATTTTGAGGAATAAATTTTCACGTAGCGACCACTTGGTATGACCTATGGCAGAGGTGTTGGTTATCTAAAAAAAAATAAAAAGTTGCCTTTTATTATAATGTCATGGAATGGCGCTAAACCACGAGATTAATTTTGAACGTTTTACGGTTGAAATCGTTGCTTTTTATCGATTCACAGCTTTTTCTTCAATTATATTATTTATGTTATTAAATCAACTGAATCGTCCAATACCCTCTCAGTGATTTCCGTTGAAATTAATAGACAATCATTGTAATTGATAAATTCATAAACAATTATTTCCATGTTAGTCACAGATTTGCAATATTGGTGCAGAGTGATTCATAATTATTGTTGGCAAATTTAGCTTCGTGTCAGTAAGTGTTAAGCACATCATTCACATACTGATACGCTCGGCGAATCGGCTTGCCGAGCCTGTCAAGCGCGCGTATTTGTAAATACCCGACGCGTTATCCATACGGGATATTTTGGCAACGCTCGGTAGATGCCCGAAGCAGCTTCGTAAATACCAGACGTGTCGGACGCTAACACATACATAACATTTACGAGACTGTATATGCGTGTTAACAAATATTATGTTTCAAATACTTTAAAAGTAGTCCAGCGGTAAGGCTCTTGACTAGCAAACCGAAGGTCGCGGGATCGAATCCCGGCGTGGCATATAAATTTTATTTGATTAATTTGTATTATTTCACAATTTATTCATTTAAAATAATATATATGTAGCATATTTGTAGCACGTTCCAGAGTGGAATATACTCCCATTATCGCCTCGGTGCAAGACCATCATTCAGAATTGAAACGTTGCTTGAAATGGCTTTAGCCGTGTTTGGTGATCAGATCTGAAAAGCCAGGTACTTCCCCACCTTCCTCTTCCCTATCTACTTCCCCTCCCTACTACCTTCAGCCTCACAACATACCCCAATTGGGGATGCCATAGTCTCACCGGTTCCAGACGGGAGCAGTTGGGACTCTTGTGCGGTATTCATGTAAAAAAAAAAAGAATTCTTTAGGTGAGGTTAGGTTAGGTTAAGTTATGTGAGGTAATGTTAGGTTATGCTAGGAAAAAAAATATTTTATAACTCTGGTTTCAATCCTGGGATTGGTTTGCAGCAATTTCCTCTGTTCTTCTCTTCCATTCTTCCCTGTTTTGTGCGGCTCTTTTGAAGTCCGCATATGATGAGCAGCGCACGTCCACCAGCAGGTTCCCCAGGTACTCTCCCCTAGGGCGTCCCCTAGAATTTGTCCCCTCGGTCATAACCTCTATTGTGGCATGCAAGAGACCTTCTCGTCGTATTACATGGCCGATCCATGGCAGGTCCTGAGCAGGTGCCTTCCTCCTTCGATTCTTTGGAGAACCTCCTCATTTGTAATGTGGTCTCTCCAGGAAATTCCTAATAGTCTTCTATAGGACCACATCTCAAAAGCCTCTAGTCTCCGTTTATCCCTTTCGGATAGGCACCATGTTTCCCAGCCGCACATCAAGATACTCCATACATAGGTCTTGATGAGGAGCATTCTCAGTTTTTGGTCTATATTATTCGATTCTATTATTTTCGACCTTTATTGAATGCAAGCCTAGCCTGGTGTATACGGCTGTCGACCTCGCTCTTATACCGACTGTCCCATGTTATTTTGCTCCCGAGGTATACAAACTTCTTGGTGTTCTTTAGTGGAATGAATCATCATCGTTCGCGTACAATGAAAAAAACGTTAATAGATTTTATTTTTTCTATAAGTTAGTTACATTCCTTAATTTGATTATTTCCCAACCTTGTTTTCTGCTTCCTAACTTCCAGCAGTCTCACCCAGATTGTTGCCATAGTTGTTCAAGGTACAGAATCGTTAGTTATCGGTCACTTCCGAGAGATCTCAATCGATTAATTTTTATGTTGACAACGGGAGGCAAATAATCTTTAACTCCTCAGGCCTCGGCCATATTTTGTCAGAGGGTCAAAATATTTCCGCTTTACAATAAATTCCAATTAAATGGAATATTTCTGAACGTATCCGAAAACTAAAAACTGTTTTTGAAAGTAGATGAAATACGCTTTAAAAATTTTATAAATCGAAACAAACATACAGTTTTTAAATTTTAAAAGTTTTAAAAATTTCTGACCTTACGTTTTTTCTTACTAAGATTACTAATAACGAAAAAAAAAAACGTATCATATAAGTTATTCGCCACACTTTTTTTGTCGCTCTACGCAAAAATCTTTACATAGTATAAAGCAAAGTTGCTCCCGCTGTCTGTACGCTTAGATCTTTTAAACTACGCAACGGATTTTCATGCGGTTTTCTCCAATAGAAAGAGTGATTCATGAGGAAGGTTTAGGTTTTTTTTTACATGAGCTTCACACAGGAGGATCTTTGGGGATGGTGTGTGGAGGTTTTTTTTAAGGAAAGGAAGGAGAGGAGAGTTCTGGAAAGGAAAAAGGTTTAAGGGGTAGGTTGGAATCTGGGGTTCAGTGTGTCCTGGTCATCCGCCTTCAAGACCTAGACAAACCTCACCGCATGAGCCCGGGCATCCCTGCTAAATCACCAAACTTAGCGAACCACTTTGGGTGACATATGGCAGACGTGTTGGTTATCCAAAAAGGTTCCCGGGGCGGCGGTACCCATTCCCGCCTTCCAAAAAGAAAGGTATACATTTTATCAAGGTTTTGTGTGAACTGGTTGAAATATGTAATATATAATGGGAGCGGGCTGGCAAGCGGACGGAGTGGATTTCATAAGTATGCAAATTAACGGATGACGTTGGGTATAAAAGTTGGGAAAGGACGTTGTCAGTAGATGGCGTTGTATTTCATTAACCACGGCAATGTGTGGCCGGGTCTGCTAGTAATTTGTGAAAAAATCCCGTTATTGTTCAAACTACGATCTGAAACTTCGGTTTTTTTATAAAAAAATTAATTTTAATTCTTTTTTCGTATTTTCTTTTTGTAACACCGTTTATATTATATTTCTCATTATGATAGTAAAGGAGACACAACGATTTATATGATACCTATATGAGTTATTCCGAAAAGTGAACAAATTAACCTGACGGGTTAATAAAACATTGACCATTTAAACTATAGATTTATTTGTTAGTCCGGGTCACAAATTACAACATTCGAGGCAATAACGATTGGCAACAAAGTTAAACACAATCCTTGCCAACGGAGTAGGATGCCAACAGATTTCTAATGAAAGTTCTGCAACCTCAACTGTGTTTTCAGCAACTTCTAGACTTCTAGACGGATCCATGCTCAGCCGTGTGAATTGTTAGATTATTACAGTTTGCATGTAATTAATAAAACTACTAATTGGATGGTTTAGCTGACCAGTTTCTAAAGCAAAAATGCTTTTGTAATTTAAAAAAGAATTTATTAATTAATTTTTAAACGCCTATGCGGGCTTTTACAAGCATGTGAAATACATATATCAATTAGGGAGGCGGTATGAGTACAGCCGCCCCAGAAACCATTTATTGGATAACGAACACCTCTGTTATAAGTCACCCCATGTGGTTCGCTACATTTGGTGACTTAGTAGGGGTTCATGGGGTGAAGGTTGTCCAGGTCTTGGCGGGCGAGGCGTCTGCTCACCTGCTGCGTGGTGGGCAGGATTGAGAGACTGGTTGATACTCTATCCTCTCCAGCCACAATCTCTCGACCCATCGCCTTCCACCGCAGTGAGGAGGGGTGGATTCATACGTATCTCTCTCCTGTATACATTGAGCCCCAGATTCCTACCCACCCCTCATACGTTTTTCCTTCCCAGAACTTCCTCTCCGTCCTTTCCTTAAAAAAACTCCTCCTCCACACAGCATCCTCTAAGATGACATAGGCCTCGAGGGAAATTATTTGCTTCAGGGCCTCCTGTGTGGAGCTAATGTAAAATGTATTAATGTGTAGATATGTATTAATTATGTGGAACAGTAATCATCAATTATGAAGTAAAATATGCTAATTAAGTTATGTAGAACCTATGCAGAAGAATAATATTATGCCAACATTGATTATCATTATTATTGAGGTATGTTATTATAGCCTTCTTGTAAATATATTCGCAATATATTTATATATGAAAAACGCATTTTATAATGCGTTTTTCACAATTTTGCGAGTAATAAAGGGTGGTAGACAGGCGCATGCGCAGATGAGGAAATATTTTGTTTATGTATTGACCGCTTGTGTTTTTGAGTTGAAGATGTTGATAGTTGGTTTTTTTGCATTAGCTAGGGGATGCTGTGTGGAGAGTGTTTTTAAGAGAAGGAAGTTCTGGAAAGGAAAAAAATATAAGGGGTGGGTAGAAATCCACGTTTCCTTTCCCATAATTCATGGATCGGTTGGCGTCTCGATTCCGAAATGAACGTGCAGCCTTAGGTTATGTTTATTAAAATCTTATTTATATTAAGTTAAAATTTATTATTGAAGAAGAAGATAACAATAATAATCTGAACGAAAATATGAAAGAGAACAAGACACAGAAAAAAAAGAAAAAAGACAATGGTCGCAACTGGGATTCGAACCCTGACCTCTCGTCTGCAAAAGTTTTAAAAGAGAGTATTTCTTATAAAAAATTAAAATTTATTAAACTGCTTGTGCTAATTTTATGTTACCTTATTCTGGTTGTTAGTTTATGTGACTTTCTTGTTGTTGGTGTTCATAGTTGGTTGAAATTAATTTAAATGTTGATTGTCATTAAATGTAATGTATTGTTCGGAGGTTTTAAACATGTTGTCTTTTCCAGGGGAGAGAAACTGATAGTGACAATGGACAAAAGGCCCGGCAAGGCAGGCTGCAAGTCCTGGATCTGGTGGGGAGTTGGAGCCATCCTCATCCTTGCCATCATCATCGCTATCCTGGCCGGAGGTTGGTAACACATGTTTAAACATTTACACTGATGATACTAGGAAAGACAGACCGGGAATGACTTTGTTTTCTTCCGATTTTCTCTATTTTGTATGAGTCGGCGGACGTCCCCACACTACATCACAGACATTACTAAAAGGATGACATTTTTACTATTTTTTGTGTATACCACGCTAGAAACCGGACCTAGTGGGACTTTGACATCCCTAATTTGGAGTTTGTGTGAAGTTGAAGGCCCTAAGGAAAATAATTTCCCTCAGGGCCTATGTCATCTTTGGGGATGCTGTGTGTAGGGTTTTTTTAAGGAAAAGAAGAAGGGGAGTGTTCTGGGAAGGAAAAGGGTTTAAGGGGTGGGTAGGAATCTGAGGTTTAGTGTGTTCTGTTCATCCACCTCCAAGACCTAGACAAACCTAACCCCATGAACCCGGGCACCCCTGCTAAAGATGAAGGAAGTTAAGATGAAGGGAGTGAAGATGAAGGGATTGAACATGAAGGAAGTGAAGATGAAGGAAGTGAAGATGAAGGGAGTAAAGATGAAGGGAGTGAAGATGAAGGGAGTTAAGATGAGGTGAGTGAAGACGAAGTCAGTGATGAAGGGAGTGAAGATGAAGGAAGTGAAGATGAAGGAGTGAAGAGGAAAGAAAGGAAAGAGGAAGATTGGGAAGTACCTACCTGGCACTCCGTTGGAAGTACCTACCAACTCCTTTCCGATTCTCAGTGGTGATCTACAACCAGAACGATACAGAAAGTCTCTACTCCTCTGAAACAAGGAGCAAATTTAGTATATTTATATAAATCTATAAAGTCGGGAATCGAACTCGCTAAATCCGGGGCAAAGTAGTCTAACCGCTCGGCAACAGGTATGCCTTCCACATTCACTAAAAGGATGACACATCTGATGACTAAGCAGGCCTAAAGGTTAGAAACAGCACCTTTAGTAAAATAATCTCTGATTCACGGCGAATTTAAAATAAAAGGAATATTGCAGCAGAGATACTCGTACAGCCATAGACCATGATACTCGTGCTATATCTATGCGTATTGCGATAACCTTCAAATAGTCAGAAGACCAAAGTAAAAACAATAGGTCCTAGATCGATGATATATTGTTAATACTGAGAAATTGAATTGAAAAAAAAACCCTTGAGAATTCCACAAAATTAAAACAAAAATACCTCTCTGAGATACCAATATTTCGTATTTTCTTACTCTCTGGTTACAAATATGCGTCGGCATTTTTGGAATGCTGGTAATAATAACCTTATTGATTTGTTAAAAAAAAAACGCGTGGGCGTGATCATTGATTGTTCCGAGATACGGAACTAATTCATCAATGCCTGTTGGAAAAATGATCACACTGTTAACATGACCTTGCCCCTATTATCGTCACTTTCTGCCGGAAATATTGGTGCGTAGTGCTACAATAGCCACAACACAATATTTTGTAAATTTGTACACCTTTATAGGAAAGAAGATCACTGGTAAGATAGAAAGAACGTCTTTATCCTCAAACTGGCAGGCTGAGACTAAATAAGGAGAAATGGGTATTGCCAAGTTAAAGATATTTGGATTTTCATCGTTTCTCTCTTTTTGTAGTTTCTCTAACGTCATTTTTAAGTTCTCTATCAAAATTATTGGTAATTTTGAGATTTAGTTTTGGTTTTAAAATTGGCCGTAACAATTTGGAGATGAATTCCCAGAATCGTTTAAAAAATAATTTTGATGACTTCAAAAAATAATGACATTGATGAAAATGATACTGTTGAAAGGGGATCGTTGGCGGAGTTGGCTAATACGCCTTATGTACATACAAAAAAACACGGAAATGTTCTATGAAATCTATGCCACGAGAACTACTAATTATCATTAAAGAACGTGAGTCGATGGTTTATGTAGTATTGGGAGAGACAGTGGAAATGTAGTTGCATTGCATGAATCTGAATCAATTTAAGATCACTTCAAATTTTAATACCAGAGAAGCTGTTCATACTTATTCATTATACACATATGTATCAACAGAATTAAGATTTTGGTCTGCGAGACAATACAATTTTTGGACAAAAACTTTGGCCAAATTTCAGTTTGAATTGAATTGTCACCACTATTCGTGCTATAAAGTATTTAATTCTAAAGACATTTTGCTCAAGTTGTTATCAAAAAGTCTAAAGTCATCGTATTTGAAAGAGAGAGAGTGCGAAAACAGTGTGCAATTTAGTTGTTGAATTATGAATATTTGGTGCTGATGGGGTTTTATGTATTTGGGAAATTTAAGAGAGATGGGAAGGCTGATAAAGAATTGAAAGAAGGATAAATGCTGGTAACTCCATTAATGAAGGACTAAACGCGGTTGGCACTAACAAAAAACTGTCCAAAAAAGCAAATCTAGTAGTCAATAATGGAGTGCTGGTACCTACCCTGATGTATGGCAATAAGACATGGAACTGGCAGAGGAGGATGAAAGTGGCTCTAGCTCTAGAAATAAGAAAAACCATGAATTAGCATGTGAGAAATGTTAAGATCCACAATTTAAGGCTGATGTAATCGTAATGAGTAAGATGAAGACAGGGACGCTCGTATGGTTTTGGCATGTAGAGCGAATAAACGAAGAAAGGAGTTTAAGGAGAACTTATGACGCAAATGTGAATGGTAGAAGAAGTCGGGAACGCTCGAGGAAGACTTGGCACACTCGAGTCAATCAGATGCTTGAGTCGGGTCATGCCAAGAATCAGAATAATAGAAGAGTATGTTTTAGACGATTATGAATGTGATTGAGGCAAGGAGGGGTGCCAAGACCGAGTTGCTTGGCGGTCCGTTCTATCTGCCTAACCTTGTGTGAACGGCGTGATGGTTTATTACTTGGTTGGTTAGTTGTTACCAAAAAATGCTCTTTTATGAATGAAATGAACTTTTCAAGAGTTCATGCCTTGATACAAAACTTCCATAAATTATTACCAAATCTCGGTATCAAGTTGAAATATTGCGTTAAAGTCTTTACTGAATTAGAAATTCATAGTCCCACTTTGCTTGACTGAGTTCTATGAATATGTTGCATAGACTCAGACAGAAGTTGTATTGCGGTAATGTGTAATGACTGTTCTTGTTCAAATTGGCCATAATGTGAACTATTTAAGTATCTACCTACTGCTTGTATAAACGCCTTATGAATGACTTTTGTATTTGCAAGAAGTATTGCACGTCCACACGCGTCCTATGAGTATTTTGTAAACAGGTGCTCGTTGCATTACAGATCACCCGTAATTCGCTTCAATGCATAAATAATTTGCAACAGTCATGCAGATAATGGTTACAGTTTGAAATACAACAGAATTTCAGCTGTCCGATTCCTTATTTTAGTATTGCCGAAGAATTTTTTAATCATTTTTCCATCATCTCATCTAGGAAAAGAAATTTCTCTATTTTGTAAGAAAAAGCAGTTCAAAGGAAGGCAAATATTGTTTGGATGTTCGCATGAACAACCACAACACCTACGGTCATCAGAAGGGTGATTTTCTAGAGACAATTAAGACAAAATGGTTAAATCCATCGGATGCCGGAAGACGTTCGTCGGGCGTTATCGGTGGTCAAATTCCTGTTATTTTCTATGGCTTTCAATGACTTGCCTATGCCTGTCTTGTTTTGATGTTAGTGTTACTTTAAAACTAAAACAATAAAAAAATATAATATAATGAAAATAATGTAACAACAAAAGCATATACATAATATAAAATATAACACATTAGTAAAAATGCTAAGAAGTCTCACGTAAAAAAAATATTCAATATAAACAAAAACTGCAGAAAATATCCACGACTACTTGTGTCTAGATGTATAAAAGAATTGGAATAAACAATGCTTATACTGGCTATTCTTATGGTGAAATACATCTCCTAGATCAGAATATTTATTTCCGAGATTATGAAGTCTCGGAATTGGGGAATTTTGGTACTAGAGTGTCCTGGTGTTGTTAAACTAAAAGGGTAGTAAATGTCGGCAAGATCTTTTGGGAATATGGTAGTTGATTAATTAAAGTAATTCAGGACAGTCAATTTTGTAATGCAGTATGTTATGTAATAATATTAAATCTGTGTTAATTTTTCTTTCTGAAATTTTTAATAGAGAAATTTTATCCAATCAATATTTTGTATAGGAATATGCAATTTATAGTTTATAATTTTATAAACCTCAGGAACTTATGCTGAATCTTTTCAATTCTGTCGGAATGATTATCGTAAAATGGAGACCATAATGTAGAGTTCTACTCTAGTTAGCATCTGATAAGGGTTTTATATGATATCATAATATGATAAATGTGCCTAAATTATTGAAATCTGATATTATTAATAAGTTTTTCTATTTATTAGTAACAAATGTTATTACAACTACTTAAATGTAAACCTAATAGGCGTTTAAAAATGTTTGTCGTTTTGTTTTGATATTTGTATGTTCTGCTCGATTCGCAAATTTTCCCGCGACTGACATCTCTTAACGCCGAAAAATGTAATTAAATGTATGTAAAAGCCCCGTAAAAGGGCGTAAATAAATAAATAAAAAAAAATAAAAAAAGCGTCGTCACCACTGGCGTTACCTCAACTAATTTTAAGAGTTGATGTCCGCAGTATTTAGCTCATCAGTGCGATACGGAAAACCGGATTTAAGAAAACTGTCAAAATGTGTCATACACGGCCAATTTAAAACGCGTTAGGCTGTCGCAAAATATATAGAATCACCCTTCAGATTCAGCATACTTGTGTCTCTGGGAAACTGGTGGAAAGGTCATTTTTATATAATATATTCTGTAGTGTTAAATATGTCTACGTATATACAATTCAGGATCGTGTAGGCCCCATTTGTACATCATGAAATACGCACAGTGGCTGTGACTGCAACGATCAACTGAAAGAAATACTTTTAAATAATTATAATAATTGATGTGTGATGTTCCATCTTCACTTCTCTTCATTGCATAAAATAATAACATTTTATTCCATTTCAGTTGGCATGTTCTCGAAGGACATGGCCATCGCAGCTCAACACGACAACAGCACCTTCCAAGAGTCCCAAGCCAGATCCCTCGATGGTCAGATCAAAACTGGTGGTATTTTCGGCGCTGGAGACACGAACCACCTCGGGGGAGGACATGACCACGATCATGAACACGACCATGAACACGACCATGAACACGACCATGAACACGACCATGATCACGACCATGATCACGACCATGATCACGATCATGATCACGACCATGATCACGGCCATGACGATGAACACGGCAGTGAACAAGATGACGTGGAACTCAATAATAACAACAACTACCCCTACACTCCAGGGCCACCAATTGATCCCATTGGTCCTCCACCCACAACAGAGATGAACCTCATATACGGTGAGTTTTTTTAAACCATTCATTTAACACTAGACAAACGTTTTATGTTTCGTTTCGACTGAACACCAAGGTTATCATACTGTTAAGGGGTTTTTTGGTCTACGTGGGAAGACCTGCCAACACAGACTTTTGATTCTTTACAGATGTACAAACAAAATTACCAATGTTGGTGTCGGTTAAACAGTGATTCTTGAGCACATTCGGAGTAAAAAACGTAGATGTCATTTTGCTCTTCGATGATATTTTATAATAAAAAAAATATTTTTCTATCACTCGTCGCCGCTGATAGCCGACGACGCTACTGGTCGCGACAGGATCACGTGACACACACTCTGTCTGGTCTGTTACCGTGCTGCTGAAACGAGACGGTGGCATATCACGTGACCCGTTAGTTTGTACCCAATTACTCATTTGCGACTGTTACACCCTGTTATTATTTATGTTCCACGTGACTTGTAGCCTGTTTGAACTCTCTATTAAATTGAGTATAAGTACCTATATTTGTAAATTAGGCATATTTTTTTTTATATTTGTTATCTTTTTTACTATTTTATGGTTGATTGTTCACTGTTTTAGTTTAAAAAAAAAAGTTCTCATAGATAAAGGTTTATGGTCTGTAACCATAAAGATCTTAACAATAACGTTTAATGGTTTTCGATTAAGTCTAAATATTTTTTTATGTCAACGAAAACACTCTAATGAAGACACTAAAAACGACATAGAAGACAAATAAACTATAATTAAACAATTTTAGTTCGCCTCGGCACAGGAAACCCTAGTGAGGAGGACTAAGAAATACAATATCTTTACCTAACATAACCATTATATTTTGTATACTTATAGAATTATTTTATATAGTCGCTTAAATAAAAAAATAAAAAAGTACATTCGATTATATAATATTAATGTCTGGCCATGACAAATCTAATACCCTAGCGACTGTACGGTTGAAATTTAAGAATCATACTCCGAGTGCAACTCTGACGCCGGGCCATGTGAAACCATCGGTGAACGTGAAGTTTGTGACTTAAGCTACTGTATTAATAGAACCGAATTAAAGCAAGTAGCTAATAATGCCAAAAGATGGCGCTACTTACGTTAACAGCTAGCTTGAGGAACGTCGGCTGGCAGGCAGTACTCTTGGATTTGCATTTTCAATAATCTCTACAGTCTGGACACGGATGGTAGTTGGTGACTAAAGGCTCGATGACACAGAGCGAGTTTACAAGCTACTATCTATAAAGTTTAAAAGCGGATAAATCGGCGAGTGAGATTATCATGATGACACACAAACCTGTACACTCGCTCAGTAGCGTAAGAAACTGAGCTTGCAGTTGCGCTGCTAGCCCCAGCAGCGAGAATAACGACGCCTGCGTGAACTAATTCTGTCAGATGTTTGACAGTCAAAATCAGCTGTTTATTGGCCGCCATTTTGAAAACATAATTAAACCAATCACGAGTAAGCGTGTGGCGAGTAAAGTTGACGACCTTTCAACTCTTTTCGTAGATAGTCAACAATCTGCTAGTTAGCAAGTAACACGATGACACTGAGCGAGTTTACTAGCAGATAGTGAATTTCTCAGATAGTAGCTCGTAAACTCGCTCAACTGACGTCCGCCCGCCGCCCGCAGGGTCCAGCAACAAAAATTACTAGTGTATTAATAATTCTTTAATCTTACATTGTTTTTACGGGTATTTATATATAAATGAACCTAAAAGACAAATTCGCTAATTTTTCTCTCTGAACGGCACTTAGTCAAATAAACTAGTTTCGTAGGTAATGTTTTAACGGCGAATACATCATACAACCATTGGGTAATATAATAACACTTAAAACTACTAATCTAGTTTAATGGCTGGATCACGATTTACTTCAAATTCTTGCACATTACATATTATTTTTAGCAAGAATTCTACATCGAACACACCACAAAACGAAATAAAAACCGTGTCAAAAACATTAAGTCTTTATTCGTGACACGGTGAATGCTGACGGACCATACAGAATCTGCAAATAATACCATATATAAGTTTGCAAGAAGAAATCTTCACGATTTTAGATAACTTCTGGGTTGTTACATATTGTGTTTTTATAAATTCTTGCAAAGATTAACTTAATTTTTCGGGTACACCTTTTCTTCATTTGCATTTACGTAACTGTTTTTAAACTCCTTTTTCTAGTGACATTACGCAAGTGAAATTAAGAAAGTGACCATATAAAATATATGTATTAAGTTTACATTAATTTCCTGGAAGTAAGGCAAATAACGTTAAAATCGCCAATATGCACTTTTAATGTCTTTAACGAAATGACATTTTACGAAAACTTTGTATTATTACCGCTTCACAAATTAAGCTCTATAAATGAAACATTTCTGAACGTAGCCAAATAGTAAAAACTGTTTTAGACAGGTTACAAAATAAGCTTTCGAATTATTATATTACAAATAAATATTAATATTTGTAAATATTAAAATTTAGAATGCAAACATTAAAAAAATGTGAAAATGACTCACGTGATGTTTTTATGTGAAAACGGTACTAAAATCACAGATTATGTAAACAACAATACTTATTCTATTGTATAAATGTATAATAAACAATTTTGTCACCTCACTTTTTTATCATTTCATATAAAAAATATTTAATAAAAATTAACAACGTTGGGCGCCCGTAGGAAATTTGGCGGGATAAATTATGTGTCAGACTGCGCGTCTGACAGAATGTTCTTTTTATGTATTTCTATGGACAACTTGAATAGAGATGTGCAGCGTGATTCACTATCGACATTTCACTTTTTATTTTACGGATGAAACTAAAACAATAACGGAGTTATAACGGTTTCTATGGAGACACACGCGCTGACGTATAAACACGCTTATTGTACTTGACTGCTGTCGTATTTTTAACGCATATATCTGCTTACGTTGCGGAGGGGTTGAGTCAGACCGACTGAATACTATGTACGAGACGATGTATTAATCTAACCTCTCTGCCTACTCCAACAGTGAAACAGCGTGATGGTTAGCTAGTTAGTTAGGTACACAACTATTGATTATATTAGATTGACTATACAACAGTTCTATCATGAGCTAAGGATGGGTTGTTTCCAAGTATTTGAACAAGTCATAAAATATTTTAAGTTAATTTTCACTTTCTGTGAAAGTTCTTTTCAAGTTCTGTGATTATTTCAGTTTTGTGAAGCAACTGGCCTATCATAATATAATAAGAGAACTTGAATAGAACTTACACAGAACGAGAAAATTAACATCAAGCATTTGTTTAAATTTTTTGAAACTACCCTTCCTAAGACTTTTCTAAAAGATGAATCTTCAAATCAGATCAGAATTCAAATTCCAAACTCGGAGGAAGCCGGGTGGTATCTACAGAAGAGAGAAAAAGTAAGATGTCTATAGAAAAAAAATCTAGTGCAGTTTACACGCGGTAGAAGCGAAACTTTACCAAAACAATCTCAACCAGCCTTGATAAGTGACGTCAGATGACCTAGCGTCATTTCCGTTTCATATCTCAACTAACAGGAGCCTTGAAAATTGGCATCATAATTATGGCTCCGCAACCGGGATCGAAAAGAAGAAGATGGAGAGATACGAAATTACGAATGTTAGAGGAGAGCGCTAACATTTACAGCGACAAAATCGATGCGATATTTAATAAAACACGACTCGTTTAAAATAGAGCAAAAATCTAAAGAGCGGGCATTGTCTTAAACAGCATTTAAAAAAACACTGATTTTTTTCATACATACATATAACTTGTAAAATAACTGAAACAAACGTGTTTATAATAATATTTGGAGCATACTTTGCGATTTTTTTCTATTGAGGGAATTTTATATAATTTGCATTTCCGCGCTGGCAATGTCTAGATATTATCTTCAAGAATAACATATATTTTTTTAAGAGCTTTAAAACTTAACTTGTTAACGGGAGATATGTAAGCAATCGGTAGAAATTCGGATTGCGGGCCCTTAAAGCGGCCAATGAGCAGTTTGATACTTCGCAGGTGCTGTAATGCCTCATTTCCATTTCATCCGAATTTTTTCACTTAAAAAATCGGTGATTTTAAAATCAAAGCTTTATTCAGAAAAAATAAGTAGGTACAAAATACGAAATGTATATCGAAATCGGCAGGCTTCGGTATCTTTCTCTTGATTTGGATCCGTTTACCAATAAAAAGCATTGCGTTTGAGTGTTTGGTATGTTTAGTAAATTTAGTAAATTGAAATATTTGCAAATGACTGACTGGTTCACTAATTCTAAAACTCTGTCATGGATCAAAGAAATTCATTCACGATATAAA
The DNA here is from genome assembly GCA_917880885.1 of Limnephilus marmoratus. Classification (NCBI taxonomy): domain Eukaryota; kingdom Metazoa; phylum Arthropoda; class Insecta; order Trichoptera; family Limnephilidae; genus Limnephilus; species Limnephilus marmoratus. Next base: position 35,360,780 of record OU862929.1, on the reverse strand, counting down.
TTACCCGTGAGTAAGTACTTAGAATTATTGTAAACTGCGTAACTTTAGACATTTCTGAAGACTGGAAAATTCTGAAAGTTTATCATTAGTATGAATTTGAGCGTTAGAAGAAGTGCGAAGATGTTCTTAAATAGTTTGTACACAATTTGTTTCTGGTTGATTGTGGTCAATCTATCCTTCTGTCCTGATGACGGAAATTGCTAGGCTGTCTGAAACGTTAGCTCAAGAAGGAGAAAATGTTGAGAACATGGCATGTTGCGCTTTCTAAATACCCAGCGATTGCTATCCATCCATTAACGTAATCACATTTTGACGGCCTCCGTGGTCGAAGGATCGAACCGGAGGTCGCGAGCTCAAATCCCGGCGTGCACAGATAAATTTTGTTTGATTAGCCTGTGTTTTCACAATTTCATCATTGAAAATAATATAAGGTGTATTGGCGGCAGTCCAGAGTGGTGTAAGGAAACCATTTAGAATTGGAACGTTGCTTGAAATGGCTTTAGCCGTGTTTGGTGACTAGTTCTGAATAGCCAGATACTTCCCAACCTTCTTCTTCCCCATCTACTTCCCCTTCCCCCTACTTTTAGCCTCATAACCTAACATAACATATCCCAATTGGGGATACCAATCTCTCTGGCTCCATGCACACGGTTGGGAGCAGTTGGGACTCTTGTGCGGTATTCATATGCACAGGGTCATTGGTCAATCCACCACTTACTCGCCCTGGTATAAGTAACATATGATTACTCCTTCAAGGACTCTAATTTTTTTGAATGAACGAATCCACATTCAATTTTGACCTCCAGTATCCCTGCATACGTTGTAAGTAAGCAGTGTGCAAATGCTTATCGGGAAATCAAGATACAATAAGTGTTAGTATTACTATAGACAAGATTGGTGATAGTCCAAGAGGAGGCAAGCGCTGGGTGATTGTATCCAGCGTATCCTGCAAGGGATTTTCCTTTGACTTTCCTCCTGTAGGGAGGAAGACAGAGTACATAAATAATAAGGGTATAGCGCTGGAAAATGGTTAGGATTCCTCTCCAATCGATTTGCAGTCCAAGCAAGAATTCTAATGAAGTGCATGGGTCTATTCACCCCACCAAGGTTAATACAGCAATTGTTGCACGGACAGATTCAAGGAATATTTTCAGACTCCAATTGGAACCAACCAAGCCGCGCCTTCTAAAATTTGGGCCTTGTCAAATAGTCCAAAATTTCAGCTGTGATTAGAAAATTACGAACAGGAAATTTGTCATCATTTTAATGACCGATAGACTCTTCAAAACAGAACAAGAACCATTGAAATAAGTATGTCAAGGTGTCTATCTTTTGAATGAACCATCTGGATTTCATAATTCTAATTGCAGAGTGTCAATAAGTACCTTCATACCTCTTGTGAGTGTAAATGAAATGTATGACATCATCTGGTGGGTGCTTTGAATTTAATTTCTAATTTTCACATTGTCATGGCTTTAGGCGATATCATCTCAATGTGAAATAATACCTTCAAGAATTTGGAGAGTACGCCAACTAAAAAGTGTTTCAAAATTTGAGATGATTTATTTGAAAAAAAAAAAACAATACACGATGACCATATATTATTAGATAAAGAAGGTGAAGAGACGCCGAAGTAGAAGTGGGCAGAAAAGGGCGGTCCGTTTGATAGATTCTCCTATCTTAACGGATTGCAATCTTTAGAGCACAGGCATCTGGTGGGTATACTTTCCCTTTTCTACTGATATTTCAATGCAAGATGCTCTGAGCATCTAGCGTAATTGATTCCTGCGGCACCGGTACACAGTCGGTAAACATGCCAAACTCGCACCCAACATTCGTACATAGTTGAAATTTTTGTCACATGAGAACGGGTCGTTTCTACGACTACGGTTCACTCCTTCTTTCCACAAAAAGACCCCAAAGAGGACATGGGTCCTGACGGAAATTATTTTCTTCAGGGCCTCCTGTTTGGAGTTAATGTAAAACGGAGTTAATGTTAATGTAAAATAAACAAAAATTTTAACAAAACAAAAAAACGACTTCAAAAAATGCACTAAAAAGTAAAAAAATAATTTCGTATTCTTCTACAACTTCATAATCAACTTACTTTTTATAATCATCAATATGTGGATACGATTGTTACTTTTGGAGTCGGTGTCAGCCAAGGTAGGTTTGTAACTACATACATATAAGTGAGATGTGCTTGTGTCGCACAAGCGACTTGCTGACACCGACTCCAAAAATAACAATCGTACCTACATATTGATGATTAGAAAAAGTAAGTTGATTATAAAGTTGTAGAAGAATACGAAATTATTTTTTTACTTTTTAGTGCATTTTTTTAAGTCTTTTTTTTTGTTTTGTTAAATTTTTTGTTTATTTTTTGATTTTTAGTGAATCTGAAGTACACTTACTAATTTGTCTGAATATGGGTAGACTTACTAAACGTGCTGCTCATATGAGACAGACGTAATTTGACCATAACGACGTTAGGGTCAAATTAAGAGATTCGGCCGAATTTCGTTAATTTGTCATGGATCCGACATTCAAAACCTAACCAAACTCTCAACAAATTACCCTTGAAGAACATCCTTTCCAATAAAAAAAGAATCATCGAAATTGGTTGGCGTGATATTGAGTTATTCGTCCATTTGTCGTGCACATACTTAATGCAAATTTAAGACTTATATGGTTTTCTCATGGATGCCATTGTCGGAACTGGACCAAATTAAAATGGGACCACATGGGAAGCACCAGCTTTCAAAGAAAAAAGAATCATCAATATCGGTTCACCCAGTCAAAAGTTCTGAGGTAACAAACATAAAAAAAAAAAAAAATACATTCGAATTGAGAACCTCCTCCTTTTTGAAGTCGTTTAAAAAGACCGGTCAGTGGCTGAGCTGACATTACGTTTTGGTCCTACCCAGGCGTCGTGAGTTCAATTCCTCGGCTGATTAAGTCTTCTACCAGGACACAAGCAACATTTTCCGATTACTCTGGTATTAGTAGGAGATTTTCAAAAATTGTCAGGTTATTCGTAACCGGGGAATGTTTGTCTTTCTTTTTTAAAAAATAAAGATAGAATCGTCAATATTATTAGAAGAACCAACAGCTAGAAGAATTCCATTTATCCGGTGACCAATCTGTACTTGAAAAATAGTATGTATGTAAGTGAAAGCGATTTACGTGAAATGCATTGTGCATGTGAATATAATAGTTTTGAAAAAAGTTTGGTATTAGTGATCAACAAACCGATGGATGCAATCTGTTAGCCATAAGTCGTTATAATAGTTTGTTTATTCTGTAGTTAGACATAGGATATACCATTGCAGAAATTGAGCATTGCAGCGCCCTTGAGTTTTCACAAAAACGGCGCTATAGAAATCATCCAAATATTACTGTTATTTTCAAATAATGTAAGTATTTTCGTGGTTACATTTTGGTCGTAAGTGCCCAAGCCGTATGTCACTGAATCGACTGAAATTTCGCAGTATTACTAAAAGTAAAAACTATGGTCTTTATAGGAATTAACCAAAAAATATGCAAAAACCAGCATTTGCGGACAAACATCTTTTTTTATGGGGGTAATGTAAGGCTTGGGATATAACTTCAATAGACGTTTTCTCAGGCTCTATGGCACCGAACTGCCTAAAATTTTGGATTCTTACTAAAAACTAAAATATCTATCTTCAAACTATCTCCAACAACTATATCCTATACAACTAAAATGATTTTTCATGTCGGTACTGAGGAAATTATTTATTTCGCGTCATTTCTACACCACCTGTATACCTGTCTCCCACAGCTCGTGCCTGTATTTTTACTGGTATGTTTTGGGCACACGCGCCCATATTAACTGTGGCAACTGTGACATTTACATTTGGAATAGCTCAGTCTAGGAACAAGTCGCATTCATCTCAGTTAATCTAGGCCTAGGAATTTTTCCGACTGCAACCAGCAACCACTCCACTGGTTGAGCAATAACTAGTTATTAACCTGTTCACTACCACGAGATAAAATACCGTATTACATTCACTTTCAGTTCTGCGGCATACACTATTGCAGGTGTTCCCAATAGCAGGCGACCACGGAACACAATAAGTTCATCATCATTAGGTACTTATTATCATCATCAATCATCATTTCCCCCCTTTTTCCATTCGGATCCAAATTCGAGGCCAAAGTAATAACTCGATAAGTCCCCAAACGTCCCTGTTTTACGCATCCTGTTCCCGCCGATTATAGGTGATAAACTAGCCAATGATTTTGTGTTATGTTTGGGAATAAATATTTAATCCATGGCAATGAGTTGTTCCCTTCCCCTCTTACCATGTCTCATTGCACTTCAAGGTTCACAATCGCGTCGCGGCGATGGTATATTTATAAATCATTGCAAAAAGGCATCGCAAGATTCCTTCGGAAACTATGTATTTTCGTAGTGAAATCATTAAAAACATAGTAAACCATACGCAAAGAAGTCATTTCATTTAAATATATTTAGTTTTTTAGTAATAGGTATGGGTTTTTTTTTTGGTTTTAGGCAATTCACCCTTAAAAGAGTGCTTTGTGCCGGTAATAGTTAAAGTGGATAAAAAAATTCGGTTAATCTATTGGGAAAATAATAAATAGGTATGGGTTATTGCTTAGATATTTCATCCAGAGGGTCTGATGGTCTACAGGCCTTGCCACGTCTGTAAACTGGACGCGTGTGTGTGGTGGAGGTTTTCAATAATAACTCTTGATTTAACGCGAGTTAAATATATTTACAATGTTTGTGTTACAATAATTCGCACAGGTTTAATAATTATCTTGCTTAGAGGGAAAGCAGGCGGAGGGAACGAACGCTAAAACCGGAATGAATGTGCATTATCATGCACCCAGCCAGAGAGTGGTGGCCGGTGATACCATTGTATAAAATCGGATAAAAATAGTATTTTTATGGTTGTTCGTTGCTCGGCTATAGTATTATTTCATGGTGGATGAAACTTACAGATTTTTTTTTCATTCACTCTACACAGGAGGCCCCGCGGAAAATAATTTCCTTCAAGGCCTATTTCATCTTTGGAGATGATTTGCGGATGGTCTTTTTGTGGAAAGAAGGAGTGACCTCGAGTCTTAAAAAATCCGTGTTGAAGGAGGAAGGAAACATAGAGGCCGGCATCATCACACGATCACCTGACGTGATATACAGTTCGAAAGACTGTAATTCGTTTAATAGACAAGCGAAATTATCAAAGGTTTTGTGCGTTTCTCCAAAACTTTTTTCACGAATGCGTCCATGCTGGAAGAGCTGGGTATTTACAATAGGCTCTCAAGTATATGCCTAAAACGTATTTTAAGATACTTTGGACACGTTGCTCGCCAAAGTTAAAGAGAGGAGAAGCAGAGGAAGTATGACTAGCGTCTGGTAGGTCGGTGTCCGTAGCTCTCCACGCAGGGCACAACCGCAAAGAGTGGAGGAACATCGTCCACCGTGGAATTTGGAGTAGGGATCATGTTCCGCAGCAATCCAGGAACTGACCGAAGAAGAACAGAACTTTTTTTTTTGCATTTAGCTACCAGTAAAATTCAATTTTCTACTCACGAAATTTCATACCCTTTAATTTAATTTTCCAAGGATTTTAACGCGTGCCCTAAAATTTCTAAATATTTGTTAATTTATTATTGTTTATATTTCTTGCTAGGGCAATCCCGATGAGCTACAAAACTCATTTTAGGATGGGAGGAACTTATAATTCATAGGTGGGAAGATACAGTTACTATTTTATACAGGTATTTTTATATTAAAACCATAAGTTTCACATATAATACAGACGAAAAATAAAAGACAGGTTAAGTAGAACAAACATCAATAGAAAACAAATAAAGACAAAAGAACAAGGTTATACAAATACGGATGACTACAAATAAAGGGAAAAGAAAGGAAGAGAAAAAGAAACAAGACAGAACAGAACATGACAAGAAAATTACATGGTTGCATCCAACGTACTTATAAAATATTCTTTTAATTAAAGCATTATTTTGAAATTTTTATTTTGCTAGATTTCCTTGTAGCTGTAAGCGAATTATACCTATAGTGTGTAGACAATATAGTTCAGAAATTTTATCCCATATTTTGTAGTGTGTGTTTGAGAAATACGGATTTTATGCTATTTGGAGTATTGTGAGTGTGGATGTCTTGATTGTGGCTTGATGTTAGTGTGAGTTGATTGTTGAGTAATTTGTAGGATGGTGCTTCTGATTTCATGTTTAGGAAGGATTGTGATTGGAAGAATGCCGGAAACTGAATAGATGTCTCTGACATGGATGTCCCTGGAAGTTCAAAAACATTTCTACTCTCGGTTTCGAGCCACCTGCAGCTATCAATTTCTTTGAGGCAAAGATAATGAAATGGACCCATGTTTAGAACCTCTGCCGTGCAGTGTAAACGGTACATAATATTCATTCATTACTGGTGGCGTTAGGCCAGCGATTACTTTGAATTTTCAAAAGCGAAACTCGATAATTGATTAAAACCTGTAAACACGTTGGCAGACCGCCCTTTTTAGCAAAACCAGTATAGAGCAGACTGATGTTGCTGTAGTGGTTAACGCGATTAAATAGACTGGTCTGTCTATAATACGAGAACTTACTGCTACTTGCTAAACACACATGTGTCGGAATGTTGAGGTATCTTATTGAGATAGGTGTTGATATTTTGGTAAGAAAATTAAATGATGAGTGTTAAAATGAAATGATTATTTTTGAAGTGAAACTTCTATAGCCCCGTTGTGATTTGGAATTCGGATGAAACGGAAATGACGCATAACAGCACCTGCGAAGCATCAAACTCTTATCAAGGCTCCTATTGGTTGAGATATAAAGCGGAAATGACGCTAGGTCTGCGCTCATTGACTGCTTTGATTATAACCTTACTTTTCAAGACTCCTTGGTTCTTCATTTATTTTGGTAAAGTTTCGCTTCTACCGCGTGCTAACTGCACACGAATATTTTTTTCTATGCGAATGCTTCAAGGAGCCATTGCAGCGACAAAATCATTTGGTACAAATAAAATCAAATATCCACAAATTTTGAGAACGTTCGTAATGAGTCGTATTTTTTTAATAGGTAGATTAGCTCCACACAGAAGGCCCTGAGGAAATCAGTTTCGCTCAGGGCCTATATCATCTTTAGGGATGCTGTGTGGAGGGTCTCTTTAGGGAAAGGAAGGAGAGAAAGTTCTAGGAAAGGAAAAAGATCGCACAAGGATTCGCACGTAAATTTGGAACTTAAAATCCTTCGGCTACGTGCTGTTACACCTTGTAAAGGTACTGCAGGTTAGTTTATAGGATGGTGGGTTGGAATCTAGGGGCCAGTGTGTCCAGGAGTGACGGACGTTTGAATCCATTCCTCCCACTGCGGTGCAAGGCGATGAGTCGAAAGAGTCTAGTACTATAAGTCTCCCTCAACCAGTCTCTCCCGATCCGGCCCGCCACGCAAACGTAGCGAATCACTTGGGGTGACTTATGGCAGAGGTGTTGGTTATCCAATAAATGGTTCCCAGGGCGGCGGTATCCGTATGCGCCTACCAAAATGAGACAATAAATAAGCCAACAAAACGATTTTCAAATTACATTGGATTTGACATTATTCTTCGGGACCGTCAAAATAATTTTCTGTTAAAATAATATAGGTACATAAGGACCCGCAACCGGGCCCAAAAATTAGAAGATGGAGCGATATGAAATTACGAATGTTAGAGGAGCGTGCTAATATTTAAAGCGACAAAACCGATGCGAAAATTGTGAAAATGTTTAATAAAACACGACTCGTTTAAAATAGAGCTAAAATCTTGCGGGGGTTGTCTTAAACAGCACTTAAAGAAACACTGTGAATTTCATACATATAACTTGTAAAATAACTGAAACAAACGTGTTTATTTTGTTTTTTGGAGCATACTTTGCGATTTTTTTTGCTATCGAGGGTATGTAGTTTGCATTTCGGCGCGGGGAATGTCTAGATATTATCTTCAAGAATAACATAGGTATATATTTTTTTAAGAGCTATAGAACTAAACGTGTTTAAGGAAGATACCTATGTAAGAAATCGGTACAAATTCGGGTAGCGTCGGCTTTCCAAAACGAACACTTTGAAAAACACCAATTTTGAAAATTAAACTTAAAGCCAAAGAAAAAGTTCTACAGTTAATTGCACCGGAGTTACAGACATAGTCAACTAAAATTGGTATTTTAATAAGTAATGTAATATTTTTGCTAATGCCATACGACTCGATATCTCATCACTATACATAATATGGTGATTTATGACTACTGTTGTAGCGTTTTCTCCATTTGTTTCGGTTCAAGGATGTTGTTAGGTGTGTTCAATAATCCAGATTGCACGACTGGATCTGGATGGGTGGGTGTTACCGGTTTGTCAGGACCGAATAATAATAGCGTCATCTACCAGTCCCATTTCACGAAGGTGCCCACTTCTTGGTAGTTCGAATTTAAATTCATTGGACCAATAATAATACAAAATATTAAAATACTTAAACAAACTAATAGTTCTATAAACATTAGAACTGATATTAAAAAAAAATAATGGTAACCGGCCAACTCAGAATGAAACCAACTCAGAACCACCTCAGAAAGCATAAAAATATGGATTATGGACATAAGGAAGGAAGAATATAGATACCATTTTGCAACTTAACAAAGAACAATGCTTGTTTTGTACTTTCTCTTAGATTTAACTTCATAATTTTCCTCGGTAATATTCTAACATAGGTATTTACTTATAATTCAAATAAGAAAACTTGTATAACGTGTCCTTAGAACGGGGTACCCCAGTAAGGACACATTTTCCTCTAAAAAACTGTAAAACGAAGAAAAAAGAGGGATTCTGGCTGGAGAGGTCAAAAGACATCTCTTAACCAGTCTCTCTCGATCCGGCCTGCCACGCAGCAGGTGGGCAGACGTATCGGCCGCCGAGACCTGGACAAAACTCACCACATGAACCCGGGCGCGTATTTCCAAAACCTATACCGATTCAGTCGCGGTAGCGACAATTTACATTTTAAATATACCTCTATGTTGGTTATTTTTTATCACATTGCAAAAACAAAAAGTGTTCTAAAATCTAGATAAAATAATCTTTCTGATGTGAATATTAGAAATTAATAATTTTATTTTTAAATATTTAAATTTTAATATTATTCCCATGTATTGTAAATACACCACCATATTGTAATTTTTTATCACTTTGCAAAAAAAAATTGTTTTAAAATCTAGATAAAAATAATCTTTCCAATGCGTATATTAGAAATTAATAATTTTATAATTAATTTTGATATTGAAAATGTAAAGCGACTGAAACGCGGTAGGGATTGTAAATACGCACCCCTGCTAAGTCACCAAGCGTGTGGTGACCATTGCATAGGTATTGGTTATCCAATAAATACCTATACTGCGGAGTTTTTTCTATTTTTTAATGGCTAAGGTGCATAATGGTCCATCGAGCTGTTTTTATCATGGTTGTCAATATTTGTAGGTGTTTTAGGATTATTAATCGTCACACAGTCTATCTGCCGAGCGATTCTCTATTTTTTGTGAGGTCGAGATAGATCTCGGGCGAGATCTCTTGTAAAATTTGTGTGATTCTCTAAGGCTGTTAAATGAATAAATAATCATTCATACTTGCATGAATTCGTGCTTAAAATGACCTAAACTAAAATACGTGACACTCACAGCTGAAATTCTAACATCGGCCCATAGAAAAAGCAAATAACAGCCAAAGAATATCACACAAATCTGACAGGAGATCTCGCCCGAGATCTACCTCGATCTCACAAAACATAAAGAATCGCTCGGCAGGTAAGGTTCCACAAAAGATATTCAAATACAGAAGAGATATGCCATGGTGTCCGCGCAACTGTCGCCGGACTACGCGCTAATTAGCGTAGTTTTCATACAAAAAGAATTTGTTCATTTCGTTGATTTTTTGAAAATGTGCATTAATATTGGTTAACAATATATTTTGAATAAAGAAAGAATTCGTTCATTTAGTTTAACGTTCGTTTGGTTTATTCGTTAATTATTTGTTCTTTTAGTTTATTTGTTAATTGGTAAACAATATCGGCAACACCCGGAAGCGCAGAACCACATAGTAAAAACACGCATACGATTGTTCCGAAAAGTGTAGAGCAACATTGCCACACAGTGGCCCCGATCGCAACTATAGCTGGACAAACGTATTCGTAGAAAAAATGTAGCACATTATCATAAGTTTTTATCGCGATTTTCAACGATGTCTATACCAATAATCTTTAAAAAATGTCTTCCACCCCCTTTCTCACGAATTTGAAGATGCAAATTTTATTTTTCAAAGAAATTAAGTTTTTTTTATACATTAGCTCTGCACAAGAGGCCCCGAGGAAAATAATTTCCCTCGGGGCCTGTGTCATCTTTAGGGATGCTATGAGGAGGATCTTTTGAAGAAAGGAGAGAGTTGAAGTTCTGGGAAGAAAAAGGTTTGAGGGGTGTATAGGAATCTGGGGGATAGCGTCTCCAGGAGTGAAGGACGTATGAATCCAATCCTCCCATTATGGTTCTAGGCGATGGCAAAAGGTCAGTCTCTCCCAATGCGGCCCTCCAAGCAGTTAGTGGGCTGATGCATCCACCACTAAGACCCGGACAAACTGCACTCTCGAACAAGGCACCCTGCTAAGTCACCAATCGTATTACGTACATACGTTTGATAAAACTATGTAATGGCCGTGATACTAAAGTGACGATCTGGAAATAATGCAAGTCTATAAGCGTAATGAATAAGATAAAGAAATGAGCGCTTAGATAGTTTGGGCTTGTTTGGAGATGAAAGCAAAAATGGGTGCAAAGGGGAATATATGACACGAAAATAGATGGTATAGGAAGTCAGTGACGCCCGAAGGAGACATGTAGGTTCAAATACTTGCATTGGGTCACGTCGAGAGTCCGAATAACAGAAGAGAGTGTAAAATAACATGTATTATTTTAAATGAAGCAAGGAGTGTGTGCCAAGAGAGAGTAGGATTGCGGTCCATCCTCTCTGCCTATCCCTTCGGGGAAAAGACATTAAAAGAAAAATTAATTGTTCAAGTTAGTCTAGTTTAGGTAAACTTAGGTTAGGTTTGTTGATTTATTTTCTTTAAATCATTTTTTAACCTCAATACGATAAGTCTCTGTTGAGGTTAATCTTTACATAGTATAAAATGAACTCGCTCCTGCTGTATGTGCGCTTAGATCTTTTAAACTACACAACGGATTTTCATGCGGTTTTCACCAATAGATATAGTGATTCAAGAGAAAGGTTTATATGTATAATACATGCATATTATAGTAGAGAAAAATCGAGAAATTCAAAGATTCAATTCAGGCAGTGGGCAGCGGGCGGTGTGAATTTGATATGTATGCAAATTAACAGATGGCGTTGGTTATAAAGGTTGGGTAAGCCAAGTGTGGCTGGGTATGCTAGTAAATTTATAAAGTAATCAAAATGACACAAAAATACAGATTTTGAAAGAACAAAATTGTTAAAATAATTTTCGTTATTTGTTTTTGGGGTGTTATGCCGTGTTGCGCTGCCTCCTTATTTAGCCAACGTTTCGGACAGCGTTGCAGTGTTCATCATCACACATCTACCGGATCTGCAGGATCTGCAGGATCTGCCCTGATGATGGACATTGCAACGCTGTCCGAAACGTTGGCTAAAGAAGAAGGTGGCGCAACACGGCATAACACCCCAAAAACAAATAACGAAAATGCTTTTGGCCGTGAAAATCTTAAAACTTGTTAAATTAATGTCTCTTACAGATAATGGACATCTTCTAAGCCGAAGGAAGCTAACATATTATGATGTAAACATGTAGATTGGTTGTTCTTTTTCTTCAACGTTGTGTTTTGTCATGGAACCGTATCGTCAAATCGTTTTTGTCCAGCTATATTTGTATTTTTGACGTCTGTGCGCTGGTGCGGCGCCGGAATTGGAATTTCTTCTGACGAAAGTAAAACGACCACACCACGCGCTATAATAGTTCATTCAGTGCGCGTTTTTTATTTGTTTTGTATCGCCAGGCAATTCCATTGTATTTTATTGGTGCAATCGTGGATCCAACACACTCTGGATGGGGCCTTCATTTATTCTGAGGGAACCAACGAGAAAGGCAAAATAAAGTATTGATATTACAAGTTTATAATGAGAAAAGAGGGCTCACTGAATTCATATATTTCTGAAATAATATGATTTCATGACAGTTGATTTTCCGACAGTTGCCCCTGGCGTATTGAAAATTAGATAAAATTATTTATCTATAATAGAGGTACTGTATATGTATAACCAGCGTATAAGTACGGATAATTAACAGTGTAAATAAATGCATTCGATATTAGATTGAAATTGGTAAATTAATAGTGCACAAAAACTTATAATTTTATAAAAAATATCATTTCGGGGGGCCAACTGTCGGGGGACCAACTTTCGGGTCACATCTGCTTATAATGATGGTAGTAGAATTTTTTAAAGCATCGTTAGGTTTTTCGCAATAGTATCGTTGTATCTCCCTTGCTATCATAGTGAGAAATATGATATAAATGATTTTTTCATAAGAAGCAATTACTTTGTGGTTAGACATTATATTATAAAAATAAAACAACACTTTGTATTTAACCACGAATTTATTATTTATATATCTACAGGTTTCGCTTTGGACTAAGCTTCCTCAGGATAAAATAATAACTGAAATAACTGAATAATAACAGTTATTATTTTATCCTGAGGAAGCTTAGTCCAAAGCGAAACCTGTAGATATATAAATAATTAATTCGTGGTTAAATACAAAGTGTTGTTTTATTAAACGACTTCAAAAAGGAGGAGGTTCTCAATTCGACTGTATTTTTTTTTTTTTAATGTTTGCTACCTCAGAACTTTCAACTGGGTGAACCGATATTGATTATTCTTTTTTTAATTGAAAGCTGGTGCTTCCCGTGTGGTCCCATTTTAATTTGGTTCAGTTCCGATAATGGAATCCATGAGAAAACCATATAAGTCTTAAATTTGCATTAAGTATGTGCGCGACAAATGGACGAATAACTCAATATCACGCCAACCGATTTCGATTATTCTTTTTTTATTGGAAAGGATGCACTTCAAGGGTAGTTTGATGAGAGTTTGGTTAGGTTCTGATTATCGGATCCATGACAAAGTAACGGAACTCTTCAATTCTTAGGAGCAAATTAACGGAACTCGGCCGAATCTCTTAATTTGACCCTAGCGTCGTTATGGTCAAATTGTGTCTGGCTCATATGAGCAGCACGTTTAGTAGGTCTACCCATATTCAGACAAATTAGTTGGTGTAGGTACTTCAGATTCACTAAAAAACAAAAAATAAACAAAAATTTTAACAAAACAAAAAAACGACTTCAAAAAATGCACTAAAAAGTAAAAAAATAATTTCGTACTCTTCTACAACTTCATAATCATCTTACTTTTTCTACTCATCAACATGTAGGTACGATTGTTATTTTTGGAGTCGGTGTCAGCAAAGGTACCCGGCCGCGTATTTCCAATCCCTAACGCGGTTGAGTCACTCTAGCGACTGAGCCGCGTTAGGGATTGGAAGGCGTAAATCGCCTTACAAACACTACCGCATTTCAGTCGCGCTAGTGACCGAACCGCGTTAGGGATTGTTATGCATAAATCACCTTACAAAAGCTATACCGATTCAGTCACCTACGCGCTTCGTTGCTCTATCAGTTTCTGTGAGGGCGACGACCGTAATTATTGAGAGGTTAGCAGAGAGGATGGACTGCGTTTTTTTTTACTTAATTATTTTTTTTTACATAGAAAATTTATATACATAATATATATTTTTTAAATATATAGGGTAAGCAGAGAGGATGGACCGCGTTAATTTTTTACTTAATTTTTTTTTTTTTTTTACATAGAAAATTTATATTTTTAGTAAAAAAAAAACGAGCGTTTTTTTTTTACTTAAAATATAAATTTTCTATGTAAAAAAAATAATTAAGTAAAAAAAAACGCAGTCCATCCTCTCTGCTTACCCTTCTATAATTACGGTCGTCACCCTCAGTTAAAAAAAACCCGCGTTTTTTTTAACTTAAAATAAATTTTCAATGTAAAAAAAATGCTAACTAAAAAAACGCAGTCCATCCTCTCTGCTAACCTCTCAATAATTACGGTCGTCGCCCTCACAGAAACTGATAGAGCAACGAAGCGCGTAGGTGACTGAATCGGTATAGCTTTTGTAAGGTGATTTATGCATAACAATCCCTAACGCGGTTCGGTCACTAGCGCGACTGAAATGGGGTAGTGTTTGTAAGGCGATTTACGCCTTCCAATCCCTAACGCGGCTCAGTCGCTAGAGTGACTCAACCGCGTTAGGGATTGGAAATACGCTACCCGGCCTAACGTGTTCACTTGACAGCCCCCCTCTCGCCGCGGCCCCGCTCTCGCCTCGTCAAGTCGCTTGTGCGACACAAGCACATCTCACCTAAACTATGTATGTAGTTACAAACCTTCCTTGAATGACCAGTTAGAAAAACGTAAGGCAAGCTTTTTATAAAACTTTTTTTATGTTAGCGTGCAAAATTTTTATATTTCAAAAATTATATGCGTATTTCGAATTACATAATTTAACAACGTATTTCACCACCTTTCAAAAACAGTAAGTATTTAGTTTTCGGATACAATCAGAAATTTTTTTCTTTTGATTTTTTGCACGGTTAAAATTTTACCCTCTGATAAAATACTCTTATAGCTTGAGAGGTTTAAGCTAGGTTATTCATAACCCGGAAATGTGTGCTTTTTAACATAAAATTATATTCAGTGACTCCATTCATTGTATCAAGTCCACGAGACAGATTGTTTCATAGGAATGTTTTGTGGGCGAGGCGAGGAGCGTTCGATTGGTTCGTACCCAGAATTATGCAATGTGGAATTTTTTAATCTTTCATTCTTTGAATGCTCTCGCTCAAGTTTAAATAAATAAATTGTCGCAACACCAAATTCCATGAAAAAACAAATAAAATGAATCTTTTAAAAAATAATTCTCATCATTCCTTTACGCCAAATTGAATGTAATACTATGAATTATACTTCTGTAATGAAAGCTCCTAATATAATACGTTTTAAAAGCATCTAATTACGCTGAATTCTGAGGCAGGGTAGTAAGCGGCTGAGCTTTGAACCCAAAGGTTGTGGGTTCGGAATCCAGCTTTGAAAGATATGAATTCTTTATTAAAATTTAATTCATGTGGGTTTTTTCGCATTTTGAAATAAAAAAAACCATAACAATGTACTACATTTGCACATCGTTCAAGAATGTAAGATACTGTCAGTATCGCCTTGGTGAAAACCATTATTGAAAATCGAAAAGTTACATGAAATGGCTTCAGCTCATCGATATATATATGTAATACCTTACATCGATATATTCATCGATATATAATACTTAACATCGATATATTCATCGATATATATATATATATATATATATATATATATATATATATAATACCTAATATCGAAATATTCATCGACGTATAATACCTAAAATCGATATATTCGTCGATATATAATACCTAACATCGATATTTTCATCGATATTAATAACAATAGATTAGCCCCTCTCGGATCTAATTTCAATCTAAAAATAACACTATTTAAGAGTAATTTCATAATACAACTCTCCATCTTAATATAAACTGGTTGTACAAGCTTCTAAAAACGTATCGAAAACGTAACGAAACATGCGAAGGTCATTCATTTTGTGACAAAAGTGTTGTTGTAATTTATTGCGTGACGTAGTTGTTTTGCTAGAAATAAATGTAAGATTTTTATCGAGCTTTTTATAACATATATAAAAAAACATTATGATGATAAAGTCCACGTGATCCGTTACCTAATACTTCTAATTGCCTCTATTTAATTCGTGTTTGAAAAATTATCTTCACAGTAAATGGGTTGCGTTGGGACAAATTTGCTGGAATTCAAATTTCCTCCATGCAGACCACCAAAAGGTAAAAATCAGTGCTAACTTCCGATCTTTCGACTGCGAAATAATGTACTTTCTTTTTAATACATTTTTTAAACCAATATGTTTAATTTCGGTGTTACCTAATTTTAAGGTTCATACGCCCTGCCTAGGTAATATTCGATCGATGATTCAGCTCTATTAAGTGGTTAGATCTGAATAGGTTAGATTTAATTTAGGTGGTTCTTGACCTTCCTCTACACATCCTCACACCATGTCCTTAATTTCATCAGCATCAGACTCAGAGCTTCCTCTAAATGGGATTGCCATTATTGTAGATACTGACTCTGGAAAGTTTGAACTCGGTACTAAGAAGGTAAAAAAAACGGTGGCTGGACAATCATGCAACTTTTCCAAAGAACCTCCTTTGAAAATTTATTAAAAATGATGAAAAAAATGTTTAAAAAGGTGACCTTAGGTTAGGTTATGGGGCAGTTTTCAATTATTTTTTTCGTAACTTTTCAAAGGGATGTTAAAATTGCACGATTCTAAGTTGTCATGGAACCCAAAAAACACAAAAAAGATTTTTCATGTTTTGTTGCAACAACCTAACCCAACTAAACCTACTAAAAACAAGTTTGAACGTTCGTTTACAAAATAAAGATGATTGACTTAATAATATAATAATAATCTTTATTCAATGAAATAACAACAATATAACAAAAAAAATTACATGCTCAAAGTAGTTTACAAATAAATTACATCAATCAGTACAGAAAAAATAACAAATAGGAAGTAACGAAAGAAAGGTTACACAGGAGTAGTATAGTTATACAGTATTTTTAGTTGTGCATAGCCTGCCTCACTAGGTGAACCTGTATTGAGGCAGAATTTTTGTTAATTGTTTCTCGCAATTTTATCTATGGTTTTTTTTATAAATGTGTAAAGTAGGTTTCCTTACAGCAAAAACTTTATTTTAGTTAATATTATTGTTTGCATATACCTACACAATTCAAAAACTGCAAGGTTATTACTACAATAACAACTGTCAATGACTGGGCGTTTGGGTGAGGGCACCAGTATAGGCTCGATCATTAGAATGTTAACATATTTTTAAACTCTCTCTGTGTTTGACTCAGTTTGATGTTTTCTGGGAGAATGTTGAATATTTTTGTGGCAAAGTATTTAAAGCTACGTTGACCAAAGGTGGAAGAGACTGCTGGAACTTGAAAAAATTAAAAAAATTATTAATTATTTATTTTTATATATAATCGCAAATTGCGGCAGGTTTGAAAAATGGATCAATGGTCTAATCTGGTATAGGAGTATACCCGGCAAGCGGAAATCCCGGTCGCACCTATAAAATGTCTTTCGTTTTCTGTTTATTCTTACTCATATTGTTCGAATAATATAAACACTTTTCATTATTATTATTTTGAGATCCCACATTTTGAATATTTCAAGGTACATTATGCTAATCAGCACACCATTTCATGCAAATTACCATTTGAAATTCCAATAGCAAGAACACAACCATAAAACATGAAATTCCTATTGAACTTTACGCGAAACGAATTTCGATTTCAACTAACGAAACTGAAAGTGGTTGAAATTTGAAACTCCTACACGAAAATTTGTAGTCAGGTACTTACTTGTGATGGTACAGCGGCACTTATGCTTGTTTTTAATATGATAAAACATAAAATTATTGATATTGTTGATTATATAATATATATTGATTATGTTCTGACAAATCTGACGCATTTTGGGGTGGGAGACACTCTCAGTACCACCCTGTTAAAAAATCAGCAATCAAACTTGAAACGTTGATTGAAATGGGTTTAGCCGAGTTTGGTGACCCAAACCTTCTTCTTCCCTATCTAATTACTGCCCACAGTCCCATCAACCTCACAACATACCCCAACAGGATACAACCTTCTCCAGACAGCTGGGCTCCAGTTGGGACACTTGTACACTTTTCAAATGAAAAAGACAAATAAAATCGACTCTGTGCACAAAAGGGCGGTGCGTTTGATAGATTCTGCCTTTTTAACAAATGAATTGCAACCTTTAGAGCACAGGCGTCGGGTAGAAATGCTATCCTTGTGCTACCGGTATTTCAATGGAAGAAGCTTTGAGGAACTTGCATCATTGAAGCCCTCGGCACCGGTGCATGGTCGGGAAACATGCCAAACGCGCTACATTTATGTACACGGTTGACATTAGTCACATGAGGACGGGTCGCTTCTTCGACTCGTTCGACAGCTCGGCTGTGGAACGATTTGCAGGCCTCTGTGTTTCTTCCTTCCAACAACGTGGGTCTCTTCAAGACCAATGTTCACTCCTTTAAATCCCCAAAAATACCCTCCACACACAATTTCAGATGACATAGGACCCGGGGAAATTATTTTCCTCAGGGCCTCCTGTGTGGAGTTAGTATAAAAAAATCATCGACCAGTGTCAAAACTCGTTATTTTGATGTTGACCCAATCACATTACCATAATAAACATCTGATCAAACGTTTTGAACAATCGAAGACAAATAAAATAACGATTTATTAGGTAAATCATTCGCTCTAAAGTGAGTTTATGTGTTTGGTATTATAATCTCTGCTCTGAAAAACACAGACATAAATAATTATTAGTGTGGTAATTACCAAAGCAGTTTTGCGTGCCATAGATCGACCTTCGACTAAATTACTAGGTATTTGTATGTACGTACGATCGTTAGTCATTGGAATGCGTTAAAAAAATCATTGAATTCTTCGTCTAAACTAATTTATTCTTGTAATGTAGCGTGTTGTTATTACCAAACCGAATAATGATACTTCGGTACTTGTCCAAATAAACGTTTTGTTGGGTGTACCACAAGGTACACAGTAGGTACCATCACTATTTATAGTAAAAAAAGAGTTCGTTCGGATGATGTTCTTCTCCCTTGTATATTTTTTATTCGGTTTGAATCATCACCTTGAGAAGGTGCCTCCAGGTGTCCCTGTCTTTTTTTTTTTTTTTACAGTGAATACCGCACAAGAATCTCAACTGCTCCCGTCTGAAGCCAGTGAGACTATGGCATCCCCAATTGGGGTATGTTGTGAGGCTGAAGGTAGTGGGGAGGGGAAGGAGGTGGGGAAGAGGAAGGTTGGGAAGTACCTGGCTATTCAGATCTGGTCACCAAACACGGCTAAAGCCATTTTCAAGCAACGTTTCAATTCTGAATGGTGGTCTTACACCAGGGCGATACTGATAGTATCTTCCACTCTGGAACATGCCGCAAATATACCACATATTATTTTGATTGAATTAATTGTGAAATAACACAAATTAATCAAATAAAATTTATTTGCGCATGCCGGGTTCGAACCCGCGACCTCCGGATTGTGAGTCAAGAGTCTTACCCACTGGACTACGGAGGTCGTCGTCTACTGTCTTGCTCTACTTCAGTGGTATGAGTCCACTGAAGAATTGCTTCTCCCAATTTCGCTTGGGGCGGCTCTCTGGATCTCTTCTTTCTTAAAATTCAATCAGTATTTTCATTGGAAGTCGGTTTTCGTACTATAATATAATATATCAAGTCATTAACGAAATGCTATGTTTTATAAAATCTATTAAATATTATTAAAAAATATTGGCTAATTTTTTAATGCGAATACCGCACAAGAGCCCCAACCTCTCCCAACCAACAAAACTAAGTATATAATGGAATAAAGCAACGGTTGCATAAAATTTGCAAACTGTTTTGACATTTTTTATCGGAAAATCCATCGCTAATCACAACCATATTATTTATTTTGAATATTGAAAATGAAATTCCGGCCATTATCCTCGTGGTATTAAAACGATTAAGATCACAATTTTTTAATAAAACGACATTCAAATAATATCCTCACAATAATTTTAATTTTAATATACGATGAAACGAACTGATAATATTTGAAAACCTGTCGTCATTAAAAGCAAAATATTTTGATTGTGCAATGATGGCGGACTTAAAACCTAAATGAATTTATTTCGTGTTACATCGTCCATAGTTGTTCTTAGATATTCAAGACTTGAAATTGGATTAGCAACTATAGGAAATCAAAATGTCACGTCTCAGCAATTTTATTCGTGGTGACAGATTTAGTATTGAAATTAAAATGCGTCTGTAGATTTCTACTTTCAAGGCTCTATCTACCTTTTTCATAATAATAATAAAGCAATTTAGGTTTTTCTAGGTGAGTTCCTGAAGAAAAAAGAGTCATACTTATTATATACAGAATACTAAGAAATAAAGTAAACAGAAACACTACAGAGCTCGTTTCAAAAATTGGCATAAAAAATTATCTTTTAAACATTTTTTTCAATATCTCGACACAGGAGGCTCTGAGGAAAGAGGCCCACGTCTTTGGGGATGCTGTGTAGAGGGTTTTTTAGGGAAAGGGAGGAGGGTCTTTTTAGAGAAAGGAGAGGAAGTTCTGGAAAGGAAAAGGGTATTTTTTTCATGAATACCGCACAAGAACATGAAGGTAGTGGGGAGGGGGAGGAGATAGGGAATAGAAAGGTGGGGAAGTATCTGGCTATTCAGATCTGGTCACCAAACACGGCAGAAGCCATTTCAAGCAACGTTTTAATTCTGAATGGGAGGTGGGTTGGAATCCGGGGGTCGATATGTTCAGGAGTGACGAACGTATGAATCCAGCCCTTCCACTGTGGTGCAAGGCGATGGGTCAAGAGAGTCTAGAGAGGTCAAAAATCAATCTCAATCCGGCCACTCTATAGTTGGGCAAAAGCAGCCTCAGATAGACAAACCTCACCACATGAACCCAGGCAACCCTGCTAAGCAACCAAATGAAGTGATCTATGGCAAGAGTGTTGGTTATCCAGTAAATGGCTCCCGGGGCGGCAGTACCCATACTCGCCTCTCAAATTGAATGAGTGACCTTTGAATTTTAAACAATACTGATTAGTAGATACCTGACCGAGCGTCAAGAGACTTTAGGGAACGTACCCATACTACGTGACCAACTTTTTGCAATGTTTAACCCCCCCCCCCCCCGCTCATTTGTACCAAGCGTAGTATTTTGAAGACCCCCCTCCCCCCGATCAGGTCACGTAGTATGGGTACGTTCCCTAAGCATTTATTGATCGCTCGAGCGCTGCCGAAATATCCCGAATCGATAACGCGACTCCAGATACTAATATCTACAGCATGTATGCCGGACGAATATCTACAGTTCATATGTTGGACAAATACGTATGAACTTCAGAGTGAGGACTAATATCTACAGAGCTAAGGTCGAATGAATATCTATGACGGTCCCAGTGGTGACGAATATCTATGGAGCGTAGGTGGGACTAATATCTACAGAGGGCAGCTGAGCAAGAGTTTGTACGGAAAACCTACCCTAACCTATTAAGTTATTCCAATACGCTATACATAATTGCAAATCCAACCTCTGCCAGTGCTGTAGATATTCGTCCTCACTTTGGTTCTCATAGATCAGGGATGGCGAACCAATGGCACGCGACACAATATTTTGGGCACGTCACTGATCAGTGATTACAAAATTTACTATGCGCTACGAAAAAAAGTGTGAAGTGTATGTGAACTGCGGCGGAGGGAAGCGCGGCGCTCACTCGTTTGTTTTCGTACCTACAATCTACATCGCGAGTTTCTATTGCTAATGAATGACACATAGTTCCTTGGAGTTTTATCTATGATTTAAATTTTATTTAATATGGCTAGTTCGGCAAAACAAAAAAAAGCGCAGAAAGAAATAAACACTCAACATGTATGATTAAATATGTTGGCAAAAATTGTCATACGAGCGCGGCAAGTTACGTGGCTGCAAATATCATTGCTCGGCTTAATAAACCTTTTCAAGAGGGTCAAAATCATTTCCATGACAACGATTTGTTTTATTTTCGTCTGACGTTGGCAATAACTCGCTCAACCCCACCACCCTCCTTTAAAATTATTTGATGGCACGTCAATGACCTCATTAAACATTTCTTTAGAAAAAATTGCACATTGATAGGTGTTAAGAATAGTGACATCTATGAGATAAATACTGTAGTTAATTCCATTGGTTTAATTATTCCTAGTTTATTAAAAGAGTATGCATATTAGAGATCTCTGTAGGAATTTTATAGAAGCTAGTGTTACCGGCCAACTAAATTAGAGCCAACTAGTGACCTTAGTGGATATCTGCTACTTGTATTGTTTATTATTATTGTATTTTTAACAGTCTAAAATACGGTATTTTTGCAGTTTTTAGCAGTACAAAAAGGGCGCTACTCAAGTATTTCTTTCTCTCGCATTAACCCATACCTAGAGTATAGACCCCGTGTTGCACAGGCGAGGTCCGGGCCAAAATTAGTTCTAAAAAGTGTTAATTTCATTGCTACTCAAAAGTGTTTGTAAATAAAACGACTCTTCAGTAAAAAAAAGGTGTTTTACAATAAAAAGTCCACCACCCTTGATGATTCGCCATTCCAAAGGTTCGCCATCCCTGTCATAGTTATTACATATTAGTCAGCGGTTTCAGCTGTAGATATTCGTCCTCAATTTGGTTCCCATAGATATTAGTCCGATTTGTTCAGTTTTTGGAATTCCTGTAGATATTAGTAGACGCCTCCGATAACGCGTCAGGTACTTACAGGTGCCCGGGCAATGCAGGGGACATTAGCTAGTTTAGGAATAGATAATATAGATATATTCATTCGAAATGCACATAATAATTGTATTCACGCTAATAATTCTTTAGCTATCAATTGGACCGAATCAGAGCAAACTCGAAGGTCGGAGAGCGGAAGCTGAACGTTTTGATGGATTCCAAAAAAAAATGCATTCACATAATTGTGGGGTGATAATGCAAAACTGACTATTTCCAAAAACTCAACTTTTCAGGAGAGGCAAAAAACTGTACCGACTCTCACAAGCATAATTCTCTGATTTTTCTTTTTTTTAAATAATAACTAAAAATATTTCAAACCATTTCAGTGATTTATAGACTCGGTGGTCGATGAGTAATATTTTAAATTAATATTTGAAATTTTTTTTTTCCAAACATGACTATTTCCTGCAAATAGTGCGTTGTGAAGTAAAACAATGTGTATGGACAAATGAACATTTTTGCTTTATTTAAAGTAAAATAATAAAAACAAGACATTCTATGGAACAAGTATATAAAAAAAGTAAGAAATACAAAATAGGTATTGGATTTTCAAGATATGGCACATCTGCCCAGAGGATGGACACTTGAAGGCTGTCCGTAACGTTAACTGCAGAAGGAGGAAGCCCTACTTGTCATAATAACCCAAAAACCAAATACGAAAATGCTTTTGGCCGTGAAAATCTCAAATCATATCATGTCTGACGACCTCCGTAGTCCAGTGGCTAAGACTCTTGACTCACATTCCGGAGGTCGCGGGTTCGAACCCGGCATGCGCAAATAAATTTTATTTGATTAATTTGTGTTATTTCAAAAGTAATTCATTTAAAATAATATATAGTATATTTGCGTCATGTTCCAGAGTGGAAGATACTATTAGTATCGCCCTGGTGTAAGACCACCATTCAGAATTGAAACGTTGCTTGAGAATGGCTTTAGCCGTGTTTGGTGACCAGATCTGAATAGCCAGGTACTTCCCAACCTTTCTCTTCCCCACCTCCTTCCCCTCCCCACTACCCTTCAGCCTCACAACATACCCCAATTGGGGATGCCATAGTCTCACTGGCTCCAGACGGGAGCAGTTGAGATTCTTGTGCGGTATTCACTGTAAAAAAAAAAAAAAAAAAAATGTCTCATGGACTAAGTCTTCATTATACCTACTGAATATTTTCTTAACAACTTAGTTGTAAAAACTTTTAGCATTGTCGGTGTAATAAAAATTTAATTAATTTTATCACGTCTTCTCGCTTTGCAGGTTTCATATGATTAGTTGTCTTTTGCTCAGCAATGCAAATATTATATAAAACATTGTTTTTCTCGTCACCCCCACAAATTTAGGCGTTGCATTGTATTATGTTGAGGAAACACCCACCCACAGTGATTTTTCCCTTTCGGAAAGTGAAAATTTTAAACAAATTGAAAGTCAAATTAACAAATAATCGCTATCTATTATTACAAATAATATCTTCAATGTCCTTCTCAATAATTGAAGAAATACTTAAGTAAAATGAATTTGATAATTATTAGCAAATTCATTTTGCTTAAGTATTTCTTCAAAATTCTGTCAAAAAACAGTACAAAACGACCAATACAACTTGCAGCTGTCAAATGATTTTGAGGTTATAACAATCATAAAAAATAGTACGTTTTGCAGAAAAAAATGTTGCCGCTCTATGATATTTGTATTGGAAATAGTCAAATTTGCCGTAAACATGGAATTAGTCACTTTTGCGGAAAAAGGTACCTAATTTTTAGCTGAAAATAGTCAGTTTTGCAGAAAAAGGTGTTTTTCAAATTGAAAAATGAGGAGGATTTCGTCATTTTATCGTAAAAATAATGATGCCATTCGATTCCTTGGCCTCGAATTTGTCTGACTGCATATATAACTCAATTTAGCCCATTTTGGAAATAGTCAGTTTTGCATTATCACCCCACAATTGCGAAATAATATTCCTACCACAAAATTGTTCCACCAATTACACTGAATATCACGAAATCAAATATTTTTAATCATATTACATTTCCTGTGTTATTTTTTGTCAATTCCTTGGCAACAGATGTCATTTTTTTTGTAAAGTCGGCAAAATCAAACTGAAAATACAAATAAATTAATTTAAATAAAATAGGCTCATACCATTTATCTACAGCACAGCAATATCTGAATCACACAGCGGTGCAAGGCGATGGGTCGAGAGAGACCGGCTGGAGAGGTCTAGATTGGGGTAATGCGCGTTTTATAAATATCGCCGACAAAATATCCTACGGACAAACTTAACCTAACCTAACCTAACAAAAAATGGGACAAAAATAATACAGACATCTCGTAAAGACGCTACATTATTGTTATCTGAATTATTTTTGTACCATTCTACTTTTTTTTACATGAGCTCCTGGAGGCCCTGAGGAAAATAATTTCCCTCAGGGCCTATGTCATCTTTAGGGATGCTGTGTAGAGGGTTTTTTTAAGGAGAGGAAGGAGAGGAGAGTTCTGGAAAGGAAAAGGGTTTAAGGGGTGGGTAGGAATCTGGGGTTCAAAGTGTCCTAGTCATTCGCCTCCAAGACCTAGACAAACCTCACCCCATGAACCCATATTTTTGAACAATAATTTATTGTCTTTACAAGATGTCTGTAATAATTTTGTCCCATATTTTGTTAGGTTAGGTTAGGTTAGGTTAAGTTTTAGTAGATATTTTGTTGGGGGATGTTTCATCCGTAGGATATTTTGTCGGAGGATATTTTGTCGGGGATATTTTGTCGTGGAACCTAGATTAGGTCTTCCTCGACCGGTCTTTCCCGATCCCACACAGGTGGGCATACGCATTCGCTGCCAAGACCTAGTATTATTCAATGAATGAGCCACCAAAAGAATGGTAAAATTGCCCCACAGTGTGATACAGAGACTTTACCAAAAAGTACACATATAAACAAAATTATCGAGGTTTTTTTTTTACAAGAAAAGACATTACAATTTTCTGCGTTAAAGTACAAAAAGTATAAAAAAAATGTTCAAGTTTTGATTTTGATCTGTCGAGGAGTTCTCAAAAGGTGTCATTTCACTTTTTACTTTTATTCCTGCGTCCTTTCAATTCAGGTAACGCAGTGCCACTACAAGGTACATTCACTTATGCAGGCAGCATGACATTACCTATCCTTTCGGGTCTGATAGTGCCACTGCACGCTATAAGGTCAACCAACATCTGAGTATGTGGTTGTCCATTTTGCAGAATGACGCATCAAGAATGTTGTCAGGTATACTGTATTTTTGCTTGGATACATTTTTGGAATCACGTAGGCATATCTCAAGCCATCGACATCAATAACTTGACTGTCATAACCAGTACCGAATTATCCCTAAGGCAGAGTAGGCAACTGCCTAGGGGCCCCGCATCGCCAAGGGGCCCCGCGTCCCGAGAAAAAATGACTTGCTTCAATTAGTGAGCAACGAAGTTTCGGAAAAGTCAGCTTTCAAGATGATTTAATTTTAACCCAATAAATAACTAGTGTGCACATCATGCACAAATAATAAATATTTTTTTTTTGCATTTCTTGTGCATTAACTATGTAACAATTTCTAGACATTTTGTTTTTTGAAGAGTTTTATTAAATGTATCTACATTTGTTACTTAAATTTAATTTTTCCGCGACCGGTTTCGATACAACCGTATCATTCACGAGCAGAATTAAAACTAAGCCGCCAAGACCTAAATACACCTAACCCGATTAACCTACTCACACTAAGTCACCAAACGTAGCGAAGCACTTGGGGTTACCAATGGCAGAGGTTTTGGTTATCTAATAAATGGTTCCTAGGGCGGTGGTACCCATATTCACAAATAATTGTAATTAAATTCTCGTTTCTAGTATCTAGTGATCAAATGAAGCTAGATTTTCAGCCATAACCGATTTTCGGCTTCTGTTCTAGTTTCGGCCGAAACCAAAGCCGAAACATATTTAAATATATTTAAAACATAGCTAATAATGTATAATTTTTTTTCAAAATTATTATTTCCAAACCAAAGATAAATAAAAAGTTTATAATTAAAACAAATATAAACATAGTAGTATTTTACTTTTCTTTCCTTCTATTTGTTGCAACATTACTTAGTATCTGAAGTGATTGAAGGTGCCGTGTGTGGTTTATATTGGTTTTGTTTTATTTTTTGCTTTTATTTCTAATTATATGTTTAAAATATAAATGTTGTACAAGCTTCAGTATGCACTACCTATCTGCTTGCTAAAATTCTTTTGTTAAAGGTTGTCTGGAAGAGATCACTTTAGTGACAAGACGGCTCATTGTAATGTTTTTTTTTAATAATATATGTTTTTGTTTATATGTATGTGTCCTTTTATGTCCAACAAATGGTTATTGTATTGTATTCGTTTTTTATTGAATGTGATGATGGCATACCTTTCGTAATGTGGTAAAATAAAAGATTAATTATGAATAAAATTACGTTTTGGTTGAAAAAAAAAATTTTTGTAAGTTAGAAAAGGGTAAAGTGCAGTGGCGGACTAAGCCCGTCAGAAGCCCGGGGCGGCAAAGTTGAATGAACCCCCCCCCGTTAGTCCGCCATTGGTAAAGGGGCCCCGAGACATGCATTGCCTAGGGGCCCCGACATGGTTAATCCGGCCCTGGTCATAACACGACTTTGCTGCTCAACGGAGCTCAGGTGGTCAATTCTGCTGTTTCTCTGTGAGTCATTGAGTTGACGGCCGGCGTAGTCCAGCGGAAAGGCTCTAGACTCGCGCACACCGAAGGCCGCGGTATCGAATCCCGGCGTGGCAAATAAATTTTATTTAATTAATTTTGTGTTATTTCACAATTAATTCATTTAAAATAATATATAGTATATTTGCGACACGTTCCAGAGTGGAAGATACTCTAAGTATCGCCCTGGTGTAAGACCACCATTCAGAATTGAAACGTTGCTTGAAATGGCATTAGCCGTGTTTGGTGACCAGATCTGAACAGCCAGGTACTTCCCCACCTTCCTTTTCCCTACCTCCTTCCCCTCTCCACTACTTTCAGCCTTACAACATACTCCAATTGGGGATGCCATAGTTTCACTGGCTTCAGACGGGATCAGTTGGGACTCTTGTGCGGTATTCTTAAAAAAAAACAGATTACAGCTTTTTGTCACATTTAACTTTGCTCAGTTTTTGTGCCGCTCTTGTAGATTTTACTCACAAAAACAATACAAATAGTTCGTTCGTTAGTTCCTCCCTTGACCGACTGCAAATTTTTAATTATTTTAATTTTATTTTACACTAGCTGGTTCCCGGCATGCGTTGCTATGCCATTTAAAAAGAAATTGTTTCTCCCTGCGTGTCCTTTCCCACTCGTCCCGTTCCCCCTCCGCCTCCCTTCCTCTCCCGCATTCCCTTCCCTCTCGCGTTCCGACACCGCCTTCCCACTTCTCCCCACTCCCCTCGCCCGTTTCCCCGTCCCGCGAACCCTCCTCCCGAGTTCCACCCTCCCGCATTCCATTAATTCAGTCCCGGTACATTGGGTTTTCAAACAGCTCGCGTGCCATCTAATTATTTCAGAGCTCACCAGTAGTTTTATACAAACCTTATCCTGACCATAACAAACACAACAAAAAAAGAATTATCCAATTTGGTGCAGTCGTTCGGAAGTTATGCGCGTACATACATTTCGGCGATTCATTTTTATTTATATAGAATAGATAGAAGATAGATAGAAGATAGATAGATAGATTAAACCCACGCAGGAGGCCCAGTGAAAATAATTTCCCCCAAGGCCTGTCATATTTGTGGATACTGTGTGGAGCGTCGTTTGGATGGGAAGTAGCCAAAGTTATGGTAGGGGAAAGGTACGAGGGGGTGGGTAGTAATCTGGGGGTCAGTGTGACCAGGAGTGACGGACGTATGAATCCATCCCTTCCGCTGAGATGTAAGACGAGGTTGAGGTCGAGAGAGACTAGCTGGAAAGGTCAAAAGGTTTCCCCCAACCAGCCTCTTCCGATACGGCCTGCCACGCGGCTTGTGGACAGGTGAATCCGCCGCCAAGACCTAAATACGCCTCATCAAGCTGTAATTAAATTAATTCCTTATTTCTAGTTTCTAGTGACCGAATGAAGCTAGATTTTCAGTCAAAACCAAAACAGAATTTCGGCTTGTCTTATAGTTTCAGCCGAAACCAAAGCCGAAACATATTTAAATAAGTTAAAAGCACTCCATACCCAGAAATTATGCGTTTTTATTGTTAAATTTGTAAGAGTATATTAAGAGTTAGATATTATTTATAAGAGTAAATTTGTAAGAGTTAACGTTATCATTTGTAGAGAAAACATTATTAAAGTTAGTTTTAAATAAAATTAGAGTGATATGTGGTTTTGATAAGCTAAAGAATTATGTTATGTAGGGACCTGCCCTACATATAATGTTAGCGGAAGATGAAATCAAAGCGACGATCTTTGATGGCAGCAAAATAATCGGTGGTCTGATAAAATGGCGGCGTAATCCACAGCGATCGCCATAACACGGGCATGTGCCTAAAAATGGTGGTCGAAAAATTGAAAAATAAGAAATCTTTAAGGATTACACAATTTATAATTCGGTAATATTTAACGTAATCTTTTTTAAATAAATGAAACAATTCAACTTTGTTTGAAACACTTATATAATGAGTAAATCCGACCGGTTTCAGAACAAACGTTCCTTCTTCAGGGCAAGCGTATACTAATTTGACAGTTTCGAAATATGGATGGGAACAATGTTTTATTATGGTAGGGGTGGGGCCGTTACTAGTTATTAATGTAGAGTGGGTGGGTAGGGGCAGTGGCGGACTAAGCCCGTCAGAGGCCCGGGGCGGCAAAGCTGAATGAGCCCCCCCCCCATGATTTAAAAAGTTGATATAATTTTACAAGATTTTTATTCAGTTCTCACGGGCCTCTGATCCTGGGGGACTTCCAAACGCCTCCATGTTCCCTTGATCAAATCCTAAACAAGGTTTAAAGGCACCAGGGCACTGTAAAAAAAAGTATTTTTTTTACAGTGCCCGTTTTCTAAAAGTGTCATTTTTTTGCAGTGCCCATTTTCTAAAAGATGCATTTATTAATAATGCTATCACCTAAAGTTTCAAGGAAATTCTAAGAAAATTTAAAGAAAGTTTTAAACAGTTTGTGTGATGAATTATCCTTCAGCAAAACTTTCAACGCGTTTTTCACGAAACTTCATTTTTCAACCTTGTTGACAACATATTAGAAAAACTATACATCCGATTTGAATGCAAAAAGTCTTAAAAAGTCCTAAAATCCAGTCACAATGGCACCACTTAGGGATTTTTTTATAAAGGGCCTCCCTTCTTTATTTTTTAAGAGGGCATTACCAGAGAAAACCGGAAATACGTCATTTTCAAAAAAGTTTTTAGACGTATTGACTCTTTTCCACAAAAAATTATAAATGGATTTCGAAAGATTGTTCTTTTATCTAGCATAGTTATGTAGTAAATTTTTAGAATTTTTTTAAATTTTTAGTATAATAAGGTTATTCCATAGGTCGTTGGCAGATTTGTTAAATTTTCAAAAAAGTTTTTGTATTATACCACACCCATTTCAAATAATGTAATCATGCAGTAAAATAAATCAATTCATTATCTAGCAAAGTTATGTATTAGAATTTTAATTTTAGTTTCAATAAAATCATTAAAAAATATGTACGTATATGTGTTTCTTGGCGAAAATTGGTCCATTTGTGTATTTATTTGCGCACTTACAAACTAATATATTTCAGATTTTTTTAACATTCTTATTAAATTTAGACATTATTGAAAAATGATAAATACTTATAATCAAAAAATTACTACAAAAAGTACACCATTTTAATAGTTTTATCATCACGCCTTTCAGCATTTTTGGATGAAGGTATAAATTAAAGCTAATTTGGATTGAAATAAATTCGATATTGAGTTATAATTTAAAAAAGCTGGTACGGAGAATACTCAATCTTTCTCATTGTAACCGCCCTGCACGATCGGAAGAACAACTTTCGACGAAATGTGGATTTTCGTCCTCTGGCTGGTTAAACGCTCTTAAGAACGCTGAAAATTTTCCATAAAAAATGGAATATAAAATTCGCTGGTCCGCCATTTTTTTAATAGATATATCAAAATTCCTCTACGTGGAACTAATAGACACTGGATTTTCGAATAGTTTCAGACTTGGTAGATGCAAAAGTAAATGCAAATGCAATAAAATACATGCGGATATATAGTTTTTTTTTAATATGTTGTCAACTAGGTTGAAAAACGAGTTAAAATAGTTTCGGAAAAAACGAATTCAAAGTTTTGCTGAAGGATAATTCAACATACACACTGTTTCAAACGGTTTCACATAAAATGCTGTAAAAAAAATCGTTTTTTAAACGATGCATTTTATTTTATTTATTTATTTTATTTTTATTTTGCAGAAACAAACAGTACATTATTACATGATGGGAAATATTTACAAAGTCATAGAATTAATACAATAATTGGTACCAATGCCATGTCGCTGTTATATACTTATATTTTTGTGTGATAAATAATACATTATACCTAAATTCAGTTAGTAACTTATTGAAGGAGAGGGGTGTGGGAGAGTGTTTGTATGTGTGTAATAAGAGAGGGTGTGTGTGTGTGCATTTATTAATAATAATAATGCTTTCACCAAATTCGTATAATTGACGGAGATACAGCATCTTATATGAAACCATTTTAAACAGTCTGTATGTTAAATTATCCTTCAGCAAAACTTGAACGCGTTTTTCTCAAAACTATGTTTTTCAACCTGGATGACAACATATTAGAAAAAAAATATTCATCTTATTTGCATGCACTATGCACCAAGTCTTAAACTGTTCGATGATTCAATCACTATCGCCATTACAGTATTATCCATAAGACGTGTAGGCAACTGCCTAGGGGCCCCGCATTGGGTAGGGGCCTCTAGGGTAAAGGGCCCCGAGATGTTCATTGCCTAGGGGCCCGGGCATGTTTAAGTCGGCCCTGGAAGGCTCCTTTTGTCCATAAGGCAGTGAAGGCCACTGCTTAGGGGCCCCACATCGGGTAGGGGCCCCTAGGTTAAAAGGGCCCCGAGA
The DNA here is from genome assembly GCA_917880885.1 of Limnephilus marmoratus. NCBI lineage: Eukaryota > Metazoa > Arthropoda > Insecta > Trichoptera > Limnephilidae > Limnephilus > Limnephilus marmoratus. The sequence continues at coordinate 35,329,016 of OU862929.1, read as the reverse complement.
TTTATTTCTTTCTTGGGGGCCCCGACATGTTTAAGCCGGCCCTGGCAGGGCCATATTGTCCATAAGGCAGTGTAGGCCACCGCCTTCGAAAATCCAGTCACTATAGCCAGTCCATAAGTTGTGTAGGCACCTCCCTAGGGCCCCGTTTAGGGTAGGGGCCCTGTATGGGGTAGGGGCCCCTAGGGTAAACGGCCCCGATACGTGCATTGTCTAGGGGCCCCGAAATGGCAGGGCCGTATTGTCCACAAGGCATTGTAGGCCACTTCCTAGGGGCCACGCATCAGCTAGGGGGCCCTATGGTAAAGGGGCCCCGAGACGTGCATTGAATAGGGGTCCCGACACGTTTAATTCGACCCTGACTATGATACCAGACGAAGAAAATTTACCATAAAAATAGAAAATAAAATTATTTCAAAAATAAAACGCATTAAAAATTTGCTGAAGAATAATTCAACATTCAACACTGTTCCAAACGGTTTCACATAAAATGCTGTCTATCCGTCAATTTTTCGAATTTTCTTTTAAAAAATGATGAGAGCATTCTTAACAAGTGCATCTATCAAAAAATGAAATAAAAATTTTAAAAAATTTACGCAGTGGTGTCTTAATGCCTTGCTTAGGGATTGATCAAGGGAACATGGAGGCGTTTGGGGGCCCCCCAAGACTGGGGGCCCGGGGCGGACCGCCCCCCCCCCGCCCCCCCCTTAGTCCGCCACTGGGTAGGGGAACAAATCCATGATTGGGCTGTAAGACAATATTTTTTGTTTGTTGATAATAGATTCATTATTTTTAAGGGATTTTTTAATTTCCAAGGCTTTAAAAGTTTTCCTTTATGATTAATATGAAGAATAGTTATCCCTGTTTTTTTTTTTCAAAACTATGGTTATTTTCAATGATATGGTTAGCGAACTCAGAAAAATTATTATTATTAAGACACCTTAAATGTTCTTTGATTCTGATTTCAAAATCACGAGTTGTTTTTCCAATATAAAATGAGGGACAATCATTGCATTTGAGTTTATATATTCCGGAATTAGTCAATTTATGGTCTTTATCTTTAGTATTTCTCAAAAAATTACCGATATTATTTCTTGTATAAAAAGCTGGTTTAATATTAGAAGGGGGATTTTTTTAAATATTTTTTATTTTTATTTCACATTAGCTCCACACAGGAAGCCCTGGGGAAACTAATTCCCTTTAAGGCCTACGTCATCGTTGGGGATGCTGTGCAGAGAGTCTTTCGAGGAAAGGAAGGAGATGAATGATGACTCTGGGAAGTGAAAAGGTATGAGGACTAGGTAGGTAGAGAATCCATCCCACCACTGCGGCGCAAGGCGATATTCCGAGGGAGTACTGCTGGGCTAGAGAGATCAAAAACGTCTCCGTCTACCTTTCTCTCGCGATCCGGCCATCCGCCGCCAAGACACGGACAAATCTCACCCCATGAACCCGGGCGCCCCTGCTAAATCACCAAAGGTAGCGAACCACTTGGGATGACCTTTGGCAGAGGTGTTGGTTACCCAATAAATGGTTCCGAAAACGAATAACCCGACAATAATGATGGAGATTTTAGCTAAGGAGGATTCATTCATTCAAAGTAATAAGATATGCCATGCAGCTGGTGGGCAGGTGCATCCACCGCCAAGACCCGGACAAACATCATCTCATGAACCCGGGCACCCCTGGGTTGATAATTTGATAAAAATGGATCTTAAGGTGAAAAATAAAAATTAAGTAATTCTAAAGAAATCTTCGACGAGAAACTCACATAAATTTAACTAGAATCGTTTTTGTCTGTGACTAGGCTATAATTACCATAACAAATTAAAAATTCAACTAAATGCGGGCGTTAAATCAAATTGTCGCTTCATTGTTTTAAAGTCTAGCGTTCAAGGTTTGAAAACTCAAAGATTCTCAAATTGTTGCCAACTTATTTATAAATAATTATTTTGTTAAAACCTTGGCGTAACCCTTATAAACTAACCTAACCTTATCTTACAAACGAATCTTACCTTGTCTTAACGAACCTAAAATGACCTTCAATATTATGAACTCGGCTGAGTTTACCAATTTTATTAAAATCCACGTACCGCCAAGATCAACCTGATAAACCAAATTTGTTCATTTGTCCATGTACACGCATAACACACAATTTCATAATATCGAAATTCTTAACAATGACCTTCAGAAATATCGAACCGAATTATGTAGTAAGTAACTGATACATGAATATAGAGTGTAGGTATTTTATCTGGAGCGTCTTCCATCCTTGTCCTATCCTCCCTTTCCTCTCCTCTTTATACTTTCTTATTAGTTTTAGGGCAAAATAAAACTCATGTATCATTTAACCAAGAAGCAAGGACAACTTTTTTTGGTTTGTAACCTTATCTATATATATAAAAATCAAAAAAAGCTTCTGTCTATGTATATATGTGAGATTACGAGATGTCTATGCGTTGCTAAACCATTCATCCCATTGCGATGAAACTTTCCTCGATGTCCTCGATGGTTTCTATATACAATATTGAGTTTGGCTTCGTGAAATTATGCATTGCCAACTGTTCATCCTATTGCGATGAAACTTTGGGGATTTGATATGTGCATGTCCGCGATGGTTTATAATATGTATAATAGTGAGCTCTGGCGTCAAATGCATTGCTAAACCGTTCATCCGATTGCGAAGAAACTTTGGTGAATTGTTATGAGGACGCCCGCAAATGTTTCTATATTACTGATGAGCTCTGGCATTATGAAATTAGTTTAAAAAATTGCAATAAGTGGCACGCGAGCTGTTTGAAAAGTGAATGTACCGGGACTGAATGTATGGAATGCGGGAGGCGAGAGGGGAACTCGGGAAGGGGGTTCGTGGGTTCGGGGGTTCGAGTATCTGAATGACTCGCTCCTGATATTGTTGCAATAATTAATGAGAATTTTGGATGATATAGTTCTAGTTGGTATATGGAAGCATAAATAAGTCAAACCACTATGGAAGATAATTCAGCCAAGTAAATCAGTGCTGTCTATAATACTATTAACAATTTTTAAAATAAAAGATCTTGAACCAGACATCTATGTAAATTAATACTTTTGCACGGTGATCTAGCTCTAACATCAAGAAATTTGCACAGCAATTTCCATCCAGAATGTCTAGTTTAGCGAAACTACTTCCAACTCATCCAGACACTTCCCTCGTGAGCTCGAAATATCAAGAAAACGCCGTATTATTTCTTACCATAGTCATCCAAATTCAATACGTCCGTGTTTCTTACGCAATATTCCATATACCTAAGTATTTTTATTAAAAGAAAGACATTCTCTGATTTCGAATACTTGTCAATATTTGGATTCCTGTTACCTTCATCATACTCGTATACTGAAAATGTTGCTTCGGTATGCAACGATGAAGAACTTAGTTTTCATGGGCATTAATTTGAGAGTGTGTGCAGTCTGGTCGTAGTCTGACGACAATTGGCAAGCTTCATGTCATATCTCCCTGAGTTTATATTTTTTTTGGTTTGAACACAAACCGTTTTTAAAATAACAAAACAGTTTGCCAACAGTTGATTTGATCAGATACAGTTAGGTACGTTTACAACTACAATTAGTATGTAAATGGTGACACGGAAGGAAAGTGAACATTCATAATATTTCACGGTCATACTGAATACTGAACATTCAGCTTTACACATAATAGTATTATGGAATGTTACGCAGCATAAGTACAACAGATAAAGCAAAATAATTGGAGTATGAAATGATTAAAATGTGATTAGGTTTTTTGTGATTTTTGTTGTTGTTTTATTAGCAACTGTATTACTGTATAGAACCTGTAGGTACCGAAACATTCAAAATATTATGTCAGGTCTCTTGTAACCTCCGACATGAACATTTGCTTGAACATAATAACTATGAACATTTTTTGGTTCTACGTCTCCTCCGTTTGTTGAAGCACTGTTGAAATATTGGGGTGTGCTTGGCCACACACATTTTTTCTAGTGGTCAGTGGTGGAAACGTATCTGAACACTTGACGTTTACGTATGTGTCGAGATGAGGAAGAGATGCTTCATCAGGGAGAAAATACAGATTTTTAATTGATATTCATTTACCAAGAAAGATTTCTGGCTAATATCTATTATTACACTCAAACAATTAAGTAGAAAATTTTTGTTATTTATTTTTGGGGTGTTATGCCGTGTTGCGCTACCTCCTCTTTTAGCCAATGTTTCGGACAGCGTTACAGTGTCCATCATCAGGGCAGATGAGTAATTGCAAATGGTGAAATGTGTGCATATGTACTTAGAAGCGATATCGTGTCGCCAGCTCCACTTACTTACTTCAAAATGGTTTTTTGCGTTTAGCTTTGGTGTAGCTGTCCATTACCGTATACCAAAAACTATTGAGCTTAGCTCCGTCGCATCGCGTCATCTCTATTAAAATTAATTGTTTTTTTTTGGGTCTTCCCAGGACTTTAGGAACAAATCCAAAGTAATGGCCAGTTTCGATTAAATACTCGGCGATTGCCGATTTGTCAGGGTGGCCGAGTTTACAAGCACGAAAGTGTTCTGATATCTTTTTGGAGATTGTCCGCTCTGTCTGGCCTGCATAAACCTTGTCACATCTGGAACAGCTGAGTTTATACACTCCATCTGTTTCCAGAAGAAACTTGGTCTTTGCAGACCTCAGTAGGTCTTGTATTTTGGTTGTGGTTCCGAAGACAGTCTTGATGCTTTCTTTCCTCAACAGTCTGGCAATTCTGTCTGTCACACTGTGAACATAAGGTAGGAAAGCACAGCCTTTCGACTCTTGTTCAATTCTGTCTTCGTTTGGTGCAGATTTGGCTCTTATTATTTGCCTTGTCTGCCTTGCCGGGTAACCAATAAAATAAATAAATAACAAAAATACTTTTGGCTGTGAAAATCTAAAATTACGTAAAAGTAAAAAAAACGTAAAGTTCTGATGTGGAAGAGATTCATAAGGTTGTAGTGATAAAATTATTGTAGCTACCTTCAAGTATCAGGGAGAAAACGCAGATTTCAAGGTAAACTGTACGAGGTACCTCGAAATTTTATTTGGTATTTATTTATCAGAAATTATGAATAGAATACCGATTTGGATTGGGCAATTTCTTCCGTGTCTCTGAAACCGATTTTGAAGAAGTGGGTTTAATTATACTACATGTACAAGAAAAATTTCACAAGAAATGTGAATTGGCTTTACATTAATATGTATGGCTACTAGCATTCGTGCTAAATGTATCACTGAAGGGCGATTCTGCATCTTTTGAGAAAGAGTAACACCTGTTAAATTGGCCGTATACAACGCATTTTGTCAGTATTCTTAAATGCGATATTTCGTATCGCACTAACGAGCTAAATACTGCGATCATGGTAAGACACCAACTCGTAAAAGTTATGTTATAACTCTAATGCCAGAGATGACGGCGGGTTTGCCGCGTAATCCTCGTTAAGATATGTCAGTCGCGGGAAAATTTACGAATCAAATGTCTTCGCGTACGGACATCAACATAATACGACAAACGGATAGTCTTTTATGAACAAATATTAGGTTTATATGTAAGTAGTTTTGATAATTACTAAATAGTAATTCGTGTTTTTAAGCATGTAATTAATCCATTCAAAACACGACAAGCTATTGAAATCCATAGAAAATCTTAGAAATTTGACAGCCGATAACGCACGACGGACGCCTTTCGATATCGGACGGATTTTTCCTTGTTGTCGTTATTATCTCGTAAAGCTTGCTTAACGCAAAAGAAAACACAAAAGATGTAGAATCACTATTCTGGTGTATTAAACTTTTCTATTCATTTTATATCTGGGGGAAGGATATTGTGGAGTTTTGGTTCAAACTATATGTAGTTTCTTTGTCCGAATGTGATTTTATAACTTGGAATATTTTTAATGTCATTTTGATTCGATGTAGTGTGATGGATAGACGATTTAGTAGAGGGTTCCATATTTTTGAATAGTGTTAGTAGTAGATATATTTTTGGAATATATTTGTTGAACATTTGTACTAATATACGGTTGTTTTCAATCGGAAGAGGTTTTGTAAATTTTAGTGGCTCACAGAACTGCAACTGCTAGTAAGCATAGTTCATAGTAAAAGCAGAATGAAATTAATTAATCCTAAATTTAAACAGAATAACTTAAGTGCATAAATTTGTAAGCTCCGAATAAAATGTAATTACCTTACACCGACATTACATATTTCATTAAAATAACTCCCAAGTTGTTTCTCATGTAAGGAATGAGTGTTTCACACGTAATTACCTACGAGTACATTCTCTTGTTATAACGAATCTTAGATAATACTTGCACAGGGCTGGACTGGGAAAACATACTTTCCTACCAGGTCACTTCCGATAAACACATTTTAATAATATAAGTTTATGTTTGGAGAAGACACGGCTTTGCACGCGGAGGGCAATATTTATTATTTATTTTATTTGATATAATTCTAACATTTTTAAACGCAATTCAGCAATGTCGGCCTCACTGGGTAGCTCACCTGTGCTGAGGCCTCCATTTTATAAAACAAAAATTAAACTATAAAATTAAACTAAAAATAAAAATTTATAAGTAAAATTATATTTAGGTAAAATGTATCTTTTTATGATGTGTTTTATGTTGGTTTTGTGTGTTACGTGTATGTGTTTTATTCTTATTATTTATTTATTTATTTATTTATAAAACACATGATACATAATTAACACATTTTTTTTACATAAAGAAGATATATTAGATCACCATACTAGGCGGCTGCCTGTTTCATGGTGACCAATGGAGTATTGTTACTTTGTATGAAATATGAAGTCTAGTGTGAACATAATAAATGGATCTAGATAAATGATGCTAAAAATTGAAAACATTATAATAAAATAAAAATAAAAAGTAGAAAATAGAAAGGGTAAAAGAAGTAAATTAGCATTATGTTAAAAGAATGAACATAACTTTTTTTCAACATGGGTGCATGCAAGCACCCATGTTGAAAAATGAATGAGATTTACCTACATATGTAATGAGATTTCGGTAATATTGTCTTTTTCGTTCTTTAATCAATTTTTTAATGTTGGGTATGAATTTATTTTTGTTTTCTTCTATTTTATTTTCAAGGGTAAGATAATTGTTGAATGCTTTTATAGCATGATATTTATAGTGCCTTTGTCCAAAGCTTGTATTCACTGACGGAGTTTTTATGTTATTTTTGTACGATTGTTTATTGGTCTGTTAGTGATATTTTGAGATTGTTGAAATTTGTTTTTTTGGTCGAAAATGATTGGATATGAAAAACACTGGACATGGACATTATATTTAAAACACTGGACATGGCAAAATTTTACTTTTGCTACTCCCATCACTGTTAAGGCATGTCCAGAAACATTTGTCGCGATTTGCCGTGAAAGTCCATCAAAAATCACATCACAGTTCGCGCGATCACACACAATTTGGCTTGTGGTCTGCGATAAGGACGTGTCGACGCTTAAGCAATGAGCACTTGACGTTTGACGTTTTTGGCGTTTATATCAATGTTAAAATGCGTTCTGATGAAAAAGAGATGCATCAGGGAGAAAACACAGATATTTTAATACATATTTATTTATCAGGAAAGATTTCCGACTAATATCGATTATTGATAATAAAGTTACTATTAAGAATTTAGAGTGCGTAAATATTTACGTCAAAAACAGAATAATTATAAATATTTGATATTATATCATAATTTATCATCAAATATTTTTATTATTATATTATATTTAGGTATTATAATATTTTAAACTCGTGATTATGCCCGCTCGTTGCACATAACCACAAAAGGCCGTTCCGTTAATTCTCCATATACGATCGCATTGCGCGGCATCTGTCAACAAATGAATTATTTCCCCCCCGCCGGCCACCGCCTGCCTTCCCGCTTCACCCGGGATGGAATGTTTAGGAAATGTTTTCCGTCGATCATGGGAAGCTCGAAACACAACAAAAGTTGACAATATTTATGATGTCGATGACAAACATTGACTGTTGTTATGGGACTGTCAAGGCAAATGACGAAGCTATGGACCCGACTTTAGTATAACATTAATGAGAAGATTAGTGGCAAAAGTAGAAGTTGATATTTATTGTGAAAGACTGGAAAATTTAGGAATCTTTAGGGTATAGAGGACTAAAGATGTATGATTAAATGCTTGAAAGTCTGAAAAATGAAGATTTTTCAATGTGGATGAGTGTTTCAGGCTGATAATTATTGCTTATAATAATTGTTACCCTTTGTGCCATGCATAAAAAATCTTGTCTTAAAAACGTTAGTTTTAAAAATAAAAAAATAATTAAGATGAATGTGTTTAAAAAAATTATTATGCTTACTGTAAATATTTAATTTTATAAACTAAAATGTTACCTTGTGCATATTAGTTTATGCACGTGGTGTAAACTACCTCGATAAACAATATTTAAACAAAATTGTGTGCAGTTCACACGCGGTAGAAGTGAAACCTTTAGAAAACTAAAGTACCTAGACAAGATTGGGGAGGTTACGAAGCACCGCATAAAGAGGAAACCGATTATTCTATCTCATTATCTCACAACAACTTTGAACAACCTGCGTTATGCAGATGATACGGTACTTCTAACAAGTAACATTGAGGATCTACAACTTTTGCTGAATCAAGTGGTGAAGAATTTGTGAGAATTTTGGGCTAGAACTGAAATAAAACAAAATACACGCTCATAAGCAAAAATAACGCATTGGATGAAAATCTTTATATTGCTGGAACAAAACTAGAGAAGATACAGCGTATTATATACTTGGGCTGCAATGTAAATGATAGATGGGATCCTTCGGTTGAAAATAAATGCCGAATTGAGCATGCTCGTGCAACCTTTATCGGCATGAAAAGGATGTTCTGCAGTCATGATCTCAACCTTGGATTACGATTGCGAATGGTAAGATGCTACGTGTTTTCGATATTATTTTATGGAATGGAAGCATGGACGCTTACTGAAGAACTAATTAGACGACTGTAGGAATTCGAGATGTGGATCTACATAAGAATACTTAAAATAAGCTGGATGGACAGGGTTACGGATGAAGATGTTATGGTTCGGATGAATAAAGAAAAATAAGTTATTAAAACTATAAAAATCCGAAAACTTCAATATCTTGGACATGTTATGAGACATCCAGCGTAGTATGAGATCTTGCATATCATAATGCAGGGAAAGATTGCCGGAAGACGGGGCCCTGGAAGAAGGAGAACCTCATGGCTGAAAAACCTGAGTCAGTGGTTGGGGCCAGTCTACCGTAGAGCTGTTCCGGGCCGCAGTAAACAAAGTCCGCATAGCCAACATGATAGTCAATCCGTTGAACGGACAGGGCACAAGAAGAAGAAGAAGAAGAAGAAGAAGAAGAAGATTCTCTCACAGGCTAAATCCTATAGATGTCTTTATGTCGCTTTTTATAGGTGTATTTTTAGTGTCGCTTTTTCGTTTCATCGAGTTTCAAATCACAACGGTGCTAAAGAAGTTTTTACTTCAAAAATGTAATAAATGAAACACAACGAAAAAAGTAATTTTTTCGACAAAATACTAAATGAAACTGTTTATATTATGAGTCAAATTCGATACTAATAAAAATAATAATTGTGTTGATTAATAGATTGGTAAGTTTGTTTTATCAGGTGTTTTTAATCAACATTGAAAGAGTTTTAAAATATTATTAAATAGTTGGTTTATTGCTAAAACTCACTTATTATTGTTATGAACATAAAAACGTTTCAAAACATATTTTGAATTCTTCATGCATATTATCAACACCAAAGTTATTGTGACAAAATTACTTGTATAAGATGCTTATGTCGATTTTAAAAAAATACTTTTTATGATCCCTTAATTAATAATTTAACATACAAAATTAATTTAAAAAAAACCCGCTGCATTGTTGATTCCCTCTCTGAGTAAGTAAGGGAATGAGGTGGTTGGAAAGTAATTGGCTATTCAGATCTGGTCACCAAATACGAATAAAACCTTTTATTTATTTATCTTTTTATTAGTTTCCATTTAAGTTGGTACATGATTACGACGCAAATATTTGCTAAGTCACTATTTTCTATTGATCTTACGAGTAACTACGAATCGGTTTATATTATAAATACAAAAAATATGCTTTGGATAAATTGAAGCTTTTCCTACCATTTCCATTGAGTAGAATTAAAATAAAACTCTCTATTAGAAAACTCCAGTCCAATTTTTTAAAAGAATAATGACTAATGACTTTCTAACTTAAATAACTGTAGGTATATTTTTTTTTAAATTAGTTTTATCAGGAAAAATAATTGTCAAAGTTTTAATTTTTCAAGGTCCACCGAAAACCTTCGTATGTATGGTGAATCGTGTTACGTCATCACTCCTAAAAAGTTACTATAAGATCGGGCAATCAGCTGATCAACTGCCGCCATTTTGAAATTCGGTGTTCGAAGTATTCTCCCTAGAGTAGCATTACTATTTTTTTTGTGCAGTAGTTTTTGAATATTTTCAAAAATAGAGATAAACTAATAAGAGATACTTCTATTTTTGAAACTGAATTATTTAGGCCTAAATAATGTATCAATAAACACAACAACTATATCCCTATAAACAGTATGTAAATAAACGAATACATTAATACGTTGGCTTGTGTCATACTTACATTCCCATACAATGACCTAACGGTGACGTCACGACACGATGAGCAGTGACGTCACCACTAAACATTTAAATAATGCCAACTTGACTGCGTGTTTCCACGACCCGATTAAAAATGAACTTTCTAATGATTTTTTAAAAACTCTGCGTTTAATATTATTAAATAAAACATACATATATTCAGAATCAGCGTTTATTGGTCTATATGAACATATTTTTTTACAGCCATAATACTTTTCACTGGAGTTCCTTATTACATTATAAAAAAATATATAAGCGCAAACTACTAAAAAATGTGTTTTTTTCATTAGAAATGTCTGAATGCGTTTAAGAATATCTTCTAAAAATATAATTTTTAGGCTGGAATTATCTGTAACAGTTTCCCTTGATTAAATTTTTTTTTTATAAAATTATTCACAAAAAATCAGAGTGTGCAATTCACACGCAATAGAAGTGAAACTAGAAAGTTGCTGGATATCGCTCTTGTTTCATTTGCCTGTTTATTTTAAAGTGGTTTGAGGACACTAAGAACACATACATTTTTGGCTAAGAACACATATTGTAACAGCGTTTCTGAATGGTGGTCTTTCACCAGGGCGATACTGAGAGTATCTACCACTCAGGGTATATAACCTCAATTAATTGCCAAGATCGTTCCATCTCATTAAAAAAGATAATTGCTAGTCCATAGACAAAATTGGCGGCAATCACTGTCAAATTGTCACAATAATTTTTATGATGGACAAATGGCGGAAAAGCATGTCTATAAATAATGGGAAAATGAACGTATCTACATAATAATAATAATAATTGCGTGTCGTGTGTTGCCATTCTTTTTGAGTTGCATTGTTATGAAAAAAGGTTATTCTTGCACGTTTGTTGCTGACATTTTTGACATGAATAAATCCATCAAGGTCGAATTGAAAGGCAATTTGGTTGAATGATTGACAGGTTTTTGGCAAATAGACAAGGTATTTCGTCAGATATGATTTTAGATTTTCAAGGCCAATAATTTTATGGTTATTTCCTTTTGGGGTATTATGCCGTGTTGCGCTACCTCCTCCTTTAGCCAACATTTCGGACAGCGTTACAGTGTCCATCATCAGGGCAGATGTGTAAATTAATTACAAAGGCAATTGAAATTCATAAAAAATCCTATTAACATTAATAGAGACGACGGAGCTAAGCTCAATAGTTCTTGGTATCCGGTAATTGACGGCTACACCAAAGCTAAATGCAAAAAAACCATCTTGAAGTATACTGTAATGCCAGCACGCAGTGGATTGGTGCTGGCAACACGGTATTGCTTCGAAGTACTTAAGCACACATTTCATCTCTAACATTTACACATCTGCCCTGATGATGGACACTGTAACGCTGTCCGAAACGTTGGCTAAAGGAGGAGGTAGTGCAACACGGCATAATACCCCAAAAGGAAATAACCAAGGTATTTCGTACTTACCCAAGGAAGCAAATAAAAACCCATAAATGTTTTTGTAATATTTGACACTGAAGAAGCGTATTGTGGGCGTGTCCGTGTGCCTAAAGTAAGCTAAATGTTTCCTTATTTTTAGTGAAATAGCTTCCGTTCTGGTTGAATTGAGAAATTACCTGATTTTAATCTTCATTATTCTTAAGAAAGATTTTTTTTCTATTTGTGTGAATGTGGTAAAAAATGGTAAGCCGAGTCTCCACCCTAGCATCAAAAGTTCAATTCCTCGGTTGGCTAAGTTCTCCATCATTGCACAAACAACATCTTCGGTTTATAGTGATGGTAGTAGGAGATTTTCAAATTTTGTCAGATTATTCGTAACACAGGAATGATTGTCTTTATATATTGTAGACGTGAAGTTGCATTAGGTTAGTTTGTTCCTTTTCTTAACGTTTCTTCAATGTTTTGTTTTGCCACAGTTTTGTCATGGAACCCTTGCATCAAGGAACAGGACAAAACACAATTCGTGCACCAAACCGCGCGCTTTTTGTGAACTAAGAATACAGTCTAATAACACTGTATCGGGAGTCAAATAACACGGAGTCGTTTCCTCATTGCTGGGGATCGTGACCTCAATCCAATGATCCTGTTAGACAAGGCGTCAAGGACATCTACGTTCCGAACACCTGAGACATTTGACCTACGATATCACAAACTAAATTTGCAATGTTAAGAATTCAAAACTGTAATTAAAATAATTGATGACAATGATGACACATTTCCATAAATCAAAAATAATAGTGGCCCGAGAAAGAAGCCCTGTGGTACACCACAGGTAATCTTTTCCGTACTTCCACGGATATTTTCCGGACGTCTTTGATATTTGAACATAAAAATAACGTATGTTTTATTATTTTCCAGTTCCCAAGGCAGTGGAAGGAGAATTCCACGTGGACAATGGCGTGTGGAATGACAAACTTCTGAACAAGAGTTCCATGGAATTCAAGAAGCTAGCTGAGTCCTTGGAGAGCACTCTCAGGGAGGGTCTTTTCGACTTCCAGACCCTCAACTACGGAGCTAATGACATCTCTGTGAAGATTATTGACTTCCAGTAAGTAACCAACTCAGCTATTTTACTACCATAGTATATCGTGACCCCTAATATCACCTGGATTTTGGATTTTTTTGAACACCTTGATATTGGAGCAGTTCTGATGCCTAAGCTTTTAATATAACGTCACACACCTATTCCCTTACCCCGAGTATCCCTTTAAATTGGTACAAAATTTTCCGAAATTTCATTTTATAATCATTTGAAGACACAGGGCGAAAATTGAGGTTCGTAACCTAACCTATATGGTATTAATTACTAACCTATGGGTATTAATTACTAATTGGAATATTATAGGATAAAACCCATAATTCAAAAAGTTTTTTTTAAATATACTTAATTCATCTATTTTCAATTTTCGACCTATTTGCGTTATCTCTTGGGACGGCTAGTAGCCAATATCAAAGAAGAAATATGTTTTTTTGGTATGACTGAGGATTGAACCTTTCTACCCAGGGATTGGAATCAATACGTTTGGTGATTTAGCAGTGGTGCCCGGGTTCATGGAGTGAGGTTTGTCTAGGTCTTGGAGGCGGACTACCAGGACACACTGAACCCCAGATTCCTACCCACCCCAAAAAACCCTTTTCCTTCCCAGAACTCTCCTCTCCTTCCTTTTCTTAAAAAAACCCCCCGCACAGCATCCCCAAAGATGACATAGGCCCTGATGGAAATTATTTTCCTCAAGGGCCTCCTGTGTGGAGCTCATATAAAAAATAAAAAAAATAACTTTGCCAACAGAGCTAAATCCTAATTGGATAAGACTGATATTTATTGCGTGTGTTAAAACTGCTGCGATGTTAATTGGAATTTTAGCAAAATGCACGTGTGCGAGCGCGTTTGTTTCCGAATACCACGAAAAGTTTAAAGAATGCATTGTCGTCAATCTGTCGAGTTTTAGCTCATTTTATTTCGAAACTACATTTATCCATTAATTTACGTATATTCGAAAATAAGCCTTCTTGAATCTAAGTCTAAAAAAAGGAATCTAAACAAATTTACCAGAACACTTTAAAACCGATTTTTGCTGTATATTGGCGCCATTTTCAATGTCTCCGATTGCTTTTCGGAGAAAAAAGGCAATTATCTCCTTGATTCGGCAAAAATATATATATTTGCAGCTCCCACGTTTGTTATTTTAGACTTAAAACGAAGCTATTGAAATGTTTTATCTATTATGACCAAAGATGTCAAATATGCAAATCCGAACTTAGTAGACTATTTTATAACGATGTTAAAAATATATATTTTTAAATCAGCTGTTTACGGTTAAAATAAAGTCATTTTTCCATAGATATGCACCTTTGATTATCAAGTACTAGCTGGTTCCCGACATGCGTTGCTATGCCATTTAATAAATAAATTGTTTCCCCCTGCGTGTCCTTTCCCATTCGTTCCATTCCACTTCCGCCTCCCCTTCATCTCCCGCATCCCCTTCCCCCCACGCGTTCCCACTCCGACTTCCCTCTCCTCACTCCCCTCTCCTGCTTCCTCCGCCCCGCAAACCCCCCCTCAAGTTCCCCTCCCCCCTCCCGAGTTTCCGTCCCCCCTCCCCCTCCCGCATTCCACGCATTCAGTCTCAGTACATTCAGTTTTCAAGCAGCTCGCGTACCACCTATTGCAATTTTTTTATACAAATTTCATTATGCCAGAACTCACCGCTTTTTTAATACAAACCTTGTCCTGGCAATAACAAACACACAAAAAAAATAATTATCCAATTTGGTGCAGTCGTTCGGAAGTTATGCGCGTACATACATTTCGAAGATTCGTTTTTATTTAGGTACTAGCTGGTACCCGGCATGCGTTGCTATGCCATTTAATAAAGAAATTGTTTCTCCCTGCGTGTCCTTTCCCATTTGTCCCGTTCCCTCTCCCCACTCCACTCCCCCCTTCCCCCCGAGTTCCCCTCCCACCTTCACCCTTCCGCATTCCATAAATTCATTCCCGGTACATTCAGTTTTCAAACAGCTCGCGTGCCACCTATTGCAATTTTTTATACAAATTTCATAATGCCAGAGCTCATCAGTAGTTTTATACAAACCTTGTCGTCACAATACCGAACACACAAAAAAAAGAATTATCGAATTTGGTGCAGTAGTTTGGAAGTTATGCGCGTACATACATTTCGGCGATTCATTTTTATTTATATAGAATATACTTAGATACCGCAGACAATACACAGAAATCGAAAATATTCTATGTTGACCCGAATAAGTACCTCTCACGGCTGTTTCAAAGTAAGAACAACGCAGGATTCGCGCGGTTGTAAACTTAACAATTTTTTTATATTTTTTTTATAAATCCTGCCAATATAAGATAAACGGTAAAATACAGATTAATTCATTGGCTATATAGCACTATAATAAGTGTTTACGTCTCCGTGTTAAAATTCGAAAATATGATTTTTTTAATGTTGGCAAAAAATTTTAAAAATGATCTTCTGAAAATGTCGAGCAAACGGAGAAAAAAGTTTTAAAATGCGCTGTCGCTCCAGTGGTTAACCAGATTTTAATCACATCGTGTTAAACAATAAAACATTTTAAACCCATTTTCTAAACAAGAAAACATGATGTTGTATGATTTCGTCATCTGTCTATTGATTCTATTGTTCGTGGCAAGATCACATGTACTGTGCAATTCCTGGTTCCCAGGTGATCATAGTTTACAGCTACACCATTTGTTATTTTAAAAAAAAAAATTACTTCAAAAGCATCACAAACGAGTTTTTATTTATTTTTAACACATTTAAGATTAAATAACACAGCCTCGACCTTTCGTTTTCACAACGGTATAACAAACTTTTTTTTTATCTAAACAACCACAAAAGTTTAAAGATCAGTTGAAATATTATAATCTAATATATAAAATTCTCGTGTCACAGTGTTTGTTACCATACTCCTCCGAAACGGCTGGACCAATTTTGATGAAATTTTGTGTGCTTATCTGGTAGGTCTGAGAATCGACCAACATCTATTTTTCATACATACCCCTAAAAGTAAAGGGTGTTCCACTCCGAAGAAAATTATTTTCCCCATACATTTTGTATGGAACGAATTCTCCTATTTTGAAAGAAGTGCAGTAATATTGTAAGGGGTATAATATTGAACTGTGAACCGGGGGAGGGGGGAGGGGGAGGGGGGAGAAGAGGGGGGGGGGGGGGGGGGGGGGGGGGGGGGGGGGGGGGGGAGGGGGGGGGGGGAGGGAGGGGGAGGGGGTGAGGGGGAGGGGGGGGAAGGAACTCAGGAAGGGGGGTTAGCGGGACGGGGGAAGGGAAGAAGTGGAGTGGGGAGAGGGAGAGGGAACGGAGAGGGGAAAGGATACGCAGGGAGAAACAATTTAGATCAAGGTATGGTATACGCAGGGAGAAACAATTTAGATCAATTCAGCTAATAAGTTGACAACAGTTTTTTGATTCTGAGGCGGTACGAAGTTCGCCGGATCAGCTAGTATATCTATAAATCTTTTAAAAATCAAGCAGAAATCTTTTGGTATGAAGAAGCAAAAATTCTCGAACAGTTGGTTATTGCGGCTTGAAATTTGTGCATATTTTCTGGTCCAATGTGACTATTTTCATGTAATTTTCATCACAAACTATGAAGCTTCGAAATAACCATTGTTACAAAAATTGGAAATAATACCAGCTTTTAAAGCTGTATCTAACTAGAAAAAAAAGTTGGACGAAGCCAGCTGGTTTTTGTTTTGACGCAAATAATGGCTGTTTTCTGAAGAACCTAGTAAAAATATTCGAACGATGAGCTCTGAAGTCAAGCAAATTGCACAGTTTTTTTGGGAGGAATGCAGATTCGGGCACAGCTTGTTTTTGGCAAAAAAACCATGTTTTCACCGCGTTTTAAGTTGAGAACTTTAATCTGGAAGGTGAAAAAAAGTGCGGAAAGCAATAAAAAAAAAATTGAATAAGTAATTAATTTTCAATTACGTTAAGTAAAATTTCACTTCGCGAACCGACACTATGACAACCCGGCGGCCATTTTGTTACTGATATATTGGTATCCCTGATACAAGGATGAGCAAGATACGATTGTAGCCGACTTCGTGGGATACATGGCGCGTAATTATGAAATTTGTCTAGCGGGCTTGCGTATGTTATCTTTACTTTAAAAAACAGCCTACGTTTTTAAATCGTTTGTCTAACGGGCTTGTGTATGTTATCTTTACTTTAAAAAACAGCCAACGTTTTTGAATGGTTTGTTTGGCTACGCAGGGTTTGTGTAGCGGGCTTGTGTATGTTATCTTTACTTTAAAAAACAGCCTACGTTTTTGAATGGTTTGTTTGTCTACGCAGGGTTTGTGTAGCGGGCTTGTGTATATTATCTTTATTTTAAAAAACATCCCAGGATTTGAATGGTTTGTCTCCATTCCAGTACCTACGCGCCTTATTATTTATCCCACGAAGTCGGCTACAATCGTATCTGGCTCTTGTTTGTAGGTCTGGGATACCAACATAAGAGTGACAAAATGGCGGGCGAAGTGTCGTAGTATCGGTTCACGAAGTGAAATTTTATTTATACTTTAAACGGCTGTATCTCCCTCAATTTTGCCGAGCGCGCCTTAATTTTTTTATTCAGCTTCTCCACACTTTTCTCATCTAGAAAGTGCCTTTTTATTAAATTTCCAAACTGTGCCCGGATCTGCATTTCACCCGTTTTTTTTTGGCTGATGTTTTGAGGTCTAGTCAGCTTTGAAATATCGATTGGTCTGTCATGAACTAAAAAAAGACGCCATAATCACTGCAACTCGGGCGATGCCTGGTAGCAATACTAGTAATACACTTGTGATATTTATGTATCCACCGGTGTTCCACAAGTTAGTGATCAATTTCAGCCTAGGAAATTTTTAAGATTTCGGATGAGAAATTTCCCGCCCTCAGTTAAAAAAACCATACTCCGACTTTTAATAATAAAACATATAAAACGCATATAGTGTTAGAAAGCCATTGAATGCACCTACATTTGACCGCTTATCCCATATTTTTAGGAATCATAAAAATAATATTAAAATTCGTTAATTTTATAAACGCGTGAATTCAGCCTACTATATACTTAAAAATTGCCGTACATGCTACCTATTTGGAGCAATATTAAATATTGTGACTTAAGTATGTTGTCTATAGTCTAATTAATAATCACATTGATAAATTTAAATTTGAACATGCATTTTTTAATACGTAAACACATGATAAATGATTTATTAGTAAAAAGAAATATTTCTAAAATTTCAATTTACGGAATACCGATAACAAATAATTAAAAAGAGATGCGAGACATCTCTCGTTAAACTGTGAAACTACTAAGTGTTAGCCTTATGATTTAGCGGGAACTTCATTATCATCATCATTATCATTATCATTATCATCATTATCATCATTACATAGTATAAAATGAAGTCGCTCAAAATGGATGTGCGCGTTAATTTTTTAAACTACGCAACGGATTTTCATACGGTTTTCACCAATAGATAGAGTGATTGAAGAGGAATGTTTATATGCATAATACATGTAAATTATATTAGAGAAAAGCCGAGAAATTCAAAGAAAACCATATTTTTGTGCGATTTAAAACGGCTGGCGGGCCGTACTGTAGTCACTTTTGAAATTCGTTCTAAGGAAGAAATTGGAAAATAGATGTCCTAGAGTAAGTAGGTATTTGATTTTCCCTTTTCAAATATCCAGTGTTGCATTGCGAGCATTGTATAATTAGTGGCGAGTTAATTAGTTTATATGTATAATACATGCTTATTATAAGTAGAGAAAAGCCGATAAATTCAAATATTCAATTCAGGCAGCGGGCAGCTGGCAAGCGGGTGGTGTGGATTTTATAAATATTGGGTAATGGCGTTGTGTTTCGTTAGCCACAGCAACGTGTGGCCGGGTCTGCTAGTTTAAAATAAATGCAAAAAATGTTTTAAAAGATCTCTTCAGACTGGCCATATATTTTGGCCAGCCAGCGCTCGCGAGTCTTTGAAAATTGGCCAAAAAGTGGCCAAAAACGCTCCAGTGGATAAATAATTTGATCTCAATCGTATTACGGTAGTCAATTTATTTATTACTTCCTGTCACATTAACTCTGAATAGACTTAACTATGATATATTATCAGGTAATTAGATATACAATTTGCATAATGCGATTGCATCTAACTGAGAGATTGTAACCGGTTTGAAAATAAAGTTTATAAAATGTTTATAATAATACTACTCGTATATCACAGCCATGGAAAATCGCTACTTTCACATCGAAAATGTCGATGATTTGAGTAAAAAGAGGAAATTTAATATAAAATAATATCTATATATAGAACTTTAAAAAAAAACTATGACGATATTATTAAATATACTAAACAAAGAACAAAATACCAAACTTTTGTATCTATTCTGTTCGCGAACAAAAAAATTTGTTGAACAAAACACTGAATTAGAGTCATTCGCCGCAGTTCAATTGGTCTGAACAATATTAAACTAAGTTTCAACTTCAATAATAAAAAAAACTGTCATACGTTAAACGATGAATATTGCAAAAATAAAAGTTTCCTAGAGTTCCTTGTTTTCTATCTATTACAGGTCTCCGTGGTCGAGGGGTAGCTTAGGAATCCTGGAATAAAGACCATTATTAGTATTTTTATTATTGAGGCTATCGGTCAGCAATCCGAAAGCCGCGGTTACAAATTTTAACATGCATAAAAAAATAATGTTTTTAATTTGTGCTACTTCACAATTGATTAATTAAAAATAATACCTTGTATCTTTTTCTTCTTCTTCTATCTTCTATATAAATAAAAATGAATCGCCGAAATGTATGTACGCGCATAACTTTCGAACGACTGCACCAAATTGGATAATTCTTTTTTTGTGTGTTCGTTATTGTCAGGACAAGGTTTGGATAAAACTTCTGGTGAGCTCTGGCATTATGAAATTTGTATAAAAAAATTGCTATATGTGGCACGCGAGCTGTTTGAAAACTGAATGTATCGAATGCGGGAGGGGGGAAGGGGGAGGGTAACTCGGGTAGGGGGTTCGCAGGAGGGGGGGGGGGGAACCTGGGGGAATCTGGGAGGGGAACTCGGGAGGGGGGTTCGCGGGACGGGGGAGAAGAAGGGGAGGCGGAAAGAGAACGGGACGAATGGGAAAGGACACGCAGGGAGTAATTTTTTTTTATTAAATGGCATATCAACGCATGCCGGGTACCAGCTAGTCGTATAAATAAAAATCTCGTGTCACGGTGTTTGTGGTCGCACTCCTCCGAAACCGCTTGACCGATTTTTATGAAATTTTTTATGTATATTTGGTAGGTATGAGAATAGGTTTTATAACATAGACATCCAAATGGATAGACAAGCAGTTACAGATGAGGGGTAAAACCAAACTATGGAGAGCAAAGGGGGGAAAGATGACTGTCATTCGTTGAACAATCAATCTGACAGTATATAGGCATCTCGCATTACAATATCACCATTTAGTTCTTAAAAGCAAAATCTGCTTTGAATGAATAGATCTTTTTACATGGGAGCGCGAATTGCTTGCCACGTTCAAAACTTATTTGCTAAGGCCAAATGCTCGCTCCAAAAAGACTCGCGCCAATACACATATCAATATTTTCTTGCCGTGTTTAGTTAAAACACTTTTACAAATGTTTCATAATTTACTTACCCCTGTAACCAGCGACGAGCACATTGGAGTACCGCCCACATTCGCTATGTGCATATTGATACATAGATATATTGTATAGCACAAGCTGCCGTTATTTCGTTAAATGTATGGATGTCAGCTTCTCGCTGTTCACGGCAAGAATGATGACGTCACACATTTTAGATTCAAGCGAGGCTATATCCCCTCCCCATGGAGCGAGCCGGTTCCAAGGAGGAGCTACAGCCGGCGCCATGTGGAGGGGGAAATAATACGTTTTTATCACTTAGGGCAGGTCCAGATATATTCATATGTCCGTGGTTTTATAAGTATATTTCATACCGCTAGGTGATTAGGGTGTCCAGAAAAAAAAATGTTGTAATTTTTCTTTATTTGGCATCATGAAATACCTTTAACCCCAAATTTTAACCCTTCTACACCTACTATTCCATTTTTTTAATTGGGATTTGAGTATTTCTGTATGAACAAATTTAACTGTCTTTCGTATTTCAAACAGAACGAAATTATTTATATTGTTGAATGACAGATGGGGCTACGTCCGCCTCAACGAACTTTCATCCACACATGCGAAAGACATTCACGAGAAGCGTCGCGTCTCGTCATTTTGATATTTCATTGGTTACAAATAACCATCAAGCTTATTTGTGTAGGCTAAAGACGGACTGACAAAAAATATCGTACACTCAATTGCTCTTCGAAATTCATATTGATTTTCTTTATTTAATTTTCCTACTTTAGTTGGTGTTTTTTGTTTTTATCGGCGGTCATCGTCTACAGCGCTCCATTCCTCTTTCCGTCATAGATCCTATCCCCACACACTTACAATACATTCGTTATTTTTTTATTTAACAACCAAAATATTCACTAGAAATAATTTACATGGCAGAACAACGTTTGTCGTGTCAGCTAGTATACTATATTTGCGGCACGTTCCAGAGTGGAAGCTACTCTAAGTATCGCCCTTCCTCTTCTCTCCTTCCCTTCTCCACTACCTTCAGCCTCACCACATACTCCAATTGGGGATGCCATAGTCTCACTCCAGACGGCAACAGTCGGGACTCTTGTACGAAATTCACATATAAAAGAAGTATATTTGAAAATTGAATAAAGAGATTTGGTATTTATGTAGTTGTACATTTTTTTGCCGTCAAGAGTTAATCATGATAACTGACATCATTTCACAATGCAGTCTTTTTAATCATAAAACCAAGTCACCATCACTTTTGTTACAATTAGATAGCGGATGTGTCGACATCAGTTAATAAGACGAGTTTTTCTGGAGACAAGAACTGGAAAATGGTTTACCACGCTGAGATAATAACTAGACTATAATTACAACTAAGAATGCCTTCGCTAGTTGAAAGTAACAGACATTATTTACAAGTTGAAGAATGTTTTACACTACTTTGCCTGGGGTTAGCATGTAACCTAAAGCGTCCATTAGAACATAATTGTCATTTTAAATACAGGTACTTCTTAAAACATTGTAATCATTTTTCCAAAATGAGTTTTATTGAATTTTTTGACATAGAGTACACCTACCTACATTTTATAAATCAATCAGACCTCCTTTGTAGTTGTAAACCAATATTTTAACGAATCTAGAAAAATATACATACATTTTTTTTTAAATAGATCAACACAGGAGGGCCCGAGGTAAACAATTTCGCACAGGGCTTATGGGGATGCTGTGTGGAGAATATTTTAATCCCTCAGGCCTCGACCTTATAAATCAGGGGGTCAAAATATTTCCGTTTTGCAATAAAATTAAAAATATATGTACATATTTCTGAATATTGTTATAATGTAATCGTATTTTTGTTTCATATCATAGTGTTTCCATACAAACGAAGTATTGAAAATCTGTAAGGCGCAGATGCCAATCAAATACTTCATCTCACCTCCGCTCACCCCAAATCAACTTTGATTCGAATGGAACCTTGGACGCCAATCTTCGACTATACAGTCGAAGAATGTCAATCTGCGGCAAGCATGAGACTCACCCTTCACGGCGTGGGCATTCCTAATGTATCATCCCTGGAAAGGAGTGGGGTGTTGGGCTATTGCCATTAAAACCCACTTTTAAATGAACATAAGCATAGTATATTGTTTAAAGGAATAACTGTTAATAAATGACATATAAAAAGGACTCACCCGGGACCTTGAATCAACCTAATTCTAACTATCTACCAATTTACCCGCCCCCCGGACTGCAGCTGCGAGTTGGAGGCCCTTGTAGCCTCTCCCGGAGACGCCTGGTGTGAATTTCTACCGATTGGGAGGCCCAAACTCTCTCCATCAATCGGTAAAACTCCGCTCGACTGTGGCAGGCGGAATCCGATCCTCCTGCTTCCTCTCCTGGCCTCGGCTCTGGAGCCGAACGATCACCGATGGTTGGGACCCATGAACCTCTCCTGACTATCGGTCCTATTGCAAATGGTGGCGACACTCTTACTCCTTTACGGCGCGAGTTCTCCAAAAATGGCGAGCACCACGGGATTGTCGGCCGCGGGAAAATGATTATTGCCAGCGTACACTACTTGTTACCGACAGGATGGCTCTGCTCACTCCCGATTACTCTTTGTAAGCCCCGGCCACAATAACATGCCGCCGAATTATTCCCGACTCGATTAAACACGATCTCACTCGCGATTTTTGAGGGTTTTTCTTTGAAAACCATTAATAAGATTTCACTAAAAATCCATTGTCGCCCGCGTATACTTTCTTAAATTCTTTTTCGTACAATTAGCACATTTTACTCGCAATCTGTGACTCGTCGATTCCAAAGCGGGCCGCTCTTCTCGCTTCGAAATCCAAGTGTGCGGAACCGGAACAACGCCCTCTCACGCCTCGCCTAGACACCAAAAATCCCTGAGAGTGTCGCCAACATTATCATTTTTTTAAAGTACTTGACGGAATAATACATTTTTAAGAATTGCTTCATAACAATATATTCGAAAACTAAAAACTGTTTTGAAAAGGTGGTGAAATTTTCAGTTTCTGCTGTAAATATTTTTTCTTGATCATTCTGCAGCAATTGTTCATGTTCTGATGTGTTCTTTACATATACTTCACAAATCCTACAATTATAATATCCCGTGATTTTTACGGGTTAGCGCTATTACAGTTCATATACCTATTAATAAAATTGTGTTTTTCTTTCTTTTAGACCTGGCTCCATCGTGGTCAAGTACCGAATTGGCTGGACTGAAAAACCCGGAATCGAAAACCCTCCGGATCCCATCACAGAATCCAACCTTAAAACCAAACTGATGCGTTATCTCCAAATTCACTTCGGTTATATCGCCGACCACAAGATTGCCATGAACTCAGTGACCAGCTCAAGAGTTGTGGACAAGTGTCAAAACGACAATAACGGCTGCAAAAACATCTGCGAGTTTGATAAGAATATTATGGACTTTGTTTGCAAGTGCCCAGATTATCTGAAGCTACACTCTGGTGGAAAGAGTTGCATCACAGAAAGTGAATCAGATTATGAGCATGATACGCCAGTTTCTGCCCCTGGTAAGATGTACGAAACAGAACCTACATCTGAACCCATCGCAGAACCTACATCCGAACCTTCAGCCGAACCAGCAATTGAAGATGGCGCTGCTTTGAGAGCTTCCACAAAAATACAAGAACCAGTGTCTGAGCCTACATCGGAGCCAGCTGCAGAGCCAACTTCTGAACCTTCGTCAGAACCTGCAGCAGAACCTGCAGCAGAACCTGCAGCAGAACCAGCAGCAGAACCTGCAGCAGAACCAACATCTGAACCAACTGCAGAACCCACATTTGAACCAGTATCGGAACCATCAGCGAAATCTACCACTGAGCCGACATCGGAACCCGCAGCAGAACCAACTTCGGAACCCGCTTCAGAACCCACGTCCGAACCAGCAGTCGAAAAAGAAAATAAAGACACACTCAGCTTATCAGTTGCTCCAATTGCCGAACCAGCACCGGAACCAACTACTGAGCCTTCGGCTGAGCCAACATCTGAACCTGCATCAGAACCAACAGCAGAACCTAAATCAGAACCATCAGCTGAACCTAAGTCTGAACCAGCAGCCGAACCCACAAAGGAACCAATAGCTGAACCCAAATCTGAACCGGCTGCAGAACCAACCGCTGAACCTAAATCTGAACCTTCAGCAGAACCTACGTCTGAACCAGCAGCAGAACCTACAACAGTATCAACAGCTGAACCCAAGTTTATACCTGCTGCAGAGCCAACAGCTGAACCCAAATCCGAACCTGCTGCAGAACCAACTGCTGAACCAGCAGTTGAACGAGCGGCTGAGCCTACTTCTGAACCTGTAGCAGAACCAACAACGCCACCATCAGCAGAGCCATCTGCTGAACCAACACTGATTGTTAAATCAACAACTGAATCAACTTCTGATAGATCTCCTAAGTCTTCAGTTCTCCCTGAAGAAGAAACTGAAGGGCAAACAGCAACAACAATGCGCTCATCGAAGGATTCAGTTAATGTAATGAACAAAATGGACGAGAAATCGACTGACATGCCTATTGATCTCACAGTTCGACCTCTTCTTTCTATCAACCTTGTTACTGTTGAACCATCAGCAGAACCAACTGTTGAACCATCAGCAGAACCAACCGCTGAACCAACAGCAGTACCAGCAGCTGAACCAACAGCTGAACCAGCGGCTGAACCCACAACAGAACCGATCTCTGAACCATCAGCAGAACCCAAATCTGAATCTGCTTCGGAACCTTCAGCCGAGTCTACTTCTAAGCTACCAGCGATATCAAAGTCTGAACCTGCAGCAGAACCGGCAGCAGAGCCAGCAGCAGAACCAACATCAGAACCATCAGCGGAACCAGCACCAGAACCCACAACAGAACCTTCTGCTTCTGATTCAAAGAAACCTATAATTTTGCTTGAAAAATCTGGATCAAGCACAGAAAAAATAGATTCAACGTCGATGAAGTCTGAAATGGAAATGACTACAAAACTAGAAGAAATGAAAATGACACCAAACTCTTTAGAAACAACACAATCGATTTTGAGGGAAATGCATCTGGCTTTACCTGAGGATAGTTTTAATGATACCATGCCCAGAGATGTAGAGGAAAATCTTCATGCCCAAGGAAGGTTCTTCAACGAAGAAGACTCTCACATCATGCATGATTTTGAACAACCAGATGAGATTTTACCAGAAGCTGTATTCCCAACATCCACAGATGAATATGAAAATGAAACTCACAACAATGTTTTATCTGAGCCTGGCAGAAAGATAGATGATAACAAAGATGGTGTCTTAATAGTTAAACACGCATCCAATGGAACATCAGAAATAAACGTTATCATGTCCAAACCAGCACCAGTTTGGGAGCCAACAGAAGTTGACACCGAAAATAAACTCAATACTGATAACAGAGTAGTCTTCTCCAGTATTCCAACAAACTATTCTACAACAGAGTCTATAAAATATGTGATATCAGAACAAAATTTTACATCTCCAACGATCTTAGCTATCCCTGAAAATAATATATCCACGGTGTTTAACGATACTCAGATTGAAGAGGATAAGAAGAAAGCGAGCGAAGTTATGGCACAATCTGTGAAAAATATTATTGAGTCTATTGGCAATAATATGCAAAAGGTTCATTTAGATGACAATGATACCAATAGCAATGAGTCTTCTGATTTAGCCAGAGAATTACCAGCATCTAATGATGAAGATGACTGGCTCAATCAACCGACAACTGTTTCAGCTGACGCCGAAATCACAACTCTCTACAAAGAAAACATTAATAGAGTAAGCTTTGGTAAAGAAATTGAAACAACCACAAATGTGATGAACACCAAGCCATATGAAGTCAGCGAGACAGTAAATGAAAGTCCCATTTATACAACTCAGAACACTTTGTTCTTTTCTGGTGTGGCAAAAATGAATCCAGAAGTTAAGCCACGACCAGATGGGAATATTTACATTGTTACAACACAGGAACCATCCATCAATCAAACAGTTATAAACGCCACAGAAATTCAAATGATGAACAGTTCAGACATTATGTTGAAAGACGGAATTGTTCCAATTGTTATTCCAATTCATGAAGTATCAGGATTCAATCAATCAGAAGTCAAGATAACCGTTACCTCAAATAATTCAGAACCAACATCTAGTGAGAACCTTTATTCTGCCACAGACATGAGTCCATTTTTACCTGACATTGAAAATAATGTCACCCTTGTTAATATTTTGCATCATGGACATGATATTGAAACAAACGACACTGATGAACATTCCAATGATGACCTGGACACTATTGTAAATACAGTAGAGGCAGACATCAAAACATCATCAACTGAAATGCCAATTTTAGATTCTCTAAAGAAGAAATCTCCCAGACTAGATAATGATGAACGAAATGAAACAAACCCCAATGAAGAAGCAACTGGAAACAGTGAAACTGTTCCAACGAAAAATAAGCCAGCCGATGATGATTCAGAAATTTTGGGAGTGGTTCCTTTGAACCCAGAGTCTAAGAAAGAGTTTGATACCAGAGATAAGCTTGTGTCATCGGATGTAATTTTGTCGAATGTCACTTACGCTAATGTGCAAACAAATAATGGAATAGATAAAGAAGAAACTAAGGAAGCTAGTGTATCACCAGCAATTGTAGAAGTTGATCCTGATGACTTGATTGCTTCATCGACTGAAATTGTTTTATTGAATGATGCAAATGCCACACAAACTATAGAAAATACTACAACAACAACTATTCAACCAGAGATTAGAGTTATTGAAGAAACATCTAAAGAATTAGCAAAAGAACCTCTAGCCTCTGTTACCAACTCAACAGATAAAGAAAATGTTGAAAAAACAACAAAGATTTCATTGAATTCTGAGACATCTCCCGAAGTAATGACAACCAAATTGATTGATATTGTCATGATGACGACTACACCCATCGCTCCAGTGGTAACTGAGGAATCCGAAGTCTTGAGTGTTGTACCAATTATGAATGAAACCAAAAGTGCTGAAGTTACCACAGTCAAGACTATTCAAGATGATGAAGATGTAACAGTGATTGGTTTAAATATTATAACTACACCCCCTACAGCCACATTCCAATTTAAGAAAAATATCTCTACTGATGAAACCAAGGTGGACTTAGAAGAAGCTAAAACAACGGATAAAGTACTTGTGTTTACTACAATGCCAACATTCACAGAGGAAGTAAAGGATCTTGATAGCAATGATCTTGACTTCAAGGATGTAACTTCCAGAGCAGATGAAGAATTAAATAACATCAGTGATAACAGAGCAGATTCTAGAGAAGAATTTACCAATGGGGAAACACTTGGTGTGATTCCATTGACCAAACCATCAAAAAAGTCTGACAAGAAACGTGAAAAAGACGAAAAAAACTATTCCAAGAAATTAAACAAGTTCGAAATGACTTCAAAAATAGATGGCAGCGATATAAGTGACAAATTCAAAGAACAGAAAGATAAAAAGAGCGAATTTGAAGCCAACCAAGACACTACTACCGCGGTTCATTTTTTAGTGAATAGCCCCCTGCAGAATCAAAATGATTCCAAAGAGGGGGCAAACCTTCTAACAACACCAACATCTGTAAACGGTGACACAACAAAAAACAGTCAAAGTGAAACCACAACAGTCAGTCACGGTGAAACATCAAAAGACAATCACAGTGAAATACAAATAGACAATCACGGCAGTGAAACTCATTATTCTAAGTGTGCATCAGGACAGTTTCAGTGTACAAACGGAACATCGATAAGAGACGGTGGTGTATGCGTAGCGCTGTCAGACAGGTGCGACTCCAACAGGGATTGTACTGATGGATCTGATGAAGAAGGATGTGAAGAAGATGGATGTCCAGGGAGCTTCCAGTGCAAGAGCGGGCAATGCCTGAAGAGGCATCTAGTCTGCAATGGAATCCTGGACTGCAATGATGGGACTGATGAAATTAATTGCGGTAAGTTAGATGAATTCTGTTTTTAAATATTAAACTTTGTAATATAATAATCTAATGACTTCTCACAGGTTTTCCCGTGGTATTTTCTTGCAACTTCAACACATTGTTTGATTAGATGAAATGATGTTTTTATATCTTCTTCAAATTTCCTAAAATTATTTTCTCTTTCCACTTCCAACAGCTGCATGTTGCATCTCCTGAGGTGGCAGTGACTTCTTAATAATCTATAGTCCCATCAGTGAATTTCCATCCTTATTGGATAGTTGCTTTGGTTGCCTACAAGGGCGGATTTAGGGGGGTGTTTTTGTGTACTGTGGAGATTCCATCACAGTACAGAAAACTGTCTTTATTAACCCATTGGCCACAAACCCCGACAGCCTGCCGGGTGTACGACTCAGGTACTTAACCACAAACCCCGGCACGCTGACGGGCTAGAGTAGGTACGTCAAAAAACAGAAAACGAGCACAATAGTGACATTTTTCAATAAAATTTTAAATGCCGAACACTCTGTAGATAATTAATCTTTAATTTCATAGAATTGGCAATAATATGTTTCTTATGTTTTTTCCCTGATATTTGTGTTCCAAGTTTTGTATGCAGCCAGCCGCCATTTAATTTCTTCGAAATTGCGAGTGGTTCTAGGCTTTTGGTAGTGACCCTGAACGTCCCTGATTGCTTTGAGGACTATCATAGACAATTATTTTAATAGTTATTAGTATACATGTATATAAAAATCAAAAATTATTATTGTTCGATCTAAGAATCCTATGTTTTTTTGTAACTTTTTGAATAAAAATGTGGAAAAAAACTGACGAAAAAAGGGAAGGTTATATTTGTAACCTTATTTACACATATTTTAATATTTAAAAAAATATATTTTTTTATGTTTTTCTTTACCTTAATCCAATATGTAAACAATTTTAAAGAAATTATTTAATTTGAATATACGGTTCAAAAGTAACAATAGATTTAGTACACCAATGCAGGTTTTCAATTTTTGGTACAAAATTAATTCAGTGGTGAAGGCCAACTTTTTAGCTCATTAATTCTGTGGCCAATGGGTTAAACACTAGCTGGTCCCCGGCATGCGTTGCTATGCCATTTAATAAAGAAATTGTTTCTCCCTGCGTGTCCTTTTCCATTCGTCCCGTTCCCACACCGCCTTCCCTCTCCCCACTCCACTCGCCTGCTTCCCACGTCCCATGAACCCACCTCCCGAGTTCTCCTGCATTCCATTCATTCATTCCCGGTACATTCACTTTTCAAACAGCTCGCTTGCCACCTAATGCAATTTTTTATACAAATTTCGTAATGCCAGAGCTCACCAGTAGTTTCGTACAAACCTTTTCCTGACTATAACGAACATAACAAAAAAGGAATTATCCAATTTGGTGCAGTCGTTCGGAAGTTATGCGCGTACATACATTTCGACGATTCATTTTTATTTATATAGATAGAAGATAGATAGATAGATTTAAATTTTCTATTGTTTTGACACTTTCATAAACCTTCCTATACCTACATACTTGAACTTGTAGAAATAAGCTTGAAGTATGATACTTCAAGTTTATTTCTAACACTATTTGTTGATTTTTTTGCCCGTCCGCCCCTTGTGCCTCCCCACCCCCCAGATAAAAATCCTAACAGTAATTGTTGATTTTTTTGCCCGTCCGCCCACTGTGCCCCCCTCAGAAAAAATCCTGGATCCGCCCTTGGTTGCCTAGACAGGGTTTGGACAGTTTAGGAACCATAGAATAAAGAATATAACACTAGAAGTGCCTTCTATAAAAATCTGAATAGAAAATAATGTTCTATTTAACCGCACAGCGTTCCATTTCACTTACACTCACCTGAAATTGTAGATCTCCATCCCACTTGAATAATTTCGAAAACATTGTTTTTTGTGGAAATACAGGCCAAAATGGTTTTCCTTTATTCTTCTTGCTTCTTATATTATTATTAATTCTATGTTTTGAACACCTTAGATATTGACGTCATAAATATCTTTCTTGTAGTAAAGCAGTTTCCGATTTCTCAAAACACTTTTACTAAGAATTGAAACACTTAAACATTGAATAACTAACATTTCAGTATTGCGAAAAAAATGGTTGGCTAGCCTAAGATATTTAATGCCCAATTGCTTATAAACTTTGCAACTTCAGTTGGTAATATTTTAAGAAATGGCACAAGTAAACAATGATCTTACACCAGGATATGAGCCAATCAGTTCATCCACATTGCTTTGTAGAAATTTACTCAACTATTTGTATTGCTTAAGTTTGTCATTTTTCCAAGATGAAATTTAATAGTTAGGGTACTGAGATTGTAATCATTGAAGGCCATATTACGCCCTTTATTTTAGCTTATTTGTTCACAATCTGAATAAGATAGGAAACATGGATCGTTGCTGCTTGACATTTAAAATATTTCCTGCTATAGAGATGTCAAAAAATGTACTTTTAATGATTAAGTAAAGTGTAGTGGTAAGCTTCTCAAGTTTCAACTGTGTGTGTAAGTACCTATTGTACATAAAACTAAAATAATTACATAACTTAATAACAATGTTACCAAATTTGAGTAAGTACTAACAAGAAAATGATTATTCTTCTTTTTAAAGACAAAAAAATGTGTACCTACATTTTCGGAACAACCTTTTAACTATATTTGCTCCACATAGGAGGCCCTGAGGAAAATAATTTCCCTCAGGACCGGAATCATCTTTGGGGATGATTTTGGGATGGAAGGAAGGGGAGAAAGATCTGGGAAGGAAAAAGGTACGAGGGGTGGCTAGGAATCTAGGGGTCAGTGTGTCCAGGAGTGACGGTCGTATGAATTAATCCCTCCCACTGAGTGAGAGGGTTGAGAGAGTCCTGCTGGAGAGATAAGAAGACCTCCTTCAAACAGTCTCTCCAAATCCGGCAGCCACACAGGTGGGCAGATGCATCCGCCACCAAGGCCTAGACAAATCTCACCCCTGCTTGGTTCAATATATTCGCACCTCACAATCCGGAAGCCTTGGTTTCGCGCATAAATTCTGAAACCGTCACTTTGGATCGAGATTGTAAAATATCTATGCAAGATAGCTTTCATATTTCAAAGACAATAAGAAGCATTATTTCGTTCTTTTTCTGGTTAAAAGAAAAATACATATGTTTGCATGAGAGGAAGAGAGACATACCTATAGCTTTTAAAATATAAGGTTTTGAGATGTATTTATACCTAAACAAGCAGACGGGTTAAGAGTCAATTTATTTTATATTTAAAAAATAAAACTTAAATTTAAAATGGAGTCCGTAATTATTAAATATATATATTAAGAGGGTGTGCCAAGACCGAGTTGTTTGGCAGTCCGTTCTCTCTGCCTACCCCTGCGGTAAACGGCATGATGGTTAGTTAGTTTGTTAGTTAGTGAGTCTATTTTGGTATCACAAACACTAGTTAATGTTGGATGTAAATGAAATTGAGTCCTATAATTTCAATACCCGCTATATCCGATTTTTTGCCAAATTGACCTGAGTATGACATCTTGTTCACATTTTTGCGAGGAAGAAGATGAACTTAAGGCGATCCACTAGTTCAAGAAAAAATCGAAATCGGAATTCACGCCCTTTATGGGAGGAGTTTAAAAATACTTGAGAAAAAGCTTTTGGAAAGGTTGGAAAAGGTATTTGAGAGTTTTGTTTTACAGGTTGATTTCGTAAAGGCCTGTAAAAATATTAATTCCTGTTTTACGCATTGTTTATTGTAATAAAACGGAAATTTAAAATTGATTTCACGAAATCAAGCGACGCAGAGCGACACGACTATCTCCGGCGCCGGTTGGGGCGTCACTGAAACGAAAAAGGCGTTGCCCAGTGCATGGTTCACTTCAAGAATCCAAATTCATAGAGCGCGAGCCTTATTGATTGATGTCAAAAATAACAACGAGAAAATGCGTATTTTATTTTATTTTGTGAAGTTTGGGCGTAAATATCAATTTTTTTTGCGATTATTATAAAAGAAACTAAATTTGCCACATTATACAATAAAACCAAATTCGAAAAGGGGTTTATAAATAGGAGAGTTTGGACTTGAAAGTGTATTTTTTAGACCTTATACTTTATTTTTTTATAAGTTTATTAAAAGACTTGAGAAAATGACCGATATTTTTAAGGGCCAAGGTATGTTCTACACGCAGTATTTAATTGAAGCATCTATATTACTTCTAAGCCATCAAATTTTCAAAACAAAAACATATGATTTTGTATGATTTTGCATTATTTAGTATGGCTTCTTCTTAAAATTGAATTTCAAAACTTCCCTTATCACAATCAAAAACCATGTTAAAACTGCGAGTGAGAAACAAAACCCGCTATATCATTCAAAAAGTTACTATCAAAACCCGTTAAATTCAACCAATCACGAGCAGTTATTTAGCCAAGATGGCGGGTTTAGAAATACGCATGCCAGGTCAGTTGAGTTTCAAAAGCTTCTATATCATGAGTAAATCATGAAGTGAGTATCAAAATCCGCTATATCCATTTTATTTATTGAAATTACTTAAATATTGCTAGACCCACAATAAAAAAATAACACTTTTCAAATTTATGTGATTCTAATTCATTAAATAAAAAAAAATTATTTGCTCTTGAGATGTGACAGTTTTTTTGCGGTTTTCTCCGAATCAGTGAAAGTTGATATAGCGGGTTTAAAAATTAAACAACTCAAATATAAGTAATACATTATAATTCATCTTAAATATGTACTTTTAACCTTCCAGAGTCCTGGCAATGCAGTTTTGATGAGGTGACATGCGGCGGTGAGTCCCGGCGCTGCATTCCGCTACCGTGGCGCTGCGACGGACGTTCCCACTGCCCCTCTGGCTCCGATGAGGCCGGCTGCCAGCCCACCGAGGCGGGCTGCACCGACTCACAGTTTCACTGCTCCGACTCCAGGATGTGCATTCCTCGAGGGTGGAGATGCGACGGTTCTACGGATTGCGCTGGCGGGGAAGACGAGAAACTTTGCGGTGAGTGATCCAACTAACTAAATCACCATCATCCGTTTTCCCAATTGCAAAGAGGAACAGGAACAATTGCAAAGAGGAACAACCGTCACACTACTCTTTAGTGGCACACACTTCTTGCTTCATTCACATTTATACAGCGTGTTAAGAGACATACCGGACTTATTCTAACCAGTGATTCCTGGTATTA
The DNA here is from genome assembly GCA_917880885.1 of Limnephilus marmoratus. NCBI lineage: Eukaryota > Metazoa > Arthropoda > Insecta > Trichoptera > Limnephilidae > Limnephilus > Limnephilus marmoratus. The sequence continues at coordinate 35,294,939 of OU862929.1, read as the reverse complement.
TTTGGAGTACCTAATTTAAAAAATAAAAACAATCTCTTGCTTCACTGGTCACTCCACTGAGTAACCGTCCAACCACCTACATTGACCCTAATCAATCCCCCACCTGTCCAATAATGTGATGAACACCAAGTTAATAAAAAAAAGTCACCGAAGACCAAAATATCATCTCTCGAATAACCTCAGGAATTGCTTGTTTAATAAGTCAGGGACTTTTTTTTTTACATGAGCACATAGGAGGCCCTGAGGAAGATAATTTCCCTCAGAGCCTATGTCATCTTTGGGGATGCTCTGTGGAGGGTTTTTTTTAAGGAAAGGAAGGAGAGGAGAGTTCTGGGAAGGAAAAGGGTTAAAGGGGTGGGTAGGAATCTGAGGTTTAGTGTGTCCTGGTCATCCGCCTTTAAGGCCTAGACAAACCTCATTCCATGAACCCGGACACCCCTTCTAAATCACCATATGTAGCGAACCACTTGGGGTGACCTATGTAGAGGTGTTGGTTATCCAATAAAGGTTCCCGGAGCGGCGGTAACCATTCCTGCCTCCCAAATTGAGGACCTATCTTAACACCTTGTATATCATCTCATCTGTTATTCTGACATGACCCGACTTAAGTATTTGATTCACTTGGTCGTGCCATGTCTTCTTCAGGCGTTCCCGACTTCTTCTATCATTAACTTCCACTGAGTGTTATTGAAATAATCCCGTTGAAACAATCCACGGAGAATACTATTCTTTAGACATTTCTTCATTGTTGAGTAACGTGACCTCCACTTCAGTAGCCCTGACGAACCTGGCTTCTTCACTCCTCGCATGTCTGCACTGCATGGAGTGTTATCGTGGTTTTTCCGATCATATCTGATAATTCAACTCTCTCCTTTTTTGCTTGTTGTATTAACATAATGGTTTTATTGTTTCAGATTGCGCCATAGACGAATACAAATGCCAGATTGGTGGTGGCTGCATTCCCAAATCTCAAGTCTGTGACGGGGAAGACCAATGTGCCGACCTATCAGACGAATGGAACTGTCTCTCCGTATCCAATCAAACCATAAACAGCCAAAGCCAGACATTCAGCAACGAATCAGACATGAACACAACCGAGATAAACTTGGAGAAAAGCAAATTGAGAATAAAGAAAAGCGGAGAAGATTGGTTATCAGTTTGTTCCGATACCTGGAATCAAGAACACTCCAATAAAATTTGCCAGCAATTAGGTTATGTTGGCGCCATACACTCTGATTATATTACGGCTGCCAACAGAGAGAAATTTTTGAGGTTAAGTACTGAAGAAGGCAAAGTGAACATGGACAATATTTTGCTCAGTGTCGAAGTGACAGACAAATGTGAAAGTGATTTGGTTGTGGCAGTGCACTGTCAAGACTTCGGTGAGTAAAACTACTAATTACATTAATGTTCATAGTAATTCTTCTAGCTCCCATGTTACAACTTTCTATTTTCTATATTCAGAGCTTACTGTTGGCTTCCTACGAGACCGAGATTACCCCTTCCCGGTTCTTTCTGAAAACATAACCGCGAAATTGTGATCTCCGGGGCTGTGTTACACCTCTGCATATTATATTTATTACGAAAGACGAAAAGACTTGTAAGAAGTATAAATGAGAATGTGAAAAATGGGTTGGGAAATCGTTTAAAAAATTTTGAAACTGAAATTAAAAGTTTGGAATCATGTTTCCAAATTCCAAAGTTTCCAATTTGTAAAATTTCTTTTTAACATTCTCTCTTCAGGGTTCTGTTTGAAAATTAAACGGTTATTTTTAAAAATAACAGAGGGCGCCACTTCCATTAATAACAATCCAAATTGTACAGTCATTTAAGATAATAATACTATTAGATATTCCGCCCTGATTGCACAATCCTATCAAGTCAATCTAAAAGGGATACTTTGAAGTTCATATATTTGAGGTTTGTACTGTCCAAAACATAAAATAAAGAATAACACAAGATATTTCTTGTGGGCGAATTTCGTGTTCCAAATATTTATTTATTTATTGAGAAATAAGAAATATATGAAAAACAAAAACATAAACATATTTGGTTAATAATGACCAGGAGCATTTGATGTGTTGTCGTTCTACTTTCTCCCATTTCTATTTTAATGCCAGGATTTCAACAAACATTCCACTACAGCTGTTTAGGGTTATGCAAGTGGTGATTTGGCCAATTTCTTTATTAGATCATTAACCCACTGCCATCTATGTGACTATGTAAAAACTAGAACAAATTCTTTAATTCCAGTGTGTGGCTCCAACTCTCACACTGACGCAACGTCCGGCAGAATCGTGGGAGGCGATCGCTCCAGCGTTGCCCAGTGGCCTAGCGTTGCCCTCCTTCACAACCGTCGTCTGCGAGAGAAGTGTACTGCATCCATTGTCTCACCGGGATGGATGCTGGCAAGCAGGACCTGCGTGCTGGGCGACATTGAGACTGACGACCGAGTGGAGGATGAGAGACGCGGAGATTGGACGGCGGTCGTTGGACGGACGGTGTTTCAAGATGATGATGGCGGTATTGAAGTGAAGAGAATTGTTCCTTTTAGCGGGGTAAGTCGTTTATCTACATACATTTATTACTCATATTAAGCGATAATCTTTTGGTTAGCACTCTCCAATTTTGAAGTGGAGTTCTGTAGATTGCAGATAACCATTATGATTCCAGCTTAAAAAAAGCAGTGTTGCAATTTCATTCAAACATTCCAACTGCATGGAGCCATTAGATCTATTGCATCCCCATTTCGGAAAATTGTTCCTTTGGAACAACAAGGTTCTATCTGAACTCTAAAGCAATACAAGCAATTGGGAGGCGGGTAGGGGTGCCGCCGCCTCGGAACCATTTATTGGATAACCAACACCTCTGCCATTGGTCACACCAAGTGGTTCGCTACGTTTAATGACTTAGCAGGGTTGCTCGGGTTCATGGGGTGAGGTTTATACAGATCTTGGCGGCCGATGTGTCAGCCCACTGGCTGCGTGGCGAGCCCCATCGAGGGAGACTGATTGCGGGAGGTCTTTCGACCTCTCCTGCCAGAATCCCTTGACCCATCACCAATTACCGCAGTTGGAGAGATGGATGCATATTTCCGTCACTCCTGACCCCCAGATTCCTACCCATCCCTCATACCTATTTCCTTCTCAGAACTTCCTCTCCTTAAAAAAAACCTTCCACACAGCATTCCCTCAGATGGCATAGGCCCGAAGGGAAATTTTTTTCTTTAGGGCCTCCTGTGTGACAAAAAAACACCAACTCTCCTCTTGGGGCATGAAATATAGAGGGTGTTAAATTTAGCTAAAGTCTTTTTAAGCATTTTTCGATTTATGATTGTGGTTCCTTACCAGGGAGATTAAAAATAATTTTGCTTTTTCTTGATGACAGGTAGGTATGTAGTCTAAAAAAATGTCTTCCTTTTGAAAATAAAGTGTGACGAATCATTGGAATAGGTACCTACTTTTGGAGAAGATTTTTCTCAAATATGGAAACTGTGATATTCTGTTAATTCCTCGGATAAACAATTCAAATCTGATGATCGGTAGTTTTCAATAATACTTCAGTTCGTCCACATTACGAGTCCGTTTTTTTTTTATTATCGTATCTTTTTACAATGAATATCTACAATTGAACTTAACATCCGATCTAAGGAATGCTCTCTATTAATCTGCAGCGGGGAAACCGCTCACTGAAGACGTCCACCAGTAGGTCGAATATGATCGGCTCTTTTCGTATACATATTAAACCCGAATGTCCAACAGTTGTCTCTATCATGCAATACTACCAATGACACCTATTGAGACACCTTAAAACTACATATAACTGCATGTACTAATGACATCTGTCAAGAGACATTGAAACTACATCGTCTTTAGTATTTAGTGTTGCCAGAATTTTAAGCTATTTTTTAACTCTTTGAAACAATTTCCTTTTTCCAGACAAAGTTCAACCAAGTGATGTATAACGGGGATATTGTGGCCATTCAACTGGTCGAGCCATTGACACTCAGCAGGACAGCAGATGCCTTCTGCATAGCTGCCGAACCTATTCAACCAAGACAACTGTGTGTTACTGCCGGTTGGGGAGTACATCAGACTAACGGTGAGATTATTATTTACATTTTGCAGAAAAATATTTCAATTTTTTTTCCATCTACATACATTCTATAAAATGTCAGTTTTATGTTCCCAAAAAATTTTACGCCAAAAATCAAAACTACTCCGCTCGAAAATAATGCAAAAAAAACACTAACTAGTAATCCGTTTTAGTCAAAGACCCATGAAAATCGGTTTCCATTTTGAAAATAAAAATTATTTTCTGTTAAAAATATTATATTATAGGTGCTTAGGTCTTTTATAATGTTTTTTAATTTTATTATGTAAAAATTATGTACATGATGATATTTTGTATGAACATTTTTTTTTAAATGTGTCTGTTACTGTAAACGCCCATAAAATCTTAATTTTTACTAGTAAATCCTAAGATTTACCAACAGTAAAAGTTGGTAAATCTTAGGATTTACTGGAAAATCTTTAGATTTACCGTAGAACGGGCTTTTACAGAAACATATACCTAACTAATAAATGGTTTTAAAAAAGCTTTCAATTTTGAAAATAATACTTTAAAGTCAAAGCAAATCCAAGTTCTATAGTTTATTAAACCAGAGTTTTTTTCTCTCCAACTCCAAGCTCCAACAGGAGGCCCTAAGGAAAATAATTTCCCTCAGGTCCTATGTCAATCTTAGAGGATGCAATGTGAAGGGTCTTTTGGTGAAAAGGAAGGAGAGGAAGTTCCGAGAAGGAAAAAGGTATAAGGGGTGAGTAGGAAACTGATGGTCAGCGTCCCTCCAACTGCGGTGCAAGGCGATGGGTCGAGAGAGTGAGGTCAAAAGGCCTCCATCAACCAGTCTATAAGTGGGCAAATATCCGCCACCAAGACCCGGATAAACCTCACCCCATGAACCCGGGCACCCCTGCTAAGTCACCAAACGTAGCAATCACCTGGGGTGACCTTCGGCAGAGGTGTTGGTTATCCAACGAATGATTCTCAGAGCGGTGGGATCCATACCCAAATAATTGTGAATAGATGCCAACAAGATATTAGATTTTTTAACAAGAACAAGACAAAGTAACTAACCATTCATTTTTTTAAAGTGTATTTTCTGTTTTCAGTGTCGAGTTTGGAGCAGTATCTCCATTACCTTCCAGTACCAACCATCGACCCAGTGGAATGTAACTCCACCAAGCACTACAACGGCCTCATCGGTGACCAGCACATCTGTGCTGGCTTCAGTGATGGCCTCAAGACACCTTGTTATGTAAGAATTCATTTATCTACTGTATCCTATATCAGCTCACAAATCTACAAGGCATAATAAGGAACTCCAGTGAAAAATATTATGGCTTTAAAAAAATATGTTCATATTGACCAATAAACGCTGATTCTGAATATATAAGTTTTATTTCATAATATTAAATGTAGAGTTCTTAAAAAATTATTAAAAAGTGCATTTTTAAACCTCTCGTCAAAACACACTGTAAAGTTGGTATTACTGAATGGTTAGTGCAAACGTCACGCGTCACCAGTCATTGTATTGAAATCTTTGATTATGTAGGTATGACATAAGCCATCAGAATTAACAACATTTCATGTTATTCGTTATTTCATACTGTTTATAGAGATTTAGTTGTTGTGTTTATTGAAACAATATTTAAGCCTAAATAATTCAGTATCAAAAATAGAGGTATCTCTATTAGTTTATCTCTATTATTTAAAATATTGAAAAACTACTGCACAAAAAAATAGTAATGCTACTTTTAGGGAGAATGCTTCGAATAACGGTATTCAAAATGGCGGCACTTGATCAGTTGATTGCCCAATCCCATAGTAATTTTTCAGGAGTGATGACATCACACGATTCACCGTACATATGGTGGTCTTAGGAGGATCTTGAAAAATTAAAACTTTGACAATTATTTTAACTATTAAAACTAACTCTAAAAATAAAAATAAAAATGCAGTTATTTAAGTTAGAAGGTCATTATTCATTAAAAAAAAATATAAAAATTGGACTGGAGTTCTCTATTATCTTCCATTTGTGTCTTTTCTCAAAGTAAATCCAATGAAAATTCTCTTGACTATGCACCAGTGCATAAGGTATAAATGCAACTATTCTCGATCTAAGATAAGATCAACCCGTGGACGCGCATGTCTCCGCCCCTTCTCCCCACTGCTTACTAGGACGAACGCTAACACCTTCAAACCCACTATTTAAATAAATTGAATTATTTTATTAAATTTAATTTTATTTGTCTGAAAAAAAAATGACAACAATTTATACCTTTAAATAATGGTGGTGATAGTATTACCGAATACATATTGTACTTTATGTGGCATGAGATTTGTCAAATTGGTTGAGGAATTAATCAGAAGTTAAAAATATCATCATTGCCATTTAAAAAAAAAACCTCAGATGATTCACTTAAAACATTAAAAGCCAGTGAATCATCGTTGTTGTCCCCAATCATGAACAAAATGATGGACATTCCAAAATTATCGCTCAATAATAATATGTCGAATAAAATACTCTGATGTAACTTTTCGATACCTTCATGAATAAGTGTTCTTAGGCATTTATTTTGAAGAAGATATTGTTTACTTTAACGTGTTATTTTATCATCGACCATACCAATTCGCTCGGGTTTAATTCGCAACGATAAAGAAGTAATCGGAGCACAGTTTTGTTGGCTTCGCTAGCAGTGACATCTATCGTATACATCATTTATCATATAACCCTCTGTGAGAGCTGTCCTCTTTTGTTCTTTGTAATTAGTGATAATGTATTTGAACATATCGGTTGATTATCCATTTTACCACTGGGTCTGAAGGGGTTAATTTGTTGTGACGCAGACACACAGCACGACGGTTAAAGGCCTACTGAATTTTGGGTGAAGTGATTGCCAGCAGCCGAGGGCCGGTGAAGGGATCGTAGTGGGGGGAGGGATCGTAGCGGGGTATGCGCAGTACAAACCAAATTTTGTACCAAAGCGGGTTGTTCTAAATGCGGATCGAGAATAGTTCTTTCAGATGACGTGTCATCTGTGTTCCAAAGATTGTAGTTTGTCTGTTGACAGAGATGGGGGAAATCAATCTCAGGAATTGTAATTGAATCTCTATTGTATTAGATAAATGGAGATATGGTAGGGAAACAAACCGAAATCAACGAGCTTCGACCAAATGCGGTGCTACAACCAAATGCAGTGCGACATGCATTTTGTTTCATACTAATAAAGATTCATGGTACATCTTTCTTGTTTTTATTATCTGTAGTTTCTAACTGAGAAACACATAAAAGAGTTTTGAGGTTGTAGTGAATTTTGACCAAAGATATTGAAATATAAGAGATGTGCTATCCGCAGTTTTTACTGGGTGGCAAAGTGCTTCCTGGTGTCGCTCATATTGTTAACCAATTAACGAATAAACTAAATGAACGAGTTCTTTCCGTTTTCAAACTATATTGTTAACCAATACACACCTTAAAAAAATCAACTAAATGAACAAATTCTTTCCGTATACAAACTATTCTCATTGGGTAGTAGTCCGCCGACTACTATTTTTGTATTTCAATATCTTTGATTTTGACAGATCATTTTATCCATAAACTAATCAATTGCATAATTTTCAGAATGATGAAGGTGCGCCATTGATGTGCTTCAACGACTCCGCTGGTTCTTGGGAGCTTCATGGTCTTCTGAGTTACCACAGCGATTGTGGAAGAGCAAACCATCCGCCAATCTTCACCTCAATCACCCACACACCCACTTCAACGTGGCTCCAGGGTACCATACCGGCAAGGCAGCATGTCAACAGATCTGAACAAATTTGAATTAAGAACAAAACAAATGAATTTCGATAAAATGTCAAAATCTGAAGAAGAGTCGACATCTGTTGATGATATCGCATTGTCAAAATTTGTTAACAATTATTATTTGAAAGCTTGGTTATTTTTTGTTGAAGTGATGATATTTCATCGTGATCTGAGTGACTTTGAATAAAGAGCAAAACCAATGAATGTCGATGAAATTTTAAAATCTGATGAAGTGTCAAAATCTCTTGATGGTATCGAAATGTCAAAATCTATTGATAATGATTTCAATGTCTGATTATTAATTTGTTGATGAAGTGATGATATTTTAATGTGATGCATGTCGACGATCTGAGCGACTTTAAATAGAGATTGCAATAAATGAATGTCAAAATGAAGTGTTAAAATCTGTTGATAATGATTTCAAGGTCTTTTTGTATGTTGATTATGTTAGATGCGATATGTCAACAGATCTGAGCGACTATAAATAGAGAACACAAAAAAAGAATATTGACAAAATGTCAAAATCTGATGAAGTGTTGAAATCTGTTGATGGTATTGTTCTGTCAAAATCTGTTGATAACGATTTGTAAATATTATTTAATGAAGTTGATGAAGTAATGAAAAAAAATACACTTTCAATCACAAGTTTTGATGCTCTTGCATTATTTTCAACTATTATTTCAATAAAAGGTTATTATGAAATAAATTTTCATTTTATTGATTTTTATTTTCTAACATGTATGAATATATTGTCGTCTCACAACTAAATTCCACAGACATTAAATGCGTTATTTAAATTCTACTCATTCAATTTCGGTAAAGAAAATGCGCTATCTAATTTTTTTAAATTATTGCTTTTAAAAATTAAGCGAAATTTGCCATAGTATTTTTTTCTTCACAACTTATTTACGTTAATATTATTATCACCAATAGAGATTAGACAAAAATCAAATCTCTATAAAACACGCATTAAAACATAATTTAGAGTACTGGGCGCATACCGGGACTTAAGTAACAAGAACTTAAATAACAAGTACTTAAGTATCAAGAACTTCAGTAACAAGAACTTAAATAACAAGTACTTATGTATCAAGTACTTAAGTAACAAGAACTTAAATAACAAGTACTTAAGTAACAAGAAATAACAAGTACTTAAGTATCGAGTACTTAAGTAACAAGAACTTAAATAACAAGTACTTAAGTATCAAGTACTTAAGTAACAAGAACATAAGTAACAAGTACTTAAGGGTAAACTTAAAATTATTCCTAAAATGCTTGTTCACAGATTGGCAGAGTTTAGTTGTAAACCCAATTGAAGAGAATGATGTAGTTTCTTTCTTTAAAATGATTATGGCTTCATAATCAATTTGTAAATAGTCATATACATACAGGCAAACTTCTGTCACTATTGTGTAGAAAAATAACTATTTCATATGATTTGGAAATCTAAAACATTCCTTTTTTATTCCTATTATTATCCGTTGGCTAAATTAGAAAATAAATTAATTTTACTAAGGCCGACTTGTGCAAAACAAAAATGTTCTTGCAGATCGATGATCAAGAAAATGGTCGATCTGATTAATTTTAATCCATTTTCATATAAAAAACTAATTTTAAATGAAGTGTTTTTAAATCTTATATATTCTTATTAAATTTTTACATCATTTTTAATATTTTTTTTACTGTAATATATTATCAAGTTATCATTTAAAATATGTAAATATATAAATATGTTTGATCTTAATGATAATAAAATAAAATGGAATATGTAGTTTTTTTTTTGTTAACATTTTTTAATCATTATTTTTTTAACATTTTTTATTATTAGCGTAGCAAAGAATTACAAAATGTAAAGCTTACTTTTAAAGTAGGAATAATATTTGGAGAGAAATATTTTTATATACTAGTCACAAAATTTATTTGTGCCAATAGGTTATTTTAGGTTATGTAACGTAAGTTTTAGATGTTCAAATCCTTATTATGGATGTTACGACTTTATAAATAGATTTTTATTAATTAATAACCAATATTGCTACATTTTTTTTACTTAAATTTTTTTCCTGGGGTGTCGTACAAAATGTTTATAAAAAATGCCAGTATTTGGCGTAATATCTCTGTTTTTAGTTACCAATTCTATCACAAACGTCTAAGAACATAAACTAAAAGAATTGCTCCAAGAATTCACCTTTCACAAAATTTGTAATACAGTTTCATATTTAACTCTTTAACCACTCGAGTGACAGACCAAATTAAAACTTTTTCCTTGGATTGCTTGTGATTTTTTGGTGATCATTTTGAATGTTTTCCGCCCACATAAAAAAATCATACTTAAACTTAATAATTCAAATTAAGTACAAATGCATCAAGGGAAAATTTGCCTAAAACTGGCAGCAAAGCAATCCGAGGTATTTTAAATATTGCCGTATTGTGGCAAAATGCGTTCCAGGGGTTAAAAAAATATTGTTATCTTTTATGCTGTGCATTTTTAAAAAAACATTTTGTGCTACAATAATATAGTTACCGCATTGCCTGTAGTTCACCCTAAGTCAATAATACGAATCAAATTTTTTTTTGTATTATAAATAATATCTATGTTAAAAATATTTTAAGTCTGTAAAACTGATTTTCATAAGAATTAAAGACCAATATTACGTTTACATTATAATATCATAACTGACCAGAATTTATCGCACATTTTTTTTTTTTTTTACTTTTACAGTGTAATAAATTACATTATATGTATAAACAATATAAAATCACATTTTTACTATGTATTGTTATATAAATCATATTATGTAGAACATTATTTTATTATGAACTAGTTGTATGCTTTGTTAGTTTTAGTGAGAGAAATGTCCTTATAACATTCCGTCCAAGAAATTAATTTTAAAACTAAATTTATAAGTATTTTAATGGTATTATTTATTCCGTCCAATTAGGTATGAAAAAAAATCAGTTGAGGATTTTACCGTAATAAAGGCACAAAAGATTTTCTTCAATTGTATTACTTACAAAAAATATTATGGAGATGATTTTTATAGACGAGATATTTCAGCTTTCAATCAAAAGTGATCAGTTGACAAGAATAACAAAGGCAATTGTGCATTGCTGATCAAAAAGTTGTTCAAAAACTGAAACAGACCTAGAATCTGCGTTTAATGACACTTTTCAAATGTTAAAATGGCGTTGATCGTCCATTTGATGCCAATGTTACATTTGAATTTCAATATAATACGCCAAATAATGCGTAGGATAGCCATTTTTCTTTGTATTGACTTGCACAACAACACAGCATTTGCATTTTTCTGCTGATTAAAAATTGTTCAAAAGCTGAAATAGACACTGAATTTGTGGTTTAACGACATTAACAACACCTTTCAAATGTTAAAATGGTATTTGATGCCAATGTTACATTTGAATTTCTATGTAATACGCCAACTAATATGTAGATTAGCCATTTTCTTTGTGTTGACTTTTATATTTAAATTGTTATTTCAGGAATATATTTAAATACAACTATATTTATAAAGTATGACTGATTTAAACTCAATTAAAACATGCTCATATTGTTATATAATTATTATTCAAAACACCCTTTTTGTATCCAACAAACTGAATGGTAAATTAAATGTGCCAAAAATATTTAAAAATGGTGCAGAGGTAAAATGTGTAAAATTACAGAATTAAAATTATAAAAGCAAATAAAATACGGTTTGCATATTTTTTAAAAGTGTACATTTTTATTCTATGTATAAATTATATCTGAAACATTTTTCCATATTTTGAAATAAAAATATATAAAAAAATTATCACGATTATTATTTCTTAAATTCTGAATGTCACTCCATAAAAATATTTTGTGGAAAAAAAAAATAAGAACACCACCTTCTTCATAATTGTGGTGTTCGGCTCGTTTTGAGATTATGCAGTATCACCAAGTTAATTAACACACTTTAGGCGGCCAAAACAAGGAACCCACTTGAGAAAATGGAATTTGTTTTGAAATGAAATAATCTTTAAAATTAAAATGAACATTTGAATTTTTTTATACAGTACACCATAAAAAAAATATAATAAGTGAGGAAATTTCTTTTTTAGAAAAATAGGGGAATTTTTGATTTTGATGGGATAGTTCTTTGTATTGAGGCGTAGCAGGCATCCTTGGATTGACTAGCAATGTTCCAATACTCTGCCCCAACATTGCGGGATCAATCTTTGATGATGGAAAAAATATCAAAAAGGGGAATATGGTTTACAAGGGTAACGGTAGGGTTAGACTTGTTTTGTCAAGGAATCAGCAATATCTTACCCACTATGCCAACATGTCCAGGAATCCAAATCAGAGTAACAGTTTTTTCAGAGCTTTGAATGGAGGTTATCAGTACTCGAATAAGACAAAGTGATGTACAGAATAAGACAAAGTGATCTACGATCTAAAGAAACCAACTTGTTGGTGTTTACTGATTACGTATCAAAATCTTTAGATAAAGGCTATCAGGTAGATTGTTCGTATAACGACTTTTCAAAGGCCTTCGATACTGTAAATCACGACGTCTTACTCAATAAACTGGCTGAAATAGGATTCTCCATGAGACTACTCACCTTTTTTGCTAGCTATATTGCAGATAGGAAACAGTTTGTGTCTCATGGACTATTCCAATCTATTCTATTTTTTGTACGATCAGGAGTACCTCAAGGTTCTAATTTAGGCCCACTCCTATTTTCTATATTTATAAATGATATTTCAGAAGTAATTCTGTTCTCTAGGTTTCTTCTTTTTGCTGATGACCTAAAACTATTCTTAGAAATACTATTCCCAGAAGACAGCAATCGACTCCAGTCAGATATTATTAGAATAATTGATTGAAGTAAAAGAAATCGGGTTGAGTTTAATATATCTAAATGTTTAATTTTATCATTCACTAGGGCGTGTCATACCTGGTATTACCGATAGGTATACGATGGACGCCCGAAGTCTAAAACGTGTCTCCACCATGAAGGATCTTGGAATCATGTTTGATAGTAGGCTGACATTTCATACTCATATTCAGATGGCTTGTAGCACTTCGTTGAGAATGCTGGGCATTGTTCTGCGTAATGCAAGGACTTTAAAGACTCCCGGGTTCTCATAATTCTATTCAATTCCTTAGTAAGGAGTAGACTTGAAAGTGGGTCGGTAATTTGGAGTCCGCACCAAGTAAAATATTCCCTCATGTTGGAGAGAGTTCAGAAAAAATTTCTGAGATTTCTGTACATGGGGAGTATGGCTATTACCCGTGGCTCTATCCTACCGACTTTCTTTTGGGTATGCTCGGAATGAACCATTTACGTGTCAGAAGGGACGTACACCTTGCTACGCATTTCTTCAGATTGATTCGCGGATGGTTTGAAAACTCAGCTATCTTGGAGAACATTCATTTTTATGTTCCCGATGGTTATCTTCGCCATCGACAGTATAGGCCAGGGATGGCGAACCAATGGCACGCGACACAATATTTTGGGCACGTCACTGATCAGTGATCACATTTTTATTTTTTTTGTTTAACCTTTTCGTCCCGGAAAGAAAAAAATCACACACGATCCGAAGGGGGGTCACTAGGGTCCCCCAATTTGATTTGCCTGTTAAAGGGTGTTAATGATATATTTTTTTGTAATTTGTTTTGGTAATAATTAGAGGGAAGTATATTCATCATATTTCAGTAGTCATTATCAAAATCGTTTGATAAATAAAGTCATAATTAATTTTCTAATTAATTTAGACCATAACGCGTATTTTTCCATAGAAAACAGAGAAGGCGGACCGATAGCCAACATAACTCCATGTTTCCGAATCTCGACTGGCGATTGGCGATTACATCGCCGCCCGAGTCCATGGCTACTTTGTTGCACAGGATGATGTAAATGATGGACATTTTTTGTTTAAATTTTTTAGCTGTTGAAAAATATTACCTGTTACTAAACTAATTACGGATGTTAAGTGTTTTGAAACTTATAGTATATCTAGAAATTTAATGCAGGTATTAAAGTTGATCTCCCAATTTATAATTGCTGTTGTTATATTCTTATCATAAATAATGCTTTTGTTTGTATAGGTAGATATTGAGTTTATAGTTTTTACTGTAACATTTATATATTTTTAACAGTGAATGGTTTTATCCTGCAGAGGACATCAAATAAACGCAGTCTGGCAACTCTGTCGATGTCTAAAATAAAAACGATTTTTGGAAAATAGTAAAATAGGTTTGGTGACTTAGCAAGGGTGTCCAAGTTCATGAGGTTTAAATAGATCTTGGCGGCGGATACGTCTGCCTACCTTATGAGTGGCGGGCCGGATCGAGAGAGAGACTGATTAAGGTAGGCATTATGAACTCTCCAGCTGGACTCTCTCGACTCATCCCCTCGCACCGTCGATGGAGAGATGGATTCATCACACATGAACACACTGTCCCCCAGATTCCTTCCCATCCCTCATACCTTTTTCCTTTCCAGAACTTCCTCTCCTCCGTTTCCTTAAAAATACCCTCCACACAGCAACCCCTTGAAATTATTTAATAGGGAAGCAACCCTAAGGAAAATAATTCCCCTCAGGGCCTATGTCATCTTTGGGGATGCTATGTGGAGAGTTTCTTTTTATGAAAAGAAGATGAGGAAGTCCGGGGAAGGAAAGGGGTATGATGAGAGGTGGGTAGGAATCTGGGGGTCAGTGTGTTCAGGAGTGATGGACGGATGAATCCATCCCTCCCACTGCGGTGCAAGGCGTTGTTCCGAGAGAATCCTGCTGAAGTATCAAACGGTCGCCGGATCGATTAAGATTTTGGAGGTGGATATGGGTACCGCCGCCCCGGGAACCATTTATTGAATAACCAACACCTCTGCAGTAGGTCACCCCAAGTCGTTCGCTACGTTTGGTGACTTAACAGGGGTGCCCGGGTTCATGGGGTGAGGATTATCCGGGTCTTGGCGGCGGATGCATCTCTGCCCACCAGCTGCATGGCAGGCCGGATTGGAAGAGAGTGTTGAGGGAGTCCCTTTGACTTCTCCAGCCGTAGTCTCTCGGAACGTAGCATTTCACTGCAGTGGGAGGGATAGATTCCTGGACACACCGACTCCCAGATTCCTATCTACCCTTCATCCCTTTTCCTTTCCAGAACTTTCTCTCCTTCCTTTCCTAAAAAGACCCTTCACACAGCATCCCCAAAGATGACATAGGCCCTGAGGGAAATTATTTTCCTCAGGGCCTCCTGTGTTGACCTAATGTAAAAAAAACAGTCTCTCTCGATCCGTCCTGCCATGCAGCTGGTGGGTAGACGCATCCGCCAACAAGACCCGGACAAACCTCACTCCATGAACCCGGGCACCCCTGCTAAATCACCAAACATAGCTAACCACTTGGGGTGACCTATGGCAGAGGTGTTGGTTATCCAATAATGGTTCTTTCTCTCCTACCTTTCCTAAAAAGACCCTTTACACAGCATCCCCAAAGATGACATAGGCCCTGAGGGAAATTATTTTCCTCAGGGCCTCCTGTGTTGACCTAATGTAAAAAAACAGTCTCTCACGATCCGTCCTGCCATGCAGATGGTGGGTAGACGCATCCGCCAACAAGACCCGGACAAACCTCACCCCATGAACCCGGGCACCCCTGCTAAATCACCAAACATAGCTAACCACTTGGGGTGACCTATGGCAGAGGTGTTGGTTATCCAATAATGGTTCTTCGGGCGGCGGTACACATATCCGCCTCCCAGATGAAATTTTACCACCTAATCTAAACAAGTTAGCAATTAAAACCGAAAACCCAATTTAACACTATTTATTCAATGTAGACTTAACCATCCTGTACTATGTTGGAGTTCATTTTTACAAATTCCTTGTACCAATTAAATAATATAATTGTCTCTTTCTGATATGTTTATATTTCACACGACAAACAGAGACGGGTATAATTTTAGTGTTGTTTCTAAAAATTGTACATTCTATTTTTTACCGGAAATGTCCCAGACGGAATCATCTGGAACCGGCACGCAAATATTTAAGCATTGTAAAAATATCATATGAGATGCACTGTGTAAGCGAACGGGATGTAGTCCTTTCTATTAGTAACTTAGAAATTGCTTACTATTGCTTGAATTGTCAAGTTACGCCCACGCCTATTTTCAACTAAAGTAAAGCAAAAAGGTATTAAGAAAGCTAGCGTGAATCAATTATTATGACATATCCCTTTTTATTGAAATGCAACTATTACCGATCCTCTACCAGTCCGTGGAATCTTCAGTTGGTAGGAACGGGAAAATGCTAGGCGATGTAATAGAGGCGAGGCGGGGGGGGCTACAGATACTTTGCCGGAATTTGGTAGAAATTATTTAAAATTAAAAAAAAACTAGAAATGCGATATACATTTTTTAAAAACAGATCGATACCCAAATAGTTTTTCTAGGATTACAAAAATTATTGAGTATAGGGTGTAAAAGACAACTGAGATACAGAGTAAAACTGTCGTTGGTGTAATTGTGTTCCCCCGGTCCGGAGCGGGAGTGTTAAGGCAATTCACCCTAAAGAGAGTGCTATGTGATCACAAAATTTATTATGCACTACGAAAAAAGTGTGAAGGGTATAGTCGTTGAACGAGCGTACCCGAGTGATACCTACGCTACAAAATGTTCGGGTGCAGTACGCGGGCTGCAATACGCGGGTTACGGTGCATTGCGCGGGGTGGCGGAGGGAAGCGCGGCGCTCACTCGTTTGTTTTCGTACCTACAATCTACATTGCGAGTTTCTATTGCTAATGAATGACGCATAGTTTCTTTATGCATAACATAAAAGTGAATTTCGTTGATATAATTGTATTTTAAAGTTTATTTGAGTTTTATCTATGATTTAAATGTTATTTAATATGGATTGTTCAGAAAAAAAACAAAAAGTGCAAGACAGTAAGAGTATCAGAGAATTTAAAACTTGGTGGATAGAGAAATATGCCATGATTAGTAAAGGTGACAAAGCGGTGTGTGATTTATGTTGCCTGCAAGTCATTATTTTCAGAGATGAATAACATTGAAGACTCAGTTAGAAACCGTTTGCCAGATGACTCCAGTTCAGCATGCATTCTGCTAAAAATAAAATCTTCTTCTTCTTCGATGGCGCTACAGCCCATATCGAGCTTTGGCCTCCTGCAATAGTCGCCTCCAACTCCTCCTGTCCTCAGCGGCTGACTTCCAATTTGGTACCTGGAGAAGCTGTGCTGCATACCCTCTTACTTCGTCTTCCCACCTCAGTCTGGGTCTTCCCACTTTTCTCTTTCCACCTGGGTGACCAGTCAAAATTCTTTTTGGGACGCGTGTATCTGGCATTCTCTGTACATGCCCAGCCCATCTCAGCCTGAGGAGTCTCATATGTGTTGAGATGCTAGATGCCTTATATATATCATACAATTCTGTATTGTGCCGGATGCGCCACTGTTCACCCTCTTTCACGGGTCCACATCTTCTTCTCAGCACTTTTCTTTCAAAAGTATCCAGCATTTCAGCCATCTTTACCGTGAGTGTCAGCGCCTCACATCCATATGCCAATACAGTTCTAACAATGGTCTTAAATATGGTTATTTTGGTTTTTCTGTGGACACTATGTGGCTTAAACACTGGCAGCAAAGAGAAGTATGTTTTGTTGGCTGCTGTGATTCTAGTAAAATCTTACAACCCTAAAATATGTTATTTGTCATCTAACCTGCAACAACAGAAGTCACACTAATTTTACTTTAATTTAAATTACGCGTATAATGCTAAATGTTCCTATTTTTTGTAATTAATAAAGAGTTTTTAATTGATAGTAAGTACTTATTATTATTATTTTCCCAAAAATCACAAAGTCAAAATTATTTGATGGCACGTCTATGATCTCGTTAAACATTTCTTTAGAAAAATGGCACGTTGATACGTAAAGGTTCGCCATCCCTGGCACAGGCTGTTCTATCTTCTGGCCTGCGGGACTAACTTGCCAATGGTCATGCCGGTCAGGAGAGCAATCTTGCTGTTGAACAGAATTAATTCGGATATCGACATATTTAGCGTCAGTGAAGCTGCCTTTAAAAGGCAAGCTTAATTAATTCTTATATAATTTTTTTTTTGCCTACCATTTATATTTATGTTTAATGTAATACTGTTACAAATATATTTTAAAAACGCATTAAAATTTTAAAATTTTGTAATGTTTTTGAAAGAATAAATAAATTGAATTGAATTGAATTGAAATCATCAGGATGAAGAAGAGGACTCGATTTAAGTTTTTGGAGGGAACTGAGAGAGTCGGAGAGAACAAGAGAATGTTCAAAATTATTTTTTATTATATATTTGAGAGATTCAATTATTGCAATGCACTCGGCAGAAAATATTGAAAATTAGTTTGAAATTGAATAAAATATTCCGTCATTAGAATTATTGCGGTAAACGTTAATACCTACCTCAGTTAGGAGAGTTCGAGATTTGGAGCCATCAAAGAGAAGAGTTGGGCCAATTAGATGAAATAATGTCATTGAACATATTATTGACTGTACGGGCTGGGAGATTGGAATGATTTTTAAGGATGCCGATCCCTTCTTAAATCATTGGGGATAGGGTGAGGTGACTACATTTTAATTTGTACGAAGGAAGAAGATCATTTTTGACAATGTGAAGCTCTGAGAGAGAGCGAAAATTTTTACAGATGGCAGGACGAGCTCTAATTGTAGATGATTGTGTCTAGTCGTTGAACAACGAGACTCTGGGAATAACCTGATGACATTTAGAATTTAAACATTTAAGAACAAATTTGTCAGCACATAGTTGGGACCCTCACAAAGAGGTGTATAATATGCATGTACAATACTCAAATAAAAATATTTGACAGCAATCCCTTTCAAGGCATTCAACAGGACCGGCGTAAAAATTCTACCTTTTCGCCCAAAGTGTGTTAAGATGGGTGGAATTCAATAATTGGGTGTCGGTAGAATAATAATTCTGTATTATGACGGTCTTCGTGGTCGGTGTGTAAGGCTCATGACTAACAATCCGGAGGATGCGGGTTCAAATCCCGGCGTGCGCAAATAAATTTTATTTGATTAATTTGTCTTATTTCACAATTAATTAAATAAAAATAATATATACGAGGGTCATCCAGAAAGTAAGGTTACAAAATTTACGTAGGATCGAAAAATGCTTGTATTTAATTGAAATTGAGAATTTACTTAACAAATATATTAAATTATTTTTCAACAAAATCGCCGTCAAGATGGAGACATTTTTTTAGTCGGGGCACCAGTTTTTGTATGCCAGTGTCACAGATCTCCACCGTCTGCTCTTTCGCATGACTTTTTATTTATTTTTTATTTGCACAATTCACTCAACTATGTTGTGAGGCTGAAGGTATTGGGGAAGAGAAGGAGATGGGGAAGAGGAAGGTAGGGAAGTACCTGGCTATACAGATCTGGTCACCAAACACGGCTAAAGCCATTTCAAGCAACGTTTCAATTCTGAATGGTGGTCTTACACCAGGGCGATACTAAGAGTATCTTCCACTCTTGAACGTGCCGCAAATATACTATATATTATTTTAAATGAATTAATCGTGAAAAAAAACACAAATAAATCAAATAAAATTTATTTGCCCATGCCGGGATTCGATCCTGCGACCTTCAGATTGTGAGTCAAAAGCCTTTCCGATAGACCACGCCGGCCGTCTGCTTGTCGTCTGAGCCACACTGCTGCGTATCAATTTTTGGATCATTTTGCACAGGGGGGAGAAGTTCTTAAGCTACTTAAGCACATCAATTTGGGAGGAAGTGTGGGTACCGCCCCCTCTGAGAACCATTTATTGGATAACAAACACCTCTGCGATAGGTCACCCCAAGTGGTTCGCTACATTTGGTGACTTTTTAGGGGTGCCTGAGTTCATGGGTTGAGGTATGGATGCGGATGCTTCTGCCCACCTATTGCATGACAGGTCGGATTGAGAGAGTTTGGTTTGTAGCCTTTTTACCTTCTATGATTGAGAATTAATAAATTAATTATGCATGAATGTAACCGATGTAAAGAATACCATGGCATATCTCTCGCCTAAGCAACAACAATAATGAAATACACATCAAGGTTATGGTGTAGGTAAATTGAGCATGGGAATTAAACTCATGTGAACAATATAACATTTATTTTAAATCCAAATCCACATATCAATCATTGAACAAAGCTAAAGCAAGAGACTAAAAAGTATTCCTAGGGCATGGAAAATGCGTAAAGTTTCTACGCACGCTAGCTATGAAATATTGGAAGTCATGAATTGAGTTCATATCAAAGAATACTACTAATATTGTGCTCTCCAGAAATAGGTAACGTTAATCGTTAAGGGCGCCAGTCAGGTAGCACACCGACATATTTATAAAAAACAGTAATTCTCTAATAATGAAATAATTCTCGATAATGGTGTAAAATCTCTCACGTCTGGTCCGGAACAGTCCCACCATTAGCGATCCGACAGCAAGGTGTTCACAATAGGCCGGCACTCTCTCAACTGGCTAGCGGGCGATTTGCGAACTAGTAACTCGAGCCCTGAACAAGTGTCTAACGAAAAACACAGGCAAACGAGTGGCGGCTGGCCACTATAAGATCAAGGAAGTAGCTACTCGCTACATGTTGAGTAAGGCCTTTTGACCTCTTTGGACACCACAATTGGAGGGATGGATTCATACATTCGTCTCTCTTGGACCCACTGACCCCCCCAGGTTCCTGCCCACCTCTCATACCTTTTTCCTTCCCAGAACTTTCTCTCCTTCATTATCTTAAGTCCCTTCACACAGCATCCCATAAGATGACAAAGGCCCTGAGGGAAATTATTTTCCCCAGAGCCTCCTGTGTGGAGCCAACATGTAAAAAAGTAACAAGAACTTAAATAAGAGTATTTATGTAACAAGAACTTAAGTAACAAATATATAAGTAACAAGTACTTACTTAAGAATAAACTTAAATTATTCCTCGTTCAAAAAATGGCACAAATTTAAATAATTTAGGAAAAATAACTTTTTGCCAGTTTTGCTTTAATATATTAAGATGAATTGTTTGTTTGCGTGTGTACATTGTACATACTTTTAATGAATATGAAAAAATCGAACATTTAATCAACGATATAATATTTGTGTGCCTTTGTTGAAAGAATTGAAATTTTAAAAACTATTTATTCATATTTCGTAGGTAACGCGCAAAAAGTAGCAAGTACTTGACTCCTATTGGGTGGCTGGTTACATTTGCAGCCTGGAGAATTCTTCCCTAGCAGATGGCTGACTACATTCTCAATGAGATGACTTTTATCGTTATTTGTAACATTTATTTGCTGATTGTACTGTATAGGATAGTCATGTAGTTTCGACATTCACATTTACAGATGTCATCAGTATAGTAAATTATACGAATTTTTGTAGAATCCTAACAAATGTCAGTTAAGTCAGTTATTAAAGATCATGGTAAAAAGGTTTTTGTATTAGTCTGATGCTGTGTCTACCATATAAAAATAATGTATCATCACTTTTACGGGGGATTTTTAATTTTCAAATTTCAGCATTTTTTGTAACACGTATCTCACAGAAATCTCTTATCGGAAGATACGCCACACACATAGTCACGTTAAAGCTTGCCAACCAGAGGCATAGCGTGGGGGGGCAGGGGGGTGGCCTGCCCCGGGTGGCACTTTTAAGGGGAGGAATAATTTCACAATAAATAATAATAATATCTTATAAAAATTTTAACCATTTCAGTTGATTTTTGTAGCACCTGCGATTCGGACCAATTGAAATGGGCACGGAATTTTTCATTACTTATTTTTTCATTACAAAACTGGTGAATCCTCTTTCTTTCAATGAATGTATAATAATGTCATCTTGATCACTGCAACTGGCAACACCATCTGTAGTGAATTGCAAGAATTCTCCGAATTTTGTTTTGGGCTTGGATTGTTTATGACAAATATTCAGTGAGAATGATTGAGGGAGGTCCGTGGGCGATGCTTCGACAATTCTAAGAAAGTTTCATGGATCATCATGTGTTCTGATGGATCATGATGGATGGAAAACATTCTCTTATTTAAAGTGCAGTGGAGGTAATCCACCTCTTACCCGCCCTGGTATAAGTAACTGATGGTTACTCCTTCAAGGCTCTCGCAAGATTCTAATTTTTTTTGTTAATCGAAGCTACATTTATTTATTTTGAACGAATCTAGACCTCCAGTATCCTTGCATACGTTGTTAGTAAGCAGTATGCAAGTGCTTAACAGGAAAAACAAAATGCAAAAGACTTAAGACAAAGATAAATTAAACAGGGCAAAAGAAAAACTCATTCATGAGGCTCTATGAGGCGGCATTGCATCTGTAAAAACCCGCAAGCACCTGCATAAAATAGAGAACATAAGTAATACAATAAATCTCAAATCAATTGGCAAGTACCAACAAAAAATGTAAATGGCTTTCGGTCTGACCATAAACTACACAAGCTTCCGTGTCCCTTAGCCAACCACTCAGTGAAGCCTCAAAGAATGTTAACTGAATATTTGGGGTAAAATACCCGAAGACTAAAAGAAAATTCAGCGTTGGGTAGTCAGAAGCAGGATAAAGGATAGTCAAAGGATAGTTTTATTTGAAGTGCAGTAATAAAATTATATTTGCAGACTATGTATGTGCTTCCAGAATTGAAGAATATCCATTTTCATGTTCTGAGTGTAGTTTTAATTAGCTGCATACAGATTTAAATAAAAACAGTTTTGTGTTCAGAATATAACGATAAATTAAATAATTAGTTTCAGATTCAGTTTACTGACAAGTTTTACATTTGAGTCGCATATCAAATGCTGCAAAATTCTGAGAAAGTGACTATTCCGTATGTTAACTATTATTTGGGGACTCTTACACAGAATCAATCTTTAGTTAATCTTTATTTTTACTTATGACTTATTTAAAGTACCGAACGGCAGAACAGACGTCTTGGCAAAGCATAGCATGACGAAAGGAGTGGTGCTGTTAAATGAAATTGCAAACCATTTGGATGTAAGTGACTGTTCTTTATATGCCTTAAAACATTATTGAAGAGTCACTTGCCTAAATGCTGATAGGGTAACTAAATTGTACTGTAATTGGAATTATTCTGTTGTACAATAATAATAAAAAAAAATAAAAAAAAAAAAAAAAAAAGTTAAAAACTGCCTTCCGTTCTAAACAGAGTGTAAAATTTCAAGATGCAAAATCGTATTACGTGGATACCATTCTCGATTTCCGAGAGCAGTTATAAAATTGTAGTAGAATTTATAAACATGATTTTTATTGGAAGAGTACTCGTCACATGTGATTATAAAACAAAATTCGGAATAAAATGAGGTCGTAATAAAAAAAATAGGATTTCCACGTACCTCGAAAATCTACAGTTGAACCCATATAAGGGGGCGGCGAAATTTTCCTCCACCCCGGGAGGCTGACACCCACGTTACTCCACTGTTGCCAACGGTCATTATTGGTTTATTGGTCACGCCATGCATAAATGTTTGTTTACACTTTCAGGTTTCTTCATTCAAACTGAATGAAGAAAGCCATGAAATTGACTTCTTTGAATTATTTCTGAGCGTGATATTGTAAGCGGAGTTGTGAATAAAGTCAATATGATAGATACCAGATGTTTCAAATTTTTTAATTGATGTAACACACCTGGCCACACAATATAATGCGGTCATCTTGTTCAATGCCCACGCAACATAACATGAATGTGTATATAAGAGGGACGACTTGTTTTAGTATCTAAGAAATATATTCTTTTACGTAAATCCATTGAGAAAGAAACTGTTTTTATGTTTTAAATATTGTGTGGAAAAGTACATTTATCATGCAGACTGATTAAATTTTACGATAAACATTAGCATTACTATTCTGTGACTGATTATTTCTGGCAGAGCTGCATTTTTGAGGTAAATTCAAATCTATTAATTTATTTCTAAATATGCATTCTAGTCATTTTGCTACTATTATTTTTCTAAGTATGTATATTTTTTTTACATTTTACGACTTTCGAAGTAGAACCGATCATTTGGGATTAGCTATGGCACCCTAGTGACCAAGTTTTGTGATTATTTGGAAAGTACGCAGCAGGGTCTACTTGTGTTTGTCATTATCGAACGTTATTAATAACCTTGCGTCTGCGTGGTTGAATTTAAAAATCCGGCTTCCAACGCATGTCTGCCGCCGCTCCTTACCTGTCGCACCATATAAAGATCTGTGTACGTGCATTTTCAGACAAAGCTGCAATTCGGTTTTTAATTCAAGAATTCGTCACAAGATGACGCCACTTTCGTCGTTGTTCATATGTTGACATATTCACATAACAGAACACATCGTAAAAGAATGTCCCCTTCATAACTAACTAACTAACTAGCCGTTTCTCCGCAGGGGTAGGCAGTGAGGACGGACCGCCAAATAACTCGGTCTTGGCACACACTCTTTGCCTCACTCACATTCATACACACTCTTCTATTATTCTGACTTTTGACATCATCATTTTATGAAGTATCTGATTCACTTGATCGTGCCATGTCTTCCTCGGGCATCCCCGACTTCTTCTACCATTCAGATTTACGTCATTTATTCTTTTTACACTACTTTCTTCGTTCATTCACTCTACATGCCCAAACC
Organism: Limnephilus marmoratus; assembly: GCA_917880885.1. Classification (NCBI taxonomy): domain Eukaryota; kingdom Metazoa; phylum Arthropoda; class Insecta; order Trichoptera; family Limnephilidae; genus Limnephilus; species Limnephilus marmoratus. The sequence goes on along the minus strand of OU862929.1, from coordinate 35,270,391 downwards.
ATCTGATGGCAGTGGCGGCTCGTGACTTTTGGGTGTGCTAGAGTGCTGGTATTAGAAAAAATGGCATTATTGATGTTGCTGTAGCCGAAAAAAAATTTTTTTTTTTGAAAATCAGTTTTTTGTATGAAAAATTTCAGAAAGTTTCAGTTTGGCCGTGTGCCACACGGATTTCCTGGAATTTTTTCACACAAAACATCAATTTTTGCAGCAACAACAACAACAACATCCATGATGCCATTTTATTAATATTAGCACCCTAGCACACCCAAAAGTCACGAGCCGCCACTGTCTGAGGGTCCCTTTTTTAATCTTACTCATTATGCTTAATACATCAGCCTTATATTCTTTGCGGATATCCACATTTCTCACACGATCATACATGGTTTTACCACACATACGCCTCACGTATCTTACTTCAATAGTTTACTTTCATCCTTCTTCTGCCAGTTCCATGCCTCACTGCCATACATCAGGGCAGGTACCAGGACTCCATTGTGAACTGCTAGCTTCGCTTCTTTTTTATTAGTGCAAATGGCATTCAGTCCTCCATTAATGGAGTTACTAGCATTTACCCTCTTCTCAATATCTCTATCAGCCTTCCCATCTCTCGTAAACATACTACCCAGATACACAAACTCATCCACCTGCTCCAAGTATTCATCATTCACAACTATATCGCACACTGTTTTTGTACTCTCTCTTTCAAAGACCATGACTTTGGACTTATTTACATTCATCATTAACTCATTCTTCATACATACTTTGTTCATCCTAGACATGAGAGACTGTAGATCATAGTATTAGTGTCCCCTTAATCAGTTTCACAAATGATTTGCAGAGTGAAAACAATTTTTTGTTGTATTGTAATAATGTACCTATGCATTTTAACATAAAACCTATGGCCCAACACAACTTCTGTTTATGTAGTCCTATTACAAAGCTGGCTATAATTTTGGAGAATACTTTTATGTAGTGTCTGACCAAATCAGGATTTTCTACCAAAACCGAAGCTTCGGCTGAAACCGAAAACGAAACTTTTTTAGACACGTTAAAAATATATTGTTCACTGAAATTTGACTTATTTTTTACACTTATATAAACAGTTTACATGTGTTAAATGAAAAAAAAAAAAAAACAATAATTATTGAAGTATGTGAAAAACTTTTTTTTTTTGATTTTACTAAAAATTAACAAACATTCTTCCGCATACTTACATTCCATTCCTTATACTTCTTGGAATAAAAAATTATCAATAATCAACACTTACGTACATTATAAAGGAAGGACCTCATAATTGAGTATTTTAATTTAAATTGCTTTTACAATCACAACATTCTTAAGACTAAATTAACCATTTATTGAGATCTTTTGCAGAGTTTCGGTGCGGCCAAAGGTTCGGCAGAAGATCTGCCGAAACCGAAGCTAATGCCGAAACTAGATTTTTTTGCCGAAACCGAAACCAAAACCGAATCTTCGGTCGGTCACTACTTTTATGGTGTGGGTGTGGTGAGTATAAAAAATATCATTGAAATGTACTTTAATATATTATTAATATATTACTATTAATATATTATTTTCAAAGATATATCAGATTAAAACCAATTTTTTTTTCTCAAATGGGTTCCTTATTTTCACTAACCTGAAGTGTGTTAATGAATCTCTTAAATGTTACTCAAATCAATTTTCTTCGGTTTGTATTCGCCGGGTCGCACTGTCGCTAAATTAGTTACTTGCCTTAATTAGTTTTACTAAAACATAATTGATTTTCATAGTATTTTATTATGGGTGAGTTTTTTGTGAATATATTTCGATTCAAAATTTTAAATCGAGCATCTTATTTGCACGAGGCAAATAAACCGCTAAGTGGTTTTTATTTATTTTATGCATAATTTTATAAGAATGAAAAAAGTTAGATTGTACAAAACGTCAAAAATAGTCTTAGCCATAAAGGGGTGCTTTTTAAAAATTATTTCTTACATAGTTAAGTCACAAAAAAACATTTTTTGTAGTAGTTTACACTTATATTTTTTGACACGTAAATAATAATTTTATTGTAATTCCAATTCATACAAAAGGGAGTAAAAGCTTCAATTTATCCGTAGTATATTTTTTGATGTACATAATGTAAACTGATTCATAGTAAAAATTAATCTTAATAGTATCTACATAGGATTTCACATATAGCTTCAACTTATGAGGGAATAACCAGACAAAACCGGAAATGTCATTTTTAAATCAAATTTTAGAGTATTGACTCTTTTCCACAAAAAATTATAAATTGATTTTGAATAACCAGACAAAACCGGAAATGTCATTTTTAAATCAAATTTTAGAGTATTGACTCTTTTCCACAAAAAATTATAAATTGATTTTGAAAGACTGTTCTTTTATCTAGTAATGTTTTAAATTTTGAGAAAATACGGTTATTTTTAAACGACTTCGAAAAGGAGGAGGTTCTCAATTCGACTGTATATTTTTTTTTTTTTTTTTATGTTTGTTACCTCAGAACTTTCGACTGGGTGAACCGATATTGATGATTCTTTTTTTATTTGAAAGCTGGTGCTTCCCATTGTGGTCCCATTTTAATTTGGTCTAGTTCTGACAATGGCATCCATGAGAAAATCATATAAGTCTTAAATTTGCATCAAGTGTGTGCGCGACAAATGGACGAATAACTCAATATCACGCCAACCGATTTCAATGATTCTTTTTTTATTGGGAAGGATGTACTTCAAGGGTAGTTTGATGAGAGTTTGGTTAGGTTCTGATTATGGGATCCATGACAAAGTAACGGAACTCTCCAATTCTGAAGAACAAATTTACGATACTCGGCCGAATCTTAATCGAATTAGTTAGTGTACTTCAGATTCACTAAAAATCAAAAAATAAACAAAAATTTTAACAAAACAAAAAAACGACTTCAAAAAATGCACTAAAAAGTAAAAAAATAATTTCGTATTCTTGTATAATCAACTTACCTTTTCTACTCATTAATATGTAGGTACGATTGTTATTTTTGGAGTCGGTGTCAACCAAGGTACCCGCGGCCCGGCGTGTTCACTTGACAGCTCCTCTCCCGCCGACACCGACTCCAAAAATAACAATCGTACGTACATATTGATGAGTAGAAAAGGTAAGTTGATTATAAAGTTGTAGAAGAATACGAAATTATTTTTTTTACTTTTTAGTGCATTTTTTGAAGTCGTTTTTTTGTTTTGTTAAATTTTTTTTAGTACAATAAGGTTTTACTGTAGGTCATTGGCAGATTCTTTAAATTTTCAAACAAAATTTTGTATTATACAACACACATTTCAAATCATATAATCATGCAGTATTATAAATAAATACAATAACTGGTAAACATATGTTTCAAAATTTTTATTTTCGTTCAAATAAAATCTTAAAAAAAAACCCGAGCTTGTATTTATGACGAAAATTTCTCTATTTTGCCTATCTATTTACGGTCTTACAAATTAATATATTTCAGATTTTTTGCACATTCATTTTGCTTAGACATTATTGAAAAATTATAAATACTTACGATCAAAAAATAATTATAAAAAGTACATAATATTCATATTTTTTACATCACATGTTTGAGCATATTTGTTGCCAACTCGAAGCACCAATATTCGAAACTATTACCCATTTGAACGCAGGAGCGATAAGACGTGTCCGCGGCTCTCTTCTAAGCAATATTTGCCGAAATCGTAAGGCAACGTACAGGAAGGCAGAGCGCTGCATTTGACAAAATCGGAATTTTTGTTTGCTGGTTATTCTGCCCGCGCCTACCCTAGGGAGAGGTGTGGGTCGTAAGGGTGTCTCGCGCGAGTAAAGGGACCCTCCGCCCTGCCTCCGACAACCCGACGCTGTCCTTCCTAGAGTCTTTGGGCGTTCTGCTACCCACTTCCAAATAGCCGTGTCGTCAATGCATCACCGGGAAGTCGGCTTAGGGGCGCGGAAACCGACCCTCAAGCATGACTTTCCTGAAAACATGCACCTCTCAACAGGACTGCCGGGTGTATCTGTGACACACTCCCTCCCTACCAGCAACCACATGAAAATTGAGTGATGTCTTTTAGGTACATCCAATAAACTGGCAGGTAGGCATACCGCCTACACTTGAAAATTTTATTTTCCCCTCTGCTTGTCCCCAAAGAAAGAGGTAATGTATATATTTATTTAATTATTTAATACTAACCTGTACATATAAAGCACCTGCATACTGCTCGTTAACATGTATGTTGGACATGTATGGACGGTAAAATTTATTTAATTAAATGTAGAGACTACAAATAAAAAAAATTAGCTTCCTTGTGAGAGCCCTGAAGGAGTAACCATAAGTTACTTATACCGGGGCGGGTATGCGGTGGAAACCTCCAGTGCTGGTTATTCGCTCTTAAATAATGGATACCTACCAACTGACATGACAAGAACAATAATAACTCCCATTCTCAAATCAAAATCGTTGGACTCTACCTCCCAGGGTAGCTACAGACCGATTTCAATTGCCACCACCATCGCACGATTATTCAAACGTCTATTACTAAACCAGATCGGTCCCAGCTTGGAAACTAAGGACAACCAAATAAGCTTCAAACAGCAAATGTCTACCGATACTTTTTTTTTGTTTTTGAATTTTTTATTTAGATGTATGTAAATATTTTCATACATCTAGTAGGAAAATATAAAAAATACAATTTACGAAGTAGGTACAGGAATATTCACAACTACATTTAAAAAAAGAATACTAAATAAAAAAGATAACTCTACAAAAATACATTATAAAAGAACAAGACCTGAGAATAACATTGGTGAGTAATCAAAAAATATTTTTTACATATAATGCACACATCCTACGAAAATTGCTGAGACTTGAGGCTTCCTTTACGGCATTTGGAAGACTGTTATAGAGTTTTTGTATTAGAGTTTAGAAATACTGCTATATTTACTGTGATAAGAACCCTGGAATACTACAGGAATAAAAAGACCACCACGTATGCATGTTTTCTAGATCTGAGCAAGGCCTTCAACAGGGTTTCTCACCCTCTACTATGGGATAAACTCAGGGAAAGAGGCATATCACCGGCGGTGATACATATCCTCGACTTGTGGCATAGACAGCAGGAGAACTTAGTAAGGTGGAAAGAACCTCTCCGAACCTTTCCTACTGAAGAGCGGCGTTAGACAGGGAGGATGCATGTCCCCGAAATTGTTCAACCTGTACATGGACGAACTCACCGACAGGCTAAACAATGCAGGGGTAGGCTGCCAAATTGGAGGACAGTTTCTGAACAACATCAGTTATGCGGACGACATGGTATTGATGGCACCATCCATAAGAGGCCTACGTATTCTTTTAAAGGTCTGCGAAGAGTTTGCTGAAACATGCAATACAACCCCACTAAAACGGCTCTACTGGTCGTAAGATATGGACAAGGACCAAAAAATATTCCTCCAGCTACCCTGAATGGTGTGAACCTGCAGGTGGCTGAAGGAACTAAATACCTTGGACACATAATCACCAGTAATCTGATGGACGATGACGACATCGATAGGCAAAGAAGAGCTCTCAGTGTAAAAGCAAACATGCTCAGTAGAAGATTCCGCTTTTGCAGTACTGCTGTAAAAAGGACGCTCTTCCTTTCCTTCTGCGCAACCCTGTATACGTGTGAACTCTGGGCAAACTACAAGAAGAATAGTATAGAAAGACTTCGGGTTCAGTATAACAACGCCTTCCGCATAATTTTTGGTCTCCCCAGATATTGCAGCGCTTCCCGGATGTTCACGGACGGGCGAGTTCCTGGCTTTGCAGCCCTTATTAGATATCCAGGGTGGCAGGAATTAGGGAAAGGATAACCAGCTCTGGAAACATCCTCGTCACGGAAGCCCGCCTCAGTCCATCATCCAGTATTGGTGCACACTGGAGAAAAATACTGGCTCCTTATGTGCTCACAGAATCCTGAAAGCTTAATATTATTATTTCTTTTGTTTTCCTTCTACTACTATTAGCTAATTATCTTTTTTTGTTTCGTGTACATTCATATCCACCTTCTTTTTCTTTTTTTCCTTTCAAATACTTTGTACATGTATGTGTATATTATACCCTTATGGAATGTGTGGGATTGCACTCTCCTCCCCACATACTGGAATAAAAACTTATTTATTTATTTATTTTATTTTATTTAAGAGGAACGTTTGTGCGGCCCATACCCGTTTCATACCAATCTTAGTTTTGAATTTGAGATCAAAATACCGAACCAAGTTGGAAAAATATTTTTGTAATCAAAAGGTATATCAAATATCTAGTACGAATATGAGCTACTTTATTTTTTTTTTGCTTTAAATTATAAGATATAGGCCATTAAAAACATTAAAAAAATAATTTTACTGTATTTATCATAAAAATATGATGAAATATAAAATAAAAATTAATGAATGAAATCGTTTTGATGGGTGTAAATTTAAAATACAAATAACCTATTTACGGCGGAATAAAAATTTGTCGTTTATATATTAAAATTACTACCCACAACATGCATTTGTAGCTATGTTTTATTTTTTTTTGTGTTTTCATCATGTTTTCTAAAAAAATTAAGTAAAATTATTTTTTTAAACGTGTTTCATTTACTCACAAATAATTGCCCAAGTTGCCTCTAAAATCATGAAAAAATCTTTAATGGCATATCTTATAATTTAAAGCAAAAATAAATAAAGTAGCTTACATCCGTACTAGATATTTGATATATCTTTTGATTACGAAAAAAATTTTTTTTCAGTTTGGTTGGGTATTTTGATTTAAAATCCATAATTAAGATTTGTATGAAACGGGCCGCATGAACTATCCACTTAAAAAATTTCAGTCCCCACCATCGAAAAAGTGCCCGAGCCGTCAATGGATAACACACGCGTGCTTACAATAAATATTTAGATAATACACACACAGGTTAGCGATAAACCCAGGTTTAAAAAATATTGTAAAACAATTTCAAACTTAATTGAAAACAACTGATTAAATATACCTACCCATGAATCAATTTGTACGTTAATCAAATACTTAACAGAGAAAGTTAAACATCGTTAAAAAAATATTTTCAGTGTGTGCAAAAGAACACATCGACTCACAAATTCTTTGAACGTTTCTACTATTGACATGACCGACTCAAGTACTTAATTGACTTGGTTTAATGTGATACTACACAGGAGTTCTAACTATCCAGAACCAATGAAACTATACCATAAATCATCAAGATATATTAGGGAACATGTTTGAAAAGAAGTATGTGGTAATTAATTTTTTTCATCTCGTTGTTTCTTATACGTAGTAACTAATTTTTATATCAATAATCTGTGCATATGTATTAATAAGAGTGATGCATATTGGAGATGTTAATCTACCTCTAATGAAGTCATGTTGTTTGTCATTTGCTTCTATTTGCGTGGGATTTATATTTCACCCAGAATTAGACTCTCGATCATGTTGTCCCGCCGTCGTCTCCTCACTGCAGTTTCTATATGAAAAAGCTGAGGATTCGGCATCAGGATCTACTCGAAGCCTTACGGGGCTTAATGTTAACAGTGCTAGCGGTCCGGATGGAATACCTGACCCGGTATTGCAGAGATACGCTGCAGAAATTGCTCCAATTTTGATGAAGCTTTTCAAAATATCCTTGAAGTTTGGCTCTGTGCCCTTCGGTTGGAAAAAAGGCGTCATTCATCATATTCCAAAGAAGGGTGACCGCTCCAACCGGCCAACTATAGCCCCATAGCGATTGCATCAGTTCTGTCCAAGGTGATGGAACGTGTGATCAACGACAAACTGCTCACAAACCTCGAGAAGAACAAAATTATTAACAACCGTCAATACGGATTCCGGTGGAATCGCTCGTGCGGCTATCATCTCACGTATGTGAAGCGTGTTTGGAGGCGGTACCTGAAACGTTTTGGTGAGACCCAAACAGTTGCACTGGACATTTCCAAGGCTTTTGATCGGGTTGGCACCGAGGACTTGTCAACAAACTGCCATCTTATGGACTTCCCGCATCCTTGTGTACGTGGATTGCCGACTTTTAGAGGGAGAGTTCGATTCAGACGGTTGCTGATGGTTTCACCTCTTCCTCGCACTCGATAAATGCTGGCATCCCACAGGGATCGGTTCTGTCTCTGACGCACATCAATGACCTTTTGCACCAATTCATTGTTACGCGCATGACAGTACAGTCCATGATAGCTTTTTGTTTGTCAGCCCAGCCAACTACTGTCCCATCTGTTCTATCCAAGGTGATGAAGGTTGATGTCGTTGATCACCTTGGAAGTTCTATCCACATAACTGCTCACATAACTCTAGAAGAAAAAAATCATTAATCTTCTATATATATAAATCGCCGAAATGTACGTACGCGCATAACTTCCGAACGACTACACCAAATTTGATAATTCTTTTTTTTTGTTCGTTATTGTCAGGACAAGGTTTGTATAAAAGAAGCGGTGAGCTCTGGCTTAATGAAATTTGAATAAAAAAATTGCAATAAGTAGCATGCGAGCTGTTTTCAGCTGTTACAACTGAATGTACCGGGACTGAATGTATGGAATGCAGGAAGGGAGAGGGGAACTCGAGAGGGGGTTCGCGGGGCGGGGGGAAGCGGGAGAGGGGAGGGGGGGGAGGGAAGGCGGAGTGGGAATGCGTGAGGGGAAGGGGATGCGGGAGAAGAAGGGGAGGCGGAAGGGGAACGGGACGAATGGGAAATGACACGCACGGAGAAACAATTTCTTTATTAAGTGGCACGCTGGGAACACGCTAGTATTTGATAAAGTTATAAATGTATTGCTTCTTGCAGACAATTTAAAAATATTCAAAATAATTAAAACTGCTGAAGATTGTACCTTTCTACAAAATAATTTAAACAGATTAATTAATTGGTGATCTCTTAACAAATTTTATCTGAACATAAATATATTTCAAATCTAAATTAAATATTATATTCCTTATCAATTTGGGAGGCGGGTATGGGTACCGCCGCCCATTTATTGGATAACCAACACCTCTGCCATAGGTCACCCCAAGTCGTTCGCTGCATTTGGTGACTTAGCAGGGGTGTCCGGATTCATGGGGGTGAGTTTTATCCAGGTCTTGGTGGCCAACGCATCTGCCACGTGGTGTGCAGGATCGAGAGAGGCTGATTCGAGAGAAGGATTTATACATCCGTTACGCTTGGATACACTGACACCCAGAATACACCCAGATTCTACCCACCCCTCAAACCTGTTTCCTTCCCAGAGCTTCTTCTCCTTCCTTTCCTTAAAAAAACCCTCCAAAAAATGATATGTCATTTAGGTCTTTAGGGAAATTATTTTCCTCAGGGCCTCCTGTTGGAGCCAATCTAAAAAAAAAAACTATATGAGAAAAACAATCAAAAATAATAAAGGAATGAAGATGCTTGGCCTCTTTCTTCAAAATTCCAGGGGTTTTAGGATTATTTCAACTTTAAAAATTTTGTATACATCCTTAGTTCGTAGTAAAGTCGAATATAAATCCTCGGTCTGGTCCCCCCATTTTAAAATACGTTCAAATTCAATCGAAAAATTCAACATAAATTCCTCAGACACATTAATTTTGAACTCAGTATTTCCATTGAAAGCATAAACTATAATTACTTGATGTAAGAATCAAATTTATTAAGACTGTCAGATCAAAGAATTATATCCGACTTAATATTTATGTTCAAAATTGTAAATGGTAGTAAAGACAGTACTAATTTAATTAATTTCATTAAATTTCATATACCACTGTACCAAATACAAGGACTGAATTTTAAATACTCGCTTGTACCTAGGTTGCATGAAGTTAGTAATAGACACACAATGTGGTGGATCTATTTAACGGCACGGAGGAGGTAGGTACAAGAGGGCTATACTTTCAAATCTTTTCAATAAATATTAATTCATCTAAGTCTAACCTATTTGTACTAAAATAGAAATAATGAATTGTACCCTATTTGTAGTAAATATTTGTATTTGTAGAATTTTTTATGTTCTTGTATCTCTTACTTAATTATATCTCTGCTGTCATTTCACAACCATTTGTTATTATTTTAAAACATTTATTTCTAATATTGTCTTATGATTTTAACTGTGGATATTAACTCTCGACAGGCCAAGATGCCAAACATACCATCCGTAACCAAGTGGGTCGGCCGATGACCCCATGCATTTTTTTTTTTATGGGCATTTAAACCATGGAGATCCTTTTTTTTGTTATTTTTCCATTTATTAGGCAGGGAATATTACCTATATTTGACAAAATATTTTTTCCTGCGATCAATGATTTTTTCACATTTTTTTTTTAAATGGCTCATTAGGTATTAATCCTTTGCGCAGAAATACCTAAAATACTAAAAATATATTTCATATATGTATTTAACCCGTCTGCTTGTTTAGGAATAAACACATTCCAAAACACGTAATCGCGTTATACTTTCAGAACCAAAAACGTCCCGAGCAACCTTACATTTTAAAAGCAATATGTCTCTCTTCCTCTTGTGCAAACATATGTATTTTTCTTTTAACCAGAAAGATAACAAAATAAAGCTTCTTATTGTCTTTGAAATATGAAAGCTATCTTGCATAGATATTTTACAATCTCGATCCAAAGTGACGGTTTCAGAATTGACGCTTGAAACCGAGAATTCCGGATTGTGAGGTGCGAATATATTGAACTAAGCAGACGGGTTAAGTAGATATAAGAAGGATAGTAATTTTGGGGTCTACCTTCGGCCCCAGTTGGTTGCGGAAGAGTTAAATTAATAAATAAAGTATGTGACGCATGTTTGGGGGTTTTACTATCAGACCCAAAAGATTACACTGGACATTTCCAAGGCCTTTGATCGGTTTTAGCACCAAAGACTTGTCAACAAACTTCCTTCATATGGACTTCTCGCAGCATTGTGTACAAGGATTGCCGACTTTTCAAGAGAGAGGTTGATAATACCTGAAAAAAAAACTCTTGACTCTGTGCAGAAACAGGCAGTCCCTTTCCCCTATCTTAACAAATGGATTGCAATCTTTAGAACACAGGCAGTAGGAATGGTATCCTTGTTCTACTGATACTACAATGGAAGATACTCTGAGGAACTAGCATCATTGATCCCTTCAGCACCAGTAGATAGTCGGGAAACACGCCAAAAGCACCCAACACAATTGATATTTGTCACATGAGAACGAGTCACTTCTTGAGTTAGAAAAAAGATGTACTGCATTGTACGTAAAAGCAGTTACAAAAGTTTTTGTAGCCAAATAAATTATAATTTTTTTTTGCCTCATAATAAATGGACCCATTTGAAGTGCTATAAAAATGTTGAGGACCTAAATGAACTAAGCCAGAACGTACTCAATCGGTAACGGTGGTAATAAACCGGTTAAAAGAAGCCTTCTTTTAAAAGTCTTTGGAATCAGCGTCAGATGAAGTCATATAGTTTATTTAGGCTAAGTATGTGGATAATAAATATTTCTTTTTTCTTCAGATTTGGTGTCTAAATTGGTCGCAAGATGGCGACCGCGTGCAACCCTTATCTCCTTTTATTCCTCATGGTAGGTACCTCATGGCGGGTAACCTCGACACACATATTGTTGTCCCGTCAAAGTCGTGACCTGCAGGAACCTTTCTCCTCCAAACCCACTCCTCCGAAACCTATTGCAGCAGAACAGCCTGAAGTTAAGGAGAAACTCGTAGAAACTGGGGAAGATCATCTCATTGTGCAGACGAAGAAAGGTAAAGTCAGGGGAATTACTCTGACGGCTGCCACTGGAAAGAAGGTAGATGCGTGGTTAGGGATCCCGTATGCTCAAAAGCCAATTGGACCACTCAGGTTTAGGCACCCTCGATCAGTGGAAAGTTGGGGAGATGACATTATAAACGCAACCAGCCATCCTAACACTTGTGTTCAGATCACAGATACAATGTTCCCTGATTTCCCTGGAGCTACCATGTGGAATCCCAACACACCACTTTCGGAAGATTGCCTGTATCTTAATGTATACTCTCCAAAGCCTAGACCAAAGAATGCTGCAGTCATGCTGTGGATTTATGGAGGGGGGTTCTACTCTGGGACAACAACACTAGATGTTTATGATCCAAAAATCTTGGTGTCTGAAGAGAATGTGATTGTGGTGTCCATGCAATACAGAGTCACATCACTCGGCTTCTTGTTCTTTGACAATGAAGAAGTTCCAGGTAACGCAGGCATGTTTGACCAACTGATGGCAATGCATTGGTTCCGTGACAATATTCACGCATTTGGAGGAAATCCGAACAACATAACTCTCTTCGGAGAATCAGCCGGAGCATCGTCCGCGTCCCTTCACTTGCTTTCACCTTTGTCGAGAAATTTGTTTTCTCAAGCAATCATGGAGTCCGGATCAGCTACCGTTCCTTGGGGGATCATATCGCGAGATGAAAGCCTACTGAGAGGTTTACGACTGGCCGAGGCCGTTGGTTGTCCCCACGATGGTCACAACGTATCCGCTACAATAGAGTGCCTCAGAACCAAAGACGCACTCGAACTGGTGAACAATGAATGGGGAGGAATTTCAGATATTTGCGAGTTTCCATTTGTGCCAATAATAGACGGTACCTTTCTGGATGAGAATCCAACATGTTCTCTCGCAGTGAATAACTTCAAGAAAACGAATATCCTGATGGGTTCCAACTCTGAAGAAGGTTTCTATTTCCTTATGTATTACCTGGCTGATATTTTCCAGAAGCAGGAAAATGTTTATGTCAAAAGAGAACAGTTCTTGCAAGCAGTCGAAAAATTGTACCCGAAAGTGAACAATGCAACGCGGCAAGCTATTGTGTCTGAGTATACCGAATGCTTGAATCCTGACGACCCGATAAGGTACAGAGATGCGTTGGACAAGATGGTCGGCGACTATCAGTTCACTTGCAATGTGAATGAGTTCGCCAATCGCTATGCAGAGACTGGGAACAATGTGTACATGTATTATTATACACATCGCAGCACAGTCAGCCCTTGGCCTTCCTGGACGGGAGTGCTCCATGGAGATGAGATTAGCTTTGTGTTTGGAGATCCGCTGAACCCGGGGAAAAATTACACTCCGCAAGAGGCAGAACTCAGCAGGAGGATGATGCGCTACTGGGCCAATTTCGCAAAGACTGGGTAAGTTTCATTTATATTCTTATGTTTTTGTGATATAATTTTATTTTATTTATTTAAACGCCCACAGGGCTTTTACATAGAATGCAGTACATGTTTTTTTTAATTACACTGAAAATAATGAGTTTACAAAATATAGGTAACATAATATTTGTAAAAAACAAAATACAGGTTACATAAAATATAAGCGTTGACAAAATACAGGTATCATAAAATATAAGAAACAAAATAAAGTACATAAAGTATAGGAGATTGACACAAAGTAGGTAATATTTAGAATAGTTGTCCACATTAGTTTATGACAGGGGTTCCCAAAGTGTGCGCCGCGGCGCCCTGGTGCGCCATAGAAATTAAAGAGGGGCGCCGTGAGTCAATCCTCTATCATTATCCGAAACCACAAATATTCGCGGGTACATGTAAAGCAACAATTCCTGTAGCTGTAATCACTAACAAATATCACTCAAAGATCAATGTGGAGCAAGAAATGAGAGTAGCAGTCTCAAATCTTCTTCCCCGCTTTGAAAAACTGTGCGAAAATCATCAAGTTCACCCGTCACATTGATTTGACGGGTGAGTATTTGAGTAACTATTCACAGTATTTGAGTAACTATCGTATTTTATAGTCTTTTTTGTTCTCTATTCCAATTCTGAATTTTTATAAATATAATAAGCTTGGTCACAATGAGCGGTGGGGGACTTTTTTAGTCACCGGGGGGGGGGTTAAAAATTGCAAAAAGTGGGTCACATAGTATGGGTACGTTCCCTTACTACTATTATTGTAGGTAACTACTTCTTTCCACTGTAATATATATAGTCATTATATCTATTCCAAATAGCTTACTAAAGTAGGGCGCCGTGACAAAATACTAAACTTGTAAGTGCACCGCTGACTGAAAAAGATTGGGAACCCCTGGTTTATGAAATAGGTAAAAATACTTAGTTTGCACATATGGCGTTTGAAGTTTGCTAAGTTCAAATTATTGTCAAATACATCCATATTGTTTAAGTATTTGTTACCAATTACATTCTCCAATACAACGTATACAAGAATATGTAAACGTTGTATTGGAGAATGAAAATCGTAGTTGGAATGGGATGTACTTATATAAAATGTTAATGTTTGTCTAGTTGTTCGTGTAAGTACATGTAGGTTTATTAATTGCAGGAGTTTACAACAGTCGAATAAAGTTTAATAAATTAATAAAAAGGTTAGGTCGTTTATTTTTCGTCTGTTTTCTAAAGTTTGAATATTTAAAATATCGACAGGTAATTTATGTGCTCTAAAAGGATGTTAAGTTTAAAATTTACGAAACGTAGAAATTTTCTTTGAATTCTTTCAATATTATGAATTCCGTAATTTTATGGATTTCTTGATTTTTCAACTTTACCAGGAAAATTTCTTCTTTTGAAAGAAAAGGATCCGGAGACAAATATCTCTACATATTATAAATTAAAGTCCTTCGCGTCGTCTGTCTGTTCGCGATCTGTCTGTACTGAACGGATTTTCATGCGGTTTTCACCAATAGATAGAGTGTTTTGTGAGGAAGGTTTAGGTATGTAATTTGTCAAGGATTTGTGTAAATTGGTTGAAACATAACGATAATTGTTAGAAGTGTCGGAAAAAGTCAAGCCGCCTGGTAGCTTTCATCAAAAACGCTGCCTAATCCTTTTGGGATATAACAAAACAATGCATTGTAGGATATTCCTCTTTTATAGATCTAAAAAAAAGTCCGCGAAGGCATATATCTATCTTTTACGGATAGCTTACTATACCCATTCTATCTTCTAAAAAATGGTACATTGCGGTAATTGAAAAGTTATTTAGACGGATACAGTATTAATCCTTATTAACTTAAATACGTTGGTTACCTCAAGCATTTCATGCACATTATTATAATCTTTCACACCATCTCTACGTATTATAAATTAAAGTCCTCCGCGGCATCTGTCTGTCTCTTCGCGATAAACTCAAAGACGGCGGTGGTTATAAAGGTTGGATAACCATCTAGCAACGCGTGGCCGGGTCAGCTAGTTTTTTTATAAGTACTTTCAGCTTCATAAATCATAGAATATTATAATAAAATGTAATTTTTCATGGGACTGCGATATTAAATAAATGAAAATTTACACATTTTCTTTGATTTTGCAGCAACCCCAATAGGTCTTTGAATGGCACCAAGACTTGTACGCAATGGCCAGTGCACACGACCTATGGGCGCGAGTTCCTCACACTGAAAATCAACTCCACAGCAATAGGTCATGGGCCGCGGCTCAAACAGTGCGCCTTCTGGAAGAAGAACCTACCCACCTTAACTGATCTGTAAGAGCATCATTGAAATGAAATCGTTGAGTTCCTCGTCTCGCTGAGATGCTCCGACTCCAGATACTAATATCTACAGCCTATATGTCGGACGAATATCTACAGCTCATATGTTGGACTAATATCAATGAACTTCAGAGTGAGAACTAATATCTACAGAGCTAAGGTCGGACGAATATCTATGACGGTCCCAGTGGTAACTAATATCTATGGAGCGTAGATTGAACTAATATCTACAGAGGACAGCTGAGCAAGAGGTTGTACGGAAAAGCATAAATTACTTCAATTACGTAATTACTAATTACATAAAGGCTTAAAAGTTTAAAGTACGTACATGTAGTTTTTGCATAATTTTACGTATTTTGCTGTTTACGAGGATAATAATTTATTGAACAAACATGGAGGTCATAATACAACGATATTTATTTATTTCGAAATACACGAAATGGTCATGGTAACAGACTAAATAATTTAGAAGCACTCGAAATAAAGAAAGCTGTTAAAACAAAAACCCAAATCCTTAATAATCAGCTAAATATGTCCAATAGTCCGATATTAGGGATTTTTACATATGTACATACATAAATAAAGTTTTTTAAACTGCATACGCAATATTAAGTTATTCCAATATGCTATACATAATTGCAAATCCAACCTCTGCTAGTGCTGTAGATATTCGTCCACACTTTGGTTCTCATAGATATTAATCAACAGTTTGAGCTGTAGATATTCGTCCTCACTTTGGTTCTCATAGATATTAGTCCGATTTGTTCAGTTTTTGGAATTCCTGTAGATATTAGTAGACGCCTCCGATGCTCCTAGCGATGATCTGGTGGATGACCAGATGGTTCCTGTGAGGCTGCATAAGAATTCTTGTGCTGATTGATTGAATTTCTGTTGATTGATTTTTGATCAACAGCTCAATATTATCTGGAATGGGTGGCGATTTTATTTCAACAGATGCATATCTTAATAAAATGAAATAATGAAGAAATAATCTGATCATGTTTTTCAAATAAAAATTTTAAAAATATATTTTTCCTTCACACCTCGCCGTTAGGTAGTTGGGTACCACCAAGCAAGTCATGTGACAGATGAGGAAGAGCATGTGTCAGCAATCTATTGCAATGTGAAGCAGTGTGATCAGTGGCAACGTTTGAAAAAAATTCTGTTGGAGCTAATCTAAAAAAAAAACTATATGAGAAAAACAATCAATAATAATAATGGAATGAAAATGCTTGGCCTCATTCTTCGAAATAGAGAACTCCAGTCCAGTTTTTATTTTTTTAATAAATAATGACCTTCTAACTTAAATAACTGCATTTTTATTTTTATTTTTAGAGTTAGTTTTAATAGTTAAAATAATTGTAAAAGTTTTAATTTTTCAAGATGCCCCTAAGACCACCGTATGTACGGTGAATCGTGTGACGTCATCACACCTGAAAAATTACTATAGGATTGGGCAATCAGCTGATTAAGTGCCGCCATTTTGAATACCGTTATTCGAAGCATTCTCTCTAGAAGAAGCATTACTATTTTTTGTGCAGTAGTTTTTCAATATTTTAAATAATAGAGATACCTCTATTTTTGATACTGAATTATTTAGGCTTAAATATGGTTTCAATAAGCACAAACACTAAATCTCTATAAAGAGTATGAAATAACGAATAACATGAAATGTTGTTAATACTGATGACTTATGTCATACCTACATAATCAAAGATTTCAATAAAATGACTTGCAATGACTGGTGACGCGTGACGTGTGTTTTGACCAGAGGGGTAAAAAATGCACTTTTTAATAATTTTTTAAGAACTCTACGTTTAATATTATGAAAAAAAACTTGTATATTCAGAATCTGCATTTATTGGTCTACATGGACATATTTTTTTAAAGCCATAATATTTTTCACTGGAGTTCCTTATTCCAGGGGTTTTAGGAATATTTCAACTTTAAAAATTTTGTATACATCCTTAGTTCGTAGTAAAGTCGAATATAACTCCTCGATCTAGTCCCCCCATTTTAAAATATGTTCAGATTCAATCGAAAAATTCAACATAAATTACTCAGACACATTAATTTTAAACTCGGTATTTCCGTTGAAAACATAAACTATAATTACTAGATGTAAGAATTAAATTTATAAAGACTGTCTAAGAATTATATCCGACTTAATATTTATGTTCAAAATTGGAAATGGTAGTATAGACAGTACTAATTTAATTAATCTCATAGAATTTCAAATACCCACTGTACCAAATACTAGGACTGAATTCTAAATACTCGATTGTACCTAGGTTGCATGAAGTTAGTATGTATTATGTATATACAGTGTCTACACAAACAGTATCGTCATAAGAACATGTGCGTCACACATAGCTCAAATTCACGGTACTACAAATATTACGTGACACCACACCTGACTATATACAATAATAATGTCGATAATCGCCCACATTTTTTACTCTAAATATGCCCAGGAATCGCTGTTTAAAATCCTTCTGGTACATGCTGTCACACCTTGTACACATTTTTTGTTTGTTTTTGTTTAGGTTCAGAGTTGGATATGTTTGAGTGGTTAGCAAGGCATCATCACTCACGGTCATGCACAATGTATAAGCATGTTTCGCAACAAACATATTATTTCGATGATTAATCCCTTAGGCCTCGGGCATATTTTGTCAGAAAAACTAAAAAAAAATGAAAAATTTCTGAAGGAATGCGAAAACTAAAAACCGTCATTGTCAAAACTGTCAAATTTCATAATTAGAAATATATTCACTGGAATATATATTTTTTAATGCAAACATAAAAAAGTTTTTAAAATGGGTAACCTTAAGTTTTTCTAACTAAAATTAGTGATAATGAAAAAAAAAATAAAAACACAAACAGACAAATGTATTATAAATGTTATCGTCACCTCACTTTTTTCTTGTTACATGTAAAAAATAATTAATAAAAAATTCATCATTTTTTTTTCAAATTGCGGTTGGAATCTTTGGTTTCATAAAGGTGTACTTTTAATTATTTTATGATTGGTGTTTAGATTTGAATATAAAGCGTGGTGATTTCTCTTTCTAACACCTTTTACATAATTTTTCTCGCTATGATAATAAGGGAGATACAACGATTTTTTTTACAATGAGACCTATATGAGTTGTTCCCCAGAGCGTTCCCTACTTATCTTGAGGGTTTAACTCAGTTGTTCCCTACTTATCTTGAGGGTTTAACTCAGCATCAAACTCATGTCTTCTGTCAAAGGACTAGGTGAAAAATAGGATAAAGGTGAAATGCAAGATACCATAAAGGCCAGAGATAATTGTGTAAACGGTTTCTTTATTAATAAATATTTGTACTATTTTAACATTGTAACTTGGTTTGCATCAATCACATTAGGGTTTACCGCCTGACTCAACAAAATGCTAACATTATTATCTGTACTTAATAAATCTCTTAAATTGAGATTAGCAATGTTGCTCAAATCAATTATCTTTGGTTGATATTCGTTGGGTGTTAGCTGCGTCCTTAAATCATTAATTGCCTCTTCAGGTTGTGTCAAAACCGCTTTCATTTTCATAGCTCGTTCTTGTGGATGAGTTTTCATGTGGGTGGAGAGGGTTGAAGAAGTAGAAAAAGATTTGTTGCAGACATGACAAGGGAATGGCTTTTCCAGAGTGTGGGATCTGAGATGAACCTTCAGAGCGGTGGAGGCTGGGAATGCTTTTTCACAGAATTTGCAAGAATACGGATTTTCTCCTAGGTGAAAAGAAACAAATAATGGTGAAAACAAATTTGTTTAAAAATCCATCATAGTTAACCACTGGAGCGACCAAGCGAATTAAATTAATTTGCCTCGACTGCTAGAGATTTCCAGAACATTATTTTTTAAATTTTTCACCAATGTAAAAAAAAATCATACCTTTGTATTTTAACATGGAGACATAAAAGCTTATTATAGTGCTGTATAGCCAATGAGTTAGCCTGTATTTTACCGTTTATCTAATATTTGTAGTATATATAAAAAATATATATTAAAAATCGTAAGGTTTAAAACCGCGCGAATCATGCATGTTTGTTACTTTGAAACTGCCATGGGAGGTACTTATTCGAGTCAACATAGAATATTTTAGATTTCTGTATATTGCCTGTGGCATACTTGATAATAAAAGGTGCATTTCTACAGAAAAAGGACTTAATTTTAACCGTAAACAGCTGATCAGAAATTCTGCATGGCAAAAATATTTAAAAAACTTATTTTTAACATTGTTTCAAAATAGTCTACGAAGTTTGTATTTGCGACATCTTCGGTCACAATAAATAAAGCATTTCAATAGCTTCGTTTTAAGTCCAAAATAACAAACGTGGGAGCTACAAATATTTAAAATAAAAAATTGCCAAATAAAGAGATAATGGGCTTTTTTTATCCAAAAAGCAATCGGAAACATTTAAAATGGCGCCAATATATGACAAAAATCGCTCCAGTGGTTAAACAATATAAATAGCCAAAATATGTATTATAACTTAAATTTTACAAGTTATTTTTCTTAAGTCGGTTCTCATTGCTGAGGGTAGTGATCCTTACTCCAATTTCTATGGTGGACGAGGCTCGGACACCGATGAGCCGCGAACACATGTATCAAACGCCAGTGATACTTGGCCAATCCAGCGTGTTGGCGACCTTCCTCTGCTTCTTCTGCCTTCCATGTCGTCAGTGACTATGAGTTTCTCCAAGTTGGTGTCCGCACTTTGGCGAACAACGCGTTCAAAGTATCTTAAAATATGTTAGGCAGATAGTTGATGCTTAGATCTTCCAGAATGGACACATTTGTGCACCTGGCTGTCTATGGAATCCTGAGCATTTTTCTCCAGCAAATTTATTATCACCAAAAGTTATTATTGTCAAATTAATAACAAACTTGAAAAATCACCTCAAGAGTTCTTAAAACTGTAGGTACCAAACGATGTATGTATTACTAAAATTGAGAAGCAATTATGATTGCTAAGAAGAAACATTACTAAGATAGATGCAATACTAAAAGAAGGTGAATCTGTACGACAACTGCGTTAGCTTCTATGCACAATGAAGGAATTCATTTTTAAATTCCTACTAAGGGAAAGGAATATTTTAGAACACATAATTATTACGGCAATCAATGGAACCAATAAAGGTACAGTTGAAAGTACAAATTTACTTGCATCAATGCATATTTACTTAGATTAAACGTAATGATTTCCAAAAGAGAAACAAGTAATGGTAAAATTTTTAAACATGCGCACGTTAAAAAGCGCAGTTTAAAACAACATAATTTTCATATATGAAAGGTAACAGAGTTTAATAAATCAAGAACGCCTCACACATCATACATGGTAATGTTATATTATTGTAAAACCAAGCTTATGGGTCCAAGTGGTTAATACTAAGCGAAGACAGAAACATTTCCAAATTGAAAGGCTTTGTGGTTGGGACAGCCGTCCAAGGTAAACTCCAAAGACTGATCGAATTTGGATTAGAGATGGTCGATATTCCTTCCTCGTTACTTGGAACCGGTTCCACATCAGTCTCTGATGACTGGAACTGCAGCGACAATCCAATTCAGGTATCAACCATTTCAAGTTTGGATCACTAGTTAAGACAGTAGAATAGTATATAAAGCTAAAAAATCAATGTTGCATCCAAAACTGCTCAAGAATTACAGCTTCAGATGCACTTGAAATGGACTGTAAATATGTACTAAAAACGAAAAGAAACGAAATGGTGTTTGCTGGAATTGGGTAATAGTATGTGTAGGAAAAAACAAGTATGCAAGGAAAAAGGAATGACTAATCGCTTACCACTGTATCTCTACGAAGGAGCACACGACACAACCACAATATAATAGTTCCACCACAATACCTTGAGGTAATTATCGCCACAACAAAACAAAATTTCTTCTTTTTACTTAAAAATGAGGTTCCAAGATAGTTGTTTTCTTCTTAAATCTTCTTATGTTTTCAAAAGAGGTGCACTCGAATTTTCACTATTTTTCTTGTCATTGTTCCAAATTTTAAATACTTTTCTAGCAAGTTTGATGGTTAGGGAGAGGTAGGGATTGGATAAATGACATCCCGCTGGGAACTAAGCATACTCTCATTTCAAAACCAACATGTGTTATTTGCAGACGCGGCTCCTTCCTTAGTGCATATGTGCACTGAGACTACATCGGAAGTGTAAATTAGTTCATCCTCTCACAATGAATTCCCGCCAATTCGTTACAAAATCTTTACCAATTGCCTAAACTCCCTCCCATGAGAGAGAAAGGAATTCGTGCACATTTTGTTATGCCCAGGCGTAACATTACATGAAGTTATATTTCTATTGGGATCATCTCCAGATGCTGGAGTGCTCGGGCCTGTGAAATGAGCAAGACAGGTATAGACCCATAAAGACGATTGACGTGTGAAAGCAGAGAAGACATATGGTGCCTGCGTGCATTAGCGGAGCAAATGACAAAAAATTAAACTTGCATAATGTGGTACCGAACCTTTGGAATGAAATAGTTATGTTCAACGAATTTAAGACGAAATAACAATATTATGTTTTAATGCCATCGGCCGCCGGCGCGGCGCTGTATTGTTTCGGTATTGACAGCATTTTAACAGTTTTCGCAAGTTTTATTCTCTAAAAAAACTTATTTAAAAATGAGTGCTACTGAAAACATTGCGATTAACGTAGATTTTATCAAATTTAACTTAGTGAAGTATTTTAGTGAAACGGTTAAACTTATAAAAATAATTTGTACTATTCCAATAACAACTGTTGAGTGCGAACGGTGTTTTTCTCCGTTAAAACATGTAAAAACAATTCTGAGGAATGTCTCAAGATTGGCTTAATGCTTTGTCAATGTTGAGCATCGAAAAAGGTTTGATATCTTCTATACCAGAATTTAATAATCGTGTCATTGTAGTATTTTCAAAAATGAAAGAGCGATGGAAATGAAAGGTATGTCACCCCTTAATCACTTTATTTTCCTATGTTAATGTTTCCTTTTTTTGTGAAATGCACTGCTCGCAAATTTTGTCACGGGCCGTCTCTGGTTATTTGCTAACCTGTATGTGTCGTGAGGTGTAATTTAAGGTGGCTAGTAACTAAGCATATTCTCATTTAAAAACCAACATATGTTATTTGCTAACCTGTATGTCTCCTGAGGTGTACTTTAAGGTCACTAGGAACTAAGCATATTCTCATTTCAAAACCAACATGTGTTATTTGCTAACCTGTATGTCTCCTGAGGTGTAATTTAAGGTCACTAGGAACTAAGCATATTCTCATTTCAAAACCAACATGTGCTATTTGCTAACCTGTATGTCTCCTGAGGTGCGCTTTAAGGTCGCTAGGAACTAAGCATATTTTCATTTCAAAACCAACATGTGTTATTTGCTAACCTGTATGTCTCCTGAGGTGTACTTTAAGGTCAGCAGAACGGCTGAACTTGCTGGGACAGATTGTGCAGAGAAAGGGGCGCTCCTGGGAGTGCGCTTGGAGTATGTGAGACTTAAGTTGCTGTTTCTGTTTGAAACTCATCCCGCACTCAGAACAAAGATGGGGTCTACAAAAAATACAACAATTAAATATGTGTGTATTTTAAAATATTGTTGATTAGCTTCTTATAGTGCAATCAACGCAAAACACAATCCCAACTAGCAAATAAATGATTAATCCACCAAAAGGCAAAATAAATTGGATGAAATCATTTGTGGCTATAATAATTGTGGTGTATAGGAGTATATATGTAGTTTCAACATCCGTCAACAGACGTCGTTAGAATAGGTAGTTATATGTAGTTTTGAGGTGTCTCAATGTTTTTGCTCGTTTAAGACTCGCAACTGTCGCTGGCCCGCCAGAGGGCAAAAAATCATATATTTTTTAAAATTTTTAAATGCGAAATTAACCCTTATGCATAAAGAAACTGTAAGAAGGAGAAGGTCAAAATCACTTGCGCCAACATCTTTCTTGAGGTAACAGTGAGGTAACGACCTCCGTAGTCCAGTGGCTAAGACTCTTGACTCACATTCCGGAGGTCGCGGGTTCGAACCCGGCATGCGCAAATAAATTTTATTTGATTAATTTGTGTTATTTCACAATTAATTCATTTAAAATAATATATAGTATATTTGCGGCATGTTCCAGAGTGGAAGATACTATTAGTATCGCCCTGGTGTAAGACCACCATTCAGAATTGAAACGTTGCTTGAAAATGGCTTTAGCCGTGTTTAGTGACCAGATCTGAATAGCCAGGTATTTCCCAACCTTCCTCATCCCCACCTCCTTCCCCTCCCCACTACCTTCAGCCTCACAACATACCCCAATTGGGGATGCCATAGTCTCACTGGCTCCAGACGGGAGCAGTTGAGATTCTTGTGCGGTATTCACTGTAAAAAAAAAAAAGTTGATTTGATTAATCTAGATTGACGGAATAATTTTATATAAATTTTCTATGACTTTGCGGGTCAGCTGTCAGTGGTAAAAACAAGAATATTTAACATTTTAAAAAGACTATCAATGCCATTATTTATTTGAAAACTCCCTTTTATCTAGGGTGTGTATTGAGGTTTGTGTAGAAATAATAAAATCAGTTTATATTCGTACGAATATATTTTTTTTATATTTGTTTGCTGAATGGGAGAATATAACTTTTTTTTTTTTTAGATAGAGTTAGCAACTCTGGGAAAACTTGAAACGATGTTGTCATGTAATACATACGAATAATAAGATATATTACCAAGTAAACAGAAAACAATCTAAAAAAAACATTGATCTGTTTTTATATTGATATTTGATCAGAATTCATCAAGATAATTTTTTTTGCAGTTTTTCAAAATACCATCCAACGTTTAACAGGTTAATAAAGAAATTTATTAATGCGAGTCTTGAAGAGGCCCCCATTATAATATGAAAGACGAAACTTTCGTTCCACGTATAAGCCAACTTACACAAAAATGAGTTAAGAAATGACCCGTTCTGGTGAAGCCAATATCAACTACGAACGGGTGTAGGGGAATTTATAATGGGGCTTGGCTCTTGATAGTTCTTGGTATTTGGAATTTGACGGCTACACCAAAACTATATGCAGAAAACCATACTATCCGACTTACTGAATTAACACGCATAATATGGTATCATAAGTACTTCTAACGTATAATACATTAACACACACGATCTACACATCAGCACTGATGATGGACACGTCCAAAACGTTAGCTAAAGAAATGGAGGAAGCGCAGAATCGCCCATGATTTGAGCAAACTAAGTAAATCATGCTTATTTAGATTGAAACCAAACTTCGCTTATGTCAAATCCATGCTATACAACTTTAAATGTACATTAAATTAATAAATAATCATGTATACATACTGCATTTCGTGTTTCATACTAGTTTATTTATTTATTTTTTTATTTTTTATTGAAAGAATAGATAATACATGTAATCAACAAACAAGTCCTGCTAAGCCAATAGAATTGGCTTGTCAACAGGTGCTTATATTTCAGTTACATATACATTTTTAAAATTTAAAATTTACATCTTATATCTACAGATTCAACATTTTTTCATACACATCAATATCAATATAAATATTTTTTTTTCGATAGCCAATTTTTCACCGCATATTTAACCTTATTCATAGAATTACATTGCTTTATAGTGTCAGGTATTAAATTAAATATCTTCGGTATGATGTATTCAAATGTTCTCTGTCCGTAAATTTCAGAACTATTAAACCATCGTTGTGCGTGAATCTAGTGCTGTATTTATGTTCTAATTTCTCTTTACGCTGCGGGGTAAATATATTCTGAATTGTAATTTGGTGCCATAGTATTGCCTTAACAGATAAAATTTTGGCACTCTGAAACAGCAACGGTGAATTACGTCTCTGTTTGAAAATATTAGGGACGACTAATAATTTAACATTTTAGTTGAAAAAACAATTGCAAGCCATAGACAATCACACATATTTGACAGGCAATTGCATATGGAATCGATTCCGTATCCATAAAAGAATCGAATCGCTCTTCTGGTCGGGTTAGAAGGAGATGCATATAGTTGCGTCGACATGGCAAAATAATCCAAAAATTAAACGAGATAAAACAACACATTCAAAATTCTCATGTGATTAAACTAAAAATAAGGATGTAAATTTAAAAATGGCAACTTACTTGGTAACTAAATCCTCGTCTTTAATTTGTGTCTGGATGATTATCGGTGTAGGTAATTGGGGGTCAATGCTCTTATTTCCGGTCTCACTGAATTCAGTGATAATTGGAGAGTTGTGGTGACTTCTAATCGTCATGTGCTTCCGTAGTTTAGATTCAGTGGGGAATTTTAGGTCACAGACGCTGCATGGATATTGATTTGCCTCTAGAAATAGTGACATAACAATATTTTTTTTATGTGTTACATAAAACATGTATAAATACCAGGATTGCGAATTTGTGGGGAATTCCCCAAATTGTGGGGAATTTCTAATTTTAAAAGAATTGGATATTCTGAGGGAGAACCATGCGGAAAATGCGGCGATTCCGGACAATTCAATAATTAACCAATCATATTGATAAAAATATCTCTACATATTATAAATTAAAGTTCCCCGCGTCGTATGTCTGTCTGTTCGCGATAAACTCGAAAACTACTGAACGGATTTTCATGCGGTTTTCACCAATAGATAGAGTGTTTCGTGAGGAAGGCATAAGTATGTAATTTGTCAAGGATTTGTGTAAATTGGTTGAAACATAACGATAATTGTTAGAAGTGTCGGAAAAAGTCAAGCCGCCAGGTAGCTTTCGTCGAAAACGCTGCCTAATCCTTTTGGGATATAACAAAACAATTCATGGTGGGATATTCCTCTTTTATAGATCTACAAAAAAGTCCGCGAAGGCATATATCTATCTTTTACGGATAGCTTACTATACCCATTCTATCTTCTAAAAAAATGGTTACGTACATTGCGGTAATTGAAAAGTTATTTAGACGGATATAGTAGTAATCCTTATTAACTTAAATACGTTAGTTACCCCAAGCATTTCATGCACATTATTATAATGTTTCACACCATCTTTACGTATTATAAATTAAAGTCCTCCGTGGCATCTGTCTGTCTCTTCGCGATAAACTCAAAGACGGCGGTGGTAAAGGTTGGCTAACCATCCAGTAGATAACGTTGTGTTTTATTAGCCACAGCAACGCGTGGCCGGGTCAGCTAGTTTACAATAATTATGAGAATGTACTACAATTTCATTATCTTTAGCAGAAAATGTTTCAAAAAATTTATGTTTTTAAAGCCTGAACTTAGATAGCGTAGGGAGTGTGGCGAACCCATCGCTCAGGGACTGGAAATCACAAACCTGCAATAGCCATCCCAAGCCAAGGTGTGAGCTACCGTGCTCAGGCTGAATGTCCTGGGGAACAGTGTCACGAACGGTGCCTCTGAGAAACAAGGTCGCATCTCGGAGTATTTAGACCTCACTCCAGCACTCAGGGCTCTGCTGGAGTGGACCTTCTATTTCCCTGGTAACTCGTGGGACAAAAAAAATTGGACCATTCGAAAACTAGGGGCCTTTTGGGAACCTAGGAATGCTGAGGCCACCTCTGTGGATTTCCTTCCTGGGGCCGTAAGAGGAACCAAGAGGAGAAACCGTGGAGAAGTGAGCTGAGGCCACCTCCATGAACTCTTCCCTTGTGGGGCCTTCAAGGAACCAAGGGGAAGGGCACCCTTCCAGCGCGGGGTCTTTGTGGAACCAAGGAGGAGTGAAGTGGAGAGATAATGTCCTCTTCCCATGTGGGGCCTTCGAGGAACCATGTAGGAGTGAAGAGGAGAAATGAGGCCAGCACTCAGGGCTCTGCTAGAGTGGACCTTCTATTTCGCTGGTAACTCGTGGGACAAAAAAAAAAAATTGGACCATTCGAAAACTAGGGGCCTTTTGGGAACCTAGGAATGCTGAGGCCACCTCTGTAGATTTCCTTCTTGGGGCCGTAGGAGGAACTAAGAGGAGAAACCGTGGAGAGGTGAGCTGAGGCCACCTCCATGAACTCTTCCCTTGTGGGGCCTTCAAGGAACCAAGGGGAAGGGCACCCTTCCAGCGCGGGGCCTTTGTGGAACCAAGGAGGAGTGAAGTGGAGAGATAATGTTCTCTTCCCATGTGGGGCCTTCGAGGAACCATGTAGGAGTGAAGAGGAGAAATGAGGCCATCTTGGTGAACTCTTCCTCTGTGGGGCCTTAGAGGAACCAAGGAAGAGAGATGAAGTTCTCTTCCCTCCTGGGGCCCTCGGGGAGCCAAGGTGGAGTGGATTCTTCCCTTGGGGGCCTTTAGGAAACCAAGGGGAGGTGGACTCTCCGTCGTGGAGCCTTCGGGGAACTAAGGAGTGGAGAGGAGAGATGAAGCCCTCTTCCGTCGTGGGGCCTTCAGGGAACCAAGGAGGAGTGAAGAGGGGAAATGAGACCTGGGAAGACACATTGTCGGACCAGAAGATATAGCTTCATTTCGAATGACAATCCTGGTGAACTTTATAAAAGGGACTGGGTTACTGTCAAAGGAATGAGGTAAAATGGGAGATAGAACAATGGGTCTATGGCCTAAGTGCTCTCGGGAACTATGTATATGTAAACCGTCTCCGATTATTTATAAAAAAAAAAAAAAAGCCTGAACTTAAGAGAAAATCAGAAAATGACTAAATAATGAATAAAAAAAATGCAAATTTTAACAGAATTTTGTTTCATTTTGGTGTTAAGGGAACTTGTGGGGATTTTTTTTTTTTTAAATTAACTCCACGTAGGAGGTCTTGAGGAAAATAATTTACCTCAGGGCCGATGTCATCTTTGGGGATGTAGCGTAGTTTTGGTTGTGGAAACCATTACTGGTCTTCACAGATTTTTTGGGCGGCAGAGATGAGAATCTCGCCGGGGTAATGGGAAAAATATAGGTTCCTTGCTAACTATTAGCATTCAATATAGAAATAAAATAAAAGAGTTCAATTAACAGATGCTGGTATATCTATATACTTAACCAGCCGATAACTTTTCGAGTTTTGAATTAAATTTTTTTTTTAATTAAAATTATTTTTTTTTTAAATATAAAAAAACAGATAAAAATTTTATTTAGGCATTACAATATGTTTATTTTTTGTTCTAATATTTAAATAAATCTATTTACATCACAAGGATGGTAGTTAGGTAGGTACTCTTTGGATTTAACAGAGATACCTGCTGGTTTGAAAATAGAATTCAAACAAATAAATAACTGACATCGCCTGTTTTTATGGAAAATTTTCTTGTCTTTGTGAAAACTTACTAGTTGTGTATTAATTGACAACTAACTACTTGTGCAAGTTTCAAGTCATAAAAGGGTTGCACTGATTGAACTTAACTATTGGATGAAATTACGGAGGCCTCCAAGTTACAAGAACTACAAAACAAGGTTGGTGGATCTGTTATTTTCCCTGGAGCTTTCTTTGTGCCATTCTTTGTGATATTATTTGTCCGCGCAAGTAAAGTTTTCATAATCAAATCTGTGAGTATTAGGCTCAGAGGGTCTGGGGTTATTTATACACCTCATATTATAATGCAAATATTCTTTGTTTCTTTTATACAGAGCTCGAAAAAACACCCGAAATTCGTGCCACTAGACTAGAATACCCCCTTAATTATGATCCCATACAGCTGCGCGTGAAGGTACCCTACATAAGCAGCTCCCGCTCGTTCGTTCGACACTTGTTCTATTCCCAAAAACAGATTTATGTTCTGTCAGGATTTAACGCTGAAGCCGGTTGTAAAGGGATAAGAGTAGGTATTATTTATGGTGCATCTCTCGAGGGAGGGGTTAATGTATTTTTAAATGTAAAAAGTAAATAAGATTTTTTTTTAAATACCTGAATGTGTCTTCATGTGGCTTTCAAGACTATTTTTTCTTAGAAAAGTGCGGCCGCATAGTTCACAGGAAAAAGGAACATTTTCATGCTGACGAAGGTGAATGGTCAAATGAACAGACTGCGTAAAACCTGAAACAAACAAAGATTTAAAAAGTCTTCTACTTTCCTCCATTTGTGCCGGAGATAATAGAACATACTTTCAGTATGGCTCTGGTTAGAGACCACTATGTGGGAACAACACAAGGTTGTTAGTGCTGCGAATGGTTCTTGAATTATCAACACGCCTCATTACTAGGGCTCGGATAAATATGTATTAAAAAATTCAAAATATGTACATATAATATGGACCAAAAAATGTAAAATATGGAAAAAATATGGAGTATCTATCTATATAAACAAAAATGAATCGTCGAAATGTATGTACGCGCATAACTTCCGAACGACTGCACCAAATTGGATAATTCTTTTTTTTGTATGTTCATTATTGTCAGGGCAAGGTTTGTATAAAACTACTGGTGAGTTCTGGCATTATGAAATTTGTATAAAAAAAACTGCAATGGGTGTCACGCGAGCTGTTTTAAAACTGAATGTACCGGGAATGAATGGATGGAATGTGGGAGGGGGAGGGGAACTCGGGAGGGGGAAGGGGAAATCTGGAAGGGGGTTCACGGGATGAGGAAAGGGGGAAAGGGGGGAGTGAAGTGGGGAGAGGGAAAGTGGAGAAGGCGGAGCGGAAGGGAAAGGGGACGAATGGGAAAAAGCGGAAGGGGACGCGAGAAAGGAAGAGGAGGCGGAAGGGAAACGGGACGAATGGGAAAGGACACGTAGGGAGAAACAATTTCTTTATTAAATGGCATAGCAGCGCATGCCGGGTACCAGCTAGTAAAATAATAATATCTTTCATATTAACCCCTCAGAAAATCGCCAATATGCACTTTTAATGTCTTTAACGAAATGACATTTTACGAAAACTTTGTATTATTACCGCTTCACAAATAAAGCTCTATAAATGAAACATTTCTGAACGTAGCCAAATAGTAAAAACTGTTTTAGACAGGTTACAAAATAAGCTTTCTAATTATTATATTACAAATAAATATTTATATTTGTAAATATTAAAATTTAGAATGCAAACATTAAAAAAATGTGAAAATGACTCACGTGATGTTTTTATGTGAAAACGGTACTAAAATCACAGATTATGTAAACAACAATACTTATTCTATTGTATAAATGTGTAATAAACACTTTTTTATCATTTCACTTTTTTATCATTTCATATAAAAATATTTAATAAAAATTAACAACGTCGGGCACCCCGTAGGAAATTTGGCGGGATAAATTATGTGTCAGACTGCGCGTCTGACAGAATGTTGTTTTTATGTATTTCTATGGACAACTTGAATAGAGATGTGCAGCGTGATTCACTATCGACATTTCACTTTTTATTTTACGGATGTAACTAAAACAATAACGGAGTCATAACGGTTTCTATGGAGACACACGCGCTGACGTGTAAACACACTTATTGTACTTCACTGCTGTCGTATTTTTAACGCATATATCTGCTTACGTTGCGGAGGGGTTAAACAATGTTTATTGTGAAAAATTACTATGCAGTAACAATAGGCCACTTGCATGGACTTCATAACGACTTGGAAAAAATCGTGTGGATAGAGTTTTTTACTAAGATTACGAAAATGTTAGTAAAAAGTTTTAGAAATGTACAGTTTTTTTTATTTTTAAATAAATAAATCCATTATTTGGGCTCGTGACGTCACTACATGAAAATGTCCCGTCGCCGAAAATGTTCCTATTAATTTTATAAAATTCCACACTGATTTATTTTTTTATATGGCATCACTTTGATTTCAGGCGAATTTTTGAATTCGTTCACTAGATTTATTGTTTGTTCTCTGCGAACTTATCATTTGGTTTGATTTTTTGACAGATGTTCTGAAGAGAACCCCGTACAATTAATGGGTACGGGGTTCTCTTCAGAACGTGAAGAGGATGTCGGTACATGTTTTAGAGGTATAATGATTATGGTGCTGATTTTAACAAAATAAAATTTTATAATATTCTTATTATTATTACAATTTACAAGTTCAAGTATATTACATTGAATTTAGTAATATAGACGCTGTACATTATAATGATTTATGATCAATAAGATGGATCAAGGAAAAAAATATTTATGAGATGTAATATTTTTGGTATGCCTCGTTATTCTCCTGTGCCATTCGTGTGGAAAACGTTCTTTTTTTTTTAAATGATTTTCGGCTATGTAATTATCGTTTTTTCACACCTATAAAATTATGTCCCGTCTTTCCGGTTTATAAAAAATGGTCTGATTTTTCGTATTGAAATTTTCAAAAAATCCCCAGGGTTTCAAAAATACGATTAAAAAAAAAAAAAAAAAACAGAATGTCTTAGAATATTTGCCTAAACCGGAAAAAAATTTAAAAAAATGTGATGCAAGTGGCCTATTACATTAAAAAAATTATAAAAAGATAGCTAAATGTTCAGGTAATTCAATGTAATGGGAGCGTACTTAAAGATGCCTAGTTCCGAAATTGTGTAAGGCACGTCTGCAGTACCCTCAAAGCTTCCACTCAGAACTTTATTAATTGTTTTTAGGGTGACAAATCCTTTATTTTAGTCTAAAATATGCTTTACTTGAAACGCAAAGGTTGTTTATCCTTGGGCATTTTGAAATTAAACTGATAGGTGCCTAGACAGTAGTAGTAGGTGACTTGAGTACGTAAAAATAAAAAGACGCGCAAGCAACAGCAAGCAAATAGAGGAAGAGAATCAAAAGAGAAATGAAACACGCACGGCCGTGTGGTGGCGAGAATGCAAACATGTAAAATTATATCAATTTTTGTGAACTAACTCATGTTTTATGATATAAAAACCGAAAATATGGATGATTGTGATATTTTTTGTAAAATATGGACTTAACCATGAAATATGGAAAAATATGGAAAATAAAAATTAGTTTTTCACGATCTATATATGATAATCTAGGTAGAGAACACATACGAGACCGAAAATCGTGTAAATTAAAAATATGTATTTACATATTAATCCGGGCCCTACTCATTACTAACTGTGATAGTTTGAGCTATGTAGCATAGATGGCTCTAGTGCTGGTAGTCCATAGAGTTTATATAGTTGTATAAGAGATGTCTCTGGTGTGTAGGGTTGCCACTCCCGTTCAGAATTGAAAAGAAAAGATAAATATCCATTGATAGGGTTGATGTTGGTATGAGAATGAATTTTCTCCAACTCTCTCATTTTCTTTCAATACACATAATATGTACGCACCCTTTCCGCACTTGGCGCACAGATACGGCTTAACCCCCGTGTGCGTACGCTCGTGGCTGGCGAGATGGTGCGAGTGGTTGAAGCGGCGGCTGCAGAACTGGCACTGCAGGCGGCGCTGCTCCACGCCGCGGTGAACCAATAGATGGCGACGCAATCGAGAGACGTGTGAAAACACCTTACTGCAAGAGGGGCATGTGTGGGTCTCGCCTGAAATTAATATCGTTAATATTATAGCGTATTATAACTAACTTCAATTTGGGAGGCGGTTATGGGTACCGCCGCCCGTGGAATCATTTATTGGACAGCTAGAGATTGAGTGAGATTTGCGAGATTTGGTGGGTGAGATTTGTCTAGGTCTCTGTGGCGAATGCGTTTGTCCACCTACTGCGTGGCAGGCCGGATCGGGAGAGACAGGTTGAGGGAGACCTAGCCTAGACCTCTTCAGTCAGACTCTCTCGCGCCTTGCACCGCAGTGGGAGGGATATATTCATACATCCGTCACTCCTGGATACATTGAACCCAAGATTCCTACCCACCCTTCGTACCTTTTTTCCTTCCTATAATGTCTTCTCCTTCCCTTCCCTAATAAGACCCTCCATACCGCATCCTCAAAGATGACAGGGGAATTATTTTCCTCAGGGCCTCCTGTGTGGAGCTAATGTAAAAACTGACCATCGCTGTTTCTCCACACTTTTTTTACACACACGTTTCTTCGTTTCCCGGGTGGGAAGAGAGAATGTATTACCTCACAACTCTGTTGTAACACCTCCTGCTTCATTAACATTCATACATCTTCTCGCACAATCTTCCATTATTCTTACGCTTACTTAACCCTTGGAATGCCAGAACTTTCCTTGCCAGATTTTAAGGTATTTTATATAATTTTATTCGCTTGGCAAGGAATTATCGTATCTTCAACACCTCTACCATAGGTCACCCCAAGTGGTTCGCTATGTTTGTTGACTTAGCAGGGGTGTCCGGGGTTCATGCAGTGAGGTTTGACCAGGTTTTGGCGGCTGATGAGTCGCCCACCAGCTGCATGACAGGCCGAATCGGGAGAAAATGGTTGAGGGAGTCCATTTGCATTCTCCAGCCGCACTCTCTCTGAACATCGTCTTGCACAGCAGTTGAAGGGATGGATTCATATGTCTATCACTCCTAGACACACTGACCCCCGTATTATACATAGATAGATTCCTATCCACCCCTCATACCCTTTTCCTTCCTTTCCTAAAAAGACCCTGCACACAGCATCCCTAAGGATGATATGGCCCTGAGCGGAATTATTTTCCTCAAGGCCTCCTGTATGGAGCTAATGTAAAAAAAAAAGTTTTTACGAAAATAGTGTCAGCTGGCGCATGAAGGGCCGCTTGGCATTTTACATGGCACATTAAGGGTTAAATTAATAAGTACCTGTGTGTGCCAATCTCTTGTGTCGTTTCAGTTGAAAATCATCTTTAAATACTTGTTCACATTGCGGACATGGAATCGTGTTCGAACTGGGCGTGTGCAATCTCAGGTGGGCTGTCAGGGCATTCCTGAAAAATATACATTTTTTTAATTTTGATACATTAGTTTACATTTTATAGTATAATTTAATAATGTTGGGCTCACTGGGTGGCTTACCCGTGCTGAGGCCCCCATGCAATTTTCTTGCTAGTAGGACACGACCTTACGCGATGCGTGGCAATTGAGTATTAAAGCTATTAATACTAGTTATTACCCGCGGCTTCGCTCGCATGGTAATAGAGGGAAATCTAATCCCACTCCCCTCTCCCGCTTCCCCTGCCCCGCGAACCCCCCTCTCGAGTTCCTCTCCTCCCTCCCGAGTTCCCCTCCTGCATTCCATACATTCAGTCCCGGTAAATTCAGTTTTCAAACAGCTCGCATGCCACCTATTACAATTTTTTTTATAAAAATTTCATAATGCCAGAGCTCATAGGATATATAAATAAAATCATCACAGGTATGCACACATCAAATCCCCAAAGTTTCATCGCAATCGGATGAACGGTTAGCAACGATAATTTCATGATGCCAGAACTCACTGATACAGAAACCATCGCGGACATGCGCACATCAAATCCCCAAAGTTTCATCACAATCGGATGAATGGTTTAGCAACGCATAGGCATTTCATATATATACAAACATATTTTGATTTTAACATATATAGAAGATAACACCATCGCAAACGGAAACATAAAATATACTTACTGGCGGGTCACTTTAGATAAACATTTATTTATTTATTTACGGACAAGTAGTCCAATTAACAATATAACAATAACACGAACAGAAAAGAAAAAAAGGGAGATCACAATGAAAGGAGATTACATATAGATGAAGAGCATTGACAAAATACATATAATATAAAAGTACATAGAGAAGATAACTACAAGTAGCTTGAAGATGGATTTAAAAAGACTTTAAAAAACCACATTGCGTAACGAATGCCGAAATTCATTTAGGCTTACACCAAAAAATTCAATGCTTTGATTTGTGTTGACAAGTCTCGACATTCTGGATAAAGGAGAATGATATCCATAATTAGTAGACTGTTGATTGAGGAACAGCAATTCATTATTTCGGAGTCTACGGGAAGGAATGTTGAACTGGATGAGTTGTAACAAAGCAGGTGTGTCAGTAATACTGTTGATAATTTTGAAAATGCATATTAGATCAGAGTCCTTTCTACGTTTTTCTAAAGAGGAAATGTTTAATGTTTGTTCAATTTCATCATACGAGTATTCTCCTCCTTCAAGTCCTAACCTCCAAGCAATTCCTCGTAGGAAGCGATGTTGTACAGATTCGATGTAACAAATGTGGACAGCATAAAAAGGAGACCAAATGACACTAGCATATTCAAGGTGAGGGCGGACCAGCGAACAGTAAAGAGTTTTAAGTGTACTTTTATTAGAAAGTTAAAGCTTGGAGAATATAAGATTTTGCAGCAAAGGTCACAATATTAAAAACATGGCACATAGTATGATTTTATGGGGTAGAAAGGAGAAAATAACTTGTTTAAAGAGATAATTCTGTACAATAAGAATGGTACCTGTATCCAAATGTCATGTTGCAGATATGGCACGAGAGCTGCTTCCTATGTGCTATCTTGTGACGATTCAGAGCTCTCTTCTCCACAAATGTCTTGGGGCAAAGGGGGCACGGAAAAGCTCTCTCCTTGGTATGTTTAATTCTCACATGTGTCTAAAATAAAATTAAAAATATATATATAACATAAAGAACGGTGAAAAAAAAATTTATAAAAAAGCTAATAAAAATATATATTGAAACCCTTTTAAGAAGTTTTCATCCTTAACCACAGGAGCGACAGCGCATTTTAAAACTTTTTCTCTGATTGCTCAAGATTTTTTGCTGATAATAGTTTTACTAATTTGGGAGGCGGGAATGGGTACCGCAGCCCCGGGAACCTTTATTGGATAACCGACACCTCTGCCATAGGTCACCCAGAGTGGTTCGCTACGTTTGGTGATTTAGCAGGGGTTTTTCAACCAATTATCAGTCAATTAACCACTGGAAATTAAATTAGTGCAATTTAAAACTTTTTCGTCCGATTGCTCGAGATTTTTTGGTGATAATAGTTCTATATAGCCAACGAATTCATTTATCTTTTATCGATTATCACATATTCGTAGGATTTATAAAAAAAATATTATAAAATCGTAAACTTCTACTTAATTACTTACAAAAAAGGCAAAATTTTCCAAAATTGGCACCAAAGCAATCCAAGATATTTTAAATAGTGCCATATTGTGGCAAAAAGCGCTCAAGTTTTTAATAATTTAACAGGGTTCACAAAAATAATATTTTTTTCGTTGAATATAACTTAGTTCTTTCTTATTATACTGTTCATTTACATAAAAAACTTGTTTGTATCCTGAATAAAACAAATCAAATTAAAATGTAGTTTGAATGAATAGGGTACCTGTAAACTTTGCCCTTTGGTAAAAGAGGCACTGCAGAAATTGCATGTGTAGGGTTTACCAACATCATGCATTTTGACATGTTCAAAAAGTTGTAATTTATCTTCAAAAGCCATAGAACAAAATACGCATTCAATTTCGGATCGACCAATATGCATCTCACAGTGGAGCTAAAAATAAAAACGCACACATTTCATTATAAAAGGACAACTATAAAATATAATATATATCTATTTTGATAACATAATAATGTTTTTTTTTTACATTAATTGTGTTTTGGCCTCTGTGTTTCCTCCTTCCTACAACATGGGTCTCTTCAAGACCAATGTTCATTCCTTCCTCTCCTCAAAAAGACCCTCCACACAGCATCCCAGATGACATAGGCCCTGAGGGAAATTATTTTCCTCAGGGCCTCCTGTGTGGAGTTAATGTAAAAAAAAAAAAACAATTTTCAAATTTCAATTTCACCGCCCCGGGAACTTTTTGGGATAACTAACACCTCTGCCATAGGTCACCCCAAGTGGTTCGCTACGTTTGGTGATTTAGCAGGGGTGCCCGGGTCCATGGGGTGAGGTTTGCCTAGGTCTTGGAGGCGGATGACCTGGACACACTGAACCCCAGATTCCTACCCACCCCTTAAACCCTTTTCCTTTCCAGAACTCTCCTCTCCTTCCTTTTCTTAAAAAAAAACCCTCCACACAGCATCCCCAAAGATGACAAAGGCCCTGAGGGAAATTATTTTCCACTGGGCCTCCTGTGTGGAGCTCACATAAAAAAAAAAAAAATATATATATATATATATATATATATATCATCTTTGAGGATGCCATGTGGAGGGACTTTAAAAGGAGAGAGGAAGTTCTGTGAAAGAAAAGCGTATGAGGGGTGGGTAGGAATCTGGTGGTCTAGGAGTCCAGGAGTGATGAATGCATGAATCCATCTGTCCCACTGTGGTGCAGAAGTAAGGAGATGGGTCGAGAGAGTCCGGCTGGAGAGGTCAAAAGGTCTCCATCAACCAGTCTCTCCCGATCCGGCCTGCCACGAAGTAGGTGTGCAAAAGTATTCGCCGCCAAGACCTAGACAAACCTCAACCCAAGAACCAATGCTAAGGCAATAATATTGTAACATAGGTATTTATTTATATTTCAAACTAGAAAACTTGTACAATGTGTCCTTAGAACGGGGTACCCCAGTAAGGACACATTTTTCTCTAAAAAAACTGTAAAAAAAAAAAAAAAAAATAGATTAAGTCACAAAAGAAGCGAACCACTTAAGGTGGTCTATGGCAAGGGTGTTAGTTATCCAATAAATGGTTTCCGGGGCGGCAGTACCCGTACCCGCCTCCCCTAATTTAAATATACGTAATAATTTAACTTGTATAATTATTGTTAACCTCAACACAGGCTTGTCCTAGTGAGGTAACAAATTGTATTGTAAACATTTTTACCTACAGTGTAAAGAAACAATAAATAAATAAATAAAATAAAATATTACCCAATTAAAGAAAATTATCTGAATAAAATACCTTCAAAGCATCCGCATTTTTAAATTCTGCTCCACAAACATCACATGGTTTAATTTCATCCTTTTTTCCTTTAGAGAGATTGAATTTTGTTTTAAATTTTGTCTTATCTCTTTTAGCCCTTATCCGATTTGACAATCTTGGATACAAAAACAAATCATCCGCAAAATCTTCATCAATTTCAATTTTCATATTTATATCAGACTGGTCAACTGAAAGATTGATTGGAAACCCTTTGCCGATAAAACTACTTTCTTTGCAGGTTTGTAAATTGGCAGAATCAACTTTTGTTTCTATTGTCTTTTTGCAACATTTTTTAACAGCTAAAACATCATCATTCAACTCTAACAATTTTTTGCAACATTTTTTAGTGTTTGAAACTTCTTCAACAATTTCAAAAGATTGCTTGTTGCAGCTTTGAAGATTTGAAACATCCGGGTTTGTTTCAAATGGACTGTGATTGGAAATAGTATCAAATGAATTTTTAATGCTGTTTGGAGGTGTAGAAATTTCTGCTCTAGCTTCACTTGAACTTAGGCTATAGATTTGGCAATCCTGAGGATCGTCTCTGGTATCAGAGTTTATTATTTCGTTGGTCCAAACAGATTCCTCTTCCTTGATAGGTTCCATAATCTCGCTAAAACAATACGCTTTGTGCTCCAACAGATTTTCTTGGCTGTTGAATATCTTGTCACAAGAATTGCAATGGTACATTTTCTTGGAGAGAAGTTCAGCTAGACTTTTGATAATCTGTGAAAGGAAAACAAAATATGGGTAAATAGGTAAAAGGTTTGCCGAAGTGAATGATTCAGGGATTTCTTTTTCCCCGAATAATTATTATATACTTAGTAGTATTTTGGTGTTCTACAGGGTGGCGCAAAATTAATCATTCAATTTTATTTTTGAATAAATTTTTTTACTAAATAAAAAAAAATGATTTTGAGTATTAGAAATCTTTATTTGGACTTTTAAAATTTTTTCTGTTAAGTGAAAAAAGATGATATCCGTCAAGTGGCTGCCGCCAGTGTTGATACACATTTGTGCCCGTTTTATCGCATTTTCCATGACTTTCCCGCAAGATTTCCGGTGATAACTGTTCGCTTTCCTGTCGAATATTCTCCTTGAGGGCTGCGATTGTCTGAGGCTTGTTAGCATAAACCCGGGATTTCAAATAGCCCCAAAGAAAGAAGTCTGGGATGGTTAAATCGGGCGATCTTGCTGACCATGCCAAATCGCCAAAGCGACCAGGAAATGCTTCCTTCACAATATCCATTGTGGCTCGCGCTGTGTGCATGGTTGCACCGTCTTGTTGAAACCACATGTTCACCAAGCCCAGCTCATCCAATTCCGGAAGTAAGAAGTCGTTTATCATGACCCTGTAGCATTCGCCAGTAACAGTGACCGTAATACCAATGGCGTCCTCAAAAATACGGCCCAATCACTCCTCCTGCGTTAAAGCCGCACCACACAGTGGCTTTGAGTGGACGTAATGACTTTTAGTGCATCGCACGCGGATTTTCAGTGCCCCAGAAATGAATATTTTGCTTTTTGACGTAACCGTTTAAGTGGAAATGCGCCTCGTTGCTCATGATGACTTTCGTCACAAAATCGCTAAAAGCGTTAAAGCTTAAATCGACACAATTATTCTACGCTCTTGCGGAGTATGGCGCTCCATTGCTTGTCTGTTTGTATTCTGCAGCTGTCTATTTCACAAATGTCAAATATGATTGACGAACGACGCCATTTGCAAAAATTATAACATCTTCCGATAGGGTGATTAATTTTGCGCCACCTTGTATAATTGAACTCGGCTTATAAATATCTAGGAGTGCCAAACAAATTAAATTCTTTTGATCATTAATTTATTGAATTAGCTTTAGGATTATTAGAATTTTTATTAATTTCTTACTTTTGGTTGAGATGGAACTGTAGGTGGTTCTATTCTCTTGTAAGGTTTGATTTTCCTACAAATCTTTGTACCACTGGGACAGAGGATAGAGTTGCTTTGGCATTCAGTAGACATTCTATCGCATCCCTCAAAGGGGGCGGAGGAACTGTCCGGAGAGTTGCCAGAGCATAAGTTCAACGGAGGGAAGTCAGCATCCTTCAGTTCAAAGTCAGATTTCAGGGGGTCAATACTTTCAGGAATCTGGAAATAAAACAATATGATCTATATCTTGATGTTTGTCTATGATGTTTGTTCGAGATAAACTCCGAAACTACTTAACCGATTTTGGTGAAATTTGGTCAATTTTATTATTGCGAATTAAATGTTTGTTACAGGACAATGCTTTGTAATTATTTGTAATTCCATAAGTTTCTAACAGATGGCGGTGTGAGTTAATTTATCAACACAACACTTGGTTATCTTGGGTAACTATCACAGCAACGCATGGGCGGGTCAACTAGTTTAATTATAAATTCTGTGGCTTTGTGGAATAATTTTGGATATTATTAGATAAAATATGAAAGAGAACAAGTCACAGAAAAATAAAAAGATAACGGTTGCAATCGGGACTCGAATCCAGAACCTCTCGTCTTACCGGGATAAATGCCTTACCAGTTTGGCTACTGGCACCTCTTGTATTTCAAAATTAACATTTTTTTAAGGGTAAAAGCCAGAAATAATTGAAAAAAATTATATTCAACCAATTTTTTCCATTTTATCGAAAATTACGTTTTTCAAGTATTCTAAGAACTGGTTTGTAACTTAGATAGCGTCTCGGAAAAATATATGGAAAAAAAATAGTAAAAGATAATATTGTTAATTCTAAAATTTTTAATAATATAATATTATATTACTAAAGAAATATTGAAAAATTAATTATAGTCTTACATTATCAGAAACATCTTGCAGTAGTTTCTTTTGTCGGTTGAAATAGTCTCGCAAAGATTTATCGCAGACCAGAACTTGCCGTTTGAAGGAGTACGCTAATTCTGTGAGGGCAATACACGCTGTGCACAACTTCTCGGGTAAATCAGCTTCCGGGTAGATCTAGAATAAATAAATAATAAACTGTAGAGGTCAATTGAAAGTTTTAGGCCCATCCCTCAATAGGTAGAAATCCCTCAATAGATAGACAGAAATATATATATCTATCTTTAGCTCCACAGAGGAGGCTCTGAAGAAAACAATTTCCGTCGGGGCCTATGTTATCTTTAGGGATGCTGTATGGAAGGTCTTTTTAGGGAAGAAGGAGAGGAAGTTCTGGGAAGGAAAAATATTTGAGGTTGGTAGGAATCCGGGATGTATGACTCCATCCCTCCCACTGCGGTGCAAGAATGGATCGAGAGAGCTGGAGAGGTCCAAAGGGCTCCCTTAACCCGCTCTCCTGATCCGGCCCGCCACGCAGTAGGCGGGAAAAACGCATCTGACAAAAAATTTGTAAATCACACTGTTCGCTCATTTTTATATGGGATTGATTGGGTATTGCATTCGCAGACTCGGTGGGTAGATATGTCAAAATCCTGAATTTATCCCACCTACCTAATCTTTCCTTCCCAAATGTCACCATAAAAATTGTTGCAAGAAATACTCAACTTTGGAGAGGTGACAGTGTGCTTTGCTGCTCAGTACAAAATAACATCTCAGACAGGGCGCATGTATCGTAACCTCTTGCTGTAAGAATATTGCGATTTTTAAATTAAACATTGTGAAGTGTACACCAAAACTGGAGATCAGCGAGGCCCCATCTGCAACGGTGAGTCCTATTTTCCTTATTCCAATCTGTGC
This sequence comes from Limnephilus marmoratus, assembly GCA_917880885.1. Taxonomy (NCBI): domain Eukaryota; kingdom Metazoa; phylum Arthropoda; class Insecta; order Trichoptera; family Limnephilidae; genus Limnephilus; species Limnephilus marmoratus. The sequence goes on along the minus strand of OU862929.1, from coordinate 35,228,469 downwards.
TTATCTAATTTTCCAAAAGCACAGATCTGAACTATCGACTGACTATCCGTCAGGTTTTGCGAGTGCATGCTATTTAATCGTCCCGTATAACTTAGCGATTTCACGTAGTTTCGGGACTGGTCCTTTGAGAGTTGCATAGGCTTTGCTCTGCAGCAAAAGAACAACGCCAATTTACAGTGGAGTCGCAGTTTCGCGACACCACACAACAAGTACACCTACTAACGTAATATGTTTTACTCTAAATTTGTAATTATTTTTAGATTTACACCATGTCTGCGTTAAAAGAAAATGAAATAATTAATCTACTACGTCAAGAACTAAATAGTGATGCCCTGGATGAGACTTCAGCTAGTGAGACCGAAGACTTGGTGTCGGAGGATGATGTGCAGAGTGATGAAAATTAAGAACCATCAGATTCCGAGGAAAGGTATTTCTTTTTCGGTTTTCTCGACCTGGAAACATCTTCAGGTCGAGAAAACCGCAAAAGGAAAACGTGTGGAAAGTGCCACCATAAGAAAAAGCTTATGACCAAAAGTATGTGCGCCAACTGTAACGTTGCGATATGCAGTGAACATAAAGTTGATTTTTGTGTTACTCGCGCCAAAGAAAAATGATTTATTTGAAGTTTCAATTAATTTTTATGTTTTTACGTGCCATATGAAGACAAAAAACTGATAGTTTTATTTTAATTTACTAATTGATTTTGCATGCCAAAGTGGTTAATAAAAAATGTTCCTATTGCATTAGAGGTCTTAGAAAGATTAAAATAATTAAATTAATAAATAAATCAGGTTAAATTTCCAAATGCATTTTTATTTACAATCATATCTAAGAATAAAACTATAAAAAAGGAGACGATTTTTATAATTATATCATTAAAAAAATTATAATAATTAAATATCTTTACAGCGCTCTTGAGGCGATTTTTCGCAAAAACAGCGCTATATAAGTTGTCCAAATTTATTATTATTATTATCCGTCGTTTCAATGGATGGTTAACTTAAATAGAGTACCTATACCAGAAGGTTAGCTATCTAGGGTTAAAAAAAAAACCATTTGATTCATCTCAATTTTTTTTTTTACATGAGCTCCACACAGGAGGCCCTGAGGAAAATTATTTCCCTCAGGGCCTATGTCATATTTGGGAACGCTGTGTGGAGGGTTTTTTTTAAGGAAAGGAAGGAGAGAAGAGTTCTGGGAAGGAAAAGGGTTTAAGGGGGGGGGTAGGAATCTGGGGTTCAGTATGTCCTGGTCATCCGCCTCCAAGACCTAGACAAACCTCACCCCATGAACCCAGGCACCCCTGCTAAATCACCAAACGTAGCTGACCACTTGGGGTGACCTATGGCAGAGGTGTTGGTTATCCAATAAAGGTTCCCGGGGGGCAGTAATTATATTACGGCGGTAATTATTTATGGCGGTATTACTATAAAAGACAACTTTTTTGCATTTGGGGCGATGAAAAACACCACATTCAAAATTTTAATTATGTAAAATGTCAAACCTATGGCTGCGGTTTTATAGGATTGACTTTTTACTAGAAATTTTGGTAAATACGCAGTTAGTCCAACTCATGGATCATACGGAACGTTCGTGTTGTCGCAGTTTGATGCACGGATAATACGGAATGTTCCTTTTTTAACTAATAGACAACCAAATATGACATTTATCAGAAGTACCAATCTTGTAAAATAAATTCTCTAAAATAAACTCGCATTTCATCATTATTTTAAAAAACATCCCAGGTTTTGAATGGTTTGTTTGGCAAAGCAGGGTTTGTCTAGCGGGTTTGTGTAATTATTCTAATACATTTCTTTCCATGTTCTACTGTTATGTACAGGTACAAACTTGTCAATAATGCACTCACTTTGTTTTACGCAAAAATATTTTTTCTATGATTGGCAGCATTGATTGTATGTCTATGTAATGTTAAATAAAAACTATGAATAAACAATGGTGTTTACCGCGTGAGTGAATTAATTCTAACAAAATTAAAATGTTAAATGCATATTTTTTGCATGTTTATTGGTCTCCCCCGACATAAATACCTTTTCGTAATAATAAAGCTAAATCTAACTGTTTGAATAAAAAATATTCCATATTAACAAGTAAGCGGTTTAATGCATAAATAATGAAATTTTGGGGTGAAATGCAGATCCGGGCACAGTTTGGAAATTTAATAAAAAGGCACTTTCTAGATGAGAAAAGTGTGGGGAAGATGAATAAAAAATAAATTAAGGCGCGCTCGGCAAAATTGAGGGAGATACAACCGTTCAAAGTATTTAAAAATTCACTTCGCGAACTGATATTGACAGTTCGTTGTTCGTTCGCCATGTTTTCACTGCTTAGGTATGTTGGATCCCAGACCTAATACAGAATTAAAATAGTACGCCAGAATCACAAACCATGTTACATAAACCTAGCGTAGCCGCTAAACCACTTGAAAACTGGGATGTTTTTCTTGCCGTGACGCGAGCAGGCGTTAATAAAGGGGCACTTTTTGGTATCACAAACCATGTTTAGCGTATTAGGTTATAAAAAAAATGGCGGGCGGACGCCGGCGGACTGTCAATATCAGTTTGTAAAGTGAAATTTTAAATACTTTGAACGGTTGTATCTCCCTCAATTTTGCCGAGCGCGCCTTAATTTTTGTTTTATTCAGCTTTTCCACACTTTTCTCATCTAGAAAGTGCCTTTTTATTAAATTTCCAAACTGTGCCCGGATCTGCATTCCTCCCAAATTTTGAATGCAGTATTTTCCATCAACCCAAACGCAAAAAGTTGTTTTTTATGGTAATTAAGGAGAATCTAAAGATTTTTTCTAAAAAAATATTCGTAGCGTGTCCAGGGATTTCGAAAATTTACCAAAATTATAAATGTACACATGTATAAAATGTGTTTTTATTAGTTATCATACATAGCAAGTCAAAAATGTAAATACATCATCCTTGTAATCGGATTGCAAAATCAATATTTGCGATAGCTTATCAAGATCACCTTCATTACACAACATAAATGCATGCAATTGAATTTAAATCTTTCTAAAATCATTAAAGCAAGCAATTATTTAAATAAAAATGAATTGCCACTCACTTTCATACCCGAAAAATCCATTAAAACTTCATTTAACATCATGTTATGAGTATCACTGACAGTTGTAAATAAAGACCGAACATCTTTGTCTTGCGACGAACAGCCTCTACAGGTCTTGTTTATATCAAATGGACCCTTCGTACTATCAAGTAAGTCCATAATTAATTATTTGTGTTATTATTTCAAAACATTTTATGCTTTAGCCATAAAAACAGCACAAAATGAAGCGCCGGTCACTGGTGAAAAACCAAAAATAATGACATAAATAAATGACATTGACAGTTGTAGTCATAGATATGGTTGTATTTGGTGCAGTGCATAGATAAAGGAGTTGTCCTATATGTCATAGATATTATTGGCCCATTACACGTACACTTACCGGTCGAAACGCCGCATCCGCCTTACGGCCGAACCGTTACGCTAAAAAGTCGCTGCACTTTTAGGAGGCTTCAGTTTTAACCATAATAAGAGTGAGTGAGTACTCTTAGGACGGATTGTTTTTGATGAGAATTGATGAGTTCATCAAATATTTGAGGTTAATTTTCACATTCTGTGTAAGTTCTATTCAAGTTCTGTTCTTTATCATTTTAGGCCAGTTGCTGCATGAAACTGAAATAATCACAGAACTTGAATATAACTTACACCGAACGCGAAAATTAACCTCAAATATTTGATGATTTCATCAAAATTTTAAACAACCCATCCTTAATATTTCTATTTTTGAGAGTAATAATTCATGATGGAATTCCATTATAATATATTATAATAAAACGAATATAAAACTTTATTCCACTTAATTTTATTCTACCGTAACCGGTTTCAGCTCGTCAAAGCCATCTTCAGACTGGTACAAATATTCCCTAGTCTACGGTTTATATACACAACATCTTGGGGAGGGGTAGAGGGGTGGTCTACAAGGATTTTAATCAATTACAATAATTATATTTGTTGCTAGGTCATTTTAGACTATCGAATTTCTTCCTTACCCATTCCGACAGCGCTCCTCCACCCTCAGGAAAGTGAATAGCGGCAATTCGCCGCGCAGAAAAGTCAGCTGTGTAGAAATAATAAAATAAGCTTACATTTATTATAAGAATATATAAAAAAAAATTCAACCTTCTCCCTGACAACCTAAATACCAAATACTGACTCCTTACTTTCAAAAACATGAAATAAAGCTATGGAACCTTACCTCTGCAACTGCGATTCATCTAATCTACCTTTATATTATCTTCCCACAATCCCTATCTAATTTTCCTAATAAACTATGTAAAATATTTTTAACTTAATCTGAATTATACAATCGAATTACTATTATTGTCAAGCATGTAACGTAACATAATATGTATAATCGAATCAGTTAACTTCACCTGCCATAACACAGGGACATCCCTAGACCCTACAATGGCGGGTGAAATAATACAAAAAATATACATTTTTTTCGTGAAATAAACAAATAAAAATATATATATATTTTTATTGATACAATAATTTTTTTTTAAGAATCTATAATTTCAGTCCGTTCGCAGCAATAGAACCTGAGAAAACGGTTTTCAAAGTTGGAACCCAAGCCTTGCATTCGGCACGTAATGATGATTTACGCAGAATGATGATTTTTCGACAAATGCTTATGATTGCAGATTTTGTCAAGACCATAATAATTAGTAAGTAAGTTAAAGAATCAACCGTTTCGACCCCACGGGCCCCACAGAGCCTGAGAACAACAACTTTTAAAATTCGTCGCCAAGCCTTGCATTTATGATTATGATTTTTCCACAAATGCTACTTTCTGCAAACTTTGTCAAAGCAAAAAACAAATCCGATGGAGTTTCTTTCCATTCTTAAATACACGTAGCACTTATCAGTATAATAAATAGTATAATTATTCCATTCTTTTGGCAACCCGAAATCAGTGAATTTTGAAATAAAATGAAGTGAAGGAACGCAGAAACACATTAAGACGCCAGAGGAAGATATAGCAGGATGAAGAAAACCCGATGTTTTTGGGCTGTGTAAAAGTCCGAATAACAAAAGAGTATGTATGAGATAAGGTACAATTGTGAGAGGCATGGTTTGGCAGACTCCTCTCTGCATTCTGGGAAGGGTGCGATGTATGTATAGTTAAGTAGAATTTCTATATGTCCAAATTGATTTCTCGTAGTATTTTATATATGATTGCAGCTAGCAGCAAAAAAAGGCATGGGACAATCTGGCACGAGATTCCTGAACACAGAGGTCACAATGGTAAATTGGTAAGTTAAAATATCTTGTATTTAATTAAATTATGTTATTAAATGGCCTTTGAATATTAAAGTACAGTATTATACATAAGTGAACTGCCTCAGCAACAATATTTGGTGATGACTGAACATATTCACTGAGTCAGCATTAGTACCTGGGTATGTAGAGCAATGGGAATACATTATGTATACAGTATATATGGCAGTAGTCCTAGAATTGGTGCACTCAAATAAACCCTCACTTGTACTACCATTACGTAGTGGAATCCAAAAGCTTTGTCGTTATTATAGTTCAACAGAAATAGCTGAAAAGCGCACGTTTTATATGACTTGTTAATATATATTTCTATTGTATTTTGAAAGGTTTGATTCATATGGTCCTGCCGTCCAAGATGATGGTCAACAGGCATCCACCAGCCGGGAGGAAGTAGTGCAGCCGACACAGGAATCAGCGGAGACTGAGGAATGGACATTGGTAATTTTTATTTCATTTATCCTAATTCTCAATACTCGCATTGGTGTCTCAACTATTCCCAACCGCCCGGAGTCAGTGCGGTGAGACTGCGGCATGGTGTGTTTGAGACTGAAGGTACTAGGGAGGGAAAGGGGAAGATGGAGAAGTACTTGGCTATTCAGATTTGGTCACCAAGCATGGCTAAAACCATTTCATTCAGTTCTGAATGGTGGTGTTACAACAGGGTGATACTGACAGTGTCTTCCACTCTATAATGTGCTATTTATTATTTTTAATGAATAGTTTGTGGAATAACACAAAGTAATATAGATAAAATTTATTTGCGACCTCCGGATCGCTAGTCGTGAGTCTTACCGCTCGACCACGGAGGCCGTCAATAACTAATAAGTTGAAATAACTAATCTGCAATATATTTTAATTTCTTTATTTTCTTTATTTTCCCAAAGGTACTTGCGTAAAATGTTATTTAATTACATGGTCTTTTGAAAGGTTTACACATTATTTGTTTTTAAATTGCTTGTTGCTGGTTATAAAACTTGATATTATGTTTTGTTCAGAAATGAGAATCCAGTTTTCACACTTCTTGAGAGTGCAGTGATGCCAGTGGCACCAAATGACACATTGTTGAGATCATCACCAACGCCGTGGATCCAATCTTGTGGATATTCCTCCCCACGATTGATGCATATGTTATGAAGAACTCCACATGCGACTATAACTGCCACGTGGTGTCGAGGTTCAGTCGTAGGCCATTGAATAAGACCGGAAATCGTCTTTTCCACAATCCATACTGCCTTTCTACCACATTTATGGTTTTAATATGTTTTGTGTTGTAGTTGTGCTGGTCGGGTGTTTCCGGATTTCGATATGGTGTCACCAGATATTCTGAAATAAAACATACGTTTGTAATAATGTTATACTGTTTTCTTTCGCAGAATGTCTTTAAAATCAAGTAAATCCACGTTCAGCTGGAGCACCTGAGAACAAGATGAACAAGGAACAAGGATAATCCACTACGTGCGCTCCTTAAAGGCATGGAGAGCTGCCGACACCAACGTTCCGGATGCCTGTGATTGGTCGATCCCGTGTATTGGTGTTGCTTATGTTATGATTAATTATACTATAATTATACTTGTTCCTATGAACTGTAAACTATTTTATTATTTATGTAAAACTTGTAACTTTCTGCCTAGTTTTTTAATGCTGAATCTTTATATGGATGTTTTTTCTGTGGTTTTATCAAAGGTTATCGTTAAGGGTTTAGATTCAAAAAACCTTAACTCAAAATAGTTTTTTCTTTATTTTTTTTTTAAATTTCCTGAAAGTTCAACCTCGTAAGATATTTTACGTCGAGTACTGAATATTTAATTTAAAACTAACAAAACTTCATGCATTTTCATTGTTCGACAGTTTAGAGAGAGATGGTAGCAAAAATAGATTTAAAATCAGTAAATTAACTGCCAAATCATCCACACAGAGAGTAAAGCTTTTTCTAGTAGCCTGGATTCATTTACTGCAATAAACAAGACATTTGTATAGCAAGAAATTATTTAATTTATAAATGTACCTATCCTTCCATTTCCCAACTGTGTGGATCAGTGAATGACCGACAACCAACTGAAAACATGACAAATTGACTCTCCGAATTAGCTAGTGGGAGAAGAGTTTGGAACGTCAGAGAGTTAGCGCAACCATTAATCGAGTCACCTGCATTTACCCTTTCAATATCTCTACCACCTTCTCAATTCTCATAAACATACTTCCCAAATACACTCTCATTTACCTATTAAATATTATTAATCATACATATTCCTTTTAAAGTTATGTTATACAAAAATGTATTTGAATATTTAAACATTTTAGTATACTTTTAATGGATATTCACTATCTCCAAGTAGTGATCCATTTAAGTACTGCCCTGTTTCGAACATTGCTTTATCTCGGCAGCCTTGAAATATAAGGGAGTCATGTGCAGCTTCTGGCCATCTCGCTACGATGTCGTCCCTTATCCAAGGCCGTAGCCAGAGAAAAATTTCGGGGGGGGTTTTGTTTGGTGGAACCGTGTTTATAGTCGAGTGAGTGGGGGGTAACCGTGCAAAAGGTCATGTAGTAGCGATTATGATATATGTTGTTTAGATTGGGACTCTAACGAAAAAGAAGTTTTCGACCTTGGGGGGGGGGGGGGGGGGGGGGTTGAGCTCGAGCCTCCATCTTGTATTGTAGGTGCAAAAATTTGGTTTTGTCAAAATAATTCCTCAACGGTTGACTTTACAACGAAAATGTCTATCACAAACTTAAAAATTACTTACATTTTTTGTTTAACGTTTTGTTTTATAAGTCTAATATATAATGACAAAATTTTGAAAAAACTCAAGTTTTCTTGATCAAATTTGTAAGAACATACAATAAATCATTTTAACGTTTTTCCATTGGTGGATTGAAATTAACGACAAACCGTTTAGTCTTTAGTCGAAATTTCGACGTTTCAGAGAACAGAAAGTCTTTTCAGGGGTACATGTGGAAACAGGCAGTGTCACCAAGATTTTTAAAAGTTTGTGAATGTTTTGAAATAGGGTCTGGTCTAGGTTGCATTCTCCAAGAGCTTCAATAGCACAAAATTTAATCATGTTGGTCGATTTAGTTCAGATTCGTACAGCCATTTAATCTCCCACTTTTCTAATCCAGCTTTTACAGAGTCCCATTCCAACTATTTTTTATAGAGTTCAAAATAGTCTTCTTGATAATTAAGTTGGTCTTTGCAACACACAGGCGGAATTAAATTGTTGAGAGATGATAATGTGGATCTATGATTTTGGAATCTCGAACGAAGCTGATCATCGTTATTAAATCATTTTAGGCCAGTTGCTGCATGAAACTGAAATAATCACAGAACTTGAATAGAACTTACACAGATAGTGAAAATTAACTTAAAATATTTGGTGAATTCATCAATTTTTTTTAAACAATCTATCCTTATAGCAAAATCACTTGAAATGACTGATCTCAGAAAAGAATTAGCCTTTGATGATGTTTCAGAATACATGTCACTGTTTAAGTCTGAGCAGTGTATCAACAATAGCTTTATAGATTTCCTTGAATCTTATCAACCCATCGTGATTTTTAACCCAACGGATCTCGCACATTGCCGTAAGGGTTTTCCGTTGTGTTTCTGGGAATTTTTTTCGATATTTTCTTAAGCACTTGGTTCGTTTTGCCGAGGACTTGATAAAATTTTCAACCGATTTTATAGTGCCAATAGTATTTCGAATAGGCTGAACCCGGCAAGAATGACATAGTCAAATTCAACTGCAGTGAGCTGCAATTGAATTAGTTGGTTTTTCATCAGTTTTAGTTAAGTTATTGGCACAATAATCGTACTTTAAAAGTTGAACTGTCAGAAAATTGTTTTCTAGGTTACATAAAAAATCAAATTTACATTTTAGGATCTTTATTTTATGAGAATTTCTGAAAGTGATGTTTTTTTATAATATTAATATTTAATACATGTGTTGGTAAACGTATCAAAGAAATTACGGTCTTTAGAGATCCAAGAAATTCGTTTTAAATGTCGGTTTATTTTTAGGTTATTTTTTTGGCATTATCAAGCTATGTAGTATTTTATTATTTTTTTATTGTATGCATGAGGAAAAAGGTTTCCTCCCAAATGCATTATATAAAAGGACTGTGTTTTTTAAATTTAGATTTTTTTTTAATTTCTCTACATTTTGATAAGATTTTTTTTTCTTTTTTTTCCACATTTGAATCTTAAAATATGGCATTTTTTAACGTATATTTTAAATACACAAATCTAAAAGGTAATTTTATCTAATTTTCATAATTAGTATTTGTTTTTACGACATCTTCAAAAATAAGAAATATATAGAACATTAAATATTTGGAAAATTCCAAAATTCGTTCAAAAATCATTAACAAAATAGTTGTACACATGAGACAAACTACCCTCTCAGGCTGTGTAAATAATGTAGGTAAATTTCTTTCTATGAACAATTTTATAATTAGTAATTTTTTCACATACACTCTCGTTTATCAATTGAATAAAATTTTCACGGGGTTTTTTAGTAAGGCTGATATCTTTTAGCTCTGGATATCTCACACTCACACAGATCTACATTTGTTCTTGTCTTGTGGTGAAATGTCAGTAGTTTCGTCAAACAAGGACTGAAAAACATTTTGCAGAATTCAATCTTTGAAGCAGTTTTTTCTGGACAATTTCACTACAAATTGAAATAAGTTCATTTTGTACAGTCGGGCGTGCGTCGGTGTCGTTTAACATCATATTTTCAGTGTGCTTTATTAGATTTCGGGGGGGAATCAATCCCCCCTGATCCCCCCCTGGCTACGGCCTTGCCCTTATCCTCATTCTGGCATCCGAAATGGTGGCTGCGGCCAACCCCCCCAACTCCGAATAGGCCACTTGCATGGATTTCATAACGACTTGGAAAAAATCGTGTTAATTTATTTTTTCCACTAAGATTACAAAAATGTTAGTGAAATTTTTTAGAAATGTACAGTTTTTATTTTATTTTTAAATAAATAAATCCATTATTTGGGCCCGTGACGTCACTACATGAAAATGTCCCGTCTCCGAAAATGTTCCTATTAATTTTGTAAAATTCCACCCAGATTTTTTTTATATGGCAACACTTTGATTTCTGGCGAATTTTTGAATTTGACATTTAACGTTCACTAGATTTATTGTTTATTTTTTGCGAACTTATCATTTGGTTTGACTTTTTGACAGATGTTATGAAGAGAACCCCGTACATTTTACGCTGTCTGTACGAGGTATAATGGTAGTGGTGCTGATTTTAACAAAATCAAATTGTAAAATATTCTTATTAGTATTATAATTTACAAGTACAATTATATTACATTGGATTTAGTAATATAGACGTTGAACATTATAATGATTTATGATCAATAAGATGGATCAAGGAAAAAAATATTTATGAGATGTAATATTTTTGGTATGCCTTATTACTCTCCTGTGCCCTTTCTTGTGGAAAATGTTATTTTTTTTAAATGATTTTCAGCTATGTAATTATCGTTTTTTCGCACCCATAAAATTATGTCACTTCTTTCCGGCTTATAAAAAATGGTCTGATTTTTCGGATTGAAATTTTCAAAATATCGCCAGTATCTTATCAGTTACCAAGTATCTTATCAGTTACCTACAGTTAGTTGTGCAGGCGGTGCTTAGAAATAATATGGTGCGTAGAAATAATAGGTACTTTCAAGCAGTTTTTGTACAACTTTCCCGTAATAATATTGAGTAGACTTATGCGTTGGGCCAACTCGCACGAACCAGCCATCGCCGATCGCCTCGGAGGCGATTCAGGGCCAACTCGAACTCCACGAACTACCCCTCCACACAATCGTTCAAACGTTTGAAGTTAAAAGTTGGCCGCAGTATGGCCCTATAGCCCAGGCAACGAAGACCAAAAAATACCAAATAGGGGAAATAATTCATGTAGAAGCCAATTTTGGCACATTTGTAGGGGAAGGTGTCCTTAACAAAATACTAAAAGTACTGGGGGGTGGGGGTGGAGCTAAGGGGGAGGGGGGGGGGGGGTTTAAAGGTCCCTTTTTTCAGTTTTTCGTTAATAACTCAAAAACTACTGCCTCTAGCGAAAAAGTTTTTGAGTACTAAATTATCTACATAAAATTCTCTATAAAAAAGGTTCTAAAAACTTTTTTGTTAGGATCAATGCTTAAGCAGATAGGGAGGGGGGAAAATGTAAAATTAAAAAAAAAACTGTTTTAATTTTTAAAAATGAAATTTTTGTCGGTAAAAATCAAACGCTTATTGTTAAAAAATCAAATAATTAATGCTTAGGGGTCGTCCATTAATCACGTGACTCTCAAAAGGGGGGGGGGGGGGGGTTCGGAAAAAATCACCAAATATTACCGGGGGGGGGGGGTGTAATGAGATATCACGTGAATTTATTTTTCGTGATAATATTCTGAAAATTTCAAAATATTTTGTACTAAAAAAAATACACGTGATTTTTGGGGGGGGGGGGGGGGGGTAGTCTAAAACCTCACCGGGGGGGGGAGGCTTAAAAAGTTGCTAAAAAACATCACGTGATTAATGGACGACCCCTTAGGGATGTACGTTGAATATTAAATTTCGTCGAAATCTAAACTTTCATCGTCATCAATGCTGTCTTCGACGGGGGCTCCGTTCATACATGAGCCGAGGCAGCCGCAGGCACCGGAGCAGGCAATCCCTGCTTTGCGGCAACCGCAGCGCATCCCACACCCAGTCGTGCACTGGCAAAAGATCGTGTTCAAAATGGAGATGGGTGCCACAGGGTCGTTCGTGTTAACTGGGTTAAGGATCCCATCTTCTCCCTTGACCCAACCCCATTGGATGGGTGGTAGGGGGTTGGCTAGCCACTGTTGTATCTGTAAAAAAGTAATGAGACCAAGGTTAGGATTCATCACAAATTAATATTTGTAATAAGAAAGCAGTATTAAAAATTTATATGCAACTGGATTTAAATACCCGTAGATATATTCTGAGCGAGTGTTGCTTGGCCACTCTTCCTCCCACCAGAGGAGCTTCTAAGCAACACTCGCTCAGAATATATCTACAGGTATTTAAATCCAGTTGCATATAAATTTTTAATACTGCTTTCTTATTACAAATATTAATTTGTGATGAATGCTAACCTTGGTCTCATTACTTTTTTACAGATACAACAGTGGCTAGGCAACCCCCTACCACCCATCCAATGGGGTTGGGTCAAGGGAGAAGATGGGATCCTTAACCCAGTTAACACGAACGACCCTGTGGCACCCATCTCCATTTTGTACACGATCTTTTGCCGGTGCACGACTGGGTGTGGGATGCGCTGCGGTTGCCGCAAAGCAGGGATTGCCTACTCCGGTGCCTGCGGCTGCCTCGGCTCATGTATGAACGGAGCCCCCGTCGAAGACAGCATTGATGACGATGAAAGTTTAGATTTCGACGAAATTTAATATTCAAGGTACATCCCTAAGGGGTCGTCCATTATTCACGTGATGTTTTTTAGCAACTTTTTAACCCCCCCCCCCCCGTGGTGAGGTTATATATATATAATATTATCACGAAAAATAAATACACGTGATATCTCATTACACCCCCCCCCCCCGGTAATATTTGGTATTTTTTTCCGAACCCCCCTTCGAGAGTCACGTGATTAATGGACGACCCCTAAGCATTAATTATTTGAAATTTAACAATAAGCGTTTGATTTTTACCGACAAACATTTCATTTTTAAAAATTAAAACAGTTTTTTTTTTAATTTTACATTTTCACCCCTCCCTATCTGCTTAAGCATTGATCCTAATAAAAAAATTTATATAACCTTTTTTGTAGAGAATTTTATGTAGATAATTTAGTACTCAAAACTTTTTCGCTAGAGGCAGTAGTTTTTGAGTTATTAACGAAAAACTAAAAAAAGGGACCTTTAAACCCCCCCCTCCCCCTTAGCTCCACCCCCACCCCCCCAGTACTTTTAGTATTTTGTTAAGGACACTTTCCCCTACAAATGTGCCAAAATTGGCTTCTACATGAATTATTTCCCCTATTTTTCCTTCGTTGCCTGGGCTACTACCATTATTCTGCTACGCTGCTCGCTGTCGGCTTGCGGGGATGTGCCGTTGATAATACAGCTATTTCATCCGTATGCACACATTCTTTGAATTGCTATACTTTTTTCATGCGTTTTGTTTTTCGCCTACTAAAATCAAAAGATGCGCTCGCCGTTGTGTTGCTATTTTATCCGCACAACCACATTGTCCAAATTGCCATCTTTTTCTTATTCGTTTCGTTTAAGCACTGTAATCCTAAATGAGTATAAATTGTCGTATACCCTCACTACGATCGTCTAATTTCTAATTCAGTCTGCATATATGCTTGCTTCAAATCAATATCAGAAAATATGACCACTCCTGAGATGGTGACCGGCCAACTCAGAATGAAACCAACTCAGAAGCACCTCAGAAAGGAGTGATGATAAAAAAATATAAAAAATGGTTAAATAGGTTAAGTTAAGTTAGGGTTACCGGCTATTTTAAAATAATTTTTTCATAGCTTTTAATGACCTTTCTGAGGTGTTTCTGAGTTGGCATGGAACCCCTGAGATAACCATATCCAATTAGGTATCTTATCTTAATCTTTCTTAATAATATTATAAAGGCGAAAGTTTGTATGGATGTATGTTTTTTACTCTTTCACGCAAAAACTACTGAATGGATTTTAATGAAACTTTACAATAATACAGCTCATACAGCAGAATAACATATACGAGCTCTGGCATTGTGAAATTTGTATTAAAAAAATTGATTAGGTGGCACGCGAGCTGTTTGAAAACTGAATATACCGGGAATGAATGTATGGAATGCGGGAGGGGGGAGGGGAACTCGGGAAGGGGGAGGGGAACTCGGGAAAAGGGGTGGGAGCTTGGGAGGGGGATTAGCGGGAGGGGGGAGGCGAGGGAGGAAGGCGGGGAGTGGAGTGGAGAGAGAGAAGGTGGAGGAATCGGAGCGGGAACGCGAGAGGGGAAGGGGAACGGGACGAATGGGAAAGGACACGCAGGGAGAAATAATTTCTTTATTAAATGGCGTAGCAACGCATGCCTGGAACCAGCTAGTAGGTATAACATAAATATGCCATAAACATTTGGATATTAAAAGCACCTACTTTGAAAACCAAAACTTTGTTTTCCGTGATCAATTTTATATCTGCTATTGGTTGTAATCTCAACTTTTAACTGTCAATTAACGAAAGGACAATACTTCCTGAGATAAATAAAACAAATCTCTGCGTAAATCTCCCAAACAGCCGAGAAAACTGCGCCGTTTTAAATTATATCGGAAGTGTTGGGGAAGTGCCAAAAGCGGAAATGTTTTAGCTTTAGCTGGCCTTTTACGTCTTGCCTTTGATTCAAATTATCCGTAGAAATCAAGGGCGCTCGGGTTCTCCGTGAAATATCGGCCCGGTTATGAATTTCCTGATTTCTGATAAGCTTTCAGAAAGAGCTTTTGTCAGGGACAAATTTGGATCAATGGGTTAAAAGTTAAAGTTAAATAATGACTGAACGAGGTTCAAAAATGTGAATTTTGGGTGTAAATTAATGCTGAAAGCACTGCCGATAAATGAAATCCAGCCGTAGCATATTTTTAAAATCATTTTTGCTTTGTTGTTTTATATTAGGTCCTTACATATGAAATTGGCGTTTTGCCGTACTGGCAACTTTGATCTCAAACATCTTCTCTTTGGTTAGGAATTCCAAATTCAAATTTATACAGCTATTTACTCATGTATTTGTGTTTCGTTAATTATAATTCATTTGTTTTTTCCTTAATTGTTTTTTTTCTTTGCGTCACTTAGTTTACAAAATGGAAAACTTGAAATATCGCGTTATTTACGAGTACGAGTTCCACCGTGGCACCAGTGCTGCAGAAACGGCTCGAAGGATTAATGATGTGTATGGCGACGGTGCCGCAAAAGAAAACACAGTGCGTTTTTGGTTCCAACGTTTTCGTTCTGGAAATTTCGACCTGCAGAACAAGCCCCGTGGACGGCCGGAGACCAAAGTTGATAATGAAGAATTGAAGGCTATTGTAGAAGCGGATCCATCGCAAACCACGTCCGAGTTAGCTGCAGGCTGCGGTGTTAGTAATAAGTTGAAGCAAATTGGGAAGGTGAAAAAGCTTGAAAGGTGGGTACCTCACGAATTGAGTGAAGCAAATCAACAAACGCGCGTTGTCCGCTAGACCACACACTGCACAACAGACGGCTACCAAATTAGAGGAGCTTCAATTGGAATGTCTAAGACATCCACCGTACTCTCCGGACCTTGCCCCAACAGATTACCATTTTTATCGAAATTTGGATAACTTCTTGATTCAACTCCGATGGGGCAGTCCAAACCGCCTTCAAAGATTTTATTGATTTCCGTCCGAATGGTTTTTTTTGGTAAAGGGATCTTTGAACTACCCATGAGATGGCAAAAGTGCATAGATAGCAATGGTACATACTTTGATTAAATAAATATATTATATTAAAAAAATCGACTTTATGTTCCTCCCATACAAACGCCAATTTCATATGTGAGGACCTAATATTATGATTGCCATTCAAGAGTTTCAACTGTCTAAATTTATTTTATTTTATACGCACGTATTAAATAAGCACAGTCCCACCCAGTAAAAACTGCCGATAGCCCATCTCCTTATGTATATTTCAATATCTTTGGGTCATCCCAAAACGCATACCCGGGTTCATGGAGTGAGGTTTGTCTAGGTCTTGGCGGCGAATGCATTTGCCCATCACTGCGTGGCGGGCTTTCATCGCGTTGCACCGCAGTGGGAGGGATGAATTCATAAGTCTGTCACTCTTGGACACATTGACTCCCAGATTCCTACCGATTCCTGCCCAGAACTTCCTCTCCTTCTTTTCCTTACAAAAACCCTCCACACAGCATATCCAAAGATGACATAGCCCCTTAAGGATTTTTTTCCCTCAGGGCCTCTCCTGTGTGGAGATAATGGAAAAAAATCTCCATCTCCGAACAAGGAAATATTTGTGCATGTGCGCTTGTGTAAAATTTTCAGTGATATATCGTATTGGGGATCGGCCAACTCAGAATGAAACCAACTCAGAACCACATCAGAAAGGTCATTATGAGTGATGATAAAAAAAAAAATGGTTAATTAGGTTAAGTTAGGTTAGGGTTACCGGCTATTTTACCATTATTTTTTCATAGCATCTAATGACCTTTCTGAGGTGGTTCTGAGTTGGTTTCATTCTGAGTTGGCATGGAACCATCGTAATGCTGTAGAGAGACAGGAGGGTGAGGAGATGGATAAGAGGAAGGTTGAGAGGTACCTGGCTTTCAGACATACGGTTACTAAGCACGGCACATCTTTTCTAGCAAGTTGAATAGAACTTAGACAGAACTTGAAAATTAACTTCAAATATTTGATGAACCCGTCAAATTTTTTGAAACAACCCGTCCTAAGTATAGCCCGGATGAAAGAAATCCATTCAGAATTTAAACGTTACTTGAAATTTCGTTAGTCAGGTACTTTCCCACCTTCTTCTTCTTATTATTAATTATTAATTCCTCTTATGCATATTCATTGATTACTTCCTCTTATATCTCCTTCCCTTTCCCACTGCCTTCTACCTCACAACATACTTTTGACCGGTCAGTGGTTGAGTGGGCATCGCGTTTGGGTCCCACCCAGGCGTTCCGTGTTTGATTCCTCGACTGGCTAAGTCCTCCATCACGACTCAAGCAACATTTTCGGCTTACTGTGGTGGTAGTAGGAGATTTTAAAATATTGTCGGGTTATTCGTAACCCGGGAATGTTTGTCTTTCTTTAAAAAAATAAATATATATCCCAATAATTAGGGAAGCCATAGTTTTCCTGGCTCCAGACTGTTGGGACTTTGCGAAATTCATAAAAAAAAGGTGTTTACTACTTTATAACCTGGTTTAACTTGTATATATATTTTATTTTTATTTATGCTTTTAATCCTGCAGGACTGAAAAGTTGGTGCCACGTATTTTTAAACAAGATTTGAAAATTAAATCACGGGTGTCTTAGCTTAGCGTCGGCCGTACGAATTATGTTTGTAGCTCGCTCCGCTAGATGTCGTTGACTGTACCATTTTGAATGCGCTTCCATAAAAAATTACTTCGAATGATAAAAAATTCAGACCACTTTTTTAACAGCGTAAAACATTTTGAAGATTTGAGCTTTAAAAAAGAGTGCTGTTTTTATAAAATCGGATTTACGGGAAGTAAGATAAATTTGACCGCGGCCTCCACAGAACCTGGTAGTTTTGGTCAAGGTGATGATAGTCCAGGAAAAAATCGAAATCTGAATCCACGCCTCTTTTTGGAAGGAGTTTAAAAATACTTGAAAAAAAGCTTTTGGAAAGGTTGGAAAAGGTATTTGAGATTTTTTTTACAGGTTGATTTCGTAAAGGCCTGTAATAAACATTATGTAAAATGTAAGCGTTTGTGAAGGTCATTTCATGAACATTCTCCAGCCCTAAAGATTCCGAAATTCTCCAGTATTTTAAAATAAATATCAACTATACTTTTGCCACTAATCTCCATTAGTCCTAAATTCTCCAGTATTTTAAAATAAATACCTCTACTTTTGCCACTAATCTTTTCATAAATGTAATAGGTACTAACAGCGATGAGGGTAGCAAATAATGTAAAATCACGCAATGTCCAGTGTGTTAACTGTAATGTCCTCCGCGTGCAAAGCCGTATCTTCTCCAAACATAAACTTATAATTAAAGTGTGTTTATCGGAAGTGACCTGCCAGGTAAGTATGTTTCTGTATTCATTTGTAAATAGTAAAATCAGTTAGAACCTAAGCATTCCTAATAAATTGTACAGCGCCCTTGAGGTGATTTTTCACAAAAACGGCGCTTTATAAATTATCCAATTATTATTATTATTATTAAATCCTTTTTTGCGCATTGTTTATTGTAATAACAAGGAAATTTAAAATTGATTTCACGGAACCAAGCGACGCGGAGTCTAGGACGAAATGGGCGTGCCAAGTTTGTAGTCCTTTGGTAGACGGCATAATGTTCACTTCAGAAATCCAAATTCGAAGAGTGCCAGTAACTGATTAATGTAAAAAATAACAACGAGAAAATGCATATTTTATTTAATTTTCTAAAGTTCGGGCGTAAACATCAATTTATTGTGATTATTATAAAAGAAACTGAAATTTCCACATTAAAAAATAAAATCATTTCTGAATAAGAAGGAGAGTTTGCATTTGAAAGTGTTTTTTTTATAGAACTAATACTTCATTTTTTTCTAGGCTTATTAAAAGACTGACCGACGTTTTTAAAGGCCAAGATATGTTCTACACGCAGTATTTAATTGAAGCATCTATAATACTTCTAAGCGATTAAATTTTCAAAACAAAAATATATGATTTTGTATGATTTTGGAACGTACAAATACCGAAATTCACACTATAAACTACACTCTCTAACAGCCAGACGTAAACTTTCTGATTTATTACTTTTACACAAAATTATTCACTCATCAGTTGATACACCAAACATTTTGTCCCAAATTAACATTAACACATCATCAAGAAAGTCAACAAGGAGGATGAAAGACATTTTCTATATTAAAGCCTACCTCACAAATACAGGATATTTCTCCCCTTTACCACGAACACTGAGAAGTTATAACGCTATACATTGCTCTAATAAAGAAATAGACATTTTTAATGACCAATTTAAACATTTCAAAAAAAAAGTTTTACCTTTTATCATATCAAGCTGATACTGTGATGAAGCCCTTTATTTATAGAGAGGCAATATTGTACCTACCAAATCAGCGTCTCACCAGTACAGGTAACAATCATAAATTGTTTATGAACATTTACCTACCATGTACTTACCTTTTACCCATTCCTACTTGTCATTCACCTCAGCTTAATTACTTTTGTTACTATCTTTTGTTATTATTATCATTTCATTTATTTGTTATTATACAATCACTATGTTAACATTATCATTTTCGATACTATGTATTTTCGTTATCATTATGTTTAAACATACATGTATATAATTTTTTGGGCACCATGCCTGTTTTATATACTTAAATAAAAAAAAAAAAAAAATAAAAAAAAAAATTACTTTATTTCGCATGGCACCATCTTAACTATTAATGAATACATTTTTTTTAAATTATGTCATTCGTTATGCAAAATTACTGGCTTATTTAATGAACGTATTGATCTAACGAAGCTCATAGAAATGAAATAAATCGTATACGCATTCCATAGACTTAAATAATGCATCTAAGGCGCAATTATTTTTTTCCGTTCGATCTTTGAGAAACGAAAATGGTTTAACTATGAATAAAGACATCATCCACTAATTAACTACCGATTAGTGTCAAGAAATGCGGACTGCCAATGCATATTTTGGTTAGTATTTTAATTCAATTTATTAATATTTTTACGTAATTGTTTGGCGTCTGATAGTGTCAATTCATTGTTCTTCAGTGTTGCCAGTGTATATCGATTTATTATTTATTCCCTATCAATATCGGTTCGGCTGTCAATGGTGAAAGCTTGCTAGGGACATCGATATAAAGTGATCGGAAGTTACACCTATCGATACGATATCCTACGGTTATCGATTTCACAGGGTACCGTGCGTTTTCATCCTCCGACAAAATGTCCTCGTCAAAATATCCTCCAGCAAAATATCTCTCGACATAATATCCTTAGAACAAAATGTATCTCCACTACGCTGAACTCTTTTTGTTATGTTAGGTTAGTTTAGGTTAATAATATATTATAATCAGACAAATAGAAAACTTTTTTCCACTTAATTTTATTGACCGTAACCGGTTTCAGCTCGTTAAAGCTATCTTCAGAATGCACAAATTATTCTTAGTCCCCCATATGTTATAAATCGTTTTAGACATTTGTTACTAAATCGATTTAGACTGTCAAATTTCTAGTTATTTTGGTAATTCCAGTAGCTAATTACCGTGGGTTTGTAGCTCACTAAATTCAGGAAAAAACCTTACAAGGTAAGTTAGGTTAGTTTAGGTTAGGTTTTTGTAGATATTTTGTGGGGGATATTTTGTCGAGGATATTTTTTTTTTCATGTAGATATTTTTGTTATTGTGTATGTATTATAACCTAGAAATAATATTATTTTTTATTACATAATATTATCATCTTACATGTATTATTATTACGAGTTGACACTATATCATGAATACAAGAAGGAAGGAGGTAGTAACCCGGTAGGTACTTAAAATACAAATGAATTGCTTTTTCAACTTGCTCAACAAAAAGTTAATTTTAACAATTAATTTTTAAAAGTTAATAATTAATTTTTAAGACGACCGCTGAGGTAGACAGTAGGTACACTTTTACATAATATCTGCATACTCAGGTCAAATTTCGATTTTTTTTCAAGATGTCCGACTGATCAACTGGAACGTCGACATAATATAATAGAAAATGACAAGACATCTGTTGGCAAAGAGTAGTTTTGGTTAGTGGTTAGTATATGTTTACATTGTCTCATTTTACATTAGGTACATAACGTACTCTACAAAGCATACTAGGTTCAACACCAACAACATTTTAAAAAGCTTTTATAAAAAGATCAAGGATTAAATTCCGTTTTATAAAAATCTGCACGGGTTTCAATTTTGAATTAAATATTTAATCCGACCCAAAGCTTTAAGAAGTCCCCAATCTTACGTTAAATAAAGTGTTAAAATAATTTCGATCACATTTTGCGAAATATTCAACGCTTTGAAGATGGAGTCGGGCGTCAACTGAGTTGAGCGTGAATTAATTATTTATGGCGATGTCTTCCCTAACTGGAAGTGAGTCTTAATTAATGCTCGGAGACACTGGAACACCCTATTAAAATATAGGCCGCCTCAATGGCGTAGTTTGGTTATATGCCACTGTAAGGGATATTGGTATAAGATAGTATCTTCTATCTTATAAAGAAGAGCGTCTGTCGCGGTGATTCCGTCCGTCTGATAAAGCTCGGGCAACGCCGGGGTCTTCAGCTATATAATATCGATGTCGGAAAATTGAAAATGCTTTAAAAAATGTGAATTTATTCAATTTTTTATAAGAAAAACTCAATTTGATGAGTGATTTATGCGGCTGTGTATATCGAAGGACCTTGTATGTATTTTTTATGTGTTTTGATCACCGCACATAGTGAAAGAATGCACACAAGGAAAGGAAAAAAAATACTTACTGCGGAACCTTGTGGCACTCTCTTCTATCTTGGCTGGGTTTATTCATGCACTTGTAGGACTGTATTAGTCGCGATTACTTGCGGTATGCGGGATTAAGTTTGCGGAAACGGTAAGCGGTAAGAGGTATGCGGAATATTAGATGTGTATGCGAAGAAGGTCGATTAATGACTGACTGTGGGTGAAGTTAAATGACAGGTATATAGGAATGGGTAGAAAAGGAACATGTGACAATACAAGCTACAAGCACAGGGTCTATGATGTATGTAGATGTATGTAGGTAAGTGTAGCTATGTATTGTGTAAATGCTTGACCTCACTTTTTATAACTTTTTGATGGTTATTCTCATCAATGTAATATATCATTGAAAAAGAAGATAAGAATAATAATCTAAACGAAAATGTAAAAGAGAACGAGACACAGAAAAATACAATGGTCGCAACTGGGATTCGAACCCGGACCTCTCGTCTCTCGTCTAACTGGGACGTACGCGTTATCTAATTTCGCTATTGCCAACTTCTGTCAAACCGACATATTTGTCAATCTCTTATTTCAATTTTTTTTTTAGAATGGAAATATTATCTTCAACTAATTCTAATGGAAAACTAATGGGTTCCCGGGTTCACGGGGTGAGGTTTGTCTAGGTCTTGGAGGCGGAAGATCAGGACACCCCTTAAATCCTTTTCCTTCCCAGAACTCTCCTCTCCTTCCTTTCCTTAAAAAAAATCCTCCACACAGCATCCTCAAAGATGACATAGGCCCTGAGGGAAATTATTTTCCTCAGGGCCTCCTGTGTGGAGCTCATGTAAAAAAAAATGGAATCCAACTAATGGAAAAATAATTAGTTGAAGTTAATATTGTTAATTCTAAAAAAAATTTTAAATATGAGATTGACAAATATGACGGTTTGACAGAAGATGCCAATAGCGAAATTGGTTAACTCGCACGTCCTGGTTAGACGAGAGGTCTGGGTTCGAGTCCCAGTTGCGACCATTGTCCTTTTCTGTTTTTCTATGTCTTGTTCTCTTTCAAATTTTCGTTTAGATTATTATTGTTATCTTCCTCTTCAATGATATGTCAATTTATTGTACAGGAGAGGGAGAAGTAATTTTTTTGAAAAAATCATATATTCTGTTTTTTAAGACGCATAATTTGGATTTTTTTAGTATAAAACTAGCGAGTAACCAGCACGCTTTTCAATGCCACTCGAAAGAAAGTTTTTGTGTTTTAATGTTGTTTATTTATGAAAGTGTTAATATTTTTTGTTTTTCCGTCTGCTGTGTCCACGAATAACTCAAAAGGTTTTCCGATGCGCGAACAGGCCGCATACAGCTGCTTCGTTCCCCTCCCCTCCCGCCTTCCCTGCCTGCTACTAAACAACATGAATTTTTTTTCTAACAACTCGCGCGTTATCTACGAGTATTCAATTTTTTTTGTTTAAATTTCATAACATTAGAGCTAAAAAAATCATAGCAATCGAATGAATGGTGTATTGGAGGGGAACCATCCACTTTCCCAACGGCGTTATAAGGAAACATTATGGTTTCCTCCTTCACTGCACACGTAAAGACTCTATTTTATTGAACGATTTGAACGACTCTAGACCCTCCAATGTACATACGGGATTAGAAAGCAGTATGCAAGTACTTACATATACAAAATAATAATAAATGTGGCAGCCCGTGGAATAATTCTTCTGCAATCTAAAGAGAAAAATATATAGAGATAAAAGTGTTAGTAAATAAAAATAAAAATAAAAATAAGAGAATGAGATGAATGTTGTAGGAAATAATTTCATAATGCCAGAGCTCGCCTTTATATACAGAAACCTTTGCGGATGTGATCACAACAACTCACCAAAGTTACATAGCCATCGGATAAAAAGGATAATAATTTCATAACGCCAGAACTCAACCTTTATACATAGAAACCGTCGCGGGCAGATGCCCAAAAAATCACCAGCTTAAGGGACAAACAAAGAAATAATCATTTTTATACTTTAAGATTGCAATGAATAGATTTTTCCGAATACTTAATATGTTTTGTCAATTTCTAATAACAGAAAATAAATTATTTTTAATTTTTCATGCTTAATCAGGCTCCTTCGCCCTATCGGTCTTGAGTTCAACGTGGAATATGGTGCTTGATGCTCGGTCATTTTCTTTACATGACCCAGCCACCGAAGTCTTCCCAGTTTTATTAATTTTGTGACGTTTAGCTCCTTAAACAGAGTATATAAGCTCATTGTTTTAACGTCTCCGCCAAAAGCCATTTTCTAGAACCGGTACTATACACTATATAATGTGTATGTACTTGTATATACCTTTGTACAAGTGCACAAACATCATGAGGTGATCACTTAAATGAACATTGTAATTGTCCCTCATTAGAAAACGTTGACCATATAACGTATCTGGATCTGAAAATTGACAGAAACTTAAAATGGACGAACACATTACCTATTTAAATAATAAAATTAAAAACCTAATTAATTTTTTCAAAACTATCAGGAATGTCCACATTAAAAACGACTTAATCAAGATTTACATGGCTCTCTGCCAATCACTGTTAGAATACGGTATTATCGGATGGGGCAGTGCAAATAAAAACATACTAAACCCACTAACTAAAACTCTAAAAGCCATAATGAAAATTATACTGAAAGTTCCTGTAAGAACTAGCACTGACGAAATCTTCAACAATCTTAACATCATGTCAATTAAACAACTATATTCTAAAACTATACTCATTTACAATCATAAGTACAAATCCCAAGAAATAACGACTAACACGTACATTAGAAACACTAGATCTCATGGTCAAAAATATATCCATCAAGTGATTACTAACACAAAATTTGGGCAAAAAAACTTCTTATATTATGGCATTAAAGTCTTCAATAAAATACCACTCTCACTCAAAAACCTCAACATTATAACATTTAAATCTCAAATAAAAAGCTGGATACTAAAAATAGGGAGATCAGAAATAGAAAATATACTGACATCAAATACAGACTAAAATCGAATCTAGTGAACTGAATTATAAAGAAAACACTATCTTATTTACTTTATAATCATTAAAAAAAAGTACTACATGATATATGTTTATAACTAATTCATATTAATTTCTTATAATTAAATTATAATAATGTAAATGAAATCCTCAGCACGGGAGATCCCAGTGAGGATATCATTTTCTCTACATGTTACTAAGAAAGGAAGACAATAAATCATTATTATTATTATATGATATGTAGTACAAGTAAATATAAACATATTTTTTAGAAATTGTTTGCTCGAAAAAAAGTAATATTCTTCAAAGGAAAAATATTTTTCTCTGGGAAAAAAGACCATCATGTAGAACCACCTCCGGAAGTTTGTGCACCTCACCACCGGACATCCTGGATATATTGTACACCTGAATAATTGTAATGAAGTGTCTGGGCATGGCTTTGTTTTTATACAAATCTACAGTTTTATTCCATTGATGAAATTTTGCACACTTGACCTTCAAAACAAAAGTAAGGTGATTGATTGTATACAAAAGAATTTGAAAAACACTCCATCCATTTTCCCACCCATTGAAGCAGAATTTTGATTGTTCATGATGAAATTTTTCGGCAGCTTTTTCAGCTTACAAGACCATTTTCAAACTGTGGTTAGACCACTTGGAGGTGTTTTATTTATATGGTTCTATTAAGCAGGAAAACAGATTTCAAAGTTCACCAAAAATAGAGAATCCATTGTCACAAGTATTTTCTCATTAAATCGGTTTAACCGGTAACAAATCGTTATAGACACATTAAAAATTGAAATTGAGCGAGTGTAAATAGAATCATGTAAATAATTCGTCTTAAAGTGGTCTAACCACAGCATGAAAATGGCCTTGCAAGCCGAAACAGTTGCCATAAAAATTTAAATAAAATACTTGCAGAACTCAATAATAACTTTATTAAAATGAATTTTTTTATTTCTGTTTTATGTGTACGTATGTAAAATAATATTTCTTAGTTTGTCATGATATCAAGGTGAAATAGCCCCCATATTGGAAAAGTTAGTCGGGTTTTCCACCTACTGCGAGTGTTTTATTTGCTTATTTATCGATACACATTATAATAAACGATATAAGCTATCAGGGGGTGGCGAAATACCCGCAATGTATAATAATTTCGTTAAGAAATATATTATTCTGTCAATGCACCATTCACCTAACGCATGATTTGAAATATTCGATCTCCAACACTTAAATATGCTAAAGAAGTGTTGCAAACAACTCAGCTAGAGTGAGTCAAGTAGCGTGAACAACGGCTGTATTAGATTATTAGGGGTGGGGGTTATTCTATAGGGATAGGGAGGTGGTGGGAGGGATAGGGGGTGGGGCAGGGTTAATGGTGCATCGAACTCCCTTATTGCGAATAAAAACCTATGGACGAAATCGTGACCACCGAGCCGGGACGGATTCTCGCTTTAGACTATGTATGCGAGAGTTTCGTATGCTGAGAGAGGTAAACTTCTGGGAAGTAGAGGTTTAAAGCGAAGTTATCGACGAGAAGTTATTGTGCTGGAATGTTAAATTATTTAGTCATACGACGCAACGCTTCTATCTTTTGTGGGTGTTCCCAATCTCTCGGTCATGTCAATAACATTAAGGAGGTAAAATACCCTTATAATTTATTGTGTTTTTGGTTTGCACAAAACCATATTTTAAACATTTCCGGCGAATCCGTAACTATAATAACTTTTTTCTTCAAACCAAACCCTGGGAATGTAAGTTCTTTATATTTATGATTAATAAAAACAATACCTTACCATTAATATATTTTACGTACAACGATTTTAAAATTTTATAACTCGTTTTTCAACTATAAAGTAAGCGGTGAGCACAAGATTTTATTTTTCTAGACGATGAATTAATAACTTCGGGAGGGAAACGTTTAGAAACATCTTAAATATTTGTAACACGTTCTTCAGAATTAATCAAAATGAACGCGGCGAAAAGGTTGAATTTCCAGGCCTGCTAGGGCGAATTCTGCCTTACGTCTGTCCAATAGGCCGTGCCTGCTTTCTTCACTTACGTCGTTAGGATTCCCGCATTATTTTAGAGTGTTTGGTAGGGCAAATTCAATAGTAGGTCCGTCCAATGCACTGGGTAACGAGTCGCGAGTCGCCATTTGTGATTGTCGTTTTAACGTTAGGAAGAAAGATTTAAAATACCAATAATTTAAAGTATTTTGTGAAAAACTTGCTTCCATATAATAATATATGAAAATAGGTGTCTTAGGGTAGTTTTTTTAAAATTTTTACCTATTATTGGTTATTGAACTCTCATTTTGGGTTAAAGAAAAGATGAAAAAACTTTTCTAAATGTACAATCAATAATTTATTTATTTTATTCAGGTTCTCCATAAAACAGTTATACAGTTACACGGTCTTAATATTCGAAGATGAAACATGGCAATCAGTTATTAACAAAACTAATAATGGTCTAATAAAAGTAAAGCATTGGCTTGACACAAACCTCCTCACACTTAACATCGACAAAGCACAATATATGACATTTTCCATACGCAAATACAATATACCCAACAACTGCTCTAAACCGATCATCCACTCGTGTCAACTCAATTTAGAAAATCCAGAAACCACATCTAATATTAATTGTACGTGTTCGACCCTCAAATCATCAAAAGTAGTTAAATATTTGGGAATAATCATAGACAACCAACTACGTTGCGAAGCTCACATCGGTGACACCGTAAAAAAACTTCGTAAACTCTGCCATATTTTCTGCTCCCTTAGGTCTATCTTAGATTTACAGACTCTAAGAAGCGTATACTTTGCCCTTTTCCAATCCATAGCAACATACGGTATAGTGGGATGGGGTGGTTGTGCTGAATCCATTATTAGACCAATTATTTTAGTTCAAAAACTAATTCTGAGAATTATATTTAAATGTCAACCTACCCATCCGTCAAATGTACTCTTTGCAAAAATCAGGGTCTTAGTTATTCGACAGCTATTTACTAAAACAAGCATTTGTTATATACGAAAAAATAATCTACTAATCGCTCTTCTGGTTCATCGCTCCTAAAATATATAATGCTCTGAGTGCTGATATAAAGTCAAGTAATTCTAATTCTCTTTTTATAACACGTGTACAACATTGGATTTTTGAAAGGGGACGAACGTACTTTAAAGAATTCATGAGTTCTAACACTATATTTTAATTATTAATTTTTGCATTTCAAAATTTTAATTTCCATTTATATTTCAATTTTTCTTTAAAATGTTGTTATTTTTTTCTCTTAGTTTTTCACAAAATTTTATTTATGTTTTAATTTTGATTTATATATTTATATGTTTGATTTATATAGAATACTTGAGTTCTTAACATTTAATCTTTATTATTAATTTTTGTATTTCAAAATTTGAATTTGAATTTTTATTTTTATTTCTTCTTTTCTTTAAAATATGATTTTTTTTTTCTCTTTAGTTTTAAGTATTTCTTAATATTTTTTGGAATGTTAAAATATTAAATATACGACTACCACAACACGAGCAATAGCTTAGTGTGGTAGCAAAAAAAAAACAAATATAGTGCATGGGGGGCAGTTTAACTATGTTGTGACTTTTAAGAGATAGTTACTGAATTATCTGTAGGTGACACATGATGTCGATGCTCAATGCAGTCGTTAAGCAGTTGAGTCGCCTTGCTTAATGGTGCATTCTTATAGGCAGAAGTTCTCGCTTTCGGAGCATAAAAAAGTGCATGGGATCTCCCACGAGTATACGCGTTCGGGACATATAAGTTGATCTCTTTCAACTTTGGCGGATTTAGTATGGTACTGGAGATTAACTTAAAAAAATGTTTGCCTAAATATTTTTCAGCGGGCTTCTAGGGTGTTAAAATCGAGGATTCCTGTTAAGAACAATGATGGATACAGGAATGGGTAGTAATAATAAGATCATCTACATGGCTCTCTGTTAATCATAGTTAGAATATCATCGGAAGGGGCAGTGCAAATGACAATAAGTATTATAAATCCACAAGCCAAAACCCAAAAAGCCGCAATGAAAAGTATACTGGAAGACCTTATAAGAACTAGCACTGACGAAATCTTCAATTCAACCATAAAACATAACTCTTTTCTAAAACAATACTCTTTTATATTGATAAATACAAAACACATTAAATAACAACTAACACTTTTATTAGAAACGCTAGACCTCACGGTCAAAAACATGGTTCCATGGCAACTCAGAATGAAACCAACTCAGAAACACCTCAGAAAGGTCATTAAAAGCAACTAATTTTTTTTTTTAAATAGCCGGTAACCCTAACCTAACATAACCTATTTAACCAATTTTTAATATTTTTTATCATCACTCTTAATTACCTTTCTGAGGTGCTTCTGAGTTGGTTTCATTATGAGTTGTCTGGTCACCCAAAAACATATCCGACAAGTAACTATGAATACAAAATTTTACGGTACTAATAATAAATAGTTACGGTACTAAACTTTCATTGAAAAACTCACTTTCGTTTAAAAAATCACAAGCACATTATAAAATTTAAATCTCAAATAAAAAGCTGGAAACTAAACATATGGAGATCAGAAATACAAAATACAACTTCTACAATCATTTTTATTTTAACGAAATAGCTATTTTTCCTTTCCAAATACTGAAATAAATGCTCTTCATATTAAACAAACACATACGAGAGTTTTTAAAATAATGCCTATGCGACGGAACAAAATCATCCAAAAACACATTTCAGCATAGTACAGCAAAATACGACTCAAAATAATATGAATAGTTTAGTCTGAAGCAAGACTGCAAGGAAATTAAGTTAAACCGAGGGGAACCGTGCGGTAGAGCAGTAAAAGGAGATGTATTGTCATAAGAGAACGTTGCAGTGCTGGATAATAGTAAAACAAATACTTTGTTAATTTATAAAGGGCCATTTTTGTGTCCATTTTAGAATCCCTGAGGAATCCACCATGGATGCAGATGGAGCCCTTTACTATATCGATTTATAAAAATAAAATGTAAAACGAAGTGCTTTTGAGGCCCAATGAAATACAATACGTACCTACATATAATTTATTATTCGCCATCTTCCATTGACCCTAACCTAACAAAAGAAAATCGATAAAAAATTATCGATAATATCGGTAATTTGTTCACACTCCCATGCACGACTGCAAATATGTAGATAAAATAACTCACGTCGACTAAACTGTTGTTTGTTTATTGGCAATCTGCAATCGTGCTTGGAAAACTTCACAAATAAAACCTTTATACAACGTGTCCGGAAACTCGTAGTACAAGCGGGAAACTGGTGAATCTACATCACGTAGAGAACCCAAAAAACTTATTTTTTTCAATCTCAGCATTTCGATTTTAATATTATTTTTTTTCTATTTTTCCATTTTTTCGGCAACTAAAGGGTTAAAAAAACTTTTGAGCCCGGTTTACCCTTCGATGCATTTTATAAGACATTACATAGCTGAAATCAACCCCCTAGTGAACAATTTTTTCAAATTTAACCAAAAAAATTCCAACTTCGGACCCCATTTACTCGAAAACGGAAGCTCAAATCGAAAAAAGTTATACCACAAAATCGACTCCAAATGTGATGTGGAGTCTCCAGTTTCCCACTTGTACTACGAGTTTCCGGACACCTTGTATGTATTCTTATGCTAAGTAAGGGTCCATGTAAGAGCGGATCAGGCATGTTGTTTTTTGTGAGCCCCGAACAAGAGTCCCAACTGCTCTCAACCGTCTAGAGCCAGTGAGACTATGGCAACACCAATTAGGTTATGTTGAGAGGCTAAAGGTAGTGAGGAGAGAGTGGAGATGGGGGAAAGAAAAGTGAGAAAGTACCTGGCTCTTCAGATCTGGTTACTTAACATGGCTAAAGCCATTTAGAGCAACGCTTCGATTCAGAATGGGGGGTAAACCAGGGCGATACGGTAAGTATCTATCTCTCTGGAATGTCAACCGCAAATTTACCAAATATTATTTCTGACGAATAAAATGTGAAATAATATTACTTGCGTACGCCGGGGTTTATGCTCGCGACCGCCAGATTCGTAGCTGATGGTCATAAACACACAATTACGGATTATTTGAAAAACAGTTTAATTAAAATAACTGTAGGCATTTTTGCACATTAAGAGTTTTTCGATACACTCAGAATTACACAGAAAGTGACCAAATCTTAGATTTGAAACGGCTTGTTGTGTTAAGGCTCCGCAACCGGGCTCGAAAAGAAGAAGATGGAGAGATACGAAATTACGAATGTTAGAGGAGCGCGCTAACATTTACAGCGACAAAATCGATGCAAAAATGTTTAATAAAACACGACTCGTTTAAAATAGAGCAAAAATCTCATGGGGAGCATCTTAAGTATAATTTAAAGAAACATTGTGAATTTTTTCACAAATATAATTTATAAGATAATAGAAACATACTTGTTTTTAATAATTTTTGGAGCATACTTTGCGATTTTTTTCTATCGAGGGAATTTCATAAAATTTGCGTTTCGGCGTGGTCATCATCTAGACATTATCTTAAAAAAAAACATGTATTTTTTTAAGAGCTTAAAAACTTCAAATGTTTAAGGGAGATATTTTTTTTTTTTTTTTTTTTACAGTGAATACCGCACAAGAATCTCAACTGCTCCCGTCTGGAGCCAGTGAGACTATGGCATCCCCAATCGGGGTATGTTGTGAGGCTGAAGGTAGTGGGGAGGGGAAGGAGGTGGGGAAGAGGAAGGTTGGGAAGTACCTGGCTATTCAGATCTGGTCACTAAACACGGCTAAAGCCATTTTCAAGCAACGTTTCCATTCTGAATGGTGGTCTTACACCAGGGCGATACTGATAGTATCTTCCACTCTGTATGTAAGAAAGCGGTGGAAATTCAGATAGCGGGGCATTAAGGCAAAGCGTTGCAACTGTCTTCTTCCCCTTTTCCTCTTACCAATAAGGAATTCCAGTGAAAAATATTCTGGCTTTAAAATATAGAGTTTTTAAAAAATTATTAAGAAGTCCATTTTTAATCGGGTCGTAAAAACACGCCGTCAAGATGACGTAACTGTTTGACGTGTCGTGACGTCACCGTAAAGTCATTGTATGGGATTGTATGATATGACACAAGCCATCGTATTAATTTTTTCGTTTATTTACCTACTGTTTATAGAGATTTAGTTGTTGTGTTTATTGAAACATTATTTAGGCCTAAATAATGTTTCAAAAAGTTTCTAAATAATGTTTTAAAGGTAAATACATACGGTGGTTTTCGGGGGGTGTTGAAAAATTAAAACTTTGACAATTATTTTAACTATTAAAACTAACTCTAAAAATAAAAATAAAAATGCAGTTATTTAAGTTAGAAGGTCCTTGGTATCGCAAAGGCGACACGTGGAGTGGACTGTATCAATATATTTAAAAAAAATGTTATGCTTGTGAATACTTTGACACAACTATGGGGAATGGTAAACAGATGAATGGGGAAGGAAACTGACTTACCCCTTATGGTTGATGTTCGGCTCAATATTAGGGGTCTGAGGGAGCACTAAGGTCACTCACTGCACAAGTTTCCATAAACTGGTCGATGTTATATAAAACTGAGAGAATAATGATGTTCGTTGCACAGCTTCTTTTAACAGACTCACGGACATATTGATTTTATTGTTGTACGGTAGGTAATATTGTCAGTAGGGACAGGTAATTGTGGTAAAAAAAAGAATGGGTAGAAAAATGGAACAAGGTATATAGATAGGTATACATAGTTGCGTCAACAGTCCTTATTCATAAAAAAATTGGACTGGAATTCTCTATTCTTTCATCCTCATTATATTTACGAAACCGCACCGGGTATAAATGTGATCAGTCCGACCCTGGTTATGTTGGACTTGTCGTTGGTCGGCAGATTGTGCTATTGGATGCGGCGAAATCAATTAGAAGCGCCGTGAAATAAGACGAAACTTTTAAGTGTTCGAGGTCGTTAAATTTTCTGTGAGAGAATGTGCGCCAAACTTTATAATAGATTTGCGATGGCAACATTGGAATTCGGTTCAAGTTTGGAATTAAGAAACTTTATGGGATTTTGTAAAAACAGTTGTTAACAAATCTCATTTTAATGATCACCTCATATTTATTATTATCAGGTAATTCATTAAGTAAATTAACTAGAAAATCATTTTTTTATTGATTTTTTTTTGGTACAATACATACAATAGATTCATAAATATAATGAAAGTATATAAAAAGCTTAATACAATTATTATTATTACAATTATATATATACTTTTAAAATATTCTCCCATAATAAGCAAATGCTTGTGTGTATGGGAGGAAGTATTATTTGTTTGGTTATTTTGATTTTATTTTGTTTTTATTGCTGTTTTTATTTATGTTTAGTACTGTTTGAAATTTAGTTTATATAAAGAATAAGAAAAATATATATATATATATACATATATGTGTATATATATATTTTTTTGTATTATTATTTACTTATTTTTTTAGTTTACAATAATATAGCTCATTCATTAGTATAACATGTAGGCAGGGCTGGGCAAAATATATGCTTTGCTGTAATTGAAATACAAATTACAAAATACTGTTTCGCATGCATTTAAAATACGAAATACAAAATACTTTCAAGTCGTGTATTTGAAATACAAAATACAAAATACAGTATTTTAACCATTTTTTTCTTTCAAATACAAAATACAAAATACATTTGGTTTTGGTAGAACCTTTGGTTGCAATAAATTGTCGTAAATGCCCTTATCTAAGGGTGAGTTTCCATAGAAGCAATGTTGAGCAGAGTGAAACAGAGACATGCAAAAATTGACCAATCATATTGCTCAAAAGACACATCTCATCTCCGCTTCACTTGTAAAATTTGTGGTAAAGGACTCAGGTGTTAGATAATATAATAATTGTATAAAATTCAGGCCTTTAAATATCGAATTTAGCCAGGACTCACACCTCTCGAGATCCACGTAAAAACATTAGGTGAGAACTCTCATAGTTAGTTAGCTAAATTATCAACAGATGTCCGGAAGGTACAAAACTGTGACTAGCCAAGGAAATTTTCTATAAATGACGGTTTTTTAAAAGGATCTACCTCTTTCCTCTTCGTCGCTTCGCTGAAACTACATCTAATTACTAACTCCTTGGTCTGTCTCGGGTAGTTTTGTATCTTCCGATTATAAAAAATGTAATTGGAAATAGAACGAAATAAATCAAGAGTTCCTTAGAATTTGTCCTGAAGATGAGTCTTTATTTTACCGGTTCCCTTACCTTAAAACTTTACATTTGGTCCTTCGAGCCGGATAGTTTAACGCGAGTGATTAAATTAATAAAAAAGAACCAGCACTGAAGAAGGAACCAGAAATGCAGCCAGAATCCATCAAGCAGATTCCAGCATCCAGAAGACATCACGATAAAAAGGGCAAGTGACCAATCCATTCCATACTACCCACCTTACCATAAAAATCCTAAAAAAAAAAAAAGAAAGCAAAAAATTTAATGACATCAATATTGTGCATTTCTCATAAAAAAAATTGTTGCAAGCCGGTATGAACAAGTTTACAAAAAAATAACACGACATTGCAGCCGGCAATTAGATTATCGCAAAAAACTACAACAATGTTATAAATTCCGGGATTAATGGAAACTTTCTCCGAAATAATTATTTGAATCAACCGCGAAGCCGATAAAACAGTTTGTTGCTAATAATACTCTATGGGCGAAATTTAACGGCTTGTCGATTATCGCAGATCGTGTTGTGACGGATTGAGAAGTTGTCAGTGGTTATTACAGGATTAATAGTTTTAAACGGTTATTGTGATAAAATAATTGGATAACTCTGTAAATTGTAAGTACCTGATTTGATAAAAATGGATTTAAAAACGCTAATCGGTAAAAGGGGAATCTGTAAGGGGAAAGTCACGAGATTCAGAGAATTTTTAAACAAAATTTCGTTGACACAAAGTGAGCTAGGATTACGTATAAAACATTTCGAGCTTTTAATGGATCAATTCGAGGAAATTCAAGGTAATATTGAAGCCTTATCTCCCGATGAGGGAGATCAAGAAAGGGCGAGCTTTGAAAACGATTATTTTGATGTTTTATCCAACGCTAAAGAGAGGTTAGGTTCGGACCATTCCGCAGGCAAAACA
Organism: Limnephilus marmoratus; assembly: GCA_917880885.1. Lineage (NCBI taxonomy): Eukaryota > Metazoa > Arthropoda > Insecta > Trichoptera > Limnephilidae > Limnephilus > Limnephilus marmoratus. The sequence continues at coordinate 35,193,647 of OU862929.1, read as the reverse complement.
AACAACAACATTAAACTGCCGATAATAGAGTTACCAAAATTTAAGGGTGATTACTGCGAATGGATAGAATTCCGAGATGCGTTTATATCTTTAGTAGACAGTAATTCTAACCTAGATGCCGTTCAAAAATTTTATTATTTGCGTTCTTGTCTAAAAGGGGAAGCGCTTAAGCTTATAACAGCATTGCCAATGCAAGTTGACAACTATTTAATGGCCTGGGAGATGCTCACGGACAGATACGAAAACTCAAAAATAATTATAAATAATCATGTAAACGCGTTGTTTAAATTACCGGACTTAAAAGCAGAAAATCACGTCGCAATAAGAAGCCTATTGGACGAGGCACAGTTGCATTTAAAATCGCTAAATAAATTAAATATAGCTACGAAAAATTGGGATGTAGTATTGATTTATTTGTTATCAAACAAGCTAGATTCAAATACAAGGGCTCATTGGGAACAATACCCAACAAAAAACAATCTACCTACCTACGAAGAATTTATTAAATGTTTGTATACAAGGGCCCAAGTATTAGAGGCCTCATCAAATAACGAAAAAAGAATTAATCCGGGAAAAACGAATCCGCATAATTATAAAAAGGAAGCTATGGTTTCATTTTCTGCACAAAAATTAAAATGTTTACATTGCAACGATAATCATAAGATTTATTATTGCCGCAAATTTTTGGAATTGAAGCCAAAAGAACGAATTGATAAAATACACAAATTAGGCGCTTGTTTAAAATGTTTAAACTTCGGTCATAAATTAAAGGATTGCAAATCAAAATTTAATTGCCGTAAATGCGATGGCGTAAATCACAATACGTTACTTCATTTTAAACAAGAGGAGGAATCAAAACACGAAAGGGCATCAACATCTTCCGCGAAGGAAGCGCCTTTGGTAACAAATCATGCCGCGAAGGTAGAACCAAATTTCGTGTTATTGTCCACTGCCATCATCAACATAAAGGACGATGCCGGACAATCAATTCAAGCAAGAGCTCTATTAGATTCTGGGGCACAAACTAATTTTATAAGTAAGGAATTTGCAAAGAAATTGAAATCAAAAGAGAAAAGGGTCAACATTCCTGTTACGGGAATCCACAATAAGATTTTAAATATAAAATATAAAGTGGAATTTAATATAACTTCAAGCTATTCTGAATATAAAAGGAATATAGAATGCCTGATAATACCTGAAGTGACCAGTAACCTGCCACAAATTTCCTTTCAGAGAAAAGACGCGGGGATCCCTAGCGGTCTCCAATTAGCAGATCCGAACTTCAACATTACCAGCCCGATAGATCTGCTACTGGGAGCGGAGGTGTTCTGGAAAGTCTTGCATACCGATCGAATGAGAATTGGAGATGCTGGACTCACGCTACAAAGGACCGAGCTAGGATGGCTTGTCGCTGGACCTATCTCCACTCCGAAACCAAAAAGGCCAGTAAATTCCTGTAATTTATCCTTAAATTTATTGCATAAGCAATTAGAAAGCTTTTGGAAAATAGAAGAACTAGCTCCTGTAAAACATAGAAGCCACGAAGAAAGAGCATGTGAAGAGAGCTTCTTACGCACGCATGAAAGAGATGAGAAAGGACGTTTTGCGGTAAGATTACCGCTGCGGCCCAATATTAATCAAATGGGTGAAACCCTAAAGGTGGCTGAAAAAAGATTCTATAATATGGAAAAAAAATTTCTTGCCAATAAGGACCTGATGCTAGATTATAAAAAATTCATGAAAGAGTATCAGGAATTGGGGCATATGACGCTGTGCGAAGCACCGCCAAAAGATAAAATTTATTATTATTTGCCACACCATGCAGTGATGAAGGAGTCTAGCACGACAACCAAAACCAGGGTCGTGTTTGACGGATCAGCCAAGTCATCAACCGGTATATCATTAAACGACGCCCTCATGGTAGGGCCAGTTTTACAAAAGGATTTATGTGCGCAATTATTATTTTTCAGAAAGCACCAGTATGCATTAACTGCCGACATCGAGAAGATGTATCGTCAAATATTGGTGCAGCCTGAGGATAGAGATTTGCAGCGCATAGTCTGGAGGGACTCTCCGGAAGAAGAAATCCGACACTATCAACTCAATACTGTCACCTATGGTTTGGGACCATCATCCTTTCTGGCTACCAGATGCTTGGAACAGTTAGGAACAGAAAATCAAGAAGCATACAGAAAGGTCAGTCGCATCCTCAAATACAACTTTTATATGGATGTTTTGATAACTGGCGACGAAAATGAGGCAGATTGTCTCACTATTAAGCAACAGTTGAGCAGCATTTTGGCATCTGCTGGCATGAATTTACGAAAATGGCGATCAAATTTACCCTCTATAAGTTCGAAACCAGAGAGTGATACAGATATGATTATTACTGATAACCCCAAGGAAAAGAAAATTCTAGGGTTGTCATGGAATAATCAGCAGGACTATTTTCAGTACATTGTAGAGCCCTTAGAAGCCTGCGTTAAAAGCAAACGCCAAATGTTATCATGTATCGCCTCTACCTTTGACCCATTGGGACTGATAGGCCCAATAACTTTAGTCGCAAAACTGATAATGCAAAGTTTGTGGCAAACTAAGATTCAGTGGGACGAAGATGTTCCATCTGAACAGATGAATGCGTGGAATTCATACATAAATGAATTACCTCTTTTAAATAATTTAAAAATACCGAGAAAGGTAATTTGCAAACATCAAGTTAAACTGCATCTGCATGGATTCTGTGACGCCTCGGAGAGGGCCTATGCAGCATGTATATATATAGTGTCTACTGATGAATCGGGAAACACAACTTCTTATTTAGTCACATCAAAATCAAGGGTGGCACCGTTGAAAAGCATATCACTACCAAAGCTGGAGCTTTGTGGTGCTGTTTTACTCACAAAATTAGTGAACTATGTCAAAATAGCTATGAACTTAAATGAAATAGATACAACCCACTGGTGCGATTCCATGATAACGCTATTCTGGATTCGTGGACAGCCAGCAAGGTGGAACACATTTGTGGCCAATAGGGTAGCTGAAATCCAAGAGTCCAGTCAACCCGCACAATGGAAACACGTAAGATCGGAGGATAATGCGGCGGACGTTTTATCCAGAGGCGCGACGGTGTCGCAGCTACTAAAGTCTGACATTTGGTGGCATGGACCCACCTGGTTGATTTCAGGCGATTACCCGATTACCAGCAGTGAAGTTACGCCGTTGGATCTACCAGAAGAAAGATTAAAACTAACTTTAATTTCAGCCGTAAAACAGGATTGGGAAATATTTTCCAGATACTCTTGCTTAACCAAATTGCAAAGGGTGACAGCTTATATTTTAAGATTTATATTTAATTGCAGAAATTCCTTGTCCAGGCGTAGCGGAGCACTAACTGTTTACGAATTGGAGAATTCACTTCACTTATTAATATCTCGTGCACAATGTTTTGCATTCCCCGAAGAGACGAGGGCCTTACAAGCCGGGGTAAATGTAAAGAATAGTAGTAGGTTAAAGTCATTAAATCCTTATTTGTTTAAGGATTTAATCCGGGTGGGGGGTAGGTTGTCCAACGGAAAAATGATATCGGAAAGCCAACAGCACCCCATAGTACTACCATCACATCATAAACTAAGTGAGCTTATTGTCAGGCACTACCATTATTTATATTTACATGCAGGAACGCAGGCATTGTTAGCGTTATTAAGAATGAAATACTGGCCGATTATGGGTAAAAATTTAATTAAAAAGGTTCTCAGATACTGTATTATATGTTTTAGATGTAACCCGAAAACAGAGCAACAACTGATGGCGGACCTACCTGCCGAACGAATAACGGAAGGTCGCGCATTTCAATCATCAGGCGTGGATTTCTGCGGCCCCATTTTGATCAAATCAGGTGTTAGCCGTAAGACTCACAGCGTAAAATCTTATATATGTCTATTTATATGTATGGTAACCAAAGCAATACATCTGGAACTAGTAATGTCTTTAAGCACTGATAGCTTCTTAAATGCGTTTAAACGTTTCATCTCGCGAAGAGGGAAACCCAGTAAAATGTTTTCAGATAACGCCACTAATTTTAAGGGCGCGAATAATGAATTAAGGGAAATATATGAATTTTTGGAAAATTCAAATGAAAAAATTGATAAATACTTAGCCAATTTATCTATTCGCTGGAAATTCATACCAGCAAGGGCCCCGCACTTCGGGGGACTTTGGGAGGCAGGGATCAAATCAGTAAAATATCATTTGAAAAGGGTAGCAAACGTTTCACTATTAACATATGAGGAATTCAGTACTGTATTATGTCAAATTGAATCATGCTTGAATTCCCGTCCCCTCTGTCCGCTGTCCAATGACCCCAAAGACCTAAAACCTCTCAGTCCTGGTCACTTTCTCATTGGAACGAGTTTAGCAGCGATCCCGGAGCAGAATTTGCAGAATGTAGCAGTCAATAGATTGAATCATTACCAAAAATTAAACCAACTAATACAGTCTTTTTGGTCGAGGTGGCGCAAAGAATACTTGGCTGAGCTGCAGACCCGGACGAAATGGACTGGCAACAACCAAAGGCAGCTGCAACCAGGCCAGATGGTCATTCTGAAGGAAGACAACGAACCTCCTTGTTTTTGGAGGCTAGGACGAGTGCACGCTGTACATCCCGGGCCTGATGGAAGAGTACGAGTGGCTACCATCATCACAGCACAGGGAACGGTCCAGAGGGCAATATCAAAACTATGCCTGCTTCCAATTGAGGACAACAAATGTGAAGACCATCTACCCGAGATGGACCAGGGAGAATAAGAAGCGACCCAGTAGCGCCAACACAGTGTGGCGCCCCCAAGCAAGACATAATAGCCAGAATAACCAGATTCTATAACCAGACTTTAAATTAATAAAAAGTACAAATAAAAGCGAAAAACAATAAAAAATTAATGAAAAAATGCAAATAAAAGTGTAAAACAATAAAAAGGCAAAATGAATAAAGGTGGTGGAGGTCGTGACCTCTTGTGAAACTCGTGTAAAAAGAAAAACCAGATTGAGTGAAAATTAAAGGTTATAAGCTAACCAAAATAATAATAATAATTAAAAAAAAAAAAAACACTGCAAGTGCCCACATATATTTAATTTTAGACATTTAATAATATTTACAATAAAATTGGCTGTCCTGGAAGGAAGACCTGGTCCCGTCCTCATTGTATTGTGTTTGTCCTAAAATTGAATGTGTAATTTATTGTTATAACTCTTTGATTTAATTTTTAACTTTGAATTTTTAGCTAGAGCATGTAAATATGAATTTGTTAATTGCACAATTTAATCTGGAGTGAAATAGTTAAAGTAAAAAAAAATTGTGAGCTATTTTTAGTATTATAAGTAGTAAATTTTTTGTTCATTTTAGTTTAATAAAAAACTCATTCCTCACCGTTTTTTGGCTGGGAATATGTATAAAATTCAGGCCTTTAAATATCGAATTTAGCCAGGACTCACACCTCTCGAGATCCACGTAAAAACATTAGGTGAGAACTCTCATAGTTAGTTAGCTAAATTATCAACAGATGTCCGGAAGGTACAAAACTGTGACTAGCCAAGGAAATTTTCTATAAATGACGGTTTTTTAAAAGGATCTACCTCTTTCCTCTTCGTCGCTTCGCTGAAACTACATCTAATTACTAACTCCTTGGTCTGTCTCGGGTAGTTTTGTATCTTCCGATTATAAAAAATGTAATTGGAAATAGAACGAAATAAATCAAGAGTTCCTTAGAATTTGTCCTGAAGATGAGTCTTTATTTTACCGGTTCCCTTACCTTAAAACTTTACAATAATAATATATTATTATATAAACCTAATATAATGATAATATATTATTATTATAACACGACATTTGTATAGCGCAGCTTTGTGTTATTTCTAGTGACCGACCGAAGGTTCGGTTTCGGTTTCGGTTTCGGCAAGGTTCGGTAAAAAAATCTAGTTTCGGCGTCAGTTTCGGTTTCGGCAGAAAATCTGCCGAACCTTCGGCCGCACCGAAACTCTGCATTCATGAATTATCGCGTGCCGTTTGACTGACTTCGGGTGAGTTCGTGGCTCGTGTGTCATGTGTAAATAAAAATTAAAATCTTGTCTCATTCAACGGAAGCAATCTTCCGAACAGTCCCTCCTTTGATGTGCTTGGTGTAAGGCCCTCCGTTCATGGAGATACTTACAATCTACGTAATTGTGACGAAACCACAAGTACCCTGCTGATATACTACTTTTTAATGCTAGTCTCCGTACACGGCGCTATCCGAAATATACTGAACTTGATCATTTTTCACGTGCAGCCTTGGAGTTAACACGCTGTCAAGCGATGTCATATGACTTTTTTTCCAACATCAATCCATGCCATCTCCACTAAATCTTTTCTTACGTATTCTGGTAAAATATAGTTATATAAATATGCATTTTTTCCATTTCCAGAACAAATCTAACATTACTTTCATGTTCCGACGTCATTTCTGTCAAACGTCAAATGAATAAGTATCAGACACAAATGATGCGACGCGTCGCGTGCGATCAGCACTGTCGGTATCGTGATACGGATTGGAAACCGACAGCCACCGCGTAGCGCCGTGAACGGGCACCAGCAAAATCGTACGGGGGGTACTTACGATCGGCGCGAATGATACGCGCACGAAGATCAAGTATCTTGTAAGTATCTCCGTGAACGGAGGCAGTAACTCTAAGTGACCAGCTCAGGTATGGGGGCTCCATCGAAGCCAGAGATACTTTAATAGTACACAACTGCTAACACTGTACAAATCGCAACTGCGCCCCACTATTGAATTTGGCAGCCACCTCTGGTGTGGAGCCCCAAAATACCTTAAAAAAACCCTCGACTCTGTGCAGAAACCGGTGGTCCAATTGATAGATTCTCCTAACACAAACGGATTGCGATCTTTAGAGCATAGGCTTCACGTGGGAATCTGTCCTTGTTCTACCGGTAATACAATGGAAGATACTCTGAGGAAATAGCGCTATTGATTCCCTTGGCACCAGTGCGTAGTCGGGGAACATGCCAAACATGCGCCCAACATATGTACACGGTTGACATTAGTCACATGAGAACGGTTCGTTTCTATGACTCATTCTTGAGTTCAACAGCTCGGCTGTGGAACGTTTTGCCGGCCTCTATGTTTACTCCCTCCTACAACATGGGTCTCTTCAAGACCATTTACTCCTTCCTCTCCCCAAAAAGACCCTCCATACAGCATCTTCAAAGATGACATATGCCCTGAGGGAAATTATTTTCCTCGGGGCCTCTCATGTGGAGTTAATGTAAAAAAATGTTGTGATTGTAAACGCAATTAAAATTATAATACTCAATTTATGAGGTCCTTACTTTATAGTGACTATAAGTGTAAAAAATAAGCCAAATTTTAGTAAACAATAGATTTTTAACATGTCTAAAAAGTTTCGGTTTCGGTTTCGTCCAAAACTGAGACAGATATCGTATATTCGGTTTCGTTTTCGGTAGAAAATCCTGCTTCGGTCGGACACTAGTTATTTCACTTCAAGTGCACTCTACTGTAATTAACTTAAAAATAATCTAGTATTCAGTCAAATTATTCCTATAATGCTTGATCTAATACTATGACACAAAAAAGTACAATACAAAGCAATGACAAGCATTATATAATATGATACAAATATGATAGAAAATGTACAATAACAGTGCTATTATAGCACAGGACGTGTTGCCAACTCTAAATATTAACATACATAACATATAGCTCTGGATTCTAGCGTTTTTAGTCTACGTATTATCTATGTCAGTTTATTTTTCATTATCATTATTAAGATCGCTAAATGTATTTGAAAATGTATTTTGAAGCCATAAGTATTTGAAATACAAATTACAAAACACCTCAGCCCCAGGTAATTGAAATACCAATTACAAAATACATTTTTAGGAAGTAATTGAAATACAAATACAAAATACGTAATTGAAATACAAATACAAAATACGTATTTGTATTTCAAATACGTATTTCAATTACAAGTATTTCAAATACTGCCCAGCCCTGCATGTAGGCTGTAATTTATAAAGCTAGCTAGTAAGGGGATGCGGGAGGGGAACGGGGACGCACGGGAAAGGTGATTCAGGGAGAAAAAATGTTTTAATTTTTAAAATATGGCGTAAAATAATATTTCAACGCAAGCTGGGAATCAGTTCGTATATTATAATAAAAGAAAGTGTACAAAGTGCGTGCCGCTAAAACTCAGAAACGAATGCTGGTACGATCAAGGAAGTTGTATTGTGCAATAGCCCTCTATTTCTCATCCATGAAGAAGGTTCCCCCTTTTACCTGAAGGGCGTGCTTTTGAAGATATAAGGGCTGGAAGATTCGCCCTCTAGAAATTTCTAGAACAGTCTAGAACATTCGGGAGTATTCGAGGGTATTCCACAACATTCCAAAACATCCCTGAACCAAAATATTGAAAAAACATAAAATATTAACATAAGATATTTGAAAAAAAAGTGAACCTTCAAACCTTCAAACTTTTTTTTTACTTCTACGAAGTTGTACACTTTTCCCCGGACATGGACACCCCGTATAAACAAAAGACAATGATTTATAAAAAGTGCATACGATACATACGAAGAACATACATGTAAAAAGTAAAACAAACTATAACCTTCATCGTGATTACTTTTTGGGTTATTATGCCGTGTTGCCCTTCCTTCTTCTTTTGCGAACGTTTCGAACAGTGTCACAGTGTCCATCATCACGACAGGCATGTAGATTATGGTGAAGTGCGTGTTTACGTATGTAGAAGCAAAGAAGGAGGAAGCGCAACATGGGAAAATAATCCAAAAATTAATAATGATTGAAAAATTGATAATGCCCCGAAAAAGAGCGTTAATAAATAAATAAAAAATAAAATAAATAAATAAGGAAATAAACAAACAAACATACCAACAAAAAACAACAAAAAACAAACAAACAAACAAACATACAAACAAACAAACAAACAAAGAAACAAACCAACAAACAAACAAACAAACAAACAAACAAACAAACAAACAAACAAACAAACAAACATGCAAACACACAAACAAACAAACAAAAACAAAAAACAAATAAATATATAAATAAATAATAGCTGGGATATTGCCAGCCTTACTAATAAAAAATAAATAAAAAACACATAACGACCGTTAAAGTTCGGTCACCGTTAAACGGTATTTCTACAACATTACTAATAACATGAATTTGCGCAAGGGCGGCGGCCATGTTTTTCGATCATTATTTTACATTACTTTTTATCCACATTTTTTTTTATTTTTTTTTTTTTATATGAGCTCCACACAGGAGGCCTTGAGGAAAATAATTTCCCTCAGGGCCTATGTCATCTTTGAGGATGCTGTGTGGAGGGTTTTTTTTAAGGAAAGGAAGGAGAGGAGAGTTCTGGGAAGGAAAAGGGTTTAAGTGGTGGGTAGGAATCTGGGGTTCAGTATGTCCTGGTCATCCGCCTCCAAGACCTAGACAAACCTCACCCCATGAACCCGGGCACCCCTGCTAAATCACCAAACGTAGCGAACCACTTGGGGTGACCTGTGGCAGAGGTGTTGGTTATCCAATAAAGGTTCCCGGGGCGGCGGTACCCATTCCCGCCTCCCAAATTGTAATGAGTTTAATAAAACTTGCGTAAAAGTAATATTAGTTAATATCATAAATGGCTTGTGCGTGTGTAAATAAATACCAAATTCATTCATAAATACAAAATTTATCTACGTTTAAATTTACTTTTCAGTTACTCTTTTGGAATAATCTCCTATCTCCTATCTCCTATCTCCTATCTCCTATCTCCTATCTCCTATCTCCTATCTCCTATCTCCTATCTCCTATCTCCTATCTCCTATCTCCTATCTCCTATCTCCTATCTCCTATCTCCTATCTCCTATCTCCTATCTCCTATCTCCTATCTCCTATCTCCTATCTCCTATCTCCTATCTCCTATCTCCTATCTCCTATCTCCTATCTCCTATCTCCTATCTCCTATCTCCTATCTCCTATCTCCTATCTCCTATCTCCTATCTCCTATCTCCTATCTCCTATCTCCTATCTCCTATCTCCTATCTCCTATCTCCTATCTCCTATCTCCTATCTCCTATCTCCTATCTCCTATCTCCTATCTCCTATCTCCTATCTCCTATCTCCTATCTCCTATCTCCTATCTCCTATCTCCTATCTCCTATCTCCTATCTCCTATCTCCTATCTCCTATCTCCTATCTCCTATCTCCTATCTCCTATCTCCTATCTCCTATCTCCTATCTCCTATCTCCTATCTCCTATCTCCTATCTCCTATCTCCTATCTCCTATCTCCTATCTCCTATCTCCTATCTCCTATCTCCTATCTCCTATCTCCTATCTCCTATCTCCTATCTCCTATCTCCTATCTCCTATCTCCTATCTCCTATCTCCTATCTCCTATCTCCTATCTCCTATCTCCTATCTCCTATCTCCTATCTCCTATCTCCTATCTCCTATCTCCTATCTCCTATCTCCTATCTCCTATCTCCTATCTCCTATCTCCTATCTCCTATCTCCTATCTCCTATCTCCTATCTCCTATCTCCTATCTCCTATCTCCTATCTCCTATCTCCTATCTCCTATATATTATAAAGGGGAAAGTTTGTATAGATGTATGTTTGTTACTCTTTCACGCGAAAACTACTGAAGGGATTTAAAAAAAGAGGGAGAGGGAGAGGGAGAGCACATCCACGGTGGTTCATCAATTGAATAAAATTTTCACGACGTTTTTTAGTAAAGCTGTTAATGTATATTGAAAGATGCACTAATCTGAAAGTGATGCCTTAACTACCATATAGTTGGCAGATCAAGTATCAAAACAATGGGCACCTTTCGAAATTATGAAGTTTTTGAAAGTAAAGCTCTAACTCGACCCTACGGAAATCGAAAATCTTTGCTAATGATTGATTTTTTTATTAAAATAAGCCGTGTTGCGCGTCCTCCCCCTTTAACTAATGTTTCAGACAGCCTTGCAGTGTCCATTATGAGGACAGATATGATTATTCTATAACGCCTATTTAATAACAATATTTTCGTTTGCCGTTTTCAGACAAATTGAAAACAAGAAATACTTTCTTTTTCATCCTACTTATTTGATTAAAAGCTTAATAAACACCACTATCATAATATATTATTATGGGCGCAGCATCATGCAATCCACAGATAAATTATCTGAGTCCATTCCGAATAATTTATTGCCATAGTGAAAGTGGGGATTCTTAGACTTGTTCAGCAAAAACCAGTAAATATATTGCCGATCTAATGAACTGATCCACTTAGGGCCCATCATTCCCGGCCTTTATTAGTCTTAGGCCGCACATAAAACGAATACAAAGGAATTCTAATAAATCTCTGAGGCTGTTATCGATACAATGTATGCGGACTGCCTTGGTTTTTACCGAATGTTTTCGGGTTTTTGGCACAATTAAATATTTTATCACTTGCCAAAATAGGGCTGGTAAAATCATTGCACCCCTGCTAAATCACCAAACGTAGAGAACCACTTGGGGTGACCTACGGCAGAGGTATTGGTTATCCAATAAAGGTTCCCGGGGTGGCGGTACCCATTAGGAGAACCCTTAGTTATATTTCCTGTAAGTAGGTATACCGCATTTTTCTTAAACAGATTGCGTATGCCGGGGGGCCAACTGTCGATGGATCAACTGTCAACGAATATTAACTACATTCGACTTAACTATTTTTGAATATCAATTTCATTATATTATTTACGCGCTCGTGCATTACATTTTTGATTCAATTCTGTTTTTTCACACAAACGTAAATAGATAACAGGGAAGTTCATATTTTAAACGAGGCAGTTGTTATTTTCGTTATAATTTTTTTTCTAAATAAGCTCGATATTATAGTGACAAGTGCTTCACAAAGGCGGGTTGTCTATTATTCAAATAAATATCTGCTCAGCGCGCGTCCTAAGAAAATAATCTATTTTCGTATGTTTTCCATGAATTCGTTTGTATGTCAGATGCTTTCATATCGATAAAGTTTAGAATAAGCAAGTAATGGAGGAATAAATACATAACTCACAGACAAATATTTGTACAAAGAAAGACAGGGTAAATGATTGAAGCACATTGTTCGGAAACAACACACAGAGCAAAATTAAATTAAATAAACTTTTGATAAATACGTTATGAATATTGTTCGATCATCAATCAAAAACAGAGAAAATATTGAATTATGGTTTAAAGTGAGAATAATCTTAATATATAAAAATGATTTTTTCTATATTTGTTTATGCGAGGTTTATGTAAAAGCGAGCCATGGCAAATATAAGTAATATCCTGTACCATTCGTCCAATTGCTATGAAACTATCGTGAGATATTGTGCGCACGCCTGTGAAGGTTTCTAAATATAAACTGGTAGCTCTGGCGTTATTTATTTATTTATTAATTTATTTATCAATTTTCGGGAAATCGACAGTTTATATTTATTTCAGTTTGTACATAGTATTAAATAGCCAAAATAAAACCAATTACGGATTTCCTCCTTGTGGCTTTACTTCTACTGAGACAGCATAATAAGAATAAGTAAGTCAATTTTATAAAAAAAGGAATATTAATCCAAAATTATATAAAACAAAAACAAATATATATATATATATATATATATATTTATCCCCTCTCGTACTATGTTGATTTTGCGCGACGGTACACCAGTTTTTTATTGATCCGTTTGGGTTTGTTGATCTGGCCGGATTTTTAGATCCGTTACCGAAGCTGGCATACAAATCCTGATCCATGTGGATCTACTTTTGTCATCGAGATTTACCTCTAAGCCACGCCCATTTTTCGGTGACATATACATTTTACACGTTTTTATTTGTTGATCTCCATATATGTATATATGGATGGTGCCGGTCTGTCGAACTTTTCTGCTCCTTTTAGTAGGTAATCGTAGGTACGTTCTTATTTGCCACGTTTTGACCGCGAACTGTGCGCAATGCAAATAAAAAATGTTCTATGTGCGTCTGTCGTATTGTTCAGGTCCATTTAGTATCGGTACGTTCTATAAAGATTAAAATATACTTAAGAGGATAGACCGCCTCACAATTGCGTCATGGTACTTTACCCTTGAAACGTGTTTTTATTTACCACCTAACACGTGCCAAACTACTTGTACGGACTAGTTAGAGCGGCTTTTTATCGTTACCCGGTTGGGAAACTTTCTGATGCGAGTTAAGGTGGGGACCAAAGACTCGAACTCGAAAAACTACTGTAACCATTAAATAGAGTTAGCACACCTATTGGAGATGGCTTGAGTAATGAGACTACGAACTTTGACTACGAATCCAGAGGTCGCGGGCTAGCATCTGTGCGTAGTATGTATATTCATTTCTAATTAAGAGGATGAACAGTTTGAACGGATGTACTTAATCTTCGAAAACGGTTTTTATTACTTATATGTACGCCATTACGAACTTCGACTAAGAATCCGGAGGTCGCGGGTTAGCATCTGTTAGTAGCATGAAGATTAATTTTTACTTTAAGAGGATTAACAGTTTCATCTTGGGGGTCATCTATTAATCACGTGAGACTCGAAAGGGGGGGGGGGGGTCGGAAAAAAACACGAAATATCACGTGGGGGGGGGGGGGTATAATGAGATATCACGTGTATTTATTTTTCGTGATAATATTCTGAAAATTTCAAAATACTTTGTACTAAAAAAAATACACGTGATTTTGGGTATGGGGGGGGGGGGGGTAGTCTTAAACCTTACCACATATCACCGGGGGGAGGGGGTTAAAAAGTTGCTAAAAAACATCTATGTCATTCATTCTCTTGCAGGTTTAATCCTATAGATGTATAACATATTGTTTGTCTATTTTTAGTGTCGCTTTTTTTCGTTTCATCCAGTTTCAAATCACAACGGTCCTAAAGAAGTTTTCACTTGAATAATTTTATAGAATCTGTGTGCAGTTCACTCACATGCGAGAAAAGTGAAAACTAAAGTAGACGAGAGTGATAGATACGAAGCATCGCACAAAGAGGAGACCGATAGGCTGGCTACGAAGCAACGCACAAAGAGGAAAGCGATTAGTCTATGTCATTCATTCTCTTGCAGGTTTAATCCTATAGATGTATAACAGATTGTTTGTCTATTTTTAGTGTTGCTTTTTTTCGTTTCATCCAGTTTCAAATCACAACGGTCCTAAAGAAGTTTTCACTTGAATAATTTTATAGAATCTGTGTGCAGTTCACTCACATGCGAGAAAAGTGAAAACTAAAGTAGACGAGAGTGATAGATACGAAGCATCGCACAAAGAGGAGACCGATAGGCTGGCTACGAAGCAACGCACAAAGAGGAAAGCGATTAGTCTATGTCATTCATTCTCTTGCAGGTTTAATCCTATAGATGTATAACATATTGTTTGTCTATTTTTAGTGTCGCTTTTTTTCGTTTCATCCAGTTTCAAATCACAACGGTCCTAAAGAAGTTTTCACTTGAATAATTTTATAGAATCTGTGTGCAGTTCACTCACATGCGAGAAAAGTGAAAACTAAAGTAGACGAGAGTGATAGATACGAAGCATCGCACAAAGAGGAGACCGATAGGCTGGCTACGAAGCAACGCACAAAGAGGAAAGCGATTAGTCTATGTCATTCATTCTCTTGCAGGTTTAATCCTATAGATGTATAACAGATTGTTTGTCTATTTTTAGTGTCGCTTTTTTTCGTTTCATCCAGTTTCAAATCACAACGGTCCTAAAGAAGTTTTCACTTGAATAATTTTATAGAATCTGTGTGCAGTTCACTCACATGCGAGAAAAGTGAAAACTAAAGTAGACGAGAGTGATAGATACGAAGCATCGCACAAAGAGGAGACCGATAGGCTGGCTACGAAGCAACGCACAAAGAGGAAAGCGATTAGTCTATGTCATTCATTCTCTTGCAGGTTTAATCCTATAGATGTATAACAGATTGTTTGTCTATTTTTAGTGTCGCTTTTTTTCGTTTCATCCAGTTTCAAATCACAACGGTCCTAAAGAAGTTTTCACTTGAATAATTTTATAGAATCTGTGTGCAGTTCACTCACATGCGAGAAAAGTGAAAACTAAAGTAGACGAGAGTGATAGATACGAAGCATCGCACAAAGAGGAGACCGATAGGCTGGCTACGAAGCAACGCACAAAGAGGAAAGCGATTAGTCTATGTCATTCATTCTCTTGCAGGTTTAATCCTATAGATGTATAACAGATTGTTTGTCTATTTTTAGTGTCGCTTTTTTTCGTTTCATCCAGTTTCAAATCACAACGGTCCTAAAGAAGTTTTCACTTGAATAATTTTATAGAATCTGTGTGCAGTTCACTCACATGCGAGAAAAGTGAAAACTAAAGTAGACGAGAGTGATAGATACGAAGCATCGCACAAAGAGGAGACCGATAGGCTGGCTACGAAGCAACGCACAAAGAGGAAAGCGATTAGTCTATGTCATTCATTCTCTTGCAGGTTTAATCCTATAGATGTATAACAGATTGTTTGTCTATTTTTAGTGTCGCTTTTTTTCGTTTCATCCAGTTTCAAATCACAACGGTCCTAAAGAAGTTTTCACTTGAATAATTTTATAGAATCTGTGTGCAGTTCACTCACATGCGAGAAAAGTGAAAACTAAAGTAGACGAGAGTGATAGATACGAAGCATCGCACAAAGAGGAGACCGATAGGCTGGCTACGAAGCAACGCACAAAGAGGAAAGCGATTAGTCTATGTCATTCATTCTCTTGCAGGTTTAATCCTATAGATGTATAACAGATTGTTTGTCTATTTTTAGTGTCGCTTTTTTTCGTTTCATCCAGTTTCAAATCACAACGGTCCTAAAGAAGTTTTCACTTTAATAATTTTATAGAATCTGTGTGCAGTTCACTCACATGCGAGAAAAGTGAAAACTAAAGTAGACGAGAGTGATAGATACGAAGCATCGCACAAAGAGGAGACCGATAGGCTGGCTACGAAGCAACGCACAAAGAGGAAAGCGATTAGTCTATGTCATTCATTCTCTTGCAGGTTTAATCCTATAGATGTATAACAGATTGTTTGTCTATTTTTAGTGTCGCTTTTTTTCGTTTCATCCAGTTTCAAATCACAACGGTCCTAAAGAAGTTTTCACTTGAATAATTTTATAGAATCTGTGTGCAGTTCACTCACATGCGAGAAAAGTGAAAACTAAAGTAGACGAGAGTGATAGATACGAAGCATCGCACAAAGAGGAGACCGATAGGCTGGCTACGAAGCAACGCACAAAGAGGAAAGCGATTAGTCTATGTCATTCATTCTCTTGAAGGTTTAATCCTATAGATGTATAACAGATTGTTTGTCTATTTTTAGTGTCGCTTTTTTCGTTTCATCCAGTTTCAAATCACAACGGTCCTAAAGAAGTTTTCACTTGAATAATTTTATAGAATCTGTGTGCAGTTCACTCACATGCGAGAAAAGTGAAAACTAAAGTAGACGAGAGTGATAGATACGAAGCATCGCACAAAGAGGAGACCGATAGGCTGGCTACGAAGCAACGCACAAAGAGGAAAGCGATTAGTCTATGTCATTCATTCTCTTGCAGGTTTAATCCTATAGATGTATAACAGATTGTTTGTCTATTTTTAGTGTCGCTTTTTTTCGTTTCATCCAGTTTCAAATCACAACGGTCCTAAAGAAGTTTTCACTTTAATAATTTTATAGAATCTGTGTGCAGTTCACTCACATGCGAGAAAAGTGAAAACTAAAGTAGACGAGAGTGATAGATACGAAGCATCGCACAAAGAGGAGACCGATAGGCTGGCTACGAAGCAACGCACAAAGAGGAAAGCGATTAGTCTATGTCATTCATTCTCTTGAAGGTTTAATCCTATAGATGTATAACAGATTGTTTGTCTATTTTTAGTGTCGCTTTTTTCGTTTCATCCAGTTTCAAATCACAACGGTCCTAAAGAAGTTTTCACTTGAATAATTTTATAGAATCTGTGTGCAGTTCACTCACATGCGAGAAAAGTGAAAACTAAAGTAGACGAGAGTGATAGATACGAAGCATCGCACAAAGAGGAGACCGATAGGCTGGCTACGAAGCAACGCACAAAGAGGAAAGCGATTAGTCTATGTCATTCATTCTCTTGCAGGTTTAATCCTATAGATGTATAACAGATTGTTTGTTTATTTTTAGTGTCGCTTTTTTTCGTTTCATCCAGTTTCAAATCACAACGGTCCTAAAGAAGTTTTCACTTGAATAATTTTATAGAATCTGTGTGCAGTTCACTCACATGCGAGAAAAGTGAAAACTAAAGTAGACGAGAGTGATAGATACGAAGCATCGCACAAAGAGGAGACCGATAGGCTGGCTACGAAGCAACGCACAAAGAGGAAAGCGATTAGTCTATGTCATTCATTCTCTTGCAGGTTTAATCCTATAGATGTATAACAGATTGTTTGTCTATTTTTAGTGTCGCTTTTTTTCGTTTCATCCAGTTTCAAATCACAACGGTCCTAAAGAAGTTTTCACTTTAATAATTTTATAGAATCTGTGTGCAGTTCACTCACATGCGAGAAAAGTGAAAACTAAAGTAGACGAGAGTGATAGATACGAAGCATCGCACAAAGAGGAGACCGATAGGCTGGCTACGAAGCAACGCACAAAGAGGAAAGCGATTAGTCTATGTCATTCATTCTCTTGCAGGTTTAATCCTATAGATGTATAACATATTGTTTGTCTATTTTTAGTGTCGCTTTTTTTCGTTTCATCCAGTTTCAAATCACAACGGTCCTAAAGAAGTTTTCACTTGAATAATTTTATAGAATCTGTGTGCAGTTCACTCACATGCGAGAAAAGTGAAAACTAAAGTAGACGAGAGTGATAGATACGAAGCATCGCACAAAGAGGAGACCGATAGGCTGGCTACGAAGCAACGCACAAAGAGGAAAGCGATTAGTCTATGTCATTCATTCTCTTGCAGGTTTAATCCTATAGATGTATAACAGATTGTTTGTCTATTTTTAGTGTCGCTTTTTTTCGTTTCATCCAGTTTCAAATCACAACGGTCCTAAAGAAGTTTTCACTTTAATAATTTTATAGAATCTGTGTGCAGTTCACTCACATGCGAGAAAAGTGAAAACTAAAGTAGACGAGAGTGATAGATACGAAGCATCGCACAAAGAGGAGACCGATAGGCTGGCTACGAAGCAACGCACAAAGAGGAAAGCGATTAGTCTATGTCATTCATTCTCTTGCAGGTTTAATCCTATAGATGTATAACAGATTGTTTGTCTATTTTTAGTGTCGCTTTTTTTCGTTTCATCCAGTTTCAAATCACAACGGTCCTAAAGAAGTTTTCACTTGAATAATTTTATAGAATCTGTGTGCAGTTCACTCACATGCGAGAAAAGTGAAAACTAAAGTAGACGAGAGTGATAGATACGAAGCATCGCACAAAGAGGAGACCGATAGGCTGGCTACGAAGCAACGCACAAAGAGGAAAGCATAGCGAACCACTTGGGGTGACCTATGACAGAGGTATTGGTTATCCAAAAAACGGTTCCCGGGGCGGCGGTACCCATACCCACCTCCCAAATCTTAATCTTGAAGGCGACCTTTTGATATCTCCAGCTGGATTTTCTCGGAATAACGCCATGCACCGCAGTGGGAGGGATGGATTCATCCGTCCATCACTCCTGGACACACTGACCCCCAGATTCCTACCCACCCTTCATACCCCTTTCCTTACCCGGGCTTCCTTTTCTTCTTTTCATAAAAAGAAGGCCTCCACACAGCATCCCCAAATATGATAAAGGTAGGTACTGAGAGATTTTTTCTCAGGTGGACATCCGTGGAAGTAATGGCACGATCAAGTGAATCAGATACTTGAGTCGGGCCGTGTCAAAAGTCAGAATAATAGAAGATAATGTATGATACGATGTATGAATGTGAGTGAGGCAAAGAGTGTGTGCCAAGACCGAGTTGTTTGGCGGTCCGTCCTCTCTGCCTACCCCTGCAGAGAAAAAGCGTTATGGTTAGTTAGAATTTTATAAAATACATTAAGCAAAATGTTAGAAAACTAACACGAGACTGCATACTGATCCAATCACGATGAGATGGGTTTGATCAAACTAGCGCTGTCTCGTTTGTTTAAAGTGCCGCTATAATGCTGCTAGAGCGAGATGCAACGCCTGTCGAATGACCGCGGGCAGCAAATTGAATATTTTGTGGAGAATTTACAAAAATATATATTCTTCATAAACGTTGAAAAAATTTAGCTGAACAATTGGATACCTTTTTTTAGTAGGTGCCTTCCATATCTGGTCAACCAATGAGAAGGCTTCGTTCACAACACACCACGCCCAACACGACCAATCAGAAGGCTTCCTTTTTCAGCCATCTTTGATTATACACAAGCGGATCAAATGCGTACGGATATTTGGGCGGATCCGCAACGTATGGGAATTTGGACAGATCAACAAAAAAGATGCGTATGATTTCCATACAAAGTTCGAAAATTTTATGTGCAATATATCAAATACTTTTACCGAGAAACTGGCAACCTTGGTATTTGTAGTAACGTTGTTGCCAATTCATACAGATATATTCCACCAAAGCCAAGTTATACGGTGTTAAAGGTGGATCATCATTGTCAAGCTACTTCTTACTGGATCAGGATACTACGGGAAGAGGTCAATATATATATATATATATATACTCATAACAATTTTTTTAATATAAATGAAAAATTACAAAACGAAAAATCTATAATACATTGGTAGCCATGGAGAGAAGTTGTACATATAAATCAAATCATAACAGAAATATAAACAAAAAAAACATAACATTATTCAAGAACCATCATAGAAATACTCTTTTATTGACCTTTTATATTCAGTAAGTTTGCAATTGAAAATGTCAACATTGGATAATACGCTATTATAACTATTGCATAGTCTGTTCAGGCAAGAATTCTGCTTACAGTTTGTCTTGCATTGATCCACCCTGAACAGGACAGAAGAGCGTGTTGAACGTGCAGGTACATCGAATTGAATTTTATTTAGCAACTCTGGGCATTAAATATTATTGTTGACTACTTTATACAAGAATAGTGCATCCATATGATGCCTTCGTACACTCAATGAATCAATTTTAAAGTGTGAAGCTGCCTCTGCATAGTTATTAAATCTTACAAACGACTTGTAACAAAGATATTTTAAGAATTTGTTTTGAATAATAAATGTTATGAAAATTGTTTGCAATTCTAACAATAGGTGGCACGCGAGTTGTTTGAAAAATAAGTGTATTTCATGTAGTTTTTGTTAGGAACGGGGAAGCGTGGGAAAGGACACGCGGGGGAAGGGTGGGGGACGAGGATAGGGTAGAAGGAGGGATTTCAAAGGAGACATAGTAGCATTAAGGGATAGCAGGGGTAAATTTGGATAGTATAGCTATAGATAGTATTACGAGCACTTTATATATTTCTTTTGTTTCCAAAATTTTTCTTTTATTTATCTTTTACTTACTGTTTTACTAATTAATTGATTCTAGAACCTATTACTCCATTGTATAATTATGTAAATGCAAATTGTGAAGCTTAACTTTACTTAATACTTTATGAATGATAATGTACCTACCAACCTTATATGAATATGTCAATTTGACTGTCCTAGAACGGGAGACCTTCCTAGTTGGACAGTCGAAGCTTACTTGTACTGAATGTATTTTATAACAAATAAAATAAATAAATAAATAGCTATATATGGCCAGCTCAGGCGTCGGAAAACCTACAAATTTATTACTGTTCGCAACAAACGGAAAACATAAAATATTGTGTATCCAAAAGCACTTCAATAAACAGAATTAAATCATAAGCCCCCTTTCTTTGAGTGTCATTGTAACGCATACCGGGTACTCGCTAGTTTATTAAAAAAAAACGTTCTGATAAATAAACTTTAAAATTACGTACATTATTTAAAACAGTGTCTACTCTTACAATTGCAGTTGAGACCAACAATTTTAAAAAAGAAACAAAAAACAATAAATACTTTCAACGAACGATATCGTGATACGAGAGGGGATGGACTGTAAATCTATATTTAAATGATGTAAGACAATGAAGTATTTCCACATTTTTTATTGCTAAAAAAAATTAAGCAAAAAATTACGATGATTTTTATTTTATTTTTATGTTGACAAATAAATTTTCTCCAGCCGGTCGGTTTCCCATTTTTGAATTAGGCTATCGTGTGGCGTCATAAGAGTGGACGTTCACTGACAGTGTTTATTTATGCTGGCCAAGCTGAGCGTCACAATCCGATTTGCCAACCACGGGCCGTTTTGATTTTGTCAGTTTTATATCGTTTTTAAAATCAATAATATTGAATTAAAACATAAGAAACTAACATTTTTAGTAGAATGATTAAAATCAGAACAATGATCTTTAAACATTCCGTATATTTTCAACAGAATCCCTCGTTTGTGGAAATACCCAATAAATAATTGATAGCGTTTATAAAATCAATTACAGAATTTGGCAATTTGAAAGGAGAAAGCCCTACCTTTGCTGTGGTCATATGCTGCTTATGGTGGTCCAATAATGGTGGTGACTGGTCTTCCAAGATTATAGCACAAGGGTGGTTACACTTTATAGTCACTTTTTTTGTATTAATTAGTATTTTTTTACGACTTTTAAAGCGAGATTTCCAGAGAGAGCTGTGAACAATTTCACGACGAATTTTCAAATGACTTAAATAAGGGTAATTTTCAATTTATTATTGCAAAAATACTGGGCATGTGTACCAAGTAGGTAGACATCATATTCCTCTTCTTCTAGTAAGCAAGTAGGGCCTTTCAAGGAAGGAGAAGGACAGAGTGCGAAAAATAACAGTGCAAGGAATTTGGGAAAATAGGTTTCAGTTCATAAGCTGTTTTATAACTAAACAAATACATACAATGAAATATCGCAAAACCATATTTGTGTAAAATAAATAAAATTGTTATGTTAGTACGTTACTCGCCTACCAAGTTTCAATTATGTATATCTTAAATGTTAAATTTATAAGTTATTTTATAATTTGCTAATATCAAAATTTAATATATGTATGTTTTTGTATATATATATTTTTCTTATTTTTTCAAATATATATGTATATCTCAATATTATCAATCTTAAAGTTTAAAAAAAAAATTAAAAACTTTCTACTACAACACATAAATACTTGTCACACTTAATCACAAACACGTAAACACCTCGGCACAGGTTCTCCTAGTGAGGTGTTCACGAAACATACAAAATTACCCATCCACAGTTTCACCTTCTCAAACCTACCTTACACCCAACATAATTAAATTTCAAAATATATTATGTAAAAATGTTTTTAAAATATATTATGTAAAAATTATAAGAAATAGGTAAATACTGTAATATATAGAAATAAATAAATTAAAAAAAAATTAAATCTTCCAAATTAAATAAAACGGAATTTAAATAGGTTTTAATATCGGAAAAGTTTTTTTAAAAGCAATCTTTTTAAAAATATATTCTAATCAATTTGGATCAATGGGTTTTTAGAACTAGCGCCTTCAATGTAACTGGATTTTCTACTTTATGTATGCATATTGTATTTCACCCACTGGAGGAGACTGTCTAGATATTTTATTAACGAAACAATCTTTAAATAATTGATTCTCGCGTATTCGCTTTGTTCAGAGCACTCAACAACAACAACAACAACAACAACAATATGAACCATGATTTAAATGTTACTATTATCTCTACAAATTTCTTTAATTTAACATTATATTATCTAAACATGTATAGGTAAAACTAGGCAAAAGAATGTGACTATGTACATAAAACTTTTAGCGTTTTTGCTTTCTCAAACTGTGCTTAAAAAAATCTTATAGCGCGCTAGTAGGCGTTCAAAAAGAAGAAGGGGAGATATGTAAATAGAGATAGAGGGAGCGCGCTAATATTAAAAATGATAATGTTAAAAAAATAATTTAGCAAAAAAACTTTAATAAAAGAAAACTTTAATATCGTCAAAAATATAGCAAAAAATCTCTCGACAAATGCGTAAGTCGCTTTAAAGATAAACTGTGGATTTTTTTCATACTCCATATTACGAGGGCATTACCAGAGAAAACCAGAAATATGTCATTTTCAAATCAGATTTTAGACGTATTGACTCTTTTCCACAAAAAATTATCAATGAATTTCGAAAGATTGTTCTTTTATCTAGCATTCGCATGTAATAATTTGGGAGGCGGGAATGGGTACCGCCGCCCCGGGAACCTTTATTGGATAACCAACACCTCTGCCATAGGTCACCCCAAGTGGTTCGCTACGTTTGGTGATTTAGCAGGGGTGCCCGGGTTCATGGGGTGAGGTTTGTCTCGGTCTTGAAGGCGGATGACCAGGACATACTGAACCCCAGATTCCTACCCACCCCTTAAATCCTTTTCCTTCCCAGAACTCTCCTCTCCTTCCTTTCCTTAAAAAAACCCTCCACACAGCATCCTCAAAGATGACATAGGCCCTGAGGGAAATTATTTTCCTCAGGGCCTCCTGTGTGGAGCTCATGTAAAAAAAAAAAAAATAAAAATAAAAAAAATAAAAAAATTTTGAGAATTTTTGTTTAATTTTTAGAATAATAAGGTTATTCCATTAATAGGTCTTTGGCAGATTTGTTAAATTTTCAAAAAAGATTTTGTATTATACCACACCCATATCAAATAATATAATCATGCAGTAAAATAAATAAATACATTATCTAGCAAACGCAGGTTTTAGAATTTTAATTTTAGTTTCAATAAAATCATTAAAAAATATGTACGTACATGTGTTTCTTGACGAAAATAGGTCCATTTGTGTATTTATTTGCTCACTTACAAACTAATATATATCAGATTTTTTTAACATTCTTATTATATTTAGACATTATTAAAAAATGGTAAATACTTATAATCAAAAAATAATTACAAAAATTACTGGATATGCGCCATAAATATATTAATTTCTTTAAATTAATAATTTATGCTATAAGACCATAAGGGCGCCATCTATGGTTTTTGTATTGTATTGAATTTAACCTATGTGACTTGAGATGCAGTGTATTCATGCATTTCCTTACCTCTGTGAGGCAGGCAATTGCTTCTGACGGGAGTGTCAGTGAAAGGCCAACAGATGTCACTGGTCAGTCATTATCCAGTGGTTCACCCAGTGAGTGAATTATTGTTGTACCTAAGATTGGATTTTGGCACGCATTATTAATATGCAAATTTTTCATTGTTGAAACTTCCTTGCTGTGCGAAACATCTGTTAAGATTATGCAATATCGCCTTGACATTTTTATTGAAAAGAAGTGTCTTTTTGTGTGGACATCGTGGCTGAGCTGCATTCTCTGAGTGAGTATTTGTTTGTTTTCACTTTGGTTTTTGGAATTGCTGGGTCAACTGTTTTTTGTGTCACATAGGGAAGAATTCAATTTTCGTTAATTTTACATAGGGTATTCATTCCCTCGTGTCAGGGGCTATTTACATGCCCCTACATATTTAATGGTCCTTCGAGCCGGATTAATCATTCAATTCGAGATTATAGCTGATATTACATGGATGTTCGAATTTACGTATTTTTTTTGGTAAATTTGAAGTACCTCTCATTTTTTGAGAACTATAGCTGGTCTTGTTTTTTGCTTTGGAATGGCCATTAAAACCGTTTCACCCTACCAATACTGGTGAAATGCCTGAACACAAAGCTAATGTGCTCATTGCAACATTTCAGGGTGAAAAATCGGTCCTGAGTGAACTGGCTAAGCGTATATCCACTTGGGATAAACCTTTAAGGATAGTAGTTTATGTCCTTCGATTCGTAAAAAAGGTATCACCTTCCTGTAAAAAAGTTATGATTCGTTCTGTGCAGAGTTTTCATTTTATAGAAGATATTGCTGAACTCCAGAAAGGCAAATTGTCCATATACAATTCAAAAAAGCTTCGGAATTTATTAGTTTTTCTCGATGAGGATAATTTGTTACGTATTGGGGGGCGGCCTTCTAAAGCGGATTTACCATTTGAGGTTAAACTTCCGGGTTTACTTCCTAAACATGACTGTGTTGTGGATCTTATCGTTGATCATTTCCATGTCATGTACTTTCATCAGAGTAATTACATACATTTCACACAGAGTGCACGCCAAAATACCGCTCCTCATCGATCATATAAATTTATTGCGTATAATACAGTAAAAACAATAATTTTATCGGTAAATGTTTTCGTTAAGTTCAATCCAGCAAAAAATCTACGTTAATGATTTATGAGCGGTCCCGTACAGTGTTTAAATCATTTTAAATTAACTTTACAAGTGACAGTTAAGTGAATATTGTTGCCCAAACAAACATTCGCTTATTACAAACGTCTCTGTCAATTAGTGCATCTAAGTCAATTAATATCGTACTATCTTCACGCTACGTCATACGGGGTTAATAGTGTAGTGGCTAGCGCGTCGCTCAACCACACCTAACGGACCAAGTTCGAACCCCACCTATTCCGGAAGAATTTAGATATTTTTATTTTTTCTAAATCTCTACCCGAGATCCAAACCTCTACAAGATGAATAGGCAGAAGAAATCTAAAAAAAAAGCGACATCTAGCGATTCGGAAGAGGACAATCCCAATAAGACGACCAAAGGTGTAGGAAAAGGAGCACTAGAATTAGACGACAAAATTATGGAAAAAATTATCCTGCACATTGATAAAAACATGGATAATATAAAAAAAGAAATTATCACTAAAATGGAAAAAATCACCTCAGAAACTCAAAAAAGCATCGAATTTATAAGCAACCAGTATGATGAACTTATAAAAAAGATTGACCAAACTCTCTTACAAAACAAAAAAATAGAAGGTGAAATTGAAAACTTCAAAAAAGAACAACTAGGCAAAAATACTATTATTAAACATCTTGAAATTAAAGTATCTGAATTAGAATCAAAATTCCGATCTAACTATCTGGAGATAGCAGGTATTAAACAATCAAGTGGCGAAGAGGCGACTGAAATAGTCAAAAGAGTGGCTGCAGCGGCTGGTTTGGAGATCAAAAATGGAGATATAACCGATGTCAAAAGAATTCCGGACAGACGTATTGATGCCCCCCCCAAACTGCTGGTTCACTTCAACAACAAAACCGCAAGAGACAACCTCATCGCTTTAAGAAAAAACATCAACTACGCTGCCATAAAAGGACTCGCCCAAGACAAGATTTACATAGGAGAAGAACTTACCGTGTATCATAAAGAACTTCTATGGCAAACGAAAAAATTTGCCAAAGAAAATAATTATACATATGTCTGGTACAAGGATGGTAAAATCATGATGAGGCGCCTCACAAACGAAAAAATTATTTATATAAAACATGTAGATGATTTAAAAAAAATAACTTAAAATATCGGGAAATTATCCTCTTATATTTCTTCACAATCTACACATCATACAAAAATGGATTCTTTTTCTACCAAAATAAAGTCTAACAAATCAGACCTATCAATCTACCATCAAAATATTAGATCAATAAACAAAAACTTTGACCATTTTCTCATCGAACTCGATCTTACTAAAACCAAATATGACCTAATTATCTTGACAGAATGTTGGCTAACACCTTACTATACTCCCAAAAACATCCCCAATTATACCCACCATCACACTTCGAATCACTACAGACAAAACGACGGCGTAGTAGTATATACATTAAACAACACTCCCAATACATATAACGTCAAAGAAATCTCCATTACTAACTCCAACTGTCTTCAAATAACATACAGCATAAACACATGTATTATTGCACTTTACCGCTCACCTTCCAAACCTAACATCTCCCCCTTCTTGCGAGACTTAAACTGTTATCTTACCGAGCTAAAAAAAACAAAACACCTAATCTTAATTGGAGACCTCAACATTAATATTCTAAAAACCAACGAACATCCCCAGTGCCAAGATTACTTAAATACCATTATGTTTCACGGAATGGAAAGTTCAATAAACTCACCTACACGATGTACACCACATTCTTCCTCCTGCATCGACCATATTATGGTTAAAACATCAAACCAATACACTTCAGAAATCCACATGTCATCAATTACTGATCACTACGCCACCTCCTTCACAATGAGTTCCAAAAACAACGTACAAAGCAAAACATCAACTGAAATAACAACGAAAATAATTAACTATGACCACCTCAACAAAACGATTAGTTCCAAATCCTGGGACAGACTCTATAAGATAGCTAACATAGATGAGGCATGGAACTACTTCTCTACCTACATACAAGAAACCCTTGTTCAAAACACCAAAACCACCACAAAAACCATTCCTAGAGCTATCAAACCTCTCAAACCATGGATTAATCACACTATCATCAACTGCATTCGGAAACGCAATTCCATACATAAAAAATGTGCCACGAATCCATATGATATTACACTTCATAATTTCTACAAAAGATACCGAAATATTTGCACACAGGTCATTAGGAAAGCCAAAAATCTATACTACAATATAAAAATATCCGAATGCAACAACGATCCTAAAAAAATATGGAAAGTCCTCAAGGAAGCTACCAATTCAAATAAAGCCACCGACGCCTTAAACTCCCTCAATATCAATGATATCACCGTAGACTTTACATCGAACCCCAACACAATTGTCAATCATATAAACAGTTATTTTGCAAATATAGGTCCAGAACTAGCAACAAAAATCCAATCAAGCAACCATATGCTGGGTCCTAGCGTTCACCCTTCCAATGATGAATTCCCAACCCGATTTGTTCTCAAAACGGTTACAGAGAAAGAAGTTTCTACGGTAATAAACTCTTTAAAAAACTCTTCATCCACCGGCATTGACGAAATACCCAACAGTGTTCTTAAAAAAATTGCCCCGGTTATAATACAACCATTAACTCATCTGCTGAATATTAGCATTCGCCAAGGATTATTTCCCACCATTCTAAAACAAGGTCTTATTATCCCTATTTTCAAAACAGGCTCCAAACTTGATATTAGTAATTATCGGCCTATTACATTACTTAATTCCCTGTCTAAAGTATTTGAAAAGATCGTTAATAATAGTCTTATGGAATATCTGGAAACCAACAACCTACTATCGCCGCGGCAATTTGGCTTCAGAAACCAGAAAAGTACAAACGATGCCATAGCCACCGTCACTGACCACATCTCTGGCCACCTTGATAAGGGCTCGAAATGTCTATCGGTATTTCTCGACCTGTGTAAAGCGTTTGATACAATATCACACATCAAATTAGAACGCAAATTGTTCAACATAGGTATTAGGAATAATGAATTAAGCCTCCTCTCCAGTTTTCTATCTGACAGATCCCAATGCGTTAAACTCAGAGCTACAAAGAGTCAGAATTTACCTATTAGTTACGGTGTCCCACAAGGCAGTGTTATAGGTCCAACGCTCTTCCTAATATACATTAACGAGTTGTGTAACCTAGATATCGATGCCACTATTGTCAGTTTCGCCGACGACACTGTACTACTATTTCAAGCAAAAGATTGGCCTACCGTATATTCTAAAGCGGAGGTAGGAATTCAAAAGGTTAAATATTGGCTTGACTCGAACACATTAACTCTTAATATACAGAAAACAAAATACTTACTGTCTAGTCTTACCAATATCACAAAACAAAACCTACACCCAAAATTAAAAATACACGAATGTAATAACTCATCTCAGAACAGGAATTGCAACTGCCCATGCCTAGAACAAGTAGCAACTATCAAATATTTAGGATTAACCTTTGATACACATCTAAATTGGAAGCAACATATACTTAACACTACAAACAAAATCCGCAAATCTATTTACTTTTTCAAACAAACGCGCAATTTCCTTAACCTACAACTTTTAAAAACAGTGTATTACTCACTGTGCCAATCTCACATCGAATACGGAATTTTAGCTTGGGGTAACACTTATTATAATGCCCTCGAACCCATTATTAAAGCACAAAAACTAATAATAAAAATAATTCTTAAACTTCCTCTCACTACCAGCACTGATACGATCTTCAATACTTTCAACGTTATGGACATTAAACAGCTCTACGCAAAATCCATCTTACTCTATTTACATAAAAACAACAAAATCCTATACAAACCAACACAAATGATACACAATACACGAGCCAAAAATAAAGAACTTCTCCAAACTCCCTTTTCTAAAACCACCTTTGGACAAAAACACTTTAAATACATAGCTTGCAAACTATACAATACACTTCCAGCCACGATTAGACAAACCGAATCAAAGACCAAATACAAACAAGATTTAAAGAAATGGATTATAAGTATTGGACGCCACACTACTGCTAACATCTGTAAAATAGAGTACAAATAGACAGAATTACCATCTCACGTATGTCCTTACCCTTATTAAAGAACTTCAAATAGTAAAATCCTATATGTATAATATAACTTCCTATATAGACTCGAAAGGATTTACTACTTTATTCATCTCTTCCTTCACCTATATAATGCTCTCTTTATGATATTAACCCTCAATCTTAATCATCTTTCTGTTTGAATTGTATAAATCAGTATGTATCTTACCTTAAATATTCTCATGT
Source organism: Limnephilus marmoratus (assembly GCA_917880885.1). Taxonomy (NCBI): domain Eukaryota; kingdom Metazoa; phylum Arthropoda; class Insecta; order Trichoptera; family Limnephilidae; genus Limnephilus; species Limnephilus marmoratus. The sequence continues at coordinate 35,163,935 of OU862929.1, read as the reverse complement.
TGTAATTAAATATTCTTATGTATGATACTCATTTATGTACCTCTACGCCTGTCTCAACACAGGTATTCCCTAGTGAGACAGGCATCGAATAATGTTATGTAAACATACCTTTTATAGATAAATAAATAAATAAAATAAATATAGGCCCTGGACTTCTTATGTCCATCTTACGGCAGCGCTATTGGATATTAGATGCCAGGACTGTTATTAGGACAAAAGTGCGGAAATGCAATTGCTGCTTCCGCTTAAATCCATCGCATCCTACACTGAAAATGGCAGCTTTACCTTCATGTCGTGTTGTAGAAGCAAGGGCTTTCGTTCACACCAGTGTAGATTACGCAGGTCCCCTCTGTATCACGCTTGCTCGTCTGAGAGGACAACTTTCACAAAAGGCATATATATATTTTTTGTGTGTGCCTTGTAACCAAGGCCATTCATATTGAGTTGGTCTTTGACCTAACTTAAATGCTTTCAGCCGTTTTATTTCTGCTTTTGCTTGACTTTCGTCTTTTTCCCATCGCTATGACTGCGGATATAAAGCAAATGTATTTACAGATTGAAGTTCCTAGCAAGCATCGCAGATACCTGAGGATCTTATTTCGATTCTCAAATAATGGTCTCATACGAACTTTTCAGTTCAATCGAGTTCCTTTCGGCTTGACGGCAAGTCCATACTTAGCAATGCGGACGGTTCGCCAGTTGGCCCAGGATATGAGACCACATTACCCGGACGCTGCCAAAGTGGCAGAGTCCAAGCTGTATATGGACGACCTGGTCTATTCTATTGCAGATGAGCCCAGCGCCATACGTCTTTCTCGAGAATTAATCTCGTTGTTTAAGTCCGGTGCCTTTGATTTAGTAAAATGGACTAGTAATTCTCAAGTTGTACTTGAGAATCTCCCGGATTCTCACCGCAGCACAGTGGACTTCACTGTTGGTTCTAACAATACCTCTAAGGTGTTGGGCCTTTCGTGGGAACCAGCTGATGACAGCTTCTTCTTTACGACATCTTATGTTCAGGAGAAGTGCACAAAGCGGAGCATACTCTCCATAGTCGCCCGCTTATTTGATGTCCTCGGCTTGGTCGCCCCTGTCATTCTGTACGCTAAATTACTTATCAAAGAGCTATGGCTGTGCAACATTGGTTGGGATGATACACCCCCTGATAGCGTTATTCGTCGGTTTTCGGCGCTTACACAGGAATTTCCTCTAATTTCAATGATAAAAATCCCTCGCCATGTTGGTGTCCTGAAAGACAGTACGGTGCTCGTTGTTGCTTTCTGCGATGCAAGCATGAATGGTTACGGCTGTGTGATTTATTTGCACACCACTGATCTGTTTGGAAAAATTACAGTGAGATTGTTGTGCGCAAAATCAAAGGTTTCTCCCACCAAAGTGACGACCCTCGCTCGTTTGGAGCTCTGTGCCGCAGTATTGATGTCCAAATTAATACGGACGGTTCAAGATAATTATTCTGAGCGTCTTCCTATTGCAGGAACATATGCGTTTTCCGATTCTACCGTTGCGCTCTCTTGGATACATTCTTCACCGCATCGCTGGTCGGTGTTTGTTAGTAATCGCGTAGCTCAGTGCCAAGAAAATTTGTCTCCAGAGAACTTTTACCATGTTGCTGGTAGTGAAAACCCGAGCGACTGCCTTTCTCGTGGCATGCTTCCTTCCCAACTCGTTTCACATGATTTATGGTGGAACGGCCCATCATGGATTCGCAGCCCACCTTTGGAATTATGGATATGCGCCATAAATATATTTGGGCATTAATTTCTTTAAATTAATAATTTATGCTATAAGACCATAAGGGCGCCATCTATGGTTTTTGTATTGTATTGAATTTAACCTATGTGACTTGAGATGCAGTGTATTCATGCATTTCCTTACCTCTGTGAGGCAGGCAATTGCTTCTGACGGGAGTGTCAGTGAAAGGCCAACAGATGTCACTGGTCAGTCATTATCCAGTGGTTCACCCAGTGAGTGAATTATTGTTGTACCTAAGATTGGATTTTGGCACGCATTATTAATATGCAAATTTTTCATTGTTGAAACTTCCTTGCTGTGCGAAACATCTGTTAAGATTATGCAATATCGCCTTGACATTTTTATTGAAAAGAAGTGTCTTTTTGTGTGGACATCGTGGCTGAGCTGCATTCTCTGAGTGAGTATTTGTTTGTTTTCACTTTGGTTTTTGGAATTGCTGGGTCAACTGTTTTTTGTGTCACACAGGGAAGAATTCAATTTTCGTTAATTTTACATAGGGTATTCATTCCCTCGTGTCAGGGGCAATTTACATGCCCCTACAATTACATTATTTTAATAGTTTTATCATCACGCCTTTCAGCATTTTTGGATGAAGGTATAAATTAAAGCTAATTTGGATAGAAATAAATTCGATATTGAGTTATAATTTAAAAAAGCTGGTACGGAGAAAAATTAATCTTTCCCATTGTAACCGCCCTGCACGATCGTAAGAACAACTTTTGAACGCTAGTAAGCGTTCAAAAAGAAGAAAGGGAGATATGTAAATATGAGAGTTAGAGAGAGCGCGCTAATATTAAAAATGATAATAATAAAAAAATAATTTAACAAAAAAAACTATAATAAAAGAAAACTTTAATATCGTCTAAAATAGAGCAAAAATTGCTTATGTCGCTTTAAAGATAAACTGTAGATTTTTTTCAAACTCCATATTAAATAAAGGGGTACTTCGCGTTTTTATCCCGCGGCAAAATAGAATCATGGCTTGGACACGTATCAATAAAAATATCGGCTCAAAGTAGAATTTTTGCGAAAATTCATTGTTTTACGGGCGCTATGTAACAATAATTGCGGTCGTTCATAACTTTGTCTCTAAAGTTCCGAACCGACTGAAATTTTGGATTCTGACTAAAAATCTTGGTCTGTACAAGAATTAATCTAAAATTCTTCAAATGGAATTTTTTTTTAAATCATCGTTTAAACACTTGGGTTCGGTCGTTTAGCACTTGGGGTCAGTCGTCTTATTCGTGTACAGACCATGATCATTAGTAAGAAATCAAAATTTCAGTCGGTTCGGAACTTTAGAGACAAAGTTATGAACGACCACAATTATTGTTTCATAGCGCCCGTAAAACGATGAATTTTTGCAAAAATTCTACTTTGAGCCGATTTTTTTATTGATACGTGTCCAAGCCATGATTCTTAGTAAAAATTCAAAATTTCAGACGGTTTGGAGCCATATGGCCAAAGTTATGACCGACTCCAAGTGTTCAAACGTCCGGCTCCATGTGCTAAAACGACCGAACCCAAGTGTTAAAACGACGAATTTAAAAAAAAATCTGATTTTCAATTTTTTGATTGATTCGTGTACAGTCCATGATTCTTAGTAAGAATCCAAAATTTCAGACGGTTCGGAGCCATAAGACCAAAGTAATGACAGACCTCAAGTATTCAAACGTCCGACCCCAAGCGCTAAACGACCGAACCCAAGTGTTACAACGGTGATTTAAAAAAAAATTTATTTGTAGATTTTTTGATTGATTCGTGTACAGACCATGATTTTTAGTAAGAATCCAAAATTTCAATTGGTTCGGAACCATAAGGCCAAAGTTATGACGGACCCCAAGTATTCAAACGTCCGATTCCAAGTGCTAAAACGACCGAACCCAAGTGTTAAAACGATGATTTAAAAAAAAATCGATTCAAAGAATTTTAGATTGACAAAGTTATGAATGACCACAAGTATTGTTACATTTTTGAATTTTTGCAGAAAATCTACTTTTACCCGATTTTTTTATGATAAGTTGTAGCGGTCACTAACCCGCTCTGATAAAACCATCGCAGCGCCACTGGTTAAGGAACACGCCAGAAATAAATACCTCGATGCAAGCCGCTACCGGACCTACCTACGGCCGATAGTACATTTATCACCTGGTAACAATTAGTGCGGCAACCTACTGGAAAGTTCCCGTCTCAATAATAATATATCAGCACTAGCGACTGGAGTGTTCGCGAACTGTCTCACCTTGGCGCGGCGGTCGAATTTCACACGCCGTTCTCGAAACTACTTGCCCGGCCGGTAGAAGAATAAAAGTCAGCGCTGGCCGCATACAGCTCAGTCTCAGTCCCATTCCCGTAAAACGATCAATTTTTTCGAAAATTCTACTTATAGCCGATTTTTTTATTGATACGTGTCCAAGCCATGATTCTTAGAAAGAATCCAAAATTTCAGTTGGTTCGGAACCATAGACCGACCCCAAGTGTTCAAACGTCCGACCCCAAGTGCTAAACGACCGAACCCAAGTGTTAAAACGATGATTTAAAAAAATTCTATTTGGAGAATTTTAGATTGTATCTTGTTCAGACAAAGATTTGTAGTCAGAATCCAAAATTTCAGTCGGTTCGGATTTTTTGAGTCAAAGTTATGAACAACCACAATTATTGTTACATTGCGCCCGTAAAACGGACAATTTTTTCAAAAATTCTGCTTTCAGCCGATTTTTTTATTGATACGTGTCCAGGCCATGATTCTTAGTAAGAATCCATAATTTCTGTTGGTTCGGAACCATAAAGCCAAAGTTAAGACCGACCCCAAGTGTTCAAACGTCCTACCCCAAGTGCGAAACGACCGAACCCAAGTGTTAAAACGATGATTTAAAAAAATTCTATTTGAAGAATTTTAGATTGATTCTTGTACAGACCAAGATTTTTAGTCAGAATCCAAAATTTCAGTCAAAGTTATGAACGACCACAATTATTTTTACAAAGCGCCCGTAAAACGATCAATTTTTTCAAAAATTTTACTTTTAGCCGATTTTTTATTGATACGTGTCCAGGCCATGATTCTTAGTAAGAATCCATAATTTCTGTTGGTTCGGAACCATAAAGCCAAAGTAATGACCGACTTCAAGTGTTCAAACGTCCTACCCCAAGTGCTAAACGACCGAACCCAAGTGTTAAAACGATGATTTAAAAAAATTCTATTTGAAGAATTTTAGAGTGATTCTTGTACAGACCAAGATTTTTAGTCAGAATCCAAAATTTCAGTCGGTTCGGAACTTTAGAGACAAAGTTATGAACGACCACAATTATTGTTACATAGCGCCCGTAAAACGATCAATTTTTTCAAAATTTCTACTTAAAGCCGATTTTTTTATTGAAACGTGTCCAGGCCATGATTCTTAGTAAGAATCCATAATTTCTGTTGGTTCGGAACCATAAAGCCAAAGTTAAGACCGACCCCAAGTGTTCAAACGTCCGACTCCAAGTGCTAAACGACCGAACCCAAGTGTTAAAACGATGATTTAAAAAAATTCTATTTTAAGAATTTTAGATTAATTCTTGTACAGACCAAGATTTTTAGTCAGAATCCAAAATTTCAGTCGGTTCGGAATCATAGGGACAAAGTAATGACCGACCCCAAGTGATTGTGATTTAAATAAAAAATCTCTTTGTAGATTTTTTAATTGATTTGTGTACAGACCATGATTCTTAGTAAGAAACCAAAATTTCAGACGGTTCGGAGCCATAGGGCGGAAGTTTTAACCGACAACAATTGTTTTTACAAAGCGCCCGTAAAACGATAAATTTTTGCAAAAATTTTACATTCAGCCGATTTTTTTATTAATACGTGTCCAGGCCATGATTCTTAGAAAGAATCCAAAATTTCAGTTCGTTCGGAACCATAGGGACAAATTAATGACCGACCACAAGTGTTCAAACGTCCGACCCCAAGTGCTAAACGACCGAACCCAAGTGTTAAAACGATGATTTAAAAAAATTCTATTTTAAGATTTTTATATTGATTCTTGTACAGACCAAGATTTTTAGTCAGAATCCAAAATTTCAGTCGGTTCGGAACTTTAGAGACAAAGTTATGAACAACCACAATTATTGTTACATTGCGCTCGTAAAACCATCAATTTTTTCAAAAATTCTGCTTTCAGCCGATTTTTTTATTGATACGTGTCCAGGCCATGATTCGTAGTAAGAATCCATAATTTCTGTTGGTTGGGAACCATAAAGCCAAAGTTAAGACCGACCCCAAGTGTTCAAACGTCCTACCCCAAGTGCTAAATGACCGAACCCAAGTGTTAAAACGATGATTTAAAAAAATTCTATTTGAGGAATTTTAGATTGATTCTTGTAAAGACCAAGATTTTTAGTCAGAATCCGCTCAAAGGAAACCCACAAGACTTGGGTTCGTCACTCAACACAGCTACAAAACGATGGCACTCCGTTGAACGGAAACTCTCAAAATCACCACCCTTACAATTGCAATATTCTGACTTTATGAATGAATATATTTAACTAAACCACATGTCTGAAATATCTATTAACGACAACAATGCATCCACTAATCATCATTTCTACTTACCTCACCATTTTATTCTACGTGAATCCAGTGAAACCACAAAACTAAGGGTTGTGTTTGATGGATCTGCGAAAACATCCTCAGCTCTCTCTCTAAATGACATTCTTATGGTTGGACCGACCATTCAAGATGATCTACTCTCAATAATTCTACGTTTCAGAACTTACAGATATGTAATATCTGCGGACATAGAAAAAATGTACCGTCAGATCTTAATAACCCCTAAACATCGTGATTTGCAAAGAATTGTTTGGTCAAACCCTTCTTCAAACAAATTATCTCATTTCAGACTCAACACAATTACGTACGGTACAGCATCAGCTCCGTACTTAGCGACTAGATGTCTACGGCAACTTGCTCTGGATACCCAAGAACCTTCGCCAGACGCAAGTCAGCGCATCATGCATGACTTCTATGTAGACGATCTCCTCACAGGAAGTAATGATTTTGAGCCAACGCTAAAACTCAAGTATATGTAGTATAAATTCCATATTAAAATCTGCCTGTATGAATCTACGAAAATGGAAATCCAATGACGCTAATCTCATCTCGGATGAAACTTCCCTCAATCAGTCTGTCGATTCGACATTACTGGGAAAATCCGAAACCTCCAAAACACTTGGTCTGAGTTGGAATTCTACTCTGGATACACTTAGATATCAACATAATACAGCATCTGTCAATTCATCTGTTACAAAAAGAAATCTCTTGTCACAAATAGCAAAATTATTTGACCCTTTAGGTCTCATTGCTCCAATAAACATCACTGCAAAATTGTTTATTCAGGATCTATGTCAATTAAAAATTGACTGGGACTCCGACGTTCCAAGTCATATTCAACACTCATGGCTCAACTTTCAACATCGGTTGAAAGATATCAATCTACTCTCGGTACCTAGACATGTACCTACTATTAAAGAATATTCAGAATTACACGGATTCTGCGATGCTTCGGAACGCGCATACGGAGCATGTATCTACGTGCGAACTCTTGAGAATGGTATTTGGATCTGCAGATTGCTATGCGCACGCTCAAGAGTAGCGCCTCTCAAAACCATCTCCTTACCCAGGTTAGAACTGTCGGGAGCGCTGTTATTGTCACAACTCATGAAGAAAGTAACAGACTCATTGGCATTTCAAGGATCCTCAACTTACTGGTGCGATTCTACAATAACTCTCGCATGGATCGCCGCATCGCCCGCACGTTGGAAAACCTTTGTCGCCAACCGCGTGTCTGAGATTCAGGATAAAACCTCGCAGGGACAATGGAGACATATTTCAACCAAACAAAACCCCGCTGATCTCATATCTAGTGATCATTCCAGTACAAAATGTGCTCATATCTACTCAGACAATGCTGGGAATTTTGTAGGAGCTTCAAATGAACTCAAATCCTTAACAAGTTTTTTACAGAATGCTTCGACTCAGAATGAATTTTCGGATTTTTTTGGTTCTCACTCTATTCACTGGCATTTTACCCCTGCTAGGTCTCCTCACTTTGGCGGATTATGGGAAAGCGCAGTGAAGTCAGCCAAGCATCATTTGACCAGAGTCCTCCGTAACTTGTCATTGACATTTGAGGAACTGTATACGGTTTTAACGCAGGTCGAGGCTTGCCTCAATTCTCGTCCTCTTACTCCCCTCTCCTCCGATCCATCTGACCTCACTCCTCTCACCCCTGGTCACTTCCTTATTGGCGAATCTTTGGTTGCTGCACCGCAACTGGACCTGACCACTACGAATCCTGGAAGGCTGTCCAGATTTGAACGGGCTACTCAACTCGTTCAACATTTCTGGCAAAGGTGGCCTAAGGAGTACCTCTCTATTTTACAGGAACGAGCTAAATGGAGGACAAGGACCCCAGACGTGCTGCAACCAGGCTCCTTGTTGCTGCTCTCCGAGGATAATCTTCCTCCTACCAAGTGGGCGCTTGGTCGTATTCTGACTTTACACCCTGGCGCAGATGGCATCACACGAGCGGCTACTGTCGCTACAGCTAAATCGACAGTGACGAGGGCTGTCAACCGTCTCTGTCAGTTACAAATTGAACAGACATCATCATCATCATCATCATCATCATCATCATCATCATCATCATCATCATCATCATCATCATCTCACTTACCATAGCGAGATCTTTCTTCTCCAGTGGCATTCTCTACACATTAAATTTCTCCAGTGACATTCCCTACAGTGAATTTCCACAGTGATAACAAACACAGTGACATGTACCACTGATCTCACCAAACGGACATTCCTGAGCCAATAGTGACTGTCATCGAACTAAACATAAACAATCTTTCTTGTTAACAAACTTAGTTTGTCAAAGCCGGGAGTATGTTGGATGTTGTGTGTTGTGATTGTCCTATTTTATATTTAAATTCATGTAGCACTGAACATTTCCTTATCATTAATTTTAATCTCGATGTGTAGAGCCCTTTATATTAAACTTTCGCGTCTATGCCACCTTTTACTCACATATCGCCATAAATGTTTTATCTAAACTCTCTGTTGTCTGTGGCGCATAAACTTTCACTTTCTGTGTCTATAAAATGGCGTGTTTTAACGCTGGTTGTCATTCTTTTCTTGAAAACATTATTCTCAATCTTACAAACAGTCTCTCTTAATCCTCGTTTAAACTCTGCTTGTTTTAGCGTAAATAAAACCATCTTTCACTTCTGTAACGTAATTAGTCTGAATTATTGTCGCAGTCAAGTGCTCAGAATCACTCTGTAAAATTTATTCATCAGAATAAATAGTTACAAACATCCAGTATCACAAACACAAGTTTTTTACTACAAACTACCTCAAACTCTATCAATCACTGTACGGTTCCTCGGTGTGGAACAGAAGGAAGTTGACAACGGCAGCTCAGACTTACAACCTGACTACAGACTCTCTGGAGAGAAACACACCTGGATCTACGCAAAAACGATGATTTAAAAAAAATCTCTTTGTAGATTTTTTGATTGATTCTTGTTCACACCAAGATTTTTAGTCAGAATCCAAAATTTCAGTCGGTTCGGAACTTTAGAGACAAAGTTATGAACGACCACAATTATTTTTACAAAGCGCCCGTAAAACGATCAATTTTTTCAAAAATTCAACTTTTAGCCGATTTTTTATTGAAACGTGTCCAGGCCATGATTCTTAGTAAGGATCCATAATTTCTGTTGGTTCGGAACCATAAAGCCAAAGTTAAGACCTACCCCAAGTGCTAAACGACCGAACCCTAGTGTTAAAACGATGATTTAAAAAAATTCTATTTGAAGAATTTTAGATTGATTCTTGTACAGACAAGGATTTTTAGTCAGAATCCAAAATTTCAGTCGGTTCGGAACTTTAGAGACAAAGTTATGAACGACCACAATTATTTTTACAAAGCGCCCGTAAAACGATCAATTTTTTCAAAAATTCTACTTTTAGCCGATTTTTTATTAATACGTGTCCAGGCCATGATTCTTAGTAAGAATCCAAAATTTCAGTTGGTTCGGAATCATAGGGATAAAGTAATGACCGACCACAAGTGTTCAAACGTCCGACCCCAAGTGCTAAACGACCGAACCCAAGTGTTAAAACGATGATTTAAAAAAATTCTATTTTAAGAATTTTAGATTGATTTTTGTACAGACCAAGATTTTTAGTCAGAATCCAAAATATCAATCGGTTCGAAACTTTAGAGACAAAGATATGAACGACCACAATTATTTTTACAAAGCGCCCGTAAAATGATCAATTTTTTCAAAAATTCTACTTTTAGCCGATTTTTTATTGATACGTGTCCAGGCCATGATTCTTAGTAAGAATCCATAATTTCTGTTGGTTCGGAACCATAAAGCCAAAGTTAAGACCGACCCCAAGTGTTCAAACGTCCTACCCCAAGTGCTAAATGACCGAACCCAAGTGTTAAAACGATGATTTAAAAAAATTCTATTTGAGGAATTTTAGATTGATTCTTGTACAGACCAAGATTTTTAGTCAGAATCCAAAATTTCAGTCGGTTCGGAACTTTAGAGACAAAGTTATGAACGACCACAATTATTGTTACATAGCGCCCGTAACACGATAAATTTTTTCAAAAATTCTTCTTTAAGCCGATTTTTTTATTGAAAAGTGTCTAGGCTATGATTCTTAGTAAGGATCCATAATTTCTGTTGGTTCGGAACCATAAAGCCAAAGTTAAGACCGACCCCAAGTGCTAAACGACCGAACCCTAGTGTTAAAACGATGATTTAAAAAAATTCTATTTGAAGAATTTTAGATTGATTCTTGTACAGACCAAGATTTTTAGTCAGAATCCAAAATTTCAGTCGGTTCGGAACTTTAGAGACAAAGTTATGAACGACCACAATCATTGTTTCATAGCGCCCGTAAAACGATAAATTTTTTCAAAAATTCTACTTTAAGCCGATTTTTTTATTGAAACGTGTCCAGGCCATGATTCTTAGTAAGAATCCAAAATTTCAGTTGTTTCGGAATCATAGGGACAAAGTAATGACCGACCCCAAGTGTTCAAAAGTCCTACCCCAAGAGCTAAAACGACCGAACCCAAGGGTTAAAACGATGATTTAAATAAAAAATCTCTTTGTAGATTTTTTGATTGATTTGTGTACAGACTATGATTCTTAGTAAGAATCCAAAATTTCAGTTGGTTCTGAACCATAGGGACAAAGTTATGACCGACCCCAAGTGTTCAAACGTCCGACCCCAAGTGCTGAACCACCGAACCCAAGAATTAAAACGATGATTTAAAAAAATTCTCTTTGTAGATTTTTTGATTGATTTCTGTTCAGACCAAGATTTTTAGTTAGAATCCAAAATTTCATTCGTTTCGGAACTTTAGAGACAAAGTTATGAACGACCACAATTATTTTTACAAAGCGCCCGTAAAACGATCAATTTTTTCAAAAATTCTACTTTTAGCCGGTAGTGTGTGGACGTGTCTAAAAATTTTTGACTTTACAATATTAGAGGTTTTATTGTTACACCGCTTCTAGCATTTTCCGCGAGTGAGGTGACCGCGGTCACTAAAACCCAACCCATTACGGACGTGCTGCAACTAATAGAGTATATAAAAATTGAAATCTCAAATATATCGACCAAACAAGACTCCAAGGCCAAAACTAATCTAGAAACAAACATAAAACTTCTAGAAGAAAAATGGATGCTCGAAAAAATTTCATTTTTAAACGAGATCGCTTCTCTGCAAAACAAACTAATAGAAAAATTAGAAAAAAAAATTGAAAATGTGAGTTATACGGAAAAAAATCCTATGCAAGTCGACTAAAAGAAATACCGGAATCGAAATATTCATTGATTATTAAAAGTGAAAACACGAATATGACATCAGACGCGATTAAAGATCAAATCGTCAAAAAAATAAAAATAGCAAATTTAGGTATTGCAGTAAATGGAGTTCGCAAAGCCGCTCAAAATAAACTGATAATATCTTGCCCTACTAAAGTCCACGCAGAAAAATTGACGGATGAAATAAATAAACTGCTCAAAAAAAATATGGTTGCCGAAGAATTAAAAAAGAAAAACCCCAAAATTTTCGTAACAAATGTACAGGCAGATCTGTCAGAAGAAGATATAATCGAGGCTTTAAAAACCCAAAATGATGGTGTCAAAGATATTATGGATTATGATACAAAAAACACTACAAAACTAATAAAAATGTTTAAACCTAAATCACAAAATGGACTAACTAACTATATACTGGAAACCAGCGGAGCACTGAGGTCTTACCTCATTGAAAAGGAAAAAATAAATATAGGATTCAGCAGAGTACGAGTGGTAGACGCCAACCCCCTGATGCAGTGCTACCATTGCTTGAAATTTGGACACACTGCACTGAAATGTTTGAGTAAAGATAAAAGCGCGACCTGCTTACATTGTGCTAAGGATCACGAATGGAAGGAATGCCCAAACAAAAACTCGGAAGAAAAATGTAGCAACTGTATATATCAAAACACTACTTTCAAGATGACCCTTAACACTAATCATAAAGCAAACGACGCAAACTGCACTTACTTTAAAAAGATGATGTATATCGCGCAAAGTCGCATCGATTATGATTAGGTATGTTTTGTACGTATTTTTATTCTAAAAAACCAAATTCAATGCTTTTAACCAAAACACTATTTAAATACTTAACCTCTTTTACTGTTAAGCTCAACAATATATGTCTTCTACTTACGAAATATGAGTATCTCATATCCTTGCAAATTTTTTCTTCTCTAACTATATATATTATATATAGTATTGTTTGGTTTTGGGGTAGGTCAGGAAAACTCACTTTTTTTTTTAGCCCTCCGGGTACAGGCGAAAATCGACCACTCTGCCTGTCGAGTTTCACCGACCGCAGAGGTCGATTTGGCCGAGCAAGGCTTGTGGACCGGGATTTCATACAAACGGCCGTTCCAAAAAAACGCGTTTTGGTGATCCGATAATCGACTCTTTTCCCCCTCGATCCGCAAGACCTCACGGCGTATTGTCGCTTAAAAACGAAAAAGACGCTTACGCCCTTTCGATTTCCGTCGCCCGCCTCGACCCGCAGGCGATAATCGACCTCAGCTCCTCGAGTTTCACCGACCGCAGAGATCAATTTGGCCCGAAAGGGGGCACGGACGGCGTTCTCTGCGGGTCAGACCAGATTTCATATAAAAAAGATGACGCAGGGTCAACAGCGCTCCCAAACGGCGAAAACTACAATTAGATCTCTCACCGACGAAGAAATTCGACCTCAGTTATATTTCTCGCCGACAGGTTCACCCGTTAAAAAACGTCGAACCGTTTAGTAAAGAGATTTCCCATACAAAACTGATTTTTCTAGGGATTTATTCGAATTTTTTTAACGGCGTTTTTGAAAATAGCGGAGAAAAATTGACATTTTAAAGGCCCTTTGCGGGAACTTAGATTGCGGCAAAAACAAACATTTTGCACGAAATGTTTTTGATTAAATAGAAGGTATACAAGTTTAAGAAACTTTTAAAATAAAATCATGTGTAGCTTCCCATTTAAAATGTTACACTATATTGCATCAAATATTGAAATTTTTCTGACATTTTCTGAAATCGATCTATCATCAACAATGCATAATTTTCCAGCCAGTTAATATAAACTCGAGGTAGGTACTGGCGTTAAAAATGTGAATGATTTAAATGCAGAAAATCGCGGTAGGTACCTACCGTTCTATTGAATTATTGCTAATTCGCTAAGTATTTATTGAGAAAACGCGTAAGTAGGTACCTACACCAACATTATTTTTCTCGGTATGTACTAGGTAGGTACCATCTTACGAGATTTTTTCCTTTAAATGTTAAATCGAAAATTAATGATATGAAATGAAAAAAATCATCCAAGATGGTAATTTTTGAAATATGTAGGAACACGGAGATTGCTTCTGGATAACCACTGTTGGTATGAATGTTATTTTTAAATTAGTAAAGTTCATTTTCACGTAATGTGCGGTTTTTATTTATTCAATTATCTTCAAAACTTATAATATTTATTATTATTTATTTAAACTATTATTTCAAAACAGAAATAATTACGGAACTTGAATAGAATTTGAACAGAACTTTCACAGAACGTTAAAATTAACTTGAAAAATTGAAGATTTTTAAATAAATTTTTTGAAAAACCCAGCCTAAATATATTTCATATGTTTTTTTTACGTATGTGCAGGTACCTCTACATAGAATCTATGCAGGTACCTACCTACATGCACATAACAACTCAAAATCTGACGATATTGCTTATGATTTTTTTGTAAATGTATAATAAAATTGCTTGAAGTGGAATGGTATAATTTTTTTCAAAAATATTAAATTTACATACCGCTTTTGTTGTATTTTGTATTTTAATGATAATCATTCAACGTGGAATTGGTATCGCCGCCCCGGGAACCATTCATTGGTTTCTATATACAATTGTGAGCTCTGGCATCATGAAATTATGCATTGCTAAACTTTTTTTTTACATTAGCTCCACACAGGAGGCACCGAGGAAAACAATTTCCCTAGGGGCCTATGTCATCTTTGAGGATGCTGTGTGGAGGGTTTTTTGAGGGAAAGAAAGGAGAAGAAGATATAAGAAGGAAAAGGGTATGAGGGGTGGGTAGGAATCTGGGGGTCAGTGTGGCCAGGAGTAACGGACGTATGAATCTATTCCTCACACTGCGGTGCGAGGCGAAGGGTTGGGAGAATCTGGCTGGAGAGATAAAAAGCCTCCCTCAATCAGTCTCCTCCAATCCAGCCCGCCATGCAGTGGTAGGTCAAACGTATCCGCCACCAAGACCTAGACAAACCTCATCCCATGAACCCAAGCACCCCTGCTAAGTCATCAAACGTAGCGAACCACTTAGGTGACCTTTGACAGCGGTGTTGGTTCATCCGATTGCGATGAGACTTTTGGAATTTGATGTGTGCATTCCCGCGATGGTTTCTGAATACAATAATGATCAATCGGGATACAATAATGAACCGGGCGACCGAAGTAGGTGCACATTTCTCGCTTTTTGAAAACTAAATGTACCGGGAATGAATTAATGAGGCGCGAGAGGGGGGGAGGAAAAAGCTCCACACAGGAGACCCTGAGGAAAATAATTTCCCCTCACGGTCATGTCATCTTTGGAGATGCTGGATGGAGGGTTTTTTAAGGCAAAGAAGGAGATGAGAGTTCTGAGAAGGAAAAGGGTTTAAGGGGTGGGTAGGAATCTGGGGTTCAGTGTGTCCTGGTCATCCGCCTCCACTGTGAACTCAGGTTTCTTCATTTATTTAATTTAACACACACTCCTCCTCGCTTCATCCACGTTCACACGTCAAATCGCATAGTGTCTTAACCCGTCAGTTGCTTCTGCAACGGGCAAAACCTAGTTATATAGTATTGTTTGGTTTTGGGGTAGGTCAGGAAAACTCACTTTTTTTTTTAGCCCTCCGGGTACAGGCGAAAATCGACCACTCTGCCTGTCCAGTTTCACCGACCGCAGAGGTCGATTTGGCCTAGCAAGGCGTGTGGACCGGGATTTCATACAAACGGCCGTTCCAAAAAAACGCGTTTTGGTGATCCGATAATTGACACTTTTCCCCCTCGATCCGCAAGACCTCACGGCGTATTGTCGCTTAAAAAAAAAAAAGACGCTTACGCCCTTTCGATTTCCGTCGCCCGCCTCGACCCGCAGGCGATAATCGACCTCAGCTCCTCGAGTTTCACCGACCGCAGAGATCAATTTGGCCCGAAAGGGGGCACGGACGGCGCTCTCTGCGGGTCAGACCAGATTTCATATAAAAAAGATGACGCAGGGTCAACAGCGCTCCCAAACGGCGAAAACTACAATTATATCTCTCACCGACGAAGAAATTCGACCTCAGTTATATTTCTTGCCGACAGGTTCACCCGTTAAAAAACGTCGAATCGTTTAGTAAAGAGATTTCCCATACAAAACTGATTTTTCTAGGGATTTATTCGAATTTTTTTAACGGCGTTTTCGAAAATAGCGGAGAAAAATTGACATTTTAAAGGCCCTTTGCGGGAACTTAGATTGCGGCGAAAACAAACATTTTGCACGAAATGTTTTTGATTAAATAGAAGGTATACAAGTTTAAGAAACTTTTAAAATAAAAACATGTGTAGCTTCCCATTTAAAATGTTACACTATATTGCATCAAATATTGAAATTTTTCTGACATTTTCTGAAATCGATCTATCATCAACAATGCATAATTTTCCAGCCAGTTAATATAAACTCGAGGTAGGTACTGGCGTTAAAAATGTGAATGATTTAAATGCAGAAAATCGCGGTAGGTACCTACCGTTCTATTGAATTATTGCTAATTCGCTAAGTATTTATTGAGAAAACGCGTAAGTAGGTACCTACACCAACATTATTTTTCTCGGTATGTACTAGGTAGGTACCGGCTTACGAGATTTTTTCCTTTTAATGTTAAATCGAAAATTAATGATATGAAATGAAAAAAATCATCCAAGATGGTAATTTTTGAAATATGTAGGAACACGGAGGTTGCTTCTGGATAACCACTGTTGGTATGAATGTTATTTTTAAATTAGTAAAGTTCATTTTCACGTAATGTGCGGTTTTTATTTATTCAATTATCTTCAAAACTTATAATATTTATTATTATTTATTTAAACTATTATTTCAAAACAGAAATAATTACGGAACTTGAATAGAATTTGAACAGAACTTTCACAGAACGTTAAAATTAACTTGAAAAATTGAAGATTTTTAAATAATTTTTTTGAAAAACCCAGCCTAAATATATTTCATATGTTTTTTTTACGTATGTGCAGGTACCTCTACATAGAATCTATGCAGGTACCTACATGCACATAACAACTCAAAATCTGATGATATTGCTTATGATTTTTTTGTAAATGTATAATAAAATTGCTTGAAGTGGAATGGTATAATTTTTTTCAAAAATATTAAATTTACATACCGCTTTTTTTGTATTTTGTATTTAAATGATAATCATTCAACGTGGAATTGGTATCGCCGCCCCGGGAACCATTCATTGGTTTCTATATACAATAGTGAGCTCTGGCATCATGAAATTATGCATTGCTAAACTTTTTTTTTACATTAGCTCCACACAGGAGGCACCGAGGAAAACAATTTCCCTAGGGGCCTATGTCATCTTTGAGGATGCTGTGTGGAGGGTTTTTTGAGGGAAAGAAAGGAGAAGAAGATATAAGAAGGAAAAGGGTATGAGGGGTGGGTAGGAATCTGGGGGTCAGTGTGGCCAGGAGTAACGGACGTATGAATCTATTCCTCACACTGCGGTGCGAGGCGAAGGGTTGGGAGAATCTGGCTGGAGAGATAAAAAGCCTCCCTCAATCAGTCTCCTCCAATCCAGCCCGCCATGCAGTGGTAGGTCAAACGTATCCGCCACCAAGACCTAGACAAACCTCATCCCATGAACCCGGGCACCCCTGCTAAGTCATCAAACGTAGCGAACCACTTAGGTGACCTTTGACAGCGGTGTTGGTTCATCCGATTGCGATGAGACTTTTGGAATTTGATGTGTGCATTCCCGCGATGGTTTCTGAATACAATAATGATCAATCGGGATACAATAATGAACCGGGCGACCGAAGTAGGTGCACATTTCTCGCTTTTTGAAAACTAAATGTACCGGGAATGAATTAATGAAGCGCGAGAGAGGGAGAGGAAAAAGCTCCACACAGGAGACCCTGAGGAAAATAATTTCCCTCACGGTCATGTCATCTTTGGAGATGCTGGGTGGAGGGTTTTTTAAGGCAAAGAAGGAGATGAGAGTTCTGAGAAGGAAAAGGGTTTAAGGGGTGGGTAGGAATCTGGGGTTCAGTGTGTCCTGGTCATCCGCCTCCAAGACCTAGACAAACCTCACCCCATAAATCCGGGCACCCCTACTAAATCACCAAACGTAGCGAACCACTTAGGGTGACCTACGGCATGAGTGTTGGTTATCCAATAAAGGTCATCTTTGGGGATTTTTATTTCTACATAACATTATATACAACGGTTACCCGGCATGCGTTGCAAGATAACTGTAACCTCGGGGTCAACTTAACTGTAACGGTTCCATTCCAAGTTCCGGGAAACTACATTATAATGCAAGCGCCTTGCAAACGTCTGCACTATATTATAACATTATATACAACGGGTTCCCGGCATGCGTTGCAAGGTCACTGTAACCTCGGGGTCAACTTAACTGTAATGGTTCCATCCCCATTCCCGGGAAATAACATTTTAAAGCAAGTGCCTGTAATATATAAAATGATATACAACGGTTGCTCGGCATGCGTTGCAAGGTCACTGTAACCTCATGGTCAACTTAACTGTAATGGTTCTATTCAAATTCCTGGGAAATTACATTTTAATGCAACCGCTGCACTACATAAAATTATAAACAACGGGTACCCGGCATGCGTTGCAAAGTCACTGTAACCTCAGGTTTCTTCAAATATTTAATTTAACACACACTCCTCCTCGCTTCATCCACGTTCACACGTCAAATCGCATAGTGTTTTAACCCGTTAATTGCTTTTGCAATGGGCCCAGCTAGTATATATAGTATTGTTCACTTTTGGGAAAGGTCACGGAAAACCTCACTTTCGATTTGAGGGGAAAAGCGACCACTCTGCCCCTCGGGTGGGTGAAACCTCACGGGTCACTTTGGCTTGCAAATATTTGGTAAAATTTGGCAAGCCAAATTGATCTCTAAGCTCATCCGATTTCAAAGGCCCCACGGTTCACTCTTCTTCGAAGCGAATTCATTGTATCTATCTCTTTTCAAATGCCTGCAAAAGTTGAGAAAGATGTATCGAAAATTTCCCATACAAAACTGATTTTTGCTAGAAATTTATTCCAATTAATTAAACGGCGATCTGCAAAATACCGAAGAAAAATTGACATTTTAAAGGCCCTTTGCGGGATGGTAAATTACGATGAAAATAAACATTTTGCGAGAGATGTCTTTTAATAATCATAAATTATACAAGATTTAGAAACTTTTAAAATAAAAACATATGTAGCTTCCCATTTAAAATGTTTCACAATATCGCGTCAAACTTTGCAATTATATCTGACATTTGCGAAAAATCCAACAACATCGAAAATGCACATCGTTCTCAGCCTGTTAAATCGGTAGATATTTGAAATGTTTATTTATTTTCTTCAACCTTGCAATACTGAACATGGAACACTATCCAAAACCACCTGAGGTTTTCAGTCAGGCCATGACACCGTTGGCTGACGTAATTTGTATGGGAAATGTTCTTAAACCAGCGCAGGTGTTCGATTTTCAGGCTGTGCTTGAGGTGGTTACGACAAAGTTTAACGTTTGTGTTGCCATATAAATAACATATTGTTTTAGAATATTTTGATGAACTAGGTAGGTACCCTGAAAATTACATAAACGGATAAATAATTATCCACGGGTATCATCTATAAATTATAGCTCATGAACGACTGGTCCAAATTGGATAATTCTTTTTGAGTTGGTTTCGTTATTGTTCGGGCAAGGTTTGTATAAGACGACTGATGAGCTCTGGAATAATAAAATTTGTTTAAAATGAATCGCCGAAATCTATAAATGCGCATAGCTTCCGAGCGAATACACAAAATTGAATAATTCTTTCGTTGTTGTATTTGTTATTACTAGGACAAGTTTTGAATAAAATTACTGGTGAGCTCTGGCATAACGAAATTTGTTTAAAAATGATTCGCCGAAATGTAAGGACGCTCATAACTTCAGAACGACTGCACGTAATTGAATAATTCTTTTTTTGTTGCGTTCCTTATTGTTAGGACAAAGTTTCTATACAACTACTGGTGAGCTCTGGCATTTTGAAATATGTTTAAAAATTAATCGATGAAATGTAAGTACGCGCATAACTTCGGAACGACTGCACCTAATTGGGTAATTATTTTTTTGTTGTTATCGTTATTGTAAGGACAAGTTTTAAATAAAACTACTGGTGAGCTCTGGCATTATGAAATTTGCATAAAAATGAATCGTCGAAATGTATGTACGCGCATAACTTCCGAAAGACTGCACCAAATTGAATAATTCTTTTTTTGTTATGTTTGTTTATTGGCTGGTGAGCTCTGGCATTTTTGCAAAATTTGCATAAAAATATTTCAATAGGTGGCACGCGAGCTGTTTGAAAACTAAATGTAACGGCAATGAAATAATGAGCGCGGGAGGGGGGGAAAAATACCACGGAGGGGGGAGGGTAACCTGGGAAGGCGGAGGGGAACCCGTGAGGGGGTTTTGCGGGATGGAGGAAGGGGGGGGGGGGGGGTAGAGTACGCTATGAAAGAATATATTTTCTGTTCTTTTTTTTACTCGAATAAAACAAAATTTTAAAAGTATAAATACCAGGAGTGCAGAACTAAGCAAGGGAAAATATATTAAGAACATGTTTTTTTTCAATTATTTCTGGCTTTTTGGGAAAGGTGAATTTATATGCATTTAATTTTTTTTTTTTACATGAGCTCCACACAGGACGCCGTGGGGAAAATAATTTCCCTCAGGTCCTATGTCATCTTTGGGGATGCTGTGTGGAGGATTTTTTTTGGGAAAGGAAGGAGATGAGAGTTCTGGGAAGCAAAAGGGTTTAAGGGGTGGGTAGGAATCTGGGGTTCAGTGTGTCCTGGGCATCCGCCTCCAAGACCTAGACAGACTTCACCCCATGAACCCGGGCACCCCTACTAAATCACCAAACGTAGCGAACCACTTGGGGTGACCTATGGCAGAGGTGTTGGTTAACCAATAAAGGTCAACTTTGGGGATTTGTATTTCTACATAACATTATATACAACGGGTACCCGGCATGCGTTGCAACAACACTGTAACCTCGGGGTCAACTTAACTGTAATGGTTCCATTCCAAGTTCCGGGAAACTACATTATAATTCAAGCGCCTTGCAAACGCATGCACTGTATTATAACATTACATACAACGGGTACCCGGCATGCGTTGCAACATCACTGTAATCTCGGGGTCAACTTAACTGTAATGGTTCCATTCCAAGTTCCGGGAAACTACATTATTATGCAAGCGCCTTGCAAACGCCTGCTTTATATTATAACATTATATACAAAGGGTACCCGGCATGCGTTGCAACATCACTGTAATCTCGGGGTCAACTTAACTGTAATGGTTCCATTCCAAGTTCCGGGAAACTACATTATAATGCAAGCGCCTTGCAAACGCCTGCAATATATTATAACATTATATACAACGGGTACCCGGCATGCGTTGCAAGATCACTGTAACCTCGGGGTCAACTTAACTGTAATGGTTCCATTCCAAGTTTCTGAAAACTACATTATAACACAAGCGCCTTGCAAACGCCTGCTTTACATTATAACATTATATACAAAGGGTACCCGGCATGCGTTGCAAAATCACTGTAACCTCGGGGTCAACTTAACTGTAATGGTTCCATTCCAATTCCTGGCAAATTACATTTTAATGCAAGCGCTGCACTACATAACATTATATACAACGGGTACCCGGCATGCGTTGCAAGGTCACTGTGAACTAAGGTTTCTTCATATATTTAATTTAACACACACTCCTCCTGGCTTCATCCACGTTCACACGTCAAATCGCATAATGTTTTAACCCATCAGTTGCTTCTGCAACGGGCAAAACCTAGTTATATAGTATTGTTCACTTTTGGGAAAGGTCACGGAAAACCTCACTTTCGATTTGAGGGGAAAAGCGACCACTCTGCCCCTCGGGTGGGTGAAACCTCACGGGTCATTTTGGCTTGCAAAAATTTGGTAAAATTTGGCAAGCCAAATTGATCTCTAAGCTCATCCGATTTCAAAGGCCCCACGGTTCACTCTTCTTCGAAGCGAATTCATTGTATCTATCTCTTTTCAAATGCCTGCAAAAGTTGAGAAAGATGTAGCGAAAATCTCCCATACAAAACTGATTTCGCTAGGTACGCAGATTTTAAATGTCATCTTTCATTTTTCGTTTTCCCACCGGCCGACTGGCATACGCGATTTTGTCGAAAATATCACGCTTGGAAGCCAAAATTTAGTGAAATTCCGTCAACAAGAGTTTTTCAAAGGTCAATTGACCGTCGTAATTATCACTTTTCTCAAAAACATCGTTGTAATATTCGTTTCAAAACTGACATGTGCAAAAAAACAACATAAAAGTCGAGTATTGAAACTAATCTTTAAAATTATGTACTGTTTTCACGGCGCCGCCAGTCGACAGGACATAGAATTAAAACATTTCATTAGAAAAATTTAAAAATAGACTAAAATTCAAATTCGAACGCGAAACAAAATTGGAGTGTCTTAAATTGGCGTTGTTAGCAGGTTTTAAAATCGAATTTCATCAATCATGAATCGTTATTATGCCGGTACACGGTGGTAAAAAAAATACTGCTCGAAATATAATAATTATTTTTTTAATTATTTTGAATGATAATTTTCTTGATATTTTTTTTTTCGAAAATATAGTCGGGCCTTCACGACTAACGTTTGAGCGGCGTAGAAACATTTCTCAAATGACGATGCTTAGAATTTCCGTTTTTTTCCATACATGTATCGTTGTGAATAATTATTTATTACGAAAGTAGTATGCGCGTTCGTGAATTTAAAAGTTGGATGTTTGACCGATGTCATTTCTAGAAAAATATTTAAAAAAAAAGACGATTTTATTTTTATTTTTAAAAAAATATTATTATTTAATCAATTTATTTTTACCAAAAATGAGTAACGCAGTTTTGGCGGACCCTGTTATTTAGAACACACAGATAAACCATGCAACTTAGTGATGGAAATAAGTGCTTAGGTACCTACCTACCGGCTTACCGATTTACTACCGTGGTTTTTTTGCGAAAATGAGTAGGTACCTAGACGAATTATGTAGGTACTTACATTGGATGCCGGGTTGTTGCAATAAAATTGAAGAATTCAACATTTCTTTAAAGTTAATTCTAACGTTCTGCGTAAGTTCTATTCGAGTTCTGTTGTTATATCATTTTATCCAGTTGCACCACAAAACTGAAATAATTACAGAACTTTAAAATAACTTTCACAAAACGTAATAATTAACTTGAAAATTTTAAAGAATTATTAAATTTTTTTGAAAGAACCTATCAAAATATTTTTCATTTATGAATGTGTAGGTAAAGTTTCGTTCTTTTTGGACATTCTTAAATAATAATACCAGTAATGGCCAGTACCTACTTATGAGGGAACGTTGTTGTCGAAATAATGAGAAATTAATAATATATTGTGTAAATTTAATAGCAAAGATGGTACAATTTTTTTTTTCAAATGGTGTAGGTACTTTAAAATTGTACGGAAATTAATTGCTTTATACATTATTAACTAAATTTTAATGATAATACGGCACAAGAGTCCCAACTACTGAAGTCAGTGAAACTATGGCATCCCCAGTTGGGGTATGTTGTGAGGCTAAAGGTAGTGGGGAGGGGAGGGAGATGGAGACGAGGAAGGTGGGGAAGTACCTGGCTATTCAGATCTGGTCACCAAAAACGGCAAAATCCATTTCAAGCAACGTTATGAAAATGAATAAATTTAAATATCTTAACATGGTCAATTTTTTGCCAAATTATGCAGGTAAAAGCACACTTTTTTTAAGTTAATTTTCACGTTCTGTGTTAATTCTTCTTCGATTCCGATGAAACTTTGGGGACCTTCGATTCTTAATGTATAAAATGGTGAGCTCTGGCATCATGAAATTATGCATTGCTAAACCGTTCATCCGATTGCGATGAAACTTTGGGAATTTGATATGTGCATGCCTCCGATGGCGTCTAGATACTTCTGTTTGACAGGTTTCAGCTGCTAAGCCCTGCGGGTGGCCTTATCCATACGTATGTTTAACCACTGAGCGTTGCTCTCCTCGCCTTATTTGCCTTTAAAAACCCTCAACACAACATCTCCAAAGATGAAATGACCCCGAGGGAAATTATTTTCCTCAGGGTCTCCTGTGTGTAGCTCATGTAAAAAAAGGATAAATACCAGGAGTGCAGAACTAAGCAAGGGAAAAAATATTAAGAAAATGTTTTTTTTTTTTCAATTATTTCTGGCTTTCACCATCCAAGGGTATTCTATGTAGGTCATCATTTAAGACTGACATAGACAGGAAAGGTGAATTTATATGCATTTTTTTTTTTTTTACATGAGCTCCACACAGGAGGCCGTGGGGAAAATAATTTCCCTCAGGGCCTATGTCATCTTTGGGGATGCTGTGTGGAGGATTTTTTTTAGGAAAGAAAGGAGATGAGAGTTCTGGGAAGGAAAAGGGTTTAAGGGGTGGGTAGGAATCTGGGGTTCAGTGTGTCCTGGTCATCCGCCTCCAAGACCTAGAAAAACCTCACCCATGAATCCGGGCACCCCTACTAAATCACCAAACGTAGCGAACCACTTGGGGTGACCGACGGCAGAGGTGTTGGTTATTCAATAAAGGTCAATTTTAGGGATTTGTATTTCTACATAACATTACATACAACGGGTACCCGGCATGCGTTGCAAAATCACTGTAACCTTTGGGAGAATTCAGGATGAAATTATGCAGTGTTAATTTTTTTTTACTTTAGCTCCACACAGGAGGCTCCAAAGAAAACAATTTCCCTAGGGGCCTATGTCATCTTTGAGGATGCTGTGCGGAGGGTTTTTTAAGGGAAAGGAAGGAGAAGAAGATATGGGAAGGAAAAAGGTATGAGGGGTGTTTAGGAATCTGGGGGTTAGTGTGGCCAGGAGTGACGAACGTATGAATCTATTCCTCACACTGCGGTGCATGGCGAAGGTTTGGGAGAATCTGGCTGGAGAGGTCAAAAGCCTTCCAATAATTATGGTAACAAGGGAAAGGATAAGAGGGAGGTATAAGTTAGTGACGTATTTTATATTGTTAATGGACTTTTTGTCCGGAAATAAATAAATTATATACAGCGGGTACCCGGCATGCGTTGCAAGGCCACTTTAACCTCGGGGTCCATTAAACTGTAATGGTTCCATCCCAAATCTCGGAAAACCACATTATAATGCAAGCGCCTGTACTATAGAACATTATATACAACGGGTACCCGGCATGCGTTGCAAGATCACTGTAACCTCGGGGTCAACTTTACTGTAATGGTTCCATCATAATTCCTGGGAAATAACATTTTAAAGTAAGTGCCTGCAATATATAACATGATATACAATGGTTACTCGGCATGCGTTGCAAGGTCACTGTAACCTCGGGGTCAACTTAACTGTAATGGTTCCATTCCAATTCCTGGAAAATTACATTTAAATGCAAGCGCTGCACTACATAACATTATATACAACGGTTACCCGGCATGGGTTGCAAGGTCACTGTAACCTCAGGTTTCTTCATATATTTAATTTAAAACACACTCCTCCTCGCTTCATCCACGTTCACACGCAAATCGCATAGTGTTTTAACCCGTCAGTTGCTTCTGCAACGGGCAAAACCTAGTATATATAGTATTGTTCACTTTTGGGAAAGGTCACGGAAAACCTCACTTTCGATTTGAGGGGAAAAGCGACCACTCTGCCCCTCGGGTGGGTGAAACCTCACGGGTCACTTTGGCTTGCAAAAATTTGGTAAAATTTGGCAAGCCAAATTGATCTCTAAGCTCATCCGATTTCAAAGGCCCCACGGTTCACTCTTCTTCGAAGCGAATTCATTGTATCTATCTCTTTTCAAATGCCTGCAAAAGTTGAGAAAGATGTAGCGAAAATCTCCCATACAAAACTGATTTCGCTAGGTACGCAGATTTTAAATGTCATCTTTCATTTTTCGTTTTCCCACCGGCCGACTGGCATACGCGATTTTGTCGAAAATATCACGCTTGGAAGCCAAAATTTAGTGAAATTCCGTCAACAAGAGTTTTTCAAAGGTCAATTGACCGTCGTAATTATCACTTTTCTCAAAAACATCGTTGTAATATTCGTTTCAAAACTGACATGTGCAAAAAAACAACATAAAAGTCGAGTATTGAAACTAATCTTTAAAATTATGTACTGTTTTCACGGCGCCGCCAGTCGACAGGACATAGAATTAAAACATTTCATTAGAAAAATTTAAAAATAGACTAAAATTCAAATTCGAACGCGAAACAAAATTGGAGTGTCTTAAATTGGCGTTGTTAGCAGGTTTTAAAATCGAATTTCATCAATCATGAATCGTTATTATGCCGGTACACGGTGGTAAAAAAAATACTGCTCGAAATATAATAATTATTTTTTTAATTATTTTGAATGATAATTTTCTTGATATTTTTTTTTTCGAAAATATAGTCGGGCCTTCACGACTAACGTTTGAGCGGCGTAGAAACATTTCTCAAATGACGATGCTTAGAATTTCCGTTTTTTTCCATACATGTATCGTTGTGAATAATTATTTATTACGAAAGTAGTATGCGCGTTCGTGAATTTAAAAGTTGGATGTTTGACCGATGTCATTTCTAGAAAAATATTTAAAAAAAAGACGATTTTATTTTTATTTTTAAAAAAATATTATTATTTAATCAATTTATTTTTACCAAAAATGAGTAACGCAGTTTTGGCGGACCCTGTTATTTAGAACACACAGATAAACCATGCAACTTAGTGATGGAAATAAGTGCTTAGGTACCTACCTACCGGCTTACCGATTTACTACCGTGGTTTTTTTGCGAAAATGAGTAGGTACCTAGACGAATTATGTAGGTACTTACATTGGATGCCGGGTTGTTGCAATAAAATTGAAGAATTCAACATTTCTTTAAAGTTAATTCTAACGTTCTGCGTAAGTTCTATTCGAGTTCTGTTGTTATATCATTTTATCCAGTTGCACCACAAAACTGAAATAATTACAGAACTTTAAAATAACTTTCACAAAACGTAATAATTAACTTGAAAATTTTAAAGAATTATTAAATTTTTTTGAAAGAACCTATCAAAATATTTTTCATTTATGAATGTGTAGGTAAAGTTTCGTTCTTTTTGGACATTCTTAAATAATAATACCAGTAATGGCCAGTACCTACTTATGAGGGAACGTTGTTGTCGAAATAATGAGAAATTAATAATATATTGTGTAAATTTAATAGCAAAGATGGTACAATTTTTTTTTTCAAATGGTGTAGGTACTTTAAAATTGTACGGAAATTAATTGCTTTATACATTATTAACTAAATTTTAATGATAATACGGCACAAGAGTCCCAACTACTGAAGTCAGTGAAACTATGGCATCCCCAGTTGGGGTATGTTGTGAGGCTAAAGGTAGTGGGGAGGGGAGGGAGATGGAGACGAGGAAGGTGGGGAAGTACCTGGCTATTCAGATCTGGTCACCAAAAACGGCAAAATCCATTTCAAGCAACGTTATGAAAATGAATAAATTTAAATATCTTAACATGGTCAATTTTTTGCCAAATTATGCAGGTAAAAGCACACTTTTTTTAAGTTAATTTTCACGTTCTGTGTTAATTCTTCTTCGATTCCGATGAAACTTTGGGGACCTTCGATTCTTAATGTATAAAATGGTGAGCTCTGGCATCATGAAATTATGCATTGCTAAACCGTTCATCCGATTGCGATGAAACTTTGGGAATTTGATATGTGCATGCCTCCGATGGCGTCTAGATACTTCTGTTTGACAGGTTTCAGCTGCTAGGCCCTGCGGGTGGCCTTATCCATACGTATGTTTAACCACTGAGCGTTGCTCTCCTCGCCTTATTTGCCTTTAAAAACCCTCAACACAACATCTCCAAAGATGAAATGACCCCGAGGGAAATTATTTTCCTCAGGGTCTCCTGTGTATAGCTCATGTAAAAAAAGGATAAATACCAGGAGTGCAGAACTAAGCAAGGGAAAAAATATTAAGAAAATGTTTTTTTTTTTTCAATTATTTCTGGCTTTCACCATCCAAGGGTATTCTATGTAGGTCATCATTTAAGACTGACATAGACAGGAAAGGTGAATTTATATGCATTTTTTTTTTTTTACATGAGCTCCACACAGGAGGCCGTGGGGAAAATAATTTCCCTCAGGGCCTATGTCATCTTTGGGGATGCTGTGTGGAGGATTTTTTTTAGGAAAGAAAGGAGATGAGAGTTCTGGGAAGGAAAAGGGTTTAAGGGGTGGGTAGGAATCTGGGGTTCAGTGTGTCCTGGTCATCCGCCTCCAAGACCTAGAAAAACCTCACCCATGAATCCGGGCACCCCTACTAAATCACCAAACGTAGCGAACCACTTGGGGTGACCGACGGCAGAGGTGTTGGTTATTCAATAAAGGTCAATTTTAGGGATTTGTATTTCTACATAACATTACATACAACGGGTACCCGGCATGCGTTGCAAAATCACTGTAACCTTTGGGAGAATTCAGGATGAAATTATGCAGTGTTAATTTTTTTTTACTTTAGCTCCACACAGGAGGCTCCAAAGAAAACAATTTCCCTAGGGGCCTATGTCATCTTTGAGGATGCTGTGCGGAGGGTTTTTTAAGGGAAAGGAAGGAGAAGAAGATATGGGAAGGAAAAAGGTATGAGGGGTGTTTAGGAATCTGGGGGTCAGTGTGGCCAGGAGTGACGAACGTATGAATCTATTCCTCACACTGCGGTGCATGGCGAAGGTTTGGGAGAATCTGGCTGGAGAGGTCAAAAGCCTTCCAATAATTATGGTAACAAGGGAAAGGATAAGAGGGAGGTATAAGTTAGTGACGTATTTTATATTGTTAATGGACTTTTTGTCCGGAAATAAATAAATTATATACAGCGGGTACCCGGCATGCGTTGCAAGGCCACTTTAACCTCGGGGTCCATTAAACTGTAATGGTTCCATCCCAAATCTCGGAAAACCACATTATAATGCAAGCGCCTGTACTATAGAACATTATATACAACGGGTACCCGGCATGCGTTGCAAGATCACTGTAACCTCGGGGTCAACTTTACTGTAATGGTTCCATCATAATTCCTGGGAAATAACATTTTAAAGTAAGTGCCTGCAATATATAACATGATATACAATGGTTACTCGGCATGCGTTGCAAGGTCACTGTAACCTCGGGGTCAACTTAACTGTAATGGTTCCATTCCAATTCCTGGAAAATTACATTTAAATGCAAGCGCTGCACTACATAACATTATATACAACGGTTACCCGGCATGGGTTGCAAGGTCACTGTAACCTCAGGTTTCTTCATATATTTAATTTAAAACACACTCCTCCTCGCTTCATCCACGTTCACACGCAAATCGCATAGTGTTTTAACCCGTCAGTTGCTTCTGCAACGGGCAAAACCTAGTATATATAGTATTGTTCACTTTTGGGAAAGGTCACGGAAAACCTCACTTTCGATTTGAGGGGAAAAGCGACCACTCTGCCCCTCGGGTGGGTGAAACCTCACGGGTCACTTTGGCTTGCAAAAATTTGGTAAAATTTGGCAAGCCAAATTGATCTCTAAGCTCATCCGATTTCAAAGGCCCCACGGTTCACTCTTCTTCGAAGCGAATTCATTGTATCTATCTCTTTTCAAATGCCTGCAAAAGTTGAGAAAGATGTAGCGAAAATCTCCCATACAAAACTGATTTCGCTAGGTACGCAGATTTTAAATGTCATCTTTCATTTTTCGTTTTCCCACCGGCCGACTGGCATACGCGATTTTGTCGAAAATATCACGCTTGGAAGCCAAAATTTAGTGAAATTCCGTCAACAAGAGTTTTTCAAAGGTCAATTGACCGTCGTAATTATCACTTTTCTCAAAAACATCGTTGTTATATTCGTTTGACAAACTGACATGTGCAAAAAAACAACATAAAAGTCGAGTATTGAAACTAATCTTTAAAATTATGTACTGTTTTCACGGCGCCGCCAGTCGACAGGACATAGAATTAAAACATTTCATTAGAAAAATTTAAAAATAGACTAAAATTCAAATTCGAACGCGAAACAAAATTGGAGTGTCTTAAATTGGCGTTGTTAGCAGGTTTTAAAATCGAATTTCATCATTCATGAATCGTTATTATGCCGGTACACGGTGGTAAAAAAAATGCTGCTCGAAATATAATAATTATTTTTTTAATTATTTTGAATGATAATTTTCTTGATATTTTTTTTTTCGAAAATATAGTCGGGCCTTCACGACTAACGTTAGAGCGGCGTAGAAACATTTCTCAAATGACGATGCTTAGAATTTCAGTTTTTTTCCATACATGTATCGTTGTGAATAATTATTTATTACGAAAGTAGTATGCGCGTTCGTGAATTTAAAAGTTGGATGTTTGACCGATGTCATTTCTAGAAAAATATTTAAAAAAAGACGATTTTATTTTTATTTATAAAAAAATATTATTATTTAATCAATTTATTTTTACCAAAAATGAGTAACGCAGTTTTGGCGGACCCTGTTATTTAGAACACACAGATAAACCATGCAACTTAGTGATGGAAATAAGTGCTTAGGTACCTACCTACCGGCTTACCGACTTACTACCGTGGTTTTTTTGCGAAAATGAGTAGGTACCTAGACGAATTATGTAGGTACTTACGTTGGATGCCGGGTTGTTGCAATAAAATTGAAGAATTCAACATTTCTTTAAAGTTAATTCTAACGTTCTGCGTAAGTTCTATTCGAGTTCTGATGTTATATCATTTTATCCAGTTGCACCACAAAACTGAAACAATTACAGAACTTTAAAATAACTTTCACAGAACGTGAAAATTAATTGAAAATTTTGGAGAATTATTAAATTTTTTTGAAAGAACCTAT
This sequence comes from Limnephilus marmoratus, assembly GCA_917880885.1. NCBI lineage: Eukaryota > Metazoa > Arthropoda > Insecta > Trichoptera > Limnephilidae > Limnephilus > Limnephilus marmoratus. The sequence continues at coordinate 35,133,298 of OU862929.1, read as the reverse complement.
CAAAATATTTTTCATTTATGAATGTGTAGGTAAAGTTTCGTTCTTTTTGGACATTCTCAAATAATAATACCAGTAATGGCCAGTACCTACTTATGAGGGAACGTTGTTGACGAATTAATGAAAAATTAATATATTGTGTAAATTTAATAGCAAAGATGGTACAATTTTTTTTTTCAAATGGTGTAGGTACTTGAAAATTGTACGGAAATTAATTGTTTTATACATTATTAACTAAATTTTAATGATAATACGGCACAAGAGTCCCAACTACTGAAGTCAGTGAAACTATGGCATCCCCAGTTGGGGTATGTTGTGAGGCTAAAGGTAGTGGGGAGGGGAAGGAGATGGAGACGAGGAAGGTGGGGAAGTACCTGGCTATTCAGATCTGGTCACCAAAAACGGCAAAAGCCATTTCAAGCAACGTTATGAAAATTAATAAATTTAAATATCTTAACATGGTCAATTTTTTGCTAAATTATGCAGGTAAAAGCATACTTTTTTTAAGTTAATTTTCACGTTCTGTGTTAATTCTTCTTCGATTCCGATGAAACTTTGGGGACCTTCGATTCTTAATGTATAAAATGGTGAGCTCTGGCATCATGAAATTATGCATTGCTAAACCGTTCATCCGATTGCGATGAAACTTTGGGAATTTGATGTGTGCATGCCTCCGATGGCGACTAGATACTTCTGTTTGACAGGTTTCAGCTGCTAGGCCCTGCGGGTGGCCTTATACATACGTATGTTTAACCACTGAGCGTTGCTCTCCTCGCCTTCTTTGCCTTAAAAAACCCTCAACCCAATATCTACAAAGATGAGATTACCCTGAGGGAAATTATTTTCCTCGGGGTCTTCTGTGTGGAGCTCATGTAAAAAAGGATAAATACCAGGAGTGCAGAACTAAGCAAGGGAAAAAATATTAAGAACATGTTTTTTTTTCAATTATTTCTGGCTTTCACCATCCAAGGGTACTATGTAGGTCATCATTTAAGACTGACATAGACAGGAAAGGTGAATTTATATGCATTTAATTATTTTTTTTTTACATGAGCTCCACACAGGAGGCCGTGGGGAAAATAATTTCCCTCAGGGCCTATGTCTTCTTTGGGGATGCTGTGTGGAGGATTTTTTTTAGGAAAGGAAGGAGATGAGAGTTCTGGGAAGGAAAAGGGTTTAAGGGGTGGGTAGGAATCTGGGGTTCAGTGTGTCCTGGTCATCCGCCTCTAAGACCTAGACAGACCTAACCCCATGAACCCGGGCACCCCTACTATATCACCAAACCTAGCGAACCACTTGAGGTGACCTATGGCAGACGTGTTGGTTATCCAATAAAGGACAACTTTGGGGATTTGTATTTCTATATTACATTATATACAACGGGTACCCGGCATGCGTTGCAACATCACTGTAATCTCGGGGTCAACTTAACTGTAATGGTTCCATTCCAAGTTCCGGGAAACTACATTATAATGCAAGCGCCTTACAAACGCCTGCTTTATATTATAACATTATATACAAAGGGTACCCGGCATGCGTTGCAAGATCACTGTAACCTCGGGGTCAACTTAACTGTAATGGTTCCATTCCAAGTTCCAATAAACTACATTATAATGCAAGCGCCTTGCAAACGCCTGCACTTTATTATAATATTATATACAACGGGTACCCGGCATGCGTTGCAAGATCACTGTAACCTCGGGGTCAATTTAACTGTAATGGTTACATTCCAAGTTCCGGGAAACTACATTATAATACAAGCGCCTTGCAAACGCCTGATTTATATTAAAACATTATATACAAAGGGTACCCGGCATGCGTTGCGACATCACTGTAACCTTGGGGTCAACATAACTGTAATGGTTCCATTCCAAGTTCAGGGAAACTACATTATTATGCAAGCGCCTTGCAAATGCCTGCACTATATTATAACATTATAAACAACGGGTACCCGGCATGCGTTGCAAGGTCACTGTAACCTCAGGTTTCTTCATATATTTATTTAACACACACTCCTCCTTGCTTCATCCACGTTCACACGTCAAATCGCATAGTGTTTTAACCCGTTAGTTGCTTCTGCAACGGGCCCAGCTAGTATATATAGTATTGTTCACTTTTGGGAAAGGTCACGGAAAACCTCACTTTCGATTTGAGGGGAAAAGCGACCACTCTGCCCCTCGGGTGGGTGAAACCTCACGGGTCATTTTGGCTTGCAAAAATTTGGTAAAATTTGGCAAGCCAAATTGATCTCTAAGCTCATCCGATTTCAAAGGCCCCACGGTTCACTCTTCTTCGAAGCGAATTCATTGTATCTATCTCTTTTCAAATGCCTGCAAAAGTTGAGAAAGATGTAGCGAAAATCTCCCATACAAAATTGATTTGGCTAGGTACATAAATTTTAAATGTCATTCTTCATTTTTCGATTTCCCACCGGCCGACTGGCATACGTGATTTCTTAGAAAATATCACGCTTGGAAGCCAAAATTTAGTAAAATTACGTCAACGAGACTTTTTAAAAGGTCAATTGACCATCGCAATTATCACTTTTCACAAAAACATCGTTGTAATATTCGATTGAAAACTGACATTTGCGAAAAAACTACGGAAAAGTCATATTTTGAAACTAATGTTTAAAAATAGGTACAATTTACACGGAGACGCCTATCGACAGAATCTACAACCGCAGCTTTTCCTTGGAGAAATTCAAAAATGTGTCGAAATCTAAATTGGAACGTTCGCAGATCCTAGCGCGAAAAAAATGCTGTTGTTCAACGACTGATGGAACAAGTTTCAAATTGATTGTATTCGTACGAGGGTAAATAATAATCTTTATTAAATTTTCTCGAATCTTGCAACACTAAGCATGGAACATTATTCAAAACCACCGCAAGTTTTCAGCGAGGCCCTGACAGCCTTAGCTGACGTAATTTGTATGTAAAATGTTCTAAAACGGGCGCAGGTGTTCGATTTTCAGGCTGTGCTTGAGGTGGTTGAGACAAAGTTTAACGGTTGTGTTGCCATATAAATGAAATATTATTAACCATTTAAATACTAAGTAGGTACTTAATACAAAATTTAATAAAATCAAATAAAATGAGGTGCTTATCCCGATGACCAAATTTGTTTTCCTAAATAATAAAAATAAAATTATAGCGCCATTTTTGTGAAAAAAAACCCTAGGTTTTGTAAAATAATGGATCCAAAGTATCAGGAGCGCAGAAATTGACCGAGATAATAATATGTTGTTTTAGCTTCATTAAATTATACACGGTTAACCGTTCATCCCATTGCGACGAATCTTTGAGAATTTGATGATGGCATGTCTCCGATTGTGTCTACATACTTCTGTTTGGCAGATTTCTGCTGCTAGGCCCTGTCGGCGGCTTTATACATACGTATGTTTAACTATATGAAAAACTGTAAAATCGGTAGGTACCTGAGAAACTGATATATTATAAAATTATAAAAATAAAATTAAAGCGCCATTTTTGTGAAAAATTGCATTGCACATTCTGTATAAACGTTACAGGGTACCTACCAGGAGCGCAGAAATTGACTGAGGAATATTTAACTGTATGAAAAACTATAAAATCGTTAGGTGCCTGAGAAACTGATATAGGTATTATAAATGAATCGCCGATATGCAAGTACGCCCATAACTTTCGAATGCATGCACCGAATTGGATAATTATTTTTGTTTTGTGTTTGTAATTGTTAGGATAAGGTTTTTATTGATCTTCTGGTGAGCACTGGCATTATGAAATTTGTATAAAATGGTTGCCGAAATGTTTGCACGCGCATAACTTTCGAACGGATGCATCGAATTGAATAATTGTTTTTTTGGTGGGTTCGTTACTGTTAGGACAAGGTTTTGCATAAAAATACCGGTGAGATCTGCCATAATGAAATTTGTATAAAAATGAATTGCCGAAATGTATATATGCGTATAACTTTCGAACGAATGCACCGAATCCGAAAATTCTTTTTTTATTGTTTTCGTTACTGATAGGACAAGGTTTCTATAAAACTACTGGTAAGCTCTGGCATTATGAAATTTGCATAAAAATCAATCGTCGAAATGTATGAACGCGTATAACTTCCGAAAGACTGCACAAAATTGAATAATTTTTTTTTGTTATGTTTGTTTATTGGCTGGTGAGCTCTGGCATTACGAAATTTGCATAAAAATATTTCAATAGGTGGCACGCGAGCTGTTTGAAAACCAAATGTAACGGCAATGAAATAATGAGCGCGGGAGGGGGGAAAAAACCACGGAGGGGGGAGGGTAATCTGGGAAGGGGGAGGGGAACCCGGGAGGGGTTTTGCGGGATGGAGGACGGGGGGGGGGGGGGTAGAGTACGCTATGAAAGAATATTTTTTCTGTTCTTTTTTTTACTCGAATAAAACAAAATTTTAAAAGGATAAATACCAGGAGTGCAGAACTAAGCAAGGGAAAATATATTAAGAACATGTTTTTTTCAATTATTTCTGGCTTTTTGGGAAAGGTGAATTTATATGCATTTAATTTTTTTTTTTTACATGAGCTCCGCACAGGAGGCCGTGGGGAAAATAATTTCCCTCAGGTCCTATGTCATCTTTGGGGATGCTGTGTGGAGGATTTTTTTTAAGGAAAGGAAGGAGATGAGAGTTCTGGGAAGGAAAAGGGTTTAAGGGGTGGGTAGGAATCTGGGGTTCAGTGTGTCCTGGACATCCGCCTCCAAGACCTAGACAGACCTCACCCCATGAACCCGGACACCCCTACTAAATCACCAAACGTAGCGAACCACTTGAGGTGACCTATGGCAGAGAAGTTGGTTATCCAATAAAGGACAACTTTGGGGATTTGTATTTCTACATTACATTATATACAACGGGTACCTGGCATGCGTTGCAACAACACTGTAACCTCGGGGTCAACTTAACTGTAATGGTTCCATTCCAAGTTCCGGGAAACTACATTATAATTCAAGCGCCTTGCAAACGCATGCACTGTATTATAACATTATATACAACGGGTACCCGGCATGCGTTGCAACATTACTGTAATCTCGGGGTCAACTTAACTGTAATGGTTCCATTCCAAGTTCCGGAAAACTACATTATAATGCAAGAGCCTTACAAACGCCTGCTTTATATTATAACATTATATACAAAGGGTACCCGGCATGCGTTGCAAGATCACTGTAACCTCAGGGTCAACTTAAATGTAATGGTTCCATTCCAAGTTCCTGGAAACTACATTATAATACAAGCGCCTTGCAAACGCCTGCTTTATATTATAACATTATATACAAAGGGTACCCGGCATGCGTTGCAACATCGCTGTAACCTCGGGGTCAACTTAACTGTAATGGTTCCATTCCAAGTTCCGGGAAACTACATTATAATTCAAGCGCCTTGCAAACGCATGCAATGTATTATAACATTATATACAACGGGTACCCGGCATGCGTTGCAACATCACTGTAATCTCGGGGTCAACTTAACTGTAATGGTTCCATTCCAAGTTCCGGGAAACTACATTATAATGCAAGCGCCTTGCAAACGCCTGTTTTATATTATAACATTATATACAAAGGGTTCCCGGCATGCGTTGCAACATCACTGTAACCTCGGGATCAACTTAACTGTATTCCATTCCAAGTTCAGGGAAACTACATTATTATGCAAGCGCCTTGCAAATGCCTGCACTATATTATAACATTATATACAACGGGTACCCGGCATGCGTTGCAAAGTCACTGTAACCTCAGGTTTCTTCATATAATTAATTTAACACACACTCCTCCTCGCTTCATCCACATTCACACGCAAATCGCAAAGTGTTTTAACCCGTCAGTTGCTTCTGCAACGGGCAAAACCTAGTATATATAGTATTGTTCACTTTTGGGAAAGGTCACGGAAAACCTCACTTTTGATTTGAGGGGAAAAGCGACCACTCTGCCCCTCGGGTGGGTGAAACCTCACGGGTCACTTTGGCTTGCAAAAATTTGGTAAAATTTGGCAAGCCAAATTGATCTCTAAGCTCATCCGATTTCAAAGGCCCCACGGTTCACTCTTCTTCGAAGCGAATTCATTGTATCTATCTCTTTTCAAATGCCTGCAAAAGTTGAGAAAGATGTAGCGGAAATCTCCCATACAAAACTGATTTCTGCTCTGAATTTATTCCAATTAATTAAACGGCGATCTGCCAAATACCGAAGAAAAATTGACATTTTAAAGGCCCTTTGCGGGGTGGTAAATTACGACGAAAAAAAACATTTTGCGAGAGATGTTTTTTAATAATCATAAATTATACAAGATTTAGAAACTTTTAAAACAAAAACATGTGTAGCTTCCCATTTAAAATGTTTCACAATATCGCGTCAAACTTTGCAATTATATCTGACATTTGCGAAAAATCCAACAACATCGAAAATGCACATCGTTCTCAGCCTGTTAAATCGGTAGATATTTGAAATGTTTATTTATTTTCTTCAACCTTGCAATACTGAACATGGAACACTATCCAAAACCACCTGAGGTTTTCAGTCAGGCCATGACACCGTTGGCTGACGTAATTTGTATGGGAAATGTTCTTAAACCAGCGCAGGTGTTCGATTTTCAGGCTGTGCTTGAGGTGGTTACGACAAAGTTTAACGTTTGTGTTGCCATATAAATAACATATTCTTTTAGAATATTTTGATGAACTAGGTAGGTACCCTGAAAATTACATAAACGGATAAATAATTATTCACGGGTATCATCGATAAATTATAGCTCATGAACGACTGGTCCAAATTGGATAATTCTTTTTGAGTTGGTTTCGTTATTGTTCGGGCAAGGTTTGTATAAGACGACTGATGAGCTCTGGAATAATAAAATTTGTTTAAAATGAATCGCCGAAATCTATAAATGCGCATAGCTTCCGAGCGAATACACAAAATTGAATAATTCTTTCGTTGTTGTATTTGTTATTACTAGGACAAGTTTTGAATAAAATTACTGGTGAGCTCTGGCATAACGAAATTTGTTTAAAAATGATTCGCCGAAATGTAAGGACGCTCATAACTTCAGAACGACTGCACGTAATTGAATAATTCTTTTTTTGTTGCGTTCCTTATTGTTAGGACAAAGTTTGTATACAACTACTGGTGAGCTCTGGCATTTTGAAATATGTTTAAAAATTAATCGATGAAATGTAAGTACGCGCATAACTTCGGAACGACTGCACCTAATTGGGTAATTATTTTTTTGTTGTTATCGTTATTGTAAGGACAAGTTTTAAATAAAACTACTGGTGAGCTCTGGCATTATGAAATTTGCATAAAAATGAATCGTCGAAATGTATGTACGCGCATAACTTCCGAAAGACTGCACCAAATTGAATAATTCTTTTTTTGTTATGTTTGTTTATTGGCTGGTGAGCTCTGGCATTTTTGCAAAATTTGCATAAAAATATTTCAATAGGTGGCACGCGAGCTGTTTGAAAACTAAATGTAACGGCAATGAAATAATGAGCGCGGGAGGGGGGGAAAAATACCACGGAGGGGGGAGGGTAACCTGGGAAGGCGGAGGGGAACCCGTGAGGGGGTTTTGCGGGATGGAGGAAGGGGGGGGGGGGGGTAGAGTACGCTATGAAAGAATATTTTTTCTGTTCTTTTTTTTACTCGAATAAAACAAAATTTTAAAAGTATAAATACCAGGAGTGCAGAACTAAGCAAGGGAAAATATATTAAGAACATGTTTTTTTTCAATTATTTCTGGCTTTTTGGGAAAGGTGAATTTATATGCATTTAATTTTTTTTTTTTACATGAGCTCCACACAGGACGCCGTGGGGAAAATAATTTCCCTCAGGTCCTATGTCATCTTTGGGGATGCTGTGTGGAGGATTTTTTTTGGGAAAGGAAGGAGATGAGAGTTCTGGGAAGCAAAAGGGTTTAAGGGGTGGGTAGGAATCTGGGGTTCAGTGTGTCCTGGGCATCCGCCTCCAAGACCTAGACAGACTTCACCCCATGAACCCGGGCACCCCTACTAAATCACCAAACGTAGCGAACCACTTGGGGTGACCTATGGCAGAGGTGTTGGTTAACCAATAAAGGTCAACTTTGGGGATTTGTATTTCTACATAACATTATATACAACGGGTACCCGGCATGCGTTGCAACAACACTGTAACCTCGGGGTCAACTTAACTGTAATGGTTCCATTCCAAGTTCCGGGAAACTACATTATAATTCAAGCGCCTTGCAAACGCATGCACTGTATTATAACATTACATACAACGGGTACCCGGCATGCGTTGCAACATCACTGTAATCTCGGGGTCAACTTAACTGTAATGGTTCCATTCCAAGTTCCGGGAAACTACATTATTATGCAAGCGCCTTGCAAACGCCTGCTTTATATTATAACATTATATACAAAGGGTACCCGGCATGCGTTGCAACATCACTGTAATCTCGGGGTCAACTTAACTGTAATGGTTCCATTCCAAGTTCCGGGAAACTACATTATAATGCAAGCGCCTTGCAAACGCCTGCAATATATTATAACATTATATACAACGGGTACCCGGCATGCGTTGCAAGATCACTGTAACCTCGGGGTCAACTTAACTGTAATGGTTCCATTCCAAGTTTCTGAAAACTACATTATAATACAAGCGCCTTGCAAACGCCTGCTTTACATTATAACATTATATACAAAGGGTACCCGGCATGCGTTGCAAAATCACTGTAACCTCGGGGTCAACTTAACTGTAATGGTTCCATTCCAATTCCTGGCAAATTACATTTTAATGCAAGCGCTGCACTACATAACATTATATACAACGGGTACCCGGCATGCGTTGCAAGGTCACTGTGAACTAAGGTTTCTTCATATATTTAATTTAACACACACTCCTCCTGGCTTCATCCACGTTCACACGTCAAATCGCATAATGTTTTAACCCATCAGTTGCTTCTGCAACGGGCAAAACCTAGTTATATAGTATTGTTCACTTTTGGGAAAGGTCACGGAAAACCTCACTTTCGATTTGAGGGGAAAAGCGACCACTCTGCCCCTCGGGTGGGTGAAACCTCACGGGTCATTTTGGCTTGCAAAAATTTGGTAAAATTTGGCAAGCCAAATTGATCTCTAAGCTCATCCGATTTCAAAGGCCCCACGGTTCACTCTTCTTCGAAGCGAATTCATTGTATCTATCTCTTTTCAAATGCCTGCAAAAGTTGAGAAAGATGTAGCGAAAATCTCCCATACAAAACTGATTTCGCTAGGTACGCAGATTTTAAATGTCATCTTTCATTTTTCGTTTTCCCACCGGCCGACTGGCATACGCGATTTTGTCGAAAATATCACGCTTGGAAGCCAAAATTTAGTGAAATTCCGTCAACAAGAGTTTTTCAAAGGTCAATTGACCGTCGTAATTATCACTTTTCTCAAAAACATCGTTGTAATATTCGTTTCAAAACTGACATGTGCAAAAAAAACAACATAAAAGTCGAGTATTGAAACTAATCTTTAAAATTATGTACTGTTTTCACGGCGCCGCCAGTCGACAGGACATAGAATTAAAACATTTCATTAGAAAAATTTAAAAATAGACTAAAATTCAAATTCGAACGCGAAACAAAATTGGAGTGTCTTAAATTGGCGTTGTTAGCAGGTTTTAAAATCGAATTTCATCAATCATGAATCGTTATTATGCCGGTACACGGTGGTAAAAAAAATACTGCTCGAAATATAATAATTATTTTTTTAATTATTTTGAATGATAATTTTCTTGATATTTTTTTTTTCGAAAATATAGTCGGGCCTTCACGACTAACGTTTGAGCGGCGTAGAAACATTTCTCAAATGACGATGCTTAGAATTTCCGTTTTTTTCCATACATGTATCGTTGTGAATAATTATTTATTACGAAAGTAGTATGCGCGTTCGTGAATTTAAAAGTTGGATGTTTGACCGATGTCATTTCTAGAAAAATATTTAAAAAAAAAGACGATTTTATTTTTATTTTTAAAAAAATATTATTATTTAATCAATTTATTTTTACCAAAAATGAGTAACGCAGTTTTGGCGGACCCTGTTATTTAGAACACACAGATAAACCATGCAACTTAGTGATGGAAATAAGTGCTTAGGTACCTACCTACCGGCTTACCGATTTACTACCGCGGTTTTTTTGCGAAAATGAGTAGGTACCTAGACGAATTATGTAGGTACTTACATTGGATGCCGGGTTGTTGCAATAAAATTGAAGAATTCAACATTTCTTTAAAGTTAATTCTAACGTTCTGCGTAAGTTCTATTCGAGTTCTGTTGTTATATCATTTTATCCAGTTGCACCACAAAACTGAAATAATTACAGAACTTTAAAATAACTTTCACAAAACGTAATAATTAACTTGAAAATTTTAAAGAATTATTAAATTTTTTTGAAAGAACCTATCAAAATATTTTTCATTTATGAATGTGTAGGTAAAGTTTCGTTCTTTTTGGACATTCTTAAATAATAATACCAGTAATGGCCAGTACCTACTTATGAGGGAACGTTGTTGTCGAAATAATGAGAAATTAATAATATATTGTGTAAATTTAATAGCAAAGATGGTACAATTTTTTTTTTCAAATGGTGTAGGTACTTTAAAATTGTACGGAAATTAATTGCTTTATACATTATTAACTAAATTTTAATGATAATACGGCACAAGAGTCCCAACTACTGAAGTCAGTGAAACTATGGCATCCCCAGTTGGGGTATGTTGTGAGGCTAAAGGTAGTGGGGAGGGGAGGGAGATGGAGACGAGGAAGGTGGGGAAGTACCTGGCTATTCAGATCTGGTCACCAAAAACGGCAAAATCCATTTCAAGCAACGTTATGAAAATGAATAAATTTAAATATCTTAACATGGTCAATTTTTTGCCAAATTATGCAGGTAAAAGCACACTTTTTTTAAGTTAATTTTCACGTTCTGTGTTAATTCTTCTTCGATTCCGATGAAACTTTGGGGACCTTCGATTCTTAATGTATAAAATGGTGAGCTCTGGCATCATGAAATTATGCATTGCTAAACCGTTCATCCGATTGCGATGAAACTTTGGGAATTTGATATGTGCATGCCTCCGATGGCGTCTAGATACTTCTGTTTGACAGGTTTCAGCTGCTAAGCCCTGCGGGTGGCCTTATCCATACGTATGTTTAACCACTGAGCGTTGCTCTCCTCGCCTTATTTGCCTTTAAAAACCCTCAACACAACATCTCCAAAGATGAAATGACCCCGAGGGAAATTATTTTCCTCAGGGTCTCCTGTGTGTAGCTCATGTAAAAAAAGGATAAATACCAGGAGTGCAGAACTAAGCAAGGGAAAAAATATTAAGAAAATGTTTTTTTTTTTTCAATTATTTCTGGCTTTCACCATCCAAGGGTATTCTATGTAGGTCATCATTTAAGACTGACATAGACAGGAAAGGTGAATTTATATGCATTTTTTTTTTTTTTACATGAGCTCCACACAGGAGGCCGTGGGGAAAATAATTTCCCTCAGGGCCTATGTCATCTTTGGGGATGCTGTGTGGAGGATTTTTTTTAGGAAAGAAAGGAGATGAGAGTTCTGGGAAGGAAAAGGGTTTAAGGGGTGGGTAGGAATCTGGGGTTCAGTGTGTCCTGGTCATCCGCCTCCAAGACCTAGAAAAACCTCACCCATGAATCCGGGCACCCCTACTAAATCACCAAACGTAGCGAACCACTTGGGGTGACCGACGGCAGAGGTGTTGGTTATTCAATAAAGGTCAATTTTAGGGATTTGTATTTCTACATAACATTACATACAACGGGTACCCGGCATGCGTTGCAAAATCACTGTAACCTTTGGGAGAATTCAGGATGAAATTATGCAGTGTTAATTTTTTTTTACTTTAGCTCCACACAGGAGGCTCCAAAGAAAACAATTTCCCTAGGGGCCTATGTCATCTTTGAGGATGCTGTGCGGAGGGTTTTTTAAGGGAAAGGAAGGAGAAGAAGATATGGGAAGGAAAAAGGTATGAGGGGTGTTTAGGAATCTGGGGGTCAGTGTGGCCAGGAGTGACGAACGTATGAATCTATTCCTCACACTGCGGTGCATGGCGAAGGTTTGGGAGAATCTGGCTGGAGAGGTCAAAAGCCTTCCAATAATTATGGTAACAAGGGAAAGGATAAGAGGGAGGTATAAGTTAGTGACGTATTTTATATTGTTAATGGACTTTTTGTCCGGAAATAAATAAATTATATACAGCGGGTACCCGGCATGCGTTGCAAGGCCACTTTAACCTCGGGGTCCATTAAACTGTAATGGTTCCATCCCAAATCTCGGAAAACCACATTATAATGCAAGCGCCTGTACTATAGAACATTATATACAACGGGTACCCGGCATGCGTTGCAAGATCACTGTAACCTCGGGGTCAACTTTACTGTAATGGTTCCATCATAATTCCTGGGAAATAACATTTTAAAGTAAGTGCCTGCAATATATAACATGATATACAATGGTTACTCGGCATGCGTTGCAAGGTCACTGTAACCTCGGGGTCAACTTAACTGTAATGGTTCCATTCCAATTCCTGGAAAATTACATTTAAATGCAAGCGCTGCACTACATAACATTATATACAACGGTTACCCGGCATGGGTTGCAAGGTCACTGTAACCTCAGGTTTCTTCATATATTTAATTTAAAACACACTCCTCCTCGCTTCATCCACGTTCACACGCAAATCGCATAGTGTTTTAACCCGTCAGTTGCTTCTGCAACGGGCAAAACCTAGTATATATAGTATTGTTCACTTTTGGGAAAGGTCACGGAAAACCTCACTTTCGATTTGAGGGGAAAAGCGACCACTCTGCCCCTCGGGTGGGTGAAACCTCACGGGTCACTTTGGCTTGCAAAAATTTGGTAAAATTTGGCAAGCCAAATTGATCTCTAAGCTCATCCGATTTCAAAGGCCCCACGGTTCACTCTTCTTCGAAGCGAATTCATTGTATCTATCTCTTTTCAAATGCCTGCAAAAGTTGAGAAAGATGTAGCGAAAATCTCCCATACAAAACTGATTTCGCTAGGTACGCAGATTTTAAATGTCATCTTTCATTTTTCGTTTTCCCACCGGCCGACTGGCATACGCGATTTTGTCGAAAATATCACGCTTGGAAGCCAAAATTTAGTGAAATTCCGTCAACAAGAGTTTTTCAAAGGTCAATTGACCGTCGTAATTATCACTTTTCTCAAAAACATCGTTGTTATATTCGTTTGACAAACTGACATGTGCAAAAAAACAACATAAAAGTCGAGTATTGAAACTAATCTTTAAAATTATGTACTGTTTTCACGGCGCCGCCAGTCGACAGGACATAGAATTAAAACATTTCATTAGAAAAATTTAAAAATAGACTAAAATTCAAATTCGAACGCGAAACAAAATTGGAGTGTCTTAAATTGGCGTTGTTAGCAGGTTTTAAAATCGAATTTCATCATTCATGAATCGTTATTATGCCGGTACACGGTGGTAAAAAAAATGCTGCTCGAAATATAATAATTATTTTTTTAATTATTTTGAATGATAATTTTCTTGATATTTTTTTTTTCGAAAATATAGTCGGGCCTTCACGACTAACGTTAGAGCGGCGTAGAAACATTTCTCAAATGACGATGCTTAGAATTTCAGTTTTTTTCCATACATGTATCGTTGTGAATAATTATTTATTACGAAAGTAGTATGCGCGTTCGTGAATTTAAAAGTTGGATGTTTGACCGATGTCATTTCTAGAAAAATATTTAAAAAAAGACGATTTTATTTTTATTTATAAAAAAATATTATTATTTAATCAATTTATTTTTACCAAAAATGAGTAACGCAGTTTTGGCGGACCCTGTTATTTAGAACACACAGATAAACCATGCAACTTAGTGATGGAAATAAGTGCTTAGGTACCTACCTACCGGCTTACCGACTTACTACCGTGGTTTTTTTGCGAAAATGAGTAGGTACCTAGACGAATTATGTAGGTACTTACGTTGGATGCCGGGTTGTTGCAATAAAATTGAAGAATTCAACATTTCTTTAAAGTTAATTCTAACGTTCTGCGTAAGTTCTATTCGAGTTCTGATGTTATATCATTTTATCCAGTTGCACCACAAAACTGAAACAATTACAGAACTTTAAAATAACTTTCACAGAACGTGAAAATTAATTGAAAATTTTGGAGAATTATTAAATTTTTTTGAAAGAACCTATCAAAATATTTTTCATTTATGAATGTGTAGGTAAAGTTTCGTTCTTTTTGGACATTCTCAAATAATAATACCAGTAATGGCCAGTACCTACTTATGAGGGAACGTTGTTGACGAATTAATGAAAAATTAATATATTGTGTAAATTTAATAGCAAAGATGGTACAATTTTTTTTTTCAAATGGTGTAGGTACTTGAAAATTGTACGGAAATTAATTGTTTTATACATTATTAACTAAATTTTAATGATAATACGGCACAAGAGTCCCAACTACTGAAGTCAGTGAAACTATGGCATCCCCAGTTGGGGTATGTTGTGAGGCTAAAGGTAGTGGGGAGGGGAAGGAGATGGAGACGAGGAAGGTGGGGAAGTACCTGGCTATTCAGATCTGGTCACCAAAAACGGCAAAAGCCATTTCAAGCAACGTTATGAAAATTAATAAATTTAAATATCTTAACATGGTCAATTTTTTGCTAAATTATGCAGGTAAAAGCATACTTTTTTTAAGTTAATTTTCACGTTCTGTGTTAATTCTTCTTCGATTCCGATGAAACTTTGGGGACCTTCGATTCTTAATGTATAAAATGGTGAGCTCTGGCATCATGAAATTATGCATTGCTAAACCGTTCATCCGATTGCGATGAAACTTTGGGAATTTGATGTGTGCATGCCTCCGATGGCGACTAGATACTTCTGTTTGACAGGTTTCAGCTGCTAGGCCCTGCGGGTGGCCTTATACATACGTATGTTTAACCACTGAGCGTTGCTCTCCTCGCCTTCTTTGCCTTAAAAAACCCTCAACCCAATATCTACAAAGATGAGATTACCCTGAGGGAAATTATTTTCCTCGGGGTCTTCTGTGTGGAGCTCATGTAAAAAAGGATAAATACCAGGAGTGCAGAACTAAGCAAGGGAAAAAATATTAAGAACATGTTTTTTTTTCAATTATTTCTGGCTTTCACCATCCAAGGGTACTATGTAGGTCATCATTTAAGACTGACATAGACAGGAAAGGTGAATTTATATGCATTTAATTATTTTTTTTTTACATGAGCTCCACACAGGAGGCCGTGGGGAAAATAATTTCCCTCAGGGCCTATGTCTTCTTTGGGGATGCTGTGTGGAGGATTTTTTTTAGGAAAGGAAGGAGATGAGAGTTCTGGGAAGGAAAAGGGTTTAAGGGGTGGGTAGGAATCTGGGGTTCAGTGTGTCCTGGTCATCCGCCTCTAAGACCTAGACAGACCTAACCCCATGAACCCGGGCACCCCTACTATATCACCAAACCTAGCGAACCACTTGAGGTGACCTATGGCAGACGTGTTGGTTATCCAATAAAGGACAACTTTGGGGATTTGTATTTCTATATTACATTATATACAACGGGTACCCGGCATGCGTTGCAACATCACTGTAATCTCGGGGTCAACTTAACTGTAATGGTTCCATTCCAAGTTCCGGGAAACTACATTATAATGCAAGCGCCTTACAAACGCCTGCTTTATATTATAACATTATATACAAAGGGTACCCGGCATGCGTTGCAAGATCACTGTAACCTCGGGGTCAACTTAACTGTAATGGTTCCATTCCAAGTTCCAATAAACTACATTATAATGCAAGCGCCTTGCAAACGCCTGCACTTTATTATAATATTATATACAACGGGTACCCGGCATGCGTTGCAAGATCACTGTAACCTCGGGGTCAATTTAACTGTAATGGTTACATTCCAAGTTCCGGGAAACTACATTATAATACAAGCGCCTTGCAAACGCCTGATTTATATTAAAACATTATATACAAAGGGTACCCGGCATGCGTTGCGACATCACTGTAACCTTGGGGTCAACATAACTGTAATGGTTCCATTCCAAGTTCAGGGAAACTACATTATTATGCAAGCGCCTTGCAAATGCCTGCACTATATTATAACATTATAAACAACGGGTACCCGGCATGCGTTGCAAGGTCACTGTAACCTCAGGTTTCTTCATATATTTATTTAACACACACTCCTCCTTGCTTCATCCACGTTCACACGTCAAATCGCATAGTGTTTTAACCCGTTAGTTGCTTCTGCAACGGGCCCAGCTAGTATATATAGTATTGTTTGGTTTTGGGAAAGGTCTTTTTCCGCGCACTTTTTGGTTGACGCAAAAACGACCAGTACGCCCTTTACGTTTCACCCACCTCAAGGTTCACTTTCGGTTGAAGCAAATTCGGAATGAAAACTGTAAGCAAATTTTTAATGACAAAATAAAATATATACAGGGGTTTATTCTCCGATACGAATCGGCGGCGAAAACTAGAAGCTCTACTCGAATCACTCGATTCGGCTCGGTCATATTTCCCGCCGACAGATGGCGTTGGTAAAAAAAAAAATGACGAAAAAACCCCTTAATTTCACAAAGGAAAATGCTAGGACCGTTGACGCAGATCTCAAATGTCAAAGTTTTAGCCTAACAAAACGGAACTCTCGGCGGTTTGGGTCGTTGTTTTTCGGAAAACCACATTGCCGCCGAAAAACCGATTCCGGGCTAGATGTTTTTTAAAAATACGATAGCCTGAGATATTCCGCAACTTTTAATAACAATAAAACATACGATTCTCATATAAAATATGTCAGGAGATGCTGACAAAACTCGAAATTTTCCGGAAAAAAATCATCAAAACACGTGCTCACAGATTCCATCGGAAGTTTAATTATTGCTGGCCAGTTCAAATTAACACGTTTTTCATTCGGGGTAGGTACCTACTTACTTCGGTAGTATTGCAAATATGATGAAAAAAGCAAAGATTGCCGGAATCTAAGGAAATGCGCAGGTACCTACCTGAATGGGTACCTACACAACGAATTAGGTTTTAATGCAATAAATACTAAGGTAAGGTTGTTTCGATGATACTAAATAATTCAATTTTTTTTTTTAAAGTTAATTTTCACGTTCTGTGTTGGTTCTACTCAAATTCTGTTTTTTCTCAATAAAGGCCAGTTACATCACAAAACTGAAATAATTACGGAACTTTCTAGAACTGAAAATTGACAAGAAAAATTTGTAAAATTGTCAATTATTTTTTTTAAACAACCCAGCCTTATTATTTTTATGTTATGTTATTTTTAAATGAGCAGATTATCTATTTGGAAATTGTGAAGTAACAAAAAAATATATATATTACGCTGTTCTAGGTAGGTACTTTCTTGCAGGGACTTTTTTCCTTTAAAAATAAAACATGATATTGAATAAAATTATTTGTGCTGGAAAGAAGTTTTTATAAAATTATTTTATGCTCAACAACATAATGGCGTCGTTTTGGTGAAATATTACAACAAAGTACCTACTTAGTACTTACAATACAACTACAAATAGTGAGCTCTGGTATCATGAAATTGTGCATTGCTAAACCGTTTATCCGATTGCGATGAAATTTTGGGGGTGCGGTCAACCACCTGTTCCCTTTGTAGGCGCTCATTCCTCGCTTCATCCGCATTCAGACATCGTTTTTTCTTCATATATATTTAATTTAACACACACTCCTGCTCGCTTCGTCTTTTAGGGAAACGAAGGAGAGAAGAGTTCTGGGAAGGAAAAGGGTTTAAGGGATTGAGTTCGAACCCGCAATCTTCGGATTGCGAGTCGAGAGTCTTACCTCTTGACCTAGAGGGCCCTAAATTATATTGCGTTATTTTGATAACCAATTTCAAAATAATTTTAATTTCAAAATACAACAAAATTTAAAAATCAAAAAAGAATTTAAATTTCAACAAATTTTTAAATCCAAAAAATTTTAAAATCCAAAAAATTTTAAAATCCAAAAAATTTTAAAAACGAAAAAATTTTAAAATCAAAAAAATTTCAAAATCCAAGAAATTTTAAAATCGAAAAAATTTTAAAATCCAAAAAATTTCAAAATCGAAAAAAATTTAAAAATCGAAAAAATTTAAATTCCAAAAAATTTTAAAATCCAAAAAATTTTAAAATCGAAAAAATTTTAAAATCAAAAAAATTTCAAAATCCAAAAAATTTTAAAATCGAAAAAATTTTAAAATCCGAAAAATTCCAAAATCTAAAAAAATTAAAAAATCCAAAAAATTTTAAAGATCACAAAATTTTAAAATCCAAAAAATTTAAAAATCGAAAAAATTTTAAAAATCAAAAAATTTAAAAATCGAAAAAATTTTAAAATCCGATAAATTTTAAATCTTCATCCACGTTCACACATCAAATCGTATAGTGCTTTAACCCGTCAGTTGCTTCTGCAACGGGCAAAACCTAGTATATATATTAATGCTTGGTTTTGGGAAAGGTCTTTTTCCGCGCACTTTTTTGTTGACGCAAAAACGGCCAGTACGCCCTTTGCGTTTCACCCACCTCAAGGTTCACTTTCGGTTGAAGCAAATTGGGAATGAAAACTGTAAGCAAATTTTTAATGACAAAATAAAATATATACAGGGGTTTATTCTCCGATACGAATCGGCGGCGAAAACTAGAAGCTCTGCTCGAATCACTCGATTCGGCTCGGTCATATTTCCCGCCGACAGATGGCGTTGGTAAAAAAAAAAATGACGAAAAAACCCCTTAATTTCCCAAAGGAAAATGCTAGGACCGTTGACGCAGATCTCAAATGTCAAAGTTTTAGCCTAACAAAACGGAACTCTCGGCGGTTTGGGTCGTTGTTTTTCAGAAAACGACATTGCCGCCGAAAAACCGATTTCGGGCTAGATGTTTTTTAAAAATACGATA
The DNA here is from genome assembly GCA_917880885.1 of Limnephilus marmoratus. Classification (NCBI taxonomy): domain Eukaryota; kingdom Metazoa; phylum Arthropoda; class Insecta; order Trichoptera; family Limnephilidae; genus Limnephilus; species Limnephilus marmoratus. The sequence continues at coordinate 35,114,315 of OU862929.1, read as the reverse complement.
GCCTGAGAGATTCCGCAACTTTTAATAACAATAAAACATACGATTCTCATATAAAATATGTCAGGAGATGCTGACAAAACTCGAAATTTTCCGAAAAAAAATCATCAAAACACGTGCTCACAGATTCCATCGGAAGTTTAATTATTGCTGGCCAGTTCAAATTAACACGTTTTTCATTCGGGGTAGGTACCTACTTACTTCGGTAGTATTGCAAATATGATGAAAAAAGCAAAGATTGCCGGAATCTAAGGAAATGCGCAGGTACCTACCTGAATGGGTACCTACACAACGAACTAGGTTTTAATGCAATAAATACTAAGGTAAGGTTGTTTCGATGATACTAAATAATTCAATTTTTTTTTTAAAGTTAATTTTCACGTTCTGTGTTGGTTCTACTCAAATTCTGTTTTTTTCTCAATAAAGGCCAGTTACATCACAAAACTGAAATAATTACGGAACTTTCTAGAACTGAAAATTGACAAGAAAAATTTGTAAAATTGTCAATTCTTTTTTTTAAACAACCCAGCCTTATATTATTTTTATGTTATGTTATTTTTAAATGTGCAGATTATTTATGAATAAAGCGTGGTTCTATTTAGATATTAAGAAATAACAAAAATATATATATTACGCTGTTCTAGGTAGGTACTTTCTTGCAGGGACTTTTTTCCTTTAAAAATAAAACATGATATTGAATAAAATTATTTGTGCTGAAAGGAAGTTTTTATAGAATTATTTTATGCTCAACAACATAATGGCGTCGTTTTGGTGAAATATTACAACAAAGTACCTACTCAGTACTTACAATACAACTACAAATAGTGAGCTCTGGTATCATGAAATTATGCATTGCTAAACCGTTCATCCGATTGCGACGAAACTTTGGGGGAGCGGTCGACTACCTGTTCCCTTTGTAGGCGCTCATTCCTCGCTTCATCCGTATTCAGACATCGTTTTTTCTTCATATATATTTAATTTAACACACACTCCTGCTCGCTTCGTCTTTTAGGGAAACGAAGGAGAGAAGAGATCTGGGAAGGAAAAGGGTTTAAGGGGTGGGTAGGAATCTGGGCTTCAGTGTGTCCTGATCATCAGACCTAGATACACCTCATCCCATGAACCCGGGCACCCCTGCTAAATCACTAAACGTAGCGAATCACCTAGGGTGACCTATGGCAGAGGTGTTGGTTAAAAAAGAGGGGGGAGGAAAACCAGGGAGGGGGGAGGGTAACCTGGGAAGGGGGAGGGGAACCCGGGAGGGGGTTTTGCGGGATGGAGGAAGGTGGGGGGGGGGGGGAGTAGAGTACGCTATGAAAGAATATTTTTTCTGTTCTTTTTTTTACTCGAATAAAACAAAATTTTAAAAGGATAAATACCAGGAGTGCAGAACTAAGCAAGGGAAAATATATTAAGAACATGTTTTTTTTTTAAATTATTTCTGGCTTTTTGGGAAAGGTGAATTTATATGCATTTAATTATTTTTTTTACATGAGCTCCGCACAGGAGGCCTTGGGGAAAATAATTTCCCTCAGGTCCTATGACATCTTTGGGGATGCTGTGTGGAGGATTTTTTTTAGGAAAGGAAGGAGATGAGAGTTCTGGGAAGGAAAAGGGTTTAAGGGGTGGGTAGGAATCTGGGGTTCAGTGTGTCCTGGGCATCCGCCTCCAAGACCTAGACAGACCTCACCCCATGAACCCGGGCACCCCTACTAAATTACCAAACGTAGCGAACCACTTGAGGTGACCTATGGCAGAGGTGTTGGTTATCCAATAAAGGTCAACTTTGGGGATTTGTATTTCTACATGACACTATATACAACGGGTACCCGGCATGCGTTGCAACAACATTGTAACCTCGGGGTCAACTTAACTGTAATGGTTCCATTCCAAGTTCCGGGAAACTACATTATAATTCAAGCGCCTTGCAAACGCATGCAATGTATTATAACATTATATACAACGGGTACCCGGCATGCGTTGCAACATCACTGTAATCTCGGGGTCAACTTAACTGTAATGGTTCCATTCCAAGTTCCGAGAAACTACATTATAATACAAGCGCCTTGCAAACGCCTGTTTTATATTATAACATTATATACAAAGGGTTCCCGGCATGCGTTGCAACATCACTGCAACCTCGGGATCAACTTAACTGTATTCCATTCCAAGTTCAGGGAAACTACATTATTATGCAAGCGCCTTGCAAATGCCTGCACTATATTATAACATTATATACAACGGGTACCCGGCATGCGTTGCAAAGTCACTGTAACCTCAGGTTTCTTCATATAATTAATTTAACACACACTCCTCCTCGCTTCATCCACATTCACACGCAAATCGCAAAGTGTTTTAACCCGTCAGTTGCTTCTGCAACGGGCAAAACCTAGTATATATAGTATTGTTCACTTTGGGAAAGCTCTTTTTCCGCGCACTTTTTCGTTGACGCAAAAACGACCAGTACGCCCTTTACGTTTCACCCACCTCAAGGTTCACTTTCGGTTAAAGCAAATTCAGTGCACCCTCAGTACTTTGATTTTGCGAGGTCAGTTTTTTTCGACAAAATTAGCGCCTTATTCACAGAAAAACTGACGCGAATCAACGGCGAAAACTAGAACCAATAGTAAAATTACACTCAATTCGGCCAGGTTACATTTCCCGCCGACAGGTTCGCGTTTCCAAAAAAATGATGTCATTTTGGCCATCAGTTTCGATGCAAATGAAAATGCTAGGAATATTGAGTCAGGTCAGGGATCTCAGACGTCAAATTTTTAGCCTAACAAAGCAGACTTTTCACGGTTTTCGGTAGTGGTTTTACGGTACGCGGCATTGCGGCCCCAAAACCGATCCCGGCTCGGATGTTTTTCAAAAATCTAATACAATAGAGAATTCCGCAACTTTTAAAACCAAAATTGTATGCCCATCCCATATAAAATAGTTCAGGAGATGCTGACAAAATTCGACATTTTCCGAAAAAAAATCATCAAAACACGCGCTTACAGATTCCATCGGAAGTTAAAATTTTGCTAGCCAGTTCAAATTAACACGTTATTCATTCGGGGTAGGTACCTACTTATTTCGGTAGTATTGCAAATATGATGAAAAAAGCAAAGAGAAGAAAATGCGCAGGTACCTACCCGAATACGTAGATACACAATTAATTAGGTTTTAATGCAATGGTAAGGTTGTTTCGATGATACTGAATAATTCAACTTTTTTTAAAGTTAATTTTCACGTTCTTTATTGGTTCTACTCAAGTTCTGTTATTTTATCATTAAAGGTCAGTTACATTGCAAAACTAAAATAATTACAGAACTCGAACGGAACTATCTAGAACTGAAAATTTACTAGAAAAATTTAAAGAATTATCAATTTTTTTTATTAATTATTATTTTTTTATTTTTAAGTGTGTTCTATTTAAACATTGTTAAATAAAAAAAAATAATAAAATATATATATATATATATATATATATATATATACATTACGCGTGTTCTAGGTAGGTACTTACTTGCGGGGACTTTTTTCATTTAAAAATCAAAACATGATATTGAATGAATTTATTTGTAGTGAAAATTATTTTATGCTCAACAGCATAATGGCGTCGTTTTGGTGAAATATTACAACAAAGTACCTACTTAGTACTTACACTTGCAAAATGAAATACAATACAACTACAATAGTGAGCTCCGGCATAATGAAATTTTGCACTGCTAAACCGTGCAACCGATTGTTATTGTTAATGGACTATTTGTGCGTAAATAAATTAATTATATACAGCGGGTACCCGGCATGCGTTGCGAGGCCACTTTAACTTCGGGGTCAACTAAACCGTAATGGTTCCCTACCAAGTCCCGGGAAACAACATTATAAAATTATGCACTTTATAAAATTATATACAACGGGTACCCGGCATGCGTTGCAAGGCCGCTTTAACCTCGGGGTCAATAAAACTGTAATGTTTCCATCCGAAGTCCTGGGAAACTACATTATAATGCAAGCGCCTGCACTTTATAACAGTATATACAACGGGTACCCGGCATGCGTTGCAAGGTCACTGTAACCTCGGGGTCAACTTAATTATAATGGTTCCATCCCAAGTACCGGGAAACTACATTATAATGCAAGCACCTGCACTATATAAAATTATATACAACGGGTACCCGGTATGCGTTGCAAGGCGACTTTAACCTAGGGGTCAACTTTACTGTAATGGTTTCATCCCGATTCCCGGGAAATAAAATTTTAATGCAAGCGCCTGCAATTTATAACATAATATACAACGGGTACACGGCATGCGTTGCAAGGTCACTGTAACCTCGGGGTCAACTTAACTGTAATGGTTCCATCCCAATTCCCGGGAAATAATATTTTAAAGCAAGTGCCTGCAATATATAACATGATATACAACGGTTACTCGGCATGCGTTGCAAGGTCACTGTAACCTCGGGATCAACTTAACTGTAATGGTTCCATTCCAATTCCTGGGAAATTACATTTTAATGCAAGCGCTGCACTACATAACATTATATACAACGGGTACCCGGCATGCGTTGCAAGGCCACTTTGAACTCAGGTTTCTTTATATATTTAATTTAACACACACTCCTCCTCGCTTCATCCACGTTCACACGTCAAATCGCATAGTGTCTTAACCCGTCAGTTGCTTCTGCAACGGGCAAAACCTAGTATATATATAGTATTGTTCTATATAGTATTGTTTGGTTTTGGGGTAGGTCAGGAAAACTCACTTTTTTTTTTAATCCTCCGAGTACAGGCGAAAATCGACCACTCTGCCTGTCGAGTTTCACCGACCGCAGAGGTCGATTTGGCCGAGCAAGGCTTGTGGACCGGGATTTCATACAAACGGCCGTTCCAAAAAAACGCGTTTTGGTGATCCGATAATCGACTCTTTTCCCCCTCGATCCGCAAGACCTTACGGCGTATTGTCGCTTAAAAACGAAAAAGACGCTTACGCCCTTTCAGATAAAAAAATTCACTGCACGTTTCAGTACTTTGACTTTGCGACAAAAATTAAGCGTTTTTTGGCCTACAAAATTTAAAGAAAAAAACTGGCGGCTAAAACTAGAATTCTAATAAAATCACACAATTCGGCTCGCTTACACTTCCCACCGACAGGTTCGCATTGAAAAACAAGAGATGTCTTTTTCCATTAGTTTCATAAAATGCTAGGAATATCGAGTCAGGTCTGGATTAACCCATCTCTTTTCGCATGCTCGCGAATGCTGAGATAGGTATATTGTAGATTTTAAATGTCAGTTTATGCTAGCGAAACGGACCTCTCAGCGGTTTCGGTTGGGGAATACGGAATTTCGGCCCAGAAAACGATTTCAGCTTTGATATTTTTAAAAAATTTAATAGAGTAGAGGAATACGCATCTTTTGATAGCAATATTATATAAGCATCTCTTATAAAATATGTCAGTAGAAGCTGACAAACATCACACATTTCCTGAAAAATTCATGTCGAAAATGCGTTCTCAAATTATCCGAGAGTATTGAATTACTGGCCATATGAAAAAAATGCAATTTATAACGGGGCAGGTACCTACCGTTTCCATCGAAAGAAAAGTAACTAAATACGTAATGTTGACGCAATTTTTATTGAGAAAACGGGTAGGTACCTAGAGCAAAATTATTTTTCTCGCGGTTTACTAGGTAGGTACCTACCGGCTTAGGAACAGAATTCTTTCATTTAAATAATTAATGATATTATATTGAATTAATCACTCGAGATGGTCACTTTTTGAATCTATGCAGGTACCTTCCTGCACATAATTACTCGGAATCATCTGATGATTTTGCTTATGTATTTTTTTTGTAAATGTATAACGAAATTGCTTGAAGTTGAACGGGATAATTATTATGAAAAATATTAAATTAACATAACGCTTTTTTTTGTATTTTGCATTTTAATGATAATCATTGAACGTGAGATTGGTACCGCTGCCCCGGGAACCATTCATTGGTTTCTATATACAATAGTGAGCTCTAGCATCCCAAGTCCCGGGAAACTACATTTTAATGAAAGCGCCTTGCAAATATTATAACATTATATACAACGGGTACCCGGCATGCGTTGCAAGGTCACTGCAACCTCAGAGTTAACTCAGGATGAAATTATGCAGTGCTAAACTTTTTTTTTACATTAGCTCCACACAGCAGGCTCCAGGGAAAACAATTTCCCTAGGGGCCTACGTCATCTTTGAGGATGCTGTGCGGAGGGTTTTTTAAGGGAAAGGAAGGATAAGAAGATATGGGAAGGAATAAGGTATGAGGGGTGGGTAGGAATCTGGGGGTCAGTGTGGCCAGGAGTAACGGACGTATGAATCTATTCCTCACACTGCGGTGCAAGGCGAAGGGTTGGGAGAATCTGGCTATCCGTCACTAATACCTAGACAAATACATACAGTTTCAGAATACAATAGTGAGCTTTGGCATCACGAAATATCGCTAGAAAAAGCCCGTTCCGAATCCTAGGGGCCTGGGTCATCTTTGAGGATGCTGTGGGGTGGGTTTTTTTAAGGGAAAGGAAGGAGAAGAAGATATGGGAAGGAAAAACGTATGAGGGGTCTTTAGGAATTTGGGGGACAGTGTGGCCAGGAGTGACGGACGTTTGAATCTATTCCTCACACTGCGGTGCAATGCGAAGGGTTGGGAGAATCTGGCTGGAGAGGTCAAAAGCCTTTCAATTATTATGGAAACAGAAATAATTACAGAACTCGAATAGAATTTGAACAGAACTTTCGCAAAACGTTAAGATTAACTTTAAAAAAGGAAGATTTTAATTTTTTTTTAAACAACAGCTTAAATAATATTCTACATAGAATCTACGTAGGTACCTACTTGCTAATTATAATGAAAAATATTAAATTAATAAAACGCTTTTTTTGCATTTTGCATTTTAATCATTGAAAGTGAGATTGGTACCGCTGCCCCGGGAACCATTCATTGGTTTCTATATACAATAGTGAGCTCTAGAATTCCAAGTCCTGGGAAACTACATTATAATGCAAGCGCCTTGCAAATATAATAACATTATATAAAACGGGTACCCGGCATGCGTTGCACGGCACTGTAACCTCCGGGTCAACTTAACTGTAATGGTTCCATTCCAAGTTCCGGGAAACGACATTATAATGCAAGCGCCTGCCCTACATTAAAACATTATATACAACGGGTACCCGGCATGCGTTGCAAGGCACTGTAACCTCCGGGACAACTTTACTTAACTGTAATGGTTCCATCCCAATTCCTGGGAAATTACGTTTTATTGCAAGCGCCAGCACTACAGTACATTATATACAACGGGTACCCGGCATGCGTTGCAATATCACTGTCACCTCGGGGTAAACTTAACTGTAATGGTTCCATTCCAAGTTCCGGGAAACTACATTATAATGCAAGCACCTTTCAAACGCCTGCACTATATTATAACATTATATACAACGGGTACTCGGCATGCGTTGCAAGATAACTTCAACCTCGGGGTCAACTTAACTGTAATGGTTCCATTCCAAGTTCCGCGAAACTACATTATAACGCAAGCGCCTTGCAAACGCCTCCACTATATTATAAAATTATATACTACGGGTACCCGGCATGCGTTGCAAGATCAATGTAACCTCGGGGATGGTTCCATTCCAAGTTCGGGGAAACTATATTATTATGCAAGCGCCTTGCAAATGCCTGCACTTTATTATAACATTATATACAACGGGTACCCGGCATGCGTTGCAAGGTCACTGTAACCTCAGGTTTCTTCATATATTTAATTTAACACACACTCCTCGCTTCATCCACGTTCACACGTCAAATCGCATAGTGCTTTAACCCGTCAGTTGCTTCTGCAACGGGCAAAACCTAGTATATAGTATTGTTTGGTTTTGGGGTAGGTCAGGAAAACTCACTTTTTTTTTTAATCCTCCGAGTACAGGCGAAAATCGACCACTCTGCCTGTCGAGTTTCACCGACCGCAGAGGTCGATTTGGCCGAGCAAGGCTTGTGGACCGGGATTTCATACAAACGGCCGTTCCAAAAAAACGCGTTTTGGTGATCCGATAATCGACTCTTTTCCCCCTCGATCCGCAAGACCTTACGGCGTATTGTCGCTTAAAAACGAAAAAGACGCTTACGCCCTTTCGATTTCCCTCGCCCGCCTCGGCCCGCAGGCGATAATCGACCTCCGCTCCTCGAGTTTCACCGACCGCAGAGATCAATTTGGCCCGAAAGGGGGCACGGACGGCGATCTCTGCGGGTCAGACCAGATTTCTTATAAAAAAGATGACGCAGGGTCAACAGCGCTCCCAAACGGCGAAAACTACAATTAGATCTCTCACCGACGAAGAAATTCGACCTAAGTTATATTTTCCGCCGACAGGTTCACCCGTTAAAAAACGTCGAACCGTTTAGTAAAGAGATTTTCCATACAAAACTGATTTTACTAGGAATTTATTCCTATCAATTAAACGGCTATCTCAAAAATATGTTGGAAAAAATGACATTTTAAAGGCCCTTTGCCGGGTGGTAAAATAAGACGAAAAAAAAACATTTTGCGAGACATGTTTTTGAATTATCATAAATTATACAAGATTTAGAAACTTTTAAAATAAAAACATGTGTAGCTTCCCATTTAAAATGTTTCACAATATCGCGTCAAACTTTGCAATTATATATGACATTTGCGAAAAATCCAACAACATCCATAATGCACATCGTTTTCAGCCTGTAAAATCGGTAGATATTTTAAATATTTATTTAATTTTCCCCAAACTTGCAACACTGAGCATGGACTATTATCCAAAACCACCACAACTTTTCAGCGAGGCCCTGACACCGTTAGCTGACGTAATTTGTATGGAAAATGTACTAAAACGTGCGCATGTGTTCGATTTTCAGGCTTTGCTTGAGGTGGTTAGGACAAAGTTTGACGGTGGTCTTGCCATTTAAATAAAATATTGTTTTAGAATATTTTGATGAACTAGGTAGGTACCCTGAAAATAACATAAACGGATAAATAATTGTCCACGGTAATCATTTATAAATTATAACTAAAGAACGACTGGACCAAATTGGATAATTCTTTTTGATTTGGTTTCGTTATTGTCAGGGCAAGGTTTGTATAAAACTATCGATGAGCTCTGGAATTATAAAATTTGTTTAAAAATGATTCGCCGAAATGTAAGTACGCTCATAACTTCAGAACGACTGCACGTAATTGAATAATTCTTTCTTTGTTGTATTTGTTATTATTAGGACAAGGTTTGAATAAAATTACTGGTGAGCTCTGGCATAACTAAATTTGTTTAAAAATGATTCGCCGAAATGCAAGTACGCTCATAACTTCAGAACGACTGCACGTAATTGAATAATTCTTTCTTTGTTGTATTTGTTATTATTAGGACAAGGTTTGAATAAAATTACTGGTGAGCTCTGGCATAACTAAATTTGTTTAAAAATGATTCGCCGAAATGCAAGTACGCTCATAACTTCAGAACGACTGCACGTAATTGAATAATTCTTTTTTTGTTGCGTTCCTTATTGTTCGGACAAAGTTTGTATAAAACTACTGGTGAGCTCTGGCATTATGAAATTTGCATACAAATGAATCCCGGAAATGTATGTACGCGCATAACTTCCGAAAGACTGCACCAAATTGAACAATTCTTTTTTTGTTGTCTTCGACACTGTTAGGACAATGTTTTGTATAAAACTACTGGTGAGCTCTGGCATTATGAAATTTGCATAAAAATGAATCGTCGAAATGTATGTACGCGTATAACTTCCGAAAGACTGCACCAAATTGAATAATTCTTTTTTTGTTATGTTTTTTTTGTTTGAGGGGGGGAAGAAAACCAGCGAGGGGGGAGAGTAGCCTGGGAAGGGGGAGGGGAACCCGGGAGGGGGTTTTGCGGGATGGAGGAAAGGGGGGGGAGTAGAGTACGCTATGAAAGAATATTTTTTCTGTTCTTTTTTTTTACTCGAATAAAACAAAATTTTTAAAGGATAAATACCAGGAGTGCAGAACTAAGCAAGGGAAAATATATTAAGAACATGTTTTTTTTTCAATTATTTCTGGCTTTTTGGGAAAGGTGAATTTATATGCATTTAATTATTTTTTTTTACATGAGCTCCGCACTGGAGGCCATGAGGAAAATAATTTCTCTCAGGTCCTATGTCATCTTTGGGCATGGTGTGTGGAGGATTTCTTTTAGGAAAGGAAGGAGATGAGAGTTCTGGGATGGAAAAGGGTTTAAGGGGTGGGTAGGAATCTGGGGTTCAGTGTGTCCTGGGCATACGCCTCCTAGACCTAGACAAAGCTCACTCCATGAATCCGGGCACAACTACTAAATCACAAAACGTAGCGAACAAAATAAAATTTTAAAAGAATAAATACCAGGAGTGCAGAACTAAGCAAGGAAAAATATATTAAGGACATTTTTTTTTTTCTGATTTTTGGGAAAGGTGAATTTATATGCATTTAATTTTTTTTTTACATTAGCTCCACACAGGAGGCACTGAGGAAAACAATTTCCCTAGGGGCCTATGTCATCTTTGAGGATGCTGTGTGGAGGTTTTTTTAAGGGAAAGGAAGGAGAAGAAGATATGGGAAGGAAAATGGTATGAGGGGTGGGTAGGAATCTGGGGGTCAGTGTGGCCAGGAGTAACGGACGTATGAATCTATTCCTCACACTGCGGTGCAAGGCGAAGGGTTGGGAGAATCTGGCTGGAGAGGTCAAAATCATGCCTCAATCAGTCTCCTCCGATCCAGCCCGCCACGCAGTGGTTGGGCAAACGTATCCGCCACTAAGACCTAAAATTACGCGAGAAAAGGCCCGTTCTAAATCCTAGGGGCCTGCGTCAATAATAATAATAATAATAATTGGATAATTTATAAAGCGCCGTTTTTGTGAAAAATCACCTCAAGGGCGTCATCTTTGAGGATGCTGTGGGGTGGGTTTTTTAAGGGAAAGGAAGGAGAAGAAGATATGGGAAGGAAAAAGGTCTGAGGGGTGTTTAGGAATCTGGGGGACAGTGTGGCCAGGAGTGACGGACGTATGAATCTATTCCTCACACTGCGGTGCAAGCCGAAGGGTTGGGAGAATCTGGCTGGAGAGGTCAAAAGCCTTCCAATAATTATGGTAACAAGGGAAAAGATAAGAGGGAGATTAATGGACTTTTTGTACGTAAATAAATAAATTATATACAGCGGGTACCCGGCATGCGTTGCAAGGCCACTTTAACATCGGGGTCCATTAAACTCTAATGGTTCCATCCCAAATCTCGGAAAACAACATTATAACGCAAGCGCCTGTAATATATAACATTATAAACAACGGGTACCTGGCATGCGTTGCAAGGTTACTGTAACCTCGGGGTCAACTTTACTGTAATGGTTCCATCCCGATTCCCGGGAAATAACATTTTAAAGCAAGTGCCTGCAATATATAACATGATATACAACGGTTACTCGGCATGCGTTGCAAGGTCACTGTAACCTCGGCGTCAACTTTACTGTAATGGTTCCATCCCGATTCCCGAGAAATAAAATTTTAATGCAAGCGCCTGCAATTTATAACATAATATACAACGGGTACACGGCATGCGTTGCAAGGTCACTGTAACCTCGGGGTCAACTTAACTGTAATGGTTCCATCCCAATTCCCGGGAAATAACATTTTAAAGCAAGTGCCTGCAATATATAACATGATATACAACGGTTGCTCGGCATGCGTTGCAAGGTCACTGTAACCTCGGGGTCAACTTAACTGTAATGGTTCCATTCCAATTCCTGGCAAATTATATTTTGATGCAAGCGCTGCACTACATAACATTATATACAACGGGTACCCGGCTTGCGTTACAAGGTCACTGTGAACTCAGGTTTCTTCATTTATTTTATTTAACACACACTCCTCCTCGCTTCATCCACGTTCATACGTCAAATCGCATAGTGTCTTAACCCGTCAGTTGCTTCTGCAACGGGCAAAACCTAGTATATAGTATTGTTTGGTTTTGGGGTAGGTCAGGAAAACTCACTTTTTTTTTAGCCCTCCGGGTACAGGCGAAAATCGACCACTTTGCCTGTCCAGTTTCACGGACCGCAGAGGTCGATTTGGCCGAGCAAGGCGTGTGGACCGGGATTTCATACAAACGGCCGTTCCAAAAAAACGCGTTTGATGATGCGATAATCGACACTCTTCCCCCTCGATCCGCAAGACCTCACGGCGTATTGTCGCTTAAAAAAAAAAAAGATGCTTACGCCCTTTCAGATAAAAAAATTCAGTGCACGTTTCAGTACTTTGACTTTGCGACAAAAAATAAGCGTTTTTTGGCCTACAAAATTTAAAGAAAAAAACTGGCGGCGAAAACTAGAAATCTAATAAAATCACTCGATTCGGCTCGGTTACACTTCCCCGCCGACAGGTTCGCATTAAAAACCAAAAGATGTCTTTTTCCATTAGTTTCAATGCAAATTAAAATGCTAAGAATATCGAGTCAGGTCAGGATTAACCCATCTCTTTTCGCATGCTCGCGAATGCTGAGATAGGTATATGTCGTTTTGAAATGTCAGTTTATGCTATAGAAACGGACCTCTCAGCGGTTTCGGTTGGGGAATACGGAATTGCGGCCCAGAAAACGATTTCAGCTTTGATATTTTAAAAAAATATAATACAGTATAGGAATACGAAACTTTTGATAGCAATATTATATAAGCATCTCTTATAAAATATGTCAGTAGAAGCTGACAAACATCACACATTTCCTGAAAAATTCATGTCGAAAATGCGTTCTTAAATTATCCGAGAGTATAAAATTACTGGCCATATGAAAAAAACTTAATTTATAACGGGGCAGGTACCTACCGCCTACCGTTCCATGGAATCATTTGCAAATGTGCTAAAGAAAAGTAACCAAATACGTAATGTTGACGCAATTTTTATTGAGAAAACGCGTAGGTAGGTACTTACATATTATTTTTCCCGGTATGTTCGAGGTAAGTACCGGCTTATGAAGAATGTTCTTTCATTTAAATATTAAAAGAAATCACTCGAGGTTTTCAAAATATTAAGAAAATAAAGGCGCCATAGAATGTTATTTATTACTGGATAGGTAGGTACTTAATGCGTTCGTACTAAAATAATGCCGATTTTTGTTGCTGGTCAGTTTACGAATGTAAGTGCAAGGTGGTAAAAAAAATACCGTTGGAAATATATTGATTAATTTTGTAATAGTATTAATAATGTTTTCTAATTATTATTTTTTTAGTAAATGGAGTCGGGCCGTTGCTACAAATATTTGCGCAGCGTATAATTTTTTTTTCAAACGTAGTTTTTTTTAAAATTTCAATACATTTTTCGTTCTGAATAACTATTTATTACGAAAATAGTATTGGCGTTGCTAAATTTGAAAGGTGGACACTTGATAGATAAAATTTTCAAAAAATAAAATCAATGGGTCGATTTTTAAAAAAAAAATTTTTTGTTCATCAAATTGTGTTTGTTAAAAATGAGTAAGGAAATATTGGCGGACCCTATCTTTTTTAGCTTTCAGCCAATCAGGAGAGAGATTGGAATTCTATTCCGATGGCCAATCAGAGTGGCCGCATAGAGATGTTAGTGCTTATTAATTCAAATGACAACATTCACTGAGTAGGAACTTATTTATTTAAAATTATGATATAAAATTAAAAGAAAAGTAATCAAAGATGGAATTTTGCAAAAATGCCTACGTGTATTGGAACTTTGGTTGGTGCAATTATTTGTTTTGTAAAAATACGTAGGTAACTAGGAACACGGATATATTATATGTGTTAGTAGGTACTAGGTATGAGAGAACTTTTATCTTATTTTCTGTCCAAATGAAATGCTAAAGTTTTTGTTTTACGCATCGGAAAAAAGCGTAGATTGCTTCATTTATATTCGGATGTACTAAATTTTACAAATTTTTAAATACTTTTTTTTTACAGATGTGTGGGTACCTACTCCGAATCTGAGTAGGCTACTGCACATAACGACTCAGAATCTTCTGATGATATTGCGTATGTTTTTTTTTTTGTAAATATACGATGAAATTACTAGAAGTTGAATGGGATCATTTTTTCAAAAATATTACATTTACATAGCGTTTTTTTGTATTTTGCATCTTTATGATAATCATTCAAAGTGGAATTGGTATCGCCGCCCCGGGAACCATTCATTGGTTTCTGTACACAATAGTGAGCTTTGGCATCATGAAAGTATGCATTGCTAAACTTTTTTTTACATTAGCTCCACACAGGAGGCACTAAGGAAAACAATTTCCCTAGGGGCCTATGTCATCTTTGAGGATGCTGTGTGGAGGGTTTTTTAAGGGAAAGGAAGGAGAAGAAGATATGGGAAGGAAAATGGTTTGAGGGGTGGGTAGGAATCTGGCCAGTAGTGACAGACGTACGAATCTTTTCCTCACACTGCGGTGCAAGGCGAAGGGTTGAGAGAATCTGGCAGGAGAGGTCAAAAGCCTTCCAATAATTATGGTAACAAGGGAAACGATAAGAGGGAGATATAAGTTAGTGACGTATTTTATATGATTAATGGACTTTTTGTCCGTAAATAAATAAATTATATACGGCGGGCACCCGGCATGCGTTGCAATGCCACTTTAACCTCGGGGTCCATTAAACTGTAATGGTTCCATGCCAAATCTTGGAAAACAACATTATAATGCAAGCGTCTATACTATATAACATTATATACAACGGGTACCTGGCATGCGTTGCAAGGTCACTGTACCCTCGGGGTCAACTTTACTTTAATGATTCCATCCCAATTCCCGGGAAATAAAATTTTAATGAAAGCGCCTGCAATTTATAACATAATATACAACGGGTACACGACATGCGTTGCAAGGTCACTGTAACCTCGGGGTCAACTTAACTGTAATGGTTCCATTCCAATTCCTGGGAAATAACATTTTAATGCAAGCGCTGCACTACATAACATTATATTCAACGGGTACCCGGCATGCGTTGCAAGGTCACTGTAACCTCAGGTTTCTTCATATATTTAATTTAACACACACTTCTCCTCGCTTCATCCACGTTCACACGTCAAATCGCATAGTGTTTAAACCCGTTAATTGCTTTTGCAATGGGCCCAGCTAGTATATATATAGTATTGTTTAGTTTTGGGTAGGTTAGGGAAAGGTCACGAAAAAGCTCACTTTTGATTTGAGGGGAAAAGCGACCACTTTGCCCCTCGGGTGGGTGAAACAACAAGGGTCACTTTGGCTTGCTGCAGTTTGGTAAAATAAAATTTGGCAAGCCAAATTGACCTCTAAGTTAATTAAATTTCAAAGGCCCCACGGTTCACTCTCCTTCGAAGCTATCTATCTCTTTTCAAATGCCCGCAAAAGTTGAGAAAGATATAGCGAAAATCTCCCATACAAAACTGATTTCTGCTAGGAATTTACGGCGATCTGAAAAAAAAACGTAGAAAAAATGACATTTTAAAGGCCCTTTGCGGGGTGGTAAAATACAACGAAAAAAAACATTTTCGGAGAGATGTTTTTTAATAATCATAAATTGTACAAGATTTAGAAACTTTTAAAATAAAAACATGTGTAGCTTCCCATTTAAAATGTTTCACAATGTCGCGTCAAACTTTGCAATTTTATTTGACATTTGCGAAAAATTCAATAACATCCATAATGCACATGGTTTTCAGCCTGTAAAATCGGTAGATATTTGATATATTTATTTAATTTTTTCAAAACTTGCAATACTGAACATGGAATGATATACAAAACCACCGCAAGTTTTCAGCGAGGCCCTGACAGCGTTTGCTGACGTAATTTGTATGTAAAATGTTCTAAAACGGGCGCAGGTGTTCGATTTTCAGTCTTTGCTTGAGGTGGTTACGACAAAATTTGAAATGTCAGTTTATTTTACCGAAACGGACCTCTCAGCGGTTTTGGTTAGGGAATACGGAATTAAAGCCCAAAAAACGATCCCAACTTTGATATTTAAAAAAAATATAATAGAGTAGAGGCATACGCAATTTTTGATAACAATATTGTATACGCGTCTCTTATAAAATATGTCAGTAGAAGCTGACAAACATCACAAATTTCATGAAAAATTCATGTCGAAAATGCGTTCTCAAATTATCCGAGAGTATTGAATTACTGGCCATATGAAAAAAAATGCAATTTATAACGGGGCAGGTACCTACCATTCCATCGAAAGAAAAGTAACAAAATACGTTATGTTCCTAGACGCGTAGGTACCTAGAGCAATATTATTTTTCTCGGGCTTTACCAGGTAGGTACCTACCGGCTTAGGAACAGAATTCTTTCATTTAAATATTTAATGATATGAAATTAAATTAATCACTCAAGATTCAAGATGATCACTTTTTGAATCTATGTAGGTACCTTCCTGCACATAACTACTCGGGAATCATCTGATGATTTTGCTTATGTATTTTTTTTGTAAATGTATAACGAAATTGCTTGAAGTTGAACGGGATAATTATTATGAAAAATATTAAATTAACATTACGCTTTTTTTTGTATTTTGCATTTTAATGATAATCATTGAACGTGAGATTGGTACCGCTGCCCCGGGAACCATTCATTGGTTTCTATATACAATAGTGAGCTCTAGCATCCCAAGTCCCGGGAAACTACATTTTAATGAATGCGCTTTGCAAATATTATAACATTATATACAACGGGTACCCGGCATGCGTTGCAAGGTCACTGCAACCTCAGAGTTAACTCAGGATGAAATTATGCAGTGTAAACTTTTTTTTTACATTAGCTCCACACAGGAGGCTCCAAGGAAAACAATTTCCCTAGGGGCCTATGTCATCTTTGAGGATGCTGTGCGGAGGGTTTTTTAAGGGAAAGGAAGGATAAGAAAATATGGGAAGGAAAAAGGTATGAGGCGTGGGTAGGAATCTGGGGGTCAGTGTGGCCAGGAGTAACGGACGTATGAATCTATTCCTCACACTGCGGTTCAAGGCGAAGGGTTGGGAGAATCTGGCTATCCGCCACTAAGACCTAGACAAATACATACAGTTTCAGAATACAATAGTGAGCTTTGGCATCACGAAATTACGCGAGAAAAGGCCCGTTCTGAATCCTAGGGGCCTGTGTCATCTTTGAGGATGTTGTGGGGTGGCTTTTTTAATGGAAAGGAAGGAGAAGAAGATATGGGAAGGAAAAAGGTATGACGGGTGTTTAGGAATCTGGGGGAGAGTGTTGGCAGGAGTGACGGACGTATGAATCTATTCCTCACACTGCGGTGCAATGGGAAGGGTTGGGAGAATCTGGCTGGAGAGGTCAAAAGCCTTCCAATTATTATGGAAACAGAAATAATTATTGAACTCGAATAGAATTTAAACAGAACTTTCACAAAACGTTAAGATTTACTTTAAAAATGGAAGTTTTTTTTTAGACAACACAGCTTAAATTATATTCTACAAAGAATCTACGTAGGTACCTACCTACACATAACAACACGGATTCATCTGATGATTTTGCTTATGTATTTTTTTGTAAATGTATAACGAAATTGCTCGAAGTTAAACGGGATAATTATAATGAAAAATATTAAATAAAAAAAACGCTTTTTTTGTATTTTGCATTTTAATGATAATCATTGAACGTGAGATTGGTACCGCTGCCCCGGGTACCATTCATTCATTGGTTTCTATATACAATAGTGAGCTCTAGAATCCCAAGTCCTGGGAAACTACATTATAATGCAAGCGCCTACCCTAAATTAAAACATTATATACAACGGGTACCCGGCATGCGTTGCAAGGCACTGTAACCTCCGGGTCCACTTAACTTAACTGTAATGGTTCCATCCCAATTCCTGGGAAATTACGTTTTATTGCAAGCGCCAGCACTACAGTACATTATATACAACGGGTACCCGGCATGCGTTGCAAGATCACTGTCACCTCGGGGTAAACTTAACTGTAATGGTTCCATTCCAAGTTCCGTGAAACTACATAATAATGCAAGCACCTTTCAAACGCCTGCACTATATTATAACATTATATACAACGGGTACCCGGCATGCGTTGCAAGATAACTCTAACCTCGGGGTCAACTTAACTGTAATGGTTCCATTCCAAGTTCCGCGAAACTACATTATAATGCAAGCGCGTTGCAAACGCCTGCACTATATTATAACATTATATACAACGGGTACCCGGCATGCGTTGCAAGATCACTGCAACCTCGGGGATGGTTCAATTCCAAGTTCCGGGAAACTACATTATGATGCAAGCGCCTTGCAAATGCCTTTACTATATTATAACATTATGTACGATGGGTACCCGGCATGCGTTGCAAGGTCACTGTAACCTCAGGTTTCTTCATATATTTAATTTAACACACACTCCTCCTCGCTTCATCCACGTTCACACGTCAAATCGCATAGTGTTTTAACCCGTTAGTTGCTTCTGCAACGGGCAAAACCTAGTACATAGTATTGTTTGGTTTGGGCCGGAACCTCACTATTTCCTGGATGCGAAAAACGACCTTCGCGCCCTCGCGTTTTAACCGCCTTGGGATACACTTTCGCATCAGGCACTTTAAGCCAAACCTGTCACGCCAAAACGACCTTTCGGCTCCTCGAGATTCGTACACTTTGAGAGGTCAGTTTCGGTCAACGGGCAGCGTAATTAAAATCGTATGAGAATTTTTCAGCCATCGATCCTCAAGCCAAAGTGGACCTTGGCGTTCAGCATTTCGGAAGGCTTCACGGTTCAATCTCCTTCGAAGTCTTCGGCACGAGCTTTTGTTTTTTTTTCTGGATCGGGAAACATTTTTAATTTTTATTTATATGTTTGCCAAAACTTTACGGGAGACATCTAGCGGTGCGGAATACAAGTATGGATTGTTCACATTAGAAAAAATCAAATGTCTATCGGATACGGTTGTAGTTCTATTTTTATCCGTTCGAATGGCGGGGTCGTCTGATTTCACACAAAAATGTCTAATTCACGAAAACGGAGGACTCAACATAACGACTTTCTTAATATAATGTTGCCAGGTGCTTGATTTTGGAATGGCTGATTTTGGAATGTAGTCTCATTGATTTTAAATACGGGTTCACAATGTCTCTTACTAAAATTGTTAATTTTATCAATAAATAATATGGATAAGTTTAAATATAAAATACATTTCATATAAATTTAATTGGATACCTAAATTAACTGCTGTAAATATACCTACACTAACTAGAAAAAATAAATTATTGAAGTTGTGGTAGAATTTCTTTTACCTCATGTGAAATTGTTTGTTCTTTTTTTTTCGACTCATTTATAACATCATGTTATTATTTGGAAATATATTTTAAATGGAGTTCTGCATAATAAGTTTGAAAACAGCAAAAAAAATGTGTAAAAAAAATATTTTTAGGGTGTGTTTGTTGTTATTTTTCCAAAAACATGTTTTTTTTCATTCTATTTGCAGGTATATTGTAAAATGTTATGAATAATATAGCATCAAAGTTAATATATTTATGTTTCGTTGCTTTCTTATATTCTTAATTAAAAGTTTACGAAAAACTTCTTACTAAACATAAGATTATTTTACCTCTGAAATAGGTTTTTTTTAGAAACGGCAACACTCAACTTGGTGTTCAACAAAGTTCAAAATGACAACTATTCGTTTTCGTAAACAATATGGCGGGCTGTCGCTCATGGCTTTGTTCATTTATTGACATGACGGAATTAAATTGCTGACTGCAAATAGGTAGGATAATATATGAAATAATACTCCATTAATAATTTTATGCAACTTATAGTCAGATTAGCTCGAAAATGAGCTAACACGTCAGACGTATGATATAACCTAAATCGTCATTTCTTACGGGAAAGATTTTGAAAATGATCTAAATCGTAATTTATTTACTTACAGGAAAGATTTTGAAAATGCCCCCAGAGATATTGGATATATATTTATTCCATAAATTAAGATGTTGGTATGATGACAGTGAAAATGACACTAAAACGCAAAGTGCGTAGATATTTAACGAAGCAAGCTTACAAAAAAAAGACTCTTGATCAAAGGAATTCATTTTAAAAAGGTATTTATTTATTATTTTCTTTAAAAAATAGAGCAATCTACCAGATAATTATGTATTTCCTATTGTTTTAACCTTCAAAAGTGCCGCGGTCACCTCGCGGCCACCGGGTGACAAACGGCAATCCAGAAGATAATGACTTCGAAGGAAAATGACAAATGATCGGACGTCATACAAAGCATTTTGTAGAAAATAAACAACCTTATTTTGGTTAGGTATTTTTCTAAAGTAAATACGCTGACATCCCTACAATAACTTTCTGAACTTTGTGGGTACAAACATTTTTATAATGACAAAATGAAGGGAAATGACAAACGCATCATACTAAGCAGATGTCATATTTATGTACAAAGCATTTTGATAATAGAGTGATCTATTCTAAAATAATACTAAAATTCTAAAGTAAATACGCTGACATCTTCCGTACAGACCCGCTCCATGTACCTACTGGTTACTTCCAGAAGCATTACCGTCTATAATTTTCAAATACATCTGTTAAATTTTTCATCTGTTATGTTCTGCTGTTTGAACAGTTAAACCGTCATGGTTGAATCCTGCATGTTTGAAACAATTGTAAATGGTACTTGTGACATTTTAAGCACAAGATTCTTTCTAAAATTAGTTTTAGTGACCGTTTATTCCTTGATCCATTGGCTGTAAGACTGATGTTGTATTGGACGCAAGGAAAGCAAGTGTTATATGCTTAAGCTGGGTCCACACATGTTCTTTTGTCCGTTCTGTTCCGTACCTCCGTTCCGTATCAAAAACTCTGGACGCAAGTAAAAATAGCCCGTACCTCCGTAACGTCGCTGCGATCATCGGCATCGCGTGTTCATTCCATTCGACAGAGAGAACGACCTGCGCATGCCGCGATCGCGTCCAGACTGGCGCATACCCGTATCGTAACGCCTTTGAACGGGCAGAATAAACCGACTCCCGATGGATCGGGGCGTACCTTTACCCGTATCGTACCTCCGTAACACCGTACCGTTCCGAACGGGCGTCCAAACTAGCGTTCTTGATCGCGACGCTGATACGGAACGGAGGAACGGAACGGACAAAAGAACATGTGTGGACCCAGCTTTAACATCAACTGTGTTAGGAATCATGTCAATCACTATAAGCGAAGTCATTATATATCTGATTTTGTTATAAAGAATTTTATTTGTAAATCAAACTTCGTTGTGTAATTACTGAATTTAAATAATATTTATGTTTCAAGATACTACGATACGAAGCTGCACTGATATCGACTGGCTGTACCGACGCAATATTGATTATATCCCGTGGAGATTCTTCATTGCTGAGGATCGTGTGCTCTACTCCAATTTCCATGGTGGATAAGGCTCTTTCTTCCGGTCCCCGCAGTCCTGCGCTATGTGGAGAGCGAAGGACATCGACGTACCAGAGACGCCAGTGATACTTGGTCACTTCAGCGCTGCGGTGACCTTCCTCTGCCTTCTACTTTGTCAGTGACTATGAGTTTCTCCAAGTTGGAGTCCTCAGTTTGGCGATCAACGTGTCCAAAGTATTTTAAAGATACGTTACAGGCAGATAAATTTAAAAAAAATAGAAAAATCAAATATTGTTGATTATTTTGACCATTTAGATTGGTCATTTTAAGAGACTGCCTAGCGATTCCTTATTTTTTGTGAGATCGATATTGGATAACGGACGTAATCTCCTGTCAAATTTGTGTGATTTTTATGGCTGTTATTTGCGTTTTCTATGTACAACGTACATTAAATGAGAAAATAATCATGCTTACTTGCCGGAATTCATGTTTAAATCGATCTAAACTAAAATATATGACTTAAAAATCACACAAATCTGGCAGGAGATTACGTCCGTTATCCAATAACGATCTCACAAAAAATACGGTATCGCTAGGCTGGTAACAATATAACTGATCAAGCACAAAAATTTTATTCATTCTTAAACACTTCGAAGGAACTTATTGTTTTTCTTTAACTTATGTTCCTATAATTAATTTTTAAGGCTTCTCATTATCCCATATGGTTTTCAAAAGAATTCATTTTCAATAAAAAACAAATGCATTAATTATATAAGCAATCTAGAAACTTTAACGATTGTACAAATTTTACTAACTGTCAGACGGATGAATCCATCCCTCCCACTGTGGTGCAAGGCGATGTTCCGTGAGAGTACGGCTGTAGAAGTCTGTGAATGTAATTTAATTTCCCTCAAATAAAATTAAATAAATAATATGTTCATCATTTTTTTTGCATTATAAATATTATACAAATCTTGATTTCTGACTTTTTGTTTGCTTCAAAATGTGTAATTTTTTTTTATTTTACGTTATGCTGAATAATACAATTGAAGCAAGAAAACTTATAAAAAGGTTATTTTTTCTTCATGTATTTATAGTACTTATAAGTAGTCTGTTTTTTAAATGAAATAAATACTAAAATGCATTATTTTCCATTTCTGGAAATTAAAAAACTTTTACATTATTATCAAATTCGAGCCGCATGACGCTTTTGTAATTAAGGAATACAATTTATGTATCCCTTAATAACATAATATTTTGTTATCAATGAATAAAATTTTATTATCAAATTTTATTCAGCGTACCCATAATTTAATGAAGTACTAAAATTATGATAAATGTTTACTAAATACTGAGTATTTTGAAATAAAAAGTAAGTAAATATTTACTGGTTATATTTATGAATAGTACAATAGAACAAAAGTGATTATGAAATTGGGAGACTGGTTGAGGGAGACCTTTGTTCTCTCCAGGACTCAACCCTTTGCCTTTCATCGCAGCGGGAAGGATGGATTCACACATCATTCCTGTAGTGTTGCCAACTCGGATTTTGAAAAAGGCGTAGGCCAGATTAGAAAATTATGTAGTATTAGTAAAATTTGTATGAAAAGTTCATAGATCCACATATTTTTTTTTTCATGAAATGAAGAAGTTAGGGTAGGTGAAACTGAATAAAACATGTATTTTGTTTTACAATTTAATTAATCCATAAGCTGCTGAATTATTCTGCAGTATTATTTTGGCTGGTGTATTTTCCTGAATAAAAAACGTGTTTTTACTTACTCATTTCTGAGGAAACTCCTGAATGTCATAAGATATTACATTGTCAATGTTTACAAATACCTATACCAAAAGCTTTAGTAATTTCGTTTTTACACATAATTATTTACAAAAACGAAATAACATTAAAAACGACTATACATGCGATCCGCAGCTTACGGGTTAGAGAGATAGAACTCCCAGAGGAAACGCTGTACTGACAGTATTTGAACCGTTCTTCGTACTTGCAATATTAGCGTATTAACCCCTTTTCATCTCTGGTATTGTAAATTATGGTTTAAGAATATAATACTCAATTTTCAGTCAAATTATATTTATTAAAATATTAATGAAGGCTCGCTGTTTGTTTTTTAGCCACTTTTTATGAAAAGTAAGCGTGTCATTAGAAAGTCTGTTTCTGACTTTAGTTTTTGTCAAATTGATCGCAGAAAACAGATGCTCCACATTCGCACTGCTTTGAGGCAAGTTAATAACTTTTGTAGTGTAATGTTGTCGTATAAGTGCTGTGTGTCTGATGGGTGGAACTCGGTAATGAAGAGAGTAGGTATAATCGGTGCTGGTATTGGGGAGCTGCTGGTAGCAAAAGAGACATACTTCTTTATATAAACTGGACCAGTAAGGGAAACTGAAACTTCTTGAAATGGAAGATTTGTGTTTCTTGGAGTTCTCCATTCACGGTCCAACTTGGTAAGATTTGTTGGAAATAATCCTGAAAATAGTCAAGCACTTCCATCTGCAGGATCTTCAATCTTCATTCTTATGTGGCACGGACTCTAGCAGTATGAAACAGAATGTTTGTTGGAGTCCGCGCCACATAATTTGTCCCGCAGACAGGGGCGCCTCTGTCTTTAAATAAAGTAACTGAAAATATACTTATTCAGCCTAATGAGTTAAGTTATTTTTCCAATTTGTACAATTTCAAAGTAAATATGTAGATTCTGCGACTGAAGTTCGTAGGTGTACAGGAAAGGCCTAAAATACGTAGATCTAAAAAGTCATAGAGTTGGCAACGCTATCACTTCAGCTTTTCAATTGCTACCTGAACTGTAAACATACATTCATACGTAGAGTGAGAGAGTTGGTAAGTCTTCTTTGCAGCAGGAAATTATGCGTACAGGTATCAAATTACGCGTATCAACCTGCACAACCGGAATGGCGCAGTGAAAAACTGAGCTGGCATCTCCGCGGCCCCCTTTTGCGAGAGAAGGCCCGTACTGAACGCCTTGAACCGGGCGACCGAATCGGCCCGAGAGCAGGTATATGGAATTGAGCGGTCGACTTCCTGTGCCCTTTGTAGGCGTACACTCCTCGCCTTATCCACATTCAAACATCGTTTTTTCTTTGTATATTTAATTCAACAAGCGCTCCTCGCTTCATCCACATTCACCCGTCAAATATCCGATTGCTATGAAACCTTGGCGATTTGATGTGTGCATCCAGTTCTTTCTGTATAGAATAGTGAGCTCTGGCATTGTGAAATTATTGTAATATTTTCCTCGGAAGAAACTTCAACTGCAAATTAGATGTGCAAATATAATTATTACTATTAATTTTTCTTCAACAGTTCTCTGAAAGCACCATGGCTGACTGTGACACTGTATGCACTATGGACTATGGTATAATCTAATGGTATATGGTACATAATACAGAGGGTGACCAGCCAACTCAGAATGAAACCAACTCAGAACCACCTCAGAAAGGTCATAAAGAGTGATAATAAATAAAATATAAAAAATAGGTTAGGGTTAACGGCTATTTTAAAATTATATTTTTAATAGCATTTAATGACTTTTCAAAGAGTTCTCGAGTATTATAACATTATATACAGCGGGTACCCGGCTTGCGTTGCAATGCCACTTTAACCTCGGGGTCAATTAAACTGTAATGGTTTCATCCCAAGTCCCGGGAAAATACATTATAATGCCAGCGCCTGCACTATATAACATTATATACAGCTGGTATCCAACAAAAGTTAGTGAAGTTTTTCTTCAGTCATGTGGTCTAAAGCACACTTTTTTAAAAGTTAATTTTCACGTTCTGTGTTAGTTCTTCTTCGATTGAGATAAAAGTTAGGGCATTTGATGTGCGCATCCCCTCGATTCTTTCTGTATAAAATAGTGAGCTTTGGCATCATGAAAAACACACTGCTAAACCGTTCATCCGATTGCGAGGAAACTTTGGGGACTTGATGTGCGCATCCCTTCGATTCATTCTGTATAAAATGGTGAGCTCGGGCATCTTGAAATTATGCATTACTAAACTGTTTAACCGATTGCGATGAAAATTTGATATTAAGCCGATTGATATTTAATTTAACACACACTCCTCCTCGCTTCATCCACGTTCGCACGTCAAATCGCATAGTGTTTTAACCCGTTAGTTGCTTTTGCAACGGGCCCAGCTATAATACCAGTAATGGCCAGTACCTACTTATGAGGGAACGTTGTTGTCGAATTAATTTAAGAAAAAAAGATGGTTCAATTTTTTTTTTCAAATGGTGTAGGTACTCTAAAATTGTACGGAAATTAATTGTTTTATACATTATTAACTAAATTTTAATGATAATTCGGCACAAGAGTCCCAACTACTGAAGTCAGCGAAACTATGGCATCCCCTGTTGGGGTATGTTGTGAGGCTAAAGGTAGTGGGGATGGGAAGGAGATGGAGACGAGGAAGGTGGGGAAGTACCTGGCTATTCAGATCTGGTCACCAAAAACAGCAAAAGCTATTTCAAGCAACGTTATGAAAATGAATAAATTGAAATATCTTAAGATGGTCAATTTTTTGCCAAATTATGCAGGTAAAAGCACACTTTTTTTAAAGTTAATTTTCACGTTCTGTGTTAGTTCTTCGATTGCGATGAAACTTTGATTCTTTATGTATAAAATGGTGACCTATGGCAGAGGTGTTGGTTATCCAATAAAGGTTCCTGGGGCGGCGGTTCCCATTCCCGCCTCCCAAATTGAACCTCAGATCTGGTAAGTAAACACGGCCAAAGCCATTTCAAACAAAGTTTCGATTCTGAATGGTGGTTTTACACTAGAACTTATACTTTATAAGTTAATTAGTGTTAATGAGAAATAACACAAACTAATCAATCAAAAATTATTTGCACACATCGAGTTTGAATCCGCAATCTTCGGATTGCGAGTCGAGAGTCTTACATCTCGACCTAGGGGGCCCTAAATTATATTACGTTATTTTGATAACCAATTTAAAAATACAAAAAAATTTAAAATCCAAAAAATTTTAAATTTCATAAAATTTAAAAATTCAAAAAATTTTAAATTTCATAAAATTTTTAAATCCAAAAAATTTTAAAATCGAAAAAATTTTAAAATCTAAAAAATTTCAAAATAAAAAAAAAATTAAAATCCAAAAAATTTTAAAGTTCAATAATTTTAAAATCCAAAAAATTTTAAATTTCATAAAATTTTTAAATCCAAAAAAATTTAAAATCGAAAAAATTTTAAAATCTAAAAAATTTCAAAATCAAAAAAAATTTTAAAACCAAAAAATTTTAAAGTTTAAAAGTTTAAAATCCAATAAATTTTAAAATCCAAAAAAATTTAAATCCAAAAAATTTAAAAATCGAAAAAAATTTAAAAATCCAAAAAATTTTTAAATCCAAAAAATTCTAAAATCCAAAAAATTTGAAATCAATAAAATTTAAAAATCGAAAAAAATTCAAAAATCCAAAAAATTTCAAAATCTCAAAAATTTTAAAATAAAAAAATTTTAAAATCCAAAAAATTTCAAAATCCAAAAAATTTCAAAATCGATAAATATTTTAATTTCCAAAAAATTTCAAAATCCAAAACATTTTAAAATCCGAAAAAAATTTAAGATCCATAAAATTTCAATATTATAAAAATTCCAAAAAAATTTTATTAAAAAAATTACTTTTAGGCCCATACTGAACTCTTTGAACCAGTTGGCCGAAGTGGCCCTATAGTAGGTGTACCAAATTGAGCAGTCTACTGCCTGTGCCCTCTATGTGGCGCACACACCTCGCTTCGTCTACATTCAAACATCGTTTTTTTTTTCTTCAAATACTTACTGAACACACACTTCTCGCATCATCCACGTTCACACGTCAAATCGCATAGTGTTTTAACCCGTTAGTTGCTTCTGCAACGGGCAAAACCTAGTATATATTAATACACAGTTTTGGAAAACCTCACTTTTTTTGCCGCGCTAAAAACGACCACTCTGCCCTTTACGTTTCAACCACCTTAAGGGTCACTTTCGCTCGAAGCGGATTCAGACAGGGTCGTGTCCCGATTGAGGACCAGATTTCATACAAAAAAGATGATGCAGGATTAACAGCGCACCCAACGGCGAAAACTACAATTAGATCTCTCACCGACGAAGAAATTCGGCCTCAGTTATATTTTCTGCCGACAGGTTCACCCGTTAAAAATGTCGAATATTTCAGTGCGTCAGAAAAGTTCACCTCCCATACAAAACTGTATTTGCTAGGGATTTATTAATTTTACGGCTTTATTGAAAATAAAGTAGAAAAATGGACATTTTAAAGGCTCTTTGCGGGAACGCAGATTACAGCGTAAAAAAATATTTTGACCGAGATGTTTTTCAATAAATTGTAAAAATACAAGTTTTAGAAACTTTTAAAGTTGCGACATGTACCGCATTCCATTCAAAATATTACACTATATTGCATTAAAGATTGAAATTTTTCTGACATTTGCCGAAATCGATCTATCATCGACAATGCATAATTTTCCAGCCAGTTAATATGAACTCGAGGTAGGTACCTACTGGCGTTTAAAATATGAAGGATTTACACGTAGAAAATAAACAGTAGTTAATGCAGCATTCATATTATCTGAGGTTTTGAGAAACCAAATCAGGTACTTACGTAGGTACTTAATTCCATTGAAAATCAAATAAGTAGGTAATGCAGCATTGATATTACATTTATAACACGGTAGGTACCTACCGTTCTATGGAATTATTGCAAATTCGCCAAGTATTTATTGAGAAAACACGTAGGTACCTACACAAATATTATTTTTCTCGGTATGTACTAGGTAGGTACCGGCTTATGTGAGGATATTCTTTTTTTTAAATTTTAAATCGAAAATTCATGTTATGAAATGAAAAAATCACCCTAGATGGTCACTTTTTGAAATATGTGGGTACACGGAGGTTGCTTCTTGACAACCACTGTTGGTAGGAATGTTATTTTTAAATTAGTCAAGTTTATTTTCACGCAATGTGCGAGTTTTATTTATTCAAAACATCAAAACTTATTATATTTATTATTATTTATTTATACTCATTATTTCAAAACAGAAATAATTACGGAATTTCAATAGAATTTGAACAGAACTTTCACAGAACCCAGCCTAAATATATTTCATATGTTTTTTTACATACGTGCAGGTAACCTGCACATAACAACTCTGTATCATCTGATGATATTGCTTATGTATTTTTTTGTAAATGTATAAAATAATTACAGAACTTGAATAGAATTTGAACAGAACTTTCACAGAACGTTTAAATTAACTTGAAAAATTGGAGATTTTTAAATATTTTTTTGAACAACCCAGCCTAAATATATTTAATATTTTTTTTACGTACCTCTAAACATTAGTACCATATAATTTTTATCAAAAATTTATATAGCGCTTTTTTGTATATTTCATTTTTATGATAATCATTCAATATGGGATTGGTACCGCCGCCCCGGGAACAATTCATTGGTTTCTATATAAAATAATGAGCTCTGACATCACGAAATTATGCATTGCTAAATTGTTCATCCGATTGCGAGGAAACTTTGGGGACACTGTGTGCGCATCCCTTCGATTCTTTCTGTATAAAATGGTGAGCTCTGGATCTGGCTTTTCTGACTTTGGGGATTTGATTTTTTTTTACATGAATACCGCACAAGAGTCCCAACTGCTCCCGTCTGGAGCCAGTGGGACTATGGCGTCCCCAATTGGGGTATGTTGTGAGGCTGAAGGCAGTGGGGAGGGGAAGGAGATAGGAAAGAGGAAGGTGGAGAAGTACCTGGCTATTCAGATCTGGTTACCAAACACGGCAGAAGCCATTTCAAGTAACGTTTCAATTCTGAATGGTGGTCTTACATCAGGGCGATACTGAGAGTACCTTCCACTATGATGTGCGCATTCCCTCGATTATTTTTTTTAATATAAAATAGTGAGCTCTGGCGTCATGAAATTATGCATTGCTAAGCCGTTCATCCGATTGCGATGAAACATTGGGGATTTGATGTGTGCATGCCCGCAATGGTTTTTGTATGCAATAGTGAGCTCTGACGTAATGAAATTACGCATTGCTAAACCGTTCATCCGATTGCGATAAAACTCTGGGGATTTGATGTATGCATGCCCGCAATGGTTTTTGTATACAATAGTGAGCTCTGGCATCAAGAAATTATGCATTGCTAAACCTTTCATCCGATTGCGATGAAACTTTTGGGATTTCATGTGCGCATCAAGTCGATTCATTCTATATAAAATAATGAGCTCTGGCATCATGAAATTATGCATTGCTAAACCGTTCGTCGACTACCTGTTCCCTTTGTAGGCGCTCACTTCTCGCTTCATCCGCATTCAGACATCGTTTTTCTTCATATATTTAATTTAACACACACTCCTCCTCGCTTCATCCACGTTCACACGTCAAATCGCATAGTGTTTTAACCCGTTAGTTGCATCTGCAACGGGCAAAAGCTAGTTCTGAATTATTGTCCGGTAACCACAGTGTTAACACGCTAGTATTGAAATGTATGTTGATGTTAGTCTATCCTTTGTCTACTTGTACATGCAGAAAAAATATTTATTGTTGTCAATTATTAAACCAAATATGTTCTGATCAAAACCAAAATCTAACTATGAATATATTGTTATATATAATATATAATAATTTTTTATTTTAGTAATTTGTACATTGAAGTTTACAAATTTCTAATTGATTAAAATATTTCATATTCACTATATTTTTTCAAGTTTTATGTAGCTCCTACAATACAGCTTGAACTTTCCAATTGGTGTGGACTTTAAAGTTTCTGGTAGTGTGTTATACAACTTCATTCCCTTGTACAGTAGACTGTTCTGCGTATTCGCTTTGTCCTTTTTTTGTAGCCTAATTTCCTTGCACGTCCTTGTGTTATATCTGTGAATGTCTTTATTGTATACAATTTTATTTGAGAAGTATTTTGGTAACGTGTTGTTCAATATTTTGTGGATAAATACCATCGTGTTCAAGGTCAGCATCTGTTTCACGGTCAACCAATTTAGTTCCTTTAACATTTTAATTATTTTTAAAAATCTGTTTCGTCGGAGAATTATTCTCATAGCCCTGTTTTGGAGAATTTGTAACTTATTTTGTTCTCTTTCGTTACATAGGAAAAGTATACTTGAGCAGTAGTTGAAGTGTGGAGCAATAATTGAATTGTATATGGTGATTGCAGTTTTTCTAGAAATTTTTGGCCGAATTCTTCCAAAAAAAGATATCTTTTTGCCAATTTTCTTTTGGGTGTATTCAGCATGTCTATTGAAGTTTAGTTTGGAATCTAATATAACTCCTAAGTATTTCATTTCAGTAACATTTTCAATAATTTCACCATCAATTTTAATTTTGCTTTCACTGGATGTCTTCTTGTATCCGATCACCATACATTTTGTTTTTTTTGTATTTAATTTAAGCTTATTTATTTTTAGCCATCTTGATACATCATTTAGTTCATTATTTAAAATGTGTATTAGTTCTTCATAGTTATCTCCAATTAAGTATATTAGTGTATCATCGGCAAAAAGTCGTACTTTGCATTTTGAAAATATTTTCACCATGTCATTAATATAGAGTATGAACAATAGAGGTCCAAGGACCGATCCCTGTGGTACTCCTAACTTATTTTCCATTGGTTTTGAAAATTGATTATTTATTTTTGTTACCTGCTTTCTGTCTCTCAAATACTCTTGTATTAATTTAATGGCTACAGATGAGAAACCAATTTCTTTAAGCTTTCTTATTAGTATGTCTCGGTCTATAGTTTCGAATGCCCTTTGAAAATCCAAAAATATTGCTAAGATAAATTTATTATTATTCATTCCTTCCTTCCATTCTTCGACAATTACGTTTAATGCTGTTTCACATGAGTTATTAGATCTGAACCCTGATTGCTCTTGGTATAAAATATCGTGTTTATCTAGATATTGCAAAATTTGTTCTTTTATTATAACTTCAAGAATCTGCTCATATTTTGGTAAGGTGTTGATTGGTCGAAATTCTTCACATTTTCTGGTATTTTTTACCTTTGGAACCGGTATAATGGTAGATATTGTCCATGGCTGTGGAAATTTTCCTTCTTCAATCGTCTAATTGATAATATTTAATAGAGTAGATCCAATTACTGGAAAAGCATCTCTTATTTTACTAATAGTTAATCCATCTGAACTATTCTTTGATTTTATTTTGTTTAAAATGTTAAATAAATATTCTGCATTTATTTTTCTGAAGACCAATGATTCTTTGTTTGGGTCGATATTATCATTTGTGGGGTTAACAGCAATGTTGGGTATTAATTTGTTAATTTGAATGATACTTTCAATAAAATATTTATTAAAGTTATTAGCCATGTTTTCTTCGTTTATCTCTTTTGGAAAGTTTACAATTTTTATGTCGTCTTTGTTTTCGCCATGTACTAATTCTTTTATGCTTTTCCAAATTTTTTTGGGATCCCCTTCTTCTGAGTTTATTTTATTTTTTATGTACTCATTATGCGTTCTTTTTATGTCTTTGGAGTATTTGTTTCTCACTTTTTTGTAGTTATCCCAATCCGTAATACTATTAGTAAGACATGCTCTTTTGTAAAATGCATCTCTATCGTGCTGCATCGTACGTAGTTCGCTTGTGTACTATTTATTATTGTTTCTTTTATGTATCTTCTGTTCTGGAACAACTTAATCAATAGATTTTTTTGAGTTTAATATCATCTGGTCAGCTTTTTGGTTATATTCCATTTGATTTATTCCATTCCAATTAATAGTCTCTAAGGATTGAATGAAAATTTCCTTATTGTATTTTTTGTAATTTTTAAATGTTGTTATTTGTGTTTCCTTAGTGAAGTTGCATTTTTCTCTGTCATTTATTAGAATTTGAATGATGTTATGGTCGGTAATTTTAGGATTATCTAGTACTTTAATATTTAAGTTGAATTTATTTGAGATTACCAGATCAATCGTCGTTTTTGAGATATTTGTAATTCGTGTAAAATCTTTGACTAATTGTTTCATCCCTGTAGCTTGTATAATAGAATTCAGTTTTTTTGTGTATATGTCTGCATTTGCTTTAACATTTATATTAAAATCTCCAGCTATAACGTTTATATTTTCATCTTGTAAATTTTCCATGCACCATCTTTGAAAATATGTTAAAAAGTCGCACTTGCTTGTGTTTGGCGATCTATAAATTACAGTATATACACCTTTCTTGTTTCCTGATATAATGGTGATGGCTAAGATCCAACAATGTTTTTCAAATTGATTGTTCGATATTACTTCATATGGAATTTTATTGCTTAAGAGAATCATCACTCCTCCTGTATGTCGACTATGTGAGTCGCAACGGATGGTATTATAATGTTCAAATATAATTTCACTATCTTGAATATCTTCAGTAACATGTGTTTCACTCATCATAAGCATAAAAGGTTTCTTCTCCTCTAAAAGTATTTTTACCTCTTCGTAATGTGCCATGATGCTTTGTATATTCAGGTATATAATTTCATCTTTCTCGTAACTTTTTTTTATAAAAAAGAGATTCTGCTCATTTTTGCTTCTAGTTTTCTTTTATAAATTGGGCATTCCTTGCTCATGGCTGAGTGACCACTATTTAGTTTCAGTCCTAATCTATTGCTAGTCATTATACAATTGATGCACTGAATATCCTCCTCGGTGCAATCTTTAACATCATGATGTTTTGCGCATTTTGGACAAGATTTTAGGTTTCTGCAATCTATAGCCTTGTGATTAAACCCATTACATTTAAAACATCTCATGATATTTAAATTATCAAAGACCCTGCATCTGCCCAATCAAATATTTATTTTTTCTTCCTTTAACATCCTGTGGTATGTCTTTCCGTCAACGTCAGCATATATGGTGTAACTTGTTTGATTTCGTAGATTTTTTGTTTCTTTTACAAATGTTACTTTTATTTTTGAGTGCTGTTCAAAAATAAACTCATTTTGACACTTAATTGTCCTTTCCATTTATTCAAAAGAATATTTTTCGGTTAAGCCTATAATTTTGACAGATGGATTTTTTTCTTGCGGGATTTTTACATCATATTTGTCACCTATCTTTGAAATTATTTGCTCCTCCATCTTTTGTATTGCAGCTACGTTCTTGCACTCCACTATTACTGCCCCTTGTTTAAAATTTCTAATTCCAGTAACACCAAAATTAACAGGATCTATGTTTTGTTTTATTTCATCCTTTGTTACCATATTTTTTTGATCCTTATCTTTCGGCTTAATAATGATGACAGGTTCATGTTTTTTACATTTACTTGGTTCTTCAATAGATTTACCATATTTCGTAATTTCAGCATACGATTTAGACTCAATATTTAATTTTAAATCTTCAATGTTCTTATCAATTTTGTATAATGACTGATACAATCTGTCGAGTCCCTCCCCTTCTTTGGTAGTTGGTGCCTTGTATTCCTGGACCATGGCTTCAATGTGGTTCAACATTTCACACATTGCCTCAGTTAGGGAGGTTTTTTGATCCTTTGACAAGATGTTAGATGTTAATGTCTTATTAAAATTTTTCATTAAATTTTTTGCATTTTTCAACCTCTCTTCTGGAGTTAGGGAAGTCATTTTAAATTATTTACTTTTATTTATTAAAAAAATAAATATTATTTTAATTTTTATAACTATCACCATCTATTGGGCAATAGTTGTATTAAAATATTTTCTTTTGCAAATTACGCATGCATTGCCATCTGTTGATCAGTAGAGCAACTTAATTAATTTAATTACTGTATGTAGGTATTTACTGCCCTCTATTGAAAGGTAGCATAAATATACCATATGTAGGTAAACCATACAAGTTGTTCAAAATCACAGTTATTTGATTTTATAAAATCAGTTTCTCTTATGAAAATGGTTCAGTACGTACATAATATTAGCTCCAGAATTACCGCAGCACAGTGATGCACTGCTACACCAGTTTTTAACGATCAAAATAAACTTTTTTGCGTTTTATTCCACTATTTTTACGGAGCAAAATTAAACTTGACGTCTGGCACTAACTATTGTTGTTGTTGTTAATGCTTACTGTTATAAAAACATTGATTTTTATAATTGCCTTCATAAATCTTCACACATGTTTACATACTATTCCCGCATATTTAAACATTATTCAGTACGGGTGATTTAAACGGAGATTTTGACATATCAGAAATTGATTATGAACGTACTCACAATTTTGAAAATTGGTCAAATAAACATGTATTAGGAATTAATAATATAACTGCCATTAACCTTAACATTCGATCCTTATCAAAACATTTTGATACTTTCCCCCTAACTATTTCTAGTTCCTTGCGAAATATTGACATAATAACGCTATGTGAAACGTCGATAAATGAAAATAATATAAATGTATACAAAATATCGGGTTTCAACTCTTACTATTTTTGTCGTACAAAAAGATCGGGTGGCGGAATTATTGTATACGTGAAGGATCATCTCACATTCGAAAAAATAAATATAGTAACAAATAATTTTGAATGCGTTTACGGCACTATTTCTATTTACAAACATAAACGTATACATCTATTGGCAATGTATAGACCTCCAAACACAAATAAAAAATTATTTCTCCATGAACTGGAAACTATATTGGGTAATATTGACATTAAAGAATCCATTTTATTACTTAGCGATTCGAACATAAACATTTTAAATGAACTCGAACCGATTGTAATCCAATACGAAAACCTAATGGCCAACTTCGGATTGGTCAAAACTATTAACGATGTGACACGAGAAGCAGTATTGTCAAACCATATAACGGCTACTTGTCTAGACCATATCTATATAAGAGAGAGGGAGACCATTGAAATCAGTTCGTGCGTATGTGAAACAATAATAGCTGACCACTACCTAATTGCAACGACGATTTATTTCTCTACCTACGACAAACTCACTTCAAAAAAATCGCACGCTGAGTACTATACTGCACTCTCTGAAAAAAAAGTAAATCTATTTATCTCAATCACTGATTGGAATGAAATGCTAAAATTATCTGAACCAAATGTATTGTACGAAGAAATGAAATCGAAATTTAAAAATATTTATGAACTAAATAACATCACAAAAATTAATAAAAAATATCGCAATTATCAAAAAACTTGGATGAATGATTGCCTCATTGAAAATATACAAACACGAGATACTCTTTGGAGGAAATGGAAAAACTCACCTAACAACAAAACATATGAAATTGATTTAAAAAAATACAGAAATAAATTAAATAAACAAATAATAAACACAAAAAAATTATACTATAACTATAAATTTAATCACTGTTTTAAAGACATTAAAAAAACTTGGAATGAAATTAATAAAACTTTAGGAAGGAAAGATAAATCCGGTTGTGATGAAGTCATATCAAAATATTTCTTAAAATCCAAATCGAAAGATGCAGTGGCAGAAAATTTTGCAGACTTTTTTGATGAGGGGGTAAATAAGTTATTACATGTATGCGATGTCCAAGCGTCAAAATACACGCCGGAATATTTAAATCACACAATGTATCTACCACGAGCAAATACAAAGCAAATCGAATTAATTATCGGAGGTATGAAAAATTCCAAGACACCAGGCATAGGTTTAATTCGTATGTATGATTTGAAAAAACATGTTAAATTACTTAGTCCTATAATCGCACACTTAATTAACAGAATAATTGATACGGGCCATATTCCCGATGAACTAAAATATAGCATTGTAAGGCCTATCTTTAAAAATGGAAATCACTCTTTAATAAACAATTACAGGCCGATTTCCTTACTTCCTGCATTAGAAATTTTTTTAGAAAAATATATATCAATAAATTTAGATAAATACTTAAATAATCTGAGTATCATTGATGAATGTCAGTATGGCTTTCAAAAAAATAAAAGTTGCGATAAATTGCTCGAAAAATTTTCTAATCATATTAATTCACAACTAAACTGTAAACAACATGTATTGGTTCTATTTATTGTTTCTCAAAAGCTTTCGACACACTTAGCCATATACAAATAATTAAAGTACTTGAATCTATAGGTATCCGGGGTAAACTCCTCTTATTCTTTAAAAACTATTTGTCAAATAGAAAAATGAGTGTGAAGATTCTAAATATAATTAGTAAATCAAGATACATCAAATCGGGAGTACCGCAAGGGTCAATTCTAGGTCCAAAATTATATATGTAATTGCTATGTGTAAGATTTTCAAAA
Organism: Limnephilus marmoratus; assembly: GCA_917880885.1. Taxonomy (NCBI): domain Eukaryota; kingdom Metazoa; phylum Arthropoda; class Insecta; order Trichoptera; family Limnephilidae; genus Limnephilus; species Limnephilus marmoratus. The sequence goes on along the minus strand of OU862929.1, from coordinate 35,077,621 downwards.
AAGCTCGTCGATTCATTTTTGCTGATGATACTGCTCTTGTTGTATCAAATGAAAATCCTGAAATAGCTATACAAGAATTACAAAGAGACTTTAACGAGCTTCTCAAATGGGCTCATGATGTAGGATTAATTATTAATGTTAAAAAAACCAAATGCATGTACATAAAATCACCAAGTTTGAAAATGTGGAATGTTTCTAAAATAACCGCTCATAGCTTTGACTGTATACATAGAGGAATTGTTAATGTTTGTGACTGTGAAAAAATCGATTTTACAAATGAATATACTTATCTGGGAATAATTGTTGATAACAATTTTAAGTGGGATAAACAAGTGGCTAAAATTTGTAACCAGCTCAGATCCTTAGCTAGTATTTTTTACAAATTAAAATTTATTTTGCCTCATTGTACTCTTAAACTCATATATTTTTCTATGGTCGAATCTATCCTTAGATATGGTATTCGAACTTGGGGACATGCAAGTACTACTTACATTAAATATATTGAAAATTTACAAACTGCCATAATAAAAAAAATTGTAACAACAAATATTTACAAACAGAGACATAACTTAAAATTACTGTATGGCTCAGAGAGCCTACTTACAATAAAAGGTCTCCACTGGTTCACTACTATTATGGATAATATGGGGGAAAGCCCTTACAAACACCTACTTGTACACAAACATACCAAAAGATTCAGAGAAGGAAAGGGCCTAAAAACTCCTCGAATATTTAATAAATATGGAAGCCGTACTCTTGAATATCTAATACCAGGGATTTTCAATAAAATAAATAAAAACATAAAACTTGATAAAAATGAGAGACTATGTCCTAAAATGATAAAACTATGGTTAATGAACGAAAACTCCATGTATCTTTGAATATCTTAATATAGCTGCCTACATATCTTGTTATTAGGCAGGTATATTGAAATATCATATTTATTTATAGCTGTAAGTAAAACTATCTAATATTACTATGTGATCTATTCTAATGTTTCCTTAAAAATATAAATGTATTTACAAATAATTTCTTAGATATTATATTAAGAATGTTTAAATTGTTAGAACCTGCAGACAAGCTGCCATATGACAGCTTTGTGGGTCTACTCAAATTTTTTCGTACAAAATGTATTCTGAAATTTAATAAATAAAAAAAAATAAAATAAAAAAATAAAATAAAAAAATAAAAAAAAGAATTTTAGATTGATTCTTTTACAAACCAAGATTTTTAGTCAGAATCCAGAATTTCAGTCAGTTCCGAACTTTAGAACAAAGTTATGAACGACCACAATCATTGTTACATAGCGCCCGTAAAACGATCAATTTTTTCAAAAATTCTACTTTAAGCCGATTTTTTTATTGAAACGTGTCCAGGCCATGATTCTTAGTAAGAATCCAAAATTTCAGTTGTTTCGGAATCATAGGGACAAAGTAATGACCGACCCCAAGTGTTCAAAAGCCCTACCCCAAGAGCTAAAACGACCGAACCCAAGGGTTAAAACGATGATTTAAATAAAAAATATCTTTGTAGATTTTTTGATTGATTTGTGTACAGACTATGATTCTTAGTAAGAAACAAAAAATTTCAGACTGTTCGGAGCCATAGGGCGGAAGTTATAACCGACAAAAATTGTTTATACAAAGCGCCCGTAAAAGTGCTAAACGACCGAACCCAAATGTTAAAACGATGATTTAAAAAAATTCTATTTGAAGAATTTTAAATTGATTCATTTACAGACCAAGATTTTTAGTCAGAATCCAAAATTTCAGTCAGTTCGGAACTTTAGAGACAAAAATATGAACGATAACAATTATTGTTACATAGCGCCCGTAAAACGATAAATTTTTTCAAAAATTCTACTTTAAGCCGATTTTTTTATTGATACGTGTCCAGGCCATGATTCTTAGTAAGAATCCAAAATTTCAGTTGGTTCTGAACCATAGGGACAAAGTAATGACCAACCCCAAGTGTTCAAACGTCCGACCCCAAGTGCTAAACGACCGAACCCAAGAATTAAAACGATGATTTAAAAAAATTCTCTTTGTAGATTTTTTGATTGATTTCTGTTCAGACCAAGATTTTTAGTTAGAATCCAAAATTTCATTCGATTCGGAACTTTAGAGACAAAGTTATGAACGACCACAATTGTTTTTACATAGCGCCCGTAAAACGATCAATTTTTTCAAAAATTCTACTTTTAGCCGATTTTTTATTGATACGTGTCCAGGCCATGATTCTTAGTAAGAATCCAAAATTTCAGTTGGTTCGGAACCATAGGGACAAAGTAATGACCGACCCCAAGTGTTCAAACGTCCGACCCCAATTGCTAAACGACCGAACCCAAGTGTTAAAACGATGATTTAAAAAAAAAATCTCTTTGTAGATTTTTTGATTGATTTGTGTACAGACCATGATTCTTAGTAAAAAACCAAAATTTCAGACGGTTCGGAGCAATAGGGCGGAAGTTATAACCGACAACAATTGTTTTTACAAAGCGCCCGTAAAACGATAATTTTTTGCAAAAATTTTACATTCAGCCGATTTTTTTATTAATACGTGTCCAGACCATGATTCTTAGAAAGAATCCAAAATTTCAGTTCGTTCGGAACCATAGGGACAAAGTAATGACCGACCCCAAGTGTTCAAACGTCTGACCCCAAGTGCTAAACGACCGAACCCAAGTGTTAAAACGATGATTTAAACAAAATTCTATTTGAAGAATTTTAGATTGATTGTTGTACAGACCAAGATTTTTAGTCAGAATCCAAAATTTCAGTCGGTTCGGAACTTTAGAGACAAAGTTATGAACGACCACAATTATTGTTACATAGCGCCCGTAACACGATCAATTTTTTCAAAAGTTCTACTTTAAGCCGATTTTTTTATTGAAACGTGTCCAGGCCATGATTCTTAGTAAGAATCCCTAATTTCTATGGGTTCGGAACCATAAAGCCAAAGTAATGACCGACCCCAAGTGTTCAAACGTCCTACCCCAAGTGCTAAACGACCGAACCCAAGTGTTGAAACGATGATTTAAAAAAATTCTATTTGAAGAATTTTAGATTGATTCTTGTACAGACCAAGATTTTTAGTCAGAATCCAAAATTTCAGTCGGTTCGGAACTTTAGAGACAAAGTTATGAACGACCACAATTATTGTTACATAGCGCCCATAAAACGATCAATTTTTTCAAAAGTTCTACTTTAAGCCGATTTTTTTATTGAAACGTGTCCAGGCCATGATTCTTAGTAAGAATCCCAATTTTCTATTGGTTCGGAACCATAAAGCCAAAGTAATGACCGACCCCAAGTGTTCAAACGTCCTACCCCAAGTGCTAAACGACCGAACCCAAGTGTTGAAACGATGATTTAAAAAAATTCTATTTGAAGAATTTTAGATTGATTCTTGTACAGACCAAGATTTTTAGTCAGAATCCAAAATTTCAGTCGGTTCGGAACTTTAGAGACAAAGTTATGAACGACCACAATTATTGTTACATAGCGCCCATAAAACGATCAATTTTTTCAAAAATTCTACTATAAGCCGATTTTTTTATTGAAACGTGTCCAGGCCATGATTCTTAGTAAGAATCCATAATTCCTGTTGGTTCGGAACCATAAGACCATTAAGACCGACCCCAAGTGTTCAAACTTCCTACCCCAAGTGCTAAACGACCGAACCAAAGTGTTAAAACGATGTTTTAAAAAAATTCTATTTCAAGAATTTTAGATTGATTCTTGTACTGACCAAGATTTTTAGTCAGAATCCAAAATATCAGTCGGTTCGGAACTTTAGAAACAAAGATATGAACGACCACAATTATTTTTACATAGGGCCCGCAAAACGATAAATTTTTGCAAAAATTCTACTTTTAGCTGATTTTTTTATTGATACGTGTCCAGTAGGGTGGATCGCCATTGTATGGAATTTTTTATTTTTTATAAATCAGTTTTTGCGGGGTGCGAAATAGATGCTCTAGGTACTGTTTAGTTATATATTTAATATGGAAAACACTGTTATTATTTTATAAAAGACTTTTTATTGAAGACGTGTTTACACCATTGACCTTGATTGACATTAGTTCCCAATAGATAAACCACAGATGACAAACATTATAGAAGTAGTTCCTCACTAGTGATGTGCAACATACAATAGTGATGTGACATCCCCTTTCTTTATTTATACAATAAAATTTTAATTAAATTAACATTACACATTATACCTATCCGGTGGTTTGACAACTCTACCATATCTGGTAATGTAAGGGTTGTTAATGTTAATGTTATTTTCTCCCACCTGTCTCTCATCTCCAGCTTTTGCCTCTTCAAGTGCCGGATTAGATTGCATGGACAGATGATCATTATTAACGTTTTCATTATATCTCAGTTTTAAGTGAATTCTATTTCGTCTGTACGTGTTACCATAATAATCTTGAATAATATAGGACCTATTACATTTTAATTTTTCTTCGACCATAGCTGGTAACCAAGTACTTTTGGGATTTTTCTTAAAGTATACATTATCTCCTGTTTGTAATATAGACATGGGTTTTGCATTCACATTATAATATTTGGAATTTCTTGCATTATTTTTTTCAATACACTTTCTGTAATCGGAAAATCTTACAACCTTTGGTTTTAATTTAATTTTAGCTAAGGGAATATTCATTCTCAAAGTTCTGGACATTAATAATTGAGCAGGTGACGGCAAATTAGCTTTGGGTGTGTTTCTATAATGTAATAATGCTATATAAGGATCTGTATTTGTTTCTTTAGATTTTTTAAGAATGTTTTTTATAATTTTAACAGAACTCTCTGCCTGACCATTAGACTGTGAATGATATGGACTAGTAACTACATGTTCTATGTCCCAATCATATAAAAATGATTTAAATTCAATTGATTGAAAAGGAGGACCTCCATCAGACACTAAAGACATTGGTATTCCATGACGTGCAAAAACAGACTTTAAGTGAATTATTACATTTTTTGCAGTGGAATTATTATTGAGAAAAGCAGTTTCTATATACTTTGAATAATAATCTGTTACAATAAGGTATGTTTGATTATCAAAATACATTAAATCAATACCTACTTGTTGCCATGGAAACTTATTCATTTCATAAGTTAGCAGTGGTTCCTTCTGATTCGAAACTTTAAATTTATTGCATATTTGACATTGCTCAATTAAATTTTTTATATCTACTGAAATACTAGGCCAAAATAAAGAATCTCTTGCTAATCTTAGACATTTGTTTATTCCTTGATGTCCTTCATGAATTTTATTCAACATTTCTTTTCTCATAGACTGAGGTACTAATAATTTATTACCCTTAAATATGAAGTCATTAATAACATGTATCTCGTCTTGAATATTATAATAACATTTTAAAGTGCAATGGACTTTATCTTTACTATTTGGCCAACCTTCGTAATAATATTTTTTTAATATTTGCATAGTTTCATCGAAAGCAGTAGCATTACTCAATTTTTTACGATATTCTTCACTAATAGCTAAGTTCATATAGATTGAATTTACATGACAATGTAGATCAGACTCATAATCGGGTATATAATGATCTTTCAAAGCAGCTCTAGATAAAGTATCCGATATATACATTTCTTTACCTGGGACATGTACCACATTTAAATCGTAAGACTGAAGAGCTAACATCATACGTTGCAATCTAGCTGGTACATCATGTAAAGGTTTTTTAAATAAATAGACAAGGGGTTTATGATCAGTCTATGATCAGATCAATTGTTGATGTCTTCAGAAATATTTTGTTTTCGTGTAAAAAATGAATTCCTTAACATTGTTAAGTTTTTATGTGGTGCAAAATAATTGTAAAACTTTTCCTTGACTTGTTTTAGCGTGATAGATTCCATATTCATGTTGAATGACTTGAAAATTTCCATACCTTTGGAGCCAATGGAATGAAGTAGAATTGCTATTTTTCGTTTTTCTGGGGCTTCTTCCAAACCTGATGCCACCAAATATATTTCATAATTTTGCCACCAGTTTTTCCATATTCCATCGTTATTTATGTTATTTGATGATACGTGCAGATTTGACAACGCATTAAAATCATGTTGTACGTACTTTGGCGCATCCGTCGACATCTTGTTTTTTTTTTTTTTTTTTACCACAAATTTTTAATATATTATATTATTAATATTAGCATCCCACTTCTGACACCATGTTTAGTTATATATTCAATATGGAAAACACTGTTATTATTTTATAAAAGACTTTTTATTGAAGACGTGTTTACACCATTGACCTTGATTGACATTACTTCCCAATAGATAAACCACAGATGACAAACATTATAGAAGTAGTTCCTCACTAGTGATGTGCAACATACAATAGTGATGTGACAGGTACAAACAATTAAGCATACAAAATATCAATTTAAAATTTTTATGACAAGTACTGCCCCAAAGCAGTTGAATTATTTAAAATCTGCTAAAAACTTGTCCCTTTATAAAAAAGTTTTGTGTCACTATTAATACTTTAATTTTTACTTTTAAATTCCATAATGAATATATTGCCGCGCCTTAAATAATAATATTAAAAAAATGTAAATGTGTAGAAACGAGCGTCTCTACCGATCGTGGAACATCGCACAATTTTGGCGCGAATAAAGGACTACCATGAAAAACATCGGGCGATTCTTAAACCATACAAAGGTAGAAAGCATAGTGAGAGTTACCTTAAAAAACTGGCATTATTCGACTTCTTGAAGGAAAGCTCCATCGTCCACTTCAGTGGTTGGTCTGTCAATTACATGCTAACGAGTTAAGTTTGAGACACCTTTTCGAATACCTTGATGGAATGACAACAGGTCCTAGAAGCTTTAGCGGCCAACTAGGAAAGTTACTCAAGAACTGTAAACTGTGAACTGTGATAGAATTTCAAGAACTGTGATAGAATTTCAAGCAATAGTTCGCAACTTACCGGACATTAAAAAATCCCGTGACGACCTTAGCACAGACCAGCTTAATTTATTGGAAATGTGCCGAGCAGTCGCCGAAGGACAATGTAACGAAAACTTAGCGAAAAGAAACCCGGGTAAAATCTGTCATTCGCGTTGGTTAACAACAGCCAATACTATTCTCCGACTTTACATTTCAACCAAGAATCCGACAGAAAATCGGGTGATATTGACTGAATTTGTGCTAAGAGTGTATGCTCCGATGTGGTTTAAAATAAAAACACAACCTTCGTGTGTTTACGAGGCGAGAAACCTCCACGATACCATAAAATTGTCTCGTTACCTTCCAGAGCATTTGAAAAAGGTGGTAGATCCCGTAATTCAACGCAATAGGTATTTTGGCCACAGTGAAAATATACTTATTAGTATGCTAAACGACAAAGGAAGACAAATTAGAGAGTTGGCATGGAGGTGGATTCTAAGTATCCGAGAACGTACGTCAGGGTTCTCTCCAATAAGAGTATTTAAGCTACCTACTTTTAATTTCAACCCAGTAGACTATATTGACTTGATCTACTGGGAAAAACCATTAGAACCACCTCTTACAAAACTGATATCTAGAGAGACAATAATTGATGCCATTGCAGACCACAAAATTATCGAATGCAACATTTTGTGTAAGTTTGTTAGTCCGATTGATGCCCTGTCACACGCAAGTCACGGAAAGATGCATCAAAGTGTTAACGGCATCATGCTCTGCTGTTTGCGACTCTGAAAAATGTGAAAGATGAATACAAAACAAGCTAGAATCTTGTCGTATAATGCCAGTATTCAATTCGAAGAAGGACTATAAACACAATAACTTTTATGGTTTTTAACTTTATTTTATAACATTGTTTGTGATTTTTTGTGTAGCAATGGTACTTTTATTGTTTCTTGATTAGTAGATAATATTATTAGTAAATGAAAAGTTAAATTTTTTTATATTTTAACTATTTTTATTGAGCAAAGATTAAACCCTTCTTTTTCTAGTTTCTCGCTGTTTTTCGAAATTTGAATCGACTTGGGGCAGTACTTGCACTCGAAATATCTTAATGCTGCCATAATGACTTTTAAAAGTATCTACATAGAGCATCCATTCCACACCCCGCTGCTAAGAAAAACATAAAAACAAAAAATCGATCCACGCTAGTGTCCAGGCCATGATTCTTAGTAAGAATCCAAAATTTCAGTTGGTTCGGAACCAAAGGGACAAAGTAATCACCGATCTAAAGTGTTCAAACGTCCTACCCCAAGTGCTAAACGACCGAACCAAAGTGTTAAAACGATGTTTTAAAAAAATTCTATTTCAAGAATTTTAGATTGATTCTTGTACTGACCAAGATTTTTAGTCAGAATCCAAAATATCAGTCGGTTCGGAACTTTAGAAACAAAGATATGAACGACCACAATTATTGTTACATAGCGCCCGCAAAACGATAAATTTTTGCAAAAATTCTACTTTTAGCTGATTTTTTTATTGATACGTGTCCAGTAGGGTGGATCGCCATTGTATGGAATTTTTTATTTTTTATAAATCAGTTTTTGCGGGGTGCGAAATAGATGCTCTAGGTACAAACAATTAAGCATACAAAATATCAATTTAAAATTTTTATGACAAGTACTGCCCCAAAGCAGTTGAATTATTTAAAATCTGCTAAAAACTTGTCCCTTTATAAAAAAGTTTTGTGTCACTATTAATACTTTAATTTTTACTTTTAAATTCCATAATGAATAATATTGCCGCGCCTTAAATAATAATATTAAAAAAATGTAAATGTGTAGAAACGAGCGTCTCTACCGATCGTGGAACATCGCACAATTTTGGCGCGAATAAAGGACTACCATGAAAAACATCGGGCGATTCTTAAACCATACAAAGGTAGAAAGCATAGTGAGAGTTACCTTAAAAAACTGGCATTATTCGACTTCTTGAAGGAAAGCTCCATCGTCCACTTCAGTGGTTGGTCTGTCAATTACATGCTAACGAGTTAAGTTTGAGACACCTTTTCGAATACCTTGATGGAATGACAACAGGTCCTAGAAGCTTTAGCGGCCAACTAGGAAAGTTACTCAAGAACTGTAAACTGTGAACTGTGATAGAATTTCAAGAACTGTGATAGAATTTCAAGCAATAGTTCGCAACTTACCGGACATTAAAAAATCCCGTGACGACCTTAGCACAGACCAGCTTAATTTATTGGAAATGTGCCGAGCAGTCGCCGAAGGACAATGTAACGAAAACTTAGCGAAAAGAAACCCGGGTAAAATCTGTCATTCGCGTTGGTTAACAACAGCCAATACTATTCTCCGACTTTACATTTCAACCAAGAATCCGACAGAAAATCGGGTGATATTGACTGAATTTGTGCTAAGAGTGTATGCTCCGATGTGGTTTAAAATAAAAACACAACCTTCGTGTGTTTACGAGGCGAGAAACCTCCACGATACCATAAAATTGTCTCGTTACCTTCCAGAGCATTTGAAAAAGGTGGTAGATCCCGTAATTCAACGCAATAGGTATTTTGGCCACAGTGAAAATATACTTATTAGTATGCTAAACGACAAAGGAAGACAAATTAGAGAGTTGGCATGGAGGTGGATTCTAAGTATCCGAGAACGTACGTCAGGGTTCTCTCCAATAAGAGTATTTAAGCTACCTACTTTTAATTTCAACCCAGTAGACTATATTGACTTGATCTACTGGGAAAAACCATTAGAACCACCTCTTACAAAACTGATATCTAGAGAGACAATAATTGATGCCATTGCAGACCACAAAATTATCGAATGCAACATTTTGTGTAAGTTTGTTAGTCCGATTGATGCCCTGTCACACGCAAGTCACGGAAAGATGCATCAAAGTGTTAACGGCATCATGCTCTGCTGTTTGCGACTCTGAAAAATGTGAAAGATGAATACAAAATAAGCTAGAATCTTGTCGTATAATGCCAGTATTCAATTCGAAGAAGGACTATAAACACAATAACTTTTATGGTTTTTAACTTTATTTTATAACATTGTTTGTGATTTTTTGTGTAGCAATGAAACTTTTATTGTTTCTTGATTAGTAGATAATATTATTAGTAAATGAAAAGTTAAATTTTTTTATATTTTAACTATTTTTATTGAGCAAAGATTAAACCCTTCTTTTTCTAGTTTCTCGCTGTTTTTCGAAATTTGAATCGACTTGGGGCAGTACTTGCACTCGAAATATCTTAATGCTGCCATAATGACTTTTAAAAGTATCCACATAGAGCATCCATTCCACACCCCGCTGCTAAGAAAAACATAAAAACAAAAAATCGATCCACGCTAGTGTCCAGGCCATGATTCTTAGTAAGAATCCAAAATTTCAGTTGGTTCTGAACCAAAGGGACAAAGTAATCACCGATCCAAAGTGTTCAAACGTCCGACCCCAAGTGCTAATCGACCGAACCCATGATGATTTAAAAAAATTCTATTTGGAGAATTTTAGATTGTATCTTGAACAGACCAAGATTTTTAGTCAGAATCCAAAATTTCAGTCGGTTCGGAACTTTAGAGACAAAGTTATGAACGACCACAATTATTGTTACATAGCGCCCATAAAACGATCAATTTTTTCAAAAATTCTACTTTAAGCCGATTTCTTATTGATACGTGTCCAGGCCATGATTCTTAGTAAGAATCCTAAATTTCAGTTGGTTCGGAACCATAGGGACAAAGTAATCACCGACCCCAAGTGTTCAAACGTCAGACCCCAAGTGCTAAACGACCGAACCCAAGTGTTAAAACGATGATTTAAAAAATTCTATTTGGAGAATTTTAGATTGTATCTTGAAGAGACCAAGATTTTTAGTCAGAATTAAAATTTCAGTCCGTTCGGAACTTTAGAGACAAAGTTATGAACGACCACAATTATTGTTACATAGCGCCCATAAAACGATCAATTTTTTCGAAAATTCTACTTTAAGCCGATTTTTTTATTGATACGTGTCCAGGCCATGATTCTTAGTAAGAATCCAAAATTTCAGTTGGTTCGGAACCATAGGGGCAAAGTAATGACCGACCCCAAGTGTTCAAACGTCCGACCCCAAGTGCTAAACGACCGAACCCAAGTGTTAAAACGATGATTTAATAAAATTCTATCTGGAGAATTTTAGATTGTATCTTGTACAGACCAAGATTTTTAGTCAGAATCCAAAATTTCAGTTGGTTCGGAACTTTAGAGACAAAGTTATGAACGACCACAATTATTGTTACATAGCGCCCGTAAAACGATCAATTTTTTCAAAAATTCTACTTTAAGCCGATTTTTTTAATTGATACATGTACAGGCCATGATTCTTAGTAAGAATCCTAAATTTCAGTTGGTTCGGAACCATAGGGACAAAGTAATCACCGACCCCAAGTGTTCAAACGTCAGACCCCAAGTGCTAAACGACCGAACCCAAGTGTTAAAACGATGATTTAAAAAATTCTATTTGGAGAATTTTAGATTGTATCTTGAAGAGACCAAGATTTTTAGTCAGAATCAAAATTTCAGTCCGTTCGGAACTTTAGAGACAAAGTTATAAACGACCACAATTATTGTTACATAGCGCCCATAAAACGATAAATTTTTTCAAAAATTCTACTTTAAGCCGATTTTTTTATTGATACGTGTCCAGGCCATGATTCTTAGTAAGAATCCAAAATTTCAAATGGTTCGGAACCATAAAGCCAAAGTTAAGACCGACCCTAAGTGTTCAAAAGTCCTACCCCAAGTGCTACACGAACGAACCCAAGTGTCAAAACGATGATTTAAAAAAATTCTATTTGAAGAATTTTTGATTGATTCTTGTAGAGACCAAGATTTTTAGTCAGAATCCAAAATTTCAGTCGGTTCGGAACTTAAGAGACAAAGTTATGAACGACCACAATTATTTTTACAAAGCGCCCGTAAAACGATCAATTTTTTCAAAAATTCTGCTTTAAGCCGATTTTTTATTGATACGTGTCCAGGCCATGATTCTTAGTAAGAATCCAAATATTCAGTTGGTTCGGAACCATAGGGACAAAGTAATCACCGATCCAAAGTGATCAAACGTCCGACCCCAAGTGCTAAACGACCGAACCCAAGAATTAAAACGATGATTAAAAAAAATTCTCTTTGTAGATTTTTTGATTGATTTCTGTTCAGACCAAGATTTTTAGTCAGAATACAAAATTTCAGTCGTTTTGGAACTTTAGAGAAAAAGTTATGAACGACGACAATTGTTTTTACAAAGCGCCCGTAAAACGATAAATTTTTGCAAAAATTTTACATTCAGCCGATTTTTTTATTCATACGTGTCCAGACCATGATTCTTCGAAAGAATCCAAAATTTCAGTTCGTTCCGAACCATAGGAGAATTTTAGATTGTATCTTGAACAGACCAAGATTTTTAGTCAGAATCCAAAATTTCAGTCGGTTCGGAACTTTAGAGACAAAGTTATGACCGACCACAATTATTGTTACATAGCGCCCATAAAACGACCAATTTTTTCAAAAATTCTACTTTAAGCCGATTTCTTATTGATACGTGTCCAGGCCATGATTCTTAGTAAGAATCCAAAATTTCAGTTGGTTCGGAACCATAGGGACAAAGTAATCACCGACCCCAAGTGTTCAAACGTCAGACCCCAAGTGCTAAACAACCGAACCCAAGTGTTAAAACGATGATTTAAAAAATTCTATTTGGAGAATTTTAGATTGTATCTTGAACAGACCAAGATTTTTAGTCAGAATCAAAATTTCAGTCCGTTCGGAACTTTAAAGACAAAGTTATGAACGACCACAATTATTGTTACATAGCGCCCATAAAACGATAAATTTTTTCAAAAATTCTACTTTAAGCCGATTTTTTTATTGATACGTGTCCAGGCCATGATTCTTAGTAAGAATCCAAAATTTCAAATGGTTCGGAACCATAAAGCCAAAGTTAAGACCGACCCTAAGTGTTCAAAAGTCCTACCCCAAGTGCTACACGACCGAACCCAAGTGTCAAAACGATGATTTAAAAAAATTCTATTTGAAGAATTTTAGATTGATTCTTGTATAGACCAATATTTTTAGTCAGAATCCAAAATTTCAGTCGGTTCGGAACTTTAGAGACAAAGTTATGAACGACCACAATTATTTTTACAAAGCGCCCGTAAAACGATCAATTTTTTCAAAAATTCTGCTTTAAGCCGATTTCTTATTGATACGTGTCCAGGCCATGATTCTTAGTAAGAATCCTAAATTTCAGTTGGTTCGGAACCATAGGGACAAAGTAATCACCGACCCCAAGTGTTCAAACGTCAGACCCCAAGTGGTAAACGACCGAACCCAAGTGTTAAAACGATGATTTAAAAAATTCTATTTGGAGAATTTTAGATTGTATCTTGAACAGACCAAGATTTTTAGTCAGAATCAAAATTTCAGTCCGTTCGGAACTTTAGAGACAAAGTTATGAACGACCACAATTATTGTTAAATAGCGCCCATAAAACGATCAATTTTTTCAAACATTCTACTTTAAGCCGATTTTTTTATTGATACGTGTCCAGGCCATGATTCTTAGTAAGAATCCAAAATTTCAAATGGTTCGGAACCATAAAGCCAAAGTTAAGACCGACCCTAAGTGTTCAAAAGTCCTACCCCAAGTGCTACACGACCGAACCCAAGTGTCAAAACGATGATTTAAAAAAATTCTATTTGAAGAATTTTAGATTGATTCTTGTACAGACCAAGATTTTTAGTCAGAATCCAAAATTTCAGTCGGTTCGGAACTTTAGAGACAATGTTATGAACGACCACAATTATTTTTACAAAGCGCCCGTAAAACGATCAATTTTTTCAAAAATTCTGCTTTAAGCCGATTTTTTATTGATACGTGTCCAGGCCATGATTCTTAGTAAGAATCCAAATATTCAGTTGGTTCGGAACCACAGGGACAAAGTAATCACCTAACCAAAGTGTTCAAACGTCCGACCCCAAGTGCTAAAAGACCGAACCCAAGAATTAAAACGATGATTTAAAAAAATTCTCTTTGTAGATTTTTTGATTGATTTCTGTTCAGACCAAGATTTTTAGTTAGAATCAAAAATTTCATTCGATTCGGAACTTTAGAGACAAAGTTATGAACGACCACAATTGTTTTTACATAGCGCCCGTAAAACGATCAATTTTTTCAAAAATTCTACTTTTAGCCGATTTTTTATTGATACGTGACCAGGCCATGATTCTTAGTAAGAATCCAAAATTTCAGTTCGTTCGGAACCATAGGGACAAAGTAATGACCGACCCCAAGTGTTCAAACGTCCGACCCCAAGTGCTAAACGACCGAACCCAAGTGTTAAAACGATGATTTAAACAAAATTCTATTTGAAGAATTTTAGATTGATTCTTGTACAGACTAAGATTTTAAGTCAGAATCCAAAATTTCAGTCGGTTCGGAACTTTAGAGACAAAGTTATGAACGACCACAAATATTGTTACAAAGCGCCCGTAACACGATCAATTTTTTCAAAAGTTCTACTTTAAGCCGATTTTTTTATTGAAACGTGTCCAGGCCATGATTCTTAGTAAGAATCCCTAATTTCTATTGGTTCGGAACCATAAAGCCAAAGTAATGACCGACCCCAAGTGTTCAAACGTCCTACCCCAAGTGCTAAACGACCGAACCCAAGTGTTGAAACGATGATTTAAAAAAATTCTATTTAAAGAATTTTAGATTGATTCTTGTACAGACCAAGATTTTTAGTCAGAATCCAAAATTTCAGTCGGTTCGGAACTTTAGAGACAAAGTTATGAAAGACCACAATTGTTTTTACAAAGCGCCCGTAAAACGATAAATTTTTGCAAAAATTTTACATTCAGCCGATTTTTTTATTCATACGTGTCCAGACCATGATTCTTAGAAAGAATCCAAAATTTCAGTTCGTTCGGAACCATAGGGACAAAGTAATGACCGACCCCAAGTGTTCAAACGTCCGACCCCAAGTGCTAAACGACCGAACCCAAGTGTTAAAACGATGATTTAAAAAAATTCTATTTTAAGAATTTTAGATTGATTCTTGTACAGACCAAGATTTTTAGTCAGAATCCAAAATTTCAGACGGTTCGGAACTTTAGAGACAAAGTTATGAAAGACCACAATTATTGTTACATAGCGCCCGTAACACGATCAATTTTTTCAAAAGTTCTACTTTAAGCCGATTTTTTTATTGATACGTGTCCAGGCCATGATTCTTAGTAAGAATCCAAAATTTCAGTTGGTTCGGAATCATAGGGACAAAGTAATGACCGACTCCAAGTGTTCAAACGTCCGACCCCAAGTGCTAAACGACCGAACCCAAGTAGTGTTAAAACGATGATTTAAACAAAATTCTATTTGAAGAATTTTAGATTGATTCTTGTACAGACCAAGATTTTTAGTCAGAATCCAAAATTTCAGTCGGTTCGGAACTTAAGAGACAAAGTTATGAACGACCACAATTATTGTTACATAGCGCCCATAAAACGATCAATTTTTTCAAAAATTCTACTATAAGCCGATTTTTTTATTGAAACGTGTCCAGGCCATTATTCTTAGTAAGAATCCATAATTCCTGTTGGTTCGGAACCATAAGACCATTAAGACCGACCCCAAGTGTTCAAACGTCCTACCCCAAGTGCTAATCGACCGAACCAAAGTGTTAAAACGATGATTTAAAAAAATTCTATTTGGAGAATTTTAGATTGTATCTTGAACAGACCAAGATTTTTAGTCAGAATCCAAAATATCAGTCGGTTCGGAACTTTAGAAACAAAGATATGAACGACCACAATTATTTTTACATAGTGCCCGCAAAACGATAAATTTTTGCAAAAATTCTACTTTTAGCCGATTTTTTATTGATACGTGTCCAGGCCATGATTCTTAGTAAGAATCCAAAATTTCAGTTGATTCGGAACCATAGGGACAAAGTAATCACCGACCCCAAGTGTTCAAACGTCCGACCCTAAGTGCTAAACGACCGAACCCAAGTGTTAAAACGATGATTTAAAAAAATTCTATTAGGAGAATTTTAGATTGTATCTTGAACAGACCAAGATTTTTAATCAGAATCAAAATTTCAGTCCGTTCGGAACTTTAGAGACAAAGGTATGAAAGACCACAATTATTGTTACATAGCGCCCATAAAACGATCAATTTTTTGAAAAATTCTACTTTAAGCCGATTTTTATATTGATACGTGTCCAGGCCATGATTCTTAGTAAGAATCCAAAATTTCAAATGGTTCGGAACCATAGGGGCAAAGTAATGACCGACCCCAAGTGTTCAAACGTCCGACCCCAAGTGCTAAACGACCGAACCCAAGTGTTAAAACGATGATTTAAAAAAAATCTATTTGAAGAATTTTAGATTGATTCTTGTACAGACCAAGATTTTTAGTCAGAATCAAAAATTTCAGTCGGTTCGGAACTTTAGAGACAAAGTTATGAACGACCACAATTATTGTTACATAGCGCCCATAAAACGATCAATTTTTTCAAAAATTCTACGATAAGCCGATTTTTTTATTGAAACGTGTCCAGGCCATTATTCTTAGTAAGAATCCATAATTCCTGTTGGTTCGGAATCATAAGACCATTAAGACCGACCCCAAGTGTTCAAACGTCCTACCCCAAGTGCTAAACGACCGAACCAAAGTGTTAAAACGATGATTTAAAAAAATTCTATTTGGAGAATTTTAGATTGTATCTTGAACAGACCAAGATTTTTAGTCAGAATCCAAAATATCAGTCGGTTCGCAACTTTAGAAACAAAGATATGAACGACCACAATTATTGTTACATAGCGCCCGTAAAACGATAAATTTTTTCAAAACGTCTACTTTAAGCCGATTTTTTTATTGATACGTGTCCAGGCCATGATTCTTATTAAGAATCCATAATTTCTGTTGGTTCGGAACCATAGGGACAAAGTAATCACCGACCCCAAGTGTTCAAACGTCCGACCCCAAGTGCTAAACGACCGAACCCAAGTGTTAAAACGATGTTTTAAAAAAATTCTATTTGAAGAATTTTAGATTGATTCTTGTACAGACCAAGATTTTTAATCAGAATCCAAAATATCAGTCGGTTCGGAACTTTAGAAACAAAGATATGAACGACCACAATTATTTATACATAGTGACCGCAAAACGATAAATTTTTGCAAAAATTCTAATTTTAGCCGATTTTTTTTATTGATACGTGTCCAGGCCATGATTCTTAGTAAGAATCCAAAATTTCAGTTGGTTCGGAACCATAGGGACAAAGGAATCACCGACCCCAAGTGTTCAAACGTCCGACCCCAAGTGCTAAACGACTGAACCCAAGTGTTAAAACAATGATTTAAAAAAATTCTATTTGGAGAATTTTAGATTGTATCTTGAACAGACCAAGATTTTTAGTCAGTATCCAAAATTTCAGTCGGTTCGGAACTTTAGAGACAAAGTTATGAACGACCACAATTATTGTTACATAGCGCCCATAAAACGATCAATTTTTTTAAAAATTCTACTTTAAGCCGATTTCTTATTGATACGTGTCCAGGCTATGATTCTTAGTAAGAATCCAAAATTTCAGTTGGTAGGGAACCATAGGGACAAAGTAATCACCGACCCCAAGTGTTCAAACGTCTGACCCCAAGTGCTAAACGACCGAACCCAAGTGTTAAAACGATGATTTAAAAAAATTCTATTTGGAGAATTTTAGATTGTATCTTGAACATTCCAAGATTTTTAGTCAGAATCCAAAATTTCAGTCGGTTCGGAACTTTAGAAACAAAGATATGAACGACCACAATTATTGTTACATAGCGCCCATAAAACGATTAATTTTTTCAAAAATTCTACTTTAAGCCGATATTTTTATTGATACGTGTCCAGGCCATGATTCTTAGTAAGAATCCAAAATTTCAGTTGGTTCGGAACCATAGGGGCAAAGTAATGACCGACCCCAAGTGTTCAAACGTCCGACCCCAAGTGCTAAACGACTGAACCCAATTGTTAAAACGATGATTTAATAAAATTCTATCTGGAGAATTTTAGATTGTATCTTGTACAGACCAAGATTTTTAGTCAGAATCCAAAATTTCAGTTGGTTCGGAACTTTAGAGACAAAGTTATGAACGACCACAATTATTGTTACATAGCGCCCGTAAAACGAGAAATTTTTTCAAAAATTCTACTTTAAGCCGATTTTTTTAATTGATACATGTACAGGCCATGATTCTTAGTAAGAATCCAAAATTTCAGTTGGTTCGGAACCATAGGGGCAAAGTAATCACCGACCCCAAGTGTTCAAACGTCCGACCCCAAGTGCTAAACGACCGAACCCAAGTGTTAAAACGATGATTTAATAAAATTCTATCTGGAGAATTTTAGAGTGTATCTTGTACAGACCAAGATTTTTAGTCAGAATCCAAAATTT
Organism: Limnephilus marmoratus; assembly: GCA_917880885.1. NCBI lineage: Eukaryota > Metazoa > Arthropoda > Insecta > Trichoptera > Limnephilidae > Limnephilus > Limnephilus marmoratus. Next base: position 35,059,194 of record OU862929.1, on the reverse strand, counting down.
CAGTCGGTTCGGAACATAAGAGACAAAGTTATGAACAACCACAATTATTGTTACATAGCGCCCGTAAAACGATAAATTTTTTCAAAACGTCTACTTTAAGCCGATTTTTTTATTGATACGTGTCCAGGCCATGATTCTTTAAAAGAATCCATAATTTCTGTTGGTTCGGAACCATAAGACCATTAAGACCGACCCCAAGTGTTCAAACGTCCTACCCCAAGTGCTAAACGACCGAACACAAGTGTTAAAACGATGTTTTAAAAAAATTCTATTTGAAGAATTTTAGATTGATTCTTGTACAGACCAAGATTTTTAGTCAGAATCCAAAATATCAGTCGGTTCGGAACTTTAGAAACAAAGATATGAACGACCACAATTATTTTTACATTGTGCCCGCAAAACGATAAACCTTTGCAAAAATTCTGCTTTTAGCCGGTTTTTAAATTGATACGTGTTCAGGCCATGATTCTTGGTAAGAATCCATAATTTCTGTTAGTTCGGAACCGTAAAGCCAAAATTAAGACTGACCCCAAGTGTTCAAAAGTCCTACCCCAAGTGCTAAACGACCGAACCCAAGTGTTAAAACGATGTTTTAAAAAAATTCTATTTGAAAAATTTTAGATTGATTCTTGTACAGACCAAGATTTTTAGTCAGAATCCAAAATATCAGTCGGTTCGGAACTTTAGAAACAAAGATATGAACGACCACAATTATTTTTACATAGTGCCCGCAAAACGATAAATTTTTGCAAAAATTCTAATTTTAGCCGATTTTTTTTATAGATACGTGTCTAGGCCATGATTCTTAGTAAGAATCCAAAATTTCAGTTGGTTCGGAACCATAGGGGCAAAGTAATCACCGACCCCAAGTGTTCAAACGTCCGACCCCAAGTGCTAAACGACCGAACCCAAGTGTTAAAACGATGATTTAATAAAATTCTATCTGGAGAATTTTAGATTGTATCTTGTATAGACCAAGATTTTTAGTCAGAATCCAAAATTTCAGTCGGTTCGGAATATGTTCCGAGTTAAGAGACAAAGTTATGAACAACCTCAATTTTTGTTACATAGCGCCCGTAAAACGATAAATTTTTTCAAAACGTCTACTTTAAGCCGATTTTTTTATTGATACGTGTCCAGGCCATGACTCTTTGTAAGAATCCATAATTTCTGTTGGTTCGGAACCATAAGACCATTAAGACCGACCCCAAGTGTTCAAACGTCCTACCCCAAGTGCTAAACGACCGAACCCAAGTGTTAAAACGATGATTTAAAAAAATTCTATTTGAAGAATTTTAGATTGATTCTTGTACAGACCAAGATTTTTAGTCAGAATCCAAAATATCAGTCGGTTCGGAACTTTAGAAACAAAGATATGAACGACCACAATTATTTTTACATAGTGCCCGCAAAACGATAAATTTTTGCAAAAATTCTAATTTTAGCCGATTTTTTTTATTGATACGTGTCCAGGCCATGATTCTTAGTAAGAATCCAAAATTTCAGTTGGTTCGGAACCATAGGGACAAAGGAATCACCGACCCCAAGTGTTCAAACGTCCGACCCCAAGTGCTAAACGACTGAACCCAAGTGTTAAAACAATGATTTAAAAAAATTCTATTTGGAGAATTTTAGATTGTATCTTGAACAGACCAAGATTTTTAGTCAGAATCCAAAATATCAGTCGGTTCGGAACTTTAGAAACAAAGATATGAACGACCACAATTATTGTTACATAGCGCCCGTAAAACGATAAATTTTTTCAAAACGTCTACTTTAAGCCGATTTTTTTATTGATACGTGTCCAGGCCATGATTCTTATTAAGAATCCATAATTTCTGTTGGTTCGGAACCATAGGGACAAAGTAATCACCGACCCCAAGTGTTCAAACGTCCGACCCCAAGTGCTAAACGACCGAACCCAAGTGTTAAAACGATGTTTTAAAAAAATTCTATTTGAAGAATTTTAGATTGATTCTTGTACAGACCAAGATTTTTAATCAGAATCCAAAATATCAGTCGGTTCGGAACTTTAGAAACAAAGATATGAACGACCACAATTATTTTTACATAGTGACCGCAAAACGATAAATTTTTGCAAAAATTCTAATTTTAGCCGATTTTTTTTATTGATACGTGTCCAGGCCATGATTCTTAGTAAGAATCCAAAATTTCAGTTGGTTCGGAACCATAGGGACAAAGGAATCACCGACCCCAAGTGTTCAAACGTCCGACCCCAAGTGCTAAACGACTGAACCCAAGTGTTAAAACAATGATTTAAAAAAATTCTATTTGGAGAATTTTAGATTGTATCTTGAACATTCCAAGATTTTTAGTCAGAATCCAAAATTTCAGTCGGTTCGGAACTTTAGAAACAAAGATATGAACGACCACAATTATTGTTACATAGCGCCCATAAAACGATTAATTTTTTCAAAAATTCTACTTTAATTCGATATTTTTATTGATACGTGTCCAGGCCATGATTCTTAGTAAGAATCCAAAATTTCAGTTGGTTCGGAACCATAGGGGCAAAGTAATGACCGACCCCAAGTGTTCAAACGTCCGACCCCAAGTGCTAAACGACTGAACCCAAGTGTTAAAACGATGATTTAATAAAATTCTATCTGGAGAAATTTAGATTGTATCTTGTACAGACCAAGATTTTTAGTCAGAATCCAAAATTTCAGTTGGTTCGGAACTTTAGAGACAAAGTTATGAACGACCACAATTATTGTTACATAGCGCCCGTAAAACGATTAATTTTTTCAAAAATTCTACTTTAAGCCGATTTTTTTAATTGATACATGTACAGGCCATGATTCTTAGTAAGAATCCAAAATTTCAGTTGGTTCGGAACCATAGGGGCAAAGTAATCACCGACCCCAAGTGTTCAAACCTCCGACCCCAAGTGCTAAACGACCGAACCCAAGTGTTAAAACGATGATTTAATAAAATTCTATCTGGAGAATTTTAGAGTGTATCTTGTACAGACCAAGATTTTTAGTCAGAATCCAAAATTTCAGTCGGTTCGGAACATAAGAGACAAAGTTATGAACAACCACAATTATTGTTACATAGCGCCCGTAAAACGATAAATTTTTTCAAAACGTCTACTTTAAGCCGATTTTTTTATTGATACGTTTCCAGGCCATGATTCTTTGTAAGAATCCATAATTTCTGTTGGTTCGGAACCATAAGACCATTAAGACCGACCCCAAGTGTTCAAACGTCCTACCCCAAGTGCTAAACGACCGAACCCAAGTGTTAAAACGATGTTTTAAAAAAATTCTATTTGAAGAATTTTAGATTGATTCTTGTACAGACCAAGATTTTTAGTCAGAATCCAAAATATCAGTCGGTTCGGAACTTTAGAAACAAAGATATGAACGACCACAATTATTTTTACATTGTGCCCGCAAAACGATAAACCTTTGCAAAAATTCTGCTTTTAGCCGTTTTTTAAATTGATACGTGTTCAGGCCATGATTCTTGGTAAGAATCCATAATTTCTGTTAGTTCGGAACCGTAAAGCCAAAATTAAGACTGACCCCAAGTGTTCAAAAGTCCTACCCCAAGTGCTAAACGACCGAACCCAAGTGTTAAAACGATGTTTTAAAAAAATTCTATTTGAAAAATTTTAGATTGATTCTTGTACAGACCAAGATTTTTAGTCAGAATCCAAAATATCAGTCGGTTCGGAACTTTAGAAACAAAGATATGAACGACCACAATTATTTTTACATAGTGCCCGCAAAACGATAAATTTTTGCAAAAATTCTAATTTTAGCCGATTTTTTTTATTGATACGTGTCCAGGCCATGATTCTTAGTAAGAATCCAAAATTTCAGTTGGTTCGGAACCATAGGGACAAAGGAATCACCGACCCCAAGTGTTCAAACGTCTGACCCCAAGTGCTAAACGACCGAACCCAAGTGTTAAAACGATGATTTAAAAAAATTCTATTTGGAGAATTTTAGATTGTATCTTGAACATTCCAAGATTTTTAGTCAGAATCCAAAATTTCAGTCGGTTCGGAACTTTAGAAACAAAGATATGAACGACCACAATTATTGTTACATAGCGCCCATAAAACGATTAATTTTTTCAAAAATTCTACTTTAAGCCGATATTTTTATTGATACGTGTCCAGGCCATGATTCTTAGTAAGAATCCAAAATTTCAGTTGGTTCGGAACCATAGGGGCAAAGTAATGACCGACCTTAAGTGTTCAAACGTCCGACCCCAAGTGCTAAACGACCGAACCCAAGTGTTAAAACGATGATTTAATAAAATTCTATCTGGAGAATTTTAGATTGTATCTTGTACAGACCAAGATTTTTAGTCAGAATCCAAAATTTCAGTTGGTTCGGAACTTTAGAGACAAAGTTATGAACGACCACAATTATTGTAACATAGCGCCCGTAAAACGATCAATTTTTTCAAAAATTCTACTTTAAGCCGATTTTTTTAATTGATACATGTACAGGCCATGATTCTTAGTAAGAATCCAAAATTTCAGTTGGTTCGGAACCATAGGGGCAAAGTAATCACCGACCCCAAGTGTTCAAACGTCCGACCCCAAGTGCTAAACGACCGAACCCAAGTGTTAAAACGATGATTTAATAAAATTCTATCTGGAGAATTTTAGAGTGTATCTTGTACAGACCAAGATTCTTAGTAAGAATCCAAAATTTAAGTTGGTTCGGAACCATAGAGACAAAGTTATGAACAACCACAATTATTGTTACATAGCGCCCGTAAAACGATCAATTTTTTCAAAACGTCTACTTTAAGCCGATTTTTTTATTGATACGTGTCCAGGCCATGATTCTTAGTAAGAATCCATAATTTCTGTTAGTTCGGAACCATAAAACCATTAAGACCGACCCCAAGTGTTCAAACGTCCTACCCCAAGTGCTAAACGACCGAACCCAAGTGTTAAAACGATGTTTTAAAAAAATTCTATTTGAAGAATTTTAGATTGATTCTTGTACAGACCAAGATTTTTAGTCAGAATCCAAAATATCAGTCGGTTCGGAACTTTAGAAACAAAGATATGAACGACCACAATTATTTTTACATTATGCCCGCAAAACGATAAACCTTTGCAAAAATTCTGCTTTTAGCCGTTTTTTAAATTGATACGTGTTCAGGCCATGATTCTTGGTAAGAATCCATAATTTCTGTTAGTTCGGAACCGTAAAGCCAAAATTAAGACTGACCCCAAGTGTTCAAAAGTCCTACCCCAAGTGCTAAACGACCGAACCCAAGTGTTAAAACGATGTTTTAAAAAAATTCTATTTGAAAAATTTTAGATTGATTCTTGTACAGACCAAGATTTTTAGTCAGAATCCAAAATATCAGTCGGTTCGGAATTTTAGAAACAAAGATATGAACGACCACAATTATTTTTACATAGTGCCCGCAAAACGATAAATTTTTGCAAAAATTCTAATTTTAGCCGATTTTTTTTATAGATACGTGTCTAGGCCATGATTCTTAGTAAGAATCCAAAATTTCAGTTGGTTCGGAACCATAGGGGCAAAGTAATCACCGACCCCAAGTGTTCAAACGTCCGACCCCAAGTGCTAAACGACCGAACCCAAGTGTTAAAACGATGATTTAATAAAATTCTATCTGGAGAATTTTAGATTGTATCTTGTATAGACCAAGATTTTTAGTCAGAATCCAAAATTTCAGTCGGTTCGGAATATGTTCCGAGTTAAGAGACAAAGTTATGAACAACCTCAATTTTTGTTACATAGCGCCCGTAAAACGATAAATTTTTTCAAAACGTCTACTTTAAGCCGATTTTTTTATTGATACGTGTCCAGGCCATGACTCTTTGTAAGAATCCATAATTTCTGTTGGTTCGGAACCATAAGACCATTAAGACCGACCCCAAGTGTTCAAACGTCCGACCCCAAGTGCTAAACAACCGAACCAAAGTGTTAAAACGATGATTTAAAAAAATTCTATTTGAAGAATTTTAGATTGATTCTTGTACAGACCAAGATTTTTAGTCAGAATCCAAAATATCAGTCGGTTCGGAACTTTAGAAACAAAGATATGAACGACCACAATTATTTTTACATAGAGCCCGCAAAACGATAAATTTTTGCAAAAATTCTAATTTTAGCCGATTTTTTTTATTGATACGTGTCCAGGCCATGATTCTTAGTAAGAATCCAAAATTTCAGTTGGTTCGGAACCATAGGGACAAAGTAATCACCGACCCCAAGTGTTCAAACGTCCGACCCCAAGTGCTAAACGACTGAACCCAAGTGTTAAAACAATGATTTAAAAAAATTCTATTTGGAGAATTTTAGATTGTATCTTGAACATTCCAAGATTTTTAGTCAGAATCCAAAATTTCAGTCGGTTCGGAACTTTAGAAACAAAGATATGAACGACCACAATTATTGTTACATAGCGCCCATAAAACGATTAATTTTTTCAAAAATTCTACTTTAAGCCGATATTTTTATTGATACGTGTCCAGGCCATGATTCTTAGTAAGAATCCAAAATTTCAGTTGGTTCGGAACCATAGGGGCAAAGTAATGACCGACCCCAAGTGTTCAAACGTCCGACCCCAAGTGCTAAACGACCGAACCCAAGTGTTAAAACGATGATTTAATAAAATTCTATCTGGAGAAATTTAGATTGTATCTTGTACAGACCAAGATTTTTAGTCAGAATCCAAAATTTCAGTTGGTTCGGAACTCTAGAGACAAAGTTATGAACGACCACAATTATTGTTACATAGCGCCCGTAAAACGATCAATTTTTTCAAAAATTCTACTTTAAGCCGATTTTTTTAATTGATACATGTACAGGCCATGATTCTTAGTAAGAATCCAAAATTTCAGTTGGTTCGGAACCATAGGGGCAAAGTAATCACCGACCCCAAGTGTTCAAACGTCCGACCCCAAGTGCTAAACGACCGAACCCAAGTGTTAAAACGATGATTTAATAAAATTCTATCTGGAGAATTTTAGAGTGTATCTTGTACAGACCAAGATTTTTAGTCAGAATCCAAAATTTCAGTCGGTTCGGAACATAAGAGACAAAGTTATGAACAACCACAATTATTGTTACATAGCGCCCGTAAAACGATAAATTTTTTCAAAACGTCTACTTTAAGCCGATTTTTTTATTGATACGTTTCCAGGCCATGATTCTTTGTAAGAATCCATAATTTCTGTTGGTTCGGAACCATAAGACCATTAAGACCGACCCCAAGTGTTCAAACGTCCTACCCCAAGTGCTAAACGACCGAACCCAAGTGTTAAAACGATGTTTTAAAAAAATTCTATTTGAAGAATTTTAGATTGATTCTTGTACAGACCAAGATTTTTAATCAGAATCCAAAATATCAGTCGGTTCGGAACTTTAGAAACAAAGATATGAACGACCACAATTATTTTTACATTGTGCCCGCAAAACGATAAACCTTTGCAAAAATTCTGCTTTTAGCCGTTTTTTAAATTGATACGTGTTCAGGCCATGATTCTTGGTAAGAATCCATAATTTCTGTTAGTTCGGAACCGTAAAGCCAAAATTAAGACTGACCCCAAGTGTTCAAAAGTCCTACCCCAAGTGCTAAACGACCGAACCCAAGTGTTAAAACGATGTTTTAAAAAAATTCTATTTGAAAAATTTTAGATTGATTCTTGTACAGACCAAGATTTTTAGTCAGAATCCAAAATATCAGTCGGTTCGGAACTTTAGAAACAAAGATATGAACGACCACAATTATTTTTACATAGTGCCCGCAAAACGATAAATTTTTGCAAAAATTCTAATTTTAGCCGATTTTTTTTATTGATACGTGTCCAGGCCATGATTCTTAGTAAGAATCCAAAATTTCAGTTGGTTCGGAACCATAGGGACAAAGGAATCACCGACCCCAAGTGTTCAAACGTCTGACCCCAAGTGCTAAACGACCGAACCCAAGTGTTAAAACGATGATTTAAAAAAATTCTATTTGGAGAATTTTAGATTGTATCTTGAACATTCCAAGATTTTTAGTCAGAATCCAAAATTTCAGTCGGTTCGGAACTTTAGAAACAAAGATATGAACGACCACAATTATTGTTACATAGCGCCCATAAAACGATCAATTTTTTCAAAAATTCTACTTTAAGCCGATATTTTTATTGATACGTGTCCAGGCCATGATTCTTAGTAAGAATCCAAAATTTCAGTTGGTTCGGAACCATAGGGGCAAAGTAATGACCGACCTTAAGTGTTCAAACGTCCGACCCCAAGTGCTAAACGACCGAACCCAAGTGTTAAAACGATGATTTAATAAAATTCTATCTGGAGAATTTTAGATTGTATCTTGTACAGACCAAGATTTTTAGTCAGAATCCAAAATTTCAGTCGGTTCGGAACTTTAGATACAAAGTTATGAACGACCACAATTATTGTAACATAGCGCCCGTAAAACGATCAATTTTTTCAAAAATTCTACTTTAAGCCGATTTTTTTAATTGATACATGTACAGGCCATGATTCTTAGTAAGAATCCAAAATTTCAGTTGGTTCGGAACCATAGGGGCAAAGTAATCACCGACCCCAAGTGTTCAAACGTCCGACCCCAAGTGCTAAACGACCGAACCCAAGTGTTAAAACGATGATTTAATAAAATTCTATCTGGAGAATTTTGGATTGTATCTTGTACAGAATAAGATTTTTAGTCAGAATCCAAAATTTCAGTCGGTTCGGAACATTAGACACGAAGTTATGAACAACCACAATTATTGTTACATAGCGCCCGTAAAACGATAAATTTTTTCAAAACGTCTACTTTAAGCCGATTTTTTTATTGATACGTGTCCAGGCCATGATTCTTAGTAAGAATCCATAATTTCTGTTGGTTCGGAACCATAAAGCCAAAGTTAAGACCGACCCCAAGTGTTCAAACGTCCTACCCCAAGTGCTAAACGACCGAACCCAAGTGTTAAAACGATGTTTTAAAAAAATTCTATTTGAAGAATTTTAGATTGATTCTTGTACAGACCAAGATTTTTAGTCAGAATCCAAAATATCAGTCGGTTCGGAACTTTAGAAACAAAGATATGAACGACCACAATTATTTTTACATTATGCCCGCAAAACGATAAACCTTTGCAAAAATTCTGCTTTTAGCCGTTTTTTAAATTGATACGTGTTCAGGCCATGATTCTTGGTAAGAATCCATAATTTCTGTTAGTTCGGAACCGTAAAGCCAAAATTAAGACTGACCCCAAGTGTTCAAAAGTCCTACCCCAAGTGCTAAACGACCGAACCCAAGTGTTAAAACGATGTTTTAAAAAAATTCTATTTGAAAAATTTTAGATTGATTCTTGTACAGACCAAGATTTTTAGTCAGAATCCAAAATATCAGTCGGTTCGGAACTTTAGAAACAAAGATATGAACGACCACAATTATTTTTACATAGTGCCCGCAAAACGATAAATTTTTGCAAAAATTCTAATTTTAGCCGATTTTTTTTATAGATACGTGTCTAGGCCATGATTCTTAGTAAGAATCCAAAATTTCAGTTGGTTCGGAACCATAGGGGCAAAGTAATGACCGACCCCAAGTGTTCAAACGTCCGACCCCAAGTGCTAAACGACCGAACCCAAGTGTTAAAACGATGATTTAATAAAATTCTATCTGGAGAATTTTAGATTGTATCTTGTATAGACCAAGATTTTTAGTCAGAATCCAAAATTTCAGTCGGTTCGGAATATGTTCCGAGTTAAGAGACAAAGTTATGAACAACCTCAATTTTTGTTACATAGCGCCCGTAAAACGATAAATTTTTTCAAAACGTCTACTTTAAGCCGATTTTTTTAATTGATACGTGTCCAGGCCATGATTCTTAGTAAGAATCCATAATTTCTGTTAGTTCGGAACCATAAAACCACTAAGACCGACCCCAAGTGTTCAAACGTCCTACCCCAAGTGCTAAACGACCGAACCCAAGTGTTAAAACGATGATTTAAAAAAATTCTATTTGAAGAATTTCAGATTGATTCTTGTACAGACCAAGATTTTTAGTCAGAATCCAAAATATCAGTCGGTTCGGAACTTTAGAAACAAAGATATGAACGACCACAATTATTTTTACATAGTGCCCGCAAAACGATAAATTTTTGCAAAAATTCTAATTTTAGCCGATTTTTTTTATTGATACGTGTCCAGGCCATGATTCTTAGTAAGAATCCAAAATTTCAGTTGGTTCGGAACCATAGGGACAAAGTAATCACCGACCCCAAGTGTTCAAACGTCCGACCCCAAGTGCTAAACGACTGAACCCAAGTGTTAAAACGATGATTTAAAAAAATTCTATTTGGAGAATTTTAGATTGTATCTTGAACAGACCAAGATTTTTAGACAGAATCCAAAATTTCAGTCGGTTCGGAACTTTAGAGACAAAGTTATGAACGACCACAATTATTGTTACATAGCGCCCATAAAACGATCAATTTTTTCAAAAATTCTACTTTAAGCCGATTTCTTATTGATACGTGTCCAGGCCATGATTCTTAGTAAGAATCCAAAATTTCAGTTGAAAGGGAACCATAGGGACAAAGTAATCACGGACCCCAAGTGTTCAAACGTCCGACCCCAAGTGCTAAACGACCGAACCCAAGTGTTAAAACGATGATTTAAAAAAATTCTATTTGGAGAATTTTAGATTGTATCTTGAACATACCAAGATTTTTAGTCAGAATCCAAAATTTCAGTCGGTTCGGAACTTTAGAGACAAAGATATGAACGACCACAATTATTGTTACATAGCGCCCATAAAACGATTAATTTTTTCAAAAATTCTACTTTAAGCCGATATTTTTATTGATACGTGTCCAGGCCATGATTCTAAGTAAGAATCCAAAATTTCAGTTGGTTCGGAACCATAGGGGCAAAGTAATCACCGACCCCAAGTGTTCAAACGTCCGACCCCAAGTGCTAAACGACCGAACCCAAGTGTTAAAACGATGATTTAATAAAATTCTATCTGGAGAATTTTAGAGTGTATCTTGTACAGACCAAGATTTTTAGTCAGAATCCAAAATTTCAGTCGGTTCGGAACATAAGAGACAAAGTTATGAACAACCACAATTATTGTTACATAGCGCCCGTAAAACGATAAATTTTTTCAAAACGTCTACTTTAAGCCGATTTTTTTATTGATACGTGTCCAGGCCATGATTCTTTGTAAGAATCCATAATTTCCGTTGGTTCGGAACCATAAGACCATTAAGACCGACCCCAAGTGTTCAAACGTCCTACCCCAAGTGCTAAACGACCGAACCCAAGTGTTAAAACGATTTTTTAAAAAAATTCTATTTGAAGAATTTTAGATTGATTCTTGTACAGACCAAGATTTTTAGTCAGAATCCAAAATATCAGTCGGTTCGGAACTTTAGAAACAAAGATATGAACGACCACAATTATTTTTACATTATGCCCGCAAAACGATAAACCTTTGCAAAAATTCTGCTTTAAGCCGTTTTTTAAATTGATACGTGTTCAGGCCATGATTCTTGGTAAGAATCCATAATTTCTGTTAGTTCGGAACCGTAAAGCCAAAATTAAGACTGACCCCAAGTGTTCAAAAGTCCTACCCCAAGTGCTAAACGACCGAACCCAAGTGTTAAAACGATGTTTTAAAAAAATTCTATTTGAAAAATTTTAGATTGATTCTTGTACAGACCAAGATTTTTAGTCAGAATCCAAAATATCAGTCGGTTCGGAACTTTAGAAACAAAGATATGAACGACCACAATTATTTTTACATAGTGCCCTCAAAACGATAAATTTTTGCAAAAATTCTAATTTTAGCCGATTTTTTTTATAGATACGTGTCTAGGCCATGATTCTTAGTAAGAATCCAAAATTTCAGTTGGTTCGGAACCATAGGGGCAAAGTAATGACCGACCCCAAGTGTTCAAACGTCCGACCCCAAGTGCTAAACGACCGAACCCAAGTGTTAAAACGATGATTTAATAAAATTCTATCTGTAGAATTTTAGATTGTATCTTGTATAGACCAAGATTTTTAGTCAGAATCCAAAATTTCAGTCGGTTCGGAATATGTTCCGAGTTAAGAGACAAAGTTATGAACAACCTCAATTTTTGTTACATAGCGCCCGTAAAACGATAAATTTTTTCAAAACGTCTACTTTAAGCCGATTTTTTTATTGATACGTGTCCAGGCCATGACTCTTTGTAAGAATCCATAATTTCTGTTGGTTCGGAACCATAAGACCATTAAGACCGACCCCAAGTGTTCAAACGTCCTACCCCAAGTGCTAAACGACCGAACCCAAGTGTTAAAACGATGATTTAAAAAAATTCTATTTGAAGAATTTTAGATTGATTCTTGTACAGACCAAGATTTTTAGTCAGAATCCAAAATATCAGTCGGTTCGGAACTTTAGAGACAAAGATATGAACGACCACAATTATTTTTACAAATTACCCGTAAAACGATAAATTTTTTCAAAAATTCTACTTTTAGCCGATTTTTTTTATTGATACGTGTCCAGGCCATGATTCTTAGTAAGAATCCAAAATTTCAGTTGGTTCGGAACCATAGGGACAAAGTAATCACCGACCCCAAGTGTTCAAACGTCCGACCCCAAGTGCTAAACGACCGAACCCAAGTGTTAAAACGATGATTTAAAAAAATTCTATTTGGAGAATTTTAGATTGTACCTTATACAGACCAAGATTTTTAGTCAGAATCCAAAATTTCAGTCGGTTCGGAACTTTAGAGACAAAGATATGAACGACCACAATTATTGTTACATAGCGCCCATAAAACGATTAATTTTTTCAAAAATTCTACTTTAAGCCGATATTTTTATTGATACGTGTCCAGGCCATGATTCTAAGTAAGAATCCAAAATTTCAGTTGGTTCGGAACCATAGGGGCAAAGTAATGACCGACCCCAAGTGTTCAGACGTCCGACCCCAAGTGCTAAACGACTGAATCCAAGTGTTAAAACGATGATTTAATAAAATTCTATCTGGAGAATTATAGATTGTATCTTGTACAGACCAAGATTTTTAGTCAGAATCCAAAATTTCAGTTGGTTTGGAACTTTAGAGACAAAGTTATGAACGACCACAATAATGGTTACATAGCGCCCGTAAAACGATAAATTTTTTCAAAACGTCTACTTTAAGCCGATTTTTTTATTGATACGTGTCCAGGCCATGATTCTTTGTAAGAATCCATAATTTCTGTTGGTTCGGAACCATAAGACCATTAAGACCGACCCCAAGTGTTCAAACGTCCTACCCCAAGTGCTAAACGACCGAACCCAAGTGTTAAAACGATGATTTAATAAAATTCTATCTGGAGAATTTTAGATTGATTCTTGTACAGACCAAGATTTTTAGTCAGAATCCAAAATATCAGTCGGTTCGGAACTTTGGAGACAAAGATATGAACGACCACAATTATTTTTACATAGTGCCCGCAAAACGATAAATTTTTGCAAAAATTCTGCTTTTAGCCGTTTTTTTAATTGATATGTGTTCAGGCCATGATTCTTGGTAAGAATCCGTAATTTCTGTTAGTTCGGAACCGTAAAGCCAAAATTAAGACTGACCCCAAGTGTTCAAACGTCCTACCCCAAGTGCTAAACGACCGAACCCAAGTGTTAAAACGATGTTTTAAAAAAATTCTATTTGAAGAATTTTAGATTGATTCTTGTACAGACCAAGATTTTTAGTCAGAATCCAAAATATCAGTCGGTTCGGAACTTTAGAAACAAAGATATGAACGACCACAATTATTTTTACATAGTGCCCGCAAAACGATAAATCTTTGCAAAAATTCTGCTTTTAGCCTTTTTTAATTGATACGTGTTCAGGCCATGATTCTTGGTAAGAATCCATAATTTCTGTTAGTTCGGAACCGTAAAGCCAAAATTAAGACTGACCCCAAGTGTTCAAAAGTCCTACCCCAAGTGCTAAACGACCGAACCCAAGTGTTAAAACGATGTTTTAAAAAAATTCTATTTGAAGAATTTTAGATTGATTCTTGTACTGACCAAGATTTTTAGTCAGAATCCAAATATCAGTCGGTTCGGAACTTTAGAAACAAAGATATGAACGACCACAATTATTTTTACATAGTGCCCGCAAAACGATAAATTTTTGCAAAAATTCTAATTTTAGCCGATTTTTTTTATAGATACGTGTCTAGGCCATGATTCTTAGTTAGAATCCAAAATTTCAGTTGGTTCGGAACCATAGGGGCAAAGTAATCACCGACCCCAAGTGTTCAAACGTCCGACCCCAAGTGCTAAACGACCGAACCCAAGTGTTAAAACGATGATTTAATAAAATTCTATCTGGAGAATTTTAGATTGTATCTTGTATAGACCAAGATTTTTAGTCAGAATCCAAAATTTCAGTCGGTTCGGAATATGTTCCGAGTTAAGAGACAAAGTTATGAACAACCTCAATTTTTGTTACATAGCGCCCGTAAAACGATAAATTTTTTCAAAACGTCTACTTTAAGCCGATTTTTTTATTGATTCGTGTCCAGGCCATGACTCTTTGTAAGAATCCATAATTTCTGTTGGTTCGGAACCATAAGACCATTAAGACCGACCCCAAGTGTTCAAACGTCCTACCCCAAGTGCTAACCGACCGAACCCAAGTGTTAAAACGATGATTTAAAAAAATTCTATTTGGAGAATTTTAGATTGTATCTTGAACAGACCAAGATTTTTAGTCAGAATCCAAAATATCAGTCGGTTCGGAACTTTAGAAACAAAGATATGAACGACCACAATTATTTTTACATTGTGCCCGCAAAACGATAAATTTTTGCAAAAATTCTAATTTTAGCCGATTTTTTTTATTGATACGTGTCTAGGCCATGATTCTTAGAAAGAATCCAAAATTTCAGTTGGTTCGGAACCATAGGGGCAAAGTAATCACAGACCCCAAGTGTTCAAACGTCCGACCTCAAGTGCTAAACGACCGAACCCAAGTGTTAAAACGATGATTTAATAAAATTCTATCTGGAGAATTTTAGATTGTATCTTGTATAGACCAAGATTTTTAGTCAGAATCCAAAATTTCAGTCGGTTCGGAACATAAGAGACAAAGTTATGAACAACCACAATTTTTGTTACATAGCGCCCGTAAAACGATAAATTTTTGCAAAACGTCTACTTTAAGCCGATTTTTTTATTGATACGTGTCCAGGCCATGACTCTTTGTAAGAATCCATAATTTCTGTTGGTTCGGAACCATAAGACCATTAAGACCGACCCCAAGTGTTCAAACGTCCTACCCCAAGTGCTAAACGACCGAACCCAAGTGTTAAAACGATGATTTAAAAAAATTCTATTTGAAGAATTTTAGATTGATTCTTGTACAGACCAAGATTTTTAGTCAGAATCCAACATATCAGTCGGTTCGGAACTTTAGAAACAAAGATATGAACGACCACAATTATTTTTACATAGTGCCCGCAAAACGATAAATTTTTGCAAAAATTCTAATTTTAGCCGATTTTTTTTATTGATACGTGTCCAGGCCATGATTCTTAGTAAGAATCCAAAATTTCAGTTGGTTCGGAACCATAGGGACAAAGTTATCACCGACCCCAAGTGTTCAAACGTCCGACCCCAAGTGCTAAACGACCGAACCCAAGTGTTAAAACGATGATTTAAAAAAATTCTATTTGGAGAATTTTAGATTGTATCTTGAACAGACCAAGATTTTTAGTCAGAATCCAAAATTTCAGTCGGTTCGGAACTTTAGAGACAAAGTTATGAACGACCACAATTATTGTTACATAGCGCCCGTAAAACGATCAATTTTTTCAAAAATTCTACTTTAAGCCGATTTTTTTATTGATACATGTACAGGTCATGATTCTTTGTAAGAATCCAAAATTTCAGTTGGTTCGGAACCATAGGGGCAAAGTAATCACCGACCCCAAGTGCTCAAACGTCCGACCCCAAGTGCTAAACGACCGAACCCAAGTGTTAAAACGATGATTTAAAAAAATTCTATTTGGAGAATTTTAGATTGTATCTTGAACATACCAAGATTTTTAGTCAGAATCCAAAATTTCAGTCGGTTCGGAACTTTAGAGACAAAGATATGAACGACCACAATTATTGTTACATAGCGCCCATAAAACGATTAATTTTTTCAAAAATTCTACTTTAAGCCGATATTTTTATTGATACGTGTCCAGGCCATGATTCTTAGTAAGAATCCAAAATTTCAGTTGGTTCGGAACCATAGGGGCAAAGTAATGACCGACCCCAAGTGTTCAAACGTCCGACCCCAAGTGCTAAACGACCGAACCCAAGTGTTAAAACGATGATTTAATAAAATTCTATCTGGAGAATTATAGATTGTATCTTGGACAGGCCAAGATTTTTAGTCAGAATCCAAAATTTCAGTTGGTTCGGAACTTAAGAGACAAAGTTATGAACGACCACAATTATTGTTACATAGCGCCCGTAAAACGATCAATTTTTTCAAAAATTCTACTTTAAGCCGATTTTTTTATTGATACATGTACAGGTCATGATTCTTTGTAAGAATCCAAAATTTCAGTTGGTTCGGAACCATAGGGGCAAAGTAATCACCGACCCCAAGTGTTCAAACGTCCGACCCCAAGTGCTAAACGACCGAACCCAAGTGTTAAAACGATGATTTAATAAAATTCTATCTGGAGAATTTTAGATTGTATCTTGTACAGACCAAGATTTTTAGTCAGAATCCAAAATTTCAGTCGGTTCGGAACATAAGAGACAAAGTTATGAACAACCACAATTATTGTTACATAGCGCCCGTAAAACAATAAATTTTTTCAAAACGTCTACTTTAAGCCGATTTTTTTATTGATACGTGTCCAGGCCATGATTCTTAGTAAGAATCCAAAATTTCAGTTGGTTCGGAACCATAGGGACAAAGTAATCACCGACCCCAAGTGTTCAAACGTCCGACCCCAAGTGCTAAACGACTGAACCCAAGTGTTAAAACGATGATTTAAAAAAATTCTATTTGGAGAATTTTAGATTGTATCTTGAACAGACCAAGATTTTTAGTCAGAATCCAAAATTTCAGTCGGTTCGGAACTTTAGAGACAAAGATATGAACGACCACAATTATTGTTACATAGCGCCCATAAAACGATTAATTTTTTCAAAAATTCTACTTTAAGCCGATATTTTTATTGATACGTGTCCAGGCCATGATTCTTAGTAAGAATCCATAACTTCTGTTGGTTCGGAACCATAAGACCATTTAGACCGACCCCAAGTGTTCAAACGTCCTACCCCAAGTTCTAAACGACCGAACCCAAGTGTTAAAACGATGTTTTAAAAAATTCTATTTGAAGAATTTTAGATTGATTCTTGTACAGACCAAGATTTTTAGTCAGAATCCAAAATATCTGTCGGTTCGGAACTTTAGAAACAAAGATATGAACGACCACAATTATTTTTACATAGTGTTCGCAAAACGATAAATTTTTGCAAAAATTCTAATTTTAGCCGATTTTTTTTATTGATACGTGTCCAGGCCATGATTCTTAGTAAGAATCCAAAATTTCAGTTGGTTCGGAACCATAGGGACAAAGTAATCACCGACTTCAAGTGTTCAAACGTCCGACCCCAAGTGCTAAACGACTAAACCCAAGTGTTAAAACAATGATTTAAAAAAATTCTATTTGGAGAATTTTAGATTGTATCTTGAACATACCAAGATTTTTAATCAGAAGCCAAAATTTCAGTCGGTTCGGAACTTTAGAGACAAAGTTATGAACGACCACAATTATTGTTACATAGCGCCCATAAAACGATCAATTTTTTCAAAAATTCTACTTTTAGCCGATTTCTTATTGATACGTGTCCAGGCCATGATTCTTTGTAAGAATCCAAAGTTTCAGTTGGTTCGGAACCATAGGGACAAAGTTATCACCGACCTCAAGTGTTGAGACGTCCGACCCCAAGTGTTAAACGACCGAACCCAAGTGTTAAACTGTTGGATGTTGTGTGTTGTGATTGTCCTATTTTATATTTAAATTCATATAGCACTGAACATTTCCTTATCATTCATTTTAAAGTAATGACCGACCCCAAGTGTTCAAACGTCCGACCCCAAGTGCTAAACGACCGAACGCAAGTGTTTAAACGATGATTTAATAAAATTCTATCTGGAGAATTTTAGATTGTATCTTGTACAGACCAAGATTTTTAGTCAGAATTCAAAATTTCAGTTGGTTCGGAACCAAAGGGACAAATTAATGACCAACCCCAAGTGTTCAAACGTCCGACCCCAAGTGCTAAACGACCGAACCCAAGAGGTAAAACGATGATTTAACAAAATTCTCTTTATAGAATTTTTGATTGATTCTTGTTCAGACCAAGATTTTTAGTCAAAATCCTAAATTTCAGTCGGTTCAGAACTTTAGAGACAAAGTTATTAAAGACCACAATTATTTTTACATGGCGCCCGTAAAACGATCAATTTTTTCAAAAATTTTACTTTTAGCCGATTTTTTATTGGTACGTGTCCAGGCCATGATTCTTAGTAAGAATCCAAAATTTCAGTTGGTTCGGAAGCATAGGGACAAAGTAATGACCGACCCCAAGTGTTCAAACGTCCTACCCCAAGTGCTAAAACGACCGAACCCAAGTGTTAAAACGATGAGTTAAAAAAATTCTATTTGGAGAATTTTAGATTGTATCTTGTACAGACCAAGATTTTTAGTCAGAATCCAAAATTTCAGTCGGTTCGGAACATAAGAGACAAAGTTATGAACAACCACAATTATTGTTACATCGCGCCCGTAAAACAATAATTTTTTTCAAAACGTCTACTTTAAGCCGATTTATTTATTGATACGTGTCCAGGCCATGATTCTTTGTAAGAATCCATAATTTCTGTTGGTTCGGAACCATAAGACCATTAAGACCGACCCCAAGTGTTCAAACGTCCTACCCGAAGTGCTAAACGACCGAACCCAAGTGTTAAAACGATGATTTAAAAAAATTCTATTTGAAGAATTTTAGATTGATTCTTGTACAGACCAAGATTTTTAGTCAAAATCCAAAATATCAGTCGGTTCGGAACATAAGAGACAAAGTTATGAACAACCACAATTATTGTTACATCGCGCCCGTAAAACAATAAATTTTTTCAAAACGTCTACTTTAAGCCGATTTTTTTATTGATACGTGTTCAGGCCATGATTCTTGGTAAGAATCCATAATTTCTGTTAGTTCGGAACCATAAAGCCAAAATTAAGACTGACCCCAAGTGTTCAAACGTCCTACCCCAAGTGCTAAATGACCGAACCCAAGTGTTAAAACGATGTTTTAAAAAAATTCTATTTGAAGAATTTTAGATTGATTCTTGTAGAGACCAAGATTTTTAGTCAGAATCTAAAATATCAGTCGGTTCGGAACTTTAGAAACAAAGATATGAACGACCACAATTATTTTTACATAGTGTTCGCTAAACGATAAATTTTTGCAAAAATTCTCATTTTAGCCGATTTTTTTATTGATACGTGTCCAGGCCATGATTCTTAGTAAGAATCCAAAATTTCAGTTGGTTCGGAACCATACGGACAAAGTTATCACCGACCCCAAGTGTTCAGACGTCCGACCCCAAGTGCTAAACGACCGAACTCAAGGGTTAAAACTGTTGGATGTTGTGTGTTGTGATTGTCCTATTTTATATTTAAATTCATATAGCACTGAACATTTCCTTATCATTCATTTTAAAGTAATGACCGACCCCAAGTGTTCAAACGTCCGACCCCAAGTGCTAAACGACCGAACCCAAGTGTTAAAACGATGATTTAATAAAATTCTATCTGGAGAATTTTAGATTGTATCTTGTACAGACCAAGATTTTTAGTCAAAATCCAAAATTTCAGTTGGTTCGGAACTTTAGAGACAAAGTTATGAACGACCACAATTATTGTTACATAGCGCCCGTAAAACGATCAATTTTTTCAAAAATTCTACTTTAAGCCGATTTTTTTATTGATACGTGTCCAGGCCATGATTCTTAATAAGAATCCAAAATTTCAGTTGGTTCGAAACCAAAGGGACAAAGTAATGACCAACCCCAAGTGTTCAAACGTCCGACCCCAAGTGCTAAACGACCGAACCCAAGTGTTAAAACGATGATTTTACAAAATTCTCTTTGTAGATTTTTTGATTGATTCTTGTTCAGACCAAGATTTTTAGTCAGAATCCAAAATTTCATTCGGTTCGGAACTTTAGAGACAAAGTTATGAAGACCACAATTATTGTTACAAAGCGCCCATAAAACGATCAATTTTTTCAAAAATTCTACTTAAAGCCGATTTCTTATTGATACGTGTCCAGGCCATGATTCTTAGTAAGAATCCAAAATTTAAATGGTTCGGAACCATAGGGGCAAAGTAATGACCGACCCCAAGTGTTCAAACGTCCTACCCCAAGTTCTAAACGACCGAACCCAAGTGTTAAAACGATGTTTTAAAAAATTCTATTTGAAGAATTTTAGATTGATTCTTGTACAGACCAAGATTTTAGTCAGAATCCAAAATATCAGTCGGTTCGGAACTTTAGAAACAAAGATATGAACGACCACAATTATTTTTACATAGTGTTCGCAAAACGATAAATTTTTGCAAAAATTCTAATTTTAGCCGATTTTTTTTATTGATACGTGTCCAGGCCATGATTCTTAGTAAGAATCCAAAATTTCAGTTGGTTCGGAACCATAAGACCATTAAGACCGACCCCAAGTGTTCAAACGTCCTACCCCAAGTGCTAAACGACCGAACCCAAGTGTTAAAACGAAGTTTTAAAAAAATTCTATTTGAAGAATTTCTAGATTGATTCTTGTACAGACCAAGATTTTTAGTCAGAATCCAAAATATCAGTCGGTTCGGAACTTTAGAAACAATGTTATGAACGACCACAATTATTTTTACATAGTGCCCGCAAAACGATAAATTTTTGCAAAAATTCTAATTTTAGCCGATTTTTTTTATTGATTCGTGTCCAGGCCATGATTCTTAGTAAGAATCCAAAATTTCAGTTGGTTCGGAACCATAGGGACAAAGTAATCACCGACCATAAGTGTTCAAACGTCCGACCCCAAGTGCTAAACGACTGAACCCAAGTGTTAAAACGATGATTTAAAAAAATTCTATTTGGAGAATTTTAGATTGTATCTTGAACAGACCAAGATTTTTAGTCAGAATCCAAAATTTCAGTCGGTTCGGAACTTTAGAGACAAAGTTATGAACAACCACAATTATTGTTACATAGCGCCCATAAAACGATCAATTTTTTCAAAAATTCTACTTTAAGCCGATTTCTTATTGATACGTGTCCAGGCCATGATTCTTTGTAAGAATCAAAAATTTCAGTTGGTAGGGAACCATAGGGACAAAGTAATCACCGACCCCAAGTGTTCAAACGTCCGACCCCAAGTGCTAAACGACCGAACCCAAGTGTTAAAACGATGATTAAAAAAATTCTATTTGGAGAATTTTAGATTGTATCTTGAACATACCAAGATTTTAAGTCAGAATCCAAAATTTCAGTCGGTTCGGAACATTAGAGACAAAGATATGAACGACCACAATTATTGTTACATAGCGCCCATAAAACGATTAATTTTTTCAAAAATTCTACTTTAAGCCGATATTTTTATTGATACGTGTCCAGGCCATGAATCTTAGTAAGAATCTAAAATTTCAGTTGGTTCGGAACCATAGGGGCAAAGTAATGACCGACCCCAAGTGTTCAAACGTCCGACCCCAAGTGCTAAACGAACGAACCCAAGTGTTAAAACGATGATTTAATAAAATTCTATCTGGAGAATTTTAGATTGTATCTTGTACAGACCAAGATTTTTAGTCAGAATCCAAAATTTCAGTTTGTTCGGAACTTTAGAGACAAAGTTTTGAACGACCACAATTATTGTTACATAGCGCCCGTAAAACGATCAATTTTTTCAAAAATTCTACTTTAAGCCGATTTTTTTATTTATACATGTACAGGCCATGATTCTTAGTAAGAATCCAAAATTTCAGTTGGTTCGGAACCATAAGACCATTAAGACCGACCCCAAGTGTTCAAACGTCCTACCCCAAGTGCTAAACGACCGAACCCAAGTGTTAAAACGATGATTTAAAAAAATCCTATTTGAAGAATTTTAGATTGATTCTTGTACAGACCAAGATTTTTAGTCAGAATGCAAAATATCAGTCGGTTCGGAACTTTGGAGACAAAGATATGAACGACCACAATTATTTTACATAGCGCCCATAAAACGATTAATTTTTTCCAAAATTCTACTTAAGCCGATTTTTTTATTGATACGTGTCCAGGCCATGATTCTTAGTAAGAATCCATAACTTCTGTTGGTTCGGAACCATAAGACCATTTAGACCGACCCCAAGTGTTCAAACGTCCTACCCCAAGTTCTAAACGACCGAACCCAAGTGTTAAAACGATGTTTTAAAAAATTCTATTTGAAGAATTTTAGATTGATTCTTGTACAGACCAAGATTTTTAGTCAGAATCCAAAATATCATTCGGAATTTTAGAAACAAAGATATGAACGACCACAATTATTTTTACATAGTGTTCGCAAAACGATAAATTTTTGCAAAAATTCTAATTTTAGCCGATTTTTTTTATTGATACGAGTCCAGGCCATGATTCTTAGTAAGAATCCAAAATTTCAGTTGGTTCGGAACCATAGGGACAAAGTAATCACCGACTTCAAGTGTTCAAACGTCCGACCCCAAGTGCTAAACGACTAAACCCAAGTGTTAAAACAATGATTTAAAAAAATTCTATTTGGAGAATTTTAGATTGTATCTTGAACATACCAAGATTTTTAGTCAGAAGCCAAAATTTCAGTCGGTTCGGAACTTTAGAGACAAAGTTATGAACGACCACAATTATTGTTACATAGCGCCCATAAAACGATCAATTTTTTCAAAAATTCTACTTTAAGCCGATTTCTTATTGATACGTGTCCAGGCCATGATTCTTTGTAAGAATCCAAAGTTTCAGTTGGTTCGGAACCATAGGGACAAAGTTATCACCGACCCCAAGTGTTCAGACGTCCGACCCCAAGTGTTAAACGACCGAACCCAAGTGTTAAACTGTTGGATGTTGTGTGTTGTGATTGTCCTATTTTATATTTAAATTCATATAGCACTGAACATTTCCTTATCATTCATTTTAAAGTAATGACCGACCCCAAGTGTTCAAACGTCCGACCCCAAGTGCTAAACGACCGAACGCAAGTGTTTAAACGATGATTTAATAAAATTCTATCTGGAGAATTTTAGATTGTATCTTGTACAGACCAAGATTTTTAGTCAGAATTCAAATTTTCAGTTGGTTCGGAACCAAAGGGACAAATTAATGACCAACCCCAAGTGTTCAAACGTCCGACCCCAAGTGCTAAACGACCGAACCCAAGAGGTAAAACGATGATTTAACAAAATTCTCTTTATAGAATTTTTGATTGATTCTTGTTCAGACCAAGATTTTTAGTCAAAATCCTAAATTTCAGTCGGTTCAGAACTTTAGAGACAAAGTTATTAAAGACCACAATTATTTTTACATGGCGCCCGTAAAACGATCAATTTTTTCAAAAATTTTACTTTTAGCCGATTTTTTATTGGAACGTGTCCAGGCCATGATTCTTAGTAAGAATCCAAAATTTCAGTTGGTTCGGAAGCATAGGGACAAAGTAATGACCGACCCCAAGTGTTCAAACGTCCTACCCCAAGTGCTAAAACGACCGAACCAAGGTGTTAAAACGATGAGTTAAAAAAATTCTATTTGGAGAATTTTAGATTGTATCTTGTACAGACCAAGATTTTTAGTCAGAATCCAAAATTTCAGTCGGTTCGGAACATAAGAGACAAAGTTATGAACAACCACAATTATTGTTACATCGCGCCCGTAAAACAATAAATTTTTTCAAAACGTCTACTTTAAGCCGATTTATTTATTGATACGTGTCCAGGCCATGATTCTTTGTAAGAATCCATAATTTCTGTTGGTTCGGAACCATAAGACCATTAAGACCGACCCCAAGTGTTCAAACGTCCTACCCGCAGTGCTAAACGACCGAACCCAAGTGTTAAAACGATGATTTAAAAAATTCTATTTGAAGAATTTTAGATTGATTCTTGTACAGACCAAGATTTTTAGTCAAAATCCAAAATATCAGTCGGTTCGGAACATAAGAGACAAAGTTATGAACAACCACAATTATTGTTACATCGCGCCCGTAAAACAATAATTTTTTTCAAAACGTCTACTTTAAGCCGATTTTTTTATTGATACGTGTTCAGGCCATGATTCTTGGTAAGAATCCATAATTTCTGTTAGTTCGGAACCATAAAGCCAAAATTAAGACTGACCCCAAGTGTTCAAACGTCCTACCCCAAGTGCTAAATGACCGAACCCAAGTGTTAAAACGATGTTTTAAAAAAATTCTATTTGAAGAATTTTAGATTGATTCTTGTAGAGACCAAGATTTTTAGTCAGAATCCAAAATATCAGTCGGTTCGGAACTTTAGAAACAAAGATATGAACGACCACAATTATTTTTACATAGTGTTCGCAAAACGATAAATTTTTGCAAAAATTCTCATTTTAGCCGATTTTTTTATTGATACGTGTCCAGGCCATGATTCTTAGTAAGAATCCAAAATTTCAGTTGGTTCGGAACCATACGGACAAAGTTATCACCGACCCCAAGTGTTCAGACGTCCGACCCCAAGTGCTAAACGACCGAACCCAAGGGTTAAAACTGTTGGATGTTGTGTGTTGTGATTGTCCTATTTTATATTTAAATTCATATAGCACTGAACATGTCCTTATCATTCATTTTAAAGTAATGACCGACCCCAAGTGTTCAAACGTCCGACCCCAAGTGCTAAACGACCGAACCCAAGTGTTAAAACGATGATTTAATAAAATTCTATCTGGAGAATTTTAGATTGTATCTTGTACAGACCAAGATTTTTAGTCAAAATCCAAAATTTCAGTTGGTTCGGAACTTTAGAGACAAAGTTATGAACGACCACAATTATTGTTACATAGCGCCCGTAAAACGATCAATTTTTTCAAAAATTCTACTTTAAGCCGATTTTTTTATTGATACGTGTCCAGGCCATGATTCTTAATAAGAATCCAAAATTTCAGTTGGTTCGAAACCAAAGGGACAAAGTAATGACCAACCCCAAGTGTTCAAACGTCCGACCCCAAGTGCTAAACGACCGAACCCAAGTGTTAAAACCATGATTTTACAAAATTCTCTTTGTAGATTTTTTGATTGATTCTTGTTCAGACCAAGATTTTTAGTCAGAATCCAAAATTTCAGTCGGTTCGGAACTTTAGAGACAAAGTTATGAAGACCACAATTATTGTTACAAAGCGCCCATAAAACGATCAATTTTTTCAAAAATTCTACTTAAAGCCGATTTCTTATTGATACGTGTCCAGGCCATGATTCTTAGTAAGAATCCAAAATTTAAATGGTTCGGAACCATAGGGGCAAAGTAATGACCGACCCCAAGTGTTCAAACGTCCGACCCCAAGTGCTAAACGACCGAACCCAAGTGTTAAAACGATGATTTAATAAAATTCTATCTGGAGAATTTTAGATTGTATCTTGTAGAGACCAAGATTTTTAGTCAGAATCCAAAATTTCAGTCGGTTCGGAACTTTAGATACAAAGTTATGAACAACCACAATTATTGTTACATGGCGCCGGTAATACGATCAATTTTTTCAAAACGTCTACTTTAAGCCGATTTTTTTATTGATACGTGTCCAGGCCATGATTCTTAGTAAGAATCCAAAATTTCAGTTGTTTCGGAACCAAAGGGACATAGTAATGACCAACCCCAAGTGTTCAAACGTCTGACCCCAAGTGCTAAACGACCGAACCCAAGAGTTAAAACGATGATTTAACAAAATTCTCTTTGTAGATTTTTTGATTGATTCTTGTTCAGACAAAGATTTTTAGTCCGAATCCAAAATTTCAGTCGGTTCAGAACTTTAGAGACAAAGTTATGAACGACCACAATTATTTTTACATGGCGCCCGTAAAACGATCAAGTTTTTCAAAAATTTTACTTTTAGCCGATTTTTTATTGATACGTGTCCAGGCCATGATTCTTGGTAAGAATCCATAATTTCTGTTGGTTCGGAACCATAAAGCCAAAATTATCACTGACCCCAAGTGTTCATACGTCCTACCCCAAGTGCTAAACGACTGAACCCAAGTGTTAAAACGATGATTTCAAAGCATTCTATTTGAAGAATTTCAGATTGATTCTTATACAGACCAAGATTTTTAGTCAGAATCCAAAATTTCAGTCGGTTCAGAACTTTAGAGACAAAGTTTTGAACGACCACAATTATTTTTACATGGCGCCCGTAAAACGATCAATTTTTTCAAAAATTCTACTTTTAGCCGATTTTTTTATTGGTACGTGTCCAGGCCATGATTCTTAGTAAGAATCCAAAATTTCAGTTGGTTCGGAAGCATAGGGACAAAGTAATGACCGACCCCAAGTGTTCAAACGTCCTACCCCAAGTGCTAAAACGACCGAACCCAAGTGTTAAAACGATGATTTAAAAAAATTCTATTTGGAGATTTTTAGATTGTATCTTGAACAGACCAAGATTTTTAGTCAGAATACAAAATTTCAGTCGGTTCGGAACTTTAGAGACAAAGTTATGAACGACCACAATTATTTTTACATAGCGCCCGTAAAACGATCAATTTTTTCAAAAATTTTACTTTTAGCCGATTTTTTATTCGTACGTGTCCAGGCCATGATTCTTAGTAAGAATCCAAAATTTCAGTTGGTTCGGAACCATAGGGACAAAGTAATCACCGACCCCAAGTGTTCAAACGTCCCACCCCAAGTGCTAAAACGACCGAACCCAAGTGTTACAACGGTGAGTTAAAAAAATTCTATCTGGAGAATTTTAGATTGTATCTTGTACAGACCAAGCTTTTTAGTGAGAATCCAAAATTTCAGTCGGTTCGGAACTTTAGAGACAAAGTTATGAACGACCACTATTATTGTTACATAGCGCCCGTAAAACGATCAATTTTTTCAAAAATTCTACTTTGTGTCCAGGCCATGATTCTTAATAAGAATCCAAAATTTCAGTTGGTTCGGAACCAAAGGGACAAAGTAATGACCAACCCCAAGTGTTCAAACTTCCGACCCCAAGTGCTAAACGACCGAACCCAAGTGTTAAAACGATGATTTTACAAAATTCTCTTTGTAGATTTTTTGATTGATTCTTGTTCAGACCAAGATTTTTAGTCAGAATCCAAAATTTCAGTCGGTTCGGAACTTTAGAGACAAAGTTATGAACGACCACAATTATTGTTACATAGCGCCCGTAAAACGATCAATTTTTTCAAAAATTCTACTTTAAGCCGATTTTTTTATTGATACGTGTCCAGGCCATGATTCATAGTAAGAATCCAAAATTTCAGTTGGTTTGGAACCAAAGGGACAAAGTAATGACCAACCCCAAGTGTTCAAACGTCCGACCTAAACCTAAGTGCTAAACGACCGAACCCAAGAGTTAAAACGATGATTTAACAAAATTCTCTTTGTAGAATTTATGATTGATTCTTGTTCAGACCAAGATTTTTAGTCAAAATCCTAAATTTCAGTCGGTTCAGAACTTTAGAGACAAAGTAATGAAAGACCACAATTATTTTTACATTGTGCCCGCAAAACGATAAATTTTTGCAAAAATTCTGCTTTTAGCCGTTTTTTTAATTGATATGTGTTCAGGCCATGATTCTTGGTAAGAATCCGTAATTTCTGTTAGTTCGGAACCGTAAAGCCAAAATTAAGACTGACCCCAAGTGTTCAAACGTCCTACCCCAAGTGCTAAACGACCGAACCCAAGTGTTAAAACGATGTTTTAAAAAAATTCTATTTGAAGAATTTTAGATTGATTCTTGTACAGACCAAGATTTTTAGTCAGAATCCAAATATCAGTCGGTTCGGAACTTTAGAAACAAAGATATGAACGACCACAATTATTTTTACATAGTGCCCGCAAAACGATAAATTTTTGCAAAAATTCTAATTTTAGCCGATTTTTTTTATAGATACGTGTCTAGGCCATGATTCTTAGTAAGAATCCAAAATTTCAGTTAGTTCGGAACCATAGGGGCAAAGTAATCACCGACCCCAAGTGTTCAAACGTCCTACCCCAAGTGCTAAACGACCGAACCCAAGTGTTAAAACGATGATTTAATAAAATTCTATCTGGAGAATTTTAGATTGTATCTTGTATAGACCAAGATTTTTAGTCAGAATCCAAAATTTCAGTCGGTTCGGAATATGTTCCGAGTTAAGAGACAAAGTTATGAACAACCTCAATTTTTGTTACATAGCGCCCGTAAAACGATAAATTTTTTCAAAACGTCTACTTTAAGCCGATTTTTTTATTGATACGTGTCCAGGCCATGACTCTTTGTAAGAATCCATAATTTCTGTTGGTTCGGAACCATAAGACCATTAAGACCGACCCCAAGTGTTCAAACGTCCTACCCCAAGTGCTAACCGACCGAACCCAAGTGTTAAAACGATGATTTAAAAAAATTCTATTTGGAGAATTTTAGATTGTATCTTGAACAGACCAAGATTTTTAGTCAGAATCCAAAATATCAGTCGGTTCGGAACTTTAGAAACAAAGATATGAACGACCACAATTATTTTTACATTGTGCCCGCAAAACGATAAATTTTTGCAAAAATTCTAATTTTAGCCGATTTTTTTTATTGATACGTGTCTAGGCCATGATTCTTAGAAAGAATCCAAAATTTCAGTTGGTTCGGAACCATAGGGGCAAAGTAATCACAGACCCCAAGTGTTCAAACGTCCGACCCCAAGTGCTAAACGACCGAACCCAAGTGTTAAAACGATGATTTAATAAAATTCTATCTGGAGAATTTTAGATTGTATCTTGTATAGACCAAGATTTTTAGTCAGAATCCAAAATTTCAGTCGGTTCGGAACATAAGAGACAAAGTTATGAACAACCACAATTTTTGTTACATAGCGCCCGTAAAACGATAAATTTTTTCAAAACGTCTACTTTAAGCCGATTTTTTTATTGATACGTGTCCAGGCCATGACTCTTTGTAAGAATCCATAATTTCTGTTGGTTCGGAACCATAAGACCATTAAGACCGACCCCAAGTATTCAAACGTCCTACCCCAAGTGCTAAACGACCGAACCCAAGTGTTAAAACGATGATTTAAAAAAATTCTATTTGAAGAATTTTAGATTGATTCTTGTACAGACCAAGATTTTTAGTCAGAATCCAAAATATCAGTCGGTTCGGAACTTTAGAAACAAAGATATGAACGACCACAATTATTTTTACATAGTGCCCGCAAAACGATAAATTTTTGCAAAAATTCTAATTTTAGCCGATTTTTTTTATTGATACGTGTCCAGGCCATGATTCTTAGTAAGAATCCAAAATTTCAGTTGGTTCGGAACCATAGGGACAAAGTAATCACCGACCCCAAGTGTTCAAACGTCCGACCCCAAGTGCTAAACGACTGAACCCAAGTGTTAAAACGATTATTTAAAAAAATTCTATTTGGAGAATTTTAGATTGTATCTTGAACAGACCAAGATTTTTAGTCAGAATCCAAAATTTCAGTCGGTTCGGAACTTTAGAGACAAAGTTATGAACGACCACAATTATTGTTACATAGCGCCCGTAAAACGATCAATTTTTTCAAAAATTCTACTTTAAGCCGATTTTTTTATTGATACATGTACAGGTCATGATTCTTTGTAAGAATCCAAAATTTCAGTTGGTTCGGAACCATAGGGGCAAAGTAATCACCGACCCCAAGTGTTCAAACGTCCGACCCCAAGTGCTAAACGACCGAACCCAAGTGTTAAAACGATGATTTAAAAAAATTCTATTTGGAGAATTTTAGATTGTATCTTGAACATACCAAGATTTTTAGTCAGAATCCAAAATTTCAGTCGGTTCGGAACTTTAGAGACAAAGATATGAACGACCACAATTATTGTTACATAGCGCCCATAAAACGATTAATTTTTTCAAAAATTCTACTTTAAGCCGATATTTTTATTGATACGTGTCCAGGCCATGATTCTTAGTAAGAATCCAAAATTTCAGTTGGTTCGGAACCATAGGGGCAAAGTAATGACCGACCCCAAGTGTTCAAACGTACGACCCCAAGTGCTAAACGACCGAACCCAAGTGTTAAAACGATGATTTAATAAAATTCTATCTGGAGAATTATAGATTGTATCTTGGACAGACCAAGATTTTTAGTCAGAATCCAAAATTTCAGTTGGTTCGGAACTTAAGAGACAAAGTTATGAACGACCACAATTATTGTTACATAGCGCCCGTAAAACGATCAATTTTTTCAAAAATTCTACTTTAAGCCGATTTTTTTATTGATACATGTACAGGTCATGATTCTTTGTAAGAATCCAAAATTTCAGTTGGTTCGGAACCATAGGGGCAAAGTAATCACCGACCCCAAGTGTTCAAACGTCCGACCCCAAGTGCTAAACGACCGAACCCAAGTGTTAAAACGATGATTTAAAAAAATTCTATTCGGAGAATTTTAGATTGTATCTTGAACATACCAAGATTTTTAGTCAGAATCCAAAATTTCAGTCGGTTCGGAACTTTAGAGACAAAGATATGAACGACCACAATTATTGTTACATAGCGCCCATAAAACGATTAATTTTTTCAAAAATTCTACTTTAAGCCGATATTTTTATTGATACGTGTCCAGGCCATGATTCTTAGTAAGAATCCAAAATTTCAGTTGGTTCTGAACCATAGGGGCAAAGTAATGACCGACCCCAAGTGTTCAAACGTCCGACCCCAAGTGCTAAACGACCGAACCCAAGTGTTAAAACGATGATTTAATAAAATTCTATCTGGAGAATTATAGATTGTATCTTGGACAGACCAAGATTTTTAGTCAGAATCCAAAATTTCAGTTGGTTCGGAACTTAAGAGACAAAGTTATGAACGACCACAATTATTGTTACATAGCGCCCGTAAAACGATCAATTTTTTCAAAAATTCTACTTTAAGCCGATTTTTTTATTGATACATGTACAGGTCATGATTCTTTGTAAGAATCCAAAATTTCAGTTGGTTCGGAACCATAGGGGCAAAGTTATCACCGACCCCAAGTGTTCAAACGTCCGACCCCAAGTGCTAAACGACCGAACCCAAGTGTTAAAACGATGATTTAATAAAATTCTATCTGGAGAATTTTAGATTGTATCTTGTACAGACCAAGATTTTTAGTCAGAATCCAAAATTTCAGTCGGTTCGGAACATAAGAGACAAAGTTATGAACAACCACAATTATTGTTACATAGCGCCCGTAAAACGATAAATTTTTTCAAAACGTCTCCTTTAAGCCGATTTTTTTATTGATACGTGTCCAGGCCATGATTCTTAGTAAGAATCCAAAATTTCAGTTGGTTCGGAACCATAGGGACAAAGTAATCACCGACCCCAAGTGTTCAAACGTCCGACCCCAAGTGCTAAACGACTGAACCCAAGTGTTAAAACGATGATTTAAAAAAATTCTATTTGGAGAATTTTAGATTGTATCTTGAACAGACCAAGATTTTTAGTCAGAATCCAAAATTTCAGTCGGTTCGGAACTTTAGAGACAAAGATATGAACGACCACAATTATTGTTACATAGCGCCCATAAAACGATTAATTTTTTCAAAAATTCTACTTTAAGCCGATATTTTTATTGATACGTGTCCAGGCCATGATTCTTAGTAAGAATCCATAACTTCTGTTGGTTCGGAACCATAAGACCATTTAGACCGACCCCAAGTGTTCAAACGTCCAACCCCAAGTTCTAAACGACCGAACCCAAGTGTTAAAACGATGTTTTAAAAAATTCTATTTGAAGAATTTTAGATTGATTCTTGTACAGACCAAGATTTTTAGTCAGAATCCAAAATATCTGTCGGTTCGGAACTTTAGAAACAAAGATATGAACGACCACAATTATTTTTACATAGTGTTCGCAAAACGATAAATTTTTGCAAAAATTCTAATTTTAGCCGATTTTTTTTATTGATACGTGTCCAGGCCATGATTCTTAGTAAGAATCCAAAATTTCAGTTGGTTCGGAACCATAAGACCATTAAGACCGACCCCAAGTGTTCAAACGTCCTACCCCAAGTGCTAAACGACCGAACCCAAGTGTTAAAACGATGTTTTAAAAAAATTCTATTTGAAGAATTTCTAGATTGATTATTGTACAGAAAACTGGAGGTTCCCCACCACTTTCCCACGGCGTTCTAAGGAAACAGATGGTTTCCTCCTTCACCGTACACGTCAGGACTCTAATTTTTTTATTTATAAAGAAGCTATTTTTTTTATTAAAATGACTCTAGACCTCCAATGTCCGGGCATACATTGTTAGCAGGCAGTATGCGAGTGCGTACATGGTGTTAGTTATTTATTTCACAGTATCACGTCTCATCTCCGCCACTGGATATAGCTGAAAACAAAGTTTATTAATAGAAAAGAGGAAAGGTTACTAGAAAAAAAAAAAAACATTATTATGATGAGATTGTACGACCTAACCAAAGCAACTGAGTTGCAGTCGTCCGGCAGTCCCGCCGAGGATAAGCGGAGCCATCAGTCCAGTCGCAAGCGGGACTCGATGTCCGCGCCCCTAAGCCGGCTTCCCGGTACGCCCTCGAAGAAAGTGTTGGAATTAAAGAGTGAAAGACCTGAAGACCCTAGGGATAAAAGTGAGCATCGGGTCACCGGAGGCAGGGCGGAAGGGCACCGGTCCGCAACGGTTGGTCTTCAGGCCCGCTCATGGCGACGGGGGAGGCGCGGGCGGGTTATGCAACCGCTGCCTTGGGAGTCATCTCCTCAGTTGATGCACGGTCATAGGTCTAGTCCACCCCCTTGATGGGGTGTAAGACAATACAAAATGATTTTTTTATTTTTTTTTTTTATTTA
Source organism: Limnephilus marmoratus (assembly GCA_917880885.1). NCBI lineage: Eukaryota > Metazoa > Arthropoda > Insecta > Trichoptera > Limnephilidae > Limnephilus > Limnephilus marmoratus. The sequence continues at coordinate 35,026,078 of OU862929.1, read as the reverse complement.
TTTATTAGATTAAATATACATTTAGTACAAAAATTTGAGTAGACCCACAAAGCTGTCATATGACAGCTTGTCTGCAGGTTCTAACAATTTAAACATTCTTAATATAATATCTGAGAAAATATTTGTAAATACATTTATAGTTTTAAGGAAACATTAGAATAGATCACATAGTAATATTAGATATTTTAACTTACAATCATAATATATAAGATATTTCAATATATCTGCCTAATAACAAGATATGTAGGCAGCTATATTAAGATATTCAAAGATACATGGAGTTTTCGTTCATTAACCATAGTTTTATCATTTTAGGACTTAGTCTCTCATTTTTTTCAAATTTTATGTTTTTATTGATTTTATTGAAAATCACTGGTATTAGATATTCAAGAGTACGGCTTCCATATTTATTTAATATTCGAGGAGTTTTTAGGCCCTTTCCTTCTCTAAATCTTGTGGTATGTTTGTGTACAAGTAGGTGTTTGTAAGGGCTTTCCCCCATATTATCCATAATAGTAGTGAACCAGTGGAGACCTTTTATTGTAAGTAGGCTCTCTGAGCCATACAGTAGTTTTAAGTTATGTCTCTGTTTGTAAATATTTGTTGTGACAATTTTTTTTATTATGGCAGTTTGTAAATTTTCAATATATTTAATGTAAGTAGTGCTTGCATGTCCCCAAGTTCGAATACCATATCTAAGGATGGATTCGACCATAGAAAAATATATGAGTTTAAGAGTACAATGAGGCAAAATAAATTTTAATTTGTAAAAGTTACTAGCTAAGGATCTGAGCTGGTTACAAATTTTAGCCACTTGTTTATCCCACTTAAAATTGTTATCAACAATTATTCCCAGATAAGTATATTCATTTGTGAAATCTATTTTTTCACAGTCACAAACATTAACAATTCCTCTATGTATACAGTCAAAGCTATGAGCGGTTATTTTAGGAACATTCCACATTTTCAAACTTGGTGATTTTATGTACATGCATTTGGTTTTTTTCACATTAATAATTAATCCTACATCATGAGCCCATTTGAGAAGCTCGTTAAAATCTCTTTGTAATTCTTGTATAGCTATTTCAGGATTTTCATGTGATACAACAAGAGCAGTATCATCAGCAAAAATGAATCGACGAGCTTTTTTGAAAATCTTACACATAGCAATTACATATATAATATATAATTTTGGACCTAGAATTGACCCTTGCGGTACTCCCGATTTGATGTATCTTGATTTACTTATTATATTTAAAATCTTAACACTCATTTTTCTATTTTTCAAATAGTTTTTGAAGAACAAGAGGAGTTTACCCCGGATACCTATAAATTCAAGTACTTTAATTATTTGTAAATGGCTAAGTGTGTCGAAAGCTTTTGAGAAATCAATAAATAGAACCAATACATGTTGTTTACAGTTTAGTTGTGAATTTATATGATTAGAAAATTTTTCGAGCAATTTATCGCAACTTTTATTTTTTTGAAAGCCATACTGGCATTCATCAATAATACTCAGATTATTTAAGTATTTATCTAAATTTATTGATATATATTTTTCTAAGATTTTTTCTAATGCAGGAAGTAAGGAAATCGGCCTGTAATTATTTATTAAAGAGTGATTTCCATTTTTAAAGATAGGCCTTACAATGCTATATTTTAGTTCATCGGGAATATGGCCCGTATCAATTATTCTGTTAATTAAGTGAGCGATTATAGGACTAAGTAATTTAACATGTGTTTTCAAATCATACATACGAATTAAATCTATGCCTGGTGTCTTGGAATTTTTCATACCTCCGATAATTAATTCGATTTGCTTTGTATTTGCTCGTGGTAGATACATTGTGTGATTTAAATATTCCGGCGTGTATTCTGACGCTCGGACATCACATACATGTAATAACTTATTTACCCCCTCATCAAAAAAGTCTGCAAAATTTTCTGCCACTGCATCTTTCGATTCGGATTTTAAGAAATATTTTGATATGACTTCATCACAACCGGATTTATCTTTCCTACCTAAAATTTTATTAATTTCATTCCATGTTTTTTTAATGTCTTTGAAACAGTGTTTAAATTTATAATTAAAGTATAATTTTTTTGTGTTTATTATTTGTTTATTTAATTTATTTCTGTATTTTTTGAAATCGATTTCATATTTTTTGTTGTTAGGTGAGTTTTTCCATTTCCTCCAAAGAGTATCTCGTGTTTGTATATTTTCAATGAGGCTATCATTCATCCAAGTTTTTTGATAATTGCGATATTTTTTATTAAATTTTGTGATGTTACTTAGTTCATAAATATTTTTAAATTTCGATTTCATTTCTTCGTACAATACATTTGGTTCAGATAATTTTAGCATTTCATTCCAATCGGTGATTGAGATAAATAGATTAACTTTTTTTTCAGAGAGTGCAGTATAGTACTCAGTGTGCGATTTGTCTAAAGTGTGTTTGTCGTAGTTAGAGAAATAAATCGTCGTTGCAATTAGGTAGTGGTCAGCTATTATTGTTTCACATACGCACGAACTGATTTCTATGGTCTCCCTCTCTCTTATATAAATATGGTCTAGACAAGTAGCCGTTATATAGTTTGACAATACTGCTTCTCGTGTCACATCGTGAATAGTTTTGACAAATCCGAAGTTGGCCATTAGGTTTTCGTATTGGATTACAATCGGTTCGAGTTCATGTAAAATGTTTACGTTCGAATCGCCAAGAATTAAAAAGGATTCTTTAATGTCAATACTGCCCAATATAGTTTCCAGTTCATGGAGAAATAATTTTTTATTTGTGTTTGGAGGTCTGTACATTGCCAATAGATGTATACGTTTATGTTTGTAAATAGAAATAGTGCCGTAAACGCATTCAAAATTAGTTGTTACTATATTTATTTTTTCGAATGTAAGATGATCCTTCACGTATACAATAATTCCGCCACCCGATCTTTTTGTACGACAAAAATAGTAAGAGTTGAAACCCGATATTTTGTATAGGTTTACATTATTTTCATTTATCGACGTTTCACATAGCGTTATTATGTCAATATTTCGCAAGGAACTAGAAATAGTTAGGAGGAAAGTATCAAAATGTTTTGATAAGGATCGAATGTTGAGGTTAATGGCAGTTATATTATTAATTCCTAATACATGTTTATTTGACCAATTTTCAAAATTGTGAGTACGTTCATAATCAATTTCTGATATGTCAAAATCTCCGTTCAAATCACCCATACTGAATAATATTTAAATATTTAAATATGCGGGAGTAGTATGTCAACATGTATGAAGATTTATAAAGGCAAATTATACAAATCAATGTTTTTATAGCAGTAAGCATTAACAATATATTCATAGTTAGATTTTGATTTTGATCAGAACATATTTGGTTTAATAATTGACAACAATAAATATTTTTTCTGCATGTACAAGTGAACAAAGGATAGACTAACATCAACATACATTTCAATATTAGCGTGTTAACACTGTGGTTACCGGACAATAATTCAGAATATAAAATAGTTGGAGAAGAAAAAAATTGTAAGGATTTGAGATACTCATATTTCGTAAGTAGAAGACATATATTATTGAGCTTAACAGAAAAAAAGGTTAAGTATTTAAATAGAGTTTTGGTTAAAAGCATTGAATGTTGTTTTTTAGAATAAAAATACATACAAAACATACCTAATCATAATAGATGCGACTTTGCGCGATATACATCATCTTTTTAAGGTAAGTGTGTCTCAAAAAATTGTATACGTTAAGATGCATGAATGAAAATGATAATATGAAGTTAAATAAAAAAAAAATGATTAGCATTTTAATTGTTTTTTAGAATTATAATACATACCTAACCATAGTCTATACGACTTTGAGCGATATGCATCATCTTTTTGTAGTAAGAACAATTTGTATTATTAGCTTTATGATTTGTATTTAGGTTCATCTTGAATATAGTGTTCTGATGAACACAATTACTACATTTTTCTTCAGTGTTTTTGTTAGGGCATTCCTTCCATTCGTGATCCTTTGCGCAATGTAAACACGTCGCACTTTTATCCTTGTTTAAACATTTTAATGCAGTGTGACCAAATTTGAGACAATGGTAGCATTGCGTCACGGGGACGGCGTCTTCCACTCGTACTCTGCTAAAACCAATGTTGATTTTTTCTTTTTCCATGAGGTATGACCTTACTGCTCCGCTAGTTTCAAGTATATAATTAGTGAGTCCATTTTGGTTTTTTGGTTTAAACATTTTTATTAATTTAATCGTGTTTTTGATATCGTTATTTATGATATCTTTTATTCCATCGTTTTGCGTTTTTAAAGCCTCAATTATGTCCTCTTCAGTTAAATCTACTTGAAGATTTCTTAAGAATATTTTTGGATTTTTCTTTCTTAATTCCTCTGCAACCATGTTTTTTTTAAGGGTTTTATTGATTTCATCCGTCAATTTCTCTGCGTGTAATTTTGAGGGGCAAGATATAATTAATTTATTTTGCGAGGCTTTTCGTATTCCATTTACTGCGATACCCAAGTTTGCTATTTTAATTTTCTTTACGATTTGTTCTTTAATAGCATCCGATGTCATGTTCGCATCTTCACCTTTGATGATCAATGAGAATTTGGATTCCGGGATTACTTTGAGACAACTTGCGTATGTTTTTTTTTCAAACTTACTCGTATTCTCGATTTTTTTTTCTAATTTTTCGATTAGTTTTGACTGGAGACAAACAATCTCGTTTTGTAAAGATATTTTTTCCTGAGTCCATTTTTCTTCTAGTAGTTTTATATTTAATTCCAGATTACTTTTTGCCTTCGAGTCCTTTACCGTAGAAATATTTGAAATTTCTGATTTTATGTTTTCTATTATCGACAGCACGTCCATAATGGGTTAAGCTTGTGGCCGCCCCGCGGACCACCTCACTCCCGGCAAAACTTGCTACTGCTCTCTATCTCACTCCCGCCAAATAATTTGAAGGACGTAACACTTTCAGTAATATAATTTCTCGATACAATACGTCCACTCGCTACCGCTGACAGCGATAGTTAAGTGATAGTTCCGTTCCGGCTCCTTACGATCCGGCTCCTTACTTATGCAAGTCCAGACACGCAAAACTTGATTGAAATATAGCTTAGATTTAGAAAAAAAGAATAAAATGAAAGTAGCAAGTGTAGTATATACGGGTAAGGTTATTAATAATATCAAGTTAAGAGAGAGAAAACAATGATTAAAAAGCAAGAAAAAAAGGCAAATTTTAGATGTTAAAGAGGTTGTTGAAGGTAGTACCTAAGAAAGCATGATACATAAATACATGAATAAACAGTTTCAGTGCGAAATAATAAAAATCCGGGCAATAGTAGTAGTAGAAGTATAATAAAATGGTGACCATGGATTCCAGGAGCAATTACACCTGGATCCTAAACACACAATGAAGTTAAATTTAATCATCGACTCTAAGTTCAGGCCATCGCTCAACCCAGATCCTTGTAAATTTCCTCAGGCATTCGAGATTCTCCTTATTCGACACGAGATCTGCATTCCATGCTGGTCTCGTAGTTACTTTCAGACCTTCCAACATTTCATCTCTTGCGTCCGTCAAAATCTCACAGTGCCACAGAATGTGCTCGGCTGTTTGGTTTGTGTCACCACACGCACAGTTTGGATGGGGAGACAGGGTCAGGCTGTGCAGTCTTCCCCTGAATTCTCCATGACCTGAAAGAATTTGTGTTAAGTGATGATCCAATTTGATGAACGCCCCTTCCATTCTGGCTTTAACTGACGGGAAGAAGGAGAAAGTCCATCTGCCCGTATTCGATCTATCCCAACGTTTTTGCCATTCATTAAGAGTGAGTTCACGCATCTCTTTAAGCAGTCGAGGGAGAGGCACTGCCCCACCTGGTGTTAGTTCAACTCCAAGATGGACGGCTGACCTTCCTCTAATTAGTTTTTTCTTAGTTAACACTTCCCTTATTTCTAGATCAATGGGCAAAATACCAGCCAGAACCGGCAATGCGTCCGAAGCTACAGTCCTGTAAGCGCCCGAGAGCGCCAGCAGGGGAGTTCGCTGGCCCCGCTTAAGTGCTGAGTGGATTAGTACGATGTCTAGGCGATGCTCCCATACAGAAGCCGCGTACGTGACTTGTGCCACGTACGCTCCCCTATACAGTAGGCGAAGTGCCGGAGAGCGTAATCCCCACTCCGCAGTTGAGATTCTTCTCAGTTTCATGAACAGGGCCTGGGCCCTGCTGGATACACTCTTGACGTGTCCAGGCCATGATTCTTAGTAAGAATCCAAAATTTCAAATGGTTCGGAACCATAGGGGCAAAGTAATGACCGACCCCAAGTGTTCAAACGTCCGACCCCAAGTGCTAAACGACCAAACCCAGGTGTTAAAACAATTATTTAATAAAATTCTATCTTGAGAATTTTAGATTGTATCTTGTACAGACCAAGATTTTTAGTCAGAATCCAAAATATCAGTCGGTTCGGAACTTTGTAGACAAAGATATGAACGACCACAATTATTGTTACATAGCGCCAATAAAACGATCAATTTTTTCAAAAATTCTACTTTAAGCCGATTTTTTTTGGTACGTGTCCAGGCCATGATTCTTAGTAAGAATCCAAAATTTCAGTTGGTTCGGAACCATAGGGACAAAGTAATCACCGACCCCAAGTGTTCAAACGTCCGACCCCAAGTGCTAAACGACCGAACCCAAGTATTAAAACGATGATTTAAAAAAATTCTATTTGGAGAATTTTAGATTGTATCTTGAACAGACCAAGATTTTTAGTCAGAATCCAAAATTTCAGTCGGTTCGGATCTTCAGAGACAAAGTTATGAACGACCACAATTATTGTTACATAGCGCCTATAAAACGATCAATTTTTTCAAAAATTCTACTTTAAGCCGATTTTTTATTGGTACGTGTCCAGGCCATGATTCTTAGTAAGAATCCAAAATTTCAGTTGGTTCGGAAGCATAGGGACAAAGTAATGACCGACCCCAAGTGTTCAAACGTCCTACCCCAAGTGCTAAACGACTGAACCCAAGTGTTAAAACGATGATTTAATAAAATTCTCTTTGTAGATTTTTTGATTGATTCTTGTTCAGACCAAGATTTTAGTCAGAAACCAAAATTTCAGTCGGTTCAGAACTTTAGAGACAAAGTTATGAACGACCACAATTATTTTTACATGGCGCCCGAAAAAAGATCAATTTTTTTTTTTTTTTTTTTTTTTTTAATTTATTTATTGCAACATTTATTATAATTACAATTTTACAACAAATATATAATTTTTTTTACAGGTATTTTTTTTTTACTACCCTTCCATTTAAAGCATTTGCTTGTGTATGGAAGGGGAGTGTACATAAATGCTATTAGTTATTAGTTTGTTAGTACTTAAATAATTAATTGTACATAAATATATGTGAGCTGCAGTATTTGTTTGATAATGGTGTGAATTTTTTTAAAAAAAGAAAGAATGTAATGGAAAACTAAGGATATTTGTAAGATTAATTGACAGTAATTTTTTTCTTAAGAATATTTTTAAAATGTCTCTTGACAGAGAGCAGTATTCGGGTTTTATCATTAATGCTTCTGATTTCTTCTGGTAGACGATTGAAAAAAGTTCTTCCCTGGTAAGTATAATGATGCTGTGCAAAAGACGTATTTAGTTTTGGGCATAGAAAAACATGTTTAAGTCGAGTTCTGTTTTCATTTAAAAATGGATATTTATCTTTTTCCTTTATAATTTGAATCAATGAATTTTTAATATATAAATCTTTAAATGTGGGTACTTGAAATTCTTCAAACAGGCGTTCTGTTGGGTAGTCTAAGGATTTTTTTAATATAATTTTAATAATTGTCCTTTGTACAATTTCTATTGGAAGAAGGTTACATTTATACGCGGATCCCCAACTAATAATAGCGTATTGTAGAGTGGATTGAACTAAGGCATAGTAGATTAAATATAGATTTTTTATCGACAGAAAATTTCTAATTCTTAAAAATATATATATTAATTTTCTGATTTTGTTTACTACTTGACATATTTGTTCCTTCCATTTCAGATTTTTGTCGATAATTACTCCGAGATATTTAATTTTATTTGTTGTTTTTAATATTGTACAGTTTGATTTGCAATAATTTTGGCTATGAATTTTACTATTATCGTGTATGACAATGTTAAAATTTTTGGGAGCATCGTTTGGATGGATTGCAAATGGAATTACAAATGTCTTTTCACTATTTAGTGATAGTAAATTAGTGTCGAAAAAATTCTTAAGCGTGTTGATGTCTTCTGTGGCCTTTAATTCTACATTTTCCCAAGTCTTTTCACTTATTATTAATACTGTATCGTCGGCGTATGATGTAATTTGACCATTTAAATGTTGAAAAAAAAAATCATTTACATATATGGTAAAAAAAAATTGGTCCAAGCACTGTACCTTGCGGGATTCCAAAGCTTGAAATCTCTTGATCACTATTAACATGATTGATTTTTACCACTTGAGGGCGGTTTTTTAAGTAGTTTGTGATCCATTTAATCGCGTTGCCTTTAATGCCAATATCATTTAATTTTTTTAATAGCATCTCATGGGATATGCTATCGAATGCCTTTCTGAGGTCAATAAATATACCCGCACATTTTTTACCTTTATCTAATGATTCGTAAATGTATGAAGTTACGTTAGCAATGGCATCTTGTGTGCTGAGCGATTTAATAAAACCAAACTGGTTTTTGTGTAGTATTTTATTACTATCTAGGAAATTTACCAATTGTTTTTTTACTATTTTTTCAAATATCTTTCCTATGTTAGAAATTAGACAAATTGGGCGATAATTCGTTACTTGTTGCGGATCACCAGATTTGTAAATAGGTGAGATTATTGTGTTTTTGTAATTCATTGGAAATATTCCTTTCGTTAAACTCAAGTTTATTAAATGAGTGATGGGTTTTATTAAGTAAGATTTCATAGATTTTAACATTTGTGCCGTAATAGAATCAAAACCGGGAGACGAACCTCCTTTCATATTTTCTATTATTTTTAAGATTTCACATTCTGTTGTTATTTCAAATGTTGAAAGTATATTACGTTTCTGTAATTTTTTATTTTTTTGTTTTTCTGGGTTAGAAGGCTTATGAATATTTTTCGCAAGATTTTTGCAAAGAAGGAATTAAATATGTTTGCACATTGTTTAGGCTGTAAATTGGCATCTATAATTTTTTTATCATGTTCGATGTACTTAATATTTTGTGTTTTTTTTGTATTGTCTATGGCCACATTCACAGTTTTCCACATTTGTTTATGGTTATTTTCTGAAGATAATATTTTATTTTTAAAGAACTCTTCCTTACTTTTTTTAATATAAGATGTTAATTTATTTTTATATTTTTTATAAAAAATATATGCTTTTTCATCATGGGGATTTTTTAAAGTTGTTTTATAAAGTTTTTCTTTGTTTCTGATAGATATTATAAGTCCTTTGGTAATCCAAGGTTTTAAACATCTTAATTTTGATTTTATGTGTATTATTATTTCAGTTGTCGAATTTTTAATGTGTTGTGACAGGATTTTTTCAAAGTTTTTCGAACATATTTCGGTATCATCACTCTTTAAAACATTGTTCCAATTTTCCATTTTTAGTTTTTCAGAGAGAATAGTCATGTCTATTGTTGATTTTTTGGGTACTAAATTATGTTTTTTATGTTTAATATTATTATTATACAGAAGTAAGCATGAATGATGATCAGTTATGTTAGTTTTCCAAACAATTGATTTTAGTTTGTGAAGATCTTTAATGTTTACGTTTGCCCAAATGTGATCTAAACAAGATGGAGTATGTTCTTTTATTTCTCTAGTATTTTTATTTATGCAAGATATGAAATTTTGTTCAGTCATACAATTGATGTATTCAGTTTTGTTACTATTTTCTATTTTTTCATTAATGTTCACATTAAAATCGCCCACCACGAAGCAGAGTTTATTTTTTAATTTTAATAATATGTATTTGAGGTCATTAATAAACGTAATAATACTTGAGCCATGCGTTCTATAGATAGCTATTAAATGATATATTGATTTGCCGAGTTTGAAATGTACTTCGATGCAGTTTACCAAATGTATTGGGTGTTCTATAATGTTAACAATACTAAATTTATTATTTGCAAATATTATTATTCCCGAATTTTTGTTGATATCTACTTTGGTAGAAATATAATTGTACTCCGGTAAGTGATAAGACGGTGACTCAGCGTTTGTAAATGTTTCAGTTAACACTATGAAGTCCGGCTTTTTAATTAAATTATTTATTTTTAGAATTAGTTCATCTAAATTTTTCTGAATGCTACGGATGTTTATGTGCATAATAATTATATCATTGATGTTTTTAGAAATAATTTTGTTACATGAATCAGTACAAATACATTCATATTCTTGAATTTTAATATTTAATTCTAATTCGCTATTTAAGAAATCGTCCATTTAATTAATGTATTTTGCAAAATTATATATAATTTTTTATTTTTTTTTATTCAATGTCGTAGTTTATTCTTTCTTTGGCTAATTTAAGCATGTAAGAACGGAACTTACATGTTTCGCTGTTTGTTCGGTGGTCTATTTCATTCATTTTACTGTTAAAGGAGTTTATTTCTTTCTTCTTGTTAGCTGAGTGACAGTTAGCGCATTTGGGCGGCAGTTCCAGGGATTTACACTCGGAGATGGGATGATCTTCTGAACAGTGCTTGCATGTTGGTTTATTCATTTTATTGTAGCATTTTTGTGCTGTGTGTCCGAATCTTTGACAATGGAAACATTGGGTAAGAACGTTACAATCGGTTACATAGATTCTCATGAATCCTAGATGAATTTTTTTTCTATTTATAAGATGTAGTCTCAATTCTGGATTTGTTTGGAGAATTAAGTTTTTGCTGTTAGTTTTTTTGTTCGTAATGATGGCTTTAACTTGTAATATATTTTTATCTTGGTATTTTTCACATATCATTTTGATGTCGTTGTTTTGTTCAATTATGTCTTCTAAGAATTCTTTTTCGGTATAGTCTTTGTCAAGTCCTTTGAATATTACGCAAGGATCCGTTTTCACAAGTACCTCCGCTATTATGGTTTTGTCGACTTCATTTATCTTTTCTTTTAATTTTTTTGCGTCTTCTTTTTCATGGCATGTTATTATAATGTTTTTTTTTGTTTTTTTAAATTCACTTACTCGAATTCCCAACTGCGATATTTTGATTTTTTGTATTTTCTCTTTTATTTTTTCAGTGTCTTCTTCTTTTAAGCTTTTTATAATTATAGGAAATCGTTTTTCTTGTGTTTGTGGTATTAAGTTTTTTACTGCCGAAGAGTAAGAAAATAAGTTTTTTTGTGTTTGGTTTTTTTCTTGAATTTCACATTTTTCTTGTAATTTAGCTAATTCTATTGCCATGTGGGATATCATTTCCATGATGTTATTTATTTCTTTCATCATTATTGATTTGGTTTCTTTAGTAAGTTTATTTTCTTCTATGATTGTATGTAAGTCACTTATGTTTTGTTTCGCCTTAGTGATGAAGGCATGCGGATCAACCGCTTCCTCCATTTTCACGGGTTATGAATTATTTTATTTTCGGTTAATTTATATACTTTTAAAATTTGTCCGGGTTTGAAAGTGTTATTTTATTTGAATCGCCGCTCACTCGCGTCCAATACCGTTAGAGGTTGAGGCGACAATTTTTTCAAAAATTCTACTTTTAGCCGATTTTTTTATTGATACGTGTCCAGGCCATGATTCTTGGTAAGAATCCATAATTTCTGTTGGTTCGGAACCATAAAGTAAAATTAAGACCGACCCCAAGTGTTCAAACGTCCTACCCCAAGTGCTAAACGTCCGAACCCAAGTGTTAAAACGATGATTTAAAAAAATTCTATTTGAAGAATTTTAGATTGATTCTTGTACAGACCAAGATTTTTAGTCAGAATCCAAAATATCAGTCGGTTCGGAACTTTAGAAACAAAGATATGAACGACCACAATTATTTTTACATAGTGCCCGCAAAACGATAAATTTTTGCAAAAATTCTACTTTAAGCCGATTTTTTTATTGATACGTGTCCAGGCCATGATTCTTAGTAAGAATCAAAAATTTCAGTTGGTTCGGAACCATAGGGACAAAGTAATCACCGACCCCAAGTGTTCAAACGTCCGACCCCAAGTGCTAAACGACCGAACCCAAGTCTTAAAACGATGATTTCAAAGATTTCTATTTGAAGAATTTCAGATTGATTCTTATACAAACAAAGATTTATAGTCAGAATCCAAAATTTCAGTCGGTTCGGAACTTTAGAGACAAAGTTATGAACGACCACAATTATTGTTACATAGCGCCCGTAAAACGATCAATTTTTACAAAAATTCTACTTTAAGCCGATTTTTTTATTGATACGTGTCCAGGCCATGATTCTTAGTAAGAATCCAAAATTTCAGTTGGTTCGGAACCATAGGGGCAAAGTAATGACCGACCCCAAGTGTTCAAACGTCCGACCCCAAGTGCTAAACGACCGAACCCAAGTGTTAAAACGATGATTTAACAAAATTCTCTTTGTAGATTTTTTGATTGATTCTTTTTCAGACCAAGATTTTTAGTCAGAATCCAAAATTTCAGTCGGTTCGGAACTTTAGAGATAAAGTTATGAACGACCACAATTATTGATACATAGCGCCCATAAAACGATCAATTTTTTCAAAAATTCTACTTTAAGCCGATTTTTTTTATTGATACGTGTCCAGGCCATGATTCTTAGTAAGAATCCAAAATTTCAGTTGGTTCGGAACCATAGGGGCAAAGTAATGACCGACCTCAAGTGTTCAAACGTCCGACGCCAAGTGCTTAACGACCGACCCTTAGTGTTAAAACGATGATTTAGATAAATTCTATTTGAAGAATTTCAGATTGATTCTTGTACAGACCAAGATTTTTAGACAGAATCCAAAATTTCAGTCGGTTCGGAACTTTAGAGACAAAGTTATGAACGACCACAATTATTGTTACATAGCGCCCATAAAACGATCAATTTTGGCAAAAATTCTACTTTAAGCCGATTTTTTTTATTGATACGTGTCCAGGCCATGATTCTTAGTAAGAATCCAAAATTTCAGTTGGTTCGGAACCAAAGGTACAAAGTAATGACCAACACCAAGTGTTCAAACGTCCGACCCCAAGTGCTAAACGACCGAACCCAAGAGTTAAAACGATGATTTAACAAAATTCTCTTTGTAGATTTTTTGAATGATTCTTGTTCAGACCAAGATTTTTAGTCAGAATCCAAAATTTCAGTCGGTTCGGAACTCTAGAGACAAAGTTATGAAGACCACAATTATTGTTACATAGCGCCCATAAAACGATCAATTTTTTCAAAAATTCTACTTTAAGCCGATTTTTTAATTGATTCGTGTCCAGGCCATGATTAAAAGGTAAGATTCCAAAATTTCAGTTTGTTCGGAACCAAAGGGACAAAGTAATGACCAACCCCAAGTGTTCAAACGTCCGACCCCAAGTGCTAAACGACCGAACCCAAGAGTTAAAACGATGATTTAACAAAATTCTCTTTGTAGATTTTTTGATTGATTCTTTTTCAGACCAAGATTTTTAGTCAGAATCCAAAATTTCAGTCGGTTCGGAACTCTAGAGACAAAGTTATGAACGACCACAATTATTGTTACATAGCGCCCATAAAACGATCAATTTTTTCAAAAATTCTACTTTAAGCCGATTTTTTTATTGATACGTGTCCAGGCGATGATTCTTAGTAAGAATCCAAAATTTCAGTTGGTTCGGAACCATAGGGGCAAAGTAATGACCGACCTCAAGTGTTCAAACGTCCGACCCCAAGTGCTTAACGACCGACCCTAAGTGTTAAAACGATGATTTAAAATATTTCTATTTTGAAGAATTTTAGATTGATTCTTGTACAGACCGAGATTTTTAGTCCGAATCCAAAATTTCAGTCGGTTAAGAACTTTAGAGACAAAGTTTCGAACGACCACAATTATTGTTACATAGCGCCCGTAAAACGATCAATTTTTTCAAAAATTCTACATTAAGCCGATTTTTTTATTGATACGTGTCCAGGCCATGATTCTTTGTAAGATTCCAAAATTTCAGTTTGTTCGGAACCAAAGGGACAAAGTAATGACCAACCCCAAGTGTTCAAACGTCCGACCCCAAGTGCTAAACGACCGAACCCAAGAGTTAAAACGATGATTTAACAAAATTCTCTTTGTAGATTTTTTGATTGATTCTTGTTCAGACCAAGATTTTGATTCCGAATCCAAAATTTCAGTCGGTTCAGAACTTTAGAGACAAAGTTATGAACGACCACAATTATTTTTACATGGCGCCCGTAAAACGATCAATTTTTTCAAAACTTCTACTTTTAGCCGATTTTTTATTGGTAGGTGTCCAGGCCATGATTCTTAGTAAGAATCCAAAATTTCAGTTGGTTCGGAAGCATAGGGACAAAGTAATGACCGACCTCAAGTGTTCAAACGTCCTACCCCAAGTGCTAAAACGACCGAACCCAAGTGTTAAAACGATGATTTATATAAAAAATCTCTTTGTTGATTTTTTGATTGGATTGTGTACAGACCATGATTTTTAGTAAGAAACCAAAATTTCAGATGGTTCGGAGCCATAGGGCGGAAGTTATAACCGACAACAATTGTTTTTACAAAGCGCCCGTAAAACGATAAATTTTTGCAAAAATTTTACATTCAGCCGATTTTTTTATTAATACGTGTCCATGCCATGATTCTTAGAAAGAATCCAAAATTTAAGTTCGTTCGGAACCGTAGTGACAAAGTAATGACCGACCACAGGTGTTCAAACGTCCGACCCCAAGTGCTTAACGACCGAACCCAAGTGTTAAAACGATGATTTTAAAAAATTCTATTTGAAGAATTTCAAATTGATTCTTGTACAGACCAAGATTTTTAGTCAGAATCCAAAATTTCAGTCGGTTCGGAACTCTAGAGACAAAGTTATGAACGACCACAATTATTGTTACATAGCGCCCATAAAACGATCAATTTTTTCAAAAATTCAACTTTAAGCCGATTTTTTTTAATGATACGTGTCCAGGCCATGATTCTTAGTAAGAATCCAAAATTTCAGTTGGATCGGAACCATAGGGGCAAAGTAATGACCGACCTCAAGTGTTCAAACGTCCGACCCCACGTGCTTAACAACCGAACCTAAGTGTTAAAACGATGATTTAAAAAATTTCTATTTGAAGAATTTTAGATTGATTCTTGTACAGACCGAGATTTTTAGTCCGAATCCAAAATTTCAGTCGGTTAAGAACTTTAGAGACAAAGTTATGAACGACCACAATTATTGTTACATAGCGCCCGTAAAACGATCAATTTTTTCAAAAATTCTACTTTAAGCCGATTTTTTTATTGATTCGTGTCCAGGCCATGATTCTTATTAAGATTCCAATATTTCAGTTTGTTCGGAACCAAAGGGACAAAGTAATGACCAACCCCAAGTGTTCAAACGTCCGACCCCAAGTGCTAAACGACCGAACCCAAGAGTTAAAACGATGATTTAACAAAATTCTCTTTGTAGATTTTTTGATTGATTCTTTTTCAGACCAAGATTTTTAGGCAGAATCCAAAATTTCAGTCAGTTCGGAACTCTAGAGACAAAGTTATGAACGACCACAATTATTGTTACATAGCGCCCATAAAACGATCAATTTTTTCAAAAATTCTACTTAAAGCCGATTTTTTTTATTGATACGTGTCCAGGCCATGATTCTTAGTAAGAATCCAAAATTTCAGTTGGTTCGGAACCATAGGGGCAAAGTAATGACCGACGTCAAGTGTTCAAACGTCCGACAACAAGTGCTTAACGACCGACCCTTAGTGTTAAAACGATGATTTAGATAAATTCTATTTGAAGAATTTCAGATTGATTCTTGTACAGACCAAGATTTTTAGACAGAATCCAAAATTTCGGTCGGTTCGGAACTTTAGAGACAAAGTTATGAACGACCACAATTATTGTTACATAGCGCCCATAAAACGATCAATTTTTGCAAAAATTCTACTTTAAGCCGATTTTTTTTATTGATACGTGTCCAGGCCATGATTCTTAGTAAGAATCCAAAATTTCAGTTGGTTCGGAACCAAAGGTACAAAGTAATGAGCAACACCAAGTGTTCAAACGTCCGACCCCAAGTGCTAAACGACCGAACCCAAGAGTTAAAACGATGATTTAACAAAATTCTCTTTGTAGATTTTTTGATTGATTCTTGTTCAGACCAAGATTTTTAGTCAGAATCCAAAATTTCAGTCGGTTCGGAACTCTAGAGACAAAGTTATGAAGACCACAATTATTGTTACATAGCGCCCATAAAACGATCAATTTTTTCAAAAATTCTGCTTTAAGCCGATTTTTTAATTGATTCGTGTCCAGGCCATGATTAAAAGGTAAGATTCCAAAATTTCAGTTTGTTCGGAACCAAAGGGACAAAGTAATGACCAACCCCAAGTGTTCAAACGTCCGACCCCAAGTGCTAAACGACCGAACCCAAGAGTTAAAACGATGATTTAACAAAATTCTCTTTGTAGATTTTTTGATTGATTCTTTTTCAGACCATGATTCTTGGTAAGAATCCATAATTTCTGTTGGTTCGGAACCATAAAGCCAAAATTATGACTGACCCCAAGTGTTCAAACGTCCTACCACAAGTGCTTAACGACCGAACCCAAGTGTTAAAACGATGTTTTAAAAAAATTCTATTTGAAGAATTTTAGATTGATTCTTGTACAGACTAAGATTTTTAGTCCGAATCCTAAATTCCAGTCGGTTCAGAACTTTAGAGACAAAGTTATGAACGACCACAATTATTTTTACTTGGCGCCCGTAAAACGATCAAGTTTTTAAAAAATTCTACTTTTAGCCGATTTTTTATTGGTACGTGTCCAGGCCATGATTCTTAGTAAGAATCCAAAATTTCAGTTGGTTCGGAACCAAAGGGACAAAGTAATGACTAACCTCAAGTGTTCAAACGTCCGACCCCAAGTGCTAAACGACCGAACCCAAGAGTTAAAACGATGATTTAACAAAATTCTCTTTGTAGATTTTTTGATTGATTCTTGTTCAGATCAAGATTTTTAGTCCGAATCCAAAATTTCAGTCGGTTCAGAACTTTAGAGACAAAGTTATGAACGACCACAATTATTTTTACATGGCGCCCGTAAAACGATCAATTTTTTCAAAACTTCTACTTTTAGCCGAATTTTTATTGGTAGGTGTCCAGGCCATAATTCTTAGTAATAAACCAAAATTTCAGACGGTTTGGAGCCATAGGGCGGAAGTTATAACCGACAACAAGTGATTTTACAAAGCGCCCGTAAAACCATAAATTTTTGCAAAAATTTTACATTCAGCCGATTTTTTTATTAATACGTGTCCATGCCATGATTCTTAGAAAGAATCCAAAATTTAAGTTCTTTCGGAACCATAGGGACAAAGTAATGACCGACCACAAGTGTTCAAACGTCCGACCCCAAGTGCTTAACGACCGAACCCAAGTGTTAAAACGATGATTTAAAAAAAATTCTATTTGAAGAATTTCAGATTGATTCTTGTACAGACCAAGATTTTTAGCCAGAATCCAAAATGTCAGTCGGTTCGGAACTTTAGAGACAAAGTTATGAACGACCACAATTATTGTTACATAGCGCCCGTAAAACGATCAATTTTTTCAAAAATTCTATTTTAAGCCGATTTTTTTATTGATACGTGTCCAGGCCATGATTCTTAGTAAGAATCCAAAATTTCGGTTGGTTCGGAACCATAGGGACAAAGTAATGACCAACCCCAAGTGTTCAAACGTCCGAACCCAAGTGCTAAACGACCGAACCCAAGAGTTAAAACGATGATTTAACAAAATTCTCTTTGTAGATTTTTTGATTGATTCTTTTTCAGACCAAGATTTTTAGGCAGAATCCAAAATTTCAGTCGGTTCGGAACTTAAGAGACAAAGTTATGAACGACCACAATTATTGTTACATAGCGCCCGTAAAACGATCAATTTTTGCAAAAATTCTACTTTTAGCCGATTTTTTTATTGATACGTGTCCAGGCCACGATTCTTGGTAAGAATCCATAATTTCTGTTGGTTCGGAACCATAAAGCCAAAATTAAGACTGACCCCAAGTGTTCAAACGTCCTACCCCAAGTGCTTAACGACCGAACCCAAGTGTTAAAACGATGTTTTAAAAAAATTCTATTTGAAGAATTTTATATTGATTCTTGTACAGACTAAGATTTTTAGTCCGAATCCTAAATTTCAGTCGGTTCAGAACTTTAGAGACAAAGTTATGAACGACCACAATTATTTTTACTTGGCGCCCGTAAAACGATCAAGTTTTTCAAAAATTCTACTTTTAGCCGATTTTTTATTGGTACGTGTCCAGGCCATGATTCTTAGTAAGAATCCAAAATTTCAGTTGGTTCGGAACCAAAGGGACAAAGTAATGACCAACCTAAAGTGTTCAAACGTCCTACCCCAAGTGCTAAACGACCGAACCCAAGAGTTAAAACGATGATTTAACAAAATTCTCTTTGTAGATTTTCTGATTGATTCTTGTTCAGACCAAGATTTTTAGTCCGAATCCAAAATTTCAGTCGGTTCAGAACTTTCGAGACAAAGTTATGAACGACCACAATTATTTTTACATGGCGCCCGTAAAACGATCAATTTTTTCAAAACTTCTACTTTTACGTGTCCAGGCCATGATTCTTAGTGAGAATCCATAATTTCTGTTGGTTCGGAACCATCAAGCTAAAATTAAGACTGACCCCAAGTGTTCAAACGTCCTACCCCAAGTGCTAAACGACCGAACCCAAGAGTTAAAACGATGATTTAACAAAATTCTCTTTGTAGATTTTTTGATTGATTCTTGTACAGACCAAGATTTTGAGTCAGAATCCAAAATATCAGTCGGTTCGGAACTTTAGAGACAAAGATATGAACGACCACAATTATTTTTACATAGTGCCCGTAAAACGATCAACTTTTTCAAAAATTGTACTTGAAGCCGATTTTTTTAATTGATACGTGTCCAGGCCAAGATTCTTGGTAAGAATCCAAAATTTCAGTTGGTTCGGAACCAAAGGGACAAAGTAATCACCGACCCCAAGTGTTCAAACGTCCGACCCCAAGTGCTAAACGACCGAACCCAAGTGTTAAAAAGATGATTTAAAAAAATTCTATCTGGAGAATTTTAGATTGATTCTTTTTCAGACCAAGATTTTTAGTCAGAATCCAAAATTTCAGTCGGTTCGGAACTTTAGAGACAAAGTTATGATCGACCAAAATTATTTTTACATAGCGCCCGTAAAACGATCAAGTTTTTCAAAACGTCTACTTTAAACCGATTTTTTTATTGATACGTGTCCAGGTCATGATTCTTAGTAAGAATCCATAATTTCTGTTGGTTTGGAACCATAAAGCCAAAATTAAGACTGACCCCAAGTGTTCAAAACGTCCTACCCCAAGTGCTAAACGACCGAACCCAAGTGTTAAAACGATGATTTAAAAAATTCTATTTGAAGAATTTTAGATTGATTCTTGTACAGACCAAGATTTTTAGTCAGAATCCAAAATATCAGTCGGTTCGGAACTTTAGAGACAAAGATATGAACGACCACAAATATTTTTACATAGTGCCCGTAAAACGATCAATTTTTTCAAAAATTCTACTTTTAGCCGATTTTTTTATTGATACGTGTCCAGGCCATGATTCTTAGTAAGAATCCAAAATTTCAGTTGGTTCGGAACCATAGAGACAAAGTTTTGACCCACCCCAAGTGTTCAAACGTCCGACCCCAATTGCTAAACGACCGAACCCAAGTGTTAAAACGATGATTTAAAAAAATTCTATTTGGAGAATTTTGGATTGTATCTTGTACAGACCAAGATTTTTATTCAGAATCCAAAATTTCAGTCGGTTCGAAACTTTAGAGACAAAGTTATGAACAACCACAATTATTGTTACATAGCTCCCGTAAAACGATCAATTTTTTCAAAACGTCTACTTTAAGCCGATTTTTTTATTGATACGTGTCCAGGCCATGATTCTTATTAAGAATTTATAATTTCTGATGGTTCGGAACCATAAAGCCAAAGTTAAGACCCATCCCAAGTGTTCAAACTTCCTACCCAAAGTGCTAAACGACCGAACCCAAGTGTTAAAACGATGATTTAAAAAATTCTATTTGGAGAATTTTAGATTGATTCTTGTACAGACCAAGATTTTTAAACAGAATCCAAAATATCAGTCGGTTCGGAACTTTAGAGACAAAGTTATGAACGACCAAAATTATTTTTACATAGCGCCCGTAAAACGATCAATTTTTTCAAAACGTCTACTTTAAACCGATTTTTTTATTGATACGTGTCCAGGCCATGATTCTTAGTAAGAATCCATAATTTCTGTTGGTTCGGAACCATGAAGCCAAAATTAAGACTGAACCCAAGTGTTCAAACGTCCTACCCCAAGTGCTAAACGACCGAACCCAAGTGTTAAAAAGATGATTTAAAAATTTCTATTTGAAGAATTTTAGATTGTTTCTTGTACAGACCAAGATTTTTAGTCAGAATCCAAAATATCAGTCGGTTCGGAACTATAGAGACAAAGATATAAACGACCACAATTATTTTTACATAGTGCCCGTAAAACAATCAAATTTTTCAAAAATTCCACTTTTAGCCGATTTTTTTATTGATACGCGTCCAGGCCATGATTCTTAGTAGAATCCAAAATTTCAGTTGGTTCGGAACCATAGGGACAACGTAATGACCGACCACAAGTGATCAAACATCCGACACCAAGTGCTAAACGACTGAACCCAAGTGTTAAAACGATGATTTAGATAAATTCTATTTGAAGAATTTCAGATTGATTCTTGTACAGACCAAGATTTTGAGTCAGAATCCAAAATATCAGTCGGTTCGGAACTTTAGAGACAAAGATATGAACGACCACAAATATTTTTACATAGTGACCGTAAAACGATCAATTTTTTCAAAAATTCTACTTTTAGCCGATTTTTTTATTGATACGTGTCCAGGCCATGATTCTTAGTAAGAAACCAAAATTTCAGTTGGTTCGGAACCATAGAGACAAAGTTTTGACCCACCCCAAGTGTTCAAACGTCCGACCCCAAGTGCTAAACGACCGAACCCAAGTGTTAAAACGATGATTTAAAAAAATTCTATTTGGAGAATTTTGGATTGTATCTTGTACAGACCAAGATTTTTAGTCAGAATCCAAAATTTCAGTCGGTTCGGAACTTTAGAGACAAAGTTATGAACGACCACAATTATTGTTACATAGCGCCCGTAAAACGATCAATTTTTTCAAAAATTCTACTTTTAGCCGATTTTTTTATTGATACGTGTCCAGGCCATGATTCTTAGTAAGAATCCAAAATTTCAGTTGGTTCGGAACCATAGGCACAAAGTAATGACCAACCCCAAGTGTTCAAACGTCCGAACCCAAGTGCTAAACGACCGAACCCAAGAGTTAAAACGATGATTTAACAAAATTCTCTTTGTAGATTTTTTGATTGATTCTTTTTCAGACCAAGATTTTTAGGCAGAATTCAAAATATCAGTCGGTTCGGAACTTAAGAGACAAAGATATGAACGACCACAATTATTGTTACATAGCGCCCGTAAAACGATCAATTTTTGCAAAAATTCTACTTTTAGCCGATTTTTTTATTGATACGTGTCCAGGCCATGATTCTTGGTAAGAATCCATAATTTCTGTTGGTTCGGAACCATAAAGCCAAAATTATGACTGACCCCAAGTGTTCAAACGTCCTACCACAAGTGCTTAACGACCGAACCCAAGTGTTAAAACGATGTTTAAAAAAAATTCTATTTGAAGAATTTTAGATTGATTCTTGTACAGACTAAGATTTTTAGTCCGAATCCTAAATTTCAGTCGGTTCAGAACTTTAGAGACAAAGTTATGAACGACCACAATTATTTTTTCTTTGCGCCCGTAAAACGATCAAGTTTTTCAAAAATTCTACTTTTAGCCGATTTTTTATTGGTACGTGTCCAGGCCATGATTCTTAGTAAGAATCCAAAATTTCAGTTGGTTCGGAACCAAAGGGACAAAGTAATGACTAACCTCAAGTGTTCAAACGTCCGACCCCAAGTGCTAAACGACCGAACCCAAGAGTTAAAACGATGATTTAACAAAATTTTCTTTGTAGATATTTTGATTGATTCTTGTTCAGATCAAGATTTTTAGTCCGAATCCAAAATTTCAGTCGGTTCAGAACTTTAGAGACAAAGTTATGAACGACCACAATTATTTTTACATGGCGCCCGTAAAACGATCAATTTTTTCAAAACTTCTACTTTTAGCCGAATTTTTATTGGTAGGTGTCCAGGCCATGATTCTTAGTAAGAAACCAAAATTTCAGACGGTTCGGAGCCATAGAGACAAAGTTATGACCCACCCCAAGTGTTCAAACGTCCGACCCCAAGTGCTAAACGACCGAACCCAAGTGTTAAAACGATGATTTAAAAAAATTCTATTTGGAGAATTTTGGATTGTATCTTGTACAGACCAAGATTTTTAGTCAGAATCCAAAATTTCAGTCGGTTCGGAACTTTAGAGACAAAGTTATGAACGACCACAATTATTGTTACATAGCGCCCGTAAAACGATCAATTTTTTCAAAAATTCTACTTTCAGCCGATTTTTTTATTGATACGTCTCCAGGCCATGATTCTTAGTAAGAATCCAAAATTTCAGTTGGTTCGGAACCATAGGCACAAAGTAATGACCAACCCCAAGTGTTCAAACGTCCGAACCCAAGTGCTAAACGACCGAACCCAAGAGTTAAAACGATGATTTAACAAAATTCTCTTTGTAGATTTTTTGATTGATTCTTTTTCAGACCAAGATTTTTAGGCAGAATCCAAAATTTCAGTCGGTTCGGAACTTAAGAGACAAAGTTATGAACGACCACAATTATTGTTACATAGCGCCCGTAAAACGATCAATTTTTGCAAAAATTCTACTTTTAGCTGATTTTTTTATTGATACGTGTCCAGGCCATGATTCTTGGTAAGAATCCATAATTTCTGTTGGTTCGGAACCATAAAGCCAAAATTATGACTGACCCCAAGTGTTCAAACGTCCTACCACAAGTGCTTAACGACCGAACCCAAGTGTTAAAACGATGTTTAAAAAAAATTCTATTTGAAGAATTTTAGATTGATTCTTGTACAGACTAAGATTTTTAGTCCGAATCCTAAATTTCAGTCGGTTCAGAACTTTAGAGACAAAGTTATGAACGACCACAATTATTTTTTCTTTGCGCCCGTAAAACGATCAAGTTTTTCAAAAATTCTACTTTTAGCCGATTTTTTATTGGTACGTGTCCAGGCCATGATTCTTAGTAAGAATCCAAAATTTCAGTTGGTTCGGAACCAAAGGGACAAAGTAATGACTAACCTCAAGTGTTCAAACGTCCGACCCCAAGTGCTAAACGACCGAACCCAAGAGTTAAAACGATGATTTAACAAAATTTTCTTTGTAGATTTTTTGATTGATTCTTGTTCAGATCAAGATTTTTAGTCCGAATCCAAAATTTCAGTCGGTTCAGAACTTTAGAGACAAAGTTATGAACGACCACAATTATTTTTACATGGCGCCCGTAAAACGATCAATTTTTTCAAAACTTCTACTTTTAGCCGAATTTTTATTGGTAGGTGTCCAGGCCATGATTCTTAGTAAGAAACCAAAATTTCAGACGGTTCGGAGCCATAGGGCGGAAGTTATAACCGACAACAATTGATTTTACAAAGCGCCCGTAAAACCATAAATTTTTGCAAAAATTTTACATTCAGCCGATTTTTTTATTAATACGTGTCCATGCCATGATTCTTAGAAAGAATCCAAAATTTGAGTTCGTTCGGAACCATAGGGACAAAGTAATGACCGACCACAAGTGTTCAAACGTCCGACCCCAAGTGCTTAACGACCGAACCCAAGTGTTAAAACGATGATTTAAAAAAAATTCTATTTGAAGAATTTCAGATTGATTCTTGTACAGACCAAGATTTTTAGTCAGAATCCAAAATTTCAGTCGGTTCGGAACTTTAGAGACAAAGTTATGAACGACCACAATTATTGTTACATAGCGCCCGTAAAACGATCAATTTTTTCAAAAATTCTACTTTTAGCCGATTTTTTATTGGTACGTGTCCAGGCCATGATTCTTAGTAAGAATCCAAAATTTCAGTTGGTTCGGAACCAAAGGGACAAAGTAATGACCAACCTCAAGTGTTCAAACGTCCTACCCCAAGTGCTAAACGACCGCACCCAAGAGTTAAAACGATGATTTAACAAAATTCTCTTTGTAGATTTTTTGATTGATTCTTTTTCAAAAGAAGATTTTTATTCCGAATCCAAAATTTCAATCGGTTCAGAACTTTAGAGACAAAGTTATGAACGACCACAATTATTTTTACATGGCGCCCGTAAAACGATCAATTTTTTCAAAACTTCTACTTTTACGTGTCCAGGCCATGATTCTTAGTGAGAATCCATAATTTCTGTTGGTTCGGAACCATCAAGCCAAAATTAAGACTGTCCCCAAGTGTTCAAACGTCCTACCCCAAGTGCTAAACGACCGAACCCAAGAGTTAAAACGATGATTTAACAAAATTCTCTTTGTAGATTTTTTGATTGATTCTTGTTCAGACCAAGATTTTTAGTCCGAATCCAAAATTTCAGTCGGTTTAGAACTTTAGAGACAAAGTTATGAACGACCACAATTATTTTTACATGGCGCCCGTAAAACGATCAATTTTTTCAAAAGTTCTACTTTTAGCCGATTTTTTATTGGTACGTGTCCAGGCCATGATTCTTAGTAAGAATCCATATTTTCTGTTGGTTCGGATCCATAAAGCCAAAGTTAAGATCGACCCCAAGTGTTCAAACCTCCTACCCCAAGTGCTAAACGACCGAACCCAAGTGTTAAAACGATGATTTAAAAAAATTCTATTTGAAGAATTTTAGATTGATTCTTGTACAGACCAAGATTTTGAGTCAGAATCCAAAATATCAGTCGGTTCGGAACTTTAGAGACAAAGATATGAACGACCACAATTATTTTTACATAGTGCCCGTAAAACGATCAATTTTTTCAAAAATTGTACTTTAAGCCGATTTTTTTAATTGATACGTGTCCAGGCCAAGATTCTTGGTAAGAATCCAAAATTTCAGTTGGTTCGGAACCAAAGGGACAAAGTAATCACCGACCCCAAGTGATCAAACGTCCGACCCCAAGTGCTAAACGACCGAACCCAAGTGTTAAAACGATGATTTAAAAAATTCTATTTGTAGAATTTTAGATTGATTCTTGTACAGACCAAGATTTTTAGTCAGAATCCAAAATTTCAGTCGGTTCGGAACTTTAGAGACAAAGTTATGAACGACCAAAATTATTTTTACATAGCGCCCGTAAAACGATCAATTTTTTCAAAACGTCTACTTTAAACCGATTTTTTTATTGATACGTGTCCAGGCCATGATTCTTAGTAAGAATCCATAATTTCTGTTAGTTCGGAACCATGAAGCCAAAATTAAGACTGAACCCAAGTGTTCAAACGTCCTACCCTAAGTGCTAAACGACCGAACCCAAGTGTTAAAACGATGATTTAAAAATTTCTATTTGAAGAATTTTAGATTGATTCTCGTACAGACCAAGATTTTTAGTCAGAATCCAAAATATCAGTCGGTTCGGAACTTTAGAGACAAAGATATAAACGACCACAATTATTTTTACATAGTGCCCGTAAAACAATCAATTTTTTCAAAAATTCCACTTTTAGCCGATTTTTTTATTGATACGGGTCCAGGCCATGATTCTTAGTAAGAATCCAAAATTTCAGTTGGTTCGGAACCATAGAGACAACGTAATGACCGACCACTAGTGGTCAAACATCCGACCCCAAGTGCTAAACGACCGAACCCAAGTGTTAAAACGATGATTAAGATAAATTCTATTTGAAGAATTTCAGATTGATTCTTGTACAGACCAAGATTTTTAGTCAGATTCCCAATTTTCCGTCAGTTCGGAACTTAAGAGACAAAGTTATGAACTACCACAATTATTGTTACATAGCGCCCGTAAACCGATCAATTTTTTCAAAAATTCTACTTTAAGCCGATTTTTTATTGGTACGTGTCCAGGCCATGATTCTTAGTAAGAATCCAAAATTTCAGTTGGTTCGGAAGCATAGAGACAAAGTAATGACCGACCCCAAGTGTTCAAACGTCCTACCCCAAGTGCTAAAACGACCGAACCCAAGTGTTAAAACGATGAGTTAAAAAAATTCTATCTGGAGAATTTTAGATTGTATCTTGTATAGACCAAGATTTTTAGTCAGAATCCAAAATTTCAGTTGGTTCGGAAGCATAGGGACAAAGTAATGACCGACCCCAAGTGTTCAAACGTCCTACCCCAAGTGCTAAAACGACCGAACCCAAGTGTTAAAACGATGAATTAAATAAAAAATGTCTTTGTAGATTTTTTGATTGATTTGTGTACAGACCATGATTCTTAATAATAAACCAAAATTTCAGACGGTTCGGAGCCATAGGGCGGAAGTTATAACCGACAACAATTGTTTTTACAAAGCGCCCGTAAAAGGATAAATTTTTGCAAAAATTTTACATTCAGCCGATTTTTTTATTAATACGTGTCCATGCCATGATTCTTAGAAAGAATCCAAAATTTAAGTTCGTTCGGAACCATAGGGACAAAGTAATGACCGACCACAAGTGTTCAAACGTCCGACCCCAAGTGCTAAACGACCGAACCCAAGGGTTAAAACGATGATTTCAAAGCATTCTATTTGAAGAATTTCAGATTGATTCTTATACAGACAAAGATTTTTAGTCAGAATCCAAAATTTCAGTCGGTTCGGAACTTTAGAGACAAAATTATGAACAACCACAATTATTGTTACATAGCGCCCGTAAAACGATCAATTTTTTCAAAAATTCTACTTTTAGCCGATTTTTTTATTGATACGTGTCCAGGCCATGATTCTTAATAAGAATCCAAAATTTCAGTTGGTTCGGAACCAAAGGGACAAAGTAATGACCAACCCCAAGTGTTCAAACGTCCGACCCCAAGTGCTAAACGACCGAACCCAAGTGTTAAAACGATAATTTTACAAAATTCTCTTTGAAGAATTTTAGATTGATTCTTGTACAGACCATGATTTTTAGTCAGAGTCCAAAATATCAGTCGGTTCGGAACTTTAGAGACAAAGATATACACGACCACAATTATTTTTACATAGTGCCCGTAAAACAATCAATTTTTTCAAAAATTCCACTTTTAGCCGATTTTTTTATTGTTACGTGTCCAGGCCTTGATTCTTAGTAAGAATCCAAAATTTCAGTTGGTTCGGAACCATAGGGACAAAATTATGACCGACCCCAAGTGTTCAAACGTCCGACCCCAAGTGCTAAACGACCGAACCCAAGTGTTAAAACGATGATTTAAAAAAATTCTCTTTGGAGAATTTTGGATTGTATCTTGTACAGACCAAGATTTTTAGTCAGAATCCAAAATTTCAGTCGGTTCGGAACTTTAGAGACAAATTTATAAACAACCAAAATTATTGTTACATAGCGCCCGTAAAACGATCAATTTTTTCAAAACGTCTACTTTAAGTCGATTTTTTTATTGATACGTGTCCAGGCCATGATTCTTAGTAAGAATCCATAATTTCTGTTGGTTTGGAACCATAAAGCCAAAGTTAAGACCGACCCCAAGTGTTCAAACGTCCTACCCCAAGTGCTAAACGACCGAACTCAAGTGTTAAAACGATGATTTAAAAAATTCTATTTGAAGAAGTTTAGATTGATTCTTGTACAAACCAAGATTTTTAGTCAGAATCCAAAATATCAGTCGGTTCGGAACTTTAGAGACAAAGATATAAACGACCACAATTATTTTTACATAGTGCCCGTAAAACAATCAATTTTTTCAAAAATTCCACTTTTAGCCGATTTTTTTATTGATACGCGTCCAGGCCATGATTTTTAGTAAGAATCCAAAATTTCAGTTGGTTCTGAACCATAGGGACAACGTAATGACCGACCACAAGTGATCAAACATCCGACACCAAGTGCTAAACGACTGAACCCAAGTGTTAAAACGATGATTTAGATAAATTCTATTTGAAGAATTTCAGATTGATTCTTGTACAGACCAAGATTTTGAGTCAGAATCCAAAATATCAGTCGGTTCGGAACTTTAGAGACAAAGATATGAACGACCACAAATATTTTTACATAGTGCCCTTCAAACGATCAATTTTTTCAAAAATTCTACTTTTAGCCGATTTTTTCATGATTCTTAGTAAGAATCCAAAATTTCAGTTGGTTCGGAACCATAGAGACAAAGTTATGACCCACCCCAAGTGTTCAAACGTCCGACCCCAAGTGCTAAACGACCGAACCCAAGTGTTAAAACGATGATTTAAAAAAATTCTATTTGGAGAATTTTGGATTGTATCGTGTACAGACCAAGATTTTTAGTCAGAATCCAAAATTTCAGTCGGTTCGAAACTTTAGAGACAAAGTTATGAACAACCACAATTATTGTTACATAGCGCCCGTAAAACGATCAATTTTTTCAAAACGTCTACTTTAAGCCGATTTTTTTATTGATACGTGTCCAGGCCATGATTCTTAGTAAGAATCCATAATTTCTGTTGGTTCGGAACCATAAAGCCAAAGTTAAGACCCATCCCAAGTGTTCAAACGTCCTACCCCAAGTGCTAAACGACCGAACCCAAGTGTTAAAACGATGATTTAAAAAATTCTATTTGGAGAATTTTAGATTGATTCTTGTACAGACCAAGATTTTTAGTCAGAATCCAAAATATCAGTCGGTTCGGAACTTTAGAGACAAAGATATGAACGACCAAAATTATTTTTACATAGCGCCCTTAAAACGATCAATTTTTTCAAAAATTCTACTTTAAACCGATTTTTTTATTGATACGTGTCCAGGCCATGATTCTTAGTAAGAATCCATAATTTCTGTTGGTTCGGAACCATGAAGCCAAAATTAAGACTGAACCCAAGTGTTCAAACGTCCTACCCCAAGTGCTAAACGACCGAACCCAAGTGTTAAAACGATGATTTAAAAATTTCTATTTGAAGAATTTTAGATTGATTCTTGTACAGACCAAGATTTTTAGTCAGAATCCAAAATTTCAGTCGGTTCGGAACTTTAGAGACAAAGATATAAACGACCACAATTATTTTTACATAGTGCCCGTAAAACAATCAATTTTTTCAAAAATTCCACTTATAGCCGATTTTTTTATTGATACGGGTCCAGGCCATGATTCTTAGTAAGAATCCAAAATTTCAGTTGGTTCGGAACCATAGAGACAACGTAATGACCGACCACAAGTGGCAAATATCCGACCCCAAGTGCTAAACGACCGAACCCAAGTGTTAAAACGATGATTTAAAAAATTCTATTTGGAGAATTTTAGATTGATTCTTGTACAGACCAAGATTTTTAGTCAGAATCCAAAATATCAGTCGGTTCGGAACTTTAGAGACAAAGATATGAACGACCAAAATTATTTTTACATAGCGCCCTTAAAACGATCAATTTTTTCAAAAATTCTACTTTAAACCGATTTTTTTATTGATACGTGTCCAGGCCATGATTCTTAGTAAGAATCCATAATTTCTGTTGGTTCGGAACCATGAAGCCAAAATTAAGACTGAACCCAAGTGTTCAAACGTCCTACCCCAAGTGCTAAACGACCGAACCCAAGTGTTTAAACGATGATTTAAAAAATTCTATTTGAAGAATTTTAGATTGATTCTTGTACAGACCAAGATTTTTAGTCAGAATCCAAAATTTCAGTCGGTTCGGAACTTTAGAGACAAAGATATAAACGACCACAATTATTTTTACATAGTGCCCGTAAAACAATCAATTTTTTCAAAAATTCCACTTTTAGCCGATTTTTTTATTGATACGGGTCCAGGCCATGATTCTTAGTAAGAATCAAAAATTTCAGTTGGTTCGGAACCATAGGGACAAAGTAATCACCGACCCCAAGTGTTCAAACGTCCGACCCCAAGTGCTAAACGACCGAACCCAAGTCTTAAAACGATGATTTCAAAGATTTCTATTTGAAGAATTTCAGATTGATTCTTATACAAACAAAGATTTATAGTCAGAATCCAAAATTTCAGTCGGTTCGGAACTTTAGAGACAAAGTTATGAACGACCACAATTATTGTTACATAGCGCCCGTAAAACGATCAATTTTTTAAATAATTCTACTTTAAGCCGATTTTTTTATTGATACGTGTCCAGGCCATGATTCTTAGTAAGAATCCAAAATTTCAGTTGGTTCGGAACCATAGGGGCAAAGTAATGACCGACCCCAAGTGTTCAAACGTCCGACCCCAAGTGCTAAACGACCGAACCTAAGAGTTAAAACGATGATTTAACAAAATTCTCTTTGTAGATTTTTTGATTGATTCTTTTTCAGACCAAGATTTTTAGTCAGAATCCAAAATTTCAGTCGGTTCGGAACTTTAGAGATAAAGTTATGAACGACCACAATTATTGATACATAGCGCCCATAAAACGATCAATTTTTTCAAAAATTCTACTTTAAGCCGATTTTTTTTATTGATACGTGTCCAGGCCATGATTCTTAGTAAGAATCCAAAATTTCAGTTGGTTCGGAACCTATGGGGCCAAAGTAATGACCGACCTCAAGTGTTCAAACGTCCGACGCCAAGTGCTTAACGACCGACCCTTAGTGTTAAAACGATGATTTAGATAAATTCTATTTGAAGAATTTCAGATTGATTCTTGTACAGACCAAGATTTTTAGACAGAATCCAAAATTTCAGTCGGTTCGGAACTTTAGAGACAAAGTTATGAACGACCACAATTATTGTTACATAGCGCCCATAAAACGATCAATTTTTGCAAAAATTCTACTTTAAGCCGATTTTTTTTATTGATACGTGTCCAGGCCATGATTCTTAGTAAGAATCCAAAATTTCAGTTGGTTCGGAACCAAAGGTACAAAGTAATGACCAACACCAAGTGTTCAAACGTCCGACCCCAAGTGCTAAACGACCGAACCCAAGAGTTAAAACGATGATTTAACAAAATTCTCTTTGTAGATTTTTTGAATGATTCTTGTTCAGACCAAGATTTTTAGTCAGAATCCAAAATTTCAGTCGGTTCGGAACTCTAGAGACAAAGTTATGAAGACCACAATTATTGTTACATAGCGCCCATAAAACGATCAATTTTTTCAAAAATTCTACTTTAAGCCGATTTTTTAATTGATTCGTGTCCAGGCCATGATTAAAAGGTAAGATTCCAAAATTTCAGTTTGTTCGGAACCAAAGGGACAAAGTAATGACCAACCCCAAGTGTTCAAACGTCCGACCCCAAGTGCTAAACGACCGAACCCAAGAGTTAAAACGATGATTTAACAAAATTCTCTTTGTAGATTTTTTGATTGATTCTTTTTCAGACCAAGATTTTTAGTCAGAATCCAAAATTTCAGTCGGTTCGGAACTCTAGAGACAAAGTTATGAACGACCACAATTATTATTACATAGCGCCCATAAAACGATCAATTTTTTCAAAAATTCTACTTTAAGCCGATTTTTTTATTGATACGTGTCCAGGCCATGATTCTTAGTAAGAATCCAAAATTTCAGTTGGTTCGGAACCATAGGGGCAAAGTAATGACCGACCTCAAGTGTTCAAACGTCCGACCCCAAGTGCTTAACGACCGACCCTAAGTGTTAAAACGATGATTTAAAATATTTCTATTTAGAAGAATTTTAGATTGATTCTTGTACAGACCGAGATTTTTAGTCCGAATCCAAAATTTCAGAAGGTTAAGAACTTTAGAGACAAAGTTTCGAACGACCACAATTATTGTTACATAGCGCCCGTAAAACGATCAATTTTTTCAAAAATTCTACATTAAGCCGATTTTTTTATTGATACGTGTCCAGGCCATGATTCTTTGTAAGATTCCAAAATTTCAGTTTGTTCGGAACCAAAGGGACAAAGTAATGACCAACCCCAAGTGTTCAAACGTCCGACCCCAAGTGCTAAACGACCGAACCCAAGAGTTAAAACGATGATTTAACAAAATTCTCTTTGTAGATTTTTTGATTGATTCTATTTCAGACCAAGATTTTGATTCCGAATCCAAAATTTCAGTCGGTTCAGAACTTTAGAGACAAAGTTATGAACGACCACAATTATTTTTACATGGCGCCCGTAAAACGATCAATTTTTTCAAAACTTCTACTTTTAGCCGATTTTTTATTGGTAGGTGTCCAGGCCATGATTCTTAGTAAGAATCCAAAATTTCAGTTGGTTCGGAAGCATAGGGACAAAGTAATGACCGACCTCAAGTGTTCAAACGTCCTACCCCAAGTGCTAAAACGACCGAACCCAAGTGTTAAAACGATGATTTATATAAAAAATCTCTTTGTTGATTTTTTGATTGGATTGTGTACAGACCATGATTTTTAGTAAGAAACCAAAATTTCAGATGGTTCGGAGCCATAGGGCGGAAGTTATAACCGACAACAATTGTTTTTACAAAGCGCCCGTAAAACGATAAATTTTTGCAAAAATTTTACATTCAGCCGATTTTTTTATTAATACGTGTCCATGCCATGATTCTTAGAAAGAATCCAAAATTTAAGTTCGTTCGGAACCGTAGTGACAAAGTAATGACCGACCACAGGTGTTCAAACGTCCGACCCCAAGTGCTTAACGACCGAACCCAAGTGTTAAAACGATGATTTTAAAAAATTCTATTTGAAGAATTTCAAATTGATTCTTGTACAGACCAAGATTTTTAGTCAGAATCCAAAATTTCAGTCGGTTCGGAACTCTAGAGACAAAGTTATGAACGACCACAATTATTGTTACATAGCGCCCATAAAACGATCAATTTTTTCAAAAATTCAACTTTAAGCCGATTTTTTTTAATGATACGTGTCCAGGCCATGATTCTTAGTAAGAATCCAAAATTTCAGTTGGATCGGAACCATAGGGGCAAAGTAATGACCGACCTCAAGTGTTCAAACGTCCGACCCCACGTGCTTAACAACCGAACCTAAGTGTTAAAACGATGATTTAAAAAATTTCTATTTGAAGAATTTTAGATTGATTCTTGTACAGACCGAGATTTTTAGTCCGAATCCAAAATTTCAGTCGGTTAAGAACTTTAGAGACAAAGTTATGAACGACCACAATTATTGTTACATAGCGCCCGTAAAACGATCAATTTTTTCAAAAATTCTACTTTAAGCCGATTTTTTTATTGATTCGTGTCCAGGCCATGATTCTAAGTAAGATTCCAATATTTCAGTTTGTTCGGAACCAAAGGGACAAAGTAATGACCAACCCCAAGTGTTCAAACGTCCGACCCCAAGTGCTAAACGACCGAACCCAAGAGTTAAAACGATGATTTAACAAAATTCTCTTTGTAGATTTTTTGATTGATTCTTTTTCAGACCAAGATTTTTAGGCAGAATCCAAAATTTCAGTCAGTTCGGAACTCTAGAGACAAAGTTATGAACGACCACAATTATTGTTACATAGCGCCCATAAAACGATCAATTTTTTCAAAAATTCTACTTAAAGCCGATTTTTTTTATTGATACGTGTCCAGGCCATGATTCTTAGTAAGAATCCAAAATTTCAGTTGGTTCGGAACCATAGGGGCAAAGTAATGACCGACGTCAAGTGTTCAAACGTCCGACCCCAAGTGCTTAACGACCGACCCTTAGTGTTAAAACGATGATTTAGATAAATTCTATTTGAAGAATTTCAGATTGATTCTTGTACAGACCAAGATTTTTAGACAGAATCCAGAATTTCGGTCGGTTCGGAACTTTAGAGACAAAGTTATGAACGACCACAATTATTGTTACATAGCGCCCATAAAACGATCAATTTTTGCAAAAATTCTACTTTAAGCCGATTTTTTTTATTGATACGTGTCCAGGCCATGATTCTTAGTAAGAATCCAAAATTTCAGTTGGTTCGGAACCAAAGGTACAAAGTAATGAGCAACACTAAGTGTTCAAACGTCCGACCCCAAGTGCTAAACGACCGAACCCAAGAGTTAAAACGATGATTTAACAAAATTCTCTTTGTAGATTTTTTGATTGATTCTTGTTCAGACCAAGATTTTTAGTCAGAATCCAAAATTTCAGTCGGTTCGGAACTCTAGAGACAAAGTTATGAAGACCACAATTATTGTTACATAGCGCCCATAAAACGATCAATTTTTTCAAAAATTCTGCTTTAAGCCTATTTTTTAATTGATTCGTGTCCAGGCCATGATTAAAAGGTAAGATTCCAAAATTTCAGTTTGTTCGGAAGAAAAGGGACAAAGTAATGACCAACCCCAAGTGTTCAAACGTCCGACCCCAAGTGCTAAACGACCGAACCCAAGAGTTAAAACGATGATTTAACAAAATTCTCTTTGTAGATTTTTTGATTGATTCTTTTTCAGACCATGATTCTTGGTAAGAATCCATAATTTCTGTTGGTTCGGAACCATAAAGCCAAAATTATGACTGACCCCAAGTGTTCAAACGTCCTACCACAAGTGCTTAACGACCGAACCCAAGTGTTAAAACGATGTTTTAAAAAAATTCTATTTGAAGAATTTTAGATTGATTCTTGTACAGACTAAGATTTTTAGTCCGAATCCTAAATTCCAGTCGGTTCAGAACTTTAGAGACAAAGTTATGAACGACCACAATTATTTTTACTTGGCGCCCGTAAAACGATCAAGTTTTTCAAAACTTCTACTTTTAGCCGATTTTTTATTGGTACGTGTCCAGGCCATGATTCTTAGTAAGAATCCAAAATTTCAGTTGGTTCGGAACCAAAGGGACAAAGTAATGACCAACCCCAAGTGTTCAAACGTCCGACCCCAAGTGCTAAACGACCGAACCCAAGAGTTAAAACGATGATTTAACAAAATTCTCTTTGTAGATTTTTTGATTGATTCTTGTTCAGATCAAGATTTTTAGTCCGAATCCAAAATTTCAGTCGGTTCAGAACTTTCGAGACAAAGTTATGAACGACCACAATTATTTTTACATGGCGCCCGTAAAACGATCAATTTTTTCAAAACTTCTACTTTTAGCCGAATTTTTATTGGTAGGTGTCCAGGCCATAATTCTTAGTAATAAACCAAAATTTCAGACGGTTCGGAGCCATAGGGCGGAAGTTATAACCGACAACAAGTGATTTTACAAAGCGCCCGTAAAACCATAAATTTTTGCAAAAATTTTACATTCAGCCGATTTTTTTATTAATACGTGTCCATGCCATGATTCTTAGAAAGAATCCAAAATTTAAGTTCTTTCGGAACCATAGGGACAAAGTTATGACCGACCACAAGTGTTCAAACGTCCAACCCCAAGTGCTTAACGACCGAACCCAAGTGTTAAAACGATGATTTAAAAAAAATTCTATTTGAAGAATTTCAGATTGATTCTTGTACAGACCAAGATTTTTAGCCAGAATCCAAAATGTCAGTCGGTTCGGAACTTTAGAGACACAGTTATGAACGACCACAATTATTGTTACATAGCGCCCGTAAAACGATCAATTTTTTCAAAAATTCTATTTTAAGCCGATTTTTTTATTGATACGTGTCCAGGCCATGATTCTTAGTAAGAATCCAAAATTTCGGTTGGTTCGGAACCATAGGGACAAAGTAATGACCAACCCCAAGTGTTCAAACGTCCGAACCCAAGTGCTAAACGACCGAACCCAAGAGTTAAAACGATGATTTAACAAAATTCTCTTTGTAGATTTTTTGATTGATTCTTTTTCAGACCAAGATTTTTAGGCAGAATCCAAAATTTCAGTCGGTTCGGAACTTAAGAGACAAAGTTATGAACGACCACAATTATTGTTACATAGCGCCCGTAAAACGATCAATTTTTGCAAAAATTCTACTTTAAGCCGATTTTTTTATTGATACGTGTCCAGGCCACGATTCTTGGTAAGAATCCATATTTTCTGTTGGTTCGGAACCATAAAGCCAAAATTAAGACTGACCCCAAGTGTTCAAACGTCCTACCCCAAGTGCTTAACGACCGAACCCAAGTGTTAAAACGATGTTTTAAAAAAATTCTATTTGAAGAATTTTATATTGATTCTTGTACAGACTAAGATTTTTAGTCCGAATCCTAAATTTCAGTCGGTTCAGAACTTTAGAGACAAAGTTATGAACGACCACAATTATTTTTACTTGGCGCCCGTAAAACGATCAAGTTTTTCAAAAATTCTACTTTTAGCCGATTTTTTATTGGTACGTGTCCAGGCCATGATTCTTAGTAAGAATCCAAAATTTCAGTTGGTTCGGAACCAAAGGGACAAAGTAATGACCAACCTAAAGTGTTCAAACGTCCTACCCAAAGTGCTAAACGACCGAACCCAAGAGTTAAAACGATGATTTAACAAAATTCTCTTTGTAGATTTTCTGATTGATTCTTGTTCAGACCAAGATTTTTAGTCCGAATCCAAAATTTCAGTCGGTTCAGAACTTTAGAGACAAAGTTATGAACGACCACAATTATTTTTACATGGCGCCCGTAAAACGATCAATTTTTTCAAAACTTCTACTTTTACGTGTCCAGGCCATGATTCTTAGTGAGAATCCATAATTTCTGTTGGTTCGGAACCATCAAGCTAAAATTAAGACTGACCCCAAGTGTTCAAACGTCCTACCCCAAGTGCTAAACGACCGAACCCAAGAGTTAAAACGATGATTTAACAAAATTCTCTTTGTAGATTTTTTGATTGATTCTTGTACAGACCAAGATTTTGAGTCAGAATCCAAAATATCAGTCGGTTCGGAACTTTAGAGACAAAGATATGAACGACCACAATTATTTTTACATAGTGCCCGTAAAACGATCAACTTTTTCAAAAATTGTACTTGAAGCCGATTTTTTTAATTGATACGTGTCCAGGCCAAGATTCTTGGTAAGAATCCAAAATTTCAGTTGGTTCGGAACCATAGAGACAAAGTTTTGACCCACCCCAAGTGTTCAAACGTCCGACCCCAATTGCTAAACGACCGAACCCAAGTGTTAAAACGATGATTTAAAAAAATTCTATTTGGAGAATTTTGGATTGTATCTTGTACAGACCAAGATTTTTATTCAGAATCCAAAATTTCAGTCGGTTCGAAACTTTAGAGACAAAGTTATGAACAACCACAATTATTGTTACATAGCTCCCGTAAAACGATCAATTTTTTCAAAACGTCTACTTTAAGCCGATTTTTTTATTGATAGGTGTCCAGGCCATGATTCTTATTAAGAATTTATAATTTCTGATGGTTCGGAACCATAAAGCCAAAGTTAAGACCCATCCCAAGTGTTCAAACTTCCTACCCAAAGTGCTAAACGACCGAACCCAAGTGTTAAAACGATGATTTAAAAAATTCTATTTGGAGAATTTTAGATTGATTCTTGTACAGACCAAGATTTTTAAACAGAATCCAAAATATCAGTCGGTTCGGAACTTTAGAGACAAAGTTATGAACGACCAAAATTATTTTTACATAGCGCCCGTAAAACGATCAATTTTTTCAAAACGTCTACTTTAAACCGATTTTTTTATTGATACGTGTCCAGGCCATGATTCTTAGTAAGAATCCATAATTTCTGTTGGTTCGGAACCATGAAGCCAAAATTAAGACTGAACCCAAGTGTTCAAACGTCTTACCCCAAGTGCTAAACGACCGAACCCAAGTGTTAAAAAGATGATTTAAAAATTTCTAATTGAAGAATTTTAGATTGTTTCTTGTACAGACCAAGATTTTTAGTCAGAATCCAAAATATCAGTCGGTTCGGAACTATAGAGACAAAGATATAAACGACCACAATTATTTTTACATAGTGCCCGTAAAACAATCAAATTTTTCAAAAATTCCACTTTTAGCCGATTTTTTTATTGATACGCGTCCAGGCCATGATTCTTAGTAGAATCCAAAATTTCAGTTGGTTCGGAACCATAGGGACAACGTAATGACCGACCACAAGTGATCAAACATCCGACACCAAGTGCTAAACGACTGAACCCAAGTGTTAAAACGATGATTTAGATAAATTCTATTTGAAGAATTTCAGATTGATTCTTGTACAGACCAAGATTTTGAGTCAGAATCCAAAATATCAGTCGGTTCGGAACTTTAGAGACAAAGATATGAACGACCACAATTATTTTTACATAGTGCCCGTAAAACGATCAATTTTTTCAAAAATTCTACTTTTAGCCGATTTTTTTATTGATACGTGTCCAGGCCATGATTCTTAGTAAGAATCCAAAATTTCAGTTGGTTCGGAACCATAGAGACAAAGTTATGACCCACCCCAAGTGTTCAAACGTCCGACCCCAAGTGCTAAACGACCGAACCCAAGTGTTAAAACGATGATTTAAAAAAATTCTATTTGGAGAATTTTAGATTGTATCTTGTACAGACCAAGATTTTTAGTCAGAATCCAAAATTTCAGTCGGTTCGGAACTTTAGAGACAAAGTTATGAACGACCACAATTATTGTTACATAGCGCCCGTAAAACGATCAATTTTTTCAAAAATTCTACTTTCAGCCGATTTTTTTATTGATACGTGTCCTGGCCATGATTCTTAGTAAGAATCCAAAATTTCAGTTGGTTCGGAACCATAGGCACAAAGTAATGACCAACCCCAAGTGTTCAAACGTCCGAACCCAAGTGCTAAACGACCGAACCCAAGAGTTAAAACGATGATTTAACAAAATTCTCTTTGTAGATTTTTTGATTGATTCTTTTTCAGACCAAGATTTTTAGGCAGAATCCAAAATTTCAGTCGGTTCGGAACTTAAGAGACAAAGTTATGAACGACCACAATTATTGTTACATAGCGCCCATAAAACGATCAATTTTTTCAAAAATTCTACTTAAAGCCGATTTTTTTTATTGATACGTGTCCAGGCCATGATTCTTAGTAAGAATCCAAAATTTCAGTTGGTTCGGAACCAAAGGTACAAAGTAATGAGCAACACCAAGTGTTCAAACGTCCGACCCCAAGTGCTAAACGACCGAACCCAAGAGTTAAAACGATGATTTAACAAAATTCTCTTTGTAGATTTTTTGATTGATTCTTGTTCAGACCAAGATTTTTAGTCAGAATCCAAAATTTCAGTCGGTTCGGAACTCTAGAGACAAAGTTATGAAGACCACAATTATTGTTACATAGCGCCCATAAAACGATCAATTTTTTCAAAAATTCTGCTTTAAGCCTATTTTTTAATTGATTCGTGTCCAGGCCATGATTAAAAGGTAAGATTCCAAAATTTCAGTTTGTTCGGAAGAAAAGGGACAAAGTAATGACCAACCCCAAGTGTTCAAACGTCCGACCCCAAGTGCTAAACGACCGAACCCAAGAGTTAAAACGATGATTTAACAAAATTCTCTTTGTAGATTTTTTGATTGATTCTTTTTCAGACCATGATTCTTGGTAAGAATCCATAATTTCTGTTGGTTCGGAACCATAAAGCCAAAATTATGACTGACCCCAAGTGTTCAAACGTCCTACCACAAGTGCTTAACGACCGAACCCAAGTGTTAAAACGATGTTTTAAAAAAATTCTATTTGAAGAATTTTAGATTGATTCTTGTACAGACTAAGATTTTTAGTCCGAATCCTAAATTCCAGTCGGTTCAGAACTTTAGAGACAAAGTTATGAACGACCACAATTATTTTTACTTGGCGCCCGTAAAACGATCAAGTTTTTCAAAAATTCTACTTTTAGCCGATTTTTTATTGGTACGTGTCCAGGCCATGATTCTTAGTAAGAATCCAAAATTTCAGTTGGTTCGGAACCAAAGGGACAAAGTAATGACCAACCCCAAGTGTTCAAACGTCCGACCCCAAGTGCTAAACGACCGAACCCAAGAGTTAAAACGATGATTTAACAAAATTCTCTTTGTAGATTTTTTGATTGATTCTTGTTCAGATCAAGATTTTTAGTCCGAATCCAAAATTTCAGTCGGTTCAGAACTTTCGAGACAAAGTTATGAACGACCACAATTATTTTTACATGGCGCCCGTAAAACGATCAATTTTTTCAAAACTTCTACTTTTAGCCGAATTTTTATTGGTAGGTGTCCAGGCCATAATTCTTAGTAATAAACCAAAATTTCAGACGGTTCGGAGCCATAGGGCGGAAGTTATAACCGACAACAAGTGATTTTACAAAGCGCCCGTAAAACCATAAATTTTTGCAAAAATTTTACATTCAGCCGATTTTTTTATTAATACGTGTCCATGCCATGATTCTTAGAAAGAATCCAAAATTTAAGTTCTTTCGGAACCATAGGGACAAAGTAATGACCGACCACAAGTGTTCAAACGTCCGACCCCAAGTGCTTAACGACCGAACCCAAGTGTTAAAACGATGATTTAAAAAAAATTCTATTTGAAGAATTTCAGATTGATTCTTGTACAGACTAAGATTTTAAGCCAGAATCCAAAATGTCAGTCGGTTCGGAACTTTAGAGACACAGTTATGAACGACCACAATTATTGTTACATAGCGCCCGTAAAACGATCAATTTTTTCGAAAATTCTATTTTAAGCCGATTTTTTTATTGATACGTGTCCAGGCCATGATTCTTAGTAAGAATCCAAAATTTCGGTTGGTTCGGAACCATAGGGACAAAGTAATGACCAACCCCAAGTGTTCAAACGTCCGAACCCAAGTGCTAAACGACCGAACCCAAGAGTTAAAACGATGATTTAACAAAATTCTCTTTGTAGATTTTTTGATTGATTCTTTTTCAGACCAAGATTTTTAGGCAGAATCCAAAATTTCAGTCGGTTCGGAACTTAAGAGACAAAGTTATGAACGACCACAATTATTGTTACATAGCGCCCGTAAAACGATCAATTTTTGCAAAAATTCTACTTTTAGCCGATTTTTTTATTGATACGTGTCCAGGCCACGATTCTTGGTAAGAATCCATATTTTCTGTTGGTTCGGAACCATAAAGCCAAAATTAAGACTGACCCCAAGTGTTCAAACGTCCTACCCCAAGTGCTTAACGACCGAACCCAAGTGTTAAAACGATGTTTTAAAAAAATTCTATTTGAAGAATTTTATATTGATTCTTGTACAGACTAAGATTTTTAGTCCGAATCCTAAATTTCAGTCGGTTCAGAACTTTAGAGACAAAGTTATGAACGACCACAATTATTTTTACTTGGCGCCCGTAAAACGATCAAGTTTTTCAAAAATTCTACTTTTAGCCGATTTTTTATTGGTACGTGTCCAGGCCATGATTCTTAGTAAGAATCCAAAATTTCAGTTGGTTCGGAACCAAAGGGACAAAGTAATGACCAACCTAAAGTGTTCAAACGTCCTACCCCAAGTGCTAAACGACCGAACCCAAGAGTTAAAACGATGATTTAACAAAATTCTCTTTGTAGATTTTCTGATTGATTCTTGTTCAGACCAAGATTTTTAGTCCGAATCCAAAATTTCAGTCGGTTCAGAACTTTAGAGACAAAGTTATGAACGACCACAATTATTTTTACATGGCGCCCGTAAAACGATCAATTTTTTCAAAACTTCTACTTTTACGTGTCCAGGCCATGATTCTTAGTGAGAATCCATAATTTCTGTTGGTTCGGAACCATCAAGCTAAAATTAAGACTGACCCCAAGTGTTCAAACGTCCTACCCCAAGTGCTAAACGACCGAACCCAAGAGTTAAAACGATGATTTAACAAAATTCTCTTTGTAGATTTTTTGATTGATTCTTGTTCAGACCTAGATCTTTAGTCCGAATCCAAAATATCATTCGGTTCGGAACTTTAGAGACAAAGATATGAACGACCACAATTATTTTTACATAGTGCCCGTAAAACGATCAACTTTTTCAAAAATTGTACTTGAAGCCGATTTTTTTAATTGATACGTGTCCAGGCCAAGATTCTTGGTAAGAATCCAAAATTTCAGTTGGTTCGGAACCATAGAGACAAAGTTTTGACCCACCCCAAGTGTTCAAACGTCCGACCCCAATTGCTAAACGACCGAACCCAAGTGTTAAAACGATGATTTAAAAAAATTCTATTTGGAGAATTTTGGATTGTATCTTGTACAGACCAAGATTTTTATTCAGAATCCAAAATTTCAGTCGGTTCGAAACTTTAGAGACAAAGTTATGAACAACCACAATTATTGTTACATAGCTCCCGTAAAACGATCAATTTTTTCAAAACGTCTACTTTAAGCCGATTTTTTTATTGATACGTGTCCAGGCCATGATTCTTATTAAGAATTTATAATTTCTGATGGTTCGGAACCATAAAGCCAAAGTTAAGACCCATCCCAAGTGTTCAAACTTCCTACCCAAAGTGCTAAACGACCGAACCCCAGTGTTAAAACGATGATTTAAAAAATTCTATTTGGAGAATTTTAGATTGATTCTTGTACAGACCAAGATTTTTAAACAGAATCCAAAATATCAGTCGGTTCGGAACTTTAGAGACAAAGATATGAACGACCAAAATTATTTTTACATAGCGCCCGTAAAACGATCAATTTTTTCAAAACGTCTACTTTAAACCGATTTTTTTATTGATACGTGTCCAGGCCATGATTCTTAGTAAGAATCCATAATTTCTGTTGGTTCGGAACCATGAAGCCAAAATTAAGACTGAACCCAAGTGTTCAAACGTCTTACCCCAAGTGCTAAACGACCGAACCCAAGTGTTAAAAAGATGATTTAAAAATTTCTATTTGAAGAATTTTAGATTGTTTCTTGTACAGACCAAGATTTTTAGTCAGAATCCAAAATATCAGTCGGTTCGGAACTATAGAGACAAAGATATAAACGACCACAATTATTTTTACATAGTGCCCGTAAAACAATCAAATTTTTCAAAAATTCCACTT
Organism: Limnephilus marmoratus; assembly: GCA_917880885.1. Lineage (NCBI taxonomy): Eukaryota > Metazoa > Arthropoda > Insecta > Trichoptera > Limnephilidae > Limnephilus > Limnephilus marmoratus. The sequence continues at coordinate 34,982,929 of OU862929.1, read as the reverse complement.
TTAGCCGATTTTTTTATTGATACGCGTCCAGGCCATGATTCTTAGTAGAATCCAAAATTTCAGTTGGTTCGGAACCATAGGGACAACGTAATGACCGACCACAAGTGATCAAACATCCGACACCAAGTGCTAAACGACTGAACCCAAGTGTTAAAACGATGATTTAGATAAATTCTATTTGAAGAATTTCAGATTGATTCTTGTACAGACCAAGATTTTGAGTCAGAATCCAAAATATCAGTCGGTTCGGAACTTTAGAGACAAAGATATGAACGACCACAAATATTTTTACATAGTGACCGTAAAACGATCAATTTTTTCAAAAATTCTACTTTTAGCCGATTTTTTTATTGGTACGTGTCCAGGCCATGATTCTTAGTAAGAATCCAAAATTTCAGTTGGTTCGGAAGCATAGGGACAAAGTAATGACCGACCCCAAGTGTTCAAACGTCCTACCCCAAGTGCTAAAACGACCGAACCCAAGTGTTAAAACGATGATTTAAAAAAATTCTATTTGGAGAATTTTGGATTGTATCTTGTACAGACCAAGATTTTTAGTCAGAATCCAAAATTTCAGTCGGTTCGGAACTTTAGAGACAAAGTTATGAACGACCACAATTATTGTTACATAGCGCCCGTAAAACGATCAATTTTTTCAAAAATTCTACTTTCAGCCGATTTTTTTATTGATACGTCTCCAGGCCATGATTCTTAGTAAGAATCCAAAATTTCAGTTGGTTCGGAACCATAGGCACAAAGTAATGACCAACCCCAAGTATTCAAACGTCCGAACCCAAGTGCTAAACGACCGAACCCAAGAGTTAAAACGATGATTTAACAAAATTCTCTTTGTAGATTTTTTGATTGATTCTTTTTCAGACCAAGATTTTTAGGCAGAATCCAAAATTTCAGTCGGTTCGGAACTTAAGAGACAAAGTTATGAACGACCACAATTATTGTTACATAGCGCCCGTAAAACGATCAATTTTTGCAAAAATTCTACTTTTAGCCGATTTTTTTATTGATACGTGTCCAGGCCATGATTCTTGGTAAGAATCCATAATTTCTGTTGGTTCGGAACCATAAAGCCAAAATTATGACTGACCCCAAGTGTTCAAACGTCCTACCACAAGTGCTTAACGACCGAACCCAAGTGTTAAAACGATGTTTTAAAAAAATTCTATTTGAAGAATTTTAGATTGATTCTTGTACAGACTAAGATTTTTAGTCCGAATCCTAAATTTCAGTCGGTTCAGAACTTTAGAGACAAAGTTATGAACGACCACAATTATTTTTTCTTTGCGCCCGTAAAACGATCAAGTTTTTCAAAAATTCTACTTTTAGCCGATTTTTTATTGGTACGTGTCCAGGCCATGATTCTTAGTAAGAATCCAAAATTTCAGTTGGTTCGGAACCAAAGGGACAAAGTAATGACTAACCTCAAGTGTTCAAACGTCCGACCCCAAGTGCTAAACGACCGAACCCAAGAGTTAAAACGATGATTTAACAAAATTTTCTTTGTAGATTTTTTGATTGATTCTTGTTCAGATCAAGATTTTTAGTCCGAATCCAAAATTTCAGTCGGTTCAGAACTTTAGAGACAAAGTTATGAACGACCACAATTATTTTTACATAGCGCCCGTAAAACGATCAATTTTTTCAAAACTTCTACTTTTAGCCGATTTTTTATTGGTAGGTGTCCAGGCCATGATTCTTAGTAAGAAACCAAAATTTCAGACGGTTCGGAGCCATAGGGCGGAAGTTATAACCGACAACAATTGATTTTACAAAGCGCCCGTAAAACCATAAATTTTTGCAAAAATTTTACATTCAGCCGATTTTTTTATTAATACGTGTCCATGCCATGATTCTTAGAAAGAATCCAAAATTTGAGTTCGTTCGGAACCATAGGGGCAAAGTAATGACCGACCCCAAGTGTTCAAACGTCCGACCCCAAGTGCTAAACAACCGAACCAAAGTGTTAAAACGATGATTTAAAAAAATTCTATTTGAAGAATTTCAGATTGATTCTTGTACAGACCAAGATTTTAAGTCAGATTCCAAAATTTCAGTCAGTTCGGAACTTTAGAGACAAAGTTTTGAACGACCACAATTATTTTTACATAGCGCCCGTAAAACGATCAATTTTTTCAAAAATTCTACTTTTAGCCGATTTTTTATTGGTACGTGTCCAGGCCATGATTCTTAGTAAGAATCCAAAATTTCAGTTGGTTCGGAACCAAAGGGACAAAGTAATGACCAACCTCAAGTGTTCAAACGTCCTACCCCAAGTGCTAAACGACCGCACCCAAGAGTTAAAACGATGATTTAACAAAATTCTCTTTGTAGATTTTTTGATTGATTCTTTTTCAAACCAAGATTTTTAGTCCGAATCCAAAATTTCAATCGGTTCAGAACTTTAGAGACAAAGTTATGAACGACCACAATTATTTTTACATGGCGCCCGTAAAACGATCAATTTTTTCAAAACTTCTACTTTTACGTGTCCAGGCCATGATTCTTAGTGAGAATCCATAATTTCTGTTGGTTCGGAACCATCAAGCCAAAATTAAGACTGACCCCAAGTGTTCAAACGTCCTACCCCAAGTGCTAAACGACCGAACCCAAGAGTTAAAACGATGATTTAACAAAATTCTCTTTGTAGATTTTTTGATTGATTCTTGTTCAGACCAAGATTTTTAGTCCGAATCCAAAATTTCAGTCGGTTTAGAACTTTAGAGACAAAGTTATGAACGACCACAATTATTTTTACATGGCGCCCGTAAAACGATCAATTTTTTCAAAAGATCTACTTTTAGCCGATTTTTTATTGGTACGTGTCCAGGCCATGATTCTTAGTAAGAATCCATATTTTCTGTTGGTTCGGATCCATAAAGCCAAAGTTAAGATCGACCCCAAGTGTTCAAACCTCCTACCCCAAGTGCTAAACGACCAAACCCAAGTGTTAAAACGATGATTTAAAAAAATTCTATTTGAAGAATTTTAGATTGATTCTTGTACAGACCAAGATTTTGAGTCAGAATCCAAAATATCAGTCGGTTCGGAACTTTAGAGACAAAGATATGAACGACCACAATTATTTTTACATAGTGCCCGTAAAACGATCAATTTTTTCAAAAATTGTACTTTAAGCCGATTTTTTTAATTGATACGTGTCCAGGCCAAGATTCTTGGTAAGAATCCAAAATTTCAGTTGGTTCGGAACCAAAGGGACAAAGTAATCACCGACCCCAAGTGTTCAAACGTCCGACCCCACGTGCTAAACGACCGAACCCAAGAGTTAAAACGATGATTTAAAAAATTCTATTTGTAGAATTTTAGATTGATTCTTGTACAGACCAAGATTTTTAGTCAGAATCCAAAATATCAGTCGGTTCGGAACTTTAGAGACAAAGATATGAACGACCAAAATTATTTTTACATAGCGCCCGTAAAACGATCAATTTTTTCAAAACGTCTACTTTAAGCCGATTTTTTTATTGATACGTGTCCAGGCCATGATTCTTAGTAAGAATCCATAATTTCTGTTGGGTCGGAACCATAAAGCCAAAATTAAGACTGAACCCAAGTGTTCAAACGTCCTACCCCAAGTGCTAAACGACCGAACCCAAGTGTTAAAACGATGATTTAAAAATTTCTATTTGAAGAATTTTAGATTGATTCTCGTACAGACCAAGATTTTTAGTCAGAATCCAAAATATCAGTCGGTTCGGAACTTAAGAGACAAAGATATGAACGACCACAATTATTTTTACATAGTGCCCGTAAAACAATCAATTTTTTCAAAAATTCCACTTTTAGCCGATTTTTTTATTGATACGGGTCCAGGTAATGATTCTTAGTAAGAATCCAAAATTTCAGTTGGTTCGGAACCATAGAGACAACGTAATGACCGACCACTAGTGGTCAAACATCCGACCCCAAGTGCTAAACGACCGAACCCAAGTGTTAAAACGATGATTTAGATAAATTCTATTTGAAGAATTTCAGATTGATTCTTGTACAGACCAAGATTTTTATTCAGATTCCCAATTTTCCGTCAGTTCGGAACTTAAGAGACAAAGTTATGAACTACCACAATTATTGTTACATAGCGCCCGTAAACCGATCAATTTTTTCAAAAATTCTACTTTAAGCCGATTTTTTATTGGTACGTGTCCAGGCCATGATTCTTAGTAAGAATCCAAAATTTCAGTTGGTTCGGAAGCATAGAGACAAAGTAATGACCGACCCCAAGTGTTCAAACGTCCTACCCCAAGTGCTAAAACGACCGAACCCAAGTGTTAAAACGATGAGTTAATAAAATTCTATCTGTAGAATTTTAGATTGTATCTTGTACAGACCAAGATTTTTAGTCAGAATCCAAAATTTCAGTTGGTTCGGAACTTTAGATACAAAGTTATGACCGACCCCAAGTGTTCAAACGTCCTACCCCAAGTGCTAAAACGACCGAACCCAAGTGTTAAAACGATGAATTAAATAAAAAATGTCTTTGTAGATTTTTTGATTGATTTGTGTACAGACCATGATTCTTAATAATAAACCAAAATTTCAGACGGTTCGGAGCCATAGGGCGGAAGTTATAACCGACAACAATTGTTTTTACAAAGCGCCCGTAAAAGGATAAATTTTTGCAAAAATTTTACATTCAGCCGATTTTTTTATTAATACGTGTCCATGCCATGATTCTTAGAAAGAATCCAAAATTTAAGTTCGTTCGGAACCATAGGGACAAAGTAATGACCGACCACAAGTGTTCAAACGTCCGACCCCAAGTGCTAAACGACCGAACCCAAGGGTTAAAACGATGATTTCAAAGCATTCTATTTGAAGAATTTCAGATTGATTCTTATACAGACAAAGATTTTTAGTCAGAATCCAAAATTTCAGTCGGTTCGGAACTTTAGAGACAAAGTTATGAACAACCACAATTATTGTTACATAGCGCCCGTAAAACGATCAATTCATTCAAAAATTCTACTTTTAGCCGATTTTTTTATTGATACGTGTCCTGGCCATGATTCATAGTATGAATCCAAATTTTCAGTTGGCTCGGAACCATAGGGACAAAGTTATGACCAACCCCAAGTGTTCAAACGTCCGACCCCAAGTGCTAAACGACCGAACCCAAGTGTTAAAACGATAATTTTACAAAATTCTCTTTGAAGAATTTTAGATTGATTCTTGTACAGACCATGATTTTTAGTCAGAGTCCAAAATATCAGTCGGTTCGGAACTTAAGAGACAAAGATATACACGACCACAATTATTTTTACATAGTGCCCGTAAAACAATCAATTTTTTCAAAAATTCCACTTTTAGCCGATTTTTTTATTGTTACGTGTCCAGGCCATGATTCTTAGTAAGAATCCATAATTTCTGTTGGTTCGAAACCATAAAGCCAAAGTTAAGACCCATCCCAAGTGTTCAAACGTCCTACCCCAAGTGCTAAACGACCGAACCCAAGAGTTAAAACGATGATTTAAAAAATTCTATTTGGAGAATTTTAGATTGATTCTTGTACAGACCAAGATTTTTAGTCAGAATCCAAAATATCAGTCGGTTCGGAACTTTAGAGACAAAGATATGAACGACCAAAATTATTTTTACATAGCGCCCTTAAAACGATCAATTTTTTCAAAAATTCTACTTTAAACCGATTTTTTTATCATGATTCTTAGTAAGAATCCATAATTTCTGTTAGTTCGGAACCATGAAGCCAAAATTAAGACTGAACCCAAGTGTTCAAACGTCCTACCCCAAGTGCTAAACGACCGAACCCAAGTGCTTAAACGATGATTTAAAAATTTCTATTTGAAGAATTTTAGATTGATTCTTGTACAGACCAAGATTTTTAGTCAGAATCCAAAATTTCAGTCGGTTCGGAACTTTAGAGACAAAGATATAAACGACCACAATTATTTTTACATAGTGCCCGTAAAACAATCAATTTTTTCAAAAATTCCACTTTTTGCCGATTTTTTTATTGATACGGGTCCAGGCCATGATTCTTAGTAAGAATCCAAAATTTCAGTTGGTTCGGAACCATAGAGACAACGTAATGACCGACCACAAGTGGCAAATATCCGACCCCAAGTGCTAAACGACCGAACCCAAGTGTTAAAACGATGATTTAGATAAATTCTATTTGAAGAATTTCAGATAAATTCTTGTACAGACCAAGATTTTTAGTCAGATTCCCAATTTTCAGTCAGTTCGGAACTTAAGAGACAAAGTTATGAACTACCACAATTATTGTTACATAGCGCCCGTAAACCGATCAATTTTTTCAAAAATTCTACTTTAAGCCGATTTTTTATTGGTACGTGTCCAGGCCATGATTCTTAGGAAGAATCCAAAATTTCAGTTGGTTCGGAACCATAGGGACAAAGTAATGACCGACCCCAAGTGTTCAAACGTCCTACCCCAAGTGCTAAAACGACCGAACCCAAGTGTTAAAACGATGAGTTAAAAAAATTCTATCTGGAGAATTTTAGATTGTATCTTGTACAGATTAAGATTTTTAGTCAGAATCCAAAATTTCAGTCGGTTCGGAACTTTAGAGACAAAGTTATGACCACTATTATTGTTACATAGCGCCCGTAAAACGATCAATTTTTTCAAAAATTCTACTTTAAGCCGATTTTTTTATTGATACGTGTCCAGGCCATGATTCTTAGTAAGAATCAAAATTTCAGTTGGTTCGGAACCATAGGGGCAAAGAAATGACCGACCCCAAGTGTTCAAACGTCCGACCCCAAGTGCTAAACGACCGAACCCAAGAGTTAAAACGATGATTGAACAAATTCTCTTTGTAGATTTTTTTATTGATTCTTGTTCAGACAAAGATTTTTAGTCCGAATCCAAAATTTCAGTTGGTTCGGAAGCATAGGGACAAAGTAATGACCGACCCCAAGTGTTCAAACGTCCTACCCCAAGTGCTAAAACGACCGAACCCAAGTGTTAAAACGATGAATTAAATAAAAAATGTCTTTGTAGATTTTTTGATTGATTTGTGTACAGACCATGATTTTTAATAATAAACCAAAATTTCAGACGGTTCGGAGCCATAGGGCGGAAGTTATAACCGACAACAATTGTTTTTACAAAGCGCCCGTAACTGGATAAATTTTTGCAAAAATTTTACATTCAGCCGATTTTTTTATTAATACGTGTCCATGCCATGATTCTTAGAAAGAATCCAAAATTTAAGTTCGTTCGGAACCATAGGGACAAAGTAATGACCGACCACAAGTGTTCAAACGTCCGACCCCAAGTGCTAAACGACCGAACCCAAGGGTTAAAACGATGATTTCAAAGCATTCTATTTGAAGAATTTCAGATTGATTCTTATACAGACAAAGATTTTTAGTCAGAATCCAAAATTTCAGTCGTTTCGGAACTTTAGAGACAAAATTATGAACAACCACAATTATTGTTACATAGCGCCCGTAAAACGATCAATTATTTCAAAAATTCTACTTTTAGCCGATTTTTTTATTGATACGTGTCCAGGCCATGATTCTTAATAAGAATCCAAAATTTCAGTTGGTTCGGAACCAAAGGGACAAAGTAATGACCAACCCCAAGTGTTCAAACGTCCGACCCCAAGTGCTAAACGACCGAACCCAAGTGTTAAAACGATGATTTCAAAGCATTCTATTTGAAGAATTTCAGATTGATTCTTATACAGACCAAGATTTTTAGTCAGAATCCAAAATTTCAGTCGGTTCGGAACTTTAGAGACAAAATTATGAACAACCACAATTATTGTTACATAGCGCCCGTAAAACGATCAATTTTTTCAAAAATTCTACTTTAAGCCGATTTTTTTATTGATACGTGTCCAGGCCATGATTCTTAATAAGAATCCAAAATCTCAGTTGGTTCGGAACCAAAGGGACAAAGTAATGACCAACCCCAAGTGTTCAAACGTCCGACCCCAAGTGCTAAACGACCGAACCCAAGTGTTAAAACGATGATTTTACAAAATTCTCTTTGGAGAATTTTGGATTGTATCTTGTACAAACCAAGATTTTTAGTCAGAATCCAAAATTTCAGTCGGTTCGGAACTTTAGAGACAAATTTATAAACAACCACAATTATTGTTACATAGCGCCCGTAAAACGATCAATTTTTTCAAAACGTCTACTTTAAGTCGATTTTTTTTATGATACGTGTCCAGGCCATGATTCTTAGTAAGAATCCATAATTTCTGTTGGTTTGGAACCATAAAGCCAAAGTTAAGACCGACCCCAAGTGTTCAAACGTCCTACCCCAAGTGCTAAACGACCGAACCCAAGTGTTAAAACGATGATTTAAAAAATTCTATTTGAAGAAGTTTAGATTGATTCTTGTACAGACCAAGATTTTTAGTCAGAATCCAAAATATCAGTCGGTTCGGAACTTTAGAGACAAAGATATGAACGACCAAAATTATTTTTACATAGCGCCCGTAAAACGATCAATTTTTTCAAAACAGACGTTTTCGATTAGACACTTTAAGTAGACACTTTAAACCGATTTTTTTATTGATACGTGTCCAGGCCATGATTCTTAGTAAGAATCCATAATTTCTGTTGGTTCGGAACCATGAAGCCAAAATTAAGACTGAACCCAAGTGTTCAAACGTCCTACCCCAAGTGCTAAACGACCGAACCCAAGTGTTAAACGATGATTTAAAAAATTCTATTTCGAGAATTTTAGATTGATTCATGTACAGACCAAGATTTTTCGTCAGAATCCAAAATATCAGTCGGTTCGGAACTTTAGAGACAAAGATATGAACGACCACAATTATTTTTACATAGTGCCCGTAAAACGATCAATTTTTTCAGAAATTCTCCTTTTAGCCGATTTTTTTGGTACGTGTCCAGGACATGATTCTTAGTAAGAATCCAAAATTTCAGTTGGTTCGGAACCATAGGGACAAAGTTATCACCGACCCCAAGTGTTCAAACGTCCGACCCCAAGTGCTAAACGACCGAACCCAAGTGTTAAAACGATGATTTAAAAAAATTCTATCTGGAGAATTTTAGATTGATTCTTGTTCAGACCAAGATTTTTAGTCAGAATCCAAAATTTCAGTCGGTTCGGAACTTTAGAGACAACGTTATGAACGACCAAAATTATTTTTACATAGCGCCCGTAGAACGATCAATTTTTTCAAAACGTCTACTTTAAACCGATTTTTATATTTACGTGTCCAGGCCATGATTCTTAGTAAGAATCCATAATTTCTGTTGGTTCGGAACCATGAAGCCAAAATTAAGACTGAACCCAAGTGTTCAAACGTCCTACCCCAAGTGCTAAACGACCGAACCCAAGTGTTAAAACGATGATTTAGATAAATTCTATTTGAAGAATTTCAGATTGATTCTTGTACAGACCAAGATTTTGAGTCAGAATCCAAAATATCAGTCGGTTCGGAACTTTAGAGACAAAGATATGAACGACCACAAATATTTTTACATAGTGCCCGTCAAACGATCAATTTTTTCAAAAATTCTACTTTTAGCCGATTTTTTCATGATTCTTAGTAAGAATCCAAAATTTCAGTTGGTTCGGAACCATAGAGACAAAGTTATGACCCACCCCAAGTGTTCAAACGTCCGACCCCAAGTGCTAAACGACCGAACCCAAGTGTTAAAACGATGATTTAGATAAATTCTATTTGAAGAATTTCAGATTGATTCTTGTACAGACCAAGATTTTTAGTCAGATTCCCAATTTTCAGTCAGTTCGGAACTCTAGAGACAAAGTTATGAACTACCACAATTATTGTTACATAGCGCCCGTAAACCGATCAATTTTTTCAAAAATTCTACTTTAAGCCGATTTTTTATTGGTACGTGTCCAGGCCATGATTCTTAGTAAGAATCCATAATTTCTGTTGGTTCGAAACCATAAAGCCAAAGTTAAGACCCATCCCAAGTGTTCAAACGTCCTACCCCAAGTACTAAACGACCGAACCCAAGAATTTAAAACGATGATTTAAAAAATTCTATTTGGAGAATTTTAGATTGATTCTTGTACAGACCAAGATTTTTAGTCAGAATCCAAAATATCAGTCGGTTCGGAACTTTAGAGACAAAGATATGAACGACCAAAATTATTTTTACATAGCGCCCTTAAAACGATCAATTTTTTCAAAAATTCTACTTTAAACCGATTTTTTTATTGATACGTGTCCAGGCCATGATTCTTAGTAAGAATCCATAATTTCTGTTGGTTCGGAACCATGAAGCCAAATTTAAGACTGAACCCAAGTGTTCAAACGTCCTACCCCAAGTGCTAAACGACCGAACCCAAGTGTTTAAACGATGATTTAAAAATTTCTATTTGAAGAATTTTAGATTGATTCTTGTACAGACCAAGATTTTTAGTCAGAATCCAAAATTTCAGTCGGTTCGGAACTTTAGAGACAAAGATATAAACGACCACAATTATTTTTTACATAGTGCCCGTAAAACAATCAATTTTTTCAAAAATTCCACTTTTAGCCGATTTTTTTATTGATACGGGTCCAGGCCATGATTCTTAGTAAGAATCCAAAATTTCAGTTGGTTCGGAACCATAGAGACAACGTAATGACCGACCACAAGTGGCAAACATCCGACCCCAAGTGCTAAACGACCGAACCCAAGTGTTTAAAACGATGATTTAGATAAATTCTATTTGAAGAATTTCAGATTGATTCTTGTACAGACCAAGATTTTTAGTCAGATTCCCAATTTTCAGTCAGTTCGGAACTTAAGAGACAAAGTTATGAACTACCACAATTATTGTTACATAGCGCCCGTAAATTGATCAATTTTTTTTAAAAATTCTACTTTAAGCCGATTTTTTATTGGTACGTGTCCAGGCCATGATTCTTAGTAAGAATCCATAATTTCTGTTGGTTCGAAACCATAAAGCCAAAGTTAAGACCCATCCCAAGTGTTCAAACGTCCTACCCCAAGTGCCTAAACGACCGAACCCAAGTGTTAAAACGATGATTTAAAAAATTCTATTTTGAGAATTTTAGATTGATTCTTGTTCAGACCAAGATTTTTAGTCAGAATCCAAAATATCAGTCGGTTCGGAACTTTAGAGACAAAGATATGAACGACAAAATTATTTTTACATAGCGCCCGTAAAACGATTCAATTTTTTCAAAATTCTACTTTAAACCGATTTTTTTATTGATACGTGTCCAGGCCATGATTCTTAGTAAGAATCCATAATTTCTGTTGGTTCGGAACCATGAAGCCAAATTTAAGACTGAACCCAAGTGTTCAAACGTCCTACCCCAAGTGCTAAACGACCGAACCCAAGTGTTTAAACGATGATTTAAAAATTTCTATTTGAAGAATTTTAGATTGATTCTTGTACAGACCAAGATTTTTAGTCAGAATCCAAAATTTCAGTCGGTTCGGAACTTTAGAGACAAAGATATAAACGACCACAATTATTTTTACATAGTGCCCGTAAAACAATCAATTTTTTCAAAAATTCTTCTTTTAGCCGATTTTTTTTTATTGATACGGGTCCAGGCCATGATTCTTAGTAAGAATCCAAAATTTCAGTTGGTTCGGAACCATAGAGACAACGTAATGACCGACCACAAGTGGCAAACATCCGACCCCAAGTGCTAAACGACCGAACCCAAGTGTTAAAACGATGATTTAGATAAATTCTATTTGAAGAATTTCAGATTGATTCTTGTACAGACCAAGATTTTAAGTCAGATTCCAAAATTTCAGTCAGTTCGGAACTTAAGAGACAAAGTTATGAACTACCACAATTATTGTTACATAGCGCCCGTAAACCGATCAATTTTTTCAAAAATTCTACTTTAAGCCGATTTTTTATTGGTACGTGTCCAGGCCATGATTCTTAGGAAGAATCCAAAATTTCAGTTGGTTCGGAACCATAGGGACAAAGTAATGACCGACCCCAAGTGTTCAAACGTCCTACCCCAAGTGCTAAAACGACCGAACCCAAGTGTTAAAACGATGAGTTAAAAAAATTCTATCTGGAGAATTTTAGATTGTATCTTGTACAGACCAAGATTTTTAGTCAGAATCCAAAATTTCAGTCGGTTCGGAACTTTAGAGACAACGTTATGAACGACCAAAATTATTTTTACATAGCGCCCGTAGAACGATCAATTTTTTCAAAACGTCTACTTTAAACCGATTTTTATATTTACGTGTCCAGGCCATGATTCTTAGTAAGAATCCATAATTTCTGTTAGTTCGGAACCATGAAGCCAAAATTAAGACTGAACCCAAGTGTTCAAACGTCCTACCCCAAGTGCTAAACGACCGAACCCAAGTGTTTAAACGATGATTTAAAAATTTCTATTTGAAGAATTTTAGATTGATTCTTGTACAGACCAAGATTTTTAGTCAGAATCCAAAATATCAGTCGGTTCGGAACTTTAGAGACAAAGATATAAACGACCACAATTATTTTTACATAGTGCCCGTAAAACAATCAAATTTTTCAAAAATTCCACTTTTAGCCGATTTTTTTATTGATACGCGTCCAGGCCATGATTCTTAGTAGAATCCAAAATTTCAGTTGGTTCGGAACCATAGGGACAACGTAATGACCGACCACAAGTGATCAAACATCCGACACCAAGTGCTAAACGACTGAACCCAAGTGTTAAAACGATGATTTAGATAAATTCTATTTGAAGAATTTCAGATTGATTCTTGTACAGACCAAGATTTTGAGTCAGAATCCAAAATATCAGTCGGTTCGGAACTTTAGAGACAAAGATATGAACGACCACAATTATTTTTACATAGTGCCCGTAAAACGATCAATTTTTTCAAAAATTCTACTTTTAGCCGATTTTTTTATTGATACGTGTCCAGGCCATGATTCTTAGTAAGAATCCAAAATTTCAGTTGGTTCGGAACCATAGAGACAAAGTTATGAACGACCCCAAGTGTTCAAACGTCCGACCCCAAGTGCTAAACGACCGAACCCAAGTGTTAAAACGATGATTTAAAAAAATTCTATTTGGAGAATTTTAGATTGTATCTTGTACAGACCAAGATTTTTAGTCAGAATCCAAAATTTCAGTCGGTTCGGAACTTTAGAGACAAAGTTATGAATGACTACAATTATTGTTACATAGCGCCCGTAAAACGATCAATTCATTCAAAAATTCTACTTTTAGCCGATTTTTTTATTGATACGTGTCCTGGCCATGATTCTTAGTAAGAATCCAAAATTTCAGTTGGTTCGGAACCATAGGGACAAAGTTATCACCGACCCCAAGTGTTCAAACGTCCGACCCCAAGTGCTAAACGACCGAACCCAAGTGTTAAAACGATGATTTAACAAAATTCTCTTTGTAGATTTTTTGATTGATTCTTTTTCAGACCAAGATTTTTAGGCAGAATCCAAAATTTCAGTCGGTTCGGAACTTAAGAGACAAAGTTATGAACGACCACAATTATTGTTACATAGCGCCCGTAAAACGATCAATTTTTGCAAAAATTCTACTTTTAGCCGATTTTTTTATTGATACGTGTCCAGGCCATGATTCTTGGTAAGAATCCATAATTTCTGTTGGTTCGGAACCATAAAGCCAAAATTATGACTGACCCCAAGTGTTCAAACGTCCTACCACAAGTGCTTAACGACCGAACCCAAGTGTTAAAACGATGTTTTAAAAAAATTCTATTTGAAGAATTTTAGATTGATTCTTGTACAGACTAAGATTTTTAGTCCGAATCCTAAATTTCAGTCGGTTCAGAACTTTAGAGACAAAGTTATGAACGACCACAATTATTTTTTCTTTGCGCCCGTAAAACGATCAAGTTTTTCAAAAATTCTACTTTTAGCCGATTTTTTATTGGTACGTGTCCAGGCCATGATTCTTAGTAAGAATCCAAAATTTCAGTTGGTTCGGAACCAAAGGGACAAAGTAATGACTAACCTCAAGTGTTCAAACGTCCGACCCCAAGTGCTAAACGACCGAACCCAAGAGTTTAAAACGATGATTTAACAAAATTTTCTTTGTAGATTTTTTGATTGATTCTTGTTCAGATCAAGATTTTTAGTCCGAATCCAAAATTTCAGTCGGTTCAGAACTTTAGAGACAAAGTTATGAACGACCACAATTATTTTTACATGGCGCCCGTAAAACGATCAATTTTTTCAAAACTTCTACTTTTAGCCGAATTTTTATTGGTAGGTGTCCAGGCCATGATTCTTAGTAAGAAACCAAAATTTCAGACGGTTCGGAGCCATAGGGCGGAAGTTATAACCGACAACAATTGATTTTACAAAGCGCCCGTAAAACCATAAATTTTTGCAAAAATTTTACATTCAGCCGATTTTTTTATTAATACGTGTCCATGCCATGATTCTTAGAAAGAATCCAAAATTTGAGTTCGTTCGGAACCATAGGGACAAAGTAATGACCGACCACAAGTGTTCAAACGTCCGACCCCAAGTGCTTAACGACCGAACCCAAGTGTTAAAACGATGATTTAAAAAAAATTCTATTTGAAGAATTTCAGATTGATTCTTGTACAGACCAAGATTTTAAGTCAGATTCCAAAATTTCAGTCAGTTCGGAACTTTAGAGACAAAGTTATGAACGACCACAATTATTGTTACATAGCGCCCGTAAAACGATCAATTTTTTCAAAAATTCTACTTTTAGCCGATTTTTTATTGGTACGTGTCCAGGCCATGATTCTTAGTAAGAATCCAAAATTTCAGTTGGTTCGGAACCAAAGGGACAAAGTAATGACCAACCTCAAGTGTTCAAACGTCCTACCCCAAGTGCTAAACGACCGTACCCAAGAGTTAAAACGATGATTTAACAAAATTCTCTTTGTAGATTTTTTGATTGATTCTTTTTCAAACCAAGATTTTTAGTCCGAATCCAAAATTTCAATCGGTTCAGAACTTTAGAGACAAAGTTATGAACGACCACAATTATTTTTACATGGCGCCCGTAAAACGATCAATTTTTTCAAAACTTCTACTTTTACGTGTCCAGGCCATGATTCTTAGTGAGAATCCATAATTTCTGTTGGTTCGGAACCATCAAGCCAAAATTAAGACTGACCCCAAGTGTTCAAACGTCCTACCCCAAGTGCTAAACGACCGAACCCAAGAGTTAAAACGATGATTTAACAAAATTCTCTTTGTAGATTTTTTGATTGATTCTTGTTCAGACCAAGATTTTTAGTCCGAATCCAAAATTTCAGTCGGTTTAGAACTTTAGAGACAAAGTTATGAACGACCACAATTATTTTTACATGGCGCCCGTAAAACGATCAATTTTTTCAAAAGATCTACTTTTAGCCGATTTTTTATTGGTACGTGTCCAGGCCATGATTCTTAGTAAGAATCCATATTTTCTGTTGGTTCGGATCCATAAAGCCAAAGTTAAGACCGACCCCAAGTGTTCAAACCTCCTACCCCAAGTGCTAAACGACCGAACCCAAGTGTTAAAACGATGATTTAAAAAAATTCTATTTGAAGAATTTTAGATTGATTCTTGTACAGACCAAGATTTTGAGTCAGAATCCAAAATATCAGTCGGTTCGGAACTTTAGAGACAAAGATATGAACGACCACAATTATTGTTACATAGCGCCCGTAAAACGATCAATTTTTTCAAAAATTCTACTTTAAGCCGATTTTTTTAATTGATACGTGTCCAGGCCAAGATTCTTGGTAAGAATCCAAAATTTCAGTTGGTTCGGAACCAAAGGGACAAAGTAATCACCGACCCCAAGTGTTCAAACGTCCGACCCCACGTGCTAAACGACCGAACCCAAGTGTTAAAACGATGATTTAAAAAATTCTATTTGAAGAATTTTAGATTGATTCTTGTACAGACCAAGATTTTTAGTCAGAATCCAAAATTTCAGTCGGTTCGGAACTTTAGAGACAAAGATATGAACGACCACAATTATTGTTACATAGCGCCCGTAAAACGATCAATTTTTTCAAAACGTCTACTTTAAACCGATTTTTTTATACGTGTCCAGGCCATGATTCTTAGTAAGAATCCATAATTTCTGTTGGTTCGGAACCATGAAGCCAAAATTAAGACTGAACCCAAGTGTTCAAACGTCCTACCCTAAGTGCTAAACGACCGAACCCAAGTGTTAAAACGATGATTTAAAAATTTCTATTTGAAGAATTTTAGATTGATTCTCGTACAGACCAAGATTTTTAGTCAGAATTCAAAATATCAGTCGGTTCGGAACTTAAGAGACAAAGATATGAACGACCACAATTATTGTTACATAGTGCCCGTAAAACAATCAATTTTTTCAAAAATTCCACTTTTAGCCGATTTTTTTATTGATACGGGTCCAGGTAATGATTCTTAGTAAGAATCCAAAATTTCAGTTGGTTCGGAACCATAGAGACAACGTAATGACCGACCACTAGTGGTCAAACATCCGACCCCAAGTGCTAAACGACCGAACCCAAGTGTTAAAACGATGATTTAGATAAATTCTATTTGAAGAATTTCAGATTGATTCTTGTACAGACCAAGATTTTTATTCAGATTCCCAATTTTCCGTCAGTTCGGAACTTAAGAGACAAAGTTATGAACTACCACAATTATTGTTACATAGCGCCCGTAAACCGATCAATTTTTTCAAAAATTCTACTTTAAGCCGATTTTTTATTGGTACGTGTCCAGGCCATGATTCTTAGTAAGAATCCAAAATTTCAGTTGGTTCGGAAGCATAGAGACAAAGTAATGACCGACCCCAAGTGTTCAAACGTCCTACCCCAAGTGCTAAAACGACCGAACCCAAGTGTTAAAACGATGAGTTAAAAAAATTCTATCTGGAGAATTTTAGATTGTATCTTGTACAGACCAAGATTTTTAGTCAGAATCCAAAATTTCAGTTGGTTCGGAACTTTAGATACAAAGTAATGACCGACCCCAAGTGTTCAAACGTCCTACCCCAAGTGCTAAAACGACCGAACCCAAGTGTTAAAACGATGAATTAAATAAAAAATGTCTTTGTAGATTTTTTGATTGATTTGTGTACAGACCATGATTCTTAATAATAAACCAAAATTTCAGACGGTTCGGAGCCATAGGGCGGAAGTTATAACCGACAACAATTGTTTTTACAAAGCGCCCGTAAAAGGATAAATTTTTGCAAAAATTTTACATTCAGCCGATTTTTTTATTAATACGTGTCCATGCCATGATTCTTAGAAAGAATCCAAAATTTAAGTTCGTTCGGAACCATAGGGACAAAGTAATGACCGACCACAAGTGTTCAAACGTCCGACCCCAAGTGCTAAACGACCGAACCCAAGGGTTAAAACGATGATTTCAAAGCATTCTATTTGAAGAATTTCAGATTGATTCTTATACAGACAAAGATTTTTAGTCAGAATCCAAAATTTCAGTCGGTTCGGAACTTTAGAGACAAAGTTATGAACAACCACAATTATTGTTACATAGCGCCCGTAAAACGATCAATTTTTTCAAAAATTCTACTTTTAGCCGATTTTTTTATTGATACGTGTCCAGGCCATGATTCATAGTATGAATCCAAAATTTCAGTTGGTTCGGAACCAAAGGGACAAAGTAATGACCAACCCCAAGTGTTCAAACGTCCGACCCCAAGTGCTAAACGACCGAACCCAAGTGTTAAAACGATAATTTTACAAAATTCTCTTTGAAGAATTTTAGATTGATTCTTGTACAGACCATGATTTTTAGTCAGAGTCCAAAATATCAGTCGGTTCGGAACTTAAGAGACAAAGATATACACGACCACAATTATTTTTACATAGTGCCCGTAAAACAATCAATTTTTTCAAAAATTCCACTTTTAGCCGATTTTTTTATTGTTACGTGTCCAGGCCATGATTCTTAGTAAGAATCCATAATTTCTGTTGGTTCGAAACCATAAAGCCAAAGTTAAGACCCATCCCAAGTGTTCAAACGTCCTACCCCAAGTGCTAAACGACCGAACCCAAGAGTTAAAACGATGATTTAAAAAATTCTATTTGGAGAATTTTAGATTGATTCTTGTACAGACCAAGATTTTTAGTCAGAATCCAAAATATCAGTCGGTTCGGAACTTTAGAGACAAAGATATGAACGACCAAAATTATTTTTACATAGCGCCCTTAAAACGATCAATTTTTTCAAAAATTCTACTTTAAACCGATTTTTTTATCATGATTCTTAGTAAGAATCCATAATTTCTGTTAGTTCGGAACCATGAAGCCAAAATTAAGACTGAACCCAAGTGTTCAAACGTCCTACCCCAAGTGCTAAACGACCGAACCCAAGTGTTTAAACGATGATTTAAAAATTTCTATTTGAAGAATTTTAGATTGATTCTTGTACAGACCAAGATTTTTAGTCAGAATCCAAAATTTCAGTCGGTTCGGAACTTTAGAGACAAAGATATAAACGACCACAATTATTTTTACATAGTGCCCGTAAAACAATCAATTTTTTCAAAAATTCCACTTTTTGCCGATTTTTTTATTGATACGGGTCCAGGCCATGATTCTTAGTAAGAATCCAAAATTTCAGTTGGTTCGGAACCATAGAGACAACGTAATGACCGACCACAAGTGGCAAATATCCGACCCCAAGTGCTAAACGACCGAACCCAAGTGTTAAAACGATGATTTAGATAAATTCTATTTGAAGAATTTCAGATAAATTCTTGTACAGACCAAGATTTTTAGTCAGATTCCCAATTTTCAGTCAGTTCGGAACTTAAGAGACAAAGTTATGAACTACCACAATTATTGTTACATAGCGCCCGTAAACCGATCAATTTTTTCAAAAATTCTACTTTAAGCCGATTTTTTATTGGTACGTGTCCAGGCCATGATTCTTAGGAAGAATCCAAAATTTCAGTTGGTTCGGAACCATAGGGACAAAGTAATGACCGACCCCAAGTGTTCAAACGTCCTACCCCAAGTGCTAAAACGACCGAACCCAAGTGTTAAAACGATGAGTTAAAAAAATTCTATCTGGAGAATTTTAGATTGTATCTTGTACAGATTAAGATTTTTAGTCAGAATCCAAAATTTCAGTCGGTTCGGAACTTTAGAGACAAAGTTATGACCACTATTATTGTTACATAGCGCCCGTAAAACGATCAATTTTTTCAAAAATTCTACTTTAAGCCGATTTTTTTATTGATACGTGTCCAGGCCATGATTCTTAGTAAGAATCAAAATTTCAGTTGGTTCGGAACCATAGGGGCAAAGAAATGACCGACCCCAAGTGTTCAAACGTCCGACCCCAAGTGCTAAACGACCGAACCCAAGAGTTAAAACGATGATTGAACAAATTCTCTTTGTAGATTTTTTTATTGATTCTTGTTCAGACAAAGATTTTTAGTCCGAATCCAAAATTTCAGTTGGTTCGGAAGCATAGGGACAAAGTAATGACCGACCCCAAGTGTTCAAACGTCCTACCCCAAGTGCTAAAACGACCGAACCCAAGTGTTAAAACGATGAATTAAATAAAAAATGTCTTTGTAGATTTTTTGATTGATTTGTGTACAGACCATGATTTTTAATAATAAACCAAAATTTCAGACGGTTCGGAGCCATAGGGCGGAAGTTATAACCGACAACAATTGTTTTTACAAAGCGCCCGTAACTGGATAAATTTTTGCAAAAATTTTACATTCAGCCGATTTTTTTATTAATACGTGTCCATGCCATGATTCTTAGAAAGAATCCAAAATTTAAGTTCGTTCGGAACCATAGGGACAAAGTAATGACCGACCACAAGTGTTCAAACGTCCGACCCCAAGTGCTAAACGACCGAACCCAAGGGTTAAAACGATGATTTCAAAGCATTCTATTTGAAGAATTTCAGATTGATTCTTATACAGACAAAGATTTTTAGTCAGAATCCAAAATTTCAGTCGTTTCGGAACTTTAGAGACAAAATTATGAACAACCACAATTATTGTTACATAGCGCCCGTAAAACGATCAATTCATTCAAAAATTCTACTTTTAGCCGATTTTTTTATTGATACGTGTCCAGGCCATGATTCATAGTATGAATCCAAAATTTCAGTTGGTTCGGAACCAAAGGGACAAAGTAATGACCAACCCCAAGTGTTCAAACGTCCGACCCCAAGTGCTAAACGACCGAACCCAAGTGTTAAAACGATGATTTCAAAGCATTCTATTTGAAGAATTTCAGATTGATTCTTATACAGACCAAGATTTTTAGTCAGAATCCAAAATTTCAGTCGGTTCGGAACTTTAGAGACAAAGTTATGAACAACCACAATTATTGTTACATAGCGCCCGTAAAACGATCAATTTTTTCAAAAATTCTACTTTAAGCCGATTTTTTTATTGATACGTGTCCAGGCCATGATTCTTAATAAGAATCCAAAATCTCAGTTGGTTCGGAACCAAAGGGACAAAGTAATGACCAACCCCAAGTGTTCAAACGTCCGACCCCAAGTGCTAAACGACCGAACCCAAGTGTTAAAACGATGATTTTACAAAATTCTCTTTGGAGAATTTTGGATTGTATCTTGTACAAACCAAGATTTTTAGTCAGAATCCAAAATTTCAGTCGGTTCGGAACTTTAGAGACAAATTTATAAACAACCACAATTATTGTTACATAGCGCCCGTAAAACGATCAATTTTTTCAAAACGTCTACTTTAAGTCGATTTTTTTTATGATACGTGTCCAGGCCATGATTCTTAGTAAGAATCCATAATTTCTGTTGGTTTGGAACCATAAAGCCAAAGTTAAGACCGACCCCACGTGTTCAAACGTCCTACCCCAAGTGCTAAACGACCGAACCCAAGTGTTAAAACGATGATTTAAAAAATTCTATTTGAAGAAGTTTAGATTGATTCTTGTACAGACCAAGATTTTTAGTCAGAATCCAAAATATCAGTCGGTTCGGAACTTTAGAAACAAAGATATGAACGACCAAAATTATTTTTACATAGCGCCCGTAAAACGATCAATTTTTTCAAAACAGACGTTTTCGATTAGACACTTTAAGTAGACACTTTAAACCGATTTTTTTATTGATACGTGTCCAGGCCATGATTCTTAGTAAGAATCCATAATTTCTGTTGGTTCGGAACCATGAAGCCAAAATTAAGACTGAACCCAAGTGTTCAAACGTCCTACCCCAAGTGCTAAACGACCGAACCCAAGTGTTAAACGATGATTTAAAAAATTCTATTTCGAGAATTTTAGATTGATTCATGTACAGACCAAGATTTTTCGTCAGAATCCAAAATATCAGTCGGTTCGGAACTTTAGAGACAAAGATATGAACGACCACAATTATTTTTACATAGTGCCCGTAAAACGATCAATTTTTTCAGAAATTCTCCTTTTAGCCGATTTTTTTGGTACGTGTCCAGGACATGATTCTTAGTAAGAATCCAAATTTTCAGTTGGCTCGGAACCATAGGGACAAAGTTATCACCGACCCCAAGTGTTCAAACGTCCGACCCCAAGTGCTAAACGACCGAACCCGAGTGTTAAAACGATGATTTAAAAAAATTCTATCTTGAGAATTTTAGATTGATTCTTGTTCAGACCAAGATTTTTAGTCAGAATCCAAAATTTCAGTCGGTTCGGAACTTTAGAGACAAAGTTATGAACGACCAAAATTATTTTTACATAGCGCCCGTAGAACGATCAATTTTTTCAAAACGTCTACTTTAAACCGATTTTTATATTTACGTGTCCAGGCCATGATTCTTAGTAAGAATCCATAATTTCTGTTGGTTCGGAACCATGAAGCCAAAATTAAGACTGAACCCAAGTGTTCAAACGTCCTACCCCAAGTGCTAAACGACCGAACCCAAGTGTTAAAACGATGATTTAGATAAATTCTATTTGAAGAATTTCAGATTGATTCTTGTACAGACCAAGATTTTGAGTCAGAATCCAAAATATCAGTCGGTTCGGAACTTTAGAGACAAAGATATGAACGACCACAAATATTTTTACATAGTGCCCGTCAAACGATCAATTTTTTCAAAAATTCTACTTTTAGCCGATTTTTTCATGATTCTTAGTAAGAATCCAAAATTTCAGTTGGTTCGGAACCATAGAGACAAAGTTATGACCCACCCCAAGTGTTCAAACGTCCGACCCCAAGTGCTAAACGACCGAACCCAAGTGTTAAAACGATGATTTAGATAAATTCTATTTGAAGAATTTCAGATTGATTCTTGTACAGACCAAGATTTTTAGTCAGAATCCAAAATATCAGTCGGTTCGGAACTTTAGAGACAAAGATATGAACGACCAAAATTATTTTTACATAGCGCCCTTAAAACGATCAATTTTTTCAAAAATTCTACTTTAAACCGATTTTTTTATTGATACGTGTCTAGGCCATGATTCTTAGTAAGAATCCATAATTTCTGTTGGTTCGGAACCATGAAGCCAAAATTAAGACTGAACCCAAGTGTTCAAACGTCCTACCCCAAGTGCTAAACGACCGAACCCAAGTGTTTAAACGATGATTTAAAAATTTCTATTTGAAGAATTTTAGATTGATTCTTGTACAGACCAAGATTTTTAGTCAGAATCCAAAATTTCAGTCGGTTCGGAACTTTAGAGACAAAGATATAAACGACCACAATTATTTTTACATAGTGCCCGTAAAACAATCAATTTTTTCAAAAATTCCACTTTTAGCCGATTTTTTTATTGATACGGGTCCAGGCCATGATTCTTAGTAAGAATCCAAAATTTCAGTTGGTTCGGAACCATAGAGACAACGTAATGACCGACCACAAGTGGCAAACATCCGACCCCAAGTGCTAAACGACCGAACCCAAGTGTTAAAACGATGATTTAGATAAATTCTATTTGAAGAATTTCAGATTGATTCTTGTACAGACCAAGATTTTTAGTCAGATTCCCAATTTTCAGTCAGTTCGGAACTTAAGAGACAAAGTTATGAACTACCACAATTATTGTTACATAGCGCCCGTAAACCGATCAATTTTTTCAAAAATTCTACTTTAAGCCGATTTTTTATTGGTACGTGTCCAGGCCATGATTCTTAGTAAGAATCCATAATTTCTGTTGGTTCGAAACCATAAAGCCAAAGTTAAGACCCATCCCAAGTGTTCAAACTTCCTACCCCAAGTGCTAAACGACCGAACCCAAGTGTTAAAACGATGATTTAAAAAATTCTATTTGGAGAATTTTAGATTGATTCTTGTACAGACCAAGATTTTTAGTCAGAATCCAAAATATCAGTCGGTTCGGAACTTTAGAGACAAAGATATGAACGACCAAAATTATTTTTACATAGCGCCCTTAAAACGATCAATTTTTTCAAAAATTCTACTTTAAACCGATTTTTTTATTGATACGTGTCCAGGCCATGATTCTTAGTAAGAATCCATAATTTCTGTTGGTTCGGAACCATGAAGCCAAATTTAAGACTGAACCCAAGTGTTCAAACGTCCTACCCCAAGTGCTAAACGACCGAACCCAAGTGTTTAAACGATGATTTAAAAATTTCTATTTGAAGAATTTTAGATTGATTCTTGTACAGACCAAGATTTTTAGTCAGAATCCAAAATTTCAGTCGGTTCGGAACTTTAGAGACAAAGATATAAACGACCACAATTATTTTTACATAGTGCCCGTAAAACAATCAATTTTTTCAAAAATTCTTCTTTTAGCCGATTTTTTTTATTGATACGGGTCCAGGCCATGATTCTTAGTAAGAATCCAAAATTTCAGTTGGTTCGGAACCATAGAGACAACGTAATGACCGACCACAAGTGGCAAACATCCGACCCCAAGTGCTAAACGACCGAACCCAAGTGTTAAAACGATGATTTAGATAAATTCTATTTGAAGAATTTCAGATTGATTCTTGTACAGACCAAGATTTTTAGTCAGATTCCCAATTTTCAGTCAGTTCGGAACTTAAGAGACAAAGTTATGAACTACCACAATTATTGTTACATAGCGCCCGTAAACCGATCAATTTTTTCAAAAATTCTACTTTAAGCCGATTTTTTATTGGTACGTGTCCAGGCCATGATTCTTAGGAAGAATCCAAAATTTCAGTTGGTTCGGAACCATAGGGACAAAGTAATGACCGACCCCAAGTGTTCAAACGTCCTACCCCAAGTGCTAAAACGACCGAACCCAAGTGTTAAAACGATGAGTTAAAAAAATTCTATCTGGAGAATTTTAGATTGTATCTTGTACAGACCAAGATTTTTAGTCAGAATCCAAAATTTCAGTCGGTTCGGAACTTTAGAGACAAAGTTATGACCACTATTATTGTTACATAGCGCCCGTAAAACGATCAATTTTTTCAAAAATTCTACTTTAAGCCGATTTTTTTATTGATACGTGTCCAGGCCATGATTCTTAGTAAGAATCAAAATTTCAGTTGGTTCGGAACCATAGGGGCAAAGAAATGACCGACCCCAAGTGTTCAAACGTCCAACCCCAAGTGCTAAACGACCGAACCCAAGAGTTAAAACGATGATTTAACAAATTCTCTTTGTAGATTTTTTTATTGATTCTTGTTCAGACAAAGATTTTTAGTCCGAATCCAAAATTTCAGTTGGTTCGGAAGCATAGGGACAAAGTAATGACCGACCCCAAGTGTTCAAACGTCCTACCCCAAGTGCTAAAACGACCGAACCCAAGTGTTAAAACGATGAATTAAATAAAAAATGTCTTTGTAGATTTTTTGATTGATTTGTGTACAGACCATGATTTTTAATAATAAACCAAAATTTCAGACGGTTCGGAGCCATAGGGCGGAAGTTATAACCGATAACAATTGTTTTTACAAAGCGCCCGTAAAAGGATAAATTTTTGCAAAAATTTTTCATTCAGCCGATTTTTTTATTAATACGTGTCCATGCCATGATTCTTAGAAAGAATCCAAAATTTAAGTTCGTTCGGAACCATAGGGACAAAGTAATGACCGACCACAAGTGTTCAAACGTCTGACCCCAAGTGCTAAACGACCGAACCCAAGTGTTAAAACGATGATTTCAAAGCATTCTATTTGAAGAATTTCAGATTGATTCTTATACAGACAAAGATTTTTAGTCAGAATCCAAAATTTCAGTCGGTTCGGAACTTTAGAGACAAAATTATGAACAACCACAATTATTGTTACATAGCGCCCGTAAAACGATCAATTTTTTCAAAAATTCTACTTTAAGCCGATTTTTTTATTGATACGTGTCCAGGCCATGATTCTTAATAAGAATCCAAAATCTCAGTTGGTTCGGAACCAAAGGGACAAAGTAATGACCAACCCCAAGTGTTCAAACGTCCGACCCCAAGTGCTAAACGACCGAACCCAAGTGTTAAAACGATGATTTTACAAAATTCTCTTTGGAGAATTTTGGATTGTATCTTGTACAGACCAAGATTTTTAGTCAGAATCCAAAATTTCAGTCGGTTCGGAACTTTAGAGACAAATTTATAAACAACCACAATTATTGTTACATAGCGCCCGTAAAACGATCAATTTTTTCAAAACGTCTACTTTAAGTCGATTTTTTTATTGATACGTGTCCAGGCCATGATTCTTAGTAAGAATCCATAATTTCTGTTGGTTTGGAACCATAAAGCCAAAGTTTAGACCGACCCCACGTGTTCAAACGTCCTACTCCAAGTGCTAAACGACCGAACCCAAGTGTTAAAACGATGATTTAAAAAATTCTATTTGAAGAAGTTTAGATTGATTCTTGTACAGACCAAGATTTTTAGTCAGAATCCAAAATATCAGTCGGTTCGGAACTTTAGAGACAAAGATATGAACGACCAAAATTATTTTAACATAGCGCCCGTAAAACGATCAATTTTTTCAAAACAGACGTTTTCGATTAGACACTTTAAGTAGACACTTTAAACCGATTTTTTTATTGATACGTGTCCAGGCCATGATTCTTAGTAAGAATCCATAATTTCTGTTGGTTCGGAACCATGAAGCCAAAATTAAGACTGAACCCAAGTGTTCAAACGTCCTACCCCAATTGCTAAACGACCGAACCCAAGTGTTAAACGATGATTTAAAAAATTCTATTTCGAGAATTTTAGATTGATTCTTGTACAGACCAAGATTTTTAGTCAGAATCCAAAATATCAGTCGGTTCGGAACTTTAGAGACAAAGATATGAACGACCACAATTATTTTTACATAGTGCCCGTAAAACGATCAATTTTTTCAAAAATTCTCCTTTTAGCCGATTTTTTTTGGTACGTGTCCAGGACATGATTCTTAGTAAGAATCCAAAATTTCAGTTGGTTCGGAACCAATGGGACAAAGTAATCACCGACCCCAAGTGTTCAAACGTCCGACCCCAAGTGCTAAACGACCGAACCCAAGTGTTAAAACGATGATTTAAAAAAATTCTATCTTGAGAATTTTAGATTGATTCTTGTTCAGACCAAGATTTTTAGTCAGAATCCAAAATTTCAGTCGGTTCGGAACTTTAGAGACAAAGTTATGAACGACCAAAATTATTTTTACATAGCGCCCGTAAAACGATCAATTTTTTCAAAACGTCTACTTTAAACCGATTTTTTTATTGATACGTGTCCAGGCCATGATTCTTAGTAAGATTCCATAATTTCTGTTGGTTCGGAACCATAAAGCCAAAATTAAGACTGACCCAAAGTGTTCAAACGTCCTTCCCCAAGTGCTAAACGACCGAACCCAAGAGTTAAAACGATGATTTAACAAAATTCTCTTTGTAGATTTTTTGATTGATTCTTGTTCAGACCAAGATTTTTAGTCAGAATCCAAAATTTCAGTCGGTTCAGAACTTTAGAGACAAAGTTATGAACGACCACAATTATTTTTACATGGCGCCCGTAAAATGATCAATTTTGTCAAAAATTCTACTTTTAGCCGAATTTTTATTGGTACGTGTCCGGGCCACGATTCTTAGTAAGAATCCATATTTTCCTTTGGTTCGGATCCATAAAGCCAAAGTTAAGACCGACCCCAAGTGTTCAAACCTCCTACCCCAAGTGCTAAACGACCGAACCCAAGTGCTTAAACGATGATTTAAAAAAATTCTATTTGAAGAATTTTAGATTGATTCTTGTACAGACCAAGATTTTGAGTCAGAATCCAAAATATCAGTCGGTTCGGAACTTTAGAGACAAAGATATGAACGACCAAAATTATTTTTACATAGCGCCCTTAAAACGATCAATTTTTTCAAACATTCTACTTTAAACCGATTTTTTTATTGATACGTGTCCAGGCCATGATTCTTAGTAAGAATCCATAATTTCTGTTGGTTCGGAACTATGAAGCCAAAATTAAGACTGAACCCAAGTGTTCAAACGTCCTACCCCAAGTGCTAAACGACCGAACCCAAGTGTTTAAACGATGATTTAAAAATTTCTATTTGAAGAATTTTAGATTGATTCTTGTACAGACCAAGATTTTTAGTCAGAATCCAAAATATCAGTCGGTTCGGAACTTTAGAGACAAAGATATGAACGACAACAATTATTTTTACATAGCGCCCTTAAAACGATCAATTTTTTCAAAAATTCTACTTTAAACCGATTTTTTTATTGATACGTGTCCAGGCCATGATTCTTAGTAAGAATCCATAATTTCTGTTGGTTCGGAACCATGAAGCCAAATTTAAGACTGAACCCAAGTGTTCAAACGTCCTACCCCAAGTGCTAAACGACCGAACCCAAGTGTTTAAACGATGATTTAAAAATTTCTATTTGAAGAATTTTAGATTGATTCTTGTACAGACCAAGATTTTTAGTCAGAATCCAAAATTTCAGTCGGTTCGGAACTTTAGAGACAAAGATATAAACGACCACAATTATTTTTACATAGTGCCCGTAAAACAATCAATTTTTTCAAAAATTCTTCTTTTAGCCGATTTTTTATTGGTACGTGTCCAGGCCATGATTCTTAGGAAGAATCCAAAATTTCAGTTGGTTCGGAACCATAGGGACAAAGTAATGACCGACCCCAAGTGTTCAAACGTCCGACCCCAAGTGCTAAACGACCGAACCCAAGAGTTAAAACGATGATTTAACAAATTCTCTTTGTAGATTTTTTTATTGATTCTTGTTCAGACAAAGATTTTTAGTCCGAATCCAAAATTTCAGTTAGTTCGGAAGCATAGGGACAAAGTAATGACCGACCCCAAGTGTTCAAACGTCCTACCCCAAGTGCTAAAACGACCGAACCCAAGTGTTAAAACGATGAATTAAATAAAAAATGTCTTTGTAGATTTTTTGATTGATTTGTGTACAGACCATGATTTTTAATAATAAACCAAAATTTCAGACGGTTCGGAGCCATAGGGCGGAAGTTATAACCGACAACAATTGTTTTTACAAAGCGCCCGTAAAAGGATAAATTTTTGCAAAAATTTTACATTCAGCCGATTTTTTTATTAATACGTGTCCATGCCATGATTCTTAGAAAGAATCCAAAATTTAAGTTCGTTCGGAACCATAGGGACAAAGTAATGACCGACCACAAGTGTTCAAACGTCCGACCCCAAGTGCTAAACGACCGTACCCAAGTGTTAAAACGATGATTTCAAAGCATTCTATTTGAAGAATTTCAGATTGATTCTTATACAGACCAAGATTTTTAGTCAGAATCCAAAATTTCAGTCGGTTCGGAACATTAGAGACAAAATTATGAACAACCACAATTATTGTTACATAGCGCCCGTAAAACGATCAATTTTTTCAAAAATTCTACTTTAAGCCGATTTTTTTATTGATACGTGTCCAGGCCATGATTCTTAATAAGAATCCAAAATTTCAGTTGGTTCGGAACCAAAGGGACAAAGTAATGACCAACCCCAAGTGTTCAAACGTCCGACCCCAAGTGCTAAACGACCGAACCCAAGTGTTAAAACGATGATTTTACAAAATTCTCTTTGAAGAATTTTAGATTGATTCTTGTACAGACCAAGATTTTTAGTCAGAATCCAAAATATCAGTCGGTTCGGAACTTTAGAGACAACGATATAAACGACCACAATTATTTTTACATAGTGCCCGTAAAACAATCAATTTTTTCAAAAATTCCACTTTTAGCCGATTTTTTTATTGTTACGTGTGCAGGCCTTGATTCTTAGTAAGAATCCAAAATTTCAGTTGGTTCGGAACCATAGGGACAAAGTTATGACCGACCCCAAGTGTTCAAACGTCCGACCCCAAGTGCTAAACGACCGAACCCAAGTGTTAAAACGATGATTTAAAAAAATTCTCTTTGGAGAATTTTGGATTGTATCTTGTACAGACCAAGATTTTTAGTCAGAATCCAAAATTTCAGTCGGTTCGGAACTTTAGAGACAAATTTATAAACAACCACAATTATTGTTACATAGCGCCCGTAAAACGATCAATTTTTTCAAAACGTCTACTTTAAGTCGATTTTTTTATTGATACGTGTCCAGGCCATGATTCTTAGTAAGAATCCATATTTTCTGTTGGTTTGGAACCATAAAGCCAAAGTAAAGACCGACCCCAAGTGTTCAAACGTCCTACCCCAAGTGCTAAACGACCGAACCCAAGTGTTAAAACGATGATTTAAAAAATTCTATTTGAAGAAGTTTAGATTGATTCTTGTACAGACCAAGATTTTTAGTCAGAATCCAAAATATCAGTCGGTTCGGAACTTTAGAGACAAAGATATGAACGACCAAAATTATTTTTACATAGCGCCCGTAAAACGATCATTTTTTTCAAAACAGACGTTTTCGATTAGACACTTTAAGTAGACACTTTAAACCGATTTTTTTATTGATACGTGTCCAGGCCATGATTCTTAGTAAGAATCCATAATTTCTGTTGGTTCGGAACCATGAAGCCAAAATTAAGACTGAACCCAAGTGTTCAAATGTCCGACCCCAAGTGCTAAACGACCGAACCCAAGTGTTAAAACGATGATTTAAAAAAATTCTATCTCGAGAATTTTTGATTGATTCTAGTTCAGACCAAGATTTTTAGTCAGAATCCAAAATTTCAGTCGGTTCGGAACTTTAGAAACAAAGTTATGAACGAACAAAATTATTTTTACATAGCGCCCGTAGAACGATCAATTGTTTCAAAACGTCTACTTTAAGTCGATTTTTTTATTGATACGTGTCCAGGCCATGATTCTTAGTAAGATTCCATAATTTCTGTTTGTTCGGAACCATAAAGCCAAAATTAAGACTGACCCCAAGTGTTCAAACGTCCTTCCCCAAGTGCTAAACGACCGAACCCAAGAGTTAAAACGATGATTTAACAAAATTCCCTTTGTAGATTTTTTGATTGATTCTTGTTCAGACCAAGATTTTTAGTCAGAATCCAAAATTTCAGTCGGTTCAGAACTTTAGAGACAAAGTTATGAACGACCACAATTATTTTTACATGGCGCCCGTAAAATGATCAATTTTGTCAAAAATTCTACTTTTAGCCGAATTTTTATTGGTACGTGTCCGGGCCACGATTCTTAGTAATAATCCATATTTTCCTTTGGTTCGGATCCATAAAGCCAAAGTTAAGACCGACCCCAAGTGTTCAAACCTCCTACCCCAAGTGATAAACGACCGAACCCAAGTGTTAAAACGATGATTTAAAAAAATTCTATTTGAAGAATTTTAGATTGATTCTTGTACAGACCAAGATTTTGAGTCAGAATCCAAAATATCAGTCGGTTCGGAACTTTAGAGACAAAGATATGAACTACCACAATTATTTTTACATAGTGCCCGTAAAACGATCAATTTTTTCAAAAATTCTCCTTTTAGCCGATTTTTTTTGGTACGTGTCCAGGCCATGATTCTTAGTAAGAATCCAAAATTTCAGTTGGTTCGGAACCAATGGGACAAAGTAATCACCGACCCCAAGTGTTCAAACGTCCGACCCCAAGTGCTAAACGACCGAACCCAAGTGTTAAAACGATGATTTAAAAAAATTCTATCTCGAGAATTTTAGATTGATTCTTGTTCAGACCAAGATTTTTAGTCAGAATCCAAAATTTCAGTCGGTTCGGAACTTTAGAGACAAAGTTATGAACGACCAAAATTATTTCTACATGGCGCCCGTAAAACGATCAATTTTTTCAAAAATTCTACTTTTAGCCGATTTTTTATTGGTAAGTGTCCAGGCCATGATTCTTAGTAAGAATCCATATTTTCTGTTGGTTCGGATCCATAAAGCCAAAGTTAAGACCGACCCCAAGTGTTCAAACCTCCTACCCCAACTGCTTAAACGATGATTTAAAAAAATTCTATTTGAAGAA
Organism: Limnephilus marmoratus; assembly: GCA_917880885.1. NCBI lineage: Eukaryota > Metazoa > Arthropoda > Insecta > Trichoptera > Limnephilidae > Limnephilus > Limnephilus marmoratus. The sequence goes on along the minus strand of OU862929.1, from coordinate 34,951,626 downwards.
TTTTAGATTGATTCTTGTACAGACCAAGATTTTGAGTCAGAATCCAAAATATCAGTCGGTTCGGAACTTTAGAGACAAAGATATGAACGACCACAATTATTTTTACGTAGTGCCCGTAAAACGATCAATTTTTTCAAAATTCTACTTTTAGCCGATTTTTTATTGATACGTGTCCAGGCCATGATTCTTAATAAGACTCCATGATTTATGTTGGTTCGGAACCATTTTGGGAACCAATTGCAGATTTTTTGATGGATTTGTGTACAGACCATGATTTTTAGTAAGAAACCAATATTTCAGACGGTTCGGAGCTATAGGGCGGAAGATATAACCTACAACAATTGTTTTTACAAAGCGCCCGTAAAACGATAAATTTTTGCTAAAATTTTACATTCAGCCGATTTATTTATTGATTCGTGTCCAGGCCATGATTCTTAGTAAGAATCCAAAATTTCAGTTGGTTCGGAACCATAGAGACAAAGTTATGACCGACCCCAAGTGTTCAATATTGCCCCTCGTCCCTTACACATTATTTTCTTTCAAAATTTTATTATTGTTTATGTCTATTATTTTTCTCTATTACCTATGTATGTCTATTTTTAAAATTAGTTCTGTCAAAACCCTGAGGAAGTCAGCTTTGCTGACGAAACATGTCGGTTTTTATAAATAATTAAGTGGTTAATACAACGTAATTTATTAATTTGAATTTAAAATGTTACCACAAAATAATTTTGCACTATTAGAAGAATAGATATTTGTTTTTTTTTTGGTTGTGGTAGTCGTACATTTAATATTTTAACAGCTCAAAAAATATTAAGAAATACTTAAAACTAAAGAGAGAAAAAAAAGATCATATTTTAAAGAAAAGTAGAAATAAAAATTAAAATTCAAATTCAAATTTTGAAATACAAAAATTAATAATAAAGATTAAATGTTAAGAACTCAAGTGTTCTGTATAAATTAAAACATATAAGTATATAAATCAAAATTAAAAACATAAATAAATTTAGTGAAAAACTAAGAGAAAAAAATAACAACATTTTAAAGAAAAATAGAAATAAAAATGGAATTTAAAATTTTGAAATCCAAAACTAATAATTAAAATGTAGTGTTAGAACTCATGAATTCTTTAAAGTACGTTCGTCCCCTTTCAAAAATACAATGTTGTACACGTGTTATAAAAAGAGAATTAGAATTACTTGACTTTATGTCAGTACTCAGAGCATTATATATTTTAGGAGCGATGAACCAGAATTGTTGTTGAGCGAATGAGGTGAAATATTACAAAACTGCGCTATATAAATACTACGTTATTATTATTATTGTGTAGTCTTAGGCCCATATGCTTCGAAAGCGCTACCTCTAAACTTTGTATTTGGCTGGCGCTTAAATTCTATCAGTACACACTATATTTAAATCAAAACACCTCAAATAAATTCTCACGGAGACTCTCCAATACTGCAAATATTCCCCGAGTTAACCAAGGGTGCAGAGAAATAAAAACAATACAATTAAACTTAAGTTAATATTGTCTAGTATTTGCATAAACCTTCGTCTCGCATCTGCATAAATAGGAAACAAATTACCCCTCAACCCACCCCATACAGATGGGAAACTGCAAATACATTTCCTATTATACCACTGAGACTGGGTGGATAAAGAAAACCGCATTTTAAATTGAAATTGCATATATCATAATATTTAATAAACAACGATACAAGTAGCTCTGTTATTGAATGGATTGAATAGCAATACTTACAATAGTTGATTGGAAGAATTATTATTTTATTTCACAAATAGAATACTGTTATCGAACATTTTTTTAAATTTTTTTATTATTTTATAAATTTTATTTATTTCAAAACATACGGCACAACATGTGCCATTGACATAATTATGTTTATATTTATTATAATACAATAACATATGAAAGTGACATATAAATGTAAAGTTAAATATAAAAACAAAAGGTAAAAAAAGAAGTTAAGGTAATGAGTAGTAAATAGAATTATGATGTATAAAATGAAAGTATAAAGTAAAAGTGTAAACTATAAAATATAAAGTATAATGTAAAAGTAAAAGGTTTAGATAAAAAAGTTGAAAGGCAGGAAATAATATAGACTATAAGTTACCTTTGTAAATAATATAAAGTACAAAAGTTATAAATATAAAAAAGTATGACAAGTAAACAGTAAGAAATGCTCTTAGGAGCCAAATATTGAAGATAACCAAAAATTTAAAAAAATATATATAATAAATAAAAGGAAGGTATTACTGAGTATACATGATTAAATGTTACATTTTTTGTCATTTTTAACTACCGTACTAGGCTGTTGCCCGTGTTGTGGTAGTCATACATGTTATATTATTTTATATAAACAGATAATAAAATATAAGAAGAGAAAAGAAAAAAATAACATATTTAGGGATAAATAAAACTAAAAACAGATAAAAATATAAGAATTGAAAGTTATCTAAGAAATAAAGAAAAAAAATAATAATTTGAAGAAGATTGAAATAAACATTAGTGAGTATTATTCTTCTTGAAATAAAAATAGAAATAAAATTTGGTAAGTATTCTTCTGCACGAGAGTACATGTTTGTAGTCATTTTTGATATTCGTTCTATGAAAGAAATTGGAAAGAATGTTAGAGAAAGTAATTTTTTTGTTTGATTTTTTGTTAATGCAATATTAAGTTAAAGTAATTGATTAATTAAATTTGTAATATTTTTTTAATTAATATTAATAATATTTGTTTTTTATTGTAATATTAAGCTCTTATGTGTTGTTTGAAGAAATCTTTTCCCTTTTCAAATATCCAATGATTGATACGGGATTTAAAGAGAGATTTAGAATTATGTGACTTTATATCGACACTCAAAGCATTATACATTTTAGGAGCGATATACCAAAATTGTCGTTGAGCAAAAGAGGTTTGAGTTTTAGGGAAGTATTAATAGGTTTGAGTCCGCGTGGTTGAATTTCAGAACCCGGCTTCGAGTGCATGTCTGACGCCACGCCATACGCACCACAAATAACATCTGTGTACGTGAAATTTCAAACAAAACTATCGTTGTAATTCGGTGTCGAATTTAAGAATTCGTCACAAGATGTCGCCACTTCCGTCAGCAGGTCGGATGGGGACGTGTCCCCACTAGCATGGAAACACACGAAATAGCGCGCGTACCACGTGATCCCATTGCGATTTGTTGGAGTGTGATCAGTAACGACGTGTGATTGAAATATATATTTTTGTTTTTAATAGAAAAAATATCATTAAACATCAAAATGACATCTACATATTTTACTCCAAATATGCTCAGGAATCACTGGTTAAAATCCTTTGCTGTTACACTCTGCATAATAACTAGCCCTCTCCATTACACCCTGTATAAGATTAGCCTTCTCATTTATAATTTCAATCTAAAAAATAACACCATCTAAGAATAATTTTATAATACAACTATGCATCTTGATATAAACTGGTTGTTCGAAATTCTAACAACGTACGCGAAAGCGGCGAAGAACGTTTATTTTGTGGCAAAAGTGTTGTCGTAATTTTTGCGTGACGTGGTTGTTTTGCTAAAAAGAAATATAAGGTTTTAATCAATTGTTAAATTTATCAATATCGCTGCCTTGTAGCTAGAATAGGGGGGGGGGGGGGTGAATATTTCTTAATATTCATGTAGCTGATTAAATTGTTAATGATTAAGTCCGGAAGAGCCCCTACCTACAATATTTCTAACGGTATGGCGCGTTTTCATCCCCCGACAAAATATCCCCGACACAATATACTCCGACAAAATATCCCCGACAATTGTGTCGGGGATTGTATATTGGCAATTGTATATTGATGCTCCGACAAAATATCCCCGACATAATATCCCCAGGACAAAAACGACTGAAGTACACTACTAAGTACTGAAGTACACTAACTAGTTTGTCTGAACATGGGTAAACCTACTAAACGTGCTGCTCATATGAGACAGACATAATTTGACCATAGCGACGTTAGGGTCAAATTAAGAGATTCTGCCGAGTATCGTTAATTTGTCATGGATTCGATAATCAGAACCTAACCAAACTCTCATCAAATTACCCTTGAAGTACATCTTTTCTAATGAAAAAAAATCATCGATATCGGTTGACGTGATATTGAGTTATTCGTCCATTTGTCGCGCACATACTTAATGCAAATTTAAGACTTATATGGTTTTCTCATGGATGCCATTATCGGAACTGGACTAAATTAAAATGGGACCACACGGAAAGCACCAGCTTTCAAATAAAAAAAGAATCATCTATATCAGTTCACCCAGTCAAAAGTTCTGAGGTAACAAACATAAAAAAAATACAGTCGAATTGAGAACCTCCTCCTTTTTGAAGTCGTTTAAAAATGATCTTCACGCCAATCGAATGTGGGTTGGAACGAATTTGCTGGGAGACAAATTTGCTCCGAGCAGACCAAGAAAAAATAAAAAGCGATGCTTCTTCTGATATTACAACAGCGAGATAATGTACTTTTTATATATTTTTTTAATTTTTTTAATTTTTTTTATTTATTAATATTTCTTTCATTTACATTTTCATAATATAACATAACATAGCTTATATATTTTTATACACTCTCCTAAGAAAGCAAATGCTTGTGTTTAGGAGAGGACAACTTGTTAATAACTTAAGAATTATTTAAACAAAAAAAAGATCCTTATCACAAACTAAAGAGTTTAACTTGTGAAGAGATTTAAACTTAATATATTTTAAAATTTCATAGGAGTAATTAAACAAGAAATGTATATAGGATGTACATAAAACATTAGGAATAACAGTGAAAAATATATCTAGGAGAAAATTAAAATTATATGGTGGTACTACCAAAATAAGATTTAAGTTTTTTTTTAAATTTGTTGTAATTTTTTTCTGTTCGTATATCAGCGGGTAATTGATTAAATAATTTTATTCCTTTATATACATAGTGATTCTGTGCAGTTGTGGTTCGTACGGGAGGTACAGTTAGTCCACCAATAGAAGTATTCCTTATGCTAATATTTTGCAGTGGGGTAATATTTTTATTAAAGATATCTTTGTGTAGATGAAGTAGTGCTATTTTTTCGTAAAGTTTTGTAAGTGGGGGAACAGGGAATTCTTGGAATACGTTTATTGTTGGGTAGTGATACGGTTTTTTATAATAATTTTTAATTATAATTTTTTGAATTGTTTCGAGTGGATGATTTGTATGTACCCCCCCAAGCTATGATTCCATATTGTAATACAAAATGAGCAAGTGCAAAGTAAATTTCTTTTAATATTTTTAATGAGATAGTATTTCTAAGTCTGAAAAATATATATATTAGTTTCCTCATTCTGTCTACTGTGGAGTTTATTTGATTTTTCCATTTGATGTTATTGTCGATAATTATACCGAGATATTTTATTTGTTCTTTACTACTAATATGTATACAATTTGAGTTACAGGGTGCGATTTTAAGTAGCCAATTTGTCGTGAACTTTAATATTTACATTTATATTTGAAATATTCTCTGTTAGGCTCAGAGGTAGAAAATCAGTTTTTTCAACATTTAAAGAGAGTAAATTTTCGTAAAACCATTGTTTAATGATATTTATTGCATTATTTGCTGATATTTCGGCCTCTTTCCAAGAGTGTTCTTCAATCGTTAATACTGTATCATCCGCATAAGATATAATGTTATCAACATGTTTGGTTTCGGTGTTACTTTTAAGGTTATCACGCCCTCTCTAGACAATATTAGGTGTCATAAATCAGAGCTCCTTTGTGCACTTCTACCTTCACTTTTTTCCACAACTTCTTAGGTATTGGTAACGTGTTCGAGAGAGATTAAATTCAAAGAGATTAAATTTTTCCAGTCCTCCCTATATCTCCCGATATATTTCCTCTTAAATGGCTACTCGGAGGCATTTAGTTACATCTGTTTACAGGGTAGTTGGGCTAGATTGCTAGACAGTAGGCAGTAGAAGCAGACAGTAGGCAGTAATACTAGACGGTAGATGGGGGCAGTTCCGCGAAGGCTGCCGGCAGATTTACGATAACAGTTCCTCAGTGAATGAGGGAAGCCTTATTAATGGGTAGTTTCTGAATAGAACTGAATACTTTCCTTATTAAGCACTTAGGCAGGAAACTTGCTGAAAAAGTTTGGATGCACATTGGTCCGGTATATCAGTTGATCTTTATCATCGCTTGGTTGTTGTAAGATAATCCATACACTTATATGTCTTTTACCCTAATGTAGGTCATATTTGATGGCCTTCATGGTCGAGGGACAATTCTATCGACTAGCGATCCGGAGGCCGCGGTTTCAAATCCCGGCGTGCGCAAATAAATAATTATCAGCCTGAAACACTCATCAGGTGAACCCGTGTCCTTCTGATTGCCGGTCAGGTGCTCTACCACTGAGCTATGTCGGCTTATCTAATACCCGCCAAATAATTCCATATATACTAGTGTTTCATTTAACAATTACTGCTTATTACATTTTTCCACCTAAAAACAACCAACTTTATTTTTGTGAGAGAGGCATTGTTAGTGTTAAATCTCTCGCTAGGTGGCGTCGAGACAAATTATGTCTACATTTTTTGGTGAAATACTTTAACTTGTCAAATATTAATCAATTGAAAATTTGGTGCTCTAACCTAAACTAAAAACTCATCTACATTGAAAAAAATTTCCAAGAAAAGATACATGCCGCCAACCCGCCAAATAAGTATTTGGCGGGTATTAGATAAGCCGACATAGGTCAGTGGTAGGGCACCTGACCGGCAATCAGAAGGACACGGGTTCAAGTCCCGTTGGCGGCATGTATCTTTTCTCGGAAGATTTTTTCAATGTAGACGAGTGTTTCAGGCTGATAATTATTGCTTATAATAATTGTTACCCCTTGTGCTACGTATACAAATCTTGTCTTAATCGTTAGTTTATCAATTAAAAATAATGATTTTTATTTGATTGATTTCTGTTTTCGCAATTTAATCATACAAAATATTTGCGGCACGTTCCAGAATGGAAGGTACTATCAGTAATGCCCCAGTGTAAGACCACCATTCAGAAAACATTGCTTGAAATTTTTGCATTATGTTTAATAACTAGATCTGTCGAGCGTTCTTTTGTGAGATCGAGATCTCTTGACGGACTGATCGAGATCTCTTGTCAGATTTGTGTGATTTTCTATGGCTGTTATTTGGTTTTTCTAGATTGACTATCATGGATGCTAAATAAACGAACACGCTCTAGAGTCCAAGCTGCCGAAATGAGGTACTTGAGACTTGGGAGGAGTGGCAGGAGATCATATAAGAAACTCGACGATCCAAGATGATCTAAACATCGAACCACTGCTACTCTTCGTAGAAAAATCGCAACTGAGGTGGCTTGGGCATGTACTAAGAATGTCTGATGACCGAATTCCGAGGAAGATATTGAGTGCGATTCCAGAGGGTAGACGTCCAGGCAACTCCAGAAACTGTGTGAGGAGAGGATGGATCTACCATGGACAGAGGCCAAGACAGGGACGTATGGAGGAGCCTTGTCGATGCAATGGGTCCCCGACCCGCATAGGATAAGGGGAAGAAGATGATGATGATGACTATCATCCTTTATTAATTAAAATGTTGCATTTAAGAACGAAGCGTATAAACAAGCCGCGTAGGTACATGAGACAAATTTAAATCGTGTACAAATCTGTTTGACTATTATACACCAGTGCCACAGAATTTGGAAGAACAACCAGTGCCGAAGGCATCAATAACGTCAGTTTCTCAGAGCATCTTCCCTTGAAATTTTTATAGAACAAGGATAACTTTCCCACCTGACTCTTTCCATATCGTCTTCTTTCCAACGAAGACTCCTACCACTGAGCCACTGCGGTCACCGACACTCTTAAATAGTCCACGGAACTTACCGCTCAATTCAGTATACCTGCTACTGAGCCACTTCGGTCGCCCGGCTCAAGGAGTTCAGTATTTTAATTTATTTTATTTAGAAAACCAACAGAGCCTTATCTCGCAAAAAGGGGCCTAGGAGCTTAATGTTCAATTTTTTACTGAGACCTTCAAATTTTGTAGGTTGATACGCGTAGTTTGATATCCATACCGCCTACTTTCCTGTTCCATCGAAGACTCCTACCACTAAGCCACATCGGTTGCCAATACTCAAAAAATGGCCCAGGGAGTTTTCCGCTCAATTCAGTACTTTATTCCCGCTCTAAATATTAGAATTCGTTAATTAAGATACATGCTTTGATTCTCTCAGAAAATAGTCTTAAACGCCAATTTTTTCACTGAAACATTCAAGTTTTGCAGGTTGATACGCGTAGTTTGATATCCACATCGCCTACTTTCCTGCTCCATCGAAGACGCCTATCAGTGAGCCACTTCGGTCTAAAAATGGCCAGGAAGTTTTCCGCTCAATTCAGTATCTAATTCCCGCTCTAAATATTAGAATCTAAACGTTACGATACTCGTACATGCTTTGATACTCTCAGATGATAGGTGTATTTTTTCTTTTTCAATTCCATTTCTTTTCTCTAATTAAAAATAATTACGCAATAAACAGATTTTTGTTTCTTCTGTTTTTCTCATTTTCATCAATCTCCAATATAGGAATTTTCAGGTTTGTCTCCCAGGAACACTGAACAAATAAGATTTCCAATATAGAAAGTAATGCCATAAACGATGCGATTTCAGATAGCGCAACTACCCCATATCGCGATATAAGGGCTGGTAAAGACGTGTAACTGTTTTATATTCTATTTTGAGATGAACTTTCGTATTTTGGCGGAAAATTACATGGTGTTGAATGTTGTGATAATAGGCAATACAGTGACAAAATTCTCTCTAAACAAAATATCACTAAAATAGAATTGTAAATTATTTTGTCATTATTAGAATGTCAAAGTGGAGTGAATGCTGTAGAAATGAAATTCCCGAGGTACACGTGTTGCGAAATGTTGTGAATGATCTCGTGAAAAATATGGAGAATCGCTAAGAATATAAGGCTGGCGTTCTCCGTGGTCAGGGGGAAAGGATCTTGACTCGCAATCCGAAGGTCGCGGGCTCGAATCCCGGCGTGGACAAATAAATTTTATTTGGTTAATTTGTGTTATTTCATATAAAAATCATTAATAAAATATATATGGTATATTTGCGGCACGTTCCGGAGTGTAAGATACTCTCAGTATCGTTCTGGTGTAAGACCACCATTCAGAATTGAACGTTGCTTGAAATGGCCGTAGCCATATTTGGTGATCAGATCTGAATAGCAAGGAACTTCTCCTCCTTCATCTTACCCATCTCTTTCCCCTCCCCACTACTTTCAGCCTCATAACATACCCCAATTGGGGATGCCGTAGTCTTACTGGCTCCAGACAAATGTAAACAAAAAAGTCTAATGTAAACTGTTGAGAAAGGGATTCCATGTAAACTTTGTAAGGGCCTAATGTAAGATGTTGAGAAAGGGATTCTTTGAAAACTTTGTAAGGGCCTAATGTAAGCTGTTAAGAAAGAAGGGATTCTTTGTAAACTTTGTAAAGGCCTAATGTAAGCTGTTGAGAAAGGGATTAATGTGAATTAATTAATTAATATCTTAATAATAAATTCCTACTATTTTTAAGGTGATTATTAAACACGTATTAGGGACAAACAAAAAAACAGTCAATTTATATACATATTAAGATTGTATATGCATAGCTCTATAACATGCACAATCCACAAAAGAGTTCGCTTTTAGTAAAATGAATACCATAAGTGTGGTAACTTCCAGTATGGTTGCTTGGTGAAGACCATCATTCAAAATCGAAACTTTGCTTGAAATAGCTTTACCCGTGTTTTGTGAACAGATCTGAATAGCCAGTTTTTCCATCTTCAACTTCTCTTCCCCATTGCCTTCCCCTTCTCAATATCTTCAGCCTCACAACGACCCCCTATCAGGAATGACAGATTCTCTTGCGGTATTCACGTAATTTAAAGAAAATCACGACATTTTTAGAAACAAATACTTTTTTTAAACATTAGCTCCATTCATGAAAATAATTTCCCTCAGGGCCTATGTAATCTTAGGAGATGCTGTGTGGATGGTTTTTTTTAAGGAAGAAGAAGAAGTTTAGGAAAGGAAATAGGTATGAAGGGTGGGTAGAAATCTAGCAGTCAGTGTATCCAGAAGTGACGGACGTATGAATCCATCCCTTCAATTGCAGTGCAAGGCGATGGGTCAAGGGCTTCTACCTGGAGAGGTGAAAAGACCTCCTCAACCAGTCTGCCTGGAGAGGTCAAAAGATCTCCTAAACCATTCTCTGCCTGGAGAGGTCAAAAGACCTCCTCAACCAGTCTCTGCCTGGAGAGGTCAAAAGAACTCCTCAACCAGTCTCTTTCTGGAGAGGTTAAAAGATCTCCTCAATCAGTCTCTGCCTTAGGAGGTCAAAAGACCTTCTCAACCATTCTCTGCCTGGAGAAGTCAAAAGACCTCCTCAACCATTCTCTGCCTGAAGAGGTCAAAAAACCTCCTCCACCTCCACAAAAGACCTCCACCAGCCCGCCACGCTACAGGTGGGCAGACTCATCGGCCGCCAAGACTTTGACAAACTCTACCCCATTAACCCTGCCAGTCACCAAACCTAGCGAACCACTTGAGGTGACCTATGGAAGAGGTGTTGGTTTTCCAATAAATAGTTCTGAGGCGGCGGTACCCATACCAGCCTACCAAAACGCTGCAGCTACTAACCGCATAGACAAAAGAAATTTTGTCCCATCATTTGTACAAAATTTGCGGTAATCCATTTACTAATTTCACAAAAGATCAGCATTTTCATTTAAATTCTCTTCGAGCAAAATATGAGTTAATTCAGAATGCGAAATGATTTGTAAAAACACGGTTCACGTGGTTCTGGTTCCATTATGCGTTACGCTTTTATTCAAAACATGCGAATAATATTTCATCCCTCCAAATCCAATTTTACTGAAACAAAACCCCGCATTCACTTACAAGCGAAAGCCTTCAAAACTGACGTCACGCGCGGTTTTATAATTGAATGACTTGCCTTGAAAACAGCGCATGTCGCAAATGGATTTAAATATGATTTTATTGTTAAAAAACGCTAATAACTTATTTCCACCTCACGACATGCATTTTTAGCCTGCTGCTTTTTAAAATACTATAACGTGTTTTCGTTATTTGTTTTTGGGAGTGTTATGCCGTGTTGCGCTACCTCCTTCTAAGGTGAGCAAACGTATCCGTCGCCAAGATCTAGACAAACCTCACCTCATAAACCCGGGCACCCCTGCTAAGTCAACAAACTTTGCGAACGATTTTGGGTGACATATCGCAGGGGTGTTGGTTACCATACCAGCCTCCAAAATTGCGTAAGTCATCTCTGAAGAAATAAACTGTTAAAAGTTCAACCATTCATACTTGGAGCAGGTGGATGGGTTTGTGTATCTGGGTAGTATGTTTACGAGAGATGGGAAGGCTGCTAGACATTTTGAAAGAAGGGTAAATGCAGGTAACTCCATTAAAAGAGGACTGAATGCGTTGGCGCTAGAAAAAAACTGTCAAAAGAAGCCAAGCTAGCAGTCCACAATGGAGTCCTGGTACCTACCCTGATGTATGGCAGTGAGGCATGGAACTAGCAGAGGAAGGATGAAAGTAAACTGAATGCTGTTGAAATGAGATCCCTGAGACGTGTGTGTGGTAAAACAATGTATGATCATGTGAGAAATGTGGATATCCGCAAAGAATGTAAGGCTGATGTAAGCATAATGAGTAAGATTAAGAAAGGGACACTCAGATGGTTTGAGCATATAGAGCGAATGAACGAAGGAAGTAGCGTAAAAAGAATATACGATGCGAATGTGAATGGTAGAAGAAGTCGGGGACGCCCGAGGAAGACATGGCACGATCAAGTGAATCAGATACTTGAGTCGGGTCATGTCAAAAGTCAGAATAATAGAAGAGAATGTATGATACGATGTATGAATGTGAGTGAGGCAAAGAGTGTGTGCCAAGAACGAGTTGTTTGGCGGTCCGTCCTCTCTGCCTACCCCTGCGGGGAAACGCCGTGATGGTTAGTTAGAATTAAAGCGAATTTAGTCAATATAAATCAAAATGGTTTCCCACGAGCTGGCATTACTGTATACTTAGACATGGTTTTTTTGCTCTATTAATATTAAATGAATTTTCCTAGAATTAGAATTACATTGGTTAAAGCGAATTTAGTCAATATATAACGTATTATATATAAAAATGTTAAATTGATCCGGTCAAAAAAAAAAATAAAGTGGAACGTTGTTAAGGTTTTTAATCATGAATTCATACTAATGGATTTTCGACATAAAGTTCCTGGTTTTTTTAATAACTGAAACTCCCTTTGTGGCGAAATTTTAATTGATGAAGAAAACCAACTACTATGACTATATTTTATTCGTCGCAAGAAAGCAATAGTGCTGTAACCGCCACTATCTTTAAAAACACCATTTTGCATGGTTTTTTTTTCTGCGTCGATCTATCCCGTCGGGGTCCCCTGACTCTACGACGATAAATAAGACCTGTACGACGTTCGAAAAACTAGCCGTTTTGTCAACAATATGTTTTTTAACTGATGTACACACCTCAAAATCCTCAAAAGTATTATCGTAGGTAGTGGCAGTTACAGCAGTATTGCTTTCTTGCGACCATATGAACAATTAACAACGACGACCTCCGTAGTCCAGTGGGTAAGACTCTTGACTCACAGTCCGGAGGTCGCGGGTTCAAACCCGACATGCGCAAATAAATTTTATTTGATTAATTTGTGTTATTTCACAATTAATTCATTTAAAATAATATATAGTATATTCGCGGCATGTTCCAGAGTGGAAGATACTATCAGTATCGCCCTGGTGTAAGACCACCATTCAGAATTGAAACGTTGCTTGAAAATGGCTTTAGCCGTGTTTGGTGACCAGATCTGAATAGCCAGGTACTTCCCAACCTTCCTCTTCCTCACCTCCTTCCTCTCCCCACTACCTTCAGCCTCACAACATACCCCAATTGGGGATGCCATAGTCTCACTGGCTCCAGACGGGAGCAGTTGAGATTCTTGTGCGGTTATTCACTGTGAGGCGACACATTATTATTATCTTCGCGCTCAAAAGAAGATACGAGAAACATCTCCTTATATTCGCGTGCATCGGCAAATCTACTTGCTACTAGGTACCTATCTACATATGCCGATCGCGATGTACTTTCTCGCTTGCCGTGCCAGCCCGACGTTAATAATATCGCCCCCGCCTAGAAAGGTCTCGAGACAGCACCGTACAATATCTGTACGGCGCCGAATATTCTCGTCAACTGCCGAGGTGGCTCGTATTACCTACCGCGAGGTAGTTACTCTACCGCGGCTATATAAGCAGCCGATCGCTCGCCCGCTGCAGTTCAGTCTCACATCAACAGTCGGTCAATATCTCAACATGTAATAAGTGCTCCTGCATGGTATCGCTACGCTCCAGGGCAGCTTCCTCGAGGTCCATCACCACGTCTCAGCTCTAAGGCCCATCGTGTCTTCAGCTCCTGAGATCAGCTCCATCCCGCGACTTATAAGGTTTGACGCACCTTCAGTCCAGGGATCAGCTCACCACTTCATGGCACCCCGAAGCCCCACCGTGCTTCGCTGCCATGGAAACACGCTCCGCCTCGCCAGGACTACCTGCTGGTGGCTCAGCTCACCGAGCCACACACCGTTCATCTCCGCGATTCAAAGCGTCGAGCAACGGCCTGGAAGATAGGTCGTCTCCACCGCCATGGTGTCGAGCAACTCGCTGACCTTCACCGCACCATCTCCACCTCCGTACGCCGGCAGCATCACTACTGTCACTTCACTCCGCTCCGCATCGACCTCCGCTACGTAGCTACAATAAAGACTGACTCACCCATCGACTGCACGCCTTTCATTTATCTCCCGTCTCTACCGATACGGACCGCTCCCTCAACTGTAAAAAAAAAAAAAAATTTGGATACAAGAATTTTATTCAAATTAGATGGATTTTTCCTAACTTGAATAAAACCTTTATATACCACCCCTCTTAACCTTCTCACCCAAATGTTATGTGTATAATAATAATAAAAATAATTGGATAATTTGTAGAGCGCCGTTTTTGTGAAAAATCACCTCAAGGGCGCTTTACAATTTATAATGAATCTTAGGCTCTATCTACCCATCCACAGTTTCACCTTCTCAAACCTACCTTACACCCAACATAATTAAATTTCAAAATATATTATGTAAAAATGTTTTCAAAATATATTATGTAAAAATTATAATAAATAGGTAAATACTGTAATATATAGAAATAAAAAAATAAATAAATAAAATAAAAAATTTATTATTTACAAATAAATCCAGAGACATACTTACCTGCAGGACACTTCCAATAAAATACACTTTATTAGAAAGTTTATCCTTGGGGAAGATATGACTTTGCACGTGGAGGACATTATATTCAAAAGACTGAACATTGCATGACTTTACCTTTGCTACTCTCGTCACTGTTGGTTTTACATTTATATTTATATTTATAAGAAGAATAATGCCAAAGTTGAGTTTATATTTATTTTGAAAGTCTGGAGAATTTTAAGAATTTGCCTTATTTTTACACACTTAGTTATTTACAGTGTTGCGAGCCGTGAAGGCGAAGGTGAAAGGTTTTTTTTTTTACTTATGGATACGACTGTCTGAAAAACTGACTGTTTAAACCAAAGTTTAAGAAATATTTGTACCAGTCTGAAGATGGCCTTAACCCTAAAAAGATAATCTATGTCTTTGCGACGTAAGCGAGACACAAGAACTGTTTTTTTTTTATTTATTATTTCGCAACGTAGCTCGCTGTATCTAAGTTAGCTCAATTGCCGAGCAGAGTTTGCGCTGGGCGGCTCTATCACCACGGTAAGTACAATAATTACCTAGAAATACATACACCGTACGTCCGAAAGACGTGTGATTATCTTTTGTGCAACTTTCGAACTTGTTCGTATAAATGTGATTTAGCGAAAAAAAAATTATAAAACCCTAAACTAATTATTCGACTACCTTTAAACTGTGTTAGTGCGATGATATGACAAATATACACTCTTAAACTTCTGTAAGTCTTTAAGACGTATTATCTTTAACTTAGCTAAAAATAAGATTTACTTTCCAGGGTTAAAGGCTGAAACCGGTTACGGTCAGAAAAAAAATTAAGTGGAGGAAAGTTTAAAATTGTTTGATTATATTTAATGAAATTCCACCACGAATTGTCAGCATCAAAAATATTACTTTATTCTTTATGCGTCCTTTTATGCTACAAAGTTCTTTTCCGTGAATTTGAGAAATTTAATAGAAAAATAACTATTTTTAATATAATTGAGCAAAAAGCGGTACATCTGCGGTTTCCACACCATGCTTTTCAATTTTATTATTGTACATCATTCGGAGGAAAAAAACACCCCGTAAAATGTTACTTTGTTCTTTTGCACTGTTAGAAAATTCATTACGCCAGAGCGGGACGAGCGGTGGATTTTTCGATGAAAATTTTGTGATTGTTCGCTTTTCCACGTAAATGTGTCGCGGTAAAATTTATGGTTCCAATTAGTACTAAGTCTCGAATAGCAGAAAGTTCAATGTTACGGGTTATTTATTTTGTTTCGTTTTTTTCTCTCGCCGCAAAAACTTCGTCATAATAGTTAATATCAAAAGTTGTGAATATAAAAAAAAAACTGAATCATAAAACCGAGTCAGCTAGACTCTGATCTCAAAGGTCGAGGGTTCGAAATTCGGAAAGGAAAATAAATATTTTTAACTTATTGAATAAAACCTCAAATTGGAAACCATAAAATGGATTAAAAAATATCCAGACACTATCGAGATAGCATTTAGTTCGGGTTTGAATCTTGCAATCATATAATATAATCTTGCAATTATTAAGAAAGCCCCGAAAAAAGGCGTTAATCAATAAATAAATAAATAATGATAGCAGCCAATAATATGCGCGTTAAGAAAATGAAGATAATGTTGGTAGTTCTTAGTCGAAGTATGATATGGTTAAAAGTGACCAAAATGGAAATAGATTTTTTATTTTTTATTATAGCGACTACCTACATAAAAAATTTTATGTACAAAATATAATGGTGAAATTAAGTATAAAACATTGTATTTCTTAGACCTCCTCACTAGGGGGTCCTGTGCCGAGGCGGACTAAAGTTATTTAAATATAGTTCATTTGTCTTCCATGTCGTTTTTAGCGTCTTCGCTAGGGTTTTCTCATTGACCTCTTTAAGCCATATTTTTATTCTTGATTTGTATTCAATTGGATTTTTTTATTAGTTTTATGTCTTAAGGAAGGATGTTATGGAGTCTTGTTGCAAAGTATGTGTAGTTTCTTTGTCCAAATGTGGTTTTATAACTTGAAGTATTTTTTATATCATTTTTATTCGATCTAGTGTTATGCATACACGGTCTAGTAGAGGATTCATTATTTTTGAAGAGCTTCAATAATATATTTCTGGCATATATTTGCTGTACATTTGGTCCGTCAAAGTTATTGAAAATTTCAATTGAAGGCGTTCTAATTGGTACTTTCAATATGGTCTTTATGATTCCTTTTTGAATCGTATTCAAGCTGTGTAGGTACGTAGGTGTAGCAGATCCCCATCCTATGATTCCATATTCAATTCGAGGATGACATAACGCGTAGTAGACCTTTTTCATATCCTTTTTATTTAACACGTTTCTTAGATTTTTAAAGAAATGTATAAGGGTTGTGAGTTTTTCCGTAATACCTTTTAAACCTTAGCTCCGTTGGTAGAGCTGTTGCCATGTAAGCAGAAGGTCCTGGGTTTGAGTCCCAGAAGTGCCAATATCTTTTTCTGATTTTTCTGTCTCCAGATTTTCGATTGAGTTTCGTAAATATTGTCTTAATTTAATAGTAATTCACTTTTTTATTATTTCATTTATTAGCTACATACATGAGAACCTGAGGAATATAATATCTTTTGGAACGGGTGTGATATTTGAGGATTTTGTGTGGAGGTATTTTTTAAGTAAAAAAAGGAGAAGATTTGAATTTGAACAAGTGGAAGAAGTTGCGATGGGCAGTCCGTTGTCGCCGTACTCGCCAAATTCTTTATGAAGAAGTTTGAGGAAGTGGCACTCGACACAGCTTCGGCTGTTCCCAAAGTATGGTAGCGGTATGTCGACGATGTCTTCGCCATTTGGCCTCATGGAACAGAGAAACTGAACGAATTTCTGGACCATCTCAACTCACTCCACGTTAAAATTAAGTTCACAATGGAGCTGAAAAATGACTCTAAGATCCTACCTTTTCTAGATGTGGAGGTGATGCGAAAAGAAAATAATAGTCTAGGACACACAGTGTATAGAAAACCAACTCATACAAATCGGTATCTACATGCTGATTCCCATCACCACCCAGCGCAGAAGAGAGGACTTATCCATACATTGGTAACCCGAGCGACCAGAATAATATGTGAAGAAACGAAAATCGGAGCAGAACTCACAAAACTGACCGATGCACTGGAGCGTAACGGTTACCCAGCAAGGCAGACAAGGCAAATGATAAGAGCCAAATCTGCACCAAACGAAGACAGAATTGAACAAGGCTATTGAAAAAAGAAAGCATCAAGACTGTCTTCGGAACCACGACAAAAATACGAGACTTTTTGAGGCCTGCAAAGACCAAGTTTCTTCTAGAAACAGATGAAGTGTACAAACTCAGCTGTTTTGGATCTGACAAGGTTTATGTAGGCCAGACGGAGCGTACGATCTCCAAAAGGATATCAGAACACTTTCAAACTTGGCCACTTTTTAAACTTGGCCACCCTGACAAATCGGCAATCGCCGAGCACTTAATCGAAACCGGCCATTACTTTGGATTTGTCCCTGAGGTCCTGGGAAGACCCAAAACTCATAGAGCACGCCTGATTACGGAGGCAATTGAAATTCACAAAAATCCTATAAATATTAATAGAGACGACGGAGCTAAGCTCAATAATTCTTGGTGTCCGGTAATTGACGGTTACATCAAGGCTGAATGCAAAAAAAACATGTTGAAGTATATTGTAGCACCAGCTCGTAGAGGAGTGGAGCTGGCGACACGGTATCGCTCCTAAGTAGAGAAGTACAAACATCACCCCTAACTATTACATATCTGCCCTGATGATGGACACTGTAACGCTGTCCGAAACGTTGGCTAAAGAAGGAGGTAGCGCAACAAGGCATAATATCCCAAAAACTAATAACAACAATACTTTTGGCCGTGAAAATCTAAGATCGTATCCAAAGGAGAAGGTGTTCTAGGAAGGAGAAAAGTATGAGGTTTGGGCGGGGGAGGTTAAGAATATGGGGTTCAGCGTGACTAGCAGTGACGGTGTGAGTCCATCCCTCTCACTGCGGTACAAAGTCCAACTAGACACGTCAAAGGGTCACGCAGTTGGTGGGCAGACAGTAGAGGTTTTTTTTCATAATTTTTAATGATTATTCAAAGGGTGATGAAATGTCACTCTGTTGAGTTGTCGTGGAACCAAATCGCCCTGGCTTTTTTTTTTTACATTAGCCCCGCACAGGAGGCACCGAGGAAAACAGTTTCCCTAGGGGCCTATGTCATCTTTGAGGATGCTGTGTGGAGGGTTTTTAAGGGAAAGGAAGAAGAAGAAGATATGGGAAGGAAAAAGATATGAGGGGTGGGTAGGAATCTGGGGGTCAGTGTGGCCAGGAGTGACGGACGTATGAATCTATCGCGTTGCAAGGCGAAGGTTCGGGAGAATCCGGCTGGAGAGGTAAAAAGGCCTCCCTCAATCAGTCTCCTCCGATCCAGCCCACCACGCAGTGGTTGGGCAAACGTATCCGACACCAAGACCTAGACAAACCTCATCCCATGGCTTGAGATTATCAATTAGGATTGTTGCTTGAAATAGCTTTAGTTAGTCAGGTATTAATAGACCACTTCCAAAACTACTCCCCCTCATCTCCTCTACTTTCTTCAGCATTATATTCCGCAAATTGGCGAGGCCACAGTCCCATTGGCTTCAGGACTACTACGCAGTAATCACACAAAATAGTTGATAAAACTATTAATTTCGATTCATAATAAATAAAAAGGGTTTGGTACTCCTTAACCCTAGAGTGGGCGCGCTATGAGCATTTTGACGCCTTCTGTAAAAAAACCTTAATAATTCTTAAATCTATTGCGCGTAAACTTTGAACTTTTTGGTAGCTGGCTATATGTCGATTTTTTGTTATGGTAGGATTCGAAAACATGGATATATGTCGATTTTTTATTATTACGAAATATGGAATATATTGCATAGGACTCCTCCTGTATACATTTTTTACAACTTTTGTCAAGTAAACTTACTTTTCTTATACCTTACTCAACCATTAGGTACATCACGTTGTGAGAGATGTTAAGAGTTATAAATTATAACACAAATCGAGATTTAGAGTAGATTGGAAGGTGTTTACTGTTTACCTACATTCGTTATAATTTAAATAGGTCATCAACTAATTGCAGAGAGCAACTAACTAATTGCAAAAGCCAATGAGTCCATCAGCCAATGCGGCGGCTAGAATAGATTGAAAACACGCTGTGGTTTGTTTATGCATACAGTTAAACTGGTGCACTCAGAGTGGTTTTTTTACACGAGTACCTTAACGTTTTATGAATGAAAAATACCGTTAAAATCTCTATGAATTTTTAAAATGGCAAAGTGGTTTACCGTACATAGCCGCTCGGGCACACAGGCAGAGAACTGCAGGTAAACAAGTTGAACTGAAAAATTCGCATTGAAAACTTTTAGTTTTTTGTTCAGTACAAATACCTATTTGCACTTCGCAATTTTTGAAGTATTGCATAACTAAAACACCAAAAGTATTTAATAATGATTTGCTCAGCGATGTTTTGCTTGATCAATGCGGCGTAACCAATTAAAAATATTTATTAAATTAATTAATTTAATTATATTATTAATCATTGCCATATACTTCAGTCAAATATTAGTAAGTTTAATGATTGGTGCGTTCTAAATAATTTATTCTTATATGTAGAAAAGTGCAAAACCTTGACTTTCTTCAGAAACAAAAATCCTGTTTTATTCGAATATTCTATCAATAACACAGCTTTAGAAAGAGTCAAGTACACGACAGTATCTAACTACACGACAAAATACACTATTCTACTGTAGCATTCATAAGCGGAACTACATTGCCCACTCTCCAATACAACGATTTCACACTATGAAAAATCAGTACTTAGGTGATGTTGACATATTTAACATAAACTTGGCGAATTTTGTTGATCTTGTAAAAAACTTATTCCAAAATTATTCCTAAACATATATGTATTTTTGTAAACCTATGAAATCGCCGTATTTTTGTATTTTTATGACTTGGGTGCTTTTTTATCTAATTTTATTTTTATTATTTCTTTATCTGTTTAAAAATCATGTGTCATGAATTAATTGTTCTACCAAACATGTAAAAGCCCTTTGGGCGTCAAATAAAAAAATAAAAATCTTTACTAGTTGGACAGGCAAATCTTCGTAATATGTTATTTGTACTTTCTTTTGTATCTATAATAAATAAATAAATAAAAAAAAAAATTTTTGGTAATTGTAATCTTGAAGTAAAATTTGCTATTTAAATTATGTAGAATCCATACAGAAGAGAAATATTATGATAACATTGATTATTGAGATATGTTATTATAGCCTCTTATAACTTTATTCTATGCAGTTAAGAGGGAATAACCAGACACAACCGGAAATACACAAAATTCTAGACGTATTGACTTTTCTCCACAAAAAAGTGTAAATCGATTTCGAAAGATTGTTCTTTTATATAATAAGATTATACCGTAGATCGTTGGCAGATTTGTTAAATTTTCAAACAAAATATTGTATTATACATCACACATTTCAAATCATATAATCATGTAGTAAAATAAATCGATAAATTATCTAGGAAAGAAACTTTTCATAATTTTTATTTTAGTTCAAAAAAATCTATAAAAAAGAGATCCGAGCACGTGTTTTGCGACGAAAATACGTCAGTTTGTCAATTTATTTACGGTCTTACAAACTAACAAGGACTCTGATCTAATATGCATTTTCAAAATTATCAACAGTATTACTGACACACCTGCTTTGTTACAACTCATCCAGTTCAACATTCCTTCCCGTAGACTCCGAAATAATGAATTGCTGTTCCTCAATCAACATTCTACTAATTATGGATATCATTCTCCTTTATCCAGAATGTCGAGATTTGTCAACGCAAATCAAAGCATTGATTTTTTTGGTGTAAGCCTAAATGACTTTCGGCAGTCGTTACGCAGTGTGGTTTTTAAAGTCTTTTTAAATCCATCTTCAAGCTACTTGTAGTTATCTTCTCTATGTACTTTTATATTATATGTATTTTGTCAATGCTCTTCATCTATATGTAGTCTCCTTTCATTGTGATCTCTCTTTTTTTTTCTATTCGTGTTATTGTTATATTGTTAATTGGACTATTTGTCCGTAAATAATAAACATACATCGGTTTTTTTAACATTTTTATTTTGGTTAGACGTTATTGAAGATTTATAGATACTTATGATCAAAAAATAATTACAAAAATACACAATTTTAATTATTATATCATCACACGCTGAAGGGGGTTCAAGTGGCGCGAGCGAAGCCGGGGGAAAAAGCTAGTAAGTATATTTCAAAGTAAATTCTTATCGAAATAAAACCGATATTGAGTTATCATTTAAAAATGCTGGTACGAAGAATAATTAATCTTTCTCATCGAGACCGCCCTGTACAGTACGATCCCCTGTAAGGGTACAATCGCAAGACCATCTTTCGACGAAATTTGAATTCTCGACCGCTGGTTAATCGCCCTTAAATAAGTCCATTACTTCTGAGAAAGTATAGCCAACTGTATGCTGCATGCAAACTAGGTACAAGCGAATATCCAAATGACTCAGTCCTGATATTATTGATGCAATTAAAAATAATTTTAGATCGAATAGATCTTTTTAGTAATAATCATGTATTGTTTCATAGTGCTTTCACACAAACGAAGTATTGAATTCCGTAAGTCTAAACTTAAACTTTAGGGCGCACAGATTACACCCGCGCTGTGCAAGCGGGTTCCCTACAGAGCATCGGACCATTTTTGGTATACGGAAAGTATTAAGCTTAGTAAATCAGGGCTGTCCATAACAATTTAAAAAAAAAGTCAAGTCGGAAACAGGCCTTCCAATTGAATGTTTTAAAATTTTAAATTCGTCAAGATAATTTTATCTAAACACTCTTTCGAGGCGCTCAGCGGAAGAGTGGCCCAACCCACAAAAAATTCGTTATCAGCCAAAACATCATATGTTATATATTTTTGTCATATCTCTGAAGCTAAACTGGCTTCATAGAAATGAAAATAATATATACATCAATATATGACGTTTTCGCTGATGTGGGTTGGGCCACTCTTCTGCTAAGCACCTCAATTCTTTTATTTATTTATTTTAACGCCATAAAATGGCTATTACAATCCGGTGATACATGATACACAGTGGTACATGGGAGGGTTATTACAATGATAATAATTTACATTAAACAAAGTACATATGTATGATAACAACTAGTCTTTAGTTATAGGATACAAATATGTTTTACAAACAAAAAAAATAATATGAGCTCGTACTAAATACACATTTTTATGCAGAATAAACATAAGTAAATAAAGGTGAATTCTTAGAAAAATTCACAACATCAAGTATAATATACCTACTTTACTTTTATTTGTACATATTGTTGGATTCTAGGAATTGGCTAAAATGGACTAACTTAGTAATGATATTATTGTTACCTTCTGTTGAAATGACTGAAGTTTGAAATGACTACAGGTACTGCTAATTAGTCCTGTTTTTCAGGGCTGCCAGTTAGAGAATCAATAATAAATCTTTGGTTTAAAAATAATAATTTTGAAAAAAAAATTATACATTATTAGCTATTACTTAACTAGTCTGTCTGATAGTTAATATAAATGAAGCAAGCAGTTTGGAATCTATATTAGAGTATGATATAGATGCCGTGCAGACGAACACTATTATACCCAAAGATATTGGAATATAAGATTGGAATATAAGTAGATGTGCTATCTGCTGTTTTTACTATGTGGGTCTGCGCTTCCAGGTGTCGCCGATATTGTTTACCAATTAACAAATAAACTAAAAGAACAAATAATTAACGAATAAACCAAACGAACGTTAAACTAAATGAACGAATTCTTTCCTTATTCAAAATATATTGTTAACCAATATTAATGCACATTTTCAAAAAATCAACGAAATGAACAAATTCTTTTTGTATGAAAACTACGCTAATTAGCGCGTAGTCCGGCGACAGTTGCGCGGACACCATAGCATATCTCTTCTGTATTAGAATATCTTTGATTATACCTAACATTAATTATTGTCATTGAGGTATGATATTAAAGCCTTCTTATAACTATATTCGGTGCAGTTGAATACATCTACTACTTCTGAGAAAGCGTTGCCAACTGCATGCAATCTAGGTATAAGCAAGTATCTAAATGACTCGGTCCTGATATTTTTGTTGCAATTAAAAAGAATTTTGGATCGAGTAGTTCTAGTAGGTATGTGGAAGGTAATTAGGTTTAATAAATCAGGACTGTCTATAATACCATTAACAATTTTAAAAATAAAAGTCAAGTCGGAAATAAGTCTTCTATCTGAATGTTTGAGTAAGTTTAATTTTGTCATTAAGTGATTGTAATTTATTGATTCTATTGGTAGACCAAGTTTATAATTAATGAATCTTAAGAATTTATGCTGAATTTTTTCTATGGAATCGGAGTGGATTTTGAAGTGAGGGGACCAAATAGAAGAATTATATTCAACTTGACTTCGAACTAGAGAGGAATATAGGATTTTTAATGTTGAAATATTTTGAAAGTCTCTGCCATTTCGAAGAATGAAACCTAGCATTTTTAATCCTTTATTGGTGTTACTGTAGTTATATGTGGAAGAAAGTTAAATTTGGAATCGAAAATAATGCCAAGATCATTAATCTCACTGACAGAGGTGAGGGAAACATTATTAATTTTATATTGATAATTAAGGGATTGATTGGTTCTGAAAAACCTTATTATCTGGCATTTACTTATATTCAGATAAAGTTTATTAGTTTTACACCAGTCTTGTAGTTTATTTAAATTGAATTAAATGTGAATACGGTCATTTATTGTTTTTATAAATTATTATTATTTAAAATTATTATTTTTTATATTAATGTCTAAGAATAATATTTAAGTGAAGAAAGTTCTTTTAGTCCATTCGACACCACGGAATCATCAAACTTATTTTTTCTACTCTCGAATCAAACGTGATCGTACTTTTTAGTTTGACTTGAGTTTTATCCTTGAATTTATTCAAGTCCCGAACTTTTGATTGAGATAAGTGGACTGAGCAAGAAATATCAATCATTTCCCTACTTTACGTGAGTAGGTCCTTCCTGCAGAATATATAATTTAATCCTTGATTTACATATTTGAGTGATTTATAAAGCAGTTGCCGAGTTTCTTAAATATGTAAAATATACCAAGAAAAGGTAGATTTATGCTGTAAAAGGCTTATTCATTATTACCGTCGTAGAATCAAACTTGGTTGGGAATTTTATCGTAATTATGACGGATTTGCCGTGACGGTATTAAGTGTTTTGATGATTTATAAGTAGATAATTCATTGTAGGAACACCTTCAAGAATTCATAATTCAAAATTAAAGGATTTCTTTGTTCAGGGTGTCGCAAAACTACTTATATGGTTTGAATGTTTAATAACTTTTTAAATTTATTCATATTTTTTATTTTTATTTCAGAATTTTGTGAATAAAACTTGGGGAATTTGAAATGGAATACTACACAACAGAACAGCGATCAACAATTGTTGAATTCTATTTTGAAAATCAACGGTCAATTGTTTTGACGCAGCGTGCTTATCGTCGTTTTTTTAATGTGCGTACTGGACCTTCAGCACCAACAATAAACCGCCTGGTTGCAAATTTTCGACAACATGGTATGTTAAGACACCTTCTTCCGTGTACCGGTAGAGCACGTTATAATTGATAATGAGCGATGAAGCCCATTTCCAATAGAATGGTTTCGTAAACAAGCAAAATCGCAGGATACGGGCTACGGAGAATCCAAAAACAGTTCTTCAGCAACAATTACACCCACTTAAGTGTACTGTTTGGTGCAGTGTATCGTCTGAAAGGTTCATTGGTCCATATTTCTTTGAAAATGCACATGGCGCCTCAGTTACGGTTAATGATGCTAAATATCGAACGATGCTGGATAATTTTTTGAGGCCAGCTGTAGAAAACCATTCACAGTTGTGCTTCCAACAAGATGGAGCCACAGCCTACACTGCAAGGGACACAATGGCTATGTTTTGGGACCTCTTTGCCGAACGCATTATTTCGCGCAGAAGCGATTTCAATTGGCCCCCACGTTCACCGGATTTAACAGTGCCAGACTGTTTTTTAGGTTATTTGAAAGAAAGGGTATACGTAAATAAGCCAGCTAACCATACCATAGCTAAAACAAAACATTCAAGCCATAACACCGGAAATTTTACGAAAAGTTATGCAAAATGTACTGGAAAGAGCACGAATGTGCGAAGCCTAAAATGGCTACCACTTGCGGGATATAATTTTTCACACTTAAGCCAAAAATATTCCCCATTAATTTAATGTATAACAAAAAATAATAATAATAATTAACCAATAAATAAAAAAGTTATCACACATTCAAAACACATCGGTAGTTTTGCACCACCCTGTATTAACCACTTTTATTGTCTATAAAACTTACATGTTTCGAGAGCGATGCTCTCTTCCTAAGGGTGTATTTTTTATTTTTTATTTATAATACGCCTTTTGGCTTTTACATAATATAACAAAGTGTATAGCAACAACATGAAAAATACAGCTCTAGTGAGTTTGTAAAATAGAAAGAAATCGTTGAGAAAGACATATGTAGATATTCAAATAAAAATCGAAAATAAATGCTACGATATTTAAATATTACAATATTGTAACAATGAAAAAATTCATTCGTATATAATACATGCAAATAACTTATCTTAAACTTATCTTAAAATGATTTATTATTTCATAATTATATTTTATCAGCGATACGTTCCATACATCTATGCGCGAAAACATATTGCCTAAGTTTTGAATTCTGTGTAGTGGTATATTGAAATGAGACATGGTCGTAGTATTGCCACAATAAAATAAAAAACAAATGGTTTATTGAAAACTAATTATAAATAAACTTAATGGTCTCAATGGAAAGGTAGGAGTGGGAAGGGAGGAAGAGGGGAAGGGGGGTAAGTGAAGGCTCTTGCTTTTAATGGTGGAATCGAATTATTTCATTATAATTTTAATTGCATTCAGTTGGATACATTGGAAATATTAGAAACCAGCTGGTACTCGTCGTGCGTTGCTATGCCATTTAATAAAGAAATTGTTTCTCCCTTCGTGTCCTTTCCCATTCGTCCCGTTCCCCTTCCGCCCCCCCCCCCCTCCCCATTCCTCTCCCGCGTTCTCTTCCACCCTCGCGTCTCCACTCCGCCTCCTCCACCTTCTTTCTCCCCACTCCACTCCCCCGTCCTAGGTTCCCCTCCCTGGTTCCCCACTCACCCCTCTCCCGCGTTCCATAAATTAATTCCCGATACATTTAGTTTTCAAACAGCTCGCGTGCCACTTATTGCAATTTTTTAATACAAATTTCATAATGCCCAGAGCTCAACAGACAATAACGAACACAACAAAAAAATAATTATTTTATTTTTTATAAGACTGGGACTCGAGTCCCAGAGGTGTCAATATGTTTTTCTGATTTTTCTGTTTCCAGATTTTCGATTGAGTTTCGCTTATATTGTCTTCATTGATTTGAAAAAATAATTATCCAATTTGGTGCAGTAGTTCGAAAGTTATGCAGGTACATACATTTCGGTCATAATGTCAGAGCTCACTAGTAGTTTTATATAAACCATGTCCTGACAATAACGAACACAACAAAAAAAGAATTATCCAATTTGGTGCAGTCGTTCGGAAGTAATTAAGAGTTCACTAGTAATTTTATATAAACCATGTCCTGACAATAACGAACACAACAAAAAAAAGATTATCCAATTTGGTGCAGTCGTTCGGAAGTTATGTGTGTGATGAATTGCATTAATCAACAGTGAAAATAAGAAAATATCGTAGCTTCCCACTTTAATTCAAAAAAGAAAATACCAATTAATTATAAAACAGACACACCTGCGACATCTACCGGTTCAAAGTAAATTGAATTCTTGTTGACGATAGGGATCTACAATTAAGTAGATTGAGATGAGTATTGATGAAAAGAACACAGAGGGTGCTAGAAATCATCATTAATCAGCGTAATAATTAATAGTTGAAATCAACAGCCAATCAGGTCTAAGCAGAAAGCTACAAATAATTAATGAAACCAATCACTGAATGGAGGGCGTGTTCAGATTTTGAACAAAGAAATGGACTTTGAACTAAGCGATTAAGCAGAGATTTATGGAAAAAAATATCGTCACCGACCGAAAGATCAATACACTATAATGTAAACAGGGTCTCACGCCCGGTGCATTAGATACAATGACCCCAGATTTAAGATAAACAATCAGTGCAATGAAGGTGTTGACGACCGCCGTTAACGAACAAATTAATCCATATCATGTTGGAAAAACTAGGCAAGAAAATAGCTAGAGATTTATGATAAGAGGAAAATTAAAGAAAAGACGTGTAAAACGTAAGAAAAGTTACTGTAGGGTTATTCAGTCGTATAACGAGTACATAGAGGGTCAGGGAGACCAGATTGAAAGGAAAGCGTACATTTTACATTTAAAAGGAAGAAAAACGCTGGAAATTTGGAATGTCACTTTTGTCACGTCAGAAAAAAACGATTTGAAAAGGAAATCTAATGGAAAAACTGGACGTTTAAACGGAAGTGTTTATTGAACAATATAAGATTTCGACTTAATTTTGCGTTTTCAGACGAGTTTAAATAGATATCGTTATATATTTGGAATAGGGAGGTCATACTGGTTACATTGCGTTAGGTAAATCAAACAAAAAGGAATTGTTTTCCGTCAATTGTTTGACGAAAGTACTATGGAAGATAGGAAAGTTTGATGATAGACGTAAACATTATTTGAGTTGACGACCCCACACGTGATTTTGTTATTAAAACAACCAGAAAACGAACATGGTTTTAGGCGATTAAACCCATTTTAATGGCTTTTTGGACGATAAAAATTATCATTGGGCATAGGGACTGTTTATTCAAACTAAAAACGATTAGATTTTATTACCCTCGAATAAACGCTGAGTTATCGGTCGGTACATCGAAGTCCAGACATAAACAGATGTCAAATTTTAAATTAATGTAGATTCAGGGGAGAAAGGGACGGAATTTGGGGGAAGATCCACATGAAGTAATAAAAATTGACATATATTTAAGGACCGAAGTGGAAGTTTCTCCTATGAAAAATGTGAAAAATAACATAAAAAGTAGTAGTATATAGAAAATGAAATTTTCTAAGAGGTGACATACATCGGAGGCAAAACGGGGGGTAGTAGAAAAGAAAATAAAAACAATTAAAAGATGATTCCGTAAGGAAAACTCATGAAAATTCAGAAGTATCGATGAAAACAATAAATACGGCTGGAAATATAAAAAATCATATAATTGTGGAAAGCAACATAAGGATAAAAGAGGAAATTCGTAGGAAGAGTGTTGTGAATACAAGAAAATTCTAGGGGAAAGGGGAAAATTCAGATATACTACGTAAATAGAGAAAATACGGGTTTTAATGGAAAAATTCATACAAGTAGCAATGAGATAGAGTAGAATTTATAAAAATTGCAACTCGAAATTGCATAGTAAACATTTCGATATGGAGATAATCATGATTTGTGATAGGTACGGAAAAATCGAGACGTAAATATAATGAGAAAAAAAATAACAAAAAAATTATGAAATTCAAGTTAAATTCGTAAGACCATCGAGACAAAGGACGATGAGGCAATTTAAAACAAAGTAACTGAATCCGGACCTTGTAGAGATGGAAGTAAGAGACAAAAAGGAGTGATAACATGACAAAGGGACCTAAGTAGCATTACTCGATAATGGTGAGACAATTTCAAGGGTTTGCGAGTCGATAGACCTGAGATTGTTTTGTCACAGGAAATTCAGATACAATCTTTTGGACCTGAGAGGGGTTTAAAAGACAGGACTTAGTGATTTCTCGTGAGTCATCGGGGGTTTTGAAAAGCGGAAGTTTGTGAGACGTGACGTGACGTTTAAAGCGGTTATTAATTGAAAAATTGTCTAAGTGTTAAAAAAATTTTTATGACTCTGAAATAATTGGAGTCAAGTCAATAGAAGTGATTTCGGACTTAGTATAATCTAGTGTTAGATAAAATGCATTTTAACAGAAAGTTCTAAGTGTCCAAAGTTTGGTATTAAATTCAGTGTAAGAGATTAGTACCATTAATAATAATTAATTAGATTCAGTGAAGTGATTAAATCATAAATTTAAATTGTGTTAGTGAAAAGTGTGGTGTTGTATTTGGCAAATTTAAAAGCAGTGTTTAGTTAAATTTTAGGACTTAATACTGGAAAAAAAAAAAAAACATATCAGTAATAGTTCCTTAAATAAAGTGCAAATCGAACGTAATAATTTATCACAGGATTAATCTAGTGTTAGATAAAGTAATAATAATAAATATGGACTTTGGAATAAATAATACAAATTATTAAGTTGTTGTTAAATGAGATTGTGATAACTTAATAATAATTATTATTTCGGAAAGTTTGAATAAATAGTGAAATACGTTATCTTACTGCAAAATAAAAGAGTTCGGTGATACAAGAATTAAATAATAAAAATAAAAAAAATAAATAAAAAAAAATAATAAAATAAATTTGTTAAGTTAACCAACGGGCTTTGAAAATATAATACATTTTGATTGATAAAGATTAGTCATCAATTAATTCAGTTTAGAGTCAACGCAATAGTGAAATAATGAATAAAGATGATTAATCTAGGTAGTTAGACAATAGCTGAATTAGAGAGAAAAAAATATAAAAGGTTTGTCGTGTTGAACCCGACAGGAGTGGACCTTTTGGGGTAAGTCCTTACAAAGTATAAAAATTTCTAGAGACATGAACGAGGCAGAGGGCAGCTGATCGTCGGTATAAAATTTTATATTATTATAACAAAATATTATTTGCTTAATATGTGATATGTACCTATATTAAAATATTATATATATAAAATAGATATATTTATATATATATGTATATATATATATATATATTCCAGGAAAGTTTAATCAAAAAGAAAAACACTTATATTAAAAGTAAAGGTTTCGATTTCGAATGCCTATCTTTGCATTTATCCGTAACTATTTAAAATAGTTATGTGTTTGACAAATTTCCAAGTCAAAGTTTTGTATTTATTTAGTATATATACTATTTATTATAACTTCAGCTAATATAAAATGATCAAAAAAAATGAGTTATGAAATTAGAATTTACCTCAACTATATATATCTGTGTATTTATGTATCGAGACATAAATATGTAAATTATAACTATATTTATTTGGGATCAGGTTAAGGGCAATTGCAAAAAAAAAGAAATTACCATTATTGAATTCGGAATGTTTTAAAGGTAAACAAATGTCACGAGTTCTTGGATCTAGGTCACGAGGCCAGTGGGAATGTTGACATAACTAAAATTGTTTATAAAACAACTCGGTCAGTAGGGCACTGTGTTGAATGCTTTAGGAAGATGTCAATCTTAGGATAGGGCAATACCATAACGTTGCGCAATTATATATATAAAAAAAAGGGGTTAAACACAATCTTTAATTTGAACTTGAAGAGATATTTAGGATTGAACAACTTGAAGGTAATTAGATTTATTATAGGCTAGTCAAATAAAAGATTATTGAAGAGTATCATTGAACATTTGAGAAAATTTTTATGGATTAACTACTCTCCTAGGTAGCTAATAGGTACATCAAACATTTGAAAAATCACGGGATAGTCAAATAAAAGAACTTGAAGAGTATCATTGAACATTTGAGAAAAATTTTATGGAGTAACTACTCTCCTAGGTAGCTAATAGGTACATCAAACATTTGAAAATCACGGGATAGTCAGATAAAAGATTATTGAAGAACTACATGAAAAATTCGGGGAAAAATTATGAAATAATTGCTCTTGTAGGTATAAATAATTTACATGAAGCAGTTGAAAAATCACGGGAGAGTAAAAATTTTACCAAAAGTTGAACCTTGGGGGAAAATTTAGAAAACAGTTCAACAATAGGAGGCAGTGGTCGCTCCTTAAAAAACCAAGGACCATTAACCAAACACATAATAAAGATGGCAATCTCTTAAAGAAAATTGTCAACCAAATCAATCAAAAGCTTGGAATTTTCGGCACTCCAGAACAAACCGAGATAATTGCTTATTATACTAGTATCTATTAATATTACCCACTTTTAATATGTATATATTCGGTCATCGGTTAAGGTTTTGTGCAGAATTCCTTTCCACGAAATCCGAGCTCGGGATTTGAGACTGGCTAGACTCAAAATTGCGAGTTATAATCCTACCCAAACGTATGTTTACATATATATCTTTCTATGTACTGTACATTGGATGATGTGGACCCGCTTACAATTAGCGTTTTAGACTCGACAGAGTTACTCTCACATCATTTCTTGTACGTGGAGGGAGGATTCACGACCCGTAACTCTACACAACACCGTGAGTATATGATTGCAGATAGGACGAAACCGGTTCGCCCTAAGTAAATAGTAGACCTTGGAGGAGTAGGAATTTGGGGGTTTCGGGACTTAGGGAAAGACCTGAATGACGTGCACGACGACATGGAAGATTGACAGAACAAGGTACTAAGACCCTCTGGAAAATCGCGTCGGCTGACTGTGCGAAGTTCTAGTTGATCCTTGACCATCCTGTTAACTTGCAGGAGGATAGGAGCCAAATTTTCGGCAGAAAAAGGGTATTCTGAGTTCGTCTAATATGCAATCTATTAATTACATTAACCTACTAAACCCATCTTTATATGTACCTTATAGCAGCTGAATCGGATTGGAGAGATGACAAGCAGATACAAAACAATCATAATCAAATTTACTAACAATTAACCATTTGAGTCATACTTAATTATTTGTTCAATTAAACATGCGTAATTCGATTAGTACAGGTTATTTACGAGTTCGTTAGGATGTAGGAAAACATAATAAGCGACGGAGGAAAGTTAGTTCATTTAGAGAAACTATTTAAAGTTAGATTTGCAAGAGAGAGACCAATACAGTTTGAAACTCAACGCTCTGACTAGAATCAAGAAGTTACCACAAAGAATGAAAGTAATTAAAGTCCCATATCATAAATCAAAAAAATTACACAACGTTTGATGGAGTTTAATTACAACATAAATACGAAAATATTTACGTTCAAGGTCGTAAATAACGTAATAATTAGTTAAGTACATATATCTCTAAAGGTATGTAGTACAAGGGAGCTTTAAGTAAGCTTTCTGTAGTATCAAAGAAAATAAGGGTCCAATTTTCATGAAGGCTTGTGTGACGTAGGGAAGGAATTTTCCATCCCTACTACACACATGCAAAGCCTTAAAAATTTAAATATCGATCAGAGCCAAAAGAAAAGTTCAAGAAAACTTGAAGGTATGAAAGAATTCCAAAAATAAAATAAATCAGCATCAAAAGATAGAAATATCAACTGTCTTGCCGATGACGAGGAGAGTTTTATATATTTAATATTAAACCAAGTTAAATCAAGAGGGGAAAGGAGAATTATTACACTGGTGCCGATGACCAGGAGAGTTATATATTTAATATCAAGCAAAGTTTAAAATCAAAAGAGGAGGAAGAGAGAATTATCACACTGCAAAGCCGTGGACCAGGAGTCAGAGTTATACAAGTTTGGGTTGAAAAACTTAATTGGTCAATCTATTGTAAAAACTGGAAAAAAAAAATAATAATAACAAAATTAGGACGTATCATAAAAAAAAAAAAAAAAAAGTTCATTTTAATTGAAGTGAAAATAATTTAATAAAAAAAATCAGAATAGTGCGACGTTAAACAAACACAGAAAAATTATTTATAAAGAAATAAATAAACATAACAAAAAGAAAAAAAAAGTGCTAACGAATAAACTCTACAGTTTAAAATAATTTTAAAAAGTGTCAATATAAAGTGTTAAATCGAGTGACCGTGAACTTGTTAATAAAGACCCCTTTCATTTGTTATTGTATACAAAAGAATTTAGGTCAAATATGCTCTATGTAAACAAATAGTCAAGGCAGACCATAAATAACAAATATTATGAGTTAAGGGTTGACATATCGGGGTCAGGAATGTTAATTACCATAATGTAAACAATGTGATTCGAGATAACGCGCGGTGTTCGTAAGCATCGAAAAGATTGATAAAAATAAACATCGAAATACTGATAACAAAAAAAAAAAAAAAAACATCGAGAATTTAAAGGTGGGGCACATCGAAAACAACACGCACCACTTTGAGGCATTTTAAGACAAACAACCATTAACGTTATATCAACATTCGAGTTTCGATAAAAAGGAAACGCACTTCAGATAGAACAAACAAATATGATTGAATAAAGAGCTAACATTAAATGACTTTGTTATGGCAATGATTTTATGTGATTATCGTTAAATAATAACATAAAATATGAACACATAAAAATAAAATACATTCATTCAGTCGGATCGAAATGGGAATATGAAATCAGATATGACGGTGATAAACAGTTATGGATAGGTATTTATCGATTTGAAGATACTCGATTATTAAAATTGCAGTAAATATGTTTATTTTGAGGAGGGTAGAAATCAACGAATACAAAGGGATCTATGACAGTTGTTATGAACAACGAAATAGATTTTGCAAATTTAATGTAAATATTGGAAAAAAAAAAAAAAAGATAGAATAACATACCTAAATACTTGATTGGGGATAGCGTCGAATTGAGAACTTCTGATATCGTAGACAAAGGTTTATGATAGGTATATAACCTATTAAAATGAACATTTGATTATTCGGACTTCGAGAAAAAAGGGGTTTAACTCTAAAAGTGCGAATTCAAAAAGATTTTGCGAAAATATCAGTGGGTATTGCGAATTCTAAACAAGATTTTGCGATAGGTATTTGCAAATTGATGTGCGAACATCTGTTTTGATAGGTATTGCGAATTCTAAACAAGATTTTGCGATAGGTATTTGCAAATTGATGTGCGAACATCTGTTTTGATAGGTATTGCGAATTCTAAACAAGATTTTGCGATAGGTATTTGCAAATTGATGTGCGAACATCTGTTTTGATAGGTATTGCGAATTCTAAACAAGATTTTGCGATAGGTATTTGCAAATTGATGTGCGAACATCTGTTTTGATAGGTATTGCGAATTCTAAACAAGATTTTGCGATAGGTATTTGCAGATTGATGTGCGAACATCTGTTTTGATAGGTATTGCGAATCCTAAACAAGATTTTGCGATAGGTATTTGCAAATTGATGTGCGAACATCTGTTTTTATAGGTATTGCAAATTCAAAACAGATTTTGCGAAAATATCAATAGGTATTGTAAACCATGAAGGAATGGTTGACATTCTAAACAATAAATAATTATTGTTTGAACAAAAATCACGGGATATTCATTAACAATAGGGTAAAAATATTACAACTACCTACATTCATTTGAAATAAATTGTGCGTTTGTAGAGTTGGGTTAATTCGGGTTGCAATCATTATGCAAACAAATATAATATAATTGAAAATAATGTGTTTTATAGGGGGCAGGTTCCAAAAAAAAAAAAAAACTTTCAATTACATATAGTCGATATTTAATTCGATAATTTAAATTCATTAAAACGAGAATGGCCGAAAAGAGGAAGGCGGATGCGACAGAAAGAGATGTTGAAGAAATATCAACGGAAGATGAGCTTAGAAACATATTCAAGCGTTCCAAATATTCTACATTGCGTGTGGAGAATATGGGAAGAGACAAGGGAGCTCAGCCAGAAGGGGAACAAGGCAAGGTTGAGAGGGAGTGTGGAAAAATAAATTTTCCACATGAAAATGATAAACCAATAATTTCACAGGAAAAACCCGAGGAAAAGGAACAAGAAATCGAAGATAAGATTAACGAAGTAGAGGAAAATAAAAATAAAAAAGAATAAAAATTTAAGAAAAATAAGAAAAACGAGAAAATTGAAAAAAAATATATATAGAATAAGAAAGGCAACATTTACATAAATAATTAAGAAAATTAAAATAGAGATTATAAGGTTGTCGCTTAGTAAGGAAAATATAAACATTAGCCGACAAAACTCGGAAAATTTAAGAAGATGGTGGGGAAACGTGGAACAGGAAGGAAAACACAGGCTTTAGTGACAGCAATCGGGGAAAATATTGCAGCCGAGACTTCAGCAGTAAACATAGGAGACATAACTACGATAATTCAGGCAGCTTTAGCACCACTCGTCAATAAGATGCAGGAACTAGAGAAGCAGTTGGAAAACCCAGCAACAGTGGCGGTGATAGGAGAGGATAATGCGCAGAAAAACGTTCTCCAAGTCGTGGAAATGTTACCGCAGCAGGAGCGACCATCATTCTCCGGCGGAAATCAAAATCCAATTAGTTTCCTCGAGGATTTAAAAGAGTACACTAGAAAAGTGAAACGTACGGATCCTTTAATTGTCGTACGAGAGAATTTAAAAGGGGAAGCCAAATCGTGGGCGAAATTGTACAATAAGCGATGGGAGACTATGTTAGATTTCGAACGAGATTTTTTAGCTACCTATTGGGGAGACATTAAGAAAAATGAAGTTCGCCGCCGACTTGCAGAGGGGGTATATGATGCCAAGAAAAATATATCCATGCTCACTCATTTCGCAAACTATTGGGAACTTGCTAAGGCTTTGAAGATTACTGACACTCCGTTGGGCATAGTCGACGAAATTATGAGGCATTATCCGAAGGAAATTCAATCGCTATGGTTTTCGGGACAATCAGGAGACGAGATTGTCGCCGCTGAGTTTCTTCGAAAACTAGATACAATGGTATGTACGCCAGAAGAATGGAACTTAAAGAAGAGGAGTGGGGAGGAAGTTAGCAAGAAGGACAAATACCGTGACCGTTACCACGCCATAAAAAGGAGGATACACGCGATAGAAAGTGTGGGCCAAGGCGTTAGTTGCAGCAAATGCACCGAAGTTAGCAGTTCACCAAAAGGAAATCCTACAATACCTACAACCGGGAAGGAGCTAGTGGTCGCAGATAATTCGGGAAACGGACGGGGGTTGATTCATTAGTCTCCATGGATACGACTCACACAGGAGGAGGGACGCCGGCGCCAAGACACAACACTGCATTGAAGATTATGATGAGATGGGGGTGGAATCCGACGAAAGGATTAGGAAAGGATGAACAAGGAATGACTGCCCCAGTAAAAGCTGAAAAGTACGTAAAAAGACGGAAGGATGGAGCGGAAGAAACGAGAACAGAGGAGGAAATGCGTGTGGAAGTATGCGTCAATTCACTGCAACATATAACTGACGAATGGAATAAATTGGAAATGATTGAAGAAAAATTGGGTAGGGAAGTTAGGGGTTTTAACAACATTTTTGAGGACCGAGATTATGAGGAAGTAGAAAAGGGTAGCACTTTACCGTTATTACCGGAAGCCAAAGCATATATAGATAACACGGAAGTTCATTGTTTAATAGACACCGGAAGTCAGATCACGTGTGTAGCACAAGAATTCTACGAAAACTATTTGACTGATGAAACGCTTTATCCGATTATGCCAGTAACAGCAATACAGATTAAGGTAGCTATAGGACACAAAAGTCAGAGAATATCTAGGTTGGTTTTAGTCCCACTACGATTTGGAAATGTTACAATAAATACGCCATGTTTAATAATACCCAAGTTGATTAGGCCCGTTATATTAGGTATCAATTGGTTAGACGAATACACAGCTGAGTTTAAATGTGGGGAAAATAGGAAGTTGAAAATAAAAACAGAAGTTGGTAAAAGGGAAATAGAATTGGTAAATTCATCGATAACTTATAGGAAACCTAAAGGTGAGATTAGCAATCAAAATTGCGCAGGTGGAAAAATAATTAGTATCGAAGTAAACCCCGAAATAAATGATACGGCGTGTCGTATAACGACATTTGTGTCCGGGCTAGATTTGGAGTTAAAAGGAAAGGAAGGGTTGGAAAAGATTTTAATCAAACATAAGAATGTATTTAGAGACAGGCCGGGTCTCACAACTTTGTACACTCACGAAATAAAGATGACGGACGAGACGCCCTTCGTTAAGAGATCTTATCCTGTACCTTTTGCTTATAGAGATAAAGTTGACGAAAAAATTAGAGAATTGGAATTACTAGGAATCATCAGTAGGGAGGCCACACAGTTTTCTAGTCCTCTAACGTTTACTTTAAAAAAGGACGGAACCGTTAGGATTCTTTTGGATGCCAGGTTTTTAAATACTAGAATGCACGCCGAAGTAGAGAAACCGCCATTAACTTCTGAAATAATACAGCGTTTTCATGGCGTAAAATTCATTACCACGATAGATCTACAATCTGCCTATTTTCAGATACCTATCAGTCCAGAGAGTCGCAAATATACTGGATTTGTGTACAATGGGAAATCGTATGTATACAAGATGTTACCGCAGGGGTTAAAGACATCAGTTGGGAGTTTCTCAAGGGGAATGGACAAAATCCTCGGCCCAGGACTGAGAGAATTCTGCGCTAATTACTTGGATGATCTAATAATATATACGTGTGGGAGCCAAGAAGATCATTTCGAACATGTAGACGCGGTACTTGAGAGGTTAGAGGCAGCAAACATGACTTGTAAACTCGAAAAATGACAATTTTTATTCACAGAAGTGCGTATGTTGGGACATATTATAACGCCTTTGGGAGTTCAAATGGATCCGGAAAAAATAGACGCGATTAAAAATTTTCCGGTACCCAAGAAAATCAAACAAGTTAGAGCTTTCCTTGGACTTTGCAATTATTACCGTAGATTCGCGAATAAATATGGGGAATCAACACGTGTTTTATGTGATTTACTTCAGAAAAATCGAACTTGGAGGTGGGGTGACTTAGAACAGCGTGCATTCGAAAAGGTGAAAACATTATTTTTAGAAACAGTTATTTTACATCATCATGATCCAAATAGTACATATTATTTACAGACAGACAGTTCGGGATTTGCAATAGGGGGGGAGTTATACCAGCTAGATAACGAAGGAAACCACCACGTTATTGGATTTATTAGCAAAGCTTTAAGGGGACCAGAGTTAAAATGGACCACATCGGAGCAAGAGTTGTGGGCGATAATATATGCTCTACATAAATTTGAGACATATTTAAGAGGGGTACATTTGATAATAAGAACAGATCATCAAGCGTTGACGTTTTTGAAGACATGGAAGATGTACAGTAGTCGCCTAACTCGGTGGATTTTGTATTTAAATCAATTTAACTTCACTGTAGAGTACGTTAAAGGAAAAGAAAATATAGGACCTGACATTTTATCTCGTTACTCTTGTGATGCGGAAAACGTGCAGGAGGAGAAAAACACATGCCCAGAAATAGCAGCTTTTGCGGTTAAAGGTAGACAACACATTCGAAAACACTTAGAAAATATAACAGAACTACAGAAACAGGACACATTTTTGGGAGAAATTTTCGGGTACTTGCGCAAGGGAAAATTCGGACCACCGACAAAAAATGTTAATAGGTATTTAAAAAATTACAAGAAAATAGGTAAAACTTTGTATTACACCACAGGGCTAAACAAAACGGTTTTAGCAGTACCACAGGAGTTGACTGAGGAGTTAATAAAAATGATACATTTAGAAATTGGGCACGGGGGAATTTTCAAAACAGGATCAGCTATGGGAGACAGGTATTACTGGCCAGGTATGAGCCGAGACATAAAACGCATAGTAAGAGGATGTCACCTTTGTCAGATGGCGAAGCGCGAAATTCGACCAACTGTAGGGCCAAGTAAATCAATTATGACCAAAGAAGTAGGACAATTAGCTATGGCAGATCTATACGGACCATTACCGAGGGGAATGGGTGGCGTAAAATTCATATTTGTTATCCAGGATTCTTTCAGCCGATTTGTAAAATTATATAAATTAAGGATAGCAAGTACTAAGACCGTGTTAAATTGTGTAGAGGATTTTAATAAGATCATACAAATAGATGCTTTGTTAACTGACAACGGATCTCAATTTACGTCAAAAAAATGGGAAAGTCACATGAATAGAATGGGCATACGAATCGTACATACTTCAGTGCGAAATCCTGGACCGAATATAACTGAGCGTGTAAATAAAGAGTTAGGAAGAATTTTTCGTATTTATTGTCACGAAAAACATACAAAATGGTCAGCTTTCCTTAAAGAAATAGAGCAGACTTACAATAATTCAATACACTGTTCAACAGGATTTTCACCAAACGAGATAGCTTTCGGGAAATCACCAACTTATAGTTTAGACAAGTATACTCAGGGGTGTGGAAAACCTACGAAAACAATAGATGAAATTAGAATGGTGGCGCAAAAAAATTTGGAGAAAAGCGCTACAAATCGACAAAAATATTATAATCTCAATAAAAGACTAGTGACCTATGAAATCGGAGCCATGGTCAAGTTGAAAAAGATTACACAGTCAAATTTATTGCGAAAACAAATTAAGAAATTCAACTTACTTTACGAAGGACCGTACGTCATCGGATCAGTAGTTTACAGTAACACGTATACCCTAATTGATCCGGTAACTCGGGAAATAAAAGGAGATTATAGCGCCATACATTTAGCGAGATATTACACGAGTAACAAGGAACAACAATCAGGATTAAAGTTAGTGGAAGTCAACGAATAGAATGCGAAATTTGCAAATATTTGAAAATATTAATAAATAAATAAACGATTGAGAAATACAAATAAAGATATGTTAGGATACGTTTTGGGGTAGGGGAAGAAAGAAACTTTACTAAAATGTTAGGCTATCAGTTGCTTGCGAGGGGCGGGTCGTCGTCGAGTCTGTAAGAGTGAGTGGACAAGTTTCTTAATAAGCGACAATCATGTTTAAATATAGAAATAGAGTAAGGTAAAAATATTCGTTAATTTTGATTTATTATTTAGGACAAAAAAAAAAAAAAGTAAGGACACTTAAGAGGAAAAGAATTAGAGATATTATATGACACACATAAGGGTACGTTTTATAGAATAGGGTTTTAAATAAACATTGCTTAGGAGTTAGAAAAAAAAAAAAAATGTTTTGAAATCTTGAAAAAAAAAATGTTTATCTGTAGAGATGTGGTAGAAATTAGGTAAATATAAGAAGGTAACATTAGAATTACGATATAAATAGTTAGATTTCGAAAAAAAAAAAACGGGGAAAAACGGGAACGCTGAACCAATTGAGGATAATTAAGAACATTTATGAAAATTACAAATTAGAGTGGGTAACACTTAGGTTAGGAAAATTTTGAATGAACTATGAAATAACAATTAGAAATTAAGGATTAGACAATAAAGTTTAAATAAAGAAAAAAAAAAAAAATGCTGGAAAATTTATATAGAACATGTATACTATTTTCAGTTGGTCGAAAGGCCGCGAGATTGTAAACAATCTTTACTTAAATCATTGTAAGGGAGGTCTTAGTCCAATTTGGTTGGGGACCACCAAAACACGCGAGTCGAGGGGCGTGTTCCAGCGAAAAAGAGATTAATTTTGAGTCTATCAAAATTACAGAAAATTCCATAAAATAAAATCTACGCGAAAAGAAAATAGAAAATACAATGAGATTCAAATTCAAGATTGTTAACAATCCGATAAGACGGAGAAGAGATAGGGGATAACAAAATGAGGAGGGGAGATAGGGAGCAATAGGATACGGAGAAGAGATAGGGGATAACAAAATGAGGAGGGGAGATAGGGAGCAATAGGATACGGAGAAGAGATAGGGGATAACAAAATGAGGAGGGGAGATAGGGAGCAATAGGATACGGAGAAAAGATAGGGGATAACAAAATGAGGAGGGGAGATAGGGAGCAATAGGATACGGAGAAGAGATAGGGGATAACAGAATGAGGAGGGGAGATAGGGAGCAATAGGATACGAAGAAGAGATAAGGGATAACAAAATGAGGAGGGGAGATAGGGAGTAATAGGATGCGAAGAAGAGATAGGGGATAACAAAATGAGGAGGGGAGATAGGGAGCAATAGGATACGAAGAATAGATAAGGAATAACGACATGGGGAGGGAAAGGTAGCTGGCCTAAATTTGAACACAATTTCGGTGTCTAACAAAAAAAAAAAAAAAAAAAAAAAAAAAAAAAAAAAAAAAAAAAAAAAAAAAAAAAAAAAAAAAAGAAGAAGACGCCTAAATAAAATACAACGTTAGCCACAGCAAATTGAGGAGTTCAGAGGAGGGAACTGTGATGAATTGCATTAATCAACAGTGAAAATAAGAAAATATCGTAGCTTCCCACTTTAATTCAAAAAAGAAAATACCAATTAATTATAAAACAGACACACCTGCGACATCTACCGGTTCAAAGTAAATTGAATTCTTGTTGACGATAGGGATCTACAATTAAGTAGATTGAGATGAGTATTGATGAAAAGAACACAGAGGGTGCTAGAAATCATCATTAATCAGCGTAATAATTAATAGTTGAAATCAACAGCCAATCAGGTCTAAGCAGAAAGCTATAAATAATTAATGAAACCAATCACTGAATGGAGGGCGTGTTCAGATTTTGAACAAAGAAATGGACTTTGAACTAAGCGATTAAGCAGAGATTTATGGAAAAAAATATCGTCACCGACCGAAAGATCAATACACTATAATGTAAACAGGGTCTCACGCCCGGTGCATTAGATACAATGACCCCAGATTTAAGATAAACAATCAGTGCAATGAAGGTGTTGACGACCGCCGTTAACGAACAAATTAATCCATATCATGTTGGAAAAACTAGGCAAGAAAATAGCTAGAGATTTATGATAAGAGGAAAATTAAAGAAAAGACGTGTAAAACGTAAGAAAAGTTACTGTAGGGTTATTCAGTCGTATAACGAGTACATAGAGGGTCAGGGAGACCAGATTGAAAGGAAAGCGTACATTTTACATTTAAAAGGAAGAAAAACGCTGGAAATTTGGAATGTCACTTTTGTCACGTCAGAAAAAAACGATTTGAAAAGGAAATCTAATGGAAAAACTGGACGTTTAAACGGAAGTGTTTATTGAACAATATAAGATTTCGACTTAATTTTGCGTTTTCAGACGAGTTTAAATAGATATCGTTATATATTTGGAATAGGGAGGTCATACTGGTTACATTGCGTTAGGTAAATCAAACAAAAAGGAATTGTTTTCCGTCAATTGTTTGACGAAAGTACTATGGAAGATAGGAAAGTTTGATGATAGACGTAAACATTATTTGAGTTGACGACCCCACACGTGATTTTGTTATTAAAACAACCAGAAAACGAACATGGTTTTAGGCGATTAAACCCATTTTAATGGCTTTTTGGACGATAAAAATTATCATTGGGCATAGGGACTGTTTATTCAAACTAAAAACGATTAGATTTTATTACCCTCGAATAAACGCTGAGTTATCGGTCGGTACATCAAAGTCCAGACATAAACAGATGTCAAATTTTAAATTAATGTAGATTCAGGGGAGAAAGGGACGGAATTTGGGGGAAGATCCACATGAAGTAATAAAAATTGACATATATTTAAGGACCGAAGTGGAAGTTTCTCCTATGAAAAATGTGAAAAATAACATAAAAAGTAGTAGTATATAGAAAATGAAATTTTCTAAGAGGTGACATACATCGGAGGCAAAACGGGGGGTAGTAGAAAAGAAAATAAAAACAATTAAAAGATGATTCCGTAAGGAAAACTCATGAAAATTCAGAAGTATCGATGAAAACAATAAATACGGCTGGAAATATAAAAAATCATATAATTGTGGAAAGCAACATAAGGATAAAAGAGGAAATTCGTAGGAAGAGTGTTGTGAATACAAGAAAATTCTAGGGGAAAGGGGAAAATTCAGATATACTACGTAAATAGAGAAAATACGGGTTTTAATGGAAAAATTCATACAAGTAGCAATGAGATAGAGTAGAATTTATAAAAATTGCAACTCGAAATTGCATAGTAAACATTTCGATATGGAGATAATCATGATTTGTGATAGGTACGGAAAAATCGAGACGTAAATATAATGAGAAAAAAAATAACAAAAAAATTATGAAATTCAAGTTAAATTCGTAAGACCATCGAGACAAAGGACGATGAGGCAATTTAAAACAAAGTAACTGAATCCGGACCTTGTAGAGATGGAAGTAAGAGACAAAAAGGAGTGATAACATGACAAAGGGACCTAAGTAGCATTACTCGATAATGGTGAGACAATTTCAAGGGTTTGC
The DNA here is from genome assembly GCA_917880885.1 of Limnephilus marmoratus. Classification (NCBI taxonomy): domain Eukaryota; kingdom Metazoa; phylum Arthropoda; class Insecta; order Trichoptera; family Limnephilidae; genus Limnephilus; species Limnephilus marmoratus. The sequence goes on along the minus strand of OU862929.1, from coordinate 34,907,915 downwards.
GAGTCGATAGACCTGAGATTGTTTTGTCACAGGAAATTCAGATACAATCTTTTGGACCTGAGAGGGGTTTAAAAGACAGGACTTAGTGATTTCTCGTGAGTCATCGGGGGTTTTGAAAAGCGGAAGTTTGTGAGACGTGACGTGACGTTTAAAGCGGTTATTAATTGAAAAATTGTCTAAGTGTTAAAAAAATTTTTATGACTCTGAAATAATTGGAGTCAAGTCAATAGAAGTGATTTCGGACTTAGTATAATCTAGTGTTAGATAAAATGCATTTTAACAGAAAGTTCTAAGTGTCCAAAGTTTGGTATTAAATTCAGTGTAAGAGATTAGTACCATTAATAATAATTAATTAGATTCAGTGAAGTGATTAAATCATAAATTTAAATTGTGTTAGTGAAAAGTGTGGTGTTGTATTTGGCAAATTTAAAAGCAGTGTTTAGTTAAATTTTAGGACTTAATACTGGAAAAAAAAAAAAAACATATCAGTAATAGTTCCTTAAATAAAGTGCAAATCGAACGTAATAATTTATCACAGGATTAATCTAGTGTTAGATAAAGTAATAATAATAAATATGGACTTTGGAATAAATAATACAAATTATTAAGTTGTTGTTAAATGAGATTGTGATAACTTAATAATAATTATTATTTCGGAAAGTTTGAATAAATAGTGAAATACGTTATCTTACTGCAAAATAAAAGAGTTCGGTGATACAAGAATTAAATAATAAAAATAAAAAAAATAAATAAAAAAAAATAATAAAATAAATTTGTTAAGTTAACCAACGGGCTTTGAAAATATAATACATTTTGATTGATAAAGATTAGTCATCAATTAATTCAGTTTAGAGTCAACGCAATAGTGAAATAATGAATAAAGATGATTAATCTAGGTAGTTAGACAATAGCTGAATTAGAGAGAAAAAAATATAAAAGGTTTGTCGTGTTGAACCCGACAGGAGTGGACCTTTTGGGGTAAGTCCTTACAAAGTATAAAAATTTCTAGAGACATGAACGAGGCAGAGGGCAGCTGATCGTCGGTATAAAATTTTATATTATTATAACAAAATATTATTTGCTTAATATGTGATATGTACCTATATTAAAATATTATATATATAAAATAGATATATTTATATATATATGTATATATATATATATATATTCCAGGAAAGTTTAATCAAAAAGAAAAACACTTATATTAAAAGTAAAGGTTTCGATTTCGAATGCCTATCTTTGCATTTATCCGTAACTATTTAAAATAGTTATGTGTTTGACAAATTTCCAAGTCAAAGTTTTGTATTTATTTAGTATATATACTATTTATTATAACTTCAGCTAATATAAAATGATCAAAAAAAAAAGAGTTATGAAATTAGAATTTACCTCAACTATATATATCTGTGTATTTATGTATCGAGACATAAATATGTAAATTATAACTATATTTATTTGGGATCAGGTTAAGGGCAATTGCAAAAAAAAAGAAATTACCATTATTGAATTCGGAATGTTTTAAAGGTAAACAAATGTCACGAGTTCTTGGATCTAGGTCACGAGGCCAGTGGGAATGTTGACATAACTAAAATTGTTTATAAAACAACTCGGTCAGTAGGGCACTGTGTTGAATGCTTTAGGAAGATGTCAATCTTAGGATAGGGCAATACCATAACGTTGCGCAATTATATATATAAAAAAAAGGGGTTAAACACAATCTTTAATTTGAACTTGAAGAGATATTTAGGATTGAACAACTTGAAGGTAATTAGATTTATTATAGGCTAGTCAAATAAAAGATTATTGAAGAGTATCATTGAACATTTGAGAAAATTTTTATGGATTAACTACTCTCCTAGGTAGCTAATAGGTACATCAAACATTTGAAAAATCACGGGATAGTCAAATAAAAGAACTTGAAGAGTATCATTGAACATTTGAGAAAAATTTTATGGAGTAACTACTCTCCTAGGTAGCTAATAGGTACATCAAACATTTGAAAATCACGGGATAGTCAGATAAAAGATTATTGAAGAACTACATGAAAAATTCGGGGAAAAATTATGAAATAATTGCTCTTGTAGGTATAAATAATTTACATGAAGCAGTTGAAAAATCACGGGAGAGTAAAAATTTTACCAAAAGTTGAACCTTGGGGGAAAATTTAGAAAACAGTTCAACAATAGGAGGCAGTGGTCGCTCCTTAAAAAACCAAGGACCATTAACCAAACACATAATAGAGATGGCAATCTCTTAAAGAAAATTGTCAACCAAATCAATCAAAAGCTTGGAATTTTCGGCACTCCAGAACAAACCGAGATAATTGCTTATTATACTAGTATCTATTAATATTACCCACTTTTAATATGTATATATTCGGTCATCGGTTAAGGTTTTGTGCAGAATTCCTTTCCACGAAATCCGAGCTCGGGATTTGAGACTGGCTAGACTCAAAATTGCGAGTTATAATCCTACCCAAACGTATGTTTACATATATATCTTTCTATGTACTGTACATTGGATGATGTGGACCCGCTTACAATTAGCGTTTTAGACTCGACAGAGTTACTCTCACATCATTTCTTGTACGTGGAGGGAGGATTCACGACCCGTAACTCTACACAACACCGTGAGTATATGATTGCAGATAGGACGAAACCGGTTCGCCCTAAGTAAATAGTAGACCTTGGAGGAGTAGGAATTTGGGGGTTTCGGGACTTAGGGAAAGACCTGAATGACGTGCACGACGACATGGAAGATTGACAGAACAAGGTACTAAGACCCTCTGGAAAATCGCGTCGGCTGACTGTGCGAAGTTCTAGTTGATCCTTGACCATCCTGTTAACTTGCAGGAGGATAGGAGCCAAATTTTCGGCAGAAAAAGGGTATTCTGAGTTCGTCTAATATGCAATCTATTAATTACATTAACCTACTAAACCCATCTTTATATGTACCTTATAGCAGCTGAATCGGATTGGAGAGATGACAAGCAGATACAAAACAATCATAATCAAATTTACTAACAATTAACCATTTGAGTCATACTTAATTATTTGTTCAATTAAACATGCGTAATTCGATTAGTACAGGTTATTTACGAGTTCGTTAGGATGTAGGAAAACATAATAAGCGACGGAGGAAAGTTAGTTCATTTAGAGAAACTATTTAAAGTTAGATTTGCAAGAGAGAGACCAATACAGTTTGAAACTCAACGCTCTGACTAGAATCAAGAAGTTACCACAAAGAATGAAAGTAATTAAAGTCCCATATCATAAATCAAAAAAATTACACAACGTTTGATGGAGTTTAATTACAACATAAATACGAAAATATTTACGTTCAAGGTCGTAAATAACGTAATAATTAGTTAAGTACATATATCTCTAAAGGTATGTAGTACAAGGGAGCTTTAAGTAAGCTTTCTGTAGTATCAAAGAAAATAAGGGTCCAATTTTCATGAAGGCTTGTGTGACGTAGGGAAGGAATTTTCCATCCCTACTACACACATGCAAAGCCTTAAAAATTTAAATATCGATCAGAGCCAAAAGAAAAGTTCAAGAAAACTTGAAGGTATGAAAGAATTCCAAAAATAAAATAAATCAGCATCAAAAGATAGAAATATCAACTGTCTTGCCGATGACGAGGAGAGTTTTATATATTTAATATTAAACCAAGTTAAATCAAGAGGGGAAAGGAGAATTATTACACTGGTGCCGATGACCAGGAGAGTTATATATTTAATATCAAGCAAAGTTTAAAATCAAAAGAGGAGGAAGAGAGAATTATCACACTGCAAAGCCGTGGACCAGGAGTCAGAGTTATACAAGTTTGGGTTGAAAAACTTAATTGGTCAATCTATTGTAAAAACTGGAAAAAAAAAATAATAATAACAAAATTAGGACGTATCATAAAAAAAAAAAAAAAAAAAGTTCATTTTAATTGAAGTGAAAATAATTTAATAAAAAAAATCAGAATAGTGCGACGTTAAACAAACACAGAAAAATTATTTATAAAGAAATAAATAAACATAACAAAAAGAAAAAAAAAGTGCTAACGAATAAACTCTACAGTTTAAAATAATTTTAAAAAGTGTCAATATAAAGTGTTAAATCGAGTGACCGTGAACTTGTTAATAAAGACCCCTTTCATTTGTTATTGTATACAAAAGAATTTAGGTCAAATATGCTCTATGTAAACAAATAGTCAAGGCAGACCATAAATAACAAATATTATGAGTTAAGGGTTGACATATCGGGGTCAGGAATGTTAATTACCATAATGTAAACAATGTGATTCGAGATAACGCGCGGTGTTCGTAAGCATCGAAAAGATTGATAAAAATAAACATCGAAATACTGATAACAAAAAAAAAAAAAAAAACATCGAGAATTTAAAGGTGGGGCACATCGAAAACAACACGCACCACTTTGAGGCATTTTAAGACAAACAACCATTAACGTTATATCAACATTCGAGTTTCGATAAAAAGGAAACGCACTTCAGATAGAACAAACAAATATGATTGAATAAAGAGCTAACATTAAATGACTTTGTTATGGCAATGATTTTATGTGATTATCGTTAAATAATAACATAAAATATGAACACATAAAAATAAAATACATTCATTCAGTCGGATCGAAATGGGAATATGAAATCAGATATGACGGTGATAAACAGTTATGGATAGGTATTTATCGATTTGAAGATACTCGATTATTAAAATTGCAGTAAATATGTTTATTTTGAGGAGGGTAGAAATCAACGAATACAAAGGGATCTATGACAGTTGTTATGAACAACGAAATAGATTTTGCAAATTTAATGTAAATATTGGAAAAAAAAAAAAAAAGATAGAATAACATACCTAAATACTTGATTGGGGATAGCGTCGAATTGAGAACTTCTGATATCGTAGACAAAGGTTTATGATAGGTATATAACCTATTAAAATGAACATTTGATTATTCGGACTTCGAGAAAAAAGGGGTTTAACTCTAAAAGTGCGAATTCAAAAAGATTTTGCGAAAATATCAGTGGGTATTGCGAATTCTAAACAAGATTTTGCGATAGGTATTTGCAAATTGATGTGCGAACATCTGTTTTGATAGGTATTGCGAATTCTAAACAAGATTTTGCGATAGGTATTTGCAAATTGATGTGCGAACATCTGTTTTGATAGGTATTGCGAATTCTAAACAAGATTTTGCGATAGGTATTTGCAAATTGATGTGCGAACATCTGTTTTGATAGGTATTGCGAATTCTAAACAAGATTTTGCGATAGGTATTTGCAAATTGATGTGCGAACATCTGTTTTGATAGGTATTGCGAATTCTAAACAAGATTTTGCGATAGGTATTTGCAGATTGATGTGCGAACATCTGTTTTGATAGGTATTGCGAATCCTAAACAAGATTTTGCGATAGGTATTTGCAAATTGATGTGCGAACATCTGTTTTTATAGGTATTGCAAATTCAAAACAGATTTTGCGAAAATATCAATAGGTATTGTAAACCATGAAGGAATGGTTGACATTCTAAACAATAAATAATTATTGTTTGAACAAAAATCACGGGATATTCATTAACAATAGGGTAAAAATATTACAACTACCTACATTCATTTGAAATAAATTGTGCGTTTGTAGAGTTGGGTTAATTCGGGTTGCAATCATTATGCAAACAAATATAATATAATTGAAAATAATGTGTTTTATAGGGGGCAGGTTCCAAAAAAAAAAAAAAACTTTCAATTACATATAGTCGATATTTAATTCGATAATTTAAATTCATTAAAACGAGAATGGCCGAAAAGAGGAAGGCGGATGCGACAGAAAGAGATGTTGAAGAAATATCAACGGAAGATGAGCTTAGAAACATATTCAAGCGTTCCAAATATTCTACATTGCGTGTGGAGAATATGGGAAGAGACAAGGGAGCTCAGCCAGAAGGGGAACAAGGCAAGGTTGAGAGGGAGTGTGGAAAAATAAATTTTCCACATGAAAATGATAAACCAATAATTTCACAGGAAAAACCCGAGGAAAAGGAACAAGAAATCGAAGATAAGATTAACGAAGTAGAGGAAAATAAAAATAAAAAAGAATAAAAATTTAAGAAAAATAAGAAAAACGAGAAAATTGAAAAAAAATATATATAGAATAAGAAAGGCAACATTTACATAAATAATTAAGAAAATTAAAATAGAGATTATAAGGTTGTCGCTTAGTAAGGAAAATATAAACATTAGCCGACAAAACTCGGAAAATTTAAGAAGATGGTGGGGAAACGTGGAACAGGAAGGAAAACACAGGCTTTAGTGACAGCAATCGGGGAAAATATTGCAGCCGAGACTTCAGCAGTAAACATAGGAGACATAACTACGATAATTCAGGCAGCTTTAGCACCACTCGTCAATAAGATGCAGGAACTAGAGAAGCAGTTGGAAAACCCAGCAACAGTGGCGGTGATAGGAGAGGATAATGCGCAGAAAAACGTTCTCCAAGTCGTGGAAATGTTACCGCAGCAGGAGCGACCATCATTCTCCGGCGGAAATCAAAATCCAATTAGTTTCCTCGAGGATTTAAAAGAGTACACTAGAAAAGTGAAACGTACGGATCCTTTAATTGTCGTACGAGAGAATTTAAAAGGGGAAGCCAAATCGTGGGCGAAATTGTACAATAAGCGATGGGAGACTATGTTAGATTTCGAACGAGATTTTTTAGCTACCTATTGGGGAGACATTAAGAAAAATGAAGTTCGCCGCCGACTTGCAGAGGGGGTATATGATGCCAAGAAAAATATATCCATGCTCACTCATTTCGCAAACTATTGGGAACTTGCTAAGGCTTTGAAGATTACTGACACTCCGTTGGGCATAGTCGACGAAATTATGAGGCATTATCCGAAGGAAATTCAATCGCTATGGTTTTCGGGACAATCAGGAGACGAGATTGTCGCCGCTGAGTTTCTTCGAAAACTAGATACAATGGTATGTACGCCAGAAGAATGGAACTTAAAGAAGAGGAGTGGGGAGGAAGTTAGCAAGAAGGACAAATACCGTGACCGTTACCACGCCATAAAAAGGAGGATACACGCGATAGAAAGTGTGGGCCAAGGCGTTAGTTGCAGCAAATGCACCGAAGTTAGCAGTTCACCAAAAGGAAATCCTACAATACCTACAACCGGGAAGGAGCTAGTGGTCGCAGATAATTCGGGAAACGGACGGGGGTTGATTCATTAGTCTCCATGGATACGACTCACACAGGAGGAGGGACGCCGGCGCCAAGACACAACACTGCATTGAAGATTATGATGAGATGGGGGTGGAATCCGACGAAAGGATTAGGAAAGGATGAACAAGGAATGACTGCCCCAGTAAAAGCTGAAAAGTACGTAAAAAGACGGAAGGATGGAGCGGAAGAAACGAGAACAGAGGAGGAAATGCGTGTGGAAGTATGCGTCAATTCACTGCAACATATAACTGACGAATGGAATAAATTGGAAATGATTGAAGAAAAATTGGGTAGGGAAGTTAGGGGTTTTAACAACATTTTTGAGGACCGAGATTATGAGGAAGTAGAAAAGGGTAGCACTTTACCGTTATTACCGGAAGCCAAAGCATATATAGATAACACGGAAGTTCATTGTTTAATAGACACCGGAAGTCAGATCACGTGTGTAGCACAAGAATTCTACGAAAACTATTTGACTGATGAAACGCTTTATCCGATTATGCCAGTAACAGCAATACAGATTAAGGTAGCTATAGGACACAAAAGTCAGAGAATATCTAGGTTGGTTTTAGTCCCACTACGATTTGGAAATGTTACAATAAATACGCCATGTTTAATAATACCCAAGTTGATTAGGCCCGTTATATTAGGTATCAATTGGTTAGACGAATACACAGCTGAGTTTAAATGTGGGGAAAATAGGAAGTTGAAAATAAAAACAGAAGTTGGTAAAAGGGAAATAGAATTGGTAAATTCATCGATAACTTATAGGAAACCTAAAGGTGAGATTAGCAATCAAAATTGCGCAGGTGGAAAAATAATTAGTATCGAAGTAAACCCCGAAATAAATGATACGGCGTGTCGTATAACGACATTTGTGTCCGGGCTAGATTTGGAGTTAAAAGGAAAGGAAGGGTTGGAAAAGATTTTAATCAAACATAAGAATGTATTTAGAGACAGGCCGGGTCTCACAACTTTGTACACTCACGAAATAAAGATGACGGACGAGACGCCCTTCGTTAAGAGATCTTATCCTGTACCTTTTGCTTATAGAGATAAAGTTGACGAAAAAATTAGAGAATTGGAATTACTAGGAATCATCAGTAGGGAGGCCACACAGTTTTCTAGTCCTCTAACGTTTACTTTAAAAAAGGACGGAACCGTTAGGATTCTTTTGGATGCCAGGTTTTTAAATACTAGAATGCACGCCGAAGTAGAGAAACCGCCATTAACTTCTGAAATAATACAGCGTTTTCATGGCGTAAAATTCATTACCACGATAGATCTACAATCTGCCTATTTTCAGATACCTATCAGTCCAGAGAGTCGCAAATATACTGGATTTGTGTACAATGGGAAATCGTATGTATACAAGATGTTACCGCAGGGGTTAAAGACATCAGTTGGGAGTTTCTCAAGGGGAATGGACAAAATCCTCGGCCCAGGACTGAGAGAATTCTGCGCTAATTACTTGGATGATCTAATAATATATACGTGTGGGAGCCAAGAAGATCATTTCGAACATGTAGACGCGGTACTTGAGAGGTTAGAGGCAGCAAACATGACTTGTAAACTCGAAAAATGACAATTTTTATTCACAGAAGTGCGTATGTTGGGACATATTATAACGCCTTTGGGAGTTCAAATGGATCCGGAAAAAATAGACGCGATTAAAAATTTTCCGGTACCCAAGAAAATCAAACAAGTTAGAGCTTTCCTTGGACTTTGCAATTATTACCGTAGATTCGCGAATAAATATGGGGAATCAACACGTGTTTTATGTGATTTACTTCAGAAAAATCGAACTTGGAGGTGGGGTGACTTAGAACAGCGTGCATTCGAAAAGGTGAAAACATTATTTTTAGAAACAGTTATTTTACATCATCATGATCCAAATAGTACATATTATTTACAGACAGACAGTTCGGGATTTGCAATAGGGGGGGAGTTATACCAGCTAGATAACGAAGGAAACCACCACGTTATTGGATTTATTAGCAAAGCTTTAAGGGGACCAGAGTTAAAATGGACCACATCGGAGCAAGAGTTGTGGGCGATAATATATGCTCTACATAAATTTGAGACATATTTAAGAGGGGTACATTTGATAATAAGAACAGATCATCAAGCGTTGACGTTTTTGAAGACATGGAAGATGTACAGTAGTCGCCTAACTCGGTGGATTTTGTATTTAAATCAATTTAACTTCACTGTAGAGTACGTTAAAGGAAAAGAAAATATAGGACCTGACATTTTATCTCGTTACTCTTGTGATGCGGAAAACGTGCAGGAGGAGAAAAACACATGCCCAGAAATAGCAGCTTTTGCGGTTAAAGGTAGACAACACATTCGAAAACACTTAGAAAATATAACAGAACTACAGAAACAGGACACATTTTTGGGAGAAATTTTCGGGTACTTGCGCAAGGGAAAATTCGGACCACCGACAAAAAATGTTAATAGGTATTTAAAAAATTACAAGAAAATAGGTAAAACTTTGTATTACACCACAGGGCTAAACAAAACGGTTTTAGCAGTACCACAGGAGTTGACTGAGGAGTTAATAAAAATGATACATTTAGAAATTGGGCACGGGGGAATTTTCAAAACAGGATCAGCTATGGGAGACAGGTATTACTGGCCAGGTATGAGCCGAGACATAAAACGCATAGTAAGAGGATGTCACCTTTGTCAGATGGCGAAGCGCGAAATTCGACCAACTGTAGGGCCAAGTAAATCAATTATGACCAAAGAAGTAGGACAATTAGCTATGGCAGATCTATACGGACCATTACCGAGGGGAATGGGTGGCGTAAAATTCATATTTGTTATCCAGGATTCTTTCAGCCGATTTGTAAAATTATATAAATTAAGGATAGCAAGTACTAAGACCGTGTTAAATTGTGTAGAGGATTTTAATAAGATCATACAAATAGATGCTTTGTTAACTGACAACGGATCTCAATTTACGTCAAAAAAATGGGAAAGTCACATGAATAGAATGGGCATACGAATCGTACATACTTCAGTGCGAAATCCTGGACCGAATATAACTGAGCGTGTAAATAAAGAGTTAGGAAGAATTTTTCGTATTTATTGTCACGAAAAACATACAAAATGGTCAGCTTTCCTTAAAGAAATAGAGCAGACTTACAATAATTCAATACACTGTTCAACAGGATTTTCACCAAACGAGATAGCTTTCGGGAAATCACCAACTTATAGTTTAGACAAGTATACTCAGGGGTGTGGAAAACCTACGAAAACAATAGATGAAATTAGAATGGTGGCGCAAAAAAATTTGGAGAAAAGCGCTACAAATCGACAAAAATATTATAATCTCAATAAAAGACTAGTGACCTATGAAATCGGAGCCATGGTCAAGTTGAAAAAGATTACACAGTCAAATTTATTGCGAAAACAAATTAAGAAATTCAACTTACTTTACGAAGGACCGTACGTCATCGGATCAGTAGTTTACAGTAACACGTATACCCTAATTGATCCGGTAACTCGGGAAATAAAAGGAGATTATAGCGCCATACATTTAGCGAGATATTACACGAGTAACAAGGAACAACAATCAGGATTAAAGTTAGTGGAAGTCAACGAATAGAATGCGAAATTTGCAAATATTTGAAAATATTAATAAATAAATAAACGATTGAGAAATACAAATAAAGATATGTTAGGATACGTTTTGGGGTAGGGGAAGAAAGAAACTTTACTAAAATGTTAGGCTATCAGTTGCTTGCGAGGGGCGGGTCGTCGTCGAGTCTGTAAGAGTGAGTGGACAAGTTTCTTAATAAGCGACAATCATGTTTAAATATAGAAATAGAGTAAGGTAAAAATATTCGTTAATTTTGATTTATTATTTAGGACAAAAAAAAAAAAAAGTAAGGACACTTAAGAGGAAAAGAATTAGAGATATTATATGACACACATAAGGGTACGTTTTATAGAATAGGGTTTTAAATAAACATTGCTTAGGAGTTAGAAAAAAAAAAAAAATGTTTTGAAATCTTGAAAAAAAAAATGTTTATCTGTAGAGATGTGGTAGAAATTAGGTAAATATAAGAAGGTAACATTAGAATTACGATATAAATAGTTAGATTTCGAAAAAAAAAAAACGGGGAAAAACGGGAACGCTGAACCAATTGAGGATAATTAAGAACATTTATGAAAATTACAAATTAGAGTGGGTAACACTTAGGTTAGGAAAATTTTGAATGAACTATGAAATAACAATTAGAAATTAAGGATTAGACAATAAAGTTTAAATAAAGAAAAAAAAAAAAAATGCTGGAAAATTTATATAGAACATGTATACTATTTTCAGTTGGTCGAAAGGCCGCGAGATTGTAAACAATCTTTACTTAAATCATTGTAAGGGAGGTCTTAGTCCAATTTGGTTGGGGACCACCAAAACACGCGAGTCGAGGGGCGTGTTCCAGCGAAAAAGAGATTAATTTTGAGTCTATCAAAATTACAGAAAATTCCATAAAATAAAATCTACGCGAAAAGAAAATAGAAAATACAATGAGATTCAAATTCAAGATTGTTAACAATCCGATAAGACGGAGAAGAGATAGGGGATAACAAAATGAGGAGGGGAGATAGGGAGCAATAGGATACGGAGAAGAGATAGGGGATAACAAAATGAGGAGGGGAGATAGGGAGCAATAGGATACGGAGAAGAGATAGGGGATAACAAAATGAGGAGGGGAGATAGGGAGCAATAGGATACGGAGAAAAGATAGGGGATAACAAAATGAGGAGGGGAGATAGGGAGCAATAGGATACGGAGAAGAGATAGGGGATAACAGAATGAGGAGGGGAGATAGGGAGCAATAGGATACGAAGAAGAGATAAGGGATAACAAAATGAGGAGGGGAGATAGGGAGTAATAGGATGCGAAGAAGAGATAGGGGATAACAAAATGAGGAGGGGAGATAGGGAGCAATAGGATACGAAGAATAGATAAGGAATAACGACATGGGGAGGGAAAGGTAGCTGGGTAGCTGGCCTAAATTTGAACACAATTTCGGTGTCTAACAAAAAAAAAAAAAAAAAAAAAAAAAAAAAAAAAAAAAAAAAAAAAAAAAAAAAAAAGAAGAAGACGCCTAAATAAAATACAACGTTAGCCACAGCAAATTGAGGAGTTCAGAGGAGGGAACTGTGATGAATTGCATTAATCAACAGTGAAAATAAGAAAATATCGTAGCTTCCCACTTTAATTCAAAAAAGAAAATACCAATTAATTATAAAACAGACACACCTGCGACATCTACCGGTTCAAAGTAAATTGAATTCTTGTTGACGATAGGGATCTACAATTAAGTAGATTGAGATGAGTATTGATGAAAAGAACACAGAGGGTGCTAGAAATCATCATTAATCAGCGTAATAATTAATAGTTGAAATCAACAGCCAATCAGGTCTAAGCAGAAAGCTATAAATAATTAATGAAACCAATCACTGAATGGAGGGCGTGTTCAGATTTTGAACAAAGAAATGGACTTTGAACTAAGCGATTAAGCAGAGATTTATGGAAAAAAATATCGTCACCGACCGAAAGATCAATACACTATAATGTAAACAGGGTCTCACGCCCGGTGCATTAGATACAATGACCCCAGATTTAAGATAAACAATCAGTGCAATGAAGGTGTTGACGACCGCCGTTAACGAACAAATTAATCCATATCATGTTGGAAAAACTAGGCAAGAAAATAGCTAGAGATTTATGATAAGAGGAAAATTAAAGAAAAGACGTGTAAAACGTAAGAAAAGTTACTGTAGGGTTATTCAGTCGTATAACGAGTACATAGAGGGTCAGGGAGACCAGATTGAAAGGAAAGCGTACATTTTACATTTAAAAGGAAGAAAAACGCTGGAAATTTGGAATGTCACTTTTGTCACGTCAGAAAAAAACGATTTGAAAAGGAAATCTAATGGAAAAACTGGACGTTTAAACGGAAGTGTTTATTGAACAATATAAGATTTCGACTTAATTTTGCGTTTTCAGACGAGTTTAAATAGATATCGTTATATATTTGGAATAGGGAGGTCATACTGGTTACATTGCGTTAGGTAAATCAAACAAAAAGGAATTGTTTTCCGTCAATTGTTTGACGAAAGTACTATGGAAGATAGGAAAGTTTGATGATAGACGTAAACATTATTTGAGTTGACGACCCCACACGTGATTTTGTTATTAAAACAACCAGAAAACGAACATGGTTTTAGGCGATTAAACCCATTTTAATGGCTTTTTGGACGATAAAAATTATCATTGGGCATAGGGACTGTTTATTCAAACTAAAAACGATTAGATTTTATTACCCTCGAATAAACGCTGAGTTATCGGTCGGTACATCAAAGTCCAGACATAAACAGATGTCAAATTTTAAATTAATGTAGATTCAGGGGAGAAAGGGACGGAATTTGGGGGAAGATCCACATGAAGTAATAAAAATTGACATATATTTAAGGACCGAAGTGGAAGTTTCTCCTATGAAAAATGTGAAAAATAACATAAAAAGTAGTAGTATATAGAAAATGAAATTTTCTAAGAGGTGACATACATCGGAGGCAAAACGGGGGGTAGTAGAAAAGAAAATAAAAACAATTAAAAGATGATTCCGTAAGGAAAACTCATGAAAATTCAGAAGTATCGATGAAAACAATAAATACGGCTGGAAATATAAAAAATCATATAATTGTGGAAAGCAACATAAGGATAAAAGAGGAAATTCGTAGGAAGAGTGTTGTGAATACAAGAAAATTCTAGGGGAAAGGGGAAAATTCAGATATACTACGTAAATAGAGAAAATACGGGTTTTAATGGAAAAATTCATACAAGTAGCAATGAGATAGAGTAGAATTTATAAAAATTGCAACTCGAAATTGCATAGTAAACATTTCGATATGGAGATAATCATGATTTGTGATAGGTACGGAAAAATCGAGACGTAAATATAATGAGAAAAAAAATAACAAAAAAATTATGAAATTCAAGTTAAATTCGTAAGACCATCGAGACAAAGGACGATGAGGCAATTTAAAACAAAGTAACTGAATCCGGACCTTGTAGAGATGGAAGTAAGAGACAAAAAGGAGTGATAACATGACAAAGGGACCTAAGTAGCATTACTCGATAATGGTGAGACAATTTCAAGGGTTTGCGAGTCGATAGACCTGAGATTGTTTTGTCACAGGAAATTCAGATACAATCTTTTGGACCTGAGAGGGGTTTAAAAGACAGGACTTAGTGATTTCTCGTGAGTCATCGGGGGTTTTGAAAAGCGGAAGTTTGTGAGACGTGACGTGACGTTTAAAGCGGTTATTAATTGAAAAATTGTCTAAGTGTTAAAAAAATTTTTATGACTCTGAAATAATTGGAGTCAAGTCAATAGAAGTGATTTCGGACTTAGTATAATCTAGTGTTAGATAAAATGCATTTTAACAGAAAGTTCTAAGTGTCCAAAGTTTGGTATTAAATTCAGTGTAAGAGATTAGTACCATTAATAATAATTAATTAGATTCAGTGAAGTGATTAAATCATAAATTTAAATTGTGTTAGTGAAAAGTGTGGTGTTGTATTTGGCAAATTTAAAAGCAGTGTTTAGTTAAATTTTAGGACTTAATACTGGAAAAAAAAAAAAAACATATCAGTAATAGTTCCTTAAATAAAGTGCAAATCGAACGTAATAATTTATCACAGGATTAATCTAGTGTTAGATAAAGTAATAATAATAAATATGGACTTTGGAATAAATAATACAAATTATTAAGTTGTTGTTAAATGAGATTGTGATAACTTAATAATAATTATTATTTCGGAAAGTTTGAATAAATAGTGAAATACGTTATCTTACTGCAAAATAAAAGAGTTCGGTGATACAAGAATTAAATAATAAAAATAAAAAAAATAAATAAAAAAAAATAATAAAATAAATTTGTTAAGTTAACCAACGGGTTTTGAAAATATAATACATTTTGATTGATAAAGATTAGTCATCAATTAATTCAGTTTAGAGTCAACGCAATAGTGAAATAATGAATAAAGATGATTAATCTAGGTAGTTAGACAATAGCTGAATTAGAGAGAAAAAAATATAAAAGGTTTGTCGTGTTGAACCCGACAGGAGTGGACCTTTTGGGGTAAGTCCTTACAAAGTATAAAAATTTCTAGAGACATGAACGAGGCAGAGGGCAGCTGATCGTCGGTATAAAATTTTATATTATTATAACAAAATATTATTTGCTTAATATGTGATATGTACCTATATTAAAATATTATATATATAAAATAGATATATTTATATATATATATGTATATATATATATATTCCAGGAAAGTTTAATCAAAAAGAAAAACACTTATATTAAAAGTAAAGGTTTCGATTTCGAATGCCTATCTTTGCATTTATCCGTAACTATTTAAAATAGTTATGCGTTTGACAAATTTCCAAGTCAAAGTTTTGTATTTATTTAGTATATATACTATTTATTATAACTTCAGCTAATATAAAATGATCAAAAAAAAATGAGTTATGAAATTAGAATTTACCTCAACTATATATATCTGTGTATTTATGTATCGAGACATAAATATGTAAATTATAACTATATTTATTTGGGATCAGGTTAAGGGCAATTGCAAAAAAAAAGAAATTACCATTATTGAATTCGGAATGTTTTAAAGGTAAACAAATGTCACGCGTTCTTGGATCTAGGTCACGAGGCCAGTGGGAATGTTGACATAACTAAAATTGTTTATAAAACAACTCGGTCAGTAGGGCACTGTGTTGAATGCTTTAGGAAGATGTCAATCTTAGGATAGGGCAACACCATAACGTTGCGCAATTATATATATAAAAAAAGGGGTTAAACACAATCTTTAATTTGAACTTGAAGAGATATTTAGGATTGAACAACTTGAAGGTAATTAGATTTATTATAGGCTAGTCAAATAAAAGATTATTGAAGAGTATCATTGAACATTTGAGAAAAATTTTATGGATTAACTACTCTCCTAGGTAGCTAATAGGTACATCAAACATTTGAAAAATCACGGGATAGTCAAATAAAAGAACTTGAAGAGTATCATTGAACATTTGAGAAAAATTTTATGGAGTAACTACTCTCCTAGGTAGCTAATAGGTACATCAAACATTTGAAAATCACGGGATAGTCAGATAAAAGATTATTGAAGAACTACATGAAAAATTCGGGGAAAAATTATGAAATAATTGCTCTTGTAGGTATAAATAATTTACATGAAGCAGTTGAAAAATCACGGGAGAGTAAAAATTTTACCAAAAGTTGAACCTTGGGGGAAAATTTAGAAAACAGTTCAACAATAGGAGGCAGTGGTCGCTCCTTAAAAAACCAAGGACCATTAACCAAACACATAATAAAGATGGCAATCTCTTAAAGAAAATTGTCAACCAAATCAATCAAAAGCTTGGAATTTTCGGCACTCCAGAACAAACCGAGATAATTGCTTATTATACTAGTATCTATTAATATTACCCACTTTTAATATGTATATATTCGGTCATCGGTTAAGGTTTTGTGCAGAATTCCTTTCCACGAAATCCGAGCTCGGGATTTGAGACTGGCTAGACTCAAAATTGCGAGTTATAATCCTACCCAAACGTATGTTTACATATATATCTTTC
Source organism: Limnephilus marmoratus (assembly GCA_917880885.1). Lineage (NCBI taxonomy): Eukaryota > Metazoa > Arthropoda > Insecta > Trichoptera > Limnephilidae > Limnephilus > Limnephilus marmoratus. Next base: position 34,890,992 of record OU862929.1, on the reverse strand, counting down.
TATGTACTGTACATTGGATGATGTGGACCCGCTTACAATTAGCGTTTTAGACTCGACAGAGTTACTCTCACATCATTTCTTGTACGTGGAGGGAGGATTCACGACCCGTAACTCTACACAACACCGTGAGTATATGATTGCAGATAGGACGAAACCGGTTCGCCCTAAGTAAATAGTAGACCTTGGAGGAGTAGGAATTTGGGGGTTTCGGGACTTAGGGAAAGACCTGAATGACGTGCACGACGACATGGAAGATTGACAGAACAAGGTACTAAGACCCTCTGGAAAATCGCGTCGGCTGACTGTGCGAAGTTCTAGTTGATCCTTGACCATCCTGTTAACTTGCAGGAGGATAGGAGCCAAATTTTCGGCAGAAAAAGGGTATTCTGAGTTCGTCTAATATGCAATCTATTAATTACATTAACCTACTAAACCCATCTTTATATGTACCTTATAGCAGCTGAATCGGATTGGAGAGATGACAAGCAGATACAAAACAATCATAATCAAATTTACTAACAATTAACCATTTGAGTCATACTTAATTATTTGTTCAATTAAACATGCGTAATTCGATTAGTACAGGTTATTTACGAGTTCGTTAGGATGTAGGAAAACATAATAAGCGACGGAGGAAAGTTAGTTCATTTAGAGAAACTATTTAAAGTTAGATTTGCAAGAGAGAGACCAATACAGTTTGAAACTCAACGCTCTGACTAGAATCAAGAAGTTACCACAAAGAATGAAAGTAATTAAAGTCCCATATCATAAATCAAAAAAATTACACAACGTTTGATGGAGTTTAATTACAACATAAATACGAAAATATTTACGTTCAAGGTCGTAAATAACGTAATAATTAGTTAAGTACATATATCTCTAAAGGTATGTAGTACAAGGGAGCTTTAAGTAAGCTTTCTGTAGTATCAAAGAAAATAAGGGTCCAATTTTCATGAAGGCTTGTGTGACGTAGGGAAGGAATTTTCCATCCCTACTACACACATGCAAAGCCTTAAAAATTTAAATATCGATCAGAGCCAAAAGAAAAGTTCAAGAAAACTTGAAGGGATGAAAGAATTCCAAAAATAAAATAAATCAGCATCAAAAGATAGAAATATCAACTGTCTTGCCGATGACGAGGAGAGTTTTATATATTTAATATTAAACCAAGTTAAATCAAGAGGGGAAAGGAGAATTATTACACTGGTGCCGATGACCAGGAGAGTTATATATTTAATATCAAGCAAAGTTTAAAATCAAAAGAGGAGGAAGAGAGAATTATCACATGTGGGAACATACATTTCGGCGATTCATTTTTATTAATATAGATAGATAGATTGGAAAGGGCGTAAATTTAAAACTGTATATTATAAAAAATCAAAAAATATTTTTAAATGACCCACCATTAAACCTGTTTCCTTCGTAAATTGTGCCTTCAATTACCCGCCTTCTCTCCTTTCCACTTCTACCATTCCATTTATATCTTTAAGTTTATTTATAATTAGTTTATAGTAAACCCTGAGGAAGAGAGCATCACAAAAGAACCTTACAATAATATTGCAGCTACCTTAAATCCCAAACTGAAATCGAGAACCTCAATAAAATACGATATGGCAATGAAACAACAATATACTACCACGTAAATCACAGCATCCATTTAATACTAAAAATGATCACCCGTAAAAGCGGCTGTTAAAAAAAATATGACTACGTAATTAATCAATTGCGATACCGTTCTTTGCAGGTTACCCAAGCGATGTGGTGCGGAAAATGCAACTATTTCTACGGCAAAAGAGCCTTTTGTTCCGCTATAACGCATGCACATAAAACGGCAGGTGTTTTTTTACCGCGTGGGTATCGGTGTAGACAGACCCGTCGCGAAAGTACGCCGCTCTAAGTTTTAAAAAGTTCAATGATAACATTAAATATTAGTGTACACCCAAGTGTTTTAGATGGTTTAACTTAGGAAAATTTATATTGTGAGTAAATATAATAATGTAATATGAAATATGTAAATCTATAGCTATATCTATATATATTACATATCTTTATATATCTTGATTCTATCGCCGAAATGTATGTACGCGCATAACTTCCGAACGACTACACCAAATCGGATAATTATTTTTTTTGTGTTCATTATTGTCAGGACAAGGTTTGTATAAAAGAAGCGGTGAGCTCTGGCATAATGAAATTTGCATTAAAAAATTGCAATAGGCGACACGCGAGCTATTTGAAAACTGAATTTACCGGAACTGAATGTATGGAATGCGGGAGGGTGGAGGGGAATTCAGGAGAGGGGTTCGCAGGACGTTGGAAGGGGTGGAGTGGAGTGGGGAGAGGGAAGGGGACGCGGGAATAGAAGTGGAGGCGGAAGGGGAACGGGACGAATGGGAAAGGACACGCAGGGAGAAACAATTTCTTTTTTAAATGGCATAGAAAGTTTTAGTTAATGCAATGTAAGTTTATTATTATATTGAAATTGCAGAAAGTATTTAGGTTAGGTTAGGTTAATTCTTAATCCAAACAAAAGCTGCTATGGCCCAAATCAACGAAAAGCCAAATGGCAGCTGTCTGAATTTAAAATACATTTTTTGCAAGTTTTTTGGACTTTTCCGAATTTTTTAAAAATAGTAAAAACTGAAATTTGTTATAGTTTTGAATAGTGCGATAGAGTAATGTATAGAGGAGGCTCACACCAAATTCGTAGTAAATTTGTTGTGTAGAACTTTAGATATTGTATCAACCGTCCTGAAAAAAGAGTTCCGAGAAAAACACACGTTTTACCCCTAGAAGACGGGTTGTATTTTATATCTAAAAACCAAATGTAATATTGAAAATTATATTTAAAATAATTGACAAGCTTCTATAATATCAACTTTTTTGCTTTCGAATTTTCATGGGCAGTAACAAAATGTGTTAAAAACTTTTAAAACCTAGCTCTATACGCACATATTTCAGTGCATTTGTAGGTGTAGTATTGATTTAACTGTACTGCTATTGATTAATGAGGTATTCACATAAAAAATCCGATGAACGGTGACGAATCCCAGAATGACGATGACGAATCCCAGAATCAGTCATGAGGTCGGCGAATCAAGTGGCGGTAGGATAAGTCAAGCAACTTCAATTTGGTCTCCCCTTGATTCGGTCGCCCTTGTGCACCGCTATTCCACATATCTACGGTTGCTGCACCCCTGAGTTGAAAATTCAAATGATCGTTCGATGTAAAAAAAAATTCACGAGAATGATTTGTGTATTGGATGAATTTTTTTGTGATTTTTCTTTCTTTTGATATACTTTTGATGAGAGTATTATTTTTGTGCGTTCAATGTGTTTTCGTAACGCGCTTTGTACTCGCTTAGGGATTACATTTTTTTGGTACCCTCAATGTAGTTGCAGAGCAAATGACTTTAGTGAATGTACGTACAATACGCGAAACCACTTTATTGTAGAAATTGGATATAAAAGTAACTGCGTTCAGATCGAACCAAATATATTTGGGGTGTGACATTATAATTATATGAAATGAAAAAACACACTTTTTAGTACATCACTTTTTATTTGAATTAACCCTAGAAGCCTTATCTACGTCTGCGAGGCGTACACTCAATCGAAAATTCTCTAACTCTTTCTGACGGTTTGGCCGACGGGAGCTTGCCGATGGTGTCTATGACACTAAAGTAAGTCCCGCCATTTTTGACTTATTGAGGTATAGCACACCCGCGAGACGTATGTTTAGGCTTATATAACTTTTAACTCAGTTCTAATTTAATTTGAATTCAACAAAAAAATACTAAAAGTATTTTTCATCGACTACTTTTAATGTTTGCTCAAAGAATAAGTATTTAATATTATAGAGATATTTAATTATTTAACAAAATATATGTTCCAGAAGATTTTCAAGTAGTTTGAACATAAGCATATTTTTTTGTTTTATTGTAATAATTTACTGTGATTATAGTTTTAATTGTTATAAATGTGTTTTATTATTAGCTTATACCCTAACCTTAATTTTCCTATGAAAAATAGTGGGTTTGTTTTAGGCTACAGGCTTTCATTTATATATGTACCTACGCCTCTGAGACGTGTGTTAAGGCATTATGTACCTCTAAAATATACCAGGCTTCTAGGGTTAATAATTAATAGCCAACAAAGTTTCTTTTAGGTTAAGCTTCGTCAGCGCTAATAGTTTTATAGTTTAATTTAACAAATAATAATCACTTTACTTTTATTCCCTGATGATGCTTGTGTTAAGCGAAACCGGTCGGTATTTAAAAAAAAATAAGTCGTGGAAAATTGAAAAATACGACTTTAATGATGTTGTTGTTGCTGAAAATTATTTTTTTTTTCAAAATTTTAACTTTTCATGTTAAAATCTTCATACAAAAAGTTAAAATTTGGAAAAAAAAGACAAAAACATTTTCAGCTACAACAACATCTATAAGGTCGTATTTTTCAATCTCAGCACTCTAGCTCACTGACAACTCACGGACCGCCACTGCTATGTGTTTGTCTCTTTTTAGTGTCGCTATTTTTCGTTTCACCGAGTCTTTAAATCACAACGGTGCTAAAGAAGTCTTCACTAAAAAAAACTTCGTAGAAAAATCAAGTATGCCCAGTACGAGTTGTTAAACTTGTAAAACAGTAAAGAATGTTTCTTCCTCGGGTCACTTAAAGAAATAACTTACTCCCTTATTCCTCCAAGGGTCTTTACTGCCGTACCCCTCTTCCAAAATGAAATATTTCCCCAATGATATAATGCGAGGGGAAGATTATTTATAAATAATTATATTTGTGTTTGTGGTTTGGTTATGGACACATCCGAGTCCGGGGACCTTCAAATAACTTGCCACTGAAACGTGTTCCGAATCCAGACTTATATTATTTTCTTCAAGATCGCGTATTGAATGCTAATGGAGGGGTTGGAAGCGCCTAGGAGCTTTAAAGTTGAACAGAAGTTCAAATTATTAACATATTGCTGACGCTTTTGGGCAAACAATTAAATTGATGGGAGATAATTATTACCAATTGTGTTTTGCCCTTCGAATTAATGGTTGTCTTATTTCATTAGTACCCGTTAATTGATTTAGGTATTGTAATAAATTGTTGCGAGCAAATCATAAGGAGTACGTTCAATTCAATTTTTGATTTTTTAATTTAATTTATTTTTTACATATCGTCGCATTAATTCGTAGAATGCTTAACCACCAATTGTCAAATTTTACAGGAGGCACAAAAAACCTCGTAGTGAAAAAAAATGAAAGACAGGTCATTGTTTTTATTTATGTTCCGAACATATAACATATGTCAAAATTTATTTTCAATCATTTAACTTTTGTGAGTTAAGGGCCCGCAACCCGGATTTGTACCGATTTATTACATATTTCCCTTAAACACGGTAAGTTTTAAAGCTCTTAAAAATATATATGTTATTCTTGAAGATAATAACTAGACACAAATTATATAAAATTCCCTCGATAGAAAAAAATCGCAAAGTATGCTCCAAAAATTATTATTAACACGTTTGTTTCTGTTATTTTAGAAGTTATATGTATGAAAAAAATCACAGTGTTTCTTTAAATGCTGTTTAAGATAATGACCGCGAGATTTTTGCTCTATTTTAAACGAGTCATGTTTTATTAAACATTTTCGCATTGATTTTGTCGCTGTAAATGTTAGCGCTCTCCTCTAACATTCGTAATTTCGTATCTCTCCTTCTTTTTCTTTTCGGGTCCGGTTGCAGAGCCTTAAGGCTTTCTATTTCAAATCGGAGTTAGGAAGTTTACATAAAAACCGAGAATGGAGATACGTATTTTACAAAGATACCTACGTACTTTTCTGCGAACAGTTTTATGAACAACTAACCGAAGACTTGGGAGATAGGAATTTTACATTAAAAAAATAAAACACAACAATACAGAACTGCGATATTTATTTTATGAATTACTCTGTAACATCCTAATTGACTTTTTTATTTAGTCTCAGTATGTAAGAATAACAAAATAAATATAATAGTTCTTAGTGCACAAAGCATAACAGCACAATACTAATACTACGAATAATTTTGAAGTTAAATAATAAGACCTGAAATGGTAAATAAAATAAAGTATGTGGAGTTAGGAGTTTTGAAGTATTCGGGAGTAAAAATGGCACCATGGTGTTACGCAGTTTCCTAATTTGTATTTATCTAAAAAGATATATTTTTTTTAAATTTGCGAGTTTTACTAGTCGATGCGGGACTAATTTTAACACCAGATGGCATTAAAAAAATATTTTTTAAAATTTGGAGTTACGCAGTCTACGAATAAATGCGACGATATATATAATTTTGAATATATAGAACTTTGATTATTTTTAACCCCCGAGGCAAGGAGCGGTGTTATAAGCTTAACTTTCTTTGTGTCTGTCTGTGACATCGTAGCTCCTCAACAAATGGACCGATTATGATGCGATTTTTTGTTTGTTTGAAAGTTGACGTGATCGAGATAGTTCTAAGCTACAATTCATGAAAATCTATTCAGGCGTTTCAAGGTCATCAGTTCTTTTTTGTGTCGGGGGTTGCTTAAAATTATGAAAATTTTATGTCATTTCATAGAAGATTTTTTACGTTTTTTTTATTGCTAGTGGGAGGCTTTGACGGCCTCCGTGGTTGAGCGGTGAGGTTCTCGACTGGCGATTCGGAAAACGCGGGTTCAAACCGGCGTGGACAAAAAAGTGATGGATTTGTGTTATTTCACAATTTAATTATATAAAAACAGTATTAGGTACGTTTGCGACACGTTCCAGATTAAAAAATACTCTCAGTATCGCCCTGGTGTAAGATCACCATTCGGAAATGAAACGTTGCTTGAAATGGTATTAGCCGTGTTTGGTCACTAGATCTGAATAGCCAGGAACTTTCCCACCTTCTTCTTTTCCATCTCCTTTCCCTATTTACTACCTTCAACCGCGCAACATACCCCAATTGAGGATGCCATAGTCTCATTAGCTCCATGAGGTTGGGAACAGTTGGGATTTATAATATTTACATACTTTATGAACTAATAGCCATCAAGCCGCTTCTCACAGGGGTAAGCAGATAGGATGGACCGCCACATAACTCTATTCTGGCACAAATTACTTGCTTTATTCACAATCATATACCGACCCAAACATACTATATTGATTTTGTGACTCCCATTTATTTTACCCACAAATTTTTGGTTTGTTATCTTAAAAGAAAAACAATGCTTCCTGGATTACGAATAATCAGATAATACAAAAAAAATTCCATTATTATATTGCTTGTGCAATCGTAGCGAACTCAGCTAGCAGATGAATTTGACAAACGCATTTGTCATCTCAGTCTCTAGTCTGACGACGTTCGTGGTAGACTGGTTATTTGGTTAAGATCATTGGCCACGAATTACGAGGTCACGGGTTTAAATCCTGGCGTGGGCAGCTGAATTTTATTTGATTAATGTATGGTTTTTAGGAATTTATTCATTAAAAATAATATAAGGCATATTTGCTGTGGTTCCATGACACTTGAACACAGCAGCAAATCAAAAAAAGCGATAAATTCACACGCGATAAAAGTGAAACTAGAAAGTCGCTAGATGTCACTTTCTTTTGCCTGTTTATTTTAAAGTAAACAATTAAAGTGGTTTGAAGATTGGATATTGATTTACAAAAACCAAAATGTATATTTTTTTGGATTTTCTAGGATTCGAACCTCCGTCTGCTCCCTCTGGCCGCTGAGATTTGCGACGCACAGTACCGCTGCGCTATGGGACGCGCTCGGCGAGGCGCGAATTTACGCATTATATTCCGACGACCCGTAAAAAACAAAGCGACCAATGAGCACAGACCTATCGTCGTTTCCGTTTTATATCTCAACCAATAGGAGAACCAATAGCCGTGAGCGCAGTTTGATGCTTCGCAGGTGCCGTAGGGCGTCATTCAAGGAAGTTCCCCAAAAAAACTGTTTAACCTAGTGTTTCATCACCTTCACGACTTTACATTAATTTTTAAAAATGTGTTAATTTATCACTTATTGAGTCATCCGCAGTTGTCCAGATCACCATTCAGAATAGAAACATTGCTTGAAATGGTTTCAGGCGTGTTTGGTGACCAGATCAGAATAGGCAAGTACTTCGGGACCTTCCTCACTCCCCATTTATTTTCCCACCCCGCTACCGTCAACTTCATAACATTCCTCAATTAAGGATGCTGTGAAGGTCGAACAAGGGCACCGATCTGCAGACTCACGGCAATCCGATTGGTCCCCCATACACACTTAGGAATCAAGCCTTATATTTAGTCAATCTCTCGCGCTGGAACAAAGATCATCGAAATCATTCTACCCTAAGCTCCCGGATATTACACAGTCTTGTAAATCGTATTTGTTCGCTCTCCGCTCCCAAATACAATTGTTCATATTTAAATATTAAATTATGGTGCGTTACGTTCGTTTGTAATTTTTTAAATAAACCAGTAAGTATTGTAACTACGACCTACTTATTTGATTTGCCACACATCAATCACACGTAAACATAATACCCCATAATAGTTAACATTTACTTCGCACGTAAATGAAATAACAAATAGAGCTATAAAAATGCTTGGTTTTATATGCAGAACAGCAAGTGATTTTAAGTCACTAGAATGTTTGAAAATATTGTACACTTCTTTAGTAAGAAGCCAGGTAGAGTATAATTCGCCCATTTGGTCCCCATTGTATAAAATACATTCCGACAATATAGAAAGGGTACCCGCACAAATTTCTAAGATTTGTTAACTTTAAGCTGAATATTCCAATTCAAAATATTAACTATGTCCTTTTGATGAAACAACTCAACTTAAATACGCTGTCAGATAGGCGGATCATCTCTGACCTTGTACTATTCTCTGAAATTCTCGCCAAAATAAAATTTTACGTACCGACCAGAAATACGAGGCAAAGTGCTACCTTCTTCTGTGACAATTTTAAAACAAACTATGGGGCTCATACACCTATAAATAGATTACATCATTTTGGCAATAAACTTGGGAATATTGTAGACATGTTTGCAGATTCTGTATTAGTTATAAAACGAAGTCTTTATAATTACTTTAATGAAATGTATGATTTTAATTTTAATTAATTTTATTTTTTACTATTAATTTAATCATTATAATTGTGTACTACGTACCTGCCTAACTATTATTATCTATCTTTGTAAAAGACCACTAGGGCGTAAATAAATAAATAAAAAAAATAATGCTATAGTTTCACGGATCCGGTTATTATTGTTATTATTATTATCCGGGACTGTCATTTGTTTGTGTTACGTTTTTTGAGGACACCTCCAAAGTGTTCTGTCGTTCGCCTTTGCAACACTTATTTTCTCTACGCCTCTTTCTCTGTTCAAACATCAGTGATAATAAATTACTCGTTACTCAATAGGAAGGTAAATTAATATTCCGAAACTGCTTCACAATCAACAATGAAATACTATGTAGTTTCACGTATTATTTTTGCAAAATATCAAAGTGCTTGATACAGAAAACGGAAGCGTTCATTAGGCACGCACATCTTGCTGAATTTCCATATGATCTATGTATTTATTCAGGGTGGGGGGAGATAAATTGGCCCAAATTATGTAGAAATGACGCACGTGAGATGGAAGGCTGAAACCTACGAGAAGGCTCGATTCACTCCATCTCTCACCGTGTAATTTTATGTAAACACAACTACATCCGTCAGGCGTAATTCTAGGGTGGGACTGTAAGTAGAACCTTATTTATAGCCGAATTAATTAACAGAAAAAAAACACAGTAATACATTGACAGAAAACCCGAAACTAAAAAATAACATGAAAGTAGGCTTAAGCGATGTGTATTTGTTTGAAATTAAACAATATTTTAATACTATTGTTTGTTGTTACTGGTATTTACTTACTGGTGTTTACTTACTGGTATAGCAATACTGTTATTTGTTGTTACTGGTATTTACTTTCTGGTGTTTACTTACTGGTATAGCAATACCGTTATTTGTTGTTACTGGTATTTACTTTCTGTTGTTTACTTACTGGTGCAGCAATACCGTTATTTGTTGTTACTGGTATTTACTGGTGTTTACTTACTGGTATAACAATACTGTTATTTGCTATTTCTGGTATTTTGTAAAATACCGTGAAAGTAGGTATGCTTAAACTATGTGTATTTGTTTGAAATTAAAAAGCATTGTGATACTGTTATTTGTTATTACTGGTTACCTTATGGTAAGGCAATAGTGTTATTTATTGTTACTGGTATTTACTTACCGGTATTACAATACTGTTATTTGATGTAACTGGTATTTTTAAAATACCGCGAAAGTAGATGTGCCAAAACAATGTGTATTCGTTTGAAATTAAACAGTATTGTAATACTGTTATTTATTATTACTGGTATTTACTTACTGGTGTTTACTTACTGGTATTGCAATACCGTTATTTGTTGTTACTGGTATTTTGTAAAATACCGTGAAAGTAGGTATGCTTAAAACATGTGCATTTGTATAAAATTAAAAAGTTAAGGGGCCCAATCCTAACAGTTCACAACTGCTGACCTTGTTCAAATCTAAAATCAGTACAAACTTCTAATCTGAAGTCACAAACATTTGATAAAACCCACCGTCTGATCTATGTACACTGTTGAAATTTGGCACATGAGAACGGGATGTTTCTAAAATTCTATGTTTCCTCCCTCCTACAATACGGGTCTCTCAAAGACCCATGTTCACTCCTTTCTCTCCTCAAAAAACCCCCTAACAGTTTCCAGAAGATGACATAGGTCATGAAGGAAACTGTTTTACTCAAGGCCTCCTGTGTGGAGTTAACGTAAAACAAAACTGTTGCATCTGTCTTTAACTAAATGCCTGAATTTAACTAAATTTTCCTCACTTCCGGTTAAATTGATAAATCATTTTCAAATACCAACATTCTTTCTGGAATTTATCTGGGCTCTAGGAGTCGAAAAGTATTATATTTAATAAATATTTATTTTTGTATCATTGAAGAAGATAATAATAACAATCTAAACGAAAATATGAAAGAGACCAAGACACAGAAAAAGATAATGGTCGCAACTGGGACAAGAACCCAGAACCTCTTGTCTATCCGAGTCGTACGTTTACCAATTCCGTCATTGCGCCCTACTGTCAAACCTTCATAATAGTCAATCTTAGATTACAAATTTCAGAATTAACAATAATTATCTTCAACTAATTTATTTTTCATATCATGGGCAACTACCCATTTTATTGGAAATAATCATTCTAAGAATTGGTTTGTAACCTGGATAGCGTAAATATATCCGATTTTATTTATATGGAACTATTGACTTTTTATAAAAGTCTAAATAAATATTCATTTTTTAAAAGAAAAACTCTCTTTTTATAACTTTTGAAGGTTATTCCCATCAATGTAATATATAATTGAAGAAGATGGAACAAAAACGGAAGTCCAGAACTATAGACCAGTAGCAGTTCTGTCAATACTCCCAAAAATATTTGAAACAATAATTTGCGAAAAGCTAAACAAACAAATTAAACCGTTTCTTCAGGGAAACCAACACGGATTTCTATCAAATAAGTCCACAGTCTCTAATCTTCTAGAACTCTCACAGAGAGTAGCAAGAGGATTAGATGCTCAACATCAAACTGATGTGATCTACACTGATTTCGCCAAGGCGTTCGACCGAGTTGATCATGACGTACTGCTACGAAAAATACATAGAATTGGCTTCGACAAACCCCTCCTAAATTTTTTTGTCACGTATTTAAGGAATAGGAAACAATATGTTTGCATCGACGGATACAGGTCTAGAGAATTCTCTGCATTCTCTGGAGTGCCACAGGGGTCAAACCTAGGTCCTCTACTATTTATAATCTTAATTGATGACATTCAAGAATGCATCAAACATTCCACTTGCCTGCTTTTTGCTGACGATCTAAAATTACTTAAGAAAATTTGTGATGGTCAAGATTGTGTCAAATTGAAAACTGATTTAGATTCAATTTCATCATGCGCTGATGAAAATAAATTATTTTTTAATACAAAAAAATGTGTCGCTATGTCGTATACACGTTCGAGAAACCCTATTAAATTCGATTATTGCATCAAAAATGATATATTGTCAAAAGTAAAATCCATCAAGGACCTTGGGGTAGTCTTTGATCCCAAACTTACGTTTTCGGACCATATATTGCAGTTGACGACATCATGCTACAAGCTTCTCGGATTTGTCATAAGAATCTGCAAACAATTTTCCAATCCCGAGGCAATGATGACTTTGTACAACTGCATTATAAGGTCTAAAATTGAATACGCCTCTGCTGTATGGGCCCCATACCAACAAAAATATATTGAAAAACTAGAACAGATTCAAAAAAAGTTTTTGAGATACATGTATTTGAGAATGCACGGAGAGTACCCGCGATTCATGCATCACGAAGATTTGCTTGCCGAAACGCGCTACCAAAGTCTCCACTCGAGGAGGAGTGGGGCCCTTGCAGTAACGGCGTACAAAATTATTAACAATTTAATAGATAGCCCATACCTTCTGGAATGCTATAAGTTGTTCGTACCGAATAGCTACAGCCAGGGACGTCACCATGATCTGCTTTGTATCCCACGTGGCAGAACGGACGTACTGGCTCGGCATAGCATGACACGAGGTATGGCGCTGTTAAACAACGCCTCCAAGACTATCGATATTTTTAATAGTAGCCTTGAAGAATTTATGGAAATGCGATTAAGTACTGACAATCATTATTTAAATCTATAACCAAACCGCGTTATGGCCACATTGGTCACGTGACCAATGTAGTTCTCCCAACTTCCGTCGGAGAGCGCAACCATTCCAGCTACTGAACTTGGCCCGACAACACGATCGGGATAACTTAATTTCATTTCCATTCTTCTCCCGCGATTACAAAATCTGTAAATACTTTTAACAAAGACAGAATAAATTATTAAACGTAGAGAACTCTTTCACTCATACAAAATACACGCAACCCCCTGCTTTGGAGGCCAAGTAAGTATTCCGCCGACAGCGAACAAAAACTCTCTACATCTGGTGACCCACGACAAGAAAAAATGATTGACACAACTAGTGACCGCGTGTTTAACTTTCAACGTTTAGACCATTTTTTTAAATTCTTTTACACGTGTTCTCGGACCGCAGTTCAGTGGCTGGATTCCTGGGATTTATCTGGTGAGTACCGTTTTAATTTTGGTATTTTAAAATCATCATTTCAAATTCAAATAATCGTTGCCTTATTTACAGCTATTTTATATCCCAGTATTTTTTTAAAAATTTATACCTCATGTTTTTGGTTCTCAAAGCATTACGAATAATATCAAAAAATTTATACAAATACGTAATAAATGAATCTTGTGTGGCTTTCGTGTACCGATCCACACGTGTCAAATAGCCATTTTGTTTTTTCTCAACATCGCAAGTCCAACTTGAGTTACAATCTGACGCAACTCTCTGTGGAAAAGCTTGAATATTCTCCAATCTTATGTTTTAGCACTCACAACTATTTTGTGAATTTGATTTACGAACATGTTCAGTTGAACGTTCAGATTCATCACAGGTGATGTTCTATACAATCATACGTATAAATCTGCAATGCAAAATGACCCTATTTGTGACTACTTGCCTATATCCTGTTCTTATCTCGGATTAAGTGCGTGTTACCCTCTATTCTAGGCATCGAACATCTTCAGCAACGCGTGATGCTACCAAGGGAGCTTCTTCAGCCGAGTCACACTTCCTGCAGCCCCGTCAACAGCTGGACGCAGCCTCCATTGCCAGCATCAGCGGCGGACACCCTCGGAACGCAAAAGGAGCATCACACCTCCGAGCCCCTGTTCCTGCAGCCCGGTCGATAGATCGACGCAGCCTCCACCACGAGCATCAGCTGCGGACCCTCTCGGAAAACACACATCTGCATCATCTCAACTACGTTCAGCCACGTAAATTTTTAACACAGTTTATACGATATTTCTGGAAATAATTTTTGCATACCCACCACAAAATTTAGCAAAATAATATGTTACAATTTTTAACACATGTCTGATAATAATATTTCTACATATCAATTATTAATTAATCTGAATTATTCTCGCATGATCGAAGATTTCTACTTAAATCGTAACAGTTGATTTTCGTAAAGGTTTGCGTCTTGGATGATTTTCTAGTAACTTCCGTAAATTTCACATAGATGTCAACAGCTCTAATTTTCCTCTAAAATTATTACGGATTTTTAATACATAATTTGAAATATTTCAAAAAATCACTATCTTTGCGTGCTTTTTTTCGTAATATTGAAATGACCTCGGATGAAGAATCTCCAGCGACCACACCGACTCATCAACTCAAGATTTTGTTTCAACAATCAATAAATCCGGAACCAAAACCAACCAACATGGAATCAACTGGCGAACCTAGCTCTGCGGCAGCAGTAAATCACGTGTCCGTTAGATTACCAAATCTATGGAGGGATCAAATTTCACTTTGGTTTATACAGGCTGAGACCCAATTCGCGAATTCGCGCATTAAAGAGGATTTCACGAAGTACAATATAATTATAGCTGCCTTGGATTCACAAACCTTACAATGTGTGAGCGACATCGTGACACATCCACCGATCAATGACAAATACGCCAATTTGAAAGCAGCCCTTATTGACCGACTCCAAGACTCTGCTGAAAAACGCCTCATACGCCTACTAACAGGAATCCAACTGGAGGATAGGAAGCCAACCGGTCTATTGAGACATATGCTAGAGCTAGCAGGACCTACCTTAGCGGATAACGCAATTGTGCGGACATTGTGGCTACAACGATTACCTCAACATGTGCAAGCAATACTGTCAGCACTTCCCGATAACGACATTAACCAACTTGCCACAGCTGCAGACAAAATACTAGATGTCTATCAATCAACCGATTGCAGTGCCATGGAAGATCGCAACAAACCCAGTTCATCTCGTCAGGAACCAGCTGAACATTCCTTATTACTACAACTGCAGAAACAAATAGCAGCACTTTCGCGTGAAGTAGCCCAGCTACGCATAGCCAAAACTGAGCCCACATCAACCTATAGAGGACGGAGAAACCAGAGCCCCCGCCGAAAACCTGGCCGCTCAAGTTCCGGGTCACGCAATTCATCTCCCAATAGGAATCAGGATGGAAAATGTTACTACCATGCAAGATTTGGAGAAAACGCTCATAAATGCTCCAAACCATGTTCTTATGTAAAGAAGAAGTCGGGAAACGACAGCGGGAACTCCCAGTAGAGACATGTGAGATCCCTAATACCTCTTGTCGTCTCTTCATCTATGACCTGCGAACAAGACATAAATACCTAGGAGACACCGGCACGGACATCTCAGTCATCCCTAGGAACATGACCTTTGAGAAAGGTAACTTGACCTCCGACAACTGCCCTTCCACATTATATGGGGCGAATGGGAAGCCAATAAGAACGTACGGCACGAGAACAGTCGAACTCTACTTCGGCCTACGCCGCACAATGAAGTGGCGCTTTATCGTAGCCGATGTGTCCAAACCCATCATTGGCGCAGACTTTCTTCACCACTACAACTTGACAGTCAACTTGAGACGAGCCAAACTTGAAGACCAGTCTACTGGATTGAAAATTAGAGGATCTACCTACAAAGGACCAGCATCAGGCATCGCCACAATTTCCTCTTCTCAAAAGTATCTTGACATTTTGAAGAAATACCCCTCGTTGACAAGGCCTACCATGCAGACACCGGATGCAATTAAACATTCTGTGACTCATTGCATAGAAACCAAAGGCCCTCCAGTATCTGAACGTGCACGCAGATTAGCACCTGCGCTCCTCGAGGCAGCCAAGCGTGAATTTAAGTTCATGATGGAACAAGGGATATGCCGCCCTTCTAAAAGCAACTGGGCCAGCCCTTTACACATGGTAAAGAAGCCAAACGGCGAATGGCGTCCGTGTGGCGACTACAGACTCTTAAACTCAAAAACAGTCCCCGATAAATATCCCATAGCTCAACTTCAAGACTTCGCCCATAAACTGGCAAAAGCGAAGATTTTTTCAACCATCGACTTGTCGCGCGCTTATCATCAGATACCTGTTGAACCTGAAGATATCCCTAAAACGGCCATCATCACACCGTTCGGATAGTTTGAATTCACCTCCATGCAATTTGGATTATCAAACGCAGCTCAGAGTTTTCAACGATTCATGCATGCACAAGAGATCTAGATTTCTGTTTTGTTTACTTAGATGACATCCTCATAGCTTCCGCTGACGAAGAAGAACATAAAAAACATCTAGATTTGCTTCTTAAACGACTCGCTGATAACGGACTTGTCATTAATATCCAGAAATGCCAATTAGGAACCGCAACAATGAACTTCCTCGGACACACAATTACTCCAGAGGGCATGAATCCAATCAAGGATAAAGTCAAAGCAGTGACAGAATTCCCTCAACCTAAAACTGCGAAAGAACAACGTCGCTTCTTAGGTATGTTGAACTACTACCGCAGGTTCCTACCAAATTCAATCAACACCCAAGCAATTCTATACGACAGTATTGCCGGTTACAAAAAGAATGACAAGCGGATTCTCAACTGGAACCAGGAGCAGACAAAGGCATTTGAAGATTGCAAACAGCATCTAGCGAACGCAGCTCTACTTGCGCACCCAGATCCAAACGCAAAGCTTGCAATGATGGTCGACGCCAGTGACAAAGCATTGGGCTCTTCATTGCAACAATCAAAAGGAAACACCTGGGAACCGCTAGGATTCTTCTCCAAAAAGTTCACCCCTGCTCAACAGAAATACAGCACTTTTGACCGCGAACTTACCGCCGTTTATGAATCCGTGAAATACTTTAGAAATCACATTGAAGGCCGTCATTTCAGCATTTTCACAGACCACAAGCCACTCACCTTCGCATTAAACAAAAAACGCGCATCTAGCTCCCCTCGGCAAGAGCGACAGCTTGATTACATAGCGCAATTTACAACTGACATAAGGTATGTCTCTGGAAAAGAGAACGTAGTCGCGGACACCCTATCTCGCATCGATGAGATCAACTGTCCCACTGTAATTGACTTCGAGCAAATGCGGTTAGAGCAATGCCAACCTGACGGACAATTCAAGGCAAACGATGGCAGCACCCTTGCTTTACGTCAAATGGTGATCCCTGGCACTGACACTCGATTGTGGTGTGATATTTCAACAGGTCATGTTAGACCACTCGTTCCACCCAGCATGCGACAACAAGTCATAGCAAGCATACATAACGTTTGCCACCCTGGTATCTTGGGAACTACAAATACGATAAAACAAAGATTTGTTTGGCCCTACATGGCGAAAGACATCAAGACCTTCGTCAAACAATGCATACCATGTCAAAAAGCAAAGGTATCAAAACATACGGTCGCACCTCTAGCAACTTACATATTACCAGAGGATAGATTCTGTAACATTCACATCGACTTGGTCGGACCACTACCGCTATGCAATGATTACCAATATATACTAACCATGATAGATAGGTTCACTCGATGGCCCGAAGCAATTCCCCTGAAGAATATGTCAGCAGAAACCGTAGCCACAGCATTGACTACGCATTGGATCGCACGTCACGGAACACCTGACAGCATCACCACTGACCAAGGACGACAGTTCGAGAGTTGTCTCTTCAAAAAACTCGCAGAAAAGTTTGGCATCAAACACTCAAGAACCACTGCATACCATCCTCAAGCGAACGGTATTATAGAAAGATGGCATCGCACTTTAAAATCTTCTCTAATTGCATGTGGAGAACAAAACTGGGTTGAGAACCTACCACTAATACTTCTCGGTTTGAGAGCTACAGTGCGTGAGGACCTAAAATGCTCCCCCGCAGAACTTACGTACGGCAGGACATTAAGACTTCCCTGCGACTTCTTCTCAGAAACTCCTCGCGAAGAACCCGATACGTATGTAGGACGCCTACAGAGAAATTTCGAAAGTATCAAATCGACCCCTGCCAGCAATCACAGCGCAAGGAAATTTTTTGTGCACAAAGACCTACCTGTCGCCACTCATGTTTTCCTGAGAACAGATAGCGTAAGACGACCCCTCCAGAACCAGTACGAGGGTCCTTACAAGGTAGAACAACGTGATGACAAAACATTTGTCATAACTATAAAAGGCAAACCCAAACGCGTCTCCATAGACCGACTCAAGCCTGCTTTCATTCCGGTTGAAGAAAATGTCACTAAACACCCATCAGTCCCCGTTACACCGATAACCAAGACCACATCCACAACTGGTCACAAGATCACAACACGTTCAGGTCGGCATGTACATTTTCCAAAGAGACTTGGGATGGAATAACGCACAAAAAGATATTTTCATTTGACATTTTTCTAATTCATAACTTTGCGGATTATTTCAAAGGCGGCGATTTCCATTGTTCCAAGTTAAAGAGCGAATGGTTATTCGTCGAATGATCTTTGGTTGTCCAGCTAGGAAATTTACCCATTTTAGGACAGTCAAAATGAGCAGATTTATTGCATGTACAAATGTACATATTAATTTATCTATTATTTCGACTTATACTAAGAAATTACACTTGGTGGTTAATATATTAAAGTTATGAAGGTAGATACAAAAGCTGCTTATAAATGTAAATAATATATTTTAGAAGAGTATAAACATAGAGAAATAAAAAGAAACCAAAAAAAATTAAAACATGTTGTTAGCGGACCTACCTGGGGGTCCCTACATTCTGCCGACAGACTAGCTGAGGTTTTAGTCAGCAGAGCGGGAGAGGCCCTCACCACCAGGGTGGTAGGATCTGTGAGGCGTGTGTGTGTCTTTTTTTCGTTGTGTCTCTAAAAATTTCTACGGGCTGAGGGAAGGCAGTGAAACAGTAGCCAGGGTAAACAACAGTTATATTGGGTAAAACACTTGCGTATTCACAATATCACAATAATGCATACAGAGTAATACAGGGTTGCAACAACAGTTCTGTCTAAAATGGAGGAATCTGTCCCTATAATCTCTCTGGAAGGGGTTATTTATCTCCGCGGTGAATTTACAGCGAACACACGCAAATATGGGGGAATATAACGGCTTGGGTACTCACAGTGAGCGTCTGGACTCTTGCATCTTCAGTGTCGGGAAAGAATTCGGCCATTCTTGGTGTCCTAGTGTATCACTTAGCAAAACACGTTCCATTGTTCTCACGCGGAACCTTCTAGAATGGGCGCGGAACGGTCCTCACACTATACGTGCTTACTAGACTGGGAGCTGCGGGCGAGTGGCGGTTGGCGGCTGGCTACCCGGTGGCTTGGGTTCCGCCGCCGGTAGCGCGCCGGCAAGCTAGCGGAGGGGGAGCGAAACTGTAGTTTGCGCAGTGGCGTGCGCTACAACTTGGGAGGAGGGGCCGAGTAATTTGCAGGGGCGTATTTGTGTATCGTAACAATGTATGTTTTTCAACAATTCCATGAAATTTCAGTTTTGATTTTGATGAATTAATGCACTAGAGATTCAAGAAATAGATAAATAAAAAAAGAAGGTAGAGAAACGATAATTTACATTGGTATAAAAATAATATTAAGTATTTTCGTTGTTTGTTTTTGGGGTGTTATGCCGTGTTGCGCTACCACCTTCTTTAGCCAACGTTTCGGACATCGTTGCAGTGTCCATCATCAGGGCAGATCCGGCAGATCCGGTAGATGTGTAATTTTAGTGGTGAAGTGTGTGCTTATTTACTTCGAAGCGATACCGTGTGGCCAGCTCCACTAACTTTCACCGGTACAAAATAACTGACAAAATAACTCGTTAAGAGATGGAGTCACTTCCGCCGGTAATTCGCAAACGGACTTGCCCCTGGCTAGCATAAATACCACAATTTAGTGAATTTTATATTCCGTTCCGCGGCAATGATGCCACTGTTTATCACAGTTATTTTGTACCGGTGAAAGTTAGTGGAGCTGGCCACATGGTATCGCTTCAAAGTAAATAAGCACACACTTCACCACTAAAATTTTACATCTACCGGATCTGCCGTATCTGCCCTGATGATGGACACTGCAACGATGTCCGAAATGTTGGCTAAAGAAGGAGGTAGCGCAACACGGCATAACACCCCAAAAACAAATAACGAAAATGCTTTTGGCCGTGAAAATCTTAAAACGTACTAATATTAAGTAGTACAAATATAATATCAATATAAAGGAAAAATCAATTAAAAAAAATAAATTAATGACCGTTATTTAGCATATTTTCGCATTCAGTGCTCCCCAAGACCAGAAGCCAATCATTTACCAGATTACGCAGAATGCTAGCACTTTTTGGTTTCCATGCATCGGGTATAAGATTAAACAGTTTAGGTCCTAAGTATGAGAATTTTCTTATATTATATGTATTATATATATACGTATGTATATGTGTTTGTGTGTGTGTGTGAGTATGTGTACATGTATATTATATACATAATTTTCTATGTTTACAATACTGAGATAGATATAATGTACTCTACAGAATGGTTTCTTAGTAATGTGAAGCGTATTATGCTCCATTATGATATCAATGTTGTGTTTGACTATAATTAGTGACAGAATCAACCATGTTTAATGTAGTTGTTTTTGTAGCACTTTGATATGAATCACTGTTGACAAACCTAATAAAAAAGAAATTCAAAAAACAATTTCAAAAAACATATAAAAAAATACTTGCGTGGCGTTCAAGGACACCGAGATTTGTGCTTGGTTTTAGGAATTTTACGATTTGAAATAGGAAGGAACAGGAATGGAAGATATACAATCCGGAACCAATAATGAAGATATATACAATCTTGACTAGAAAATTTTGTAACCTGTGTTTTTGGCATCAAAACACGCTGTAGCGGAAATTATTATTGTGACGTGCAATAATAATGAGCTTTATTCGGCGTTTAGAATTTACAGTGCGCTGAAAATACGTGATTTCGTGTTAACACCATTATTCTACACGTATCCGGATAGGGCTGCCGTAAATTAACGAACAAGCGCACAGGAAGCGAATTACTCGCTGCATTACATAATGTACGTGAGGTGATTTATTACACGGGAATCATATATCAAACGGTGTGTTCTAAAAGTCGCTGGCATTCAATTACGTTATTGCAGTTCGGAATGCACGAGGAATGCAATTTGTCAAAGTAATGCCATAAATTACCTTCAGAATTGATTCAAATCGGATTTAAAATAGATGTCATGCCATAATTTTTGTTCGAATTGCTCCCAAGTGTTCTAAGGCAGAGGGACTGGTTGGTTAGGCATCATAATATGTTTTAGTTTTTTTGATCTCGATTATAAATTCACATTGATAAATTAAAATTATTTATATCACAAAAAGGTCGTTTGGCGATTTCAGGGACACTAAAATTGTATTGACCATCACTGGCCACAGATGTCGCTGAAGTGTCCTTTTGGATACAAACTTTGATTTATTGGAATGTTTTCGCAACACGACAAAGACTCAAAACTGCCTAATCGTTATAATTTAAATCAGTGTGATTTTTAATCTCTCCGGATAAACTTAATCGGTGTCCATAATAAAATATTATCAATTATTATTTTTAATTGATAAACTAAAGTTTAAGAAAAGATTTTTATGCATAGCATACAAAGGGTAACAATTATTATAAGCAGTAATTATCAGCCTGAAATACTCATCTATATTGAAAAAATCTTCAGAGAAAAAATACATGCCGCCTACAAGACTTGAACCCATGTCCTTCTGATTGCCGGTCAGGTGCTCTATCACTGAGCTATGTCGGCTTATCTAATACTCGCCAAATAATTCAATATATACAAGTGTCTCATTCAACAATTACTGCTTATTACATGTATGGATGAGGTAAATACCATGAACAGGTAAGAGGCTTTTGAAATGTGGCTTCACCGGAGCACGCTCAAGTTCCCATGGACCAAAATGATCACCAACACAGAAATTCTCAGGCGGGCTTGAGCTGATAGAGAGCTGCTTATCACTTGAAGTATCACTTGCTCAAATTGGTATTGAAAGGTGTTACGTTACGGAATTGTTTCCCGTGCGAGCTAATAGCGAATTGACCCCTTGCACAGGCCCTCCGCCCCTCTCCCCGCACCGCGCGGCGCCCGTGCCAAGCGCCGAGCGGCTCCCCGTCCCCATTCCTTCGCCGGCCTTCGGCAGAATAACTGTGTTCCCCGTGATTCGCGCTAGGCGCTCTCCGTAAACGCTCACGATGTTTTACTTTAATTGTGTATTGTGCTTAAAGAGGTTTACGCCTACCCAGAATCCTGTCTGCCGACCGCCTATCTCCTGCTTGTGAGTACCAATGAACCTTGCTACCCCTCTGTGTGCTAAGAACTGACATTTAAATTCACTAAACACGTGTAGAGAGAGTTGAGAAGAAGCTCCCCCCGTTATGATAGAATTAATTAGAGATAGCCAAATACTCATGTGTGTAGTGCCGATGCTGGCCTTTTGTAGAACCCTGTTCACCTTTAATTGAATAAAACCCTTTTTCGTGCATAACAACTGTGTTCTGATTGAGGAAGGAGACCTGGAGATTTTGAGGAAAGGAAGGGGAGTAGGAATTAACAAGCGAACCACAGACACTCGCCCTGGGTTTAAGAGGGACCTTGCTCGCGCCGGCTGTGCAGAGCTAGCCGCCGGCTTGTTTATTGCATGTCCTTTCCAGGTTTTGGGTTTAGCGTTGGCCGCAAGTAGCGCCAATGCTAGCACTGGGCCCAACGTGGTGCTTTTTTTTGCGTTTTAATGCTAGCACTGTCGCCCGACGTGTGGCATTTTTTTTTCCTCCCTCTTCACGGTCCCACAGTCTCGTTCTTCAATCAGCAATTGTTTAAACTTTATAATGTATAATGTTTTGTCTTGTTACTCCCAATTTGTCTAGCATTTCCATCAAGAACCCCGGCGCGATTGTAACTTCGAATTGCAATTTAAATTATCACGGGCACGATTCCTTCATTTTCGAGTCGTCACTCGACAAAACATTATCACCGGTATTCCTACGTAAAGTGCTCAACCAAGAAAGTTGCCGTCGTGAATAATATAGTGTTTACAAGTGTCGACCGACTAAATTTGCTAGTTTCAAATACAAGATTAATAGTGGAAATGTACACAAATATTTAAAACAAAGTTATTTAACAATTAAAATCCTGTATATGATAAACCAATTACCCGCTTCGTTTCCCGAAAGTTAATTAACCAGTTTTTATTAATAAACTTATTCCGCAGTGTGCTGGTCTGTATTTGATATCGACATATTCTGCGAATAGAGGACTATTTCGCAAAATACTGGCCTGTATATATAACGGCATATTTTGCAGCTTAAGGGAAACAAGTGGATTAAATTCTTTCTACCTTTTGACAATTGAGCATTTTTCTAATTTTGCCGCCTGTTTCATCATTTAGCTTTTTTTTCTTTCGTAAGAAACAGACGACATAATTTGAAAGACGTTCGGTTCGCGTTGACGTCGATTCCTCGAGTCAGGCATTACATTACGTATGCACATTTCTGCATATAACTTGTTATGACAAAAGGAAGTCGGCGGATAAATACCAATAATTGGTGATGCTCAAATCAGGCTACAGTCTAGCCACGTAAATAAAGAAACGATTCCCCAAGACATTGTTGAATTTTCAAACAAATACTTCCACGAAAACTTGTATAAAAGAAAAAATATTTCTTTCCTTTTCTGAAGAACCCCCCTTTGGAAAGGAAATGGAAATATTCTAAAAACATGTTCGTTTAAAGCGAACCTCGTTTCCGTTTTTTATTTCCGGACTTTTGCAAATTTGCAAACATTTTTCAAAAACATCGGAATAAATTCTAAAAACGTGTTTCATTAAGGTGAATCCCGGCCCGTGAAATTTTCATATCCGGACTTTGAAAATTTTCAACAAATTTCCAAAACATCTGGATTTTTTCACAAAATCACGTTTTTTAAGGGAAACCGCTGCCCAAATTTTTCTCGTTTTTGGACTTTGAAAAATTTTCAACAAATTTCCAAAACATCTGGATTTTTTCACAAAATCACGTTTTTTGAGGCAAACCCCTGCACAAATTTTTCTCGTTTTTGGACTTCGAAAAATTTTCAACAAATTTCCAAAACATCTGGATTTTTTCACAAAATCACGTTTTTTGAGGCAAACCCCTGCACAAATTTTTCTCGTTTTTGGACTTTGAAAAATTTTCAACAAATTTCCAAAACATCTGGATTTTTTCCAAAATCACGTTTTTTGAGGCAAACCCCTGCCCAAATTTTCAAATAAACCAAACACTTATAAAAAAACGCGTTTTTTTTCAAAAACTTTTTGTAAAAATACGTCCCCAGTGGTCAATCTCTGCCCAATTTCTTTCCAATTGCGAGTCTAGTTCTCACTTTTTCCAACATAAGGTCACTCTGATACGATCTTATACACCATGGAAGTTCCTCAAGTTACGCTGGGTATAATCCCGCACGTCTTTACTTCAAGAAAGAAAGAATTACTACAGGCCCTGAGAAATAGAAAGATTTCTCCTAAGAATAAATCCAAAATGCCTTACTGTGACGGAATCAGTAAATTCCATCACATCAAGTTCTCAGGCGTTATCAAATTGGCAAAACTCTTGTCATAAGTGACGTGAGTTACTTGTAAATATTAAATGTAAATAATCACCCATATGGGCATTCGTAAGGTAATCCTTACACCCGAAGGCACATTAATGTCAACGGTAGCCTAACTCCTGTACATTCTTTTTCTTTTTGCATAATTTTATATGTTCTTGTACATCCTGCGTGCCTTGCCTGCTGTACCACAAGAGCACCTCTTGGGGCACCGTTTTCATACTTGTATGCATCCTCTTCCTGAAATTGATCACTTCGGGAAAGGGCCTCCTTTTCCTCCTACCATCAACGGTTCCGGAAAACTCCTGCTCCAAGACGTCGCTTTCCTTTTCACAATTCTTGCAGCATCCGCGCGTTTTTTTTTCTCACCTCATCGCCTCATCTTGTCATATCACCTTTTTTTAATTGTTTTGTGTCGGGTTTTTGCCGTACCAGTACGTCCCTACCCTAATGTTGTAAATATAAAATCATAAGTGCAAGTCTGTATAATAACCATTGGTGTCAGACCATTGCCGCAGCTCACTACTATGGTCACAGCACCATATTGTAAGAATGTCGCGACGATTTCCGTTATAATAGGAAATCCTCCCGTTTTTTCTTTTTTCTTTTTCCTCTTCACCCCATCCTAACACATTCATAGTAATGTTGTATATTGGGGATCGTTTCGAATACACCAAATGTACACACCTATCAGGTCACATTCGCTGGATTCGAAACAATTCAAGAGCAACCTTTTTGCTACTTGTGGTTTTTTCTTCTTTTTCCAAAAATTAGAATGGCGCTCAACCCAATTGCTCTATTTTTTTCCAGAATCGTATTTTGTCGGATTCTGAGAAAAATATTTGTTATAAAAGTGACAATACGTTTCGTCCCTTCATTAACATTGTTCTTTGTACATATACAACTTCATTATGAGGTACAATATTTTATCATGACATCAGTTTCTTTTGTCCTTTATTGTACCATTATTCTTGTTTGAAGTTTAAAATCTTGGCCAGATCTTCAATAAAATTTGTGTTTATAGCCTTTTGGCAAGTCTTGTAACGTATGCTAATATGAAATTATTAAGCTACAGCAGTGCCGTATTAATTACATCATTGCAAAACCGCCGTCTGTATTGAATGGGGACCCACATTTTCGAACGTAATTGGGCTACTGTCTTTCAATACTGGGCAAATTTGTTGTAAATCGTTCATTCCTGTCACGTGAGACGTGAAAACGTGACAATATCTACCATCATAGGAGAGATCCTCAAAACATCCGCCATGATACGAGAAGCTCGTTATAATTACTTTATACTCATAACTAAATGTTACTAAGTTGGTCGTGTGTCCTTTGGCATGAGAACCGCTTAACCCGCCGTCTGTATTGAATGGGGACCCACATTTTCGAACGTAATTGGGCTACTGTCTTTCAATACTGGGCAAAATTTGTTGTAAATCGTTCATTCCTGTACATGAGACGTGAAGACGTTACAATACTCACCATGAATCGTGCGAACGAAATAATATCTACCCCCATGTTTGTGTGACCTACCAAGTGTAGATCACACGTCTTTTATGTCAGTGTATTTCTTTTGTCCTACACTACCAAATGGTATTGTAATGTGCCAGGATAACTACTGTAGACCTTGTTTCACCTTCCACTCAGAGGTCGAATTTCGGAAATAGCCGAGTCCTCAGCAGTTTTCTTCGTTCAAATGTTCCCAATTGTCACCCTTTCCCTTCCTCGAAATTATCCGTGAATGGGGATATATGCGTTATGCACTTGGCGTTTCGTTTGTCAAATGGGACAACCTTCATACACGGATCCTTTCAACTTCCTACTCCTTTCCCACTTTTCATAACTTATTTGTACTCAATGTTTTTGTTCTTCGAAAGTAGAAAAAATGCTACCGTATAGACGTGAGCATAGGTCATGGAAGACCAACTTCTTTCGAACGTGGCATTTTGTCATACGTACAAACCCTTACCTACGTGTTCTTGGAAATGTATTTAGTTTAAAAAAAAACTAAATGGGTTAAACAGAACCTTCCTTGAATACGTACCTTTGTAATATGTATAAGTCTGTAGTTGCATTTAGTTAACTCTCTCTCCGTCTCTCTCTCTCTCTACACGTCAAACTAATCCAATCTTTCTCAATATGCACACCTTGTTTCTCTCCAAACCTTTTCATCATTGGTCTACCAGGCAGGTAAACTTCAAGAATTTTGTTCTAATAATAATTTTTCGCCGGATTAATAAGAAGACCAGCAGCTCTTCACCCTATCTACACCTGCGCCTCTCTTCATGCTGCCTTCACTACCGTCACGGAGGTCCCATGCCTTCAAACCCTACGTACCAAAAGCACCCGACCACACCTAACATAACCTAGTGTGAGTCGTGCGTGTAGTTGCGAATTGTATCATCACAAAACCATCACTCAAACAAACCCGAGCACGTCAGCTCTAAGTTGGTTCATGTTCCTGTTGCCATCGTGCAAATGTTCCTGCGGCACCTTGCAAATGTTCCTGTTGCCATCGTGCAAATGTTCCTGCGGCATCTCGCAAATGTTCCTGTTGCCATTGTACAAATGTTCCTGCGGCATCTCGCAAATGTTCCTGTTGCCATTGTACAAATGTTCCTGCGGCATCTCGCAAATGTTCCTGTTGCCATTGTACAAATGTTCCTGCTGCATCTTGCAAATGTTCCAGCTGCACCTTGCAAATTGCTCTGTTGCCATCATGCCAATGCTCCTGTGCCCTTGCGCAAATAACAATACCAACAATTGTTCATCCAACAATCCCACTGTATACAAACCAGTGTACCAACCACCATCACAACAACGGCTGTCATGCACACAAACCACCTCCTCTATAAAGGACCAACCACCAATTACAATTCCACTCTCCAGTACCTCAATGATGTCATACTGGCCCACCCACAGGATCCGGAAGCAGCTACCTTTTTGACCTCTGTGACAGGTAAAACCCTCTCCACCACCAAGAAGCCTCATCCTGCGTTCTCTTCTTCGTGTTTTCTTTAAGGCCCTAGTGTTCCTTGAGTGTAATCTCAAACGGGCCAGGTTACTGTGACAAAGTAACCTTATAACTTCAGTGCAACGTTCAAACACCCCAAACATCCTACGCAAACCACGCTACGCAAACTTAGCTCACAGACCAATGATACAATTTAGAGTCATTTTTTTCTATCACTGCATAACCCTTGTACCTTTCTCCAGCAGGTCCTTGTTTATATTTATGTATGCCACTGCTCTTTCATGTACATTCATGTATAATTCTTTGTTCACCATGTTTTTTTTTCTCTTTTGTTTTTGTTTCTACTATTTTGTAGCTAGCAACTTTTTCTTTTTCTCTCTCTCTCTCTCTCCCCCCTTTCTCTTGGATGTTTTTTTTTTTTTGGCACAAGTGCTAGAAGGGTAAGAGGATTTCTTAGCCCTACTGCTCTATTACCACGTCGCCTTTTTTGCGGCGAGGGGGGAAGTGTTACGTTACGGAATTGTTTCCCGTGCGAGCTAATAGCGAATTGACCCCTTGCACAGGCCCTCCGCCCCTCTCCCCGCACCGCGCGGCGCCCGTGCCAAGCGCCGAGCGGCTCCCCGTCCCCATTCCTTCGCCGGCCTTCGGCAGAATAACTGTGTTCCCCGTGATTCGCGCTAGGCGCTCTCCGTAAACGCTCACGATGTTTTACTTTAATTGTGTATTGTGCTTAAAGAGGTTTACGCCTACCCAGAATCCTGTCTGCCGACCGCCTATCTCCTGCTTGTGAGTACCAATGAACCTTGCTACCCCTCTGTGTGCTAAGAACTGACATTTAAATTCACTAAACACGTGTAGAGAGAGTTGAGAAGAAGCTCCCCCCGTTATGATAGAATTAATTAGAGATAGCCAAATACTCATGTGTGTAGTGCCGATGCTGGCCTTTTGTAGAACCCTGTTCACCTTTAATTGAATAAAACCCTTTTTCGTGCATAACAACTGTGTTCTGATTGAGGAAGGAGACCTGGAGATTTTGAGGAAAGGAAGGGGAGTAGGAATTAACAAGCGAACCACAGACACTCGCCCTGGGTTTAAGAGGGACCTTGCTCGCGCCGGCTGTGCAGAGCTAGCCGCCGGCTTGTTTATTGCATGTCCTTTCCAGGTTTTGGGTTTAGCGTTGGCCGCAAGTAGCGCCAATGCTAGCAAAGGCAAGATAGATGGTCGTCGAGGGCCTGGTAGGAGACTTGGCTGCGAAATGTACGAGAGTGGAATCAGAAGTATGGAGGAGCTATACCGGGCAGCGCAAAACACAGATATTTTCCAGAGTGATCGCCAACGTCGGGAAGACCTGATAGGGCACACCAAGAAAATGCTCATACATCAGAATTACAAATGCGAGCTCTGGCATTATGAAATTTGTATAAAAAAATGCAATACGTGGCACGCGAGCTGTTTGAAAACTGAATGTACGGAGAATGAATGTATGGAATGCGGAAGAGGGGAGGGGAACTCGGGAGAGGTATTCGCGGGACGGGGGAAGGGGGGGAGTGGGGAGAGGAAATATGGAGTGGGGAGAGGAAAGGTGGAGGAATCGGAGTGGGAACGCAAGAGGGGAAGGGGACGCAGGAGAGGAAGGGGAGGCTGAAGGGGAATGGGATGAATAGGAAAGGACACGTAGGGAGAATTTTTTTATTTATTAAATGGTATAACAACGCATGCCGGGAACCAGCTAGTATTGAGGCTAGTTGCTGTTTACAGAATTACTTAATATATATAATAATTGACTGAGTTTAGAGAAGTCCTGTTTTCTAGTATGTTAAAGCTCTACACATCATATCTTAATAATTCACCACGGCCACTCAAGTTCTACTTCCTAATTTGCTAATACCGGCTGCACTAAGCTCGCCACCGGGTGCCCCCACCATACTAACTACTGTCGCGTAATCTGCGCATTACCCTCAGTGTTAACCGCATGGATACCGGTATAGCCTAGTAAGGTAGCTGTTGGCACAGGATGTATGATTGCCTTACAAAAATTACCGCTGTATGATGAAAAATTGTGCAATGCAGAGACGGTACGAGACGACCGTTGTAGATATAAACGGAATACAAGATTATACATTTATACAAATGTCCAGTTCTCTCTTCACTATCTGTTGTGTATTAATTATTCATGTAGTTTCAGCTTCTTTCAATGTAATTTGACGATAGCTTAGTTTATAATACGAAGTTCTG
This sequence comes from Limnephilus marmoratus, assembly GCA_917880885.1. NCBI lineage: Eukaryota > Metazoa > Arthropoda > Insecta > Trichoptera > Limnephilidae > Limnephilus > Limnephilus marmoratus. The sequence continues at coordinate 34,861,104 of OU862929.1, read as the reverse complement.
CAACATCCCAACAGATGGCAATTGAGTAGAATATCAGAAGAGTTCCATCTACCGCCGTTCGTGTCTTAGGTACGAACGGTTACGATGATGGCCGAAGGCGAGTTGGGGCGAGTTCCCACAGTCCGCTCGCGGCAGCAACAAAACCTAGAAAAGCCTAGTAAGGACGTCTGTCCCATTTAATATTCATTGTAAATATTTAGGATAACTAAATAAATTTTATAAAATTTTATTTAGTGATTAAAAATGATTTCATTTGAAGATCATTCTTATCTTAGGTATTTGGTGGACGTAGACACGCTCTTCACAATTCTATCGTCCCTTCAGCGGTTCTAGCAGGAATGTTTAGTTCAAGATTAACAATCACATAATCACATAATAATGTAGTTAACTCGCCACCAGTAAATCTTTGGTATTCCGAGTACCTGGTAGGACTCTGAGATTAGTTGTTGGTTTCACTTTAAACTGGTCCATTATCATGCACAAATCACCCCCAGCCTCACCGCTGCAACCGCCGATGCCAGAGCCATTCTGAGCTTAGCGAATCGGAATTGAGAATTAGGCCCCTAGATCCTACTGATTATTACTGCAAAGGCTAATTGAACATGGTGACGGAATTCGCCACGCCGCACACAAGGCCGAATTATCAATTTACTTTGCCAAAATTAATGTTTTTTTTAAATTCTGATCAGAAATGCGTATACATAAGAAAATTATTCAAAAAATACCTTATTAGGGTTAGTTGGGGCCAGGTGGTTGCAGTAAATATTCTATTTTTTTAAAGTATTTCGTATTGAATTATTTGTTTTTTTTTTTTTTATTAGTGGTATAGGTAGATAAAGCATACACTTAAAGATTAATTTGTGAATTGACGATAAGTTGTAAAATAATAAATTTTTTAACATTATAAATATGCAGTTCTTTTCTCTTTCGTCATTTCCTTGAAAGCGGGTAGCCAAGACTACCTGAAAATAATGCACTCGATTTGAGAAAGGGGACGTACATTTTTCATTTTCACCAAAACTCGTGATACAACAATACTTCAAAGTGACAGCTGTTTGTTTTTGTTTTGCTCCCGCAAAATTAATTAAAAAACAAAGATTACAAACTATCACCTCTCTAAACTAGTTACTATTTGTACAGGGACAAAGATCCTACACCTTTTGCCATTTTCTCTTTGAGAAAAAACAGAGTGAAAGTGTTTTTCTTAGTATTCTGATTGCAAATTTACAAGAGTGTACAAATCTTATCATGAGTTTAAAGTTAAAACAAGTGAACCAATTGAACTACATATATTAAAAAGACTAGCTACATTAAATTATAAACAACAATATGAAGCCGTGCACGCGAAATGCAGCCCGCAGTGGGTCTCCAGCTGCAACTCCTGCGGCGTAGTCGCAGATGGTACCTGCTGGTTCTCTGGCCGAGATTATGGAAAAGCTGAATAAAATCGATGTTGAGCTCACTCGCATTAAGCCAATGTGGGGTGAGATATCCGACATAAAGAAGAGCCTCGAGTTCGCACTAGCAGCCATGCCCGATACGGAAAAGAGGGTGGAGGCGGTTGAAAAGAGACTGGAGACTGTCGACCAGATAGTTTCGGAGGTGGCATCTATTAAGAAGAGCATGGATATCTTCAGGTACGAACTCAACGAGCGGGATCAGCTCTCCCGTATGAAAAACCTTGAAATTAAGAACGTGCCAATGACGAAAGGAGAAAATTTACTCTGCATAGCCCAGAAAATAGGCGAGCAGATTGGTTTCGCACTGCAGCCAGAAGATTTAGACATCGTGACGCGAGTGGCTACCAAGACGACACAGGTTAAGCCAATAATCATCCGATTTGCGAACAGACGAAGGAAAGAGGAATTTCTTGCCCTGTCCAAGAAGGCCAGAAAGGTAAGCAGCTCTGACCTAAAATATTCTGGACCAGAAACTACAATTTATGTACTGCACTGGAAGCTAGAATCGTAATACTGGAGAATAGTCTTGATTCCCAAGAGCGGGCCTTAAAGTCTTGTAATGTAGAAATAAGAGGCATCCCCGACATCAAGGACGAAACACTAAAAGACGTGGTCTTCAACATCTTCAAAACAACAGGATCTCCCTTAGAAACTAAGGATATCGATGCTGTTTATCGTCTTCAAAAAAATAACAATAATCAGAAGCAACCCAGGACAATTGTTCTTAAACTAAAATCGAACATGGCTAGAAATCAACTGCTAGCTGATGTGAAATCTTTCAACAAGAATAAACCCAATACCGAAGATAAACTCAACACGTTAAATATCGGTCTCGCCGGCCCACGGTTGCCGATCTATGTATCTGAGCAGTTAACATTTCGGGCGAAACAAATTTGGTATAAAACTCGCCAATTTGCTAGAGCGAGACAATTTCAATTTGCATGGATCCAACAGGGACGTATATACCTGCGGAGGGAGACAGGTTCAGGCGCAATTCTTATATCCGATGAAAGCAAGCTGGCTTCCCTATGATTATCTTGAACACAATATACCTACTGCCGACAACGTTTACAAGATGAAGATTCTATTATTACTATTACTACTTCTACTACTTAGTACTACTGCCGACAACGGTTACAAGATGAAGGTTCTATTATTATTATTGCTACTACTACTACTACTTATTACTACTGCTGACAATGATTACAAGATGAAGATACTATTGTTATTATTATTACTACTACTACTTATTACTACTGCCGACAACGATTACAAGATAAAGGTTCCTGTAGACAACGATTACAAGATGAAGGTTACTGCCGACAAAGAATACAAGATGAAGGTTCTATTATTACTATTGCTACTACTACTACTTACTACTACTTCAGACAACGACTACAAGTTGAAGGTTCTTTTATTATTATTGCTATTATCATCCTGTGATTATCCCCATCCAATCATTTGAATCAAATATACCTACTCACGAGAAATGGATCATAATCGTATAGTAGTGAAATTTCCATTGCATCACATCTCACCTGAATAATCATGATTCAATTACCTCCTGATATTTACAATGACACAGATGTAACGTGCAACAGGTATGTGATTGACGATCTCAACAAATTAAATAATTTCAGTTGGAAGTCTTATAATTTAAAGATTATCCATCAGAATATCAGAAGTATGTCAAACCTTGATGATTTTCTGATATTTCTAGATCAATTCAATCATACTTTTGATGTTTTAATTTTATCAGAGTGTTGGATCAATAAAAACTACACCTCTAAAATAATACAAACTTACACGGAATATCACTCAATTAAAAATATAAATAAATCTAGCGGGATTGTTGTCTACATCAAAGACGGTATACAAGCACAAGTCGAAGAAATTATATTATCACAAGGTAACTGCCTCAGAATTGTTCTGAATAATAATTTATGTATTTTCGCTATTTATAGATCACCTTCTTTCCAGAGCATAGATTCTTTTTTGAATTCACTCCAAACAATTATTAGCAATTCCAATAAATTTGAACGTCAAATCATTATAGGAGACCTTAATATTAGCACCTTATCTCCATTTCACAACCAATTCAACGACTACATATGCCTGCTCACAGAAAACGGATTCATTTTGACAATCAATACACCAACTCGAGAACAGGGCACGAACAAATCCTGTTTGGATCACATCAACATAAAAAATATTAACTTCACTGACTCATTCGTTATCCACACGTCAATTTCCGACCACTATACGACAGCCCTGTGCTTTAAAGATAAACCGCCCCCCCCTGCTAAAATCAAGTACGTTCCTCGATTAAATTTTAATAATTTAATTGAGGACTTGCATTTAGAAAACTGGCAAAAAGTATTTGATCAAATTGACACTGACATTGCGATGAAAGAATTCATTTGTATTCTACATACATATATATCTAAACATACAAGTAACAAACACATCTCGAACAGCCAGTTTAAACTTACGCCCTGGATCTCTCCCGGCCTTTTAAAATCGATTCACAAAAGAAACCAACTTCACAAAAGGGCCAAAAAGTTTCCAGATAATATTTTAGTACAAACTCACTACAAGAAATATAGGAATTTATGCAAAAAGATTATTAAATATACAAAGGAAAATTATTTTAAAACGTTCATTTACGAAAATTCTTATTCTCCAAAACGTATGTGGGAAGCATTTCGAAATATTAGTAAAACAAAAATAAACAGGTCTTCCGAAATTAAATCGTTAGATATCGGTAACGTAAACTCCTCTAATCCTAAAAATATGGCGAATTTTGCTAATAAATACTTCACATCGGTGGGAACCACACTTGCCAAAAAAATTCTCGATAAATGCAATAAAACAGAAATCGAACTTGCCAAGTTGGTCACCTCTAGCCTCGTCCATAAAATAGACAATATACAAACATCGACGAATGAAGTCTTGGAAATAATTGACGACCTAAAGCCATCTAACGCTTGTGGACCAGACAAAGTCTCGACTAATCTGCTTAAAGTAACTAAGTCATTCATAGCATCTCCGATAGCGTTCATTTCCAATCTAAGTCTCAAATCAGGAATATTCCCTAACCATCTAAAACATTCAGTTGTTGTATTACTACACAAAAATGGAGATAAATCTGCGATTCAAAATTACCGGCCGATATCTTTGGTCAATTCAGTCTCAAAAATTATAGAGAAAATTGTCAAAAATCGTCTTAGCTTTTATCTTGAAGATAATAACATTCTTTCTGAGAGACAATATGGCTTCCGTCCGGGTTTAGGTACTGAAAATGCCATTGGCAATCTGACTAAAGTAATTTCTAATAACATCGATCGAGGAATCAAAAGCATCGCGATCTTCCTGGATCTGGCTAAAGCTTTTGATACCATCTCGCACAAAATCCTTTTGAAAAAATTACAGCTAATCGGTATACAGGGGCAGTTACTTAAATGGTTAGGAAGCTATCTGGAAAATCGGAGCCAAAGAGTTATTATTAGTGGTACTCTAAGCGATCCAGCCAACATCGTATTTGGTGTACCACAAGGAAGTACTTTAGGACCGATATTGTTTAATATCTATATCAATGACCTTTGCAACAGCAACCTTGCCGATCATATCATCACTTTTGCTGACGATACGGTCTTATTATTTGAGGGCAAAAACTGGTATGAAGCGCACAGAAAAGCAGAAATTGGAATAAACAATGTCAAACATTGGCTAGACTATAATCTTCTTACTCTTAACACGGATAAGACAAAATTTATACGTTTTAGTGCAACACAAGCGGGTCAACCCAAGGTTATACTAAATATTACTATTCACATTTGCAATGAACCGAACTCTAGTACTTGCAATAACCTAGAATGCGTGGATAGTTTAAAATATCTAGGGATCACCATAGATAAATATCTGAGATGGGACGAACACATTAACGCAACGGCCTCAAAAGTCAGAAAACTTACACATCTTTTTATAACCATCAGAAATATTCTCTCTGTTAAAGATATGAAATCAATATACTATGCTATGTGTAATTCTTTACTCGAATATGCATCCCTAGGATGGGGTGGATGTGCCAAAACAATATTAGACTCCCTGGCTAAAGCTCAGAAATCAATACTAAGAGTCATCCTTAAAAAACCATTCAGGTACCCCAGTGATGCATTATTCACGGAATTAAAAGTACTTGATGTTAGACAATTGTATATTAGAAAGATTATATTGCATGTGCAAAAACAACGTCAACACTTCCCGTCCATTGACCATCTTCACGACACTCGACTTTCAAGGAACAATCCAATAGTCCCAATAAAAATCACGACGTCCCTCGGCCAATGGCAATTTTCGTACTTAGGACCTAAATTATTTAATATCATTCCTAATGATTGGAAAACTAAAAGTGCAAATGTTTTGCGCAAATTGATCAACGACTGGCTCCTTGATTTAGGGAGGATCAAAAGCGAAGATATGTTGACCAATAGTTAGTCTCATCATATAAAATAAAACAAAATTAAAAATATATAAGAAAATAAAAAAAACAAAATAAAAAAAAACACTCACTCATAGTTCCATTCATTACAAAAACACGTACTTACCATTGCAGAACACAATTGTCTATTCTTTTATCAATACCCTTCCCATTTTTTTCCACATTCAATTCCTGCGGAGATCTTTTTTTTTATTATACAAAATTACGTAAATTATAATTTATACATAATACGTATAAAATTATACAAAATTACGTACTATGCGTAATATTACAAAAACACGTACTTATCACTTCAGAACATAATTGTCTACTATTTTATCAATACCCTTCCCATTGTTCTACATTCATCTCCTGCGGTGATCTTTCTTTTTATTATTACCATCTGGATTTTACTTACTTTACCTGTTTTATTTTATATTAAGTGCTCTAAGGGAAAATATCTTAGTAGGATGAAAAAATGACGCAAGGAAAGGGAAATAAATACAATTGGTTATCAACCCCTTTCTCATGTCACTATTTATACATTAACTTAAGACATATTTATATACAAATTGTTTTTATTCATTTGCTGCATCCTTTTCGAGTCACATTCTTTTTGAGTTTCTTTACCCGCTCGTAAAGTTGAGGGATACGTCACTCACGTTAATTATACTTATTTTTTGTAATCATGTTTAAACATCCACTTTAATTATAATATGGATTTTGTCATCACACTTGAAGCTGGTCTCGATTCTCAATTTTTGCTAGCGATTCACATGTCCAAACATTTATCTATTGTTAAACAAGCATTCGATACTAAATCTGTACTTCTGTATCGAGATATGCAATTTTACAATGTAATTTAAACAAAAAACATAATGAACTTAATGAAAATATAATTAATTATAAACCTACAAAAAAAGCACTGAGAACCATTATTCAGTCATGGATTATTAATAATTTAATTATAGCTGGGCAGTATATTATATATTATTATACATTATAAAATAAATATGGTAAATAATAATAAACAATTATGTATATTAAAAATAATAGTTGTTTGGATTTAGACTCAGGACTCAAACCAATTATGGATATGGATTTGAGTTACCATCAAAGGTTGGATTGCGATCCAAGAGTTGTCTGATTTGTTCGTTAGATGTCGATAGAATCATTTTATTTTTATTTTTGTCCCTTTCTCACCCAACAAACGAGGGAAATATAGATGTACGAAATCCTTATAAAAGGGCTTGCATCAGTAAAATTAACTCACTTCTTTACGAAAACTTGCACTAAGAATTTAAAATACTACTGAACCCTTGTCCGTTGGGTGGGGAAAAATTATTGTCGTCAGTTATAAATATCAAATCATAACAATGAAAAATCAAGAAATTAAATTATAAAAAAGGTGCTTCATTTATAAAAAGGCATCCCAAGATTTCTCCTGAGTGAAGACCTAACAATTTTACATTTGATCCTTCGAGCCGTATTATACGATCTTTTGAGTGAATACGATCCTGGGAACCAGATCAAAAAATCAATCGAAGCCAGACATGAACCAGCAATAAACCAGGAGAATTCTGATGAAGCGGATCCACAACACGGGCAAGTGATCATTCCATTTTTATCCATCTCCCATAGAAAAAACAAATTCGGTTAGACCACTTCGATATTTTATTGTTGTATAAAAATTCACAACGGACTAATCGTTCAATTGTTATTGGCAAGATTTTTTTGTGGCTAGCTATGATTATAGTGCCGCAAAAAACATAAAGATCGGAGTTTTTTTTTGTTTGTTTTGATGTTGGTTTTTCGATACTGTCGGTAAAGCAGGCGATGAGTACGAAATACTGTCGTTATTTATTTGCAACTGAAAAACAGAAGGATAATTATTATAATACATGAAATGTATTAATTGATTATTCAAACTTCAAACAATCTGAAAGCGATCGTTGGGCGTTGGTTTGACTTCCGAAGTGTTTTTTCCAGTTGGTAAAGCAGGCGCACGCCATCTAGTCAGATCGCGTCGCGAACCTTCATAACAAAATAATAACAATAGATTTTCTTTGTTGTTGAATACAAGCCAAGTGTTTTGTTAAAACAAAAGAAACAATCGAGTAAAAGACAGTGCAAGTTTTTTAGTGTGTGGTTAGGATTGGGAAACTCCAGAACGATCAGTGAGTATTGTTAAATTGATTGTTATTTACGAAATCATGTCAATCATTGATTGTTATTTACGAATATGTAAAGCCAAATTAACCAGATTCAAAGATTACTTAGAGAATAATGAGTTATTACTTTCTGAGGTCAAAATACGCATTCAAAAATTCGAACCATTACTAAACATCTTCGAAGCGTTGCAAGAAAAAATTGAAACATTATCGCAGGATGAATTAGAAAAGGGGAACGAACGAGAAATGTTTGAAAACTCATATTATAGTGTATTGGCAAAAGCCAAGGATAAATTCAGCGAAACCGGTAAAATCGTCCGTTGCAAAGGCGTCAAGCTCCCAATTTTAGAACTACCCAAGTTCAGCGGAAATTATGAAGATTGGTTACATTTCAGAGATGCATTCATTTCATTAATTGACAACAACGACGAATTAGATGTTATTCAGAAATTCTATTATTTGAAATCTTGTTTGTATGATGATGCGGCAAGACTGATTGCGTCCTTACTTACAACTCGAGATAATTATTTCATTGTGTGGGAAATTATCACGGATAGGTTTCAAAATGACAGGGTAATAATAAATAAACATGTTAATGCATTGTTTAAATTGCAAGAAATAAAATCAGAAAATCATGTGGCATTGCGAAAATTATTAGATGACGCCCAATTGCACTTAAAGGCATTAAATAATTTAAATCTACCCACTGAAAGTTGGGAATTTTTATTAATTCATATTTTGTCAAATAAATTGGATAGCGAAACCAGAATGCGCTGGGAACAATATCCAATAAAAAATAAAATCCCCACTTATGAAGAGTTCATGAAATGTCTATACGAACGAGTGCAAGTTTTAAGCGACAGAATCATGCCAAGGGATTTCCTTCTAATTTTAAGAAAGAAACTTATGTTTCGTTTTAATCGCAACATTTAAAATGTATTAATTGTAATCAAAATCATAGAATTTATAATTGTCAAAAGTTTTTAAATCTAGGAATAAAGGATAGAATGACAACAATACGTCGTTTGAAAGCTTGTCTGAAATGTTTGTCGGTAGGACATAAATTTCAAGATTGTAAAAGTAAATACAATTGTCGCAAGTGTGGAGCGAATTCACACAACACTTTGTTACACTTACAAAATGAAGATAAAATGCAAAGTCATCAGGGAAGCGATACTTCTTCAAGAAAACCTCTTGTTAACAATCATGCATCGAAAACATCCAACAATTTCATTTTATTATCAACGGCGGTGATTAACGTGAGAAATAATAAAGGAAATCTAATTAAAGCTAGAATTTTGTTGGACTCCGGAGCCCAATCTAATTTCATTAGCCAGGAATTCGCTTCTAAATTACAATTAAAAATTAGAAAAACTGATATCCCTATTACCGGAATTCATAATAAAATACAGCATATTAAAAACATTGTGGATTTGGAAATATCTTCCAATTATTCACCATATTTAAAGAGGATTGAATGCCTAGTATTGTCGGAGGTGACCAGTAATCTGCCGCAAATCTCATTTCAGAAAAAAGGCACCGGCATCCCCCAAGGATTGCAATTGGCAGATCCAAACTTTAATGAAACCGGCCCGATAGACATGTTGATCGGGGCTGACACCTTCTGGGAGACTCTGCACTCTGACCGGATGAAGATTCAAGATTCCGGACCAATATTGCAACGAACCGAATTTGGATGGCTGGTTTCCGGACACATCTTCACTTCAGAAAAGAGGCCAGTAAAAATTTGTAATCTTTCACTCAACTTAATACATAAGCAAATTGAAATTTTTTGGAAATTAGAGGAGCTAAGTCCTATTAAACATAGGAATCACGAGGAGCGAGCATGTTAAGAAAGCTTCACAGCTACTCATGAAAAAGATGGCAGAGGCCGTTTCATAGTAAGTTTACCACAACGCCCCTGTGCGAACAGCTAGGCGAAACTCTCCCTATGGCGGAGAAGAGATTGTATAATTTGGAGAAAAATTAGCCTCAAACCCAGAATTAATGAAAGATTACAAGAATTTAATGCAGGAGTACAAGGACTTAGGTCATATGACGCAATGTGAACCACCGTCACCAAATCAAATACACTACTATCTGCCTCACCATGCGGTGATCAAAGAATCTAGTACAACTACTAAGACCAGAGTCGTATTCGATGGATCGGCTAAATCCTCAACTGGAATTTCCTTAAATGATGCCCTCATGATTGGGTCGATATTGCAAAAGGATTTATGTGCACATCTATTAAATTTCAGAAAACATCAGTACGCGTTAATGGCCGACATAGAAAAAATGTACCGACAGATATTAGTGCAGCCGGAGGATAGGGACTTACAACGTATCCTTTGGAGAGACTCACCCAGCGAGAAGATTCAACATTATCAGCTGAATACAGTCACCTACGGTTTGGGACCATCATCATTCTTAGCCACCAGATGTTTGGAGCAGCTAGGAAATGAAAATCAAAACACAAATCCCAAGGTCAGTCAAATTATTAAAGAAAACTTTTACATGGATGACTTAATAGCTGGCAACATTGGTGAAGAAGATTGCTTATTAATCAAGAAGCAACTATCTGCTATTCTAGCATCCGCTGGCATGAACTTAAGAAAGTGGCGGTCAAATTTGTCGTCGCTATGCTCAAATCAGGAGGAGGTTAGCGATATGATTATAAAGAATAACTCAAAGGAAGGAAAGATATTAGGTCTTTCTTGGAATAATCAGCAAGATTATTGGAAATATACTGTAGAGCCCATAACAAAACCAATTAGAAGCAAGCGTCAGATGTTATCCTGCATAGCATCCATTTTTGATCCCCTGGGTCTGATAGGACCTGTAACGGTAGTAGCGAAGCTATTAATGCAACGTCTGTGGCAGAGCAAAACTCAGTGGGATGAAGATATACCCCCTGAAATTTTGAAAGTTTGGAGAACTTATATAGAAGAATTGCCGCAGATAAATAATTTAAAGGTACCTAGGAAAATCATTTGTCAAAATCAAGTGAATTTGCATTTGCATGGATTTTGTGACGCATCACAGAAAGCCTACGGGACCTGCGTGTATATGGTCTCCACCGATGACTCGGGTGGAATCCACCCCAATCTAATAATTTCTAAATCAAGGGTGACACCCTTAAAAAGCACATCTCTACCTAAACTAGAATTGTGTGGAGCTATATTGTTAGTAAGATTGATTAATTATGTGAAGGGGGCTATTGGTATGCCAGATGTATCTACTACTTACTGGTGTGATTCTCAGATAGTCTTGTGTTGGATAAGGGACCAACCAGCTAGGTGGAACACCTTTGTTGCCAACAGAGTGAGCGAAATTCAAGAATCAAGTCAACCAGCACAATGGAAGCATGTGAAATCAGAAGACAATGCTGCAGATGTACTATCCAGAGGTGTTAAGACTTCTCAATTATTGACATCCACCATATGGTGGCACGGACCCGATTGGCTAACCCTTACAGAATCCGGTTGGCCATGCGGAGAATCTACGTATATAGATCCACCTGAGGTGAAAACAAAAGCTGTAGTGTTAGCATCAGTAACGCAAGATTGGGACATTTTTAGGAAATACTCATCTCTAACCAAATTGCAAAGAGTAACAGGTTATTTACTTAGGTGTTTATTTAATTGTAGGAACCCATCGCTCAGGCGTTATAGTCAATTAAAAGTAAGTAGTCCGACCTCCGTAGTCCAGTGGCTAAGACTCTTGACTCACATACCGGAGGTCGCGGGTTCGAACCCGGCATGCGCAAATAAATTTTATTTGATTAATTTGTATATTTGCGGCATGTTCCAGAGTGGAAGATACTAGTATCGCCCTGGTGTAAGACCACCATTCAGAATTGAAACGTTGCTTGAAAATGGCTTTATTAGCCGTGTTTAGTGACCAGATCTGAATAGCCAGGTACTTCCCAACCTTCCTCTTCCCCACCTCCTTCCTCTCCCCACTACCTTCAGCCTCACAACATACCCCAATTGGGGATGCCATAGTCTCACTGGCTCCAGACGGGAGCAGTTGAGATTCTTGTGCGGTATTCACTGTAAAAAAAAAAAAGTGAATTGAATGACTCTTTGAATGTTTTAATATCCAGAGCGCAAGCTTATTCCTTCAGGGAGGAGATACGAGCCTTGCAGTCGGGCAAGGATGTCCTAAAATGTAGTAATTTGCACTCACTAAATCCTTATTTGCATAATGATTTACTTCGCGTAGGCGGCAGGCTTTCCAAAGGAAAATTGCTGTCAATAAATCAACAACATCCAATTTTGCTGCCACCACATCATAGTTTAACCGAATTAATTGTAAAAAACTACCATCATTTACATTTGCATGCAGGTACTCAAGCCTTATTGGCAATAATCAGATTGAAGTTCTGGCCAACAATGGGAAAAAATTTAGTGAAAAAGATTATAAGGAAATGTATAATATGTTATAGATCAAATCCAAAGACGATGCAGCAAATAATGGCAGACCTTCCAGCCGAAAGGATAACGGAATCTAAACCTTTTACGATAAGCGGAATCGATTATTGTGGACCTTTTTTGATTAAGTCGGGTATTCACAGAAAAACTAGTAACGTAAAAGCTTATATATGTTTATTTGTATGTATGGTGTCAAAAGCCATACACGTAGAACTTGTACTGTCTTTGAATACAGAAAGTTTTTTAAATGCCTTGAAACGTTTTATCGCGCGCCGTGGAAGGCCGAGTAAATTATTTTCGGATAATGCTACTAATTTTAAAGGCGCGAACAATCAGCTACGGGATATTTATGATTTTTTATCAAGCTTGTTACGGAGCACATTTCCGGTTTGACAATATTAAAGAGTCACTTTATGACTCGCGCGCCGCAGTGTTTCCGGCCGCTCGAGACAGCAAAGCGGCGATACGCGTTCGAGCCCCACAGTCAGCGCCCAGCCTCAGAGCACCGAGCACGTGCCGCTGTGTGCCGCTCGCTCCATACGACCGACGGTAGAATCTCGTGGAACAATGGCGCCAGACACGTGTTGTAACCATGTATTCGAGGACTGGAACATCAGAGTTCGTTGCCGAGTCGAACACGCCTCTCACACCACCCTGTAAGTGACTGCATTGCCGTATTCCCTCTTTAATAATGTGTCTATTCGCTGTGTTAGTGATTGCCTCGCGAAACCCACCCGGGATGACGAAATTGAGAGATCATGTTAGTTCTAAAGTTCAGCCAGGTCATTGTCATTGTGTTCATACTACATTGTTGACCCCTGTGATTACTGTAATGGTTTGTACCTGTTGATTCTACAATATATGACCTTTTCCTCTATTAACTGTTGTTATTCCGCTACGGTGGAGGTACCCAGGGCGACGCCCCGCACTGCATATTGAGAGATGGAGCTTACCTGATAGCCTACCGGCGGCCTCCGCTCTGAATAGAGAGATCTCATATGCTTTTTCCGATTTTGCTAGCCTCGGGCATGTTGAGACGATATTGTTGGGGGTATACACCGCGCCTACCCCAGGCCCCACGTGTGTTGTAGCCCAAACGCACCACAGGCCCCAACGTACCAAGCTCTAGCGATGAAATCGAAAGATCATTATCAAAGCTATCAATTCAATGGGGGTACATTCCGCCAAGGGCGCCGCACTTTGGAGGCCTTTGGGAAGCCGGGATAAAATCTGTGAAATATCATTTGAAACGATTAGCAAGTAACTCCTTTTTAACATATGAGGAATTTAATACCGTTTTGTGTCAGATTGAATCTTGTTTAAATTCTAGACCTCTTACCCCATTGTCAAATGATCCAAATGACCTAAACTCCCTCAGTCCCGGTCACTTTCTTGTTGGTGAAAGCTTAGCGGCGATTCCAGAACAAGATCTACAAAATATTTCAGTCAACAGGCTGAATAACTATCAAAAGTTATCCTTACTAATACAATGTTTTTGGTCGAGGTGGCGATTGGAATACCTGGCTCAGCTCCAAGGCAGAACGAAGTGGACCAGCGGACCTAATGCGCAACTAAAACCAGGCGATATGGTGGTCTTGAAGGAAGACAACCTACCACCATGTGTGTGGAAACTCGGACGTGTAATTGCAGTCCATCCAGGAGCTGACGGGAGAGTACGTGTGGCAACTCTCAAAACATCGCATGGAACTACTCAGAGGGCGATCTCAAAGCTGTGTCTATTGCCAATAGATGATAACGAGGAGCTGAAGATGTCAAAATCCCCACCCAACGGACCAGACGCTGTGTAAGCACGAAATGCAAAAAAAAAAGGACTTGCGCTTTATGAAAAAAAAAAAAAAACAATGAGTGCATAAAACAGGACAAATCAATAAATAGTATAAAAAAAAAAACAATATAAAAATTTGTACGTTGAAAGTAAAAAAAAGGCAATAACAATTTTACCATGAACAGTATCAAAATTTTCTTGTGCGTGGAAGGTGAATAACCGTAAAACTTGTGCATAAAAGTAACCAAAAAGGACAAAAGGAAGATATAATAATAAATTAAAAGTAAAAATCTGTGTACAAAATGAGGATAAATGTGGAGCAATAAAATCTTGAGTGTGGTAGGGAGTGATATAAAAAATAATAAAACAAAAAGGATTGTAGATCCATATATTAAAAAAAAGGATAAAAACACTTAATGAACGCTTATAAACCAACATAGCCTGCTGGCTAGAATTGCAAACTGCATATGTAGATATATCTGGAAAGACATTGTAATAATTCCAAATGTGGCAATGAACTATGGAAGGAAGGAAGGAAGGATGACCAGGAAACCTGCCACGATATGTTGTGCTGTCTATATTATATGTTTATATGTAATTAATGTTATGGTTTCTGTTTGTTTTTAAAAAAAATGTAGTTTGTTTTTGGAATTATCTTAGTGTGTTATGTTATTGAATAACTTTAAAATTAATTTAATGAATTTGAATTTGATTTTGAGCAAAGTCAATATTTAGTTTAGGCTCATAATTGGTTTGCATGATGTTGTTTTTATAGTTAGCAGAAAAATTAATTCGATATTTCATATTAAATATCTGCTCATTTTGAGGCGGAGTATGTTTGGATTTAGACCCAGGACTCATACCAATTATGGATATGGATTTGAGTTACCATCAAAGGTTGGATTGCGATCCAAGAGTTGTCTGATTTGTTCGTTAGATGTCGATAGAATCATTTTATTTTTATTTTTGTCCCTTTCTCACCCAACAAACGAGGGAAATATAGATGTACGAAATCGTTATAAAAGGGCTTGCATCAATAAAATTAACTCACTTCTTTACGAAAACTTGCACTAAGAATTTAAAATACTACTGAACCCTTGTCCGTTGGGTGGGGAAAAATTATTGTCGTCAGTTATAAATATCAAATCATAACAATAAAAAATCAAGAAATTAAATTATAAAAAAGGTGCTTCATTTATAAAAAGGCATCCCAAGATTTCTAGTGAGTGAAGACCTAACAATTTTACATAGTAATTAAGTAATAATTTTATATAGTTTATGTAATAAATATAATATATTAAGTAAATAATTATAAATAAATTAAGTAGATAATATCTAATATAATTATGAGTAAACAATAATAAACAATTTGTTAATAATAAGTAAATTAAGTACATAATAATTATGAGTAAATACTAATAAAATAATATCAATGTACACAATTCTTACGATGAAATCGAGAACCATTTTCGAATCATAAAACTGCTCAACAGGAAGCTTGTCGCTGATCAGATGCTCCTGTACAAAATTATTAACTCGAAAGTTGACTGCCCGGAGTTGCTAAATAAAATAAATTTCCACGCGCCGACTCGATATAGCAGACATAATACCCTTTTCTACATTGATAGATGCAACACCAATTCCAACCAAAATGAATTTATGCAAAGGGCATGTAACTACTATAACCTTAAACTTGCACGTTTAGAAACACTTACTGACATATTCACTGCTGGTACTTTCGCTACAGAATTTCATTGTATAAATTCTACTTGCGAATAATACATGACACATATTCATGATGATTAATTTAATTGTAACTAATATGTTTAAATTACCTGCGTGGCAACTTTCCCTTAACCCTGTCCTCCCCTTACCCGTCCCAATCCAAATACCTGTTTTGCACCATATTTTCTTTACAGTTATAATCGCATTTATTTTATTGTTGTGTTTTTATATTTAGGTTTATCACTTGTTGAATCTACACCTGTATTATATATATATATATATATATATAATACAGGTGTAGATATATATATATATATATATATATATATATATATATATATATATATATATTTTAATTGCTGCTTTGTCCGTTTTTTTTTTTTTTTTTTTTTTTTCTTATGTATTCTAGTTTACATTCTGTTACTTTTATGTTTCTAAATACCTATCTGTGAATATTAATAATTGGTCTATTTTTTGTTATCCTCTTATGTATATTATGTTATTATGACTGTTTATGTTCCTTAAATAAATAAATAAAATAAATAAATAAATAAACTCACACTAACAGGTACATTTTTGAATTAATAAAATAAGGTCGGTGGAACTTTGCTCTAAACTCCAGTTGAAGTAATTTTTTAACAAAAATATTATTTCATACCTAAAACAAAATTTCTTCAATATTATAAATATATTTAATGTAATACTTTCCAAGCCATAAAAAAACTATAATAACCTCCCTTCTGAATTACGCTGTACCATCAACCAATCAGAACGAATAAATAAAATTAAACAATTTTTCAAAAAAGCTTGCAGAAAAAGTAAATATTTTATACAAAACATATTATAACTTACAACCTAAGTAAGAATCGTGGCTCCCTTATCAGGCACAAGAGCTCCTCTTTTCTGATAATGTAAACATGACCAAAAACGACCTTTAATTTAATATTTTGTAAAATATATATGCATAATGTAACTCATATTTTTATAATACAATAAAAAAAATCTACATTATGTTAAAGCTGATATTTTAAAAATAAGTGCATATTACAGTAAATATCCGAAGCTTTAATATCCATTTTTTAACATGGAAAACAGGACGAGCGATGTTAACCCGTCGACGAATCAGGGGCAAATAAGAAATATTGGCAGCTATTTTCGAGCAGGCTATTGGGTTGCGTTCACAAAATATATTCTTGCGGTTTATTTTGAATTGGTTTATGGAGAACGCTTTAAAAATATTCATGGTTAATTTGAAAACGATGCTTTTTCCTATTTTTGGCGCCGTTATTCCCTTTGGCCGTGATTGTGTGCGGCGCACAATGGGATAAAAAATGATTCTTAGAAATCATTGGTAAGAATGTTTTTTTATTTTTTTATATTAATACCGCACAAGAGTCCCAACTGCTCCCGTCTGAAGCCAGTGAGACTATGGCATCCCCAATTGGGGTATGTTGTGAGGCTGAAGGTAGTGGGGAGGGGAAGGAGATAGGAAAGAGGAAGGTGGGAAAGTAACTGGCTATTCAGATCTGGTCACCAAACACGGCTAATGCCATTTCAAGCAACGTTTCAATTCTGAATGGTGGTCTTACACGAGGGCGATACTGAAGAGTATCTTCCACTCTGGAACGTGCCGCAAATATACAATATATTATTTTAAATGAATAAATTGTGAAATAACACAAATTAATCAAATAAAATTTATTTGCCACGACGGGATCCGATCCCGCGACCTTCGGGGTGCGAGTCAAAGCCTTACCTACGCCGGCGCCGGCCGTCAAAACTACGAATGTATTAGAAGGTAAAATGATTATAAATTCATATTTGATTTACACATTAAGAAAATTAAGTACAAATCACTTGAAATTATGGGATTTATTCACAGAATATGTAAATCTTTCAAAGATCCACAATAAATTCTAACCCTTTCCAATGCTAAATTAGAAGTTAACTGGAATATATAAGCACTTTTTGGAATCCACATTGCTGCAACCAAAAAAACACTGGAGAATGGGTTCAACAAGGGAGCTGGGCCAGATGGTATCCCACCACTGTTCATTACCGAGTGCGCTAATCACTTGTCACTTCCGCTATCAATATTGTTTAATATATCGCTTAAGACTGGTACATTTCCAGATATATGGAAAAGAGCCTACATCACGCCAATTCATAAATTGGGGAATAAGTGTGAAGCAGATAATTATAGACCCATTTCCAAGCTCTGCATTTTTTCAAAGGTGTTCGAAAACATAGTCTATGACCAGTTATTCCCTGTGGTAAAGAATTCGATCAATGAATTTCAGCACGGATTCTTTGCAGGTCGCTCTGTTGCTACAAATCTTAAAACATTTATAAATTTCTTGTCTGCCTCTATGGATAAACGTGTGCAAGTTGATACAATCTACACCGAGTATAGCAAAGCCTTTGATAAGATCAACAACAGCGTCTTGCTGGAAAACTTGCTAATCATGGTATTCATGGAGATCTCCTTCATTGGTTATCTTCATACGTAACAAACAGGTCTCAGGCTGTAACAGTGGGTGGATTTTCCTCCATCTGGAAAATTATCACTTCCGGTGTGCCTCAGGGGTCCATTTTGGGTCCTTTGCTTTTCTCTATCTATATAAATGATATTACGACATGTTTTCACAACGCTCAAATTTTACTATTTGCCGACGATATGAAGATATACCTTCCTATAAGCTCCCCAGACTGTTCTGTGCGTTTACAAAAAGATCTTGACCGACTGACGGATTACTGTCTCAGAAATAAGCTTTTTATCAATATTTCTAAATGTTGCAAAGTCACATTCACACGTAACCGTGTGAAAATACTCATGATTACACCATTTCTGGATTGCTGTTAACAAATAAAGATTATATACGTGACCTCGGGGTTCTTTTGGACTTTAAACTTACCTTTGATAAACACGTTGATAACATTGTCACCAAGATTTATTCACAGAATATGTAAATCTTTCAAAGATCCACAATAAATTCTAACCCTTTCCAATGCTAAATTAGAAGTTAACTGGAATATATAAGCACTATTTGGAATCCACATTGCTGCAACCAAAAAAACACTGGAGAATGGGTTCAAAATAATGCTTTATACTATTTTCTTTCAAAAATGGACTACATGTTAGATCATACGACGGGCGACTTGAATTCCTCAAAATTAATTAAGGTATACGGCAGAGAGGCATGGAGCTTGCAGATGACGAATGAAAGTGGACTGATTGCTGTAGAAGTGGATTACTGAGGGGTATGTCTGTTTTTTTCGTTATTCATCTTTATTATATCTAGACTACAATTAAACACAAATCGTTTTTTTTACATTAACTCCACATATGAAGCTCGAGGAAAATAATTTTCCTTAGGTCCTATAGATCTTGAAGAGACCCATGTTGTAGGAGGGAGAAAACACATTAGCCAGCAAATCATTCCACAGCCGAGCTGTTGAACTCAAGAACGAATTGCAGAAATGACTCGTTCTAAATTTCGACCGCGTACATATACGTTAGCGCGTGTTTGGCGTGTTTCCCGACTACGCACCGGTGCCGAGGGGATTAACTACGCTAGTTCCTCGGAGCATATTCCATTGCAGTACCGGTAAAACAAGGATAGCATTCCCACCTTATGCCTGTGCTCTAAATATTCAAATCCGTTTGTTTAACTTAGAAAAATCTATCAAACAGACCACAGGAACACACAAAAAAAAAGAATTATCCAATTTGGTGCAGTCGTTCGAAAGTTATGCGCTTGGCAACACATTCAGCGATTCATTTTTATATAATAGATAAGTTGCGCTTTGTCTAATGGCCAGTGAAAGTGCATTGAATAGCTTTGTTGCAAAATTGATATCAAAAATTTCTTTGGCCAAAATTTATTTTAGCGAAAGGGATAAGAACGAAATTATGACCTTTGGTTCTAGTATCTCGAGCAGTTTGTACAATTTCTAAAGCAGTTAAACCATATTTGATCATATTACAAATAATGTGGATATGCGAAAGAATACAGAATAATAAAGTGATGCTTATGTGGTTTGCACACGTTGAGCAAATGAACGGGGAAAGGAACGCCATGACAATATAACTCATAATCGAATGTTACCAGTTGTTGTCGGGGTCCCACCCCATTGAGCACCCCGTGCAGTGTGTTCAAATGCACATTAGTTAGACCAGCATACAAACTATTGCAGTAGACCAGTCTGGGGTAACAAGAGGGTTTACTAGAAATTTAGAGGACTGGACTAATATAAAACAGAAATTTACATCCTCAGCGTTTCATTTTTCGATGACTTTTATTTTAATATGTATACATATTTTTATTTATTACAATTTAAGATAAACAGTACAATATTATGGTATATTCACATTCCTGTAAGTTGTTGCGTTGGTATCACTCTTGTTACTACATAACTTTTTATGTTTTCCTTATCTTCTTGTTTGTAGACCTCATCATCATATTGTGTCACTTCATAATTTTTACAATTTCCTCATCTTCATATATTGTTTTCATATTATGATGTTGTTTTTAAACTTGTTTATCTCGATCGGATTTTAAATTTAATTTTGAAGGGCGTTATATAATTTAGTAGCACGGAATTTATTGTTTATTCATAACTAGCTGACCCGGCGAAATTTGTACCGCCTGAGAATCAATAACCGTTGTGTCAACTTATTAGCTGGAATAAATTCAGTTTTTATTAAGTTAAAAATTACACAACGAAGCAATTATCGATGTCCGTGTTTTGTTTTTGTCAGTATCAGGGATGGCGTACGGATTTTAATTTTTGTGTTTTTCTTATTTTTTCACCTGCTTACGGGAATTGCGTTTCATTTTCTTTATATGTGTGAAAGAGATTTATTAGACTTTGGTGCAGACATAAGTACACCGTTTGTCCCATTTTCGACTGTTGATGAAAGAGGGCAGCTTTATATGTTTGTAAAAAGCAAAACAATCAGCGCATTGATATTTGACGTTTTTGAATTTTTGGAATTCACTCAATATTATAGGTACTTATCACACATACAAAATACACGAGGAAAAGAATTTTCTTGATAAATTTGTTTTCGTTATTTTTTCCAATGTTTTTATAGTTATTCTGCTATTCGAGGCGGAGACAAATCCAACAAATCAAAGGTTATAAAAATTGGTCTAGCCGTTCTCGAGTTATAAATGAACTAACCCGACTTGTTTTATATATTAGGATTTTTTTTTTAAAAGAAAGACCAACATTCCCGGGTTACTAATAACCCGACAATATTTGAAAATCTCCTACTGCCACCACGGGGAAATTCAAAATTTCCTTTGTGGTGTAGATGTGTTGGTTAGTAAGGTACTTATTTTTTTAAATGTTGAGTAGGGCAGAGTTTTTAATGATTCTGAAAACGTTAAAGTTTTTAAAACAAACATTCTCGTTTGCTCATACTTTTGCTTCGTACAACATCAAAACCCTGGACGATTTGACTTTAAATATTTAAATTCTATATTGCACTTCTCTTTGCCGTTACATTATTTCTCATATTTTCTTCGTCTTGTCCTATTTGGGTAGGAAACTCATCGCATCGATACGAAACCTCGAAACATCCGTGTACTGCGGTACTTCAGCGGCTTCCGTCCATTTGAGATGATCACTCCGCTTATTTTACAAACTCGATTCCGATTCCGAGTTCCGCAAAACGGATTTGATTCCTTGGACGCGTTCATTCCTTTTCCATTTAAAATGCCGAATCAGATGGAACGAAATCACTGTGTGCGTTGCCAAACAGTTTAGTTCTGACTCCCAGATTCCTTCATACCTTTTTCCTTTCCGGAACTTCCTCTATCTCCTTTTCCTAAAAATATCCTCCACACAGCATCTCCAAGGATGATATAGGCCTTATTTTCCTTAGAGCCTCCTGTGCGGAGCTAATGTACAAAAGGGAATGATTTTATAGAAGTTAGAAGAATAAACGAACTTATCACGGATTGGAACCAGTTAATTAATCGTTGTGGTATCGAGTAATGATTAAGAATATTATCTTTTTTAAAGGAAGACTTTACCGGGTTACAAATATTTGAAATTCTCCTACTACCTACTTCAATTTGGGAGGCGGGAATGGGTACCGCCGCCCCGGGAACTTTTATTGGATAACCAACACCTCTGCCATAGATCACCCCAAGTGGTTCACTACGTTTAGTGATTTAACAGGAGTGACCGGGTTCATGGGGTGAGGTTTGTCTAGGTATTGGAGGCGGATTACCAGGATACCTTGAACCCTAGATTCCTACCCGCCCCTTAAATCCTTTTCCTTCCCAGAACTCTCCTCTCTTTCACTTCCATAAAAAAAACCCTCCACACAGCGTCACCAAAGATGAAATAGGCCCTGAGGGAAATTATTTTCCACATGGCCTCCTGTGTGGAGCGCAAGTAAAACAAAATTGCTTCAGTTGTGATGGAGGACTTAGCCAGCCGAGGAATCGAACATGGAACGCCTGGATGGGTCCCATACGCGTTGCCTACTCAACCACTGACCGGTCACATGAAACAT